>CM076188.1:25395583-26645583 GCA_038277355.1 Encarsia formosa | reverse complement strand
TGTACATAAATAGCGCGTGGTTTCAAGCTAAGTGAAAATTACTAATTATTTCATGAAACGTATAGTGTACACTCGTCAAATATTTTTATTTGTTGCACTGTTAAAGTAATTTGAAAAAAAAGTTTATGAAATGAAAATATCAATAAATATTATTTAGATTATGCACTGCTGCGATAATCAGGTCGAATAACGCGACTGAACAAAGAAATGACCTAGCATGTAGACACAAATAAATAATTTTTAATTTAATGCTACTGAAGTCAAATAAATCATTGACTAAGAAATTACAGGCTTTTTGCAACCGTAATTCAACCAGTAATTTACAAAATAAGATTATCAGGAGTTAATAATATTTATTTGTAGTCATAATTTTTAAACTAAATTTTAGAGTGTTAGAGTTACAATAAATTGATGTAAAAATTATGGAAGCATTAGATTATTGCTGTGATAATTTTGCATGAATAAGAGAGATCTAGATTATATTTAATGCAAATTCTGTTCTACCATTGCAATTTTTTCCGTTTCATCAATTTAGAAATTGAAAATAAAATACTTATAAAGTCAATTAAAAATCAAAAAATTCTTCGTTGACAAAGCTTTTGGATTCTTTCCTCCGTCCAGATTCTTTTGACTCAACCAAATTCGTAACTTTTTTCACTTTTTAGCTATGTTTTATTCAGAGATCTTTTATAATGTGCTTTTTTAAAATATTCAATTTCACTAAATAACTACTATAAATCAATTACTCAAAATCTCTTTCGATCCTGTACGTGCATTTTGCTTTCTCATTACATTCAACAACCCACTTAGTTAAAATTTGGTTGTGTCTAGGTACCATCGCCGTGAACCGTACACGGTACACGGTACACGGTAGCTTTTTACTTTAGATCCTATAATTTATCCCAAATAACCCACTTAAGTTTAAAAAACTACTAATTTCTACTTTAAATTCAATTGTCCATCTTAAATAATCCAATTAAATTCACAGAGTGTCTAAAGTAACTCTCATTTGGTACCGTGTACCGTGTACCGTGCACCGAATACGGTACACGGCGATGGTACCTAGACACTTTCTTAAAATTTCTAAAAACTTCAAAGACGATCTTGTAAAATATCTTGGATTCAATTTTCATCCACTCCTCGCAAAGTGAGAGACTTGGAATCCTCCAAAAAATCAAATTGAGTGTAACATAAAAAAAAAAAACGTAAAAGGGTAACGGGTGTCGCTTCGCGAACTCAATATCTCGGAAGTACGCTTAAAACGCAGTAGATTTAATAATATTCCGCTGTTAATACGGCCCGTGTAAGACATTATAATTGGCCTTAATTGTAAATTCATGTACGACGACGACGCGAGCAGGAGCTTTCGAGTAGGCTAGCACACACGCGTATCCACGGTAGCGTGTGCGACTGCTTGCTAAAGATCTTGATTGTACTCGCAGGTGCGCTCTGTACGCCAAGCTTTTTTTTCCTTCTCGCTATTCGACGAAGTCGCGAGTACGAAGTCTCGAGTAACTAATTCATTAAACGGTTATTGGCAGTTTTTTTATGTGTGCTTGTAGCGAGGTGGAAAAAGTGTCTGGCAAAACACCCCAGTTGCGGGGATAATTAATCAGTGCGCGTGCAGACCCGATGACAGTTGCCCCGCGGGGCCGAGCCTCGACAATCGTGTCGCGTGATTCTTTCACCGCGAGATTTTAGGATAAAGGGGTTATGAGTGCGGCTAGCGCGAGAAAGAGGGTGTAAACATGATATTGCAAGGAGTGTTTGGTTTTAATTCTTTCGAGGAACCTTTTTTCATGCAAATATTTTAGGCGCACGAGTGAAATTTTTTTTGTAAAGAAATAAGTCGTATTATGTTTCACTTGTATTTAAAAACTTGTATGCAAGAAAAATTTTACATCGTGGGTATCAAGCGTATCATTATTTCAAAATGACATTTTTGAAATGGATAGCTACAAAATTATTTCTGAAAAACGTTATTATAATGTTACGCTAATTACTCATTATAAGTTAGTCTGCGTCGATTCCGCGTTCATTTTTATTTTGTGTGACACTACCAATGAAAACAGCTTGATTATCTCTAGATGCAATTAATTAACTATGCAAATACTTTCATGGACGCTAAAATTTTTGGAGACAAAATTTTTGTTGTAATTGGTAAATTAATTGTTTACCTGACACAAGTTGTACAATAATTCACAAAATAATTCCGAATTAATGTTTATTAGCGAGTATAACACTGGACATAAAGTATATTTTAGAATATTGCAATGAAGGCTGTTAATTTTTATAGTCTCCGAATAAAGCGAAGTTATTTCAAATCTCCGACGAATGCAAACAATTCAGAAGTAAAAAAGTTTTTCTGATACCACAGCTCTCAGTACAAACACAATTTTTTATTCCAAACCACGGGATGTAAGACTTCTCGATAGATTTTCTAAAGCCTCGACGCACCTTAAAAAAATGAATTATTCGGCGCGTAACGACCCATCGATATCGCCCGATCCCCGGGTCCTCCCGAATCGATAAGCCCCTAAAAAAGCCCCCTTTGGAGGGCCCTTCCCCGCGCGTCGTCGTCCGAGCCTCCCATAAATAAAGCCCCTCCTCCAGAGAATCGCGAAGATATGAAGATTTCGATAAGGCTCGGGCAACGACGCGGATAGATTGCCGCGGCAGTTATACCGCAAGAAAATATGCAAGAACCTAAGAGGACGACGACGACTCCGATAGAGAGCCACCCGAGAGGGTGGAAGACAAATGTGCGCTTGCGGGGTAAGAAGCGCGCGCTCTAAAAGAAATGAGAATGAATGCCAAAGGGAAGGGGGAATCGAGAAACAATGGCGAGAGGACTGGGAAATAAGATAAGACCACCTTTTTTGACTCTACGAGGATTTGCTCGGATCTTTTTGGTCTCTCCGAGAAGAAACTTACTTCAAGATTTTGTTGAAAAGAATTCTTGATCGTATTTAAATTCCGTTTACACAGTCTTTCAAATAAGCTCAAAAAAGTTTACTCAAAAACTCTTTTTTTGTTTTTGAGGTCTGAAGTTCTCAGTAATGCAATAATTGATTAGAAGACAGGAACAGCGAGTATTGTTTATTGATTAAATTCAAAGTCTTGATTTTTTAAATTAAATTTCGACTCAAAATCAAAAAGTCTCTGGTTTCTTTTAATAGTTTTGTAAAGATATTTTTCAAAATAAAACACGAGCTCATAAAAAACTTTATCCGATACTTATGATTTAATAAGCAATTACATTACAATGCAGCTACAAATTTCCCGACTGTTTTGATTGTCAAATAAAATAAACATTACACTATTTTACGGTTCAGCCCCGTATAATGTTTTGGACACATTTTTCATAAATGAAAAATAATCCTTTGAAAAATTGCAGACTTTCAAAATTCTTTTACTTGGATATAATACTGAAGTATTTGGAAGGCTGCCCACTTCTGTCTGATGTATGAAAATATACACAGAAATCGCATCAAGTCACGAAGCTTTAAACTGGTGGGGGCTTAACTTATTGCATCAGTAATGTACAAATCAAAAATTTATTATATTTTCACTTTTTTTTTTTTATAAAAAACAGGTTGAATTTAAAATAAATGAATTCAATCAATGAATGAAATGAGAATTTTATTGAAAAATATTGATTAACGAAAAGAGTTTCCAAATTTGATTAAATTGAAATGAATTTTGGAAATCACTTTTTTTATTTCATTGGATTTATTTATTGTCAAACAGTACCAGATTAAGCAGTGAAAATATTTCGTACTTTACAAATTTGAATGTTAATCGACCTAAAAGCTTTCGACGTTAAAAGAGTTTCTATGTTCAATACTAGAATCGATTATTGGCAGTCGGAGTTTTATTCAAATGAGCTTTAAAAAGCGCTTGATTAAGAAAAAAAAAAAAAAAAAAAAAATCATTAAAAGTATTAAATTTTTTTTCTCGACCGCTTTGTTTATATCGATGTTGGTTCTCTGCAAATTGGTGCAGAAGATTATTCAGCAGTTGAAAAAATATTCTTCCGCGCTTTGAAATGATTAATAATTAAGACTACATAATTGCGTTGTTAACGATAAACAAACATCAGCACCACTTTGTCGTTATTAGTTTAACGTCACTCTCTAAACGTGTAAACAAAGTGCGTCCGTCACCTCCTTAACCTCCGCCATTAAAAATTTTGGCAAACTTCCATCAAAAGATTACCCTCGCAGTGCCTCGAGGAAAAAAGAGGAAGAAGTAGAAGAAGAAGGAAACAAACAACCTCTCGACTTGAGAAGTTCAAACGAAATGGAAGCTCGAGTAAGAAAAAAAAAGGAAAAATAAAACAAGAAAACAAGAGCTGGAGGGACACAAAGTAGCAAAAAAATCACAATCCGCGCTAAGCATCCGACCGTTTTAAAAATTAAAGCCACCCGAGGAAAACGATCTTTTCTTTGGAAACACCCTGCCAAAGCAAGAAACGAGAAAAAAAAAGTGAAATCTGAGAAAACACAAAACCACCCCGATAAGCCCTTGCCATCTTCGTTCGTCCTTTTATTCGAAGTGAAATCCTCAGACAAACTTGGATGTTAATTTATTCTTCAGTAAAAAATGTACATTTAATGAAGTTTTTTGTTTTATTACAAAAGCTGGTTGATATGTCTTTTAAAATAACAAAGAACATGGCGAAGAAAATGTTTAAATTTTTAAACTGATAATTGTTTTGGGATTTCTGTTGCGATGTCAAATAAATTTATCAGCCAATGATTGAATGTACGGATTTGAAGAGATCACGAGCTGAATTTCATACTAACCAGCCGCACTTTTACTATTTTTATAAAAAAAATTTTTTTCAACTTTAACAAGTAAGGATACAAAACGTAACTCTAAAAGTAATTCTGAGAAAAAATTGTATTCACACACAAGTTTTTTCTTAAAACTTTTACCCAAAAAAAATTAAATGAGACAAAACAGCTAGGTGCTTGAATAAAAAATTTGTTTTTGATTTTATTTAATTTAAACAAAAATTAATGTCCAAACATTCTCCACTCTAAGGATTTGAAAAAATTTTCATTCTTAATTCTAAATAAAAAACTTTTCGAACCGACAAAATTATTCTTAGTTGTTTATTCTTTAAGTTGTATTTGTTGCTTTTTTGTTAATAAAATGTATTTTTTGGGTACTTAAGTTGGCGTAGATTGAAGGAAAGAAACATGAGAAAGATTGATTGAATTCTGATGGAACTGTTTGATAATAGAGGCTTCATTCCTTTCATTTTGTTACGTCATTTGATAATAAAAATTCGAATAATAAAAAAAGTGAAACATAGTATTATTTTATAGTAGTAATTATACTACTTAATTAGCTCAAAAAAACTGAATCCTGAAACTACACATTCAAAATAAAAGGTTTTACTGAAATTTATAAAATTTAAGTAAATAAGTGTGATATTAATAGTGTTCACTAATTAACTTTATAACTATTTGCAATTGGTAAAGTACAAAAATATCGAAAAAATAAAGAAATCATAAAAATCTCGTACGAACTCAATCAAACTAAAAACTCTTCGAAAGCATCGAAGACAACGCCCGAGAAAAACTTTGAAAAAGTCGTCGCGTGCGAACTTCATTCCCATGCACGCACTGCAGGGTTTCAACTTTCTTCTTTTTTTTTTTTTTTTCTTTTTTTTTGGTGGCTCCACCTAACCTTCAGTCCAGGCAGCATCCTCATCTATCACGCGGCCTCCGGCAGGCAGGCCCGACTTCTTTAAAATCCTGGAGTACACCAGCCAGAGAAGACTGAGCGAAAATCCTTTTTTCTAAAAGTAGAAGAAAATGTAAAAAAAAGTAAAAAAAAAAGGGTAAAAAAAAAAAAGTAAAAAAGGCGGGGGGGAGTAAACTGTAGAAGAAGAGAAAAGAGTGAGCCGGTAAAATTAAGGAGAAAGTTTAAGCGGCCCGACGCGTCGTCGCTCGGAAGAAGAAGGAGGAAGAAGAAGAAGGTAAGGGTGGAAAAGGATGTACACGAAGGGAGGTTAAGTGTCCGGGTGTGTTCGTCTTCTTCTCTCGGGGCTTGACGGAATTTCTGGCTCCTTTTTTTTTTTGCTCCTGCTTCTTTCTTTCTTTTTTATGAGCCAACTTTTTGGGTCAATTGGGACGACCAAGTGGGGAAAGTTTGATGGGTGCGTTACCCGAGATGAGGGCGAGATTCGAGGTTACGTCGTGTTTTGTTTATTAGCTGTGGGGAAGTGAGTGCCGATCATCCTTTTTATTTTATCTGATTTTTATCGTTTTTACAACTTCTATCAAAGATGCCAATGTTCGCTGCATGATTATCTCTCTTACGAGTAACAGATTTTTTTAAACTTTTTGGTTCTATTTTTCAGAATAAATTATGGACTGAATCCCTTAAACCTTGGTCAAACGAAGATTTTTACCAGTTTGTTACGAGATTAAGCCATTTTTAGCGTTTTTTATGGTTTTTAGACAATTTTAAAAAACTTTGTTTTAGAAATGTTTTGCACCACTCGAGATTTAAAGAAAATAAACTAAAAAGTTATAAGGGATGCGGAGGGTATGCAAAATTTTTTTTCCAGATTTTTCTTACCTAAATTTTAAAATATTTTATTTTGCAACATTATTCTCAAAAATAGGGTTTTTTTAATTTGGAAGTTGTCGAAAAAATTGTTGAACAATAGTTTACTTTGAAAAACTTCATCAATGTGTACAGTTTTGTACGTACAATTACAGTTACTAATTTCTGTTTACGATTTTTTTCTAAGTAAAAGTAAAATCCAGTAAAAAAAAGTTTGCAGCTGAATGAAAACAAAGCTCGTGGCCCAAAAAGGTTCATTTGAAAAATCTCGGAGATTTAGTCCGAAAATGATTAGTTCGCGAATAGCGTATGATTAAGCGGGGTCATAAAAAAGGGGGAGGCATCACGAAAAAAAGAAAGTTGAGTCGGAGGGAATAATCCGGGCCATAATTTTTTCCCTCCCTAGCAGCGTCTCCGAAAAATCCCTCTGGCGGGCGATGTAAGTCAAGAACCCCGGCGATCCGGACGACAAACTCGCTCGCTCCCTCCCGGATGTCTCCTAATCCGGATGAGCCCCGGCTGCAGCTGAGACAGAGAGAGGGCGAAATCGACAGCCCGGAACGCTAAAGTCCGCTAAGACGTGACGGACTGGGAAGAAGAGAGAAAACCAGAGGAGACCAGAGGAGAAGAAGAAAAGCTATAAGAACAAGAGGAGGACGACGAGAGATAAGAAACGATGGCGAGAAAGAAGGTTAGGAACCCCCACGCCCACCTCTCAACCAAGAGATGGTTGATTGTCATGGCCACGCCGATCTGGAGGAGGACCAAGTTCGCGAAGGATCCAAACGCCAATGTGATTTTCTTTGTTTTACTTTATAATTATTTTTTTTTTTTATTAATCGTCAGGGCTTTTTTCAACCCGGGTCCAAAAAAAAAAAAAATTTAATTTTCAATTTTGGCGCCAACAGTTTTTACATTTGTACTGTTACCACTTTTTCTACTTTTACGCTTTATACTTTTTCCAAAAATTCAAATTTACAAACTTTTGAAGCGTGTAATTTTTCCAGGAAGTGGAAACTGTTGACCGCAAGTATTTTTTACGTGTAACTCTGAAAATAAGCACAGAAAATGTTGTTCGACTTTTCCAACAATTATTTTCTTTGTACAATTTTTATTTTGATGCATTAGGGTTAGCACTGGAAGTGACATGAACAATATTTATTTTTGCGTAAACTTTTGATCTCGTAACACGAACTTTTGATCTTTATACGAGTATGAAAAATGTAAATATTCAGAACGACCCACTTAAATCAAATTTGTTACATTGTTTAAAATACCAATTCATTAAAGCTCTCTTTTTTATTTGTCGAATCACTGCAACGACTTTTCAACTGGATTTAAGGTAGTTTAGCGCATTACTTACCCCCCAACCCTCCCCCCTTTTTTTAGATTAGCTTGATCCAGTTTCTTTCTTTTCGCACGTGCGGCTTGCCGGGATTAAGCGATAACGCAGAGATTTTATAAAAGTGATGATAACTAAAATGTTTTTTACCTCTGGCAGATTAAATTTTTTAATCCTGGACAAACGAATGAGAGAAGATAAAAAACTACATTATAATTTTAATCTTTCTCATTTTTTTCCCCCAGAAAACTTGGTTGTGTCCGCAAATAACGAAACACTAGCTTTTTCTATGAAAAAAAACCAGCATTATTACGAAGAGTAAAAAAAACCCGGGTTCCCACTCACGCGTATTAATAAAACATTTTTTCCCCTCTCTCGACTCGCGTTTTTACCTCAGTCTGGAAAGATACAGTTTGATAGTATTTAACGGTCGCTCGCCCCGTTCGAATCGCTTTTCCGTGCTTGGAGGGGGGGCGAAGTACACACGGCGACCCATTTTCGCCTCGCGAGTTATGCGAGGGGGAACGGCTAGAGTCAGAAAAAGCAGGATGCTTTAGGAGATTACTATGGGAGATAGTTTCTTTTTTTTCCTACTTCTGGTTCCACGACCGTGCGAACTAGAGTTACGGTCTGTTGACGTTTTAAAGTCTATAAACTAAAAAAAAAGGGTACACCTTTGTTAACGGGACTCGAAATTTTGAACGGTGATGAATCTTTTGAGATTTAAGAGTATCGGGAGGAGAATTTAAATCAATACAGGGTATTTTGAAAAGATTGCTTTTTTTTTTTTTCAAGTACATATCAGTTGTGAAAAAAATGTAAAGCTAAAAAAAAAAAAAAAAAATTTAGACTGAGGATTAATTTGAAATTTATTAGATAAAAAATGCCTGAAAAATAAAAAAATTCAAAGTTTTTTAAATCTTAGTTTAATCTAACTCTCAGATTTAAATTTTTTTTCATAATGTTAAGAATTAATTTTCATTATTTTATTGAACCGTTATGGTATAGAGTAAGTAATAAAAAGACTAAAAGATAACAATAATTTTTATACAATGAGTCCTGAATTTTTTTTTTTAGTTCATTTATTTTGGTTCCTATTGTATTCAGCTAGCTATTTTAAATACAACTCAAATTTATAATAAAATTTGAAACCCGAATAAATGAAAAGAGCCCGGGGGGCTCATCCCCTCATAATTTAGCAAACAAAATCCATTGAAAATCTTATTCATACGGTACCCAAATATTTCCCTTTTCAATTTAACCACCGAAAAATAACCGCACCGTCAAAAAGCATACGTTCTCTCTCTCTACCCTCGAAGCCTTCAAACTCCCCGAGTAAATATCGTGAATAAACGGTGTATGCGGGGAGGTAGTCAAAGAGCGATCATCATCCAACCTCGGTTATACATACGTGGGAGGAGATCATCGACCCCCCACCCCTCATCCCCTATCCTACCTCTCGTACACGCACACGTGTTTCCTTGCTAGCTTCTTCTCTCTCCCAATATTTTTACGGTCTTCGTGCCTCCGGGATTTTTATATAACCCACACACACGCGCGCGCAAAAATATTCGCAAACGTGTTCTTTGAAGTTATTTTTTTTTCCTGGTTCTTCGGGATTTCGTGGTAAAGTTGTTAGTAGACTTTCTTGCCATGAATAAATTTTAAAATTAGTGTGATTTTTAATGTAAGTTTTATCGTTTGTTTACAGTTTTAATTTGTACAATTTTTTTAGTTTAGCTACTGATAAAAATTAAAAAGCGTTAAAAAATACGGGCTGTGTGGAAAAAAAAATTTTATGAAACCTTTTTGACTCTGTTATTGAAATGAAACAAAATTACATTTCAAAATTTTTTTTAGTATGTTAAAAAAAAAAAAAAGTATGGATCAGGTTCAGGAAAAAAGTTCAAAAACTTTAATGTAGCAGATGATTTAAACCAATCTCAAGAAATTTTTTTTTTCTTTATGTTTTTCTAAAGGTGTTAATTTCATAAATATAAATATAAATATTGGTTTTTTCATATTATTAAAAACATTATGTGTTTACAATGTCGACGTCTTTTTATCCAGCTCACAACTCGATTACGAATAAAAAAGACGTCACTACGTGATTTCAGGGCTGCAGTTTCAGCGTTCCAAAACTCAAATTAAAACTTACAAATCATTCAGTGCACAAATGATTAAGTGCTCTCGGCTAGTTAACCGATAGGGCATTCGCAAACAGGTCGCGCGCTCGGTAGCTCGCGATAAATCGAAAGAACAACTTAAATCAGTGGAAACAATAAACAACACTCTATTACGGCTGCCGCTGACCCTGCGCGCGGCCGCGATTTACCATCGTTCGCTTTTATTCGCGAAACGAGTTTCGGCGCCAACGTCCGAAACATATTTCTCATTCGCTATTCGAAACTTAAAGAAACCAACCCAACCCTCGAACTGCAGCAAAAAAACATCAAAAAGTAAATGATGGCATCCCGGAGATATTAATTTGAGATTATACGCCCATGACTCACAGTGGCAGGCCAATCGAATGATCGCGATTCTCGTTATTTTTCAACGCTCAGTTTTTGCTTCGTTTCTTTTGAATGCCCTTTGAACGCGGCGGAAAAAAAAAGAGAGTCGGTAAAACAACGACCAATTCGCGCTGGGAGGTGAAAAAACGCGAGCGGAAAAAAAGTGGTGTACTTCTACATAAAAGCCAATATACGGTGGGGGGAGGAGGCGAAAAAACAAGAACAACAGCGGGGAGTTTGCGGCCTCGATTATGTGTGTTAAATATTTCAGGGTACGGAGGAATTTTTATCTTTGCCCGTGATTATTCACGTCCGAGTGGCTTGGACCTCCTTCTTTTTAAATTGAATCGTTCTTACGAAAATACTCACGAGGCGGTTTAAAGAGCTTGCGTTATAATTGTTCGACCTTAATGAGATTCTCGCTTGAATTCAATTTGTGAAAAAATTTAAATTAGATTCTTTTCATGTTTTTTGAGATGATGGTAATGTTGGGCAGAAAGGCTTTATTCAAATTTTTTTAGTAAACTTTTTTAATAAAATTTGTTATTTTTATAATGTTAATTTTACTTTTCAAAATGAAGTGGAATTTTTAATCTTTAGAGCAAACTTGTTTTTTGATTAATTTACTAAGGATGGTTTAAAAACTGTTGTACTTATTATGATGTTATTCTTTAATTAAAAATTTCAACTTGTTATTTATTTGAAGAGTGTAAAAATGTTATGAATTAATTCACAATAGCCCTCTACTCGGTACGTTCGCGTAATATTAAATTTGTATGTAATTTTAAAATGAAAATTTTTCGACTCATAAAATTTTTGCATTATATTATTCTTGAAGCATGCTTTCGACAAAATTGAATCAGGATGGCATTTTTAAAAATTGTGAATGAAATTTCAAACTTCATCCCTCCCCACTGACATCAACGCGCTTCTGAATAAGAAAGAGTCACTTTTAGTCCGAGAATATTCACTCTCCAAAATGCGTATAAAAAACAAACAAACAATAAACGTAAACATAGAAACAAAATAAAAAAAGTATAACGGATGTTTTTCCAAAATCACATCCTCGATTTCGCGTGAACAAAAAAGTAAGCTTCCTTTGAACAAACACTCTGCGTCAACTGTTAGCTGTGGGCAAATGCGCGTCGTCGACGACGTTGTTAAACACTTCCCCGGAGCCGTTTCCGCGTGATACGCCCGGCCGTTTCCTTATTACGTGGCTGAGATAACGCGAGAGAGAGAGAGAGAGTGAGAGAGAAAAAGTGGGCGTTTTGAAACTCTCTGATTTGTTTTTATTAATGCCAAGCGCGAGTTACCGAACTGCGGTTAAATTTCGTCACGGCTGAGATGTAATATGCAGATTCGCGTAAGTTTGTTTGGTCGGGCTTGAGTGAGAAGTTTGATTTTTCGGTTGAGAGGGGCTTGGCTAAAGTCACCGAGTTTAATGGTTTTCAAACTATAAATCATTCGTATTTGAAAGTATTTAATTATTGTTAATAATATTATTTCCTAGTTGTTTTTGGACTAATTTTGTATGCTTGATAAGTAGTATAAGCCACGTATAGTCAGACATAGCTGAAATGTTGATGAAATTTGTAATTACTAACAAAAAATAACCACACATTTTACGGATTTTTAAATCAATTTTAAAAAAATTTTGTGGCGAAGACTACTTCCAGAGTCCTTCCTCTAAATTATATCAAAAAATTTTAATAAATTTTATAATGAAAATTAATAAAAAACAAATAAAATTCGAGGTCCCAAAACTCTATAGGTGCATATGGCTTTAAAAAATTGATAGAAAAATCTTTAACAATCTCAGATTGTTAGCAAGTAGTATAAGTCGTGTTTTGTCAGATGAAAAGTCTCAGATGTTTTTATCATTTTATAATCATAATCTTTAGTTTCGGTCAAATAATCATTACTGAACCTGTGAAGTCAGTGTCTCATCCTTTTGCATCAAATTACCATAATAACTTTATTGGTATAATTTTGCTGATGAAAGTATTTTTTTTCTTACATTTTTCATCTCGTAAACCTTAAAAGCTTCGAGCATAAAAGAACTCTTTGAAAATTAAGAGACGAGAGTGAAAAAAGGATAAAGGTTGGAAAAGGGCCGTGGAAAATGACGTCAACTCGCTCGTTAATGCCGATAAAGTCACTTTGACACACTTTGTGACTGAAATCATTTCGAATTACCGTAAAATTACGCTTGATATTTCCATTTTTCCTCCGATGAAAAACATAAAACTGTAGTAGTAGCAGCAGCAGCAGCTGAGGGTAAAAAAAAAGTACAAGAAGTTAGAATCGAACGTCGCGCAATAAACGCACGAAAATATAAAAAAAAAAAAGGAAGCAGGTCAAACTTTTATAACAGCATTAAAAGCACACATCAAAATTTTACGCTCAAAAAGGGCCGGGGGGCCGGAGAGAGAATTACCCATCTCGATCGTTACGTACCTCCCTAAAAGCGAGTAAGAAAAAAAAAAGAAGAGAAAAAAAGTCGCTGACATAGTATTATGACACATCCTCACATCTGTCCGGTGGTCTTAAAGACCGGGCATCAAACGGCGCCGTTAAGCCTTCTCATCGAGCCATTTAGAGCTCTCCTAGAGCAAGCCCTAGAACTGCAATCACACTTAAGATTCGAAAGCCGCGCCGGCGGATCATTTAACGCGACGCGTCCGCAAACAAGCGGGTACGTGGTTGTATAACACCGGCTAGAAGGGGAGGTCAGGAGCTATTATACATGTCCCGAGGGCTTTATTCGTCCAGTTTAAGACAAAGCTTCGAATTCATTCTGCAGAGGAATCCGTTCGTGGTACCGAGGCCTGCCCTCAATGGTAAAGCCACGGTAAGAACCAAGAAACTGGCCAAGCCTAAGGTCCAGCAGAAGGATTATAACTACTTCGAAAGGACTTTGTAAGTGTTTTTATTATTTGTTATCTTTCATTAAACATCTGACAGTTTGAAAATTCGTCAAGAATTTCCAGAAAATGTTGCTTTTTTTTATCTTAGAAGCATCTTTAACGATTATTTTATCAAATTCATTGATTACTCCTGTTTTGAAACATTCTTTTTCTTCTACTTGCTTTCAATTAACCAGTTTTATAACTTTTGCATGCAGTCAATAGAGTATGTATTTCTCACTGATATCTTTCAGTTAACATTATAAAAAAATTACCAATATTTTGTAACAACAATGACAATTTAAGTAGGACACATAAATAATCAAGTGTTTTCTATCTTACAAAGCTTTAATTTGTTACAAAAAAATGTGATATTTTCATAAAGACCTTATTATGAAAGCACCGATAATTTCAAATCTCTCTTAGAATAAGATTTGTATTCATGTTTAATGTTTTAGTTTTTGTTACTACATTCATGAATTATTTCCTCTTTATCTATTTTCTTAGCTTTCCTTTCACAAATTTTAAATTTAACACATCTATTGCAAAAAAATTACATCTTTCACAGTGAAATATTTCTCGACACCAATCGAACGACACTTTTGATGGCTGTGTCAAAACAACATTTTTAATTACTGTACGCTCTACCTACTAAAAAAACCTTACTCTTGGGCTGACCGAACACCACAAAATCGCTCGGAATTCTTACTCGCACACATACACACGTGCACTGGTCGGCAAAAATTGCCTTCTTCCTACATCTCCCAGCGCGCTTGTTTTCTCCCCGCACATACTTCTTTTTCTCAAGCCTGGTTTTTCCTCTAACGTCAGCTTCTTCTTATTCTCTCTTGCAGAAGGTTCACGCGGGGCATGATCACGGAGGAGCCGAGCCAGCGGATCATGGATCTTGCGGTGCCGAAAAGAAAGTACGTACTACAATACCCTCCAACCTCTTTTCTATTGTGTCTCTCTTTTTTTTTTTTTATCGAAGGCTATCTCGTACGCCTACTTTGGTTACCCCGAGATTTTACTTTTTGCCCCGATATCACTTGGATCGTTGCTGCTATTAAGTGAATTTGGAAGAATGACGGAGGGAGGATTTCTTTTAGGAAGATTGGGTTTGGGGAGGGAGATTTTTTGATCGCGATTATGGCAGGTGATAAACTGAGCATTTATTTGATTGGTTCGACGAGGAAGCAAAAAGTCTTCCCTTTTTTAAGAAGGGCTTTTTCGATTTTATCCGGTGTTTATGAAAATTTGAGCACTTAGTTCGAATTGAAGATTAAAAACGGAATGAAGTTATAACTTTTAGTGTTCTCTGAGTGAGTGTCGGTGTCGAGGGAATATTTCACTTAAGCAAATAGAAAGAAAACAAATTGTTTGGATCTTGGGCAATACTTCACAAGGATTTCTTGAAGATTCTGACGAAGATATTTCACTGGGTCGCGAAATATACGGCTTACTTGGTTTTTTTACTTAACCTACTTTGGAAAAGAATTTTTTAGTAAAATAATTTGAATGATTTCCGTGAACGTAATTAGTAAGGTAGGTGTACCTAGTATGGTCTCCCTAAGCGAGAATCAATGTTGTGGCGAATCAAATCAATATTTTTTGTCGTGTAAGGTCTCATTTTAAAGGTTAATTCAAGAGCTTTAAAATGAGACCTTACGCGTTCGATTTTGATCAATGAGTTTGAAATGCCAGAGGATTTACCAAAACACGTTTTTTTAAGACACCAAAAATTTGTGTACCTAATATGGCCCCCTTGAAGTTATTTATTAATTGCGATTTGTTCCTATTTTTTAAATCAATCAGGATATGAGATTTAAAAAACTTCAAAATTTTTATTATTTAAAAATGATTTATTTGAAAATTGAGCCTTTTTTACAATGTTTTTGAAAGCTTTGCAACCAGTAGAAAAATTACAACCTTAAATTTTTATCAAAGTTTGTTTTTTGAGCTAAAATGTTTTTTTAGTTATAAAATGAAAAAAGCGTTGAAACAATTAAATTTATTTTTCTTAAATAACATTAGGATAGGATTTTCTAAGAAGTAAACATGAAACCAAGGACTCTTAATATCGGTATTTCTACTAATTCGCGGGGGGCTATATTAGGTACACTGCAGAATAAAAAGTTATTTAAGAATAAAACCCGTTAGAAAACGAGTTGAACAAAAACTAAGGTCGCGTTTTAAAGCTGAAACAATAACGAATCGAAGCTACTTATTCAAATTTTGGTCAGGTGCATCTAAATATTTTGGCAGACCACTTAATTGCAACGTAAAATAATAACGGAGGTATACGAAACGAGTTTTAGCTATAAGGCGTGCGCAAAAATAATTTTAAAATGTTCTAAACAACTCAAAACTTCATAATTCAGTGTTTTTGACTTCTTCCTACCTTGTAGAGATGCCGCTATCGAGCATATTCAAAATAACGAGCGGGGCCATATTAGGCACAGGGCCATATTAGGTACACCTACCTTACATAAAATATCGATTTCAGTGAAAAGTTGAGGCAAAAAAAAGTTCTGATTATTTCATAGTACATCAATCACTTGTAGCAGAGAAAAAGCGATCGTTGGGTCAGTGGTTAGCGTGCTCGCTTCTGAAACAACGTCGTTCGAGGGGTCTTGGGTTTGATCCTCGGCGCATCCAGCTTAGAATTTTTATCTTCGCTAGCTGCGTCGGTATCATCACCCTACGTTCACCCCGACTGCTTTGGAGTCGGTGTTTACCGGGGGCTTTTCATTTCAGCTCTGGTCGGAAGATCATCTCGACCGGGGGCAATATTTGGGGCATAATTTCCCAATGAGCCACCCGGTTCAGCGCTGGTCTAATCCAAGACTATCTGATTGGGGGCAATATTTGGGACAAGTCCCCATGAGCCTGCCGGTTCAGCACTGGTCTTTCGATTAACTCGAATGTGGCACACACCCTGGGTTTCCCGTACTACTCCACATGGCATATTTGGACCATGGGCTAATGCAAAGCAGTGTAGGGCACAAGTCGTCAATTAGCACAATATGGAGCATAAAAGTCGCGACTATAAATAAGTAAAAAAAAAAAAAAAAAAAAAAAAAAAAACAACTTGTAGCAGAGCGTTAATAATTAATAATTTTCCCTACAGATTTTGTAATCAAAAGTTTTGTAAAGTTCAACTCTGTAAACGAATAATCAAGGAACAAAATGATTACAGAAGTAACCCCCACCAAGAACGATTTTTCTTCAAAGTAATAATGAACTTACCGGGAAACAAAGTTTGTCAGAAGATTTTTTCCCGACCTCGTACATAAAATCACGTGCGGAAAAAAGTCACTTGTGCGAATTTGAAATAAGCTTGTTCTCAATTAAAAACAGCATTTTCCCGAGTAAAAATGTTTGAAAGAAACTTTTTTTCTATTTCAAAGAAACCTGGTTATTCGATTTAAAAGGGTAAAATATTCATGCAAACAGTGTCGAAAAATCCGATTAATTTATAACGCTTTTGTGCGGACGAAAATTAATCACAAGTGTCTTTCCTGGCTTAGATCGTGAAAAGGAGATTACGCTAGATCCGGTGTACATATTAGGCTAAAGTAATACTCCAGGAACTAGGTGAATGGGGTGGGACGGTAATTTTATTTACATAATTTAAGAGCCAAGCAAAAATTCAAAAGCCATTTGCTCAGTTATTCAGCTGAACGTTAAAATTTACTCTTTTGCATAAAAAAATAACCTCTTATTCCATTGAAAAAGCTTTTTTACAGATATCTTGTTTTAAGTTTTATCAAATGAAGGTTTCTGTTTACTTGAAAGAAAAAAAAGTTTTATTATTAAAAACCCGAATGTCTCATCAAAATTTTTCATATTAAAAATTCCAATCGCTGCAACCTTCAAAAGAGATGACATTTCTGCCCGACTTTTGAAAGGATTATACGAAAATTTAAATAAAAAATTGATGCTGACGAAATTTTTTTTATTGGAAGCTATTAACTATGATCATATGGAAAAAATTTGACGATTATTTAGAACCATTTTAGATGTAGATCATACAAATTCGCGTTCTTTGTTTCAAATCCGAGGCACTATGAAAAGTTGATCGCAGTAAATCAAATGATAATAACGATAGATACTCGAGGCACGGTGACTGATGAAAAATATTATTTCGCAAACAAGAATACGGTCCGCGGAAAAAAAAGTTTTCCTCCTCGGCCATGCATCACCGGGTACTTTTTTCAAGCCAAAAATAAATAACGCGAGTCGCAGAACAAAGAGAGATCGGACTCGAATTAATAAGCTTCCAAGAGAAAAAAAAAATGAAAACAAGCACTCCGAAAAACGAAGTGGAGTAGAAACAAAGGATAAAAAATCTGGCAATGACTCACGACTGATAAAATCAAGCGCGGAAAGAGAAAAATCGCGCTAGAAAGCGAGAAACGTACGTACACATACAGGCTAGAGTCATTAAACGCAAGAAAACATATTTCACGGGTGAAAAACGAAAGAGCCATTATTTTCTAACGACACGCTGAGCCGGCTGCCTATTGAGCCGCGTGAGAGTTTTATGCGCCCATCAACGCCGTTCCTCATACCAGGTTCTCGCGAAAAAAAAAAATGAAAAACATTGCTGCCGTGCGCGTTTACTGCGGGTCTACGGCCACCCCAAAAAGACTCTCGCTTCCCATCGATTGCGATACAATGCACCTTAACGAACGATCGTAAACGTCATATCTCATGAATATTTGTTTGGGCTTTTAAAAACGTGAATATTCCGGCGTTTCGCTGGCAAAAAAATCATATAAAGTAAAAAATATATCATTACTTTTGAAGCTAGATGAAACTTATAATATTTCTGCTAAACTATATATTCATATTTTCGATCGATTTCCATGAATTAATTTGTAATACACAAAAACTTTTCTTCATTTTTGGAATGAGCTTGCCTTTAGTGAGCACCTTTGTCTCAAATTAATTTAGAAAGATAAATAACAACTCATTTTGAAGTCATATGTTTTTGAAGCATGCACTTGCAAATAAGGTAACATCCGTTTATGAGTACAAATCTGAGATTTCCCCTTAGTGAAAAAGATATCTGTATTAAATCCTTGAGCGCAGTTGATTTCAATACAGTAATCAAAATAACCTATTTTCCTACGAAAATCCAGGTATTCGTGATCGTTTGCTGTATTGAATCTCTTGCTCTTTGTTTAGAGGCAATAAAAATTAAAAAAATTTCGTTCAGAACCATTTGGCTTATTTAAAATAAAGTATCGAGCGACTATACTTTCAGAGAAGCTGAAGATTCCAAAACAGTACCGGCATCTTCTTCAAATTAATCGAAAAAAAAAAAGGAAAGTTGTATTAATCACGAGACTCGCACGGCATTAATCGTCAGCCCTAAAGCCTCGCGTATCCCCAGCAGGAATTTGCAATTTGAGTCGGGTACGCCAACCCGAGGGCTGAAAGTGTGCTCCAGCATCGCGGCCGTTTGATTGTTGACGCGCCCGTCTCAAGATTGCTTTCTTGCACTCGTCAGCATCTCTCCTAATGCGGCCCCCTCCCTCCCCCCAAAAATCTCTCATGGCTTTGTGTGCGTCGTTTAATTTATGTGCAAGCAACCCCCACGTCCGCCGCTCGTTTCTCGGTCTCTCTTTTAGGTACGCCGCGCTGACTGTGGCTGTACATCTCAAGGCGCCCGCCCGCCCGCTCGCGTTTTGTCGTTTAATTTATGTGCCCACTGCTGCCTTCTCCTGGTGTGTCTCACGGAATATCTCGCGAGAGCCTTGTTACCCCCGCTTTACACTGCAGCTTCTTCCTTCAATTTATGGGAGAGGAGAGGAAAGAGTCATTGTCGTGGAGGAGCAGCATTCGGGGACTACTAGACACTCCTTTTTTTCTTCTTTTTTTACTTTACCTCCCAGATGATCGCATCAATCAGGAGATATTTGATGGAAAGTTACTTCTTTCAATGAGACTGTTTTGGTGCATTAATCTTTGATTTTACTTTGATGCTCTCTTCTGGATATCAATAGGTACAATGCTTTTCTGTTCAAGTTGCTTTTGATAAAAAAAATTCTTCGACATAGGGTTACCGGGTAAAAAATCAACTATAGTGGAATTTAGTTTCGTTGATGATTTTTAACTATTTCTTTTGTTCTTCCGGCCAATATTCAATAGTTTCTGTTAGCATAAATTTTGAGAAAATCTTAGAATGGCAGTCTGCCGAATGCCTTGGATGTTTGACTAGCTATTGCTAAACAATAGCTAGTTTGGAGGTGAAAATTCCATTATCCTCAAAAGAGCCAAACAAAATACAAATTTGATTTAAAACCACAAAAAAGAAGAAGCATTTAAAAGACCGTGGTTGATGACATAAAGAGGTAAAACAAACAACGGCATGTTAATTCAAAAAGTAAAATTGAATTCAATCAACATAAAGAAAGTGGAGGAATGATTAAAAAAGTGAGCCTCATTATTTTGATAGCTCGAGCGAAAATGAGTTTTCCAGGTGTGTACGTACGTTTATCAAGTATTTCAAAATTATCAACAACCGAGGCGTACGAAATATTTCCGACGTGACCATACACAGAATTACAATTCGGTGATAACGAGATTTCAAATTCCGAACAAATATCGCGTCGAGTCGCCGGGTTGGACGCCCACACACGGTGACCGCAAAAATTCGTGCCGAAGCCCCTTCCCCCTCCCCCCGAAAACTTTGACATAAATTTTAATGACGCGCCTCGTGCCACCCCAACATCGGTGAAATGTTAATAACTGCATCATGATGCGAAAACTTTTTCTCATCAAAAACTGTGTTCGAATGAGGAAAAAAGTTCCCATCATCTCGACGTAAAACTAAATTACTCCCGACACCCGTATCACTTTCATCCCAATATAAGCATACATTAAAATCAAGGCAAATAATATTGTAAACGATATTTAAAAAAAAAAAAAAAAAACCGCACCCCTCGCTCATTGAAATTCTCCAAAATCCCGACCCCAAAACATATACAAATCTCTCAATCGCGCCTCAGCGACTCGCGCGGCGTAAACTCCTCTAAAAGTTGGTCTCTCCGCTCCTTTCATTACAGTCCATACTTTCGCACCACTCACATCGGAATTCCTCATCCCCGCAGCCAGCAGCAGCAGCAGCACAAAAGCCACGGCGCGAAACTAGACCCGCGCCAGCCAAAAGCGGGTCACAACACATCCGTGACTTCCAGACGCGTCACTTTTCGTGCGTGCCGACGCGCTTTGCATAAGAGAACTTTGACTTATCTTACAGCGAGCGTGCTTTTGGTTGCTTCGGGGATAGATGAAAGGAGATTGATTTTTTTTTTTTTTTTTTCTATTCGCTTTTTACCAAACGTGCGTTTTTTGCGTGCATAGTTTAAATTAAAATTTTTTTTTCGATACTCGAGAGTTTTTCTAGAGAGTGTATAGGTCAGTCAATGAATTGTAAGTTGCAATCTGTGCTAAAAACAAAAAAGATAAAATATCTTGTTGTACAAGAAATTTCATTCTCCAAATCTTGAGTTGTGTGTATATACCAAGTATTTTTTTCTTGGACCTCATTTAATTTCATGCAACTGAAACAATTTTAAAAATGTATTTTATAGTCAAAAATAAGCAAACTCTGGGGCAGTCATTACGAAACTTTCCCAAGAAAAGACAATAATCCCGTACCGTACTACGATAATAATTAATCCATCGTACATAATATCCGAGAAGCCGATTATCAATCCAAAGCCAAAATAATCCCGGACGTCAGTCGCCATGTTTATTAACGATCAAAGCAATTCCCCATTATTGCAATCCCCCAAAGCAACGGGGTAGAGGAGGTACAAGTTCATCGAGCGTCCGATTTCCGGTTCTCAATACGTCTGGTGCTGCGCAGCACAAAAGGCACGTCGTTATCCTTAGCCTCCGACAAGCAATAGCACTGCTCCTTACCATCCAAATCCGAGAGAGACGTACACTGCCCAATTGGCAGAAATGAATTAATCATCTCCCTGGAAACCCATCTCCGGCGTACCTAATTGCATTTTAAATATTACAAACGATATCCTTCCGACCGCATCCCCTCCTTTTTTTTCTTCTTCCATTCTTCCGTTCGTAAACAAGGAATTTGTAAGTAAGCGAATTCGAATATCTTTCGACTATTTGTCTTCCTCATCCGCTATCTGAATTTCCTCCTGCCTCCTCGCCTCCTCCCGAGTTCCCATTTATAGAATTCTTCCCGCCGCGGCTTTTATTACATTTCTGGCTTTCGTTTGAAAATTCGGTATTTTGAACTGAAATTTAATATGTCGCTGTGTGGTGGTATTATAATGGTCTCTCCGATACAAATTAAACTTTGTTGCACAACGATAAATTCGGAATATTACAACCAGCTGCTCGATCAACTATACATTTAATTTTTATTTATCGGTTATCTATCAAACGACAAATAGGGAATCCGAGGTGGCATAATGAGGCGGAACAAGATCAGAGAGCACGCGTCATAATGGCAGACTTGTTCGTACAACGGGTAGGGGGAGGGGGGACTTTGATGACTGCGTCGTGTTCTCGCGGTGGATGCGGCGGCCGTGAGGGGAAATGAATTTTCGCCTTTGCTAGCGTCTCTATGTATGTATGAGCGAGCAATTGTGTACGGAACCGTGAGGTAGCGCGGGCGGGCGCGTTTCTTTTATGACTCGGTGCCGCGGAAAGTGCATCGCTTATGTCGCGGCGGTGCACCGACTCTCTATATATTTTCTCCCTGAATTTTATGGGTTTCTTCTTCTTCTCTCTCTCTTGCCTCTTTTTTTTCTCCTTATTTTTCTTCGAGGTGATGATGAGAAAGGCTTTGAGGTACCTTTCTCGCTTTTTTTCACACAGGTTTTTAGAGTGATTATTTTCTCGATCCGACCGAGGGAGCTTCGCTTTGACGAATGCCCCCTCCCCCTTTTTTTCTTTTTTAATTGTCAGCTTTATGTGCTTTTATCTTCCTGGTTTTCTTCTTGTTACAATGTTTTTTTCCTTGTCTGAGGAAGAAACGGTATGCAAATTGGAAGTAAGAATGAAAATAATGAAAAAATTTCAAACGACGTGATTGGTACTGTTATTGTTGCTTTTGAAGTGACAATGTATCAGTTGATTTTTGTACTGTGTTCAATGTCTTTCGTTATTTTTGAACTAGCTTAAATGCTGAGAATTATTCTTGTTGACCCAATTAAACTTATTCGCAAAAACTACTAAATTACTAACAAAAATTACTAAAATTTCAGCCAAAACTCAATAAAAAAATATTGCAAGCATTTGTACAGAAGTGTAGCCATTGTAATTTAGAAGTGCAGTGATAGAAATTAAACTTAGATGTGATTAAAAAATCAGTCAATATAGAGGATTAAGATTAAACCAAAGATGTTTATTTGTGAATTAATAGCTTAAGTAGCTTAATAAAAATTTAAGATGGAAATGGTCAAAAGTAGTGTTTAACAATAACTGACTATCAAGGACTAATAATTCTTAAAAGCATCAGTTATTCAAACACTTGTCAATTCCAACAAAAAAAAATTCATTTAACGAATCTGAATTGAAATATTTTGTAAAACTGATTTTAAGAATCCAATATCTCCACCAAAATCAAGTTAACAAAATTTTTTTTTTTAAAACCAATAATAATAAAAATGAATAACATTGAAATTAAATAAAAGCAATGTTGACATGATAATAAATTATTCATGGCTATCGCGATGTAAAAACGTAATATATTCCCACAAATCAATCACGACCCGGATGAAAAAGGCACTTCACCTAATCACTCTCTCTCTCTCTCTCTCTCTCTCTCTCGCATTAAATCTCCCTCGCTAATTTCAATCACGGAACAAAAGCGCTAGGTCAGGCCAAAAAAGGCTGGAAGCAAAAAAAAAAAAAAAAAAGAGAGAGAATCCCCCGGAAATACGCCATCAATTCGCGAATTTTGCAGCCGAAGCGGGGTGGCCGGCCCACCTGTATATATATCAAAGGGATTGAAGGAGAAACGAGTCGATTAATTTAATTTAGCGAGTCCAATAGCATTTAATCGGCGACGTTCCGGGACGGCCCGGGCGCAAAAAAGGCGGCTTTTAGAGGGAGGAGAGGCCTTCACTGTTAACCTGCACAAAAGGGGCCGTTTTATTTATTACATCCGATCCATCGGATTTCAATGAGCGGACGGGCCGGTCGCTTCGGGGCAAAAAAAAAAAAAAAATACGCGCGCGTGCGAGATTATCAAACACGTTGGATCGACGCTCGATGTTGATTTTTTTTTTTTTTTTTTTTTCATTTATTCTACTTTTTTTGGTGAGTTTTTTTGTGTTTCGGGGGTACGTTTTGTTTGGAGTGTTTATGAGTGCGAACGTTCATTTTGCGGGGATGAGTGTTGAAAAGTGCGGCCTCGAGTGGTTTATTGGAGTTTGGTTTAATTAAGGGTGGAAAAAGATGATTCTTTACGAGTGGAATTAAGATTTTCTTACTAATTCAAGTGCGCTCTTTTAAAATCGAGTATTTGATAAACAGTTCGAGTGGAATAATGTTTTGTTAACCTCGCGTAAGAAGCTTATCGATCATTATTGACAATTAGTCACGAATGGTACTCGACTTTAGAAAATTAATTAGTGATAAATGACGTCATTGATATTTTTATGAATGAAGTTTAAGTCAGCAATTTTTGTAAAATAAATTTTATTTCTTTTAAACTAAAATTGTGAACTACTTATAAATAGAAAAAAATATCTCGTCAAATTCACTTAACAGCAATTTCAACCCAAGCGAATAACATTTCCATCGACGACGGTCAAGCTTTACTAATTCAAGCAGCCAAGTTGTAATTGACCTTTACCCCCTGTAAACTTCATCCTCTTAATTTAACTATTTAATGTCCGGTCCCTCGTTGCAGTCTCCTGCTGTACGCGCGAGGTTACGGAGTATCCTTGAACAACTCGCACCTGGTGTCGAACATAAACGGACAGCTGCGAGCGTTGAAGAAATCGAGATATCAAAAGACTCGGGCGATCTGCAACGCCCTCGCAGCCAAAGCCGCGACCAGACAGTAAGTTTTTTTCATTTTATTCTTTTATTTCAGAGCTGTCTTTTTAGTTGCACTGCAACTTTTATTCGTCTCAACCGCATGGCAATCTCCGCCATCAAGTTTCCGGGTGGATTTGGAATGACGGTACAGGGAGTTTTTAAAATTAAAAGCTTGTTTCTTTTTTTTTTTATTCCCTGTTGATGAATTAAATTTATCGATCAGATGGTGGCTACAATCTTTTTTAAAAGATCTTTGAAGAAAAAAAAGCTACAAATAGCTACAAATTAATTATTTGCAATTTGCATGAATTGTCATGGCAAGAATCTTAGGATCTGAGTTTCCGTGGCCTACAAAGTAAACACGTCAGAAGCATGCTAATTCAGGCTAAATTCTTTTTTTTGGATTATAATTTGGTGTGGAACGTTTTTTTTTAAATAGATTGTAATATTAAACAACAAAATCAAAGTTTATAAATTGGAGAATTTTTACAATAAAAAATAAATTTTTCAAATGCAACAAATCCTGTTACAATTTAAAATCGGAAAAAAAAAGAATCAAGCCGTGAATTAGAACTTTTCTAAACGGATTCTGAGTTAGTATGTTTCTGACTTGGAGTGGAAAATTATACATTAAAACAAAAAATGTAGAAATAAAATAATAAGCATGAAATCATTAGACCACTCCATTAACAGAAACATTAAGAAAAAAATAAAAGTTTAACTCTCCTCTTTTTTCGTTAATTTGTTGATTATACAAGGGAATTTCTTTTAGCAAGGTGCTCTTTGTGCTGGTAAGTTTAACAGCTCTTTTCTTCCAAGACGCCATGTGAAGTGTTTTGTTTCTCCTCCCTTTCATATATTTTTTTTTTTTTTTCTCTCATTCTTACCTCTCATTCCGGAGCCAATTTTTGTTTCTTACTCTTAATTCCTTCTTTTGTCGACCCTCTCAAATATACATCTCTCATTCTACCTCTTAATCCTCATTTCGCTCCCTGTGTTTTACCCTTATTTGTCCCGCGATTCTTTTCCTTCCTCTATCGCTTACAATGCCTCTCCTTTCCGTTTCTCTTGCGTATTTTTTCCCGCTCTCCTCTTCCTTCTTTCATTTCTGTTGCTCTGTTTCATTTTGTCCTCTCTTCCAGCCTCTTTTTCGTCCAGACGTATTTTTTTTTCTTCCTCTTTTCAATCTCTCTTTCTCTCTTACCCACTACGTTACTCTTCCTTCAACTTGGCTTATCGATTTTTCGATCCGCTCTCTTTCTCTCTCGAATGGACGATTGAATGCACTGTGTTTTCTGATTTCCCCCCACGCTCTTTTATTTTTTCATTTCTCTTTCTTCTGCGTAATGCACCTTCTTTCTCCGAGGGCCTCTATGCCAATTTTTTTTTTTTTTTTTTCCTTTAAACTTGGTTTTTTTTCAATTTTTTATCCTTATTCGGCTTGCTCTCTTTCTTTATTCCCGCCCGCTTTTCTTTTCTTTTCATTCTGCCATGTTCGACCACCAACGCATTTTGCTGCGTTCTTCTGCGAAATTGCTCGCGTAAGAATCGGAAATAATTTTGGGCTTTTTCTCGCTTGATTGATTCTCGCTCCACCCTTCGCTGGCTTAAAATCCTAAATGCTTTTACGGTCTTGCGATAAAAATATTACGTCGAATCTCGACTAATTTCAGAATTTAGTGTACCAAGCGTATTCATAAATACTTTAGCGTGAATAATTTAGAGCTAAACGATTTGAGTGTTACTGTGTTGTTACGTACAGTGTTTCATGAATAAATTTCATGGCTCTCGTTAAATAGTGTGCTATGGTTATATCCACAGTAAGGTTATGCTGATACGTGACGAGGTATCAGACCGTAAAAAACCTTTGCAGCAAGCACTATTAATATTTTTACTATGCTTAGAGTAATCGAGTTTTGAATGAAAAATCATTTTTATCTTTAAAATATCAGTTCGTAGTACTTTTGATCTTAATTGTGTGGAAAATCTGACGGAAGTCTTTAATTGTTCCGCGTTCTTTAAGCTTTCATTCTTCTAAATTACCACTGTCGATTAATTCCCTCAAGAAAAGCAAAAAATTATTCATTAAATATTTCCAATACCCTCATTTATAAATCATCGTTACGAGATATCGAGTTTTTACAGAAGCCCAATTATTCAAACTCACCGCGCATAATTAATATCATCTTAGTCGAGTGAGAAACGCTTAAAAAGGCCAATAAATTCACGAAAAGAGAGAGAGAAAAAAGCGAGGTAAAAGAAAAGAAAGGAAGGGATTACAGAGTGAGAAAGGACATGATATAATTAAATACTCGAATATTCCAGAGCCTTCCTCTCAGGAATCAACCCCGTTTAATCCCCTGGTATCTTTTCCCCTTAATTGCGCATTCACGAGAGCGTTAAATTTTCACCTACCCGCTCGCTCAGCATTATCAGGCTCTTTTTCACGTTTTTTCCCTCTCCGCCATTTTTTTTTTCAGAAATGTGCGAGCTCTCGATTATTCTTCTTTTCCCCTTTAATAAACGCAACGCAATTCATCATTAAAACGTGCCACCCAATCGCGTCCGGATTTTCCACGAATGGATACGGTAATTGAAACGAAATTCAAACTTAAACAATGCCAACCGGAGCTTCATAAATTCTTGTATATATGTAGATGCCTGGACCGGCACTGCAATCTGTCAACGTCGCATTTGCCTTCGATTTTGTACGGAAATTTTAATTTAATAACCATTTCCCCCCCCCTCTCTCGTCTTTTGTTTGCTCGAGTGTTCGTTTGACAATCGAGTTTCGATAAAGGTTACCCCCCTCCCCCACCCCCACCTACGGTTATGTTGTCGGTTTCTTTTTTAATTACTCTCACCGGCGAGTGGTTTTGATCGAGGAGTTAATTAATAATGCGCTGTGTACAAGTTGTTTATTAATAAATCTTTTGATATCTGAAATTTTAAAGCAAATTTTCGGCTGCCGTTTATTATTGTACGAGAATTTGTACTCGAGATTAATTTTTTAAAATCAATGCTTTCCCTGCTTTACATGTTTTTTTATCGCTCTTTTTCATGATTAAAATTATGTTGCACGGTTGAGTTGCTTTTTTTTCAAATTAAATATTAGTTGAAATTTTTAAATCAACTGTCTGATTCTTGAAATGTTTTTGTAAAATTTTACTTGTTTTATCATTGAAGGCTTTTCGTAAATTATTTTGTTTAAAAATGTTTTCAATCGATTGAAAACTTTGTTTATTAAATAAAATTGGTTTTGTATGAATTCTAAGTGGTAAATAAAAGGGGATACAGTAACTTGCAGCTTTGCGCATCTAGTAAAGAATTATATAAAGACTTTCAATAATTCTATTGATTGAGAAAGATGACACCTTCCTATTGGATTCTTATTTAAAAATTTCAACGTCCATAATCAAGTTTAAAAGTATATCAAATAAAAAATGCGGTAAAACAATAAATTGAATAAAAACTCATGAAGCAGTTGAGTAGTTATTATAATTAAACAGAAATCAAATCACGTCAAAGTATTAACAATCCAAGGTAGAAATTTGACCTACACCTAAGAGGCTTTAGCAAATTCGAATATCAGTTTAAGGAATTCAAGCGTACAGTAAGTCCGAGATATCAAATTCACCTAAAACTTTGCATAATAACGTTGAGCTGATGAGTAAACTGTATATTGATACACTCAAATACTCTCCAGTTTAAATCTTGTTTGTTATGGATATCATTGTACACTTTTAAAAATTTGTTGCAAATTTAACTAGTTCATTTTGTTGTATGCACAAAAATTTATTACTTTAAAGAATTTAAAAAAAATGAATTTTAAAGGAATCTTTGTGGCATTAAAAGAAAGCTTTATAGATAAATCATGTTCAGAATAAATTAAAAAAACAAGAAAAACTATTCAAAAGTGAATTTTTTCAGAATTATTAAGACTGCTGTTTATAATCTCCAAAATATTCTGTCCTGTCTTTTCATGGCAATAACATTGAAATATATTTTTTGACTAATGAAATACCTGTGGTAGAGCTTACTGTGCTTTTAACCACTCTAATAACTTTCTGTATATTTAACAACAAATTTAATATACATTATCCATATAAAGTCATTATTGTCCAAAGGTATTACTTGACTTAGTGCACCTTCAATAGAACTGAAGTTCGCTTTTCTTTAAAAGCACAAAATTTTTTAATTTTTTGGTTGCTTTTAAAATGTTAAAATAATCCTTATAAAACTAAAAACAAAAAAAAAGTTCCCCACCAATAAACTTATCATCACTCTCCGATAAGTCTCTTTAAAGCCAAGAAATAAAAAAAGGGGGGGGGGAGAGAAAAAAGTAAAAAAGAAAAAGGCAATTTTTTAGCGGGTAGGAAACAAATTCAGGTGCGGTATCGTTAATAGGTACCGGAAAAGCTTTTCCGGCACGACACGCGCGCTCTGCGCGAAAACCGTATTACCATCCCTCGCGCCGCCCGGGCTGCACGCACCACCGGAAGACACGTCTATTAGCTATCCCCCGGCTGCACCCTGGAATACCATCTCGGGCACGTGTGCACGCTGAAGAATGGCGGGAGGGGGATGAATGAAAGACGTGATCCGCTTGGAGTCGCGCGGAGAGCAAATATTTTGTCGGCGGTGCCTGCTCGGCTGCACCTTCTCTCTTTTTTCTTTGTGAAGATTTTTTTTCGGTGCTCTCTTTTTATCCTCCTCCTTCGTGATGTGATTTTTTGCCTGCCTGATAGGATCATAGAGCTACGTGAGTTACTTCGTGGAGAATATTGTTTTGGCTATTGTTGAAAAAAATAGGGTCAGATTTTTCCCAAAAGTAAATTAGCCGGGGGCTGATTTGGTTTATGGGTCGTCATTTTTCAACCAGAGTACGCGTCAAATATCTCAGGAATTTTTCTCTCGGAAAGCCTCAATGAAACCCGAGAATTTATATTAAACTATTCTCGAACGTACGTACACACAAAAGATTGTTTTTCAATATTTCACGTGTCACGAAGTTCCCCTTCCCCCCGAAAACTTTGGTAACGCGGCGGCGTCGTTTCGAAAAACACACTTACGGGACACTTCGACCAACAATCATAGCCCTCAACTCAGCTCCGAAAATCTGTTACCAACAGAAAGAAAAAGGAAGGTAACCACGCTTTCACGGGTCGAAAGTCGGGGTAACTAAATATGTCATGAGCTGACGCTCGTACTTACGGCCGAACTTTTTCACCCGCCGACACTCGCTTCCCCAAAACTTTCGATCGAAAACTATTCAATTTGAGGGCGCGCCCCGAACTTATCCTCCTCCCTTCTCGACGGGAAGTAAGCTCTGTCCGATACACCCAGTCGGCTGAATAAAAGAGCTGCTTCGGGGAAACGCAATCACTACCCCCCCGCGAGTAATTGGGCGGGTATCAATGCGGGGAACAAAAGTCGCTGGCTTTTCACGGACGCGTTGAATCGCGGGGTAACGAGGGACTGATAATGGCCAATTTTTTCACCGCTGAATACGCACGCTTTTTTGGGAATTTTTTTTTTCCCCTCTGTTTCCAGTTTAATTAATTCGTTAGGGATTCAATCGGGTGTCCGTTGAAATTTTTATTACTCGATCGTAATATTCAAGTTCTACGGAGGCGCGCACTTGACGAAAGTGCAGTTAAAATTTTACGTATTAAATTTGTCGACGGGGCGGGCGGGGCTCTGCAGTGATTTGCATGATCCCAGATCCCGCGGGTTTAATAATGCGCGTGTAACCTCTAAGCCATAAATGGTGGGACGTACGTAGAATATCCCCGGCCCGGGCGCTCCGAGCTGCGCGCTTAAATTATTGCATTATGTCGTCCGGTGCTCATCCCGAATTATGTTTAGCGTTGTAGACTCCGTTTAAGTACCGTACCGGGTATTCTTCGTTATTAAAGTAAAGTCGCCCACCCCGTATGCGATTTCGAAAATTTTCCTTTGATGCTCAAGTTTTAACGGATTTATTTCCAAGGCCTAAAACTACCGATTGTCGGTTTTTATTGAAGAAGTCAAAAATAAAATGGTTACGAAAATTTCGAGCTTTTTCTAATGTAAAAAAGACAGTGAATGAGAAAAGAGTTTGTTTCGTTCAGAAAAAAGTTTCGACTTATTTCGATTTGAAAAACGAGCCATCGAACAAAATTTTGTAAATGAAATGAATATTAACTTTTTGTTAAAGGTGTGACATTGGCGTCATTACAAATTCTTTTAAACTACTGATTTTTAATCAACGAGAATTATAAATTTAAACTAAAGTAAATTTGGTTTTTAAGAGCTTAAATAAAATTTCTTTTAATAATTTGTAAATGATTTAATAGTAATAACATTTCATTTACAACATAAGTTGAAAAAAAAAATAATATTTTTGTCTTAAATCGTACACTTTGAAGGTACGATCGACTTTTTCAATTTTTTTGGTGTTTTTATTGATTTTTTTCTCTAGCAAAAAACCAAAAAAAAAAAAGTTTTAAGTGTTTTAAAAATTTAATTAAAATTTTTAAATAAAAGTCAATTGTAAGATCCCGTTTATGAATGAAAAATTTTCTGAAAACCATCAAATTCTGTAAATGCACCCATTATAAAAAATTCGAAAATTTGAAATAATTTTTTCTTAAAAAATACCCCTCTGCCCTATATTTTTAATCATTAATCCATTTAGGTTTTTGACTTTACTTAAAAAAATCATTGTGAAAATCTAAATGATTTTTTGAACTTAAATATAAACTACATCGCCGAAGGTTAATCACATGAAAAAGTATTTTAGAGATTACTTTTTAAACTTACAATAACCACTCGGCATAGCGTCTCTGTCTAATCCGAAAAATCCCCAACGAGCGACCGAAACTAGAAGTCGAGAAAAAAAAAAAGTACAAAGGTAAGCAACTTTATCCCATAACGCGCCTTATGAAAAGGCATCACAACCGACTTCTCCAAATCCACCTGGCAAACCCGGCCAAAGTAAAAGAAGAGCTGAGTTCAACTTCCGTGAAGAAAAAAAAAGGGGGGGGGGAAGATCGAGCCCTCGAGCGAGTAAGTCAACAAAAATATATATATAAAAAAAAAAACGCCTCGCACGTACGATCGCACGTACCACCTCGGGCGATTTAAAACTTTAACACTTCGAAATTTTCTTCTTCTACTTATTTTTATTTTTCGCAGGAGGAGGATTAGAAGAAGATTGTTTCGGTGTATCAAGACCCAGGCCGACGAGGCGGCTCACCTTGTTGAGTTATCGCGGCTCGCTCGGCCGAAACGCGGGTTCGAACCACCACCAGTCGACGTACGTACAAACTGTATTTATTATATGTAGTTGAATTTTTTTATCATCGGGCATATAATTGTTTCATGTTATAATGAAGCTCGCTAACTCATTTTAGTTTACGGGTTAAAAACATTTAATCAAGATTTTGCATGATTGATTATTTATGAATTTAAAAATTTGAGAAAGGAAGATTGAAATCAGTATAATTTTTACCCAATTGAGGTTTTATTAACTTTAAACAGATTTAATTTAATTTTAACAGATTATAGTGGACATTTATCCTAAAAATTACTTCGTTATGATACGTCCAATAACTGTCAAAAATTTTTATAAAAATTTAAAGACTTATGAATTGTCGTTGCCTACGTTATCCTAAGATAAAAGAGAGAACCCAAAAAGAATGTCAGCATTTTATTCGTGATGTAATTGGTTGAAAAACTAAATTTAAAATTTGAATTTTTATTTTTAATTTTTATATTATAATTCAATTAAAACATCTAGAAAAAATATTTGATAAAAAATAATTATTCAAACCAAGTGTTCGAAATTATCCGATTAAAATCATGAAAAAAACAAAACCAATGAATCTATAACCACAAAAGTTTAAATGAACTCTGAACGTAGGGCAAAGGTAAAGGGTATATTGAACTCATTGGAGGTTAATTTAGATGAAGCTTCGACAAAATTTGTTTTAGATAATGTAATACAATTGCGCGCGCTTGCGCGCTGATAGAGACTAGTAAAATTATATATTCGAGACTCTAGCTACCTAAAGCTAAACTCTTAACGTTCATAGACTCGGAAAAAACTGTAAAGTTTCGTCATTCGTCTTCTTCACTTTAACATTAATCGAATTAAAAAAAAAAAAAAAAAATCTTTTTACTCAATTCCAGCGTGGTCCCAAGTTGAAAGTTAACGAGGCCCGACTCCGGGTTATGGCAACTCGGCCAAAGAGGAAGCACCTGCTCCCAGCCAAGGAGGGGGTCAGGCCGGGCGCCCTGATCTACGAAATAACCGATCGGATGGCGAAGCTCGCCGTCCGGGAAGTCGGGGACCGCGAGGAACCTATTTACAAGGAGCCCGGCGCCATCGTGCCCGCGGCTCTCACAGCCATGGGTAAGTCTTGTTTTTTTTTTTTTTTTTTTTTTTTTAAATTATTCAACGATCTTTGATATTCATTTGTCGATGTGAGCTTATTGCAATTTTATCATGGCTTTTTCTTTCAAATGATGAAAATTGTGCGTGAAAATTTCATCACTTTTCTCGGTACCCTGCACCGAGGACGTGGCGCTCTGTTATTACTCTTTCATGTTTCAAACCAACCCGACATTTACGGCATCTTTACTTTCCTGGGAATACTTTCTTATACGAAAACTTTTAAATCAAAATTCATGGCTTGGCTTCATGTGTTTAACCTTAAAAAAAATTCCTATCAGGAATATAAACTTGCTTTTCTTTTTTTATTTTCGTGTGAAAACTAAATCACCTACAAAACAGTCTTCTATCTAAAGCCTAAAATGACTATTATAGTGGAATATTTTATGGAAGCCGGTGAAAGAAATAATTTGCAATTTTCATTAATTAATTTTTAATTTTTCTCACGCAGAATGACAGAACATTTTATGACTATTTAGCATTTCCAGAAGATCCTTACGGGTAACTTTTGGCCTTTTAATGTTGAGTCACTTTAATTTTCCTCTGTATAAAACATCTAAAAGAAGCCTCATTCTGTCTAGTTTTTGAAGTAAAATTTTTTGAACATGGCTGCTGTTCCAGATAAAATGTTCATTTTTCTGTCATATTGTGAAAGCTTTATCTTATAATCTAATCAATATTTCTTAAAATGTTAATGCATCGTTTACTTAAATTCCGCCATTGAAACATTCACTATCACTATTTTTTTCATTTCCAAATTGCTCTCAGTCCTAGATTTTACTGTACTAAAGTAAATTATTAAAAATTTTCTGATGACATTGGTTTGACGTTTCGAATAAACTCTAAAAGTGACTCAAATTTCGAGGTTTCGAATTAGCTTTTATTAAAAAACTTACCTTTGAACAATCCAAAAATATCTCAATTCACTCTGAAATTTAATCCTCGTAACTTTCGGTCCATGCACAAAAGTTATATATACAGTGATGGTGAAAAACTTTTCGCTTACGTCTTCCGGCTGGCAGGAGAGATTACCGGGGGGGTGAGAAAATTAGCAAAATAGAACGAAAAGCAAAATCCCCCTCCTCGCCACTTCTCGGCGCTTTAATTGAGAAGATCGTATTTTTTAAGGATTGTTTACGCGACGAGGCGATGTAATACCTCCCTTTTTTCTCTACTTTTTCTTTGCCTCCTGGCCCCTGCCCTCCTTCTTTTTTAGCCCGGGCAGCCAACGATAAGTTCAAACCTTGCCCGAGTTCACGGTTTAAAGTTTCGAAGCTTCCGACGGAGAAGGAAGAGAGGGAGGAAAGTCTGTTTTACAGTTAGCTACTTCATTTCCCTCTCCCCCTATCCCGGCTCCTCTTGACCTCTCGACTTCTTCTTTTTTTTCTTCTTCTTCCCCCTGCTCACCATTGTTTTGCTGTGAATACTAATTAAGTACTTTTTAATCTTTGAACTCATTATGAACTGATATTCTCATCTGCATATTTACTCGATGCCTTCCGAGTTTTCTTTCGAGGAAAGTTCTTCTTATTTGTCTTTTCTTTGGAAAATATCAAGAGCACCCTTGTAATCGATCGGCCGAACGAAGAAATAATTTGTAGTTCTCGATTATTGCGTGGAAACCCGTAAAAGCCGTTGAATTTTAAGAAATATAATGTTTCTTAGAAAATTCTACGATCAAATGGGTCGACGGGTTTTTCCCCTTTATAATTATATAATTTAAATGCAAGCTTTTGAAAGGGAGACTCGGATTTTTATTTCTTGAAAAGGGGCCATGGTGAAAATGTGAAACTTTTACATAGCTGCTGATCCGATTTTAATGGCGTTGAGTTCATTTCCTCTTTTCCGAACGTGCTTTTTAAGTTTATTGAAAAAAGATTTTCTTCCCTCATAATCTTTCTTCCGCAGACAATGTAGCTAAGTTTTTTTTTTTTTCTTAATAACGAGTATTACGCTTTGAAAAAGTCCTCTATTATATTAAGAAGTTTATTTTCGTCGTCGTCAGCGTCGACGACTTCCTTTTTCAAAAAAAAATGACTTAGACGTCTCAGATCAATTAGAAATTTGGTACTCGGGGGTTTTCGGGGGTGCTGATCACGAATCCAACATTCATTTTTAAATTTGACCTATGTAAAGTCTACTTATTCAAGGTTGAAATTTATTTTTCTCAGGCTCTTTTCAGAATTTGACGTCTATGATTGATTAGAAACTGAGTAGTCAGGGATTTTTGGAGTTGCTGATTACGAAACTGACCTCTATTTTCTGATTTGGCCTATGTAAGGGCTACTTACTTAAGGTAAAAATTCATTTTCAATAGAATTTTTTTGAAGCTTCGTGTATGGAAGTTTTTGGGGTTGCTGATTATGAATTTTACTTTTATTTTTAAAATTGACCTACGTCAAGGGCTACTTACGTAAGGTAAAAATTTATTTTTAATAGCATATTTTTGAAACTTCGTAGAAGAAGGTTTTTGGGGTTGCTGATAATGAATCTAATATTCATTTTTAAAATTGACCTTCGCAAGGGCTACTTACTTAAGGTTACAATCTATTTTTCATGGTTTCTTTTTCAAACTTTGTCTACGGGGATTTTTAAGGTTGCTGATTATGAATTTGACTTTTATTTTTAAAACTGACCTACGTAAAGGGCTACTTACGTAAGGTAAAAATTTATTTTTAACAGCATTTTTTTGAAACATCGTATAAGAGGGTTTTTAGGGTGGCTGATTATGAATCTAATATTCATTTTTAAAATTGATCTACCCAAGGGCTACTTACTTAAGGTTACAATCTATTTTTCATAGTTTCTTTTTCAAACTTTGTTTACAGGGGTTTTTAAGGTTGCTGATTACTAATCTGACATTTATCTTTTAATTTGTTCTACTTAAAGGGCTACTTATTCAAGGTAAAAATTTATTTTTAATAGCATTTTTTTTCAAACTTCATGAACGGGATTTTTAGGGTTGCTGATTATGAATACGATATTCATTTTTAAAATTGACCTATGTAATAACAATAAAAACAATATATTTCTTATAAAAATTTTAAAATTTAATATATTACGGCATGAACTATTTTTAATATGTATTTTATTTTGATACTCTAAGTAACAATATTTCTAAACTTTTTGTTTTAATTTAAAAATAAAATAAAGATAACTGAATTCTCAACATTGATTACATACATTGAAAATTTAAAATTGAGCTTCAAATAATTATCTATAGCAATTTTAAGCTCAGGGTTTTTAAGTTTTCATTGATAACTTTCTGGTTCTCATATTTTAAGCGTGAAAAGTGCTCTTTGCTGAGAATAATTGCAATTGAGTCTAAAAAAAATAAATTTACTCAAACTTATATTTCAACCTAAAGAATAGTCACCATCAGGTACGAGTAGTTTTGTCAATTCAATTTAAATCTGAATCGGCGTATTCTTAATTGTCAAAGACGTAATCGGCATAATGGCACTCGGGAACGATGCAACATCCAATTACGCGTGAAATAATGTCAATTATAGTTGTACCCATGCCCGTATGTGCGCTAGGTCCAGGTGTTTGGAATCAATTCGTAGTCGAATAAAGCTGTTTAGAGAGTAAGACATTCCATCAGGCGCTTGACATAAGCCAACGCAGCTGCTGCTTCTGCTACGATTATGGCGTTTCCGGCGACGAGTGATGAAACTCTTTGACGGGAGGGGCTTTGACTCTAATTAGATCAGAGCTCGCGGATCGATAGAGCCGCCTTGTTAATCTATCCCCGGTGATATTGTATACTCTGGCCTCCGATGATTGACGCGCTTGTTAATTATTGCAGCGTGCTATTGCCGGCCTTGTTTTTTTTGGTATGTCGCGAGAAGTTTGCTCCTTAATTGGGTCTCATTAAGGAGTCACTAGGAAATAAATATAAAATATTAAGGAAAAGATGAGTTTTTTGACTTTAAGTTAAAAAAATTCAATTGTTTGGTTTTTACTTGATGAAGATTAAAAAATTACATAAATTGGAAAAAATTAAAAATATTTGGAGCGAAAGAACTCATTCTCTCATAATTACAGGTTTCATGTGTATAAAGAGTTAATATAATTTTTTGTGCACCAAACAAAAGTTGCTGTAGTATTCAGTAGTATTTTCTGATATGGTCAGCCCTAGCTAATTATTATGGGTACAATTAACTGAAATTTATTAAGTTTAATCTTAAGCATTAAGAATAGTTTTTCAGAATTTGATTTCAAAGCTTTCAATTGCTTGTTTAATAATTCAAAAATTCATATCAATCTAAAAGTTGACAACAGAAGCTGAAAAGCTTTCATGTATTTGAACTTTCCTAATACTTACCGAAGTAATACTGTCACTGTATTGCGCCGCTTCACAAGAAATTACGTAAAGTATTCAATCATGCATCCATTGTTGGTAGTTTGAACTCTCACAAAGTACCATAATTCCAGTGTAAAACGTCTTGTGTACCGAGAGTCGCGAGCGAGCTAGGGCTTACAACTCTCGAGCGGGTAAGCTCTCGAGACTTCCATAATTACAACGCTCGCACTGTCTTAGTCATTTAAATTATCTCCTCGAAAAAAAAAAATCTCAAATTTTTTATTTTAATTTTTTTATAGCAACCCAGAGAACCCTAGAACTGGCCGAGCCTGCGAAACGTCCGCCCGGACTGGAGACCGACATCAAGGCCGAGGCCTTCGGCGTTCTCCCCCGCGCCCTTACAGCCTATTGCAGTCCCCGTACCAAGGAACTCGCTCAGCCCAAGAAACGAAGATAGTACGCTCGCTTCTCTGGCGCTAGAAAAATTTTCACACGTCTTCGGTCGGAAAAAGTAAAAAAGAAAAAATAAAGAAAAAAAAAAAAAACTGGAAGTAACCGAGGACTCTCCTTTCTTTTACTGTCTCGACTACGAGGATGTAAAATTTTTTTAGCTGACTCGCAAACTCGTAAAACACACGAGGGATTTTCATTTTCGAACTTCGCCTCTCGCGTTCTCTGACTTTGTAAAATTTTCATGTTCCCGTCTTTTTACCGTCCTAAGAAATTGTAAATTTTGATCTCGTCAAGTGTCGCGTTCCCACAAATCGTACAAATATAAACCGTTCTATACTCAAAAAGCCCGCTTTTTATTTCGAAAATCGGGGCTAAACAGAGAAATTTGATTTTTATGTTTCTCTGCCGAATCCAGGCTTCGAGGTAAAAGCTGAAAAAATAGAATAATTCAAAGGTGAAATAAGCCGGAGGAAAAATTATAGTTTTTTATTTCCTACGAAGATTAAAACGAACGATTTTTTTTTACTTACCCAATAGAGTTGAGCCAATAGGGTAAACCAAAGTTTACTTGGAAAAAAAAAGTTTACAGCAATCAAAATTTTTTTCCCACTTATTCGATGTTTAAAAAGTGTATTTACAGAGTGGGATATATTCCAACTGGGATTGGATCAACGAGAATATCAAATTCCACGTATAGGGAGAGGCGGATGGATTCAACTAAAATAAGCCGATTTTGCCTACACAACTCAGCCACGCACGAACTCATTTCAATTTCTATCGATCGCGGTACAATGGCTTATCATTGACGCTTCTAAATTAGTTATCGTTCTCAAAATTAGTAAAGCTCGAAATACACGCGAATTCTATTACAGATCCCGCGTATACATGTATGGGTGATATTAATCAGGCCCGATTAAATCCGTCACTCACTCGCGTCACGCCCGACTTTTTTCGTTTAATTTCGAGCCTGATAATCGATTGTATTTATAATTGTTAACTTTTGGATCGATCAAGTATGCCGGTAAATAGTTTCGGTAGCGAATAATTCAATTGCGGGGATATTACTGGGAAATTGTTTAAGTTTACCCGTTTGATGGATCAAACTGTTTTCGGTTAGAATAATTGGGAAACCTTCTGGTTAAATTATAACTAGGCTGCTAATTTTCGCGTCGACTAAATTATTTTGTAAACAACACAAGTTTAAATTTATTAAGTGGCTTTACGAGAGTAGATTACTGAGTTTTTATTAAATTCTCAGCATTTTTAAAGTTAAAAACATTAAAAATTATAAATTAAAGATAGGTAGGAACGAAATTGTATTGAAAGATCTGCTTGTAGAAAGAATAAAATATGCATACTTTATTAAGCTGGCTGCTAGACACTGTTGTTACGGTATCAATCGAAACGGTGTTAACTGAAACAACGAAAAAAGCTCTAAACGTTTTACCAAATTGAAATTTTTCGGAGTCCACTTTTCCGTAAATTCAGCCACCTCAGCGTCATCAATTCAAGAAAATTTTGTTTTGAATCATTATTCATTGCGGTGTGGCTCGCGAAACAAACGCTCGTGGCGAAACTTTATACGCGCGCCGATATCAATCCCGGCTAGCCCGGGTAAAAAGCTCCTGCAACAAAGTGCTTTGTTGTTGAAAAATTCCGGCCGTAAACAGCCCATTAATATCGCCTCGATTCTTTTATCAAATGTAAAGTGCGCCGTGCGATATCGATCGACCATTTTCTCTCTCTCTTTCTCTCTGGCTCTCTCGATAAACAAATTCATCGAGTACACACAGCGCTCCGGCCATATCCACAAATCATGTTGTGTTCGCGAGCAACGGGGCTAATAAACCTTTTATAACTCGGGTAAAAGAGATCTCTTTCTTCTTTTACCTTTTTTTTTATTTTTCTTTTGCTTACGGCTTCTGGAATTTGGCCAGACAAGTGGTGCTCGAGCAAAGATTAGCGCCGGGAAAAATTGACTGGGGGGATTTTTGAGATAGCAGAAATTATTTTATCCGGAGGAGATCGTGTCGAGAGATAATTAGGGAGAAAAGAGAGAGAGAGAGAGAGAGAGGGGGAATTAGAATAATCTGCTTTTATGGAACCCCGAGGGCGAGGTTTTTTTTTTCCTGGGTGTATCGAGTTCCTTGACACTGAGCGTGCTTTATCAAGCTTTCGTTGATGATTAGAAGGTTACGTCTCTGTTTTAGAACATCAGAGGTAAACTTTTGAAAAATAATGAGTATTAATATTATTTTTTACAAGCAAATTTCGCTTTTAATTTCTAGACTTGAAGAGATTAATTGTTACCTTGTTTGTTTGAAACTTTTATCTCTCGAGGTTATACTTTTTTTTTAGAGACAAAATACTCCTCCTTTAATCAAAGCCATTAAAAAATACTGTAAATGAGTTATTTATTTCGAATTAAGGTTAATTGCAAAAAAATTGAGTCATAAAAAAAAATATCCAAATAAAAAACACTTCAAAAAGAACTTTAGGTACGAAGAAAATTTATATGAGAAAAAAACTCATCATAAAATTCCTCACTTTCGGTCAAAATGAATCGGAGCAAAAGATACAGCTAAGGCCATTCCATTGTGGAAAATCTCTCTCTCTCTCTCTTTTTTGAAGAATTCATTTCGGTTCGCTGGTAAAACCTAATGAAAATAACCCATGGCTAGCTCGGTTGAGGCGGTGGTCTCGGAGAGCACCACTAAACAGAATATTTCGGGTTTAAAATCCTTTGGGGTCGCGGTCCATCGGTCGCTTTGAGAAAGTTACCCTCAAAAGCATCAAAAACGGAGGAGGAAACCCCAAATGCGATTACCGAGGAAGTGCTCCTTGACCCTCTCCTTGCGGGAGTAAAAATTGTTACATCGACGATTGATGAGTTTTTATTAAAATCATTGATGTTTGAACCGCGTTCGAGTGGTGCTGGTGCTCAGACAGTGTCAAGTACACGTTTTCAGGTCTTGGCAGTTCTATTTCTATTAAGGTGTCTTTCATTTACTGGGTGTTTTATTAATGATTATCGAGTATTTTTAGGGTATTTGAGTACTACTTTTAATTATGTTACCCGTTTTCTTAAAAAAATTTATTGTTACTTTATTTTTAACTTTGTAGAACCAAAAAATAAAGAATTACCTAATTAAACGAGCGATAGGAACAATCAAAATTTATCAAGAATACAAATTTAGTAAGATACTCATCTTTTTGAAAAAAAGCATTTTAGAGGTTTTTAACAAAAAGACTTTTATATTGTTATTTACAATTGTCTTTTTTTGAAAAATATAATACTGTAGATAATTTGAAAAAAATCTACGTATGTACAAACAAGAATATTAATATGAGTCCTTTTTTTAGAGCATAAATATTAGATCTAATCATTCATTTTTGAAGCGAAAAAAATTCTTTTTTAACATCTCAAATTAGATCTTCAACAATAAAAAAATACATTTTTTTTATCTATATCGGATTGAAAATCTAGGAATGAAATGAACTGAATGCTAACTTCACCAATAAAAATGTAAATAAGAACCTAAATTTCTAGATTGAACATCAAATATTTTAAAAAGCTCTGATACTCCAAAAAAAAACAACACTCCTATTAATATTCCATTCTCAGTCGTCCCGTGATTAAGAGGCACCAACTCCGTCTCTCGAAAAAAGCAAGCAGATTAAAAAAAAAAAAAAAAAAAAAAAAAAAACACTGCGGAAGCGGGAGAGAAAAAAGATGGCCGAAGTGGGGGGGCCTAATCGCCCGGCGATAACCATCTCTTTCGCGTCGTAATAGCCATAAGTATTTTTCGAGGAGGAAGGGCTCTTTTATCTCGCTGGCGGAGACCTCTTTTTACCTCCCCGGCCCTCGTGTCGTTGATATTGCGCGGGGGCAAAGCTGAATCAATTTAAACTTTTTTGCATTATCTCGGAGGAAGGAGAAGATGAGGAGGAGGAGAGAAAAAAAAATTATCGCGGGACGTTCGATATTACGCGGGTATAACGAGGAGCCGAGCTGTTGTTTGGGAAGTTTAATTTCGGGAGCTGAAAAGAAGAAAAAAAAAAAACTTACTCGGAGTCCCCACCGCTCTTGATTGGATGGGCTTTTCCAGCCCCTCGGGTTTTGAATACGAATTTCTGGGTCAGTCGGACTGTTAAGTGTTTACCGTTTAAGGTGTTCAAAGTTCTCTTTTACATTCCGAAATAAACTGATCGTTCGTTGACTCCGTTAAGACTTGATAAAAACCGACCCGATTTACGCAAATTTTTTTTCATTAACGCCAAAGTTGATTAATAATGAAGTTTTTCCCCTCTTATTACAAGTTCAATTGAGTTCGAAATTAATACATAAATAAGCTCGATCATCGGGTTTGATTTTTATTTTAAAACTGTTGTGTAACTTCCGTTAATCGGTTTAAAATAGATCGAATGAATCACGGAGAGTTAATTAATGCGTAATCCTGTCGGCTCGCGAATGATTAGCATGCTTAATGATGGCGCGCACCGATCGCGATCTATTTTACGAAATGACGATGACCGTTATTTACTTTACGGAAGGGAGGTTTCAGCCATGATTTTTGTACACAATTAAAATTTACGTCACGAATTTTCGACGCCCCGCAGTCCCCGATCAATCATCATTATCCACGCTGGAGCGATGAATATTTTTAAATTTATCACCGATTTGGCAATTATTTGGTACTTATGAATTATTCGGATTTAATTTAAACCCACGAGCTTGGGAATAATTACTAAATATTCATCAACGAAAATGTTGAGTAGTGCAGCTTTGGACAGTTCTGAAATGCAAGAAAAGGATCAAGCAAAAAAATGATACACCCATTTGTAATGCAAAAAGTACAGATGATGAACTTCCTGTAATACAAAAAACAATCAAAGCAAAATAAATTTTTTTTTGGAAAATACAAGTCTTTGAATTTTTTTTCTATGAAGGAGGCAACATCAGAATTACCTTTACCCAACTATTGACTGGTTGGAAGAATGATAATTTAATCAATTAATTTTTTTTACTTTTTTTTGTTTGGTAGGCAAGTCAATAGTTACAATGGAAAGTGCTCCAAAAATTATTTTGCATCTATCTCTGCTTCTTCAAGGTAGGCTTCAAAGTTCCAGGTACTAACTACTCGTTGCAGGTAAGTTTTTTCATAAATGTTATTAAAAAAAGACCTCAAAAATTATTTTGCAATACGTAATGCTCATGAATATATTATTTCATTAAAAGAAAAAACTTTTTTTAAACCGAGAGTATGTCCTTGACTTAGAAAAAATTTTTTACCCCCTTTTAGTTTACGAGAGGTTTGTTCTTTTCTTGCGTTAGGGATGTTTTATTATTTTCCTCTCCGGAAAGTTCTTTTTTCGTGTTTCCTCGTATATTCTCGTCGCTGACCCTTTTTTCCAACACATCGCTTTATCCACTGATAATTTTTTTGCCTCCATCTAAAAACCTCAACTATTTTTGTCTCTTTACCTTGGATGACTCTCGTATAGGTAAAAAACCCTCCGGTATAAAATTACACACCCATCATTCGTCACTCTACAAAAAAAAAAAACAAAAAAAACAAAAATCACTCTCGATCCCAGGCAAACAAAACCTTTTCACGGTGTAATTAAAACAGATCCGCTCCTCCCTCAAAAAAAAAACAAAAAAAAAGTGGGGGGGGGGGGGGGTGAAGCATCATTGACGTCCAATCCTCTCGAAAAAGTCATTGTCAGTCGTTGTACACGCTTAGTCAATTTAAAATTCAAATGCCCCGCCCTTGAGCGATAGCCCTCCCTACTTTGAAAAACACCGACGAATAATAATGATCCTCCGGTCCGCCACATGAAACAATAAAAATTCGCACGGACTCGCTTTACACCCGTTGAAGTTTTCACCATTCGGTACGCCAAAGCCCGGAAGTGACAGTGAAAGATTCACATTAGGTCGGGTTGTTGTTTTTTTTCTCCCTCTCTCTCGGGCGAGCTCTTCCCCGCCCTTGTTTATTGGTGTTTCGCAAAACAGTGGTCGAACGATAATATAGGGCGATTGCTTTTGCCTCCGCGTCGTAGCGGGTGGGGCGGGAGGGGTTGGATTTTCGCCAGGCCGAAACATGGTTATCTCGAACTGATTATACTTTGCTTTTCCGAAGGAGGACGCCCCTGGAATATTGAATTTTACCCAACCGGCAAGATAAAAACCCGAGGGAAAAAAAAAGTTACCCGCCGCAGAGTGTGGCTTTGTTATTGGGAGGAAAGGGGAAGCGTTGATTAAAACGATTTACCAACCCGGAGCTTAATTGATGGTGCGTTCATTGGATATCCCCGGATCATGATGAGGAGTTTTAGGCTTTATTTTACGTGCAATTCCTGGGCGGAGTTTTGAATTCTTTCAAAATTGACTGTTGCTATTGGAATATTTAGTACACGCTATGATCAGTTTGATCGCTCACTGAAATTGAGACACTAGTCAAAGATGACGAAAATTGCCGTTTGGAGTAGAACTATTGCAAAAAATAAACAAGATTTTCCAATTATTCAAAATCTTGAAACACAGAGCTTCCACTTCGAAAGCTTCATGTAAATCGAACACTTTAATTCAATCTCGCACAAAATTTTACGAACCGACAGAGTAAAAAATAAAAAAAAGGTTCACGTGGCATGCCCTTGCTTCATGAATCGTACGATCTCGTGTAAACGATGCCCCGAGTCACGGAGTAATCACCTTCGCTTTGCTACGGCTCATGATAAATTGATTCCAGGTCATAAAAAAGGCGCGGGCTGCACTGCTTCGATAATTCCTATAAATCGCCGAGCAATATCAGAAGCACTTTCGGTACCAAAAGGCTTGCTGATGAATTCAATTTACCTTTTTAACGGACGGTCGGACGAAGTTGTGGACTTAATAAAAAAAAATGAAAACGAAGTAAGCACGATTGCAGTGGATTGATGAATAAATTTTTAAAGAAGATAGGCAATCGGAGTACGTCAAAATTAGTTTTGATTGAGGAATATTGACTTGGCTTGATTTTTCGATCAAAATATTCGATATATGTATACTGTACGTAATGCACTTATTTTAGCTTCCGTACCAATACAGTAAAACTATGTAAAAAAAAATTAATAAAAAGAATTTAAATGTTTCAAATGGTCTTGAAATAAATTATTTACAATTTGAAATGTGAATTTAAAAAATGGTCATTAAATGATAATTATCAAACAATTTATTTTTGCAGAGTTTTTTTTTGTTTTACTAAAAAAAAGACTTTTATTTCCCAAAATTTAAAATTCAAAAACCTAGAGGATGATGAGTTACTGGCTATCTATTTAAAAAAAAGCAATCTCGGTTCGCAATTGAATCCTTACATAAAACAGTCTAGTAAGTAAGAGTTTGTTACTGATGAGTAAAAATAAAAATACTCGCTCATCTGTTTGGAGATTCAATAAAGCAGTTGTTACGCAATTTGATGATTATTAAACTTAATTGGTTCGCATTTAGGTGTGTTATGTAGCCACGGCGTGCATTTAGTATTATCAATCACGCGACAGATAACGCGCCAGTAGTGATATAAATAAAGATTTGAGTAATGGCCGCGATATATTCAGGATGCGAGCCTCTATAATTTGCCCTCAAACAACAAATCACGCCTACTGTCGGATGTGCATCAATAATTTTAGCTCGATGACTTTTTAGAGACTCCGACGCAGTCGAAGGTTTTATTTATTTATTTTTTTTTTCTCGCACGTACCATGAATTTATTCACTATTTCTGCACTTTAATTCTACGATTTTTCAAAATAAAAAGTTTTATGCGCCATTTTTCATATTTTTTTATGCGTTGTATAAATATTCACAAATTTTATATTGATATTCTTTTTTTAATTGAATATTTTAATTTTTTGTTGGAAAATTAAGTTTAGGCAAGGTGTATAGAAAAAAAAATCAAATACAGCGACGAATTCCTTGAATTTTTCAATCGATTTAAAGATAGTACAAGGTCATTTTTGAAACTAACTTATATATCGGAAAAGTTGAAAATAGCTCGAAACTGCTGGTTTAATGAAATTTTTTTCTGAATTTTCTCTTTTATCAAATTTTGTTTCACATAATTATATCATTATTGCGCGAATTTTCAGAGAGAACAGTAAGTTAGCCTTGTCATTGAATTTAAAATGATTTTTTAATTATTAAAAATTTTAGAAATTTTAGAATTCTTTTTTTCCTTTTTGAGTTTTTATACAATTTTTTTTTAATGAAACTGAAAAATATGGCTTTAACCCATTAGGTCCCAAGAGTTATGAATTTTTTTTTGTACTTTGAGCTTATAAATCAAAGCGAAAAAGTTGAAAAATAATTTTAAAAATACCCTACCCCCCTATTTTTGGATATGCCCTACACGATGGCATTGTTTAAAATACTCAAAAATAACATTTTAATTTGTTAATAAACAAATTTAAAAAAAAAATGAAAAATTTTTACGTCATTTTTTTTTTTCAAGCTGGTGAACAATGCCAAAAAAATTATTTTTGCCCTCAAAAAGTTGACCACGGGTGTTCACATTAGTTGAACTTTACGTGCATATTTGATTTTTTTGGTTTCGATTTTTTTAAACAAAATGGCGGACTAAAAACTTCAACGCCAATAATTGTACGGCAGCGCATGGTTGAATAAATACCGAAAAATTACTTTTTATAAAAAATGACTGTGGTTCCTAAGATTTTTATGGTCGCTGATTATGAATCTGAGATCAGAATATCAAAATTGTAAGAATTGGGCCCAATACCATAGGACCCAATACTCAAAGTTAAGATTTTATAAAAACAAAAAATATCATCATATTTTACGTAGAATTTCAAGATCAAAGTATACTTGGTCGTTTTTCGAAAAAAATCGTCATTTTCGAGTAAAACATCAAAAAAAGTTCAAAGTATTGGATTTACTTCCAGAGATCCACAACAGCTCGTCCCCGTGTGCCTGTAACGAATTGAACACAACTTTTGAGATGGCAAAAATATATTTACGAGGTTTTTGGGTTACTGATAGTGTATCTGAGGTAAAAACATGAAAATCCCAAATATATGGCCCAATACCGTAGGACCCAATAGTAAAAATTGAGATATCATAAAAATAAAAAATGCCATCTTATTCTGCGCAAAATTTCAAGATCAAAGTATACTTGGTCGTTTTTCGAAGAAAATCGTCATTTTCGAGTAAAAAATCAAAAAAAGTTCAAAGTATTGGATTTACTTTCATAGATCCACAACAGCTCGTCCCCTTGTGCCTGTAACGAATTGAACACAACTTTTGAGATGGCAAAAATATATTTTGGGTAGCTAATAGGGTATCTGAGGTAATAACAAAAAAATTCCAAATAAAGGGACTCAAGGACATGCAGCACCACGTGGTTTTAAAAAAAAATTTTTACTTTTTGTTTTTTATTTCGTCGATCTTTTTATACGACGTAACTCACGTGAAATGATTAGAATGCAGGATCTCTGCACAGATTTTTTATCTCATTTTTTATTTTTATGATATCTCAATTTTTACTATTGGGTCCTACGGTATTGGGCCTTATACTTGGGATTTTCATGTTTTTACCTCAGATACACTATCAGCAACCTAAAAACCTCGTAAATATATTTTTGCCATCTCAAAAGTTGTGTTCAATTCGTTACAGGCACACGGGGACGAGTTGTTGTGGATCTCTGGAAGTAAATCCAATACTTTGAACTTTTTTTGATTTTTTACTCGAAAATGACGATTTTCTTCGAAAAACGACCAAGTATACTTTGATCTTGAAATTTTGCGCAGAATAAGATGGCATTTTTTATTTTTATGATATCTCAATTTTTACTATTGGGTCCTACGGTATTGGGCCCTATATTTGGGATTTTCATGTTTTTACCTCAGATACACTACCAGCAACCCAAAAACCTCGTAAATATATTTTTGCCATCTCAAAAGTTGTGTTCAATTCGTTACAGGCACACGGGGACGAGCTGTTGTGGATCTCTGGAAGTAAATCCAATACTTTGAACTTTTTTTGATTTTTTACTCGAAAATGACGATTTTTTCGAAAAACGACCAAGTATACTTTGATCTTGAAATTCTACGTAAAATATGATGATATTTTTTGTTTTTATAAAATCTTAACTTTGAGTATTGGGTCCTATGGTATTGGGCCCAATTCTTACAATTTTGATATTCTGATCTCAGATTCATAATTAGCGACCATAAAAATCTTAGGAACCACAGTCATTTTTTATAAAAAGTAATTTTTCGGTATTTATTCAACCATGCGCTGCCGTACAATTATTGGCGTTGAAGTTTTTAGTCCGCCATTTTGTTTAAAAAAATCGAAACCAAAAAAATCAAATATGCACGTAAAGTTCAACTAATGTGAACACCCGTGGTCAACTTTTTAAGGGCAAAAATAATTTTTTTGGCATTGTTCACCAGCTTGAAAAAAAAAAAATGACGTAAAAATTTTCATTTTTTTTTTAAATTTGTTTATTAACAAATTAAAATGTTATTTTTGAGTATTTTAAACAATGCCATCGTGTAGGGCATATCCGAAAATAGGGGGGTAGGGTATTTTTTAAATTATTTTTCAACTTTTTCGCTTTGATTTATAAGCTCAAAGTACAAAAAAAAATTCATAACTCTTGGGACCTAATGGGTTAAATTATTAAAATTTTCAACTACATTAAATTCTTTCTTTTATCAACAAAAATAGTAACATAAATATATCTTTGAAAAAAAATTCTAAAACGCCTTTTCAAAACGAGGGATAGCTCACGAAAAGTATTCCCAAAGTATTCCTATGGGAATACTAGGAATACTTTAGGAATACTGGGAATTCTGGGATACCTTAAATTTTGTTTAAACAATGATGCAATAACCCACTTATTCATTTTTTAAGCAAAAATTAATCTTAACTATAGTTATCAAAAAAGTTCATTGAATTACTGTTTTTCAATTTACACATTTTAAATCAGTTAAAAAACAATAACTTTGCGAACATACTTTCCGTGAGCCACCGCTTGCCCCAAAAAGCCAGAGAACAATTAAAACAACATCCCGCCGTAAAAAATTCACTCATCAGTCGTCCGGTAAAAACTAATTCCGCGGCTCCCGCGGCATTCCGACAATCACTTGGCTACCAGAAACACGAGTCCGAAGCGCATGCATAAAGCATTTTTAGCGCGGTTCATGGAGTTGCATACGGTGCTGACTCCATGGGACACAAGAAAATGTTGTCCGCTCATTGCCCGGAATATAAATGTCCGGAGCTCACCGCGCTTGTAATGCGGGCCACGTTTATCGGGTGGACACTCAGCACCAGGTGTGCGCCACGGAACGGGGAAATTTCAGGGGGATAAGCTCGCGGAGATTTTTATACGAAATGTACTTGCTTGACCGGCACCCCGCGTAGAGTTGATTTTTCACTCGGGATTTCTATTGGTCGAACACGCCTTTTTTTTCCTTTCCTTTTCTTTGTATGGATATGGAATCCGATATGTCCGGTATCTTTTGTGTTTGTAATGTTGGTAACGCGTTACCAGCAATGGTGAAAAATTATTCATTTAAAAGAAATAAATTTTGTTCTATTTATTTTATCATTTATATAAAACAAGAAAAATTCTTATTTTTATTCTATTGATATTTTTAAGCTTTTTTCAGTTATCATAGATGCTTGCTATTTAATTTAGGCTTACAAGGCAAGCAGTTGAGTAAAAATTCAAAATAAACAATTTAAGTCAACTTATTTTTGAAAGATTTTTACTTTTTAAATTCTAAAATAAAACAATTATATTGTCCCACTTGCCATACAATTAAAAAAAAAGTTTATCTGAAAATATCTCGCGCTCCATATTTGGTTTTCATAATTATTTAATTTTTTTTACGTAGCTTTAAGCATTTCCCATTTTGTAAAAATACTCATGGTTCGGGTGAATTTTACCAACATATCGCGATGCAGTCTAAGTTCGCACGGTAAAAAGCCCGCTTTGATATTTCATCACTCGCAGGAATACACGTACGTCGGTGCTTTGGCTCGCGCCATTTCAATCGACGAGGAATCGATTTGTTTGCGCGACCATGGAGTCAAACGTCTGGATCCCTGCCAGTAATTATCGATTTATTCGGTCGCGAGGCTGTGAAAAATATCACCATGAATTCGGTGCTAGCAGACCGGACGCTGATAGAGCATCCCGCGACTCTGACTTTATGGCGTGTGGTTTACAGGATTCTTGACCGGATTTCGATTGTTTTGAATTTTCGCACCATTGTTGTTTTTTCTTTTTATTTTTTTTTCTGGTCGAAAACTGGGTGAAATTTGGAACTGTTGATTGTCACGGGTGAAGTGTTGCGACTAAAGTTTGACACTTTTTTGGGGGTAGTTGCGGTGTGGCTTTTTGAATTTGGTCGATTTACGAAGTGCGCGCGCGGAAACCCGCGGGCTACATTGTTCAAAGTTTTACAAGAGCAAATTTTATGAAAATTCCGAGTCGTTAAATTATGGTTGTTTGTTGAGTACGAGCTCATCGTTTGTTTTCACTTCTCAAAGCGGGCGTAGCTACGAGTTGTGGTGTTGGCTGATAAATATAAATAGGTAAGTTAAACGAAATAAATTTGACATCTCGCCAAAGGCAAAAGTAAAAATTTTATAAATTATGCAATCAGTTTACTGGTAGCGTCAATTTTCTGATTGTTTAATATCCTACATGTATAATTTTTTGCTTGAAATTTACGTTGACGCGTATTTGTAGCTTAAAGTCACTACTTGATCTTTATTGAAATCTTTATGCATTTTCATGTGAGCTTATTCATGTTATCTGGAAATAAATCAACGTTGATGCCTTTAACCACCTCTGCATCTACCATAAGTGAAATTATCTGAGATAAAACCGATAATTTTACCTAAGTTATATAAAGTATATTAGATTGAGAATTTTTTAATATTTCATCTTCCACACAAATTAATCAAAAGCTAATAAATAAAGCTAACAAACAGCTATTTATCTTAAATCTTTTATTAAACAACTTGACATAAAATTTTTTATTGGTAATTTTTACCATCATCTCATCAGTGAGTTTCCCTGTAATAAAAAAAGAACCCGATATTGTAGTAACATCCCTCTGACGTTGCTAACGAGTAACTTTGTCGCATAAAATATGAAAATTCAGCCATTAAACACGGAGAATCTCGAACACCCGAGCCCGATAATCATTGCCGGTAAAAATAATTAATCAAAAACTACCTTCCGCAACTGTATCCCGTGTCACCTGTCCTTAACGAAAATTTTTACCATCGCGATCCTCCCCCGAAACGGGGGATTTTTGTCCTCGCGCACTCGTTGAAAAAAAAAGCAGCAAGCATCCTCCGTCATCAAAAAACCATCATCTCTCGCTCGGAATGAAACAATCACGCTCGCTCGCTCGTCGTTTTTGCCCCTCGCCGCCGGTAAATTCAGCGACGCACGCGGGTCCAAACACAATTAAACGCGGGTCTCGAAATGAAGCAGATTTTCATCCTCCCTCCCTCCCCCAACAAGATTTAAACGCCCGTCGGTTTTAAAGCTCGCGCTCGGCGTGTATATATACGCGAGGGAGGGGGGTTATAACTCTGGCCGGCCAGCCGCTTCCTGGCAGGAGCCCCGGCAGAAATCCCTCCCCGAAGTTATTGGGCATCGGGTAAATGGGCCAACGGGTTTTGCTCTTTGATCGACGCGACTTATCGCCCAAAGGGAGATTCTATCAAGCGGTTTACGGAATAAGGGAGACCGACCGGCCAGATGCTTGCGATTGACTTATCCACCGAAGAGATTGGCCTGGCTGCCTCCTGGACTTTTAATTGAAACTGCTTGATGCGAGATTCGTGAATAAATAAACACAGGGGAACATTTTTTATCCATGGTCAAATGGACAATTTTTGTTTCAACTTCCTAGTTGACTCCTACTTTGAAACTTAATTTAATTATTGCGGAATTAAGGGACGATTTTCTACTCTCAGCGATTGATCATGGCATCACAAAACTATAAATACATAAACGCTTTTTTTATTGGCTTCTTTGTTCTGAAATTCACCTCTCGGAGGGCGTAAACTTTTTTTTACGAAACAGGGGAGACTTTGTAAAGTTCAAAAACTCAATACATCAGGAGTGTTTTGAATAAATTGTATTTCAGGGTATAAATGAAATTAATCATACGGTATTAGAATAATAAAACTTATCTAATTTATCGACCTCCATGATGGAAAAGATACACATCCGCCCACCTACTTTTAGAGCCCCACTGCTCCGGCCGCGCACGTAAATTAGGTTTAATCTTTCCGCGGTAAATTTCGATGGACCCGCCGGGCAGTTTGTCGCTCACAAGAAAGACGCTAATTAAGCCCCGGGATCTATTTGACTTCCGGTCAAAGTATATATATATATATACGTATACATTTGGCCCTTTCTTTTCTCATCCTGCAGCAGAGATTAAAGCCCGCGTGTTTGTTTTTGGGTAATCCGGCGCTTTAAACTGAAACCGGTATCTTTGGTTCTTGGAAGGGAAGAGAACGGGAAGATGGCAATTTTTCTAAATAAAGTGCAGGGAATATCGTGTTTTTCTTCACTGCGAAAACGTCAAAGTGGAATCGTTCTTTTGTGTAGGTATCGCGTTTCGAGGACTTTCAGCTGAAATGGGAAACGCTAAGGTGAATTTTTTTACCCGGACGATTCCCTTGTTTTCAATATCAGCTACGCGTTTAAATACTTTATGAAGAATTTTAGAAGAAGGTCAAAAGGTAATTCCGAATGAAAAAGCATTGGATCTGTTTTCATTTTTCAATAAGTTTTTAAATTTTCGTTTGAGATTGATGTAACTAGAGTTACGAGTGGAAAATTGAAATCAGTAATCGGGCTGAAAATGATTTTGGTTTGAATGACAAATCTCAAATGATTTTTTTTTAATTTAAATTACGCTACTGCAAGTTATTCAAATGAGATAATCATTATTTATTTGGTGAACAAATGGAGCGTGAATTTTTTAATTAAAAAAATGTTCATGAATTTATATTTCAGCAGAAACTAAAGATTTCACTCTAACGTGCGCTTCGTTTAAAGATCTCTGAATAGAATTAAACGAAATTGCGTCTTAATAGTTTAAAATGGCAATTAAATGATAAAATCTAAAGCTTTTAACTTTCAGAGAAAAAAATTTTCTTGGAATTTTTCCTTTTTTTTTTTTTCTCTCTTGGACTTTGTGTCTCACATCGCTTTCAAGTTAAAAATGAGTTTAAGAAACTTAACAAGCTTCATTGAATATCGCATACTTTTTAAAAAGTTGCTCGTAGATTGCTTTTCGTAACTTCGTTGTTGTTGTTGTTTTTTTTTTTTTTTTTCTTTTTCTCTCTTTCTTCTCCAAGTCGATGTATTAAAAGCCTCAAAGTTGTTTAATAAGCCATCCACATCGTGTAACGGTGTTTACCCCTCACTTAGCGTTGAGACGGGTAATGGTTAAATAAGTTTCAAGATCAAACGAAGCATTTATTTGCGAAACAAAAATGATACCACCAGCCTAATGTTGACTCGGGCCTCAAAATTCAAATAACGACGCGTAAACGTCGCATTCGCAACTTGGTTCATAGTTTTCCAACTCTTGTTTGAATGGGAACATTCTACTATTCTCTTTCAGTCCGTAAAACTTCAAAGCTCGACGTTATTATAATTGATAAACACTCAGCGAGGAAAGAATTTAATTAAACAGATGGAAAAAGCAGTTAGCCCGAGTTAAAAATTATCATCCGTCTCTATGATAATTTACCAGAGGTTTTCGAAAACACAAAGCATCCACGCTCGTAAAAAAGTAAAAATAAACAACGCAACTTACTGCTCGAAGTACTCCCGGGCTTTAATCCAAACGGCAAACTCATAAAACTTATTTCGAGGGTGGCGACTCCCGCAAAACTGTAACGAACAGCATCAGCAACGCCCCCTGGCCCCCTGGCCTGCTATTACAAAGGAACGATCGGGGCCGGGCGTAAACATCCGCCCGGGCTAGATTCGATTACCCTGTCATTTGGGATATTGCGTTTTTATCGTGACGTACGCTAATTGTCAAGGCCGCAGGAGCGCGACAAACAAATAATCCATTTAATAAATCCGCGAACGAGCGAGGTTCATTGTTCGACTCGGGGGCTGCAATCTGCACCCCGGCTTGCCGAGCGGGACCGAATTTATGGTCCGCGAGTGTTTGGCAAGCGTCAGGTAATTACTATTATGCGAGACCATTGATTATGCACCGAGACCGCGTAACCCGCAGCCGATTTTGTCCCCGTCGGTCTGCTTTTCGCTCGCATTATACCGCTCGGACGTTTTATCTCTGGTTTTTGGGGGAGTTTTGTCCTTTTTTTTTTTTTTTTTAGCTTTTTCGAGGCGCGATTATCTCGAAGAGGTTTACAAATTAGGATCCTTCTTTGTGTGGAGCAGCCAGTTGAAGGGGCGAGGATTAGCTGAGGATCCGGAGATATTTTATTATTCCCGGGGCTAAGAGAAACGTAACTGCTTGTACTTTGTGAAGATTAAGCACTTGGAAATGAGCTTTTATCGTCATTTTGATTTTCATTTCCTAGCGGGAGTGCCATTTTCAAAATTATTAAATTCAGAAACGCTATTTTAGGTACAGCCATGGGACTCCAAGGATTATTTTGAAGCCAATGTCTGAAAAAATCGCATGTCGGACTATACACGGATTTTTCTACTTGTTTGGTTGTAGAAAAATTTTTATATTTACGAACAAAAGTTTTGTAATCTTTTACTAATTATGAACTATTTAGAGCAAGAGAATTCTAAAATATATTTTACAATTTAAAATTGAAAAAGAAAAATTTAATTGAAATTTTACTTCAAATTTATTTTCAGAAGCAATGAGTAAAAACTCAATCGAAAACCAATTACTTGACGATTTTTTTCAGAAAAAAAAACCGGAAACAGGAAGTAAAATTCAAAGAGTTCCTGTATTCATTCGAGAAAACTCGCCAAGTCCGACCTCTATTTACAAAACACAAAGATAATTAAGCAACACTTTGCCATCGGCTTTCTCGTTTAATTCGAGTCAGCCGATCGACTCGGAATTTCCATCTCCCAAATAAAACCGTTGAAACTCGTTACCTCGCCCACAGGCAAATGCATGTATTTTTTTCTTTTCTTCCTTTTTTTTTTATTTTTACTTTTTTGCTTCGCGCGTAGTCGCTCAAGTGTACGTGAGGGAAAAAACTGAGTGCGCGCAAGAAACGCGAATGAGAATATCACGAGGGAAGAAGGGGGGGGGGGGCGTATGGAGTTGTGCTACTGGGAGAGTAAATTTAAAAATAAAATGAGCTCCTTAAAAACGTATTAAGCAATGTCGGACGGCTTTTCTTTTCTTTTAACCAAAATGATAATGCTAAACTTCATGACTCACTTACCCCAGTAATGTTACGCGCTTTCGTGCGGTAATTCAAAAATAATGATTTTTAAATATATTCAAGCCCTTTTTTTGCTGGCACGAGTGTGCCGAGCTTATTTTGCCGGCATTTTTTCCTCCGCATATTTTGTTACTTTACCAAAGTGGGTTAATATGTAGAAATGATACTGCTGGTGATACTATCGTTGATCTTGATAGTCGTTTTTTATTCAATTAGTTGAAAATAATAATATTAATAAAAAATCCTTTTAATATTGTAGATTAATATTATTAATTAGTTTTGTCTTAAGGGTCAAATTTGTGCAAAAACTTTGAAAAATCACACATTTTTTATAGATTTTAAAACCTCTGAAAGCTAGCTCTAGGTATATATGTCCATTGGAAACTGTATCTTTAATTATTTCGGATTGGCTACGTTTTTTGGAATGGTATGAAATATTTATTTAAATAAGTATTTGTCACTTACTTTAAAATCTTGGACATGTTTCACTAAAATAGAAACTAATACATAATTTGATTATTTTTTGTAGATGTCATAAAACAAACAAATATTTAATTTTATGTAGTAGTAATCTAAATTATTTAGAATTTCAATAAATAAGAAAAATTAAAATCAATTTTTGTTACACATGCGATGCCACGAATATAAAATGTACTTATGCAGGAGCTGTTTAAGTGCAAAATCTTGAATTTTTTTGTTTTTTAAAAAAAGAACTTTTGTTTATAAAAGTTATGAAATTTTGAGTTTCTACCGAAAAACCTTTTTCAGCAAGAATTCTTTTTTCGTCAACATCAAAGCAAAATTTTCCCTTTTTTTTCGTGTTGAATCTTGTTAGAACGTTTGCTTTTCTCGCTGCATCTCGTAATATTCACTATCTCTTCTTCCTCTCATTATTCGTGACCTCTTAGCTAGCCCCCGTTTTTGTCTGTCTTGTGCGCCGAGGAAAATGTGTTTGCTGATGACTACCTCGTAAGGCAAACCTTCTGAACCGGGTGGCAAAAGTTAATGAACGAATTGAATACATCCTCTCAAAATTCTAATTAACTTCCCACACTCAGAAAAAAAAGTCATTTTAAATTACGTACCTCTCGTCTTTGAATGATCAAATTTTTTTAAATTACATTGCTTGAAAAAAGAAACTTTATAAATTTTAGTATGATTTTATGTTGAAATGTTGCATCTTTTTTAATCCAACAAATCATTTCCAAAATTTGCTCTGGTAGCGCATATAAACTAGCTAGCATCTGAACATTGAAAAATAAATCTCGGGTAGTTCTAACGCAACCATTGATATTCGCAATTTTATATAAAAAAAAGTCGACTAACGGAAAATCTCAAGCGCATCCTTGCACTGCACGCAGTTGAGTTTCAGTCCAATTTTTCCTCGTATTTGCTTACATGTACGTCGATTTCGAGACATTTGCAGTGAGCGAGAATGACAAGGCAGATGTATCGTGAAGTTTACTGGAAAACGCTGTTGAGTATGCTGTTGCACGTCTTACGATAAAATAAAATCGATACCAATGTGTTTTTAAAGTGCATATTTTTAACTTCATTATAAAATCTTATATTTCATAATTTGTATGTGTATGATTTTATTTAAGTATAAATTTTATGATTAACAAGGAAATTTTACTTGCAAACACAAAATTTTACTGTTTTGATTGAAGCTGAAAATGCTAAATGAATTATGCAAAAAAAAGTTTCCATTTTTTGTAATATCTTAACTGAAACTACAATATTTTTTATTTTGCTTTACTTTTTTTTTATTTGCAAATATTTTTTTTACTTTCAAATATAACTAGGAATCACTAGGTCTATCTATAAAAAGTATATAAAGAATTGAAAATTCTGTAGCAATAAAAATAAAAACATTTTTATGGTTTATTAAAACTACATTCAAGCTCACTCTAGCGTTTCTCAGTATAACTTCATTGAAAAAAAATTTTTTTGCATTAAAAATTTATAATTTTCTTAGTAAAAAAATAAAAAAAATAAACTTAAATTATTTATGTGTTGAGAATAAAAAAAGCTATATTTAAAAAAATAAATTTTATTATCCTTTACCGAGTCAATGATAAAAATGTTAGATGAATTCTCTTCTTCGCAAGTTTTACCATACTTTGATAAAATTTTATCGTCTGAAACGATACAAAGATTTCCACCATATCAAGAAATTTTTTTTAAGGATTAAAATTATTTTATGTATTAACTTTAAAATAATTGTAAAAGTATCCCTTTTTTCGTTTAAATTTTAAACAATTTATAAATTCTTACTGAGCGGTATTTATTTCACCCGATGGTAAGGTTGCTCGCTTCTCAACCAATGCAAGCATAAAGCTCCGGGAGTGGTTTGAAATTAGTTCATCGTTTCTCCCGCAGAGGCCGACACCTCAAACTTTTTCGGAGAAAAAACTTAAGAATTTGAAAATATATATAAAATAAATTTAAATACCTGATTAACCTCTAAATAAGATGATCATTACAAAAGTTGATGTTTTTGTATCAAATCGAAATTATCTATAAACTCGAAGTATAAAACTATCTCTACTAAATTGAGACATCTTTCATATGTAATAACTTATATTCAAATAAATTGTTTAAATAAATTATCCATAATTAATTGTTATTACGAATATTCTATTTACCGTTGAAAATTTTTTATACAAGGTACGGAACTAAAAGCTTTCATCAAGCTTGGCGTCGATAAATTTTTACGGTTTTAAAAAGGGTCTTTTTACACCCTCATCTAATGAAATTTCAATGAGCCACTAAAAAAAAAAAAAAAAAAAGCACAAAAGCTAGCTAATGCGCTTGGCAATCGCGAACGAGAAAAAATAACATTATCGAAAAGATTTATGAGAGGCCTGATAAGCCTGTAGCAGATGTTCTATATATTCTGAAAAGGGAGTAAAAATTGACGCGACCAAAGTTAGTCGTTTAACGAGGCGTCTTTCCTTGATGGGCTGATCCCTTACGCCGTACCGGGCTTGCAGTCAAGTTCAATTACGCTGTGGCGATACTGAAAAAGAAAATAAAATAGCGTTCGCTCACATCTAAAATTTTTTACAAATTTCTAGTAGTTATCGTTTATCACATCAATTAATGTTGCTTAGTTATTGTAAAAAAAATTGATTTTAAGGCAAATTTAAATGTTGCTTAATCGTCATTAAATTTTTAATTTAGGATATGGAATCAAAAAAACAATGATAAACAAAATTTCTTTCAATAAAGTGATGTAATCGATCGCAATGTATAATACCGTTATTAACTTTCCATTACAACTGATTATTCAACAAAAAGTTTAAAAGTTTACATCGAATCCTGAAACTACTCACGTCGTATGAAAAGTTTTACATTATGTTGCAAGCTCAACAAATTTAAATTACAGTGTAACTTATGTAAGGCTGAAATACTCAAAAGCTTTAGACAGATTAAAAGAAGCATTTGTTACAAAATTTTATTTATAATTCAAATATTGAAATATTGATTAATTAATAAATAATTTTAAAATGGTATGGATTAATTAAAGCGATCCATAGTTTTATTAACTCTCCTGAAAAAAGATTAAGTTAGGTTAAATTATAACTTCAATTTTAAAGACAATAAAAATAAACATTTTAAAACTGCTGACACAGTTAAAAGACGCATGAGAATTTCAAATTTATGATTTTTATTAATGCTATGTTTCACTTTGATTTATTATGTTGTACAAGTTTCAGCTAGAGAGCAGTAAAGAAAATAGCTGGAAGATATATGCATCCGTGCAGTAAGGCCATACAACATCTTCAGCAGATGTTTATTTTATTTTTAAGTTTTTAACTGAAATAATTTGTTCTAATTGAAAATTTCTCTTTCTAAATTTGAAGGTTAATTTTTTTTAATTTTCTACTTATCATATATCTAAAATTTGCAATCATCTGTATGTCTCTAAAGGTTTTTCCCAACTAACCTTTGACAAAGTTATTCGACAAAGAATTATTCTATCAATTATTTGGAATACATTTATTATTTTCCTGTAGTACTTGTTATACTTCATAATTTAATAGTTTCGAATCATGAACTTTTTTTAAAATAAATTTTTTTTTTTTTTTTTTTACAACCCTTACAACCACATCATTTTTTCGAAAAAATCAGCTAATTAAGTTAATCCTGATCTGGTAAATAGTAAACAATGAAAATTCGAGTATTATGATGTGTTTCTGTAAACTAAATACAGTACTTAAAACTTAAACCCAATTTTTGTTTCCATCACAGCAATTCTATTTCTATCAACTCTTCAAAGAATTTCGCAAAGGCATTTTTAATAAAACTTTTTCCATGAATTCAAAACAAAGTTCAGCATCGCGCACATTTGAATAAATTTAATCAAGCTTCCGAAAAATTAAATTTTCCAAATATATCAAAGCGCGGTAATCTATTTAGGGTCCGCGTGACCTTTTTAAATGAAATTTAACCAGCAGTATCATCTCCGGCGAACAACTTCCAAGAGTAAAACCTGTCCCCAATGCAATTCCCGGTAGAGCACGCGCGAATTCGGTAATAATTTCACTCCTCCTCCTCCTCTAGCATCCTCTTCATATTTTGCATAATAATGCCCGATGGAAGAAAGCGGCTTCCCTCATATATCTCGGGCCGCGCGTGCGCCCACGGGAGAATCAAATGGCGTGGGAGCGCAAATTGCTCGGGTGCATTCTTTTTGGAGAGGGGGGAAGGGGGAGGGCCTTGAATGATAAAAATGCCCTGGAGAATTAGAATAGAGGATGGGGGAGAGCTAAGCGAAATTAAGTTTTAGGCCAATGCCTACGTAATGCCAACGTAGTATCACACGAGGAATATACGACGTCGGGCTTAATTAGTGCGAATCTGGCACTTTTGGGCTGAGATAAGGGAGAGAAAAAATCTCGTTCAGAAATAATGTAAAAAATATTAATGAATGAATTGAGAAAGTAGAGTTTTGGCAAAATTGAAACATAATTCATTCATTTTTTATAACAATTTACAGCGGTTAGTTTTTTTTTTAATTTAGAGAGTACGAAATATTTTCTTCTTTAAAATTTCGTAATTATCACTTACTTCGATCGAGACATTACGAACCAGAAGTTTCGGGACACTTGGCTTGACATAAGCAAAAACAGGGCCAAGAAAAGGTATAAATTATAAGGTCACAAGCGCAAGATCTCGCACCCGGTACCAATATGCAGGACGCAGGAGAATAAAGAAGGGTGCGTAAGTAGCGCCAAGGCTATTTCGGAGGGTCGTAACTCATATTTACGACCTATGGGAGTTACGCCAACTTTAAGAGGCTGCAGCATAATGAAACCGGAGGGGGATGCTAAGAGGGAAGAAAAAAAAATATGTATAAACTGTCCACTGGCCCACTTTAGTATGTTGTCCTCCGGGGAGAGCATCACACTTGTTTCCCGAGCATGTTTTACGAGCGTGGCTGATCGATTTTTAGGGAGCGTGATCTGACTCGGATGTGCAGTGAACTTTCGTGTCTTTATTATTTTTTGAGTTCAAAAGAGAAAAGGTAGAGGAAAAGCTTACAAGTTTTTAGACACAAGAGAGGTTGAATCGAAATCGTTTGCTTAAGTATCTTTTCTTTTTTTTTTTTTAAATATTCCGGAAGTATGTAAAAAATGTAATGGAATTTTAAAATTGTTATTTAAAAAAAAATGATAAAATGAAAGTATAAATTTTTCATGTTACCAGAAAAATAACAGAACATAATCAAAGTTTTGTTATAAGACCCTCTTCAAGTCAAAATTTTCCAATACTATATAAATTGTCAATATAATTAGGTGTACATAATATATCCACCTCTGAAATTTTGATTACGCACGCTCTATGGCCACTAGTGCAAATTACGTTCTGTCGTATAAAAAAGTCCTGACTAGAAATAGAAAATCCCCTGACTCAAGAAAATGAAACTCAAATTAATTATACAAAAATCAACTTCCAATTCGATTCGTAAGTCTTTGCATCAATTCCAAAATTCATATTACCCTGGTAATCTTTGCTCCAGCCCCCCAAAAATTGCACTGCAAAAAACCTTTTGATAAAATTGCCAAAAAAAAAAAGAGAAGAATAGGCCTTGAGTATAAAGAACGCTCGACGCGTGTCCGCGTTTATTTTTTATCAGGCGCCAAGATGGAAAGCTTCATAAGGTGCACTCTTGCCCCGCGACGTCGAAACCGCCCGCTCGGCACCTGCCCCCAACCCAAGCACTGCCCTGGGACTGCCTAGCGTCAGGGCTAATGCCTCCTCCTTGTCAGCCCTTATTATTACTATTTGTCTTTCTCCCTCCTTTTCGCCCCGGAAGATTCACAATACTTTGCGAGAGCGCTTTTTTTCTCTCTCTACTGCCTCTTTCTGTAATGTCAGTTTTTTATATCACTTTTTGGGTAAATTTATTATATACATTTATAAACTGGTATTTATTATAAATATCCGCTTAGGATCGATGTTTCTTTATGTGCTGATTGAAAATGTGCAATAAACGGTATTTATGCTTCATTGTTTTACTGAAAGCTGAAAATAGTTGATAAATAATATTGAGAGGATCCTCAGAAAAATGATTAATTTATCATATAAGGCTGAAAATGTACTTCTAAAATACATAAAAAAATATTTTTAACAATGAAAAATAGTAGAAATTATAAAAAATTGATCGTAAGAATTTTTAGTGTTAATTTAATTAAGATACTGGAAAATCAAAAGTAACCATCAAAGTCGCGCTTTGAAGCTTGATCCAAGAGCTTTTAAATGAGATCTTTATCCTTCAATTTCAATCATTTGGGCCAAAGTAATTTTTTGAGGTACCAAAAAATCAGTGTACTTAATATGGTACCTCCTAAGCTATGGATTTTATGTTGTTCGATTGGTTCATTTCCGGCCGTGGAATAATTTTTGCTAAAAATTATTGTAAAAAAAAACTCTGTGACTATTAACTTACATTTTTATTCTAAATGCTCTCCCGTAAAACTTAATTGATTGAAAATTGAGTTCAAGAGCTGAAAATTAGTTTTTTTTGTCATTAAATTCGATTTAGCCAAATTCAACAAGCGCTTACGTCTAAATATATCACATAGTTTGTGTATTGATTCAAGCATGTTTCTATATGTCATGAACAGACTAGAAAAGTAAGCTGCTGCAAGATTTCTCGAGCCTTTTAAGTCAACCAGACTTGGCTCAAGCCCCAAGAAAACGAGCTAAACAAACCCCAAACTTCTTTACAGGCTTACTTATGATGTAGCTCGCACAGAATTTTTTGCTGCGATGAAGAATCTCGAAAAGTTTATTCAGCCTTACTCAAATAAAAAAAGAAAGAAATACGTGTTTTATTTACTTCAACTTGCAACAAAACTGACATACATCTTTATATTTTTATCTCGAAAGGAAGGAAGATTTTTCTACAGTTTGTAACTTGTTTTTCACTTACATCATAGCTACTTTACAACTGCACTCATAAAAAATATCGTTGAAGTCTGTGAAAAATTTTTTGATTTATCCAATCAAACTTTGTTCCGGTTCTACGTTGAAATTACGATCATAAGATCATTTTCTAACCTTACGAAATATATTTTGATCGCATATAAATTTTGACATTTAAAGGAAAAAAAATTATTTCTTCAACCAACTTGCGAGTACTTCTTACAAAAAGAAATCGAGCTGCCGTTCATACAACAGTCACCTCGGTTTTCTTTGGAGGGCTTATTCCTTCGAGAAATCATACCAAGATGTCACGTTTGCGGAACAAGAGAAAATATGACACGAGATGAAAATGTAAAATTTAATCGCGGTTTCATGCTCCTCGCCGCACGACTCTTATTACGTTTCGAAATAAAATTGTTTTCGGTAAACAACAGAAGCCTTACGGAGAAATGGAAAAAATTAAGTAAACCGCCGAAATCGTTATTCCGTGCGACATTTTAACGTAGTATTTTATTTATCTGGATTTTTGTACTTGTGAAGTAAGGCTGTTCAATTTTTCAGTTTCTTTATTTTTTTATTTTGAATCATAAACTGCACAAAATATGCAAACATTGAATGGCATGACTTAATTGTGCTTTTTCGAACTATGATAATATTTCAAAAGATGTAATAAGACATCAACTTTAACGTTACCGGGGAGGGCTGAAACGAGCAATAAAACCAACTCGCATAGCGGCCATTGAAATAAGGTAGAGGCTAGAAATCATAACTTTGTTCAACTTTGGCATGAATTTAGTCTTTCTCCGCGTCAGCAAAGCCCAAGCGCCGAAAAGAAAATAATAAAAGGGTCAAGAAAAAGAAGAAGAAGAAGAGGGAAAAAAAATCGTCCTCTGTACCCGACAATGCGTAGTGGCGGGTTCAAAAAAAAAAAAAAAAAAAAAAAAAACAAAAAAAAACAATGAGGGGTGGAAACTGGAGCTACCTTGATTTTACTCGGTATTGTTTTTTCCTAGAAATTTTATCCTTTTCGTTTTTTTTTGCGCTCGCTTCGAAAAAATTAATATCATACTTGACGTTGAAAACTCTTTATCATCTTTGAACAATGGTGCTTGTTTATCCAGCTTTTGCGAATAAAAAGGAGATTTGCGGCCAAAGAGGCGGGTTCTTTTTTTTTTTTACCTCGCTCGTATCGCTGCCGCCTACAACACCAGGCTTAAAGAGGGCTGTATTGTTCCGATAAAAATGAGCAGTCGAACAACCGAGCGATCCCCATTCTTGCGTGGGGCATGGAACTGAGCTAGTTAAAAGCTAAGTATTATTTGATTAACAAACAATAATTTGCTATTTATTATTGAATCAAGTCAAAGATTCAACTGAAATAGGCAACTTTTTAACGAAGATGTCCTATTGAAACAGTAAAAAAGATTGTAGAAAATGAAGAAGATTGGGACATTGAGCCAACATTTGAAACGTATCGTCCAGCACCTTTGATCTGAATAAAAATCCAGCGAGTGAGTCAAACAGAAGAAGAGAATAGTACAAATGGAAATTTGACAAAACAAGTGAGACAAAAAAAAAGTCTGCGGGTACCATAAGAATTACAGAAACAGTAACTTCAGATCTATATGACAATGTACGTCAGCCAAGAGAAGAGTCGTGTCAGTCAGGAAGTGTACAAGAAATTGTAAACAAGCTTCGAGAGCAAAATGCACGTCAGCTGGGAGGGATGTTATGGTGGCCAGGAAGAGCGTCAGCCGGAAAATCAAGATCAAATCAGCATAATCATTTTCATGTTCCATACAAAGTCAAAACTGGGGGAGGGGAGAGGGATAAAGATGTTAAAAAAAAAAAATAATAATAATAATAACTAGCATAAAACGCTCGCTCGCACATAGACAAATATATTCAATAATATCATATATTATGATATTATGATATTACGTAAATGATTAAATTTTATTTAGAGTATAACTTCAATCAAAAATATTTTAAAACATTCTACAATCATATTACTGATGAAAAAAACATAAAAAGTCTTTCCAATGTCTGGGCTTATTTGAATATAGATCATACATACATACCTAAAATGAGCAACCTTAAACATCCCAGTATAAAAAACTTATTACGGTTCGATTTATGGAGCAAAAATTTCAAATTAACTTTATTTGAGTATAGACCTTATAAGAGTCATTAAATTCAAATTGAAGTTCAGATTCATAATCTGGACCCTCAAAAGCCAAAGAATAAAAATTATCGAACAAATACAATGTATTAGGCGTGAATTATAATTTCACCTTATTTAAGTGTACTTAAATATTGAGGCAAATTAAAAGTTCAAAGTGATACTTGTAATCAGCACCCTTGAAAACAGGTGTATGCGAAATTTCTGATTGTTTTAATATAGATTGAGAACAAAGGAAAATTTTACCTTATATAAGTAAACTTCATCTAGGGTAAAATAAAAATCTACGATCATATTCAAAATGAGGAGCATTAGAGATCCCAATACACAAAACTTATTACGCGTCAGATGTATCGTGCAGAAATTTCAAATTAACTTTACTTGAGTATAGACCTTATTAGAGTCATCAAATTTAAAATTGAAAATCAGATTCGTAATCTTGACCCTCAAAAGACATCGAAAACAAATTTTCGTACAAATCCAATATATTAGGAGAGAGTTATAATTTCACCTTATTTAATTGCACTTTATTTAAGACAAATTAAAAATTCAAAGTGATATTTGTAATCAGCATCGTTAAAAACATACGTATACGTAATTTTTAAAAAATCGGATGTACTGGAAGAGCCATGTTAAATTTTTAAAATATAACTGATGACAAAAATCGATAAAATAGAAATGATTGTCATTTAAAAAAAAAAAAAGAAACAGAAAAACGGAAATTAGATTCATAATATACATCTTCGAAAATATCCGTATACCAAATTTGATTTGAATCCGATGATTAGGAGCGTCGTAATCAAATTTTTAAAGTTGATCCCGGACGGACGGACGGACGGACAAAAAATACGGATGCTGCGTATAATAATGTAGATTTGCTATTACATTTCCTGCCATGGAGATGATTCAAGTGCACTCGGAAAGAGGCCATTTTGCTCCTCTTTGTCCTCAACCAAAAAAAGTACAAAATAAAGAAAGAGAAAGAATTTCTAGCAATTTATTGAAGGAGTTAAAGAATGAAAATACGAGGAAGAAAATTTTGGTTACTATCTATTTGGTACAACGTGTCAATATTATGAACAAGAAAGAGAGGGAGATCAAGAATTCGATCAACACTCACAATTCAGTTGTTTTTTTAACTTTTATTTACATAAAATAGAAGTATATTTTTGGCTAGTATCCTTTTGACACTACAGCAAAAGACATAAAAACATTTGTCACTTTATAGTCCTGACGGTCGTGAAACTCGGTAAGAGAAAAATCTCGGTCATGTAACGCAATAGTCCACGTCCTTTGAAGTTTCATATTTATCTCGAGAAAATGGACAGGATTCCCAGTGTATATTTTTAATGACCGAAGTGAGGGGACGACAGCTACAAAGAAATTCAACAAAAGAAGAAAGTTGGTAGTCCCCATGCCGATGTAAAAAATTAGCTTTACAAGCTTCGGCGTCAAAAGCAAGGTCCTTTCAGAGGTAACAAAGACGCGTAAAGCAGAAACGGAAGCTACTAGCGCACCCGGAATGTCCTCTAATATACGATAACGCAGCTGCCCCGGCTTTCTTTCGGACTTTGCTCGATCGTTAAAACTACTACGCTGGAATGTTGTCCGAATATAATAGGTGATGAGAATCATACCCTTGTAGTAAGCATTCTTTACACCATGCTTTGTTCATGAATTAATCATTGTATGCTTGAAATCTTTTTTCTGTATTTAGCAATTTTGAAGTAAAATTAATTAATATAATTATTTGATAGCTTAATTAAATCACATTAATCGGATTATTATATTATTTTCTAAACTTTCTAAAACTTACACTCCTTTTTAAAATAATTTTTCATTGGGAGATCTGTTGTGAAGTAAAAAATCATTATAAAATTTTATAGAGTAGAATCAAAGATGAGTGAAAACGAATGAAAATAAAATAATATTTTTTCTTTCTGTTGAAAGATTAGTACAGTTTTTCAAAAATGAATACTAATTTTGACTAAAAATTATATGTGTAATAATTACGAAGATTTGAACTACAGTATATAAAATTTTTAATATTACAAACATAACGCTTTATAGATTTTATTTAATAAAAAATAAATAAATACATTGTAATGGGTATGTTTCAATAAAAAATAAAAACAAATTTCATGATATAAAAATAAATTTGATTTTGATGATTCCAATTGTGATCATTATGATTTTTTAAACCATTCTATTGTTCATTCTAACTTGAGGCACTGCATGTTCCATCGGTGGTCGCTTCATAGATAAAAAGGGTGATAAAAATTCCAGTGGCAATGGGAAAATAATGGTTGAGTTCTTTTCTGCTGATATATTGTTTAATGTTTGCAGATATCTCAACTGAAACAAAAAAAATAAAAAAGACTCAAATTCTATTTGTAATAAAAAAGATACACATTCAGAAATATTTCTAAATTTTTGAACAAATCTAAAAAACAATAAATAACGATTCCCGGGCAATTCTTGTATTATCGATCGTATCAGCTAATCGATCGAAGACCATTAGTCAGTGACTTCGAAAAAAGCGCCCGTCACCAAATCAATCAATCCCACAAATCCCTCGAAATTATCTCCCACACAATCGACCCAAAATCCCTTAAAAATTCTCTTTCATGTCTGATAATCCTTTTTACCTGCAGAGCAGCAGGGCTCATGGAGATGACGTCGCTGGCTTCTTTGAGGGCTCGCGAGGCCCGCATTTCACCCTCGGCCGCGATCACCTTGGCCCGGGCTTCGCGTGCTGCCTCTGCTTCGGCTGCCATCGCCCGCTGCAGTTGAACTGGTAGTCGAACGTCCTTTCTGTAATGAAAATGATAAGCCAAAAAATTAAATGAATTTTATATTTGAAGTATTTTAAATAAACTTACATTTCAACGCGTTCCACTTTGACACCCCACGGATCGGTAGCTTCATCGAGGGATGTCTGCATGGTGTGGGATATGGTTTCCCGCTCGGCGAGTATTTCGGCTAGGCTCCTGGTACCCAAAACAGTCCGGAGCGTGCTTGCGGCCAACAAACGAGTTGAGTGGCTGATGGTTAAAAAGCGTCGTTAAAAATAAAAAAATCAGTTTGATTTTTTTTTTTCATACTTCTCTTGTCAAATGGTTGGATTCGTTAAAATTTTATGGATCGTGGGCGCATTACTCAAGTTGGGCAATTAGTTTTTTTTTTCCAAAAGTTACTTTTTCGTAGTCGAGACTCTCGACTCGAGAGAAGAATTTCTATTTTAATAGAGTGAGAACGAGTAATAGCATCCAATTTATTGTCAAAAGATTATTTCAAAAAATTTTTTCCATTTTTGACCAATAGTAGAGAAAGTACTTTTCGATAAGTTGATTTAAAAATTTCAACTAATAAAATAGCAGTTCTATTAGTAATCGATAAGAAAAGTAGCTTCTTCAAAATATTTGAAGCTCGATTTGAAGATTTAGTTAAATTTAAGAATTAATGAAAAGCATTCGAAAACATGAAAGTTTAGGGTTTATTTTTATACCACAGAGTCACTTAACACGTTGTTAAAATAAAACACAAACAAACCACTTAATAATAAACCAAGTCTATCTATAGCCCAAGAATAACAATCGATATTATTTTAATGTCGAGCCATGTGGTTGTCATGATGCGATGATGCGGGAGTAGTCGAGAGGGAGTAAGGCAAACAAGATCCGATTACCTGTAATTCGCAATCTTGACGACGGCATTGAGAGGCTCCTTGATGCGATAATAGACGACAGCGTCGACGCTAACGGTGACGGAGTCCTTGGTTAGGACCTCCTGCGGTGGTACGTCGAACGATACCGTGCGCAAATCCACCCGAACGCAATTGTCGATGCAGGGTAGCACGAAAAATGTACCTGTAAACATATTTTTTTTTTAAATATAACATTGTTTTATCTTTGGAATATTTGGTTTAATTAAAATTAATTAAATTTTTGTATTTGTAACTATTGATACCGCACAAGTTTGATTAATTTCAAAACTCGATATCGATACTGCGAACTTTGATCAAAGTTTTTAATAAAAAGTAATAAACGCGTTTAAATTAAAGAGGGAATGAAAAATACGAATATGATCTCGTATTTTTCAATAAAAAAGTAACCTCGAAAAAAAACTGCCATAAATCCCAAGAGTTACTTCATTATGGGCTTCAAAAGAGTTAAATTCAAATTCATTTTCGATTATAAGAGTACTTTATAAACTAATTTATGATCTAAATGAATTTTTATAGGATTACTGTAGTTAATATTAAATTTTTTTTGTTATACCTTTTTTGACTTTAAGTAATTTACATTTATTAAATAAATTAACAATACGTACATGTAATTTTTTTCTTTCTTTTCATGTTTTGTAATGAGATTTTTTCAGTAAATATCATAATTAAAAAATTAATTAATTAATTAATAAAATTTTTGAGAGAGAAAGTTTTTTTTCAAGATATTAAATAGTGAAGTCATAATTGATTTTTTCCAAAAATTGAAAACATTCCGTCGTTATCTAAAATCCTTTTAAAAAATAGTACAACAAATCCCTCGACTTAAACTTCAATTTTTCAACTGTACTTCTCCCGAAATTCATTCTGGTTTCAAAACCATCCTCCGAGCGAAGATGTAAAAAAGAGCTTTAAATTCACGTACCTGGCCCTTGAGGACCGCCCTTGAGTCGGCCCATGCGAAAGACCACGGCTCTCTCGTACTCCTGAACGACTTTGAATATGACGCAGAGGGAGAAAGGCAGGGTGCAGACGATGAGCAGGACGGATCCAATCACTGCCAGCACTTCGATGCAAGTCGTCCCGAGTCCCATGTCTTCGGAGCTACGCTGCTTCTTATTATCCGGATCGTCTCCTTTTTTTGTCGAAATTTAACTTTGGTTATTACATTTTTCATTAAGATTTTCAAACTATCACCTGGCTTCTTTGAATCACGTATTAATTTTCGTACTCTCGATAATATAACACATTTTGTTATTATGAAATTCAATACTACCCGCTGTAATTTAAAAACCCTATTCAAGAATATTACCGTTTTGAACGTAGCTTTTTAACCATGTTTTTAAAGTATCAATTTTTTTTTTCATTTCTAAAATTAGGTGCATTGAACCGAATTGAATGAAGCTCTCAAAACCTCAAATTACAAACCATAGAAAAATCGGCTATTATTCCTGTAAACACCAGATTAGTTGAAAATAAAACAAAGATATTTTCTCTCCCGACCAAGTAAAACAGCCGTTAATCCCGTGTAAAAACATTGATCGAAGACAAATCTCACTGAACTCAACGAAGCACTCGATTCCTCCGCTGCCGGTTTTGGTGCACCCGTAGTTGACCATGCCTCGGCTGACGTCCGCGACGCCTTGTTTTCGTCCGTCAAATCGTCCCCGGGGATGCCGGTATTATCCCAAAGGTCCGCCTCGTTTCGGCTTCATCTCGGCCTGCAAAGGGACACCTTTGTGACTGCTCGACGTTACAAGCTTTGAGTATCGCTTGCTATACCCTGCAAGTAAAGACGCGGTGTGAGCGACATTGTTATTCGAGAGGTAAATGATACTCTCTGAATTTCTTATTGAAATGTTTCAATAAAAATAGTTGATGCGGTTTAAGCTTTGTAGCAAAGAAAATTTTTCTATAAAAATTCAACAAGTAAATTCGGGTATGGACAAATAAAAATTTATTGATAAAAATTTTCAATTAAGAGTATCTAGCGTTGAATATCGTCAAAACCGCACGGTTTACTCATGCGAGATTTGTGATTTTAACTTTTGCTCTTCCTCGAAAATTTAATTGGAACTTTGAGAGTAAAGTTTTTTTGCCTGTAAAATCAAAAATTTAGTTTCGAAAACTAAATTTTCAATCAACATCTGAAATCTAGCGAAAAAAGTACGAGCGGCTGTTACAGTATTTCAAATTAAAAACTTTCATATTGATTGAAAAAGAAAAAAAAAAGTTGAGATAAAACTTACCGAAGGAGCTATCGAGTTAAATAATTAAAAATTCCCACACTCGAGAAACGAGTTTTTAAAATCTTTTTCCAAGAGACATATCTTTCCTGGGCCAAAAATTCGGTCGGCTGATTATCGAAACTTTTCCTCGGGCTCCGCTCAATTAGCGACTCGCGAAAAATCCCCAAGAAGTATAAGAAGTTGAAGATTTCGGCAAAGTTTCCTCAGCGTCGCGGCGTCGACTGGTGCAGCTGCTGGTATCGCGCGGGGAACATAGAGCCGCCACCGATCGAATTTAGCTTCGAAAAACCAGCCGCCTTCGACAGCCGATCCTCTGCCCCCTCTTTTCCCCCTCCCCCAGCTGAGATTCTTTTTCGTCGGTGTGTTTTCTTTGGAGAGTTTAAGAACACTTTTTACGATGGGTTGATTGGCTGTGTGTATGTTTTGCTTACTTTATTAACTGAAATTTCGTATATTGAGTGATGTGAATTCTTATTCTTTTCAGTTTTCAACGTCAAGTTTGACAGAAAAATTTTAAATATATCATGCTTTACTACTCGTACTATAAAACTGCCCATAAAAGTATACTTTATGGGATTTTTTCCGATTACTGGCGTTCTGTTTTTTCAAATCAGGTTGTTTTTGTTTATTTTCTGTCCCATGATTACTGTTACCAGTTTATTCGTCAATCAAGGTAATAAATATATGTTACTCATCATCAATTAGGAATGTGATTAACGATTAAAAAATAAGTTTGACCGAAAACTCAGAATTATAAATACATTTTTAATAGGGCCGAAGTCAATGTCAAGATTAATTTTTTCATCAAATTTTTGTCAAACTCAGTACATAATATAAGCGAGGTATATAAGCTAGTTATGAACTAATACTTCAAAATTATGAAAATAATTTATAAAGATTATAATATTATATTAGTTATTGAGCTCAAAAGTAGTGAGTATTAAAATTAATGGTAAAATTTCAGCTCTATTATATTTATAACTATGACATTAGAAGATTTGTTAGTGATTATTTATTGGGACAACATGGAATGAGGTGCCCTTGTCAACCTAACCTAAAAATTTTTCTGTCGATTTAGTATTTTTATTTTCAAATTTAACAAATATTTCACCAAGTTTTCGCCTTTCTGTAAAAAAATGAACTTTTTCTCAAAACTATTTTTTTAATAACCGTAACTTTTGAACTCGTAGCCTCGTTCATAACCGAAATCAATCGCCGTCAAGTAAGACATCCAAGCCAAGCCCCCCTCTTTCTCAAAATACCCTGCAATAGAAATAAACAAAGTGTACCAGGAGTACGACCCGCGGTTCCCGTCCCCTCTCCTCCCCGGGCGCGGTCATTTGCCATACCGGCGAACCGAGACCCACAGCTCCCAGAAGCGGCGGCGTTGTACGTAACACCGAATTAGACGGCGTGTTTATGCCGGGCGTTCGCGCGTGAAAGCGCGCCACACTGGTATTTTCACGACCCGCGAGGGCGGTGGTGTGTCTGGACACACTGGAAAGCCAGATGTGCATTACTCTGTAGTGGAATCTGAATTGATCCGTCGAGAAGTTTGAATTATTTCATATGCGAGAGTTATTCGGATGATTAGATGTGTTCTGCTGCGTTGAAATTTTTTTTTATCAAGTCATGTCTGTAGTAAAAGTAAGCTACTTGTGGTCAAATTATTTCTAAATACTTTGAAATAATTAAAAAAAAATTTGATTTTTAATTTTTAGAATCAAAATACATTTGTAGTTTCTATTATGACTTTGTAATGATAACCCAGGCAGTATATAATCAAGATGTTATTCGTTTAACAATTCAAATTTTTTGGTGTATCAATTATATCTATTACTATTTCAGTTTTGACTTTTGAAAAAAATCAGTCTGAATTTACTTCAATTGAATAATGGTTGCGAAAATACGAAATTTACTTATCTGTAGGTAACTAAATTGGGAGTATATTCAACCGAAGAATCGGTCCTAAAGATCAATGAAGCTGTGTCTCGTCAAAGGAACGAATTACGCAGTAAAGACGTGAACTCAATTTCCCGTAGTCACCCACAAAACGTTAATATCCTATTCGTGCAGTGAAAATGTTTGCGAGCGCAGTGCGTTTCACCGTTGTCAAACGTCAAACACATAAGCCCTTAATTGAATAGACCGGCGATATACAGCCACAAGATAGTTGAGCAAGCTTTGCAAAGGCCGAGCATACAGCAAAATTACGAATCTCTTGCCGTAGCTCCTACAACTTCTCTCTCTCTCTCCACGTTTGCGCGTGCTCAAAACCCATTTGTAAACTATTATATTCGTATGCAACTTTTAATTATATTCAAATTTTTATCGTAATAATTGATAATTATAGTAATTGTTTTTACTTTTTTTAATTGCAATAAGATCAATTCCAAACGCGTAATGCAATAAGTGAAGATACTCATTGTTAAATCATGGTCTTTAATAATTTTTTATGAATGATGACTTCAATTTATTGTAACAAAACTAATAAAATGTTGTAGTCATTTACTTCAACGCTCTAATATTTTTACCCCGATAAGACCGTTGAAATCGTACTCCACCTTTACCTTTGGGCATCGGTTTGATAGTAAAGCTTCCATGGTCCCGTATTACAGCAAATACTCGCTCATTAAGTAAACAGAGTTGTTCGAACCAAGCACACTTTGTGCATGCTTGCAACCCATTTCCAGAACGTGGATGCAAATGCTTCGATAGATATGTAATAACCGTGGGACTTAGTGGCGTCGCTCCCTACCTCCTGTAGTACACGAGTCTAAAGCTTCAAAGGCATTGAAAATTACAACCCGTGTAATACCAATCATTATTAGTTTATTATAAATTTGTCGTTAATTATTCTTTTTATCTGCTACTGATTTTTGTAACCGGAAATCTTAAAATTTTGTCCAGATCGTATTTGTGTATGCAATATACTGAGCTGCAATATAGCTCATACGGTTAAATTCATCCTAGAACATTGTTTTCTGAAACCAATAAGAAAAAGGTCACTGTAACGATTATTCCCGTTGCCAAAGATAGAATAAGAACCAATGAAATAAATCACGAGTAAGAAAATATATAGGAACCACCAGCTGATAGAACATCCTCGTCATCGCCTGCGCAATTTCTCATCGGAAAAATACACTCGTAATTTCCGCGCTGCTGGCGCCAACGAAACGGCAAACGCGCTTAGAAAAAGCCTCTGCAAAACTTCGTTCAAGCTGCCTTACCGTGTGCATCCGAGTCGTGATATCGCTCGATTAAGTTCATTTTTTCATTTAGAACCGCGCGATAAGTGAGGTGAGCAAATTTATCTTTTTTTTTTTTTTTTTTAGAATAAAAGGTTGGTTCCAAAACATTATTTTCAGCAGAAAAACTAAAAGATTGTAAGCACAAAAAAATAGTGACTCAATAATAATATAAATTATAATAATAAGAATTATATAAATTATTTTTATTGTAAGAACAGGTGGTGGTAACGGAATCGCTTATAGGGTCACTCAAAATTGAGTTTTTTCCAAGGTTAAATTATACGAACTTTTGAGTTGTTAAAATTAAAATCATTGAATTTCTAAGTTCGATTCCAGAATTGGAATCTTCCAATATTGAGTAAAATTTTGCTGAAAAGTAAAAAAATAAATATGACAATAATTTTATAAGGTTTGAAGTTGAATTTGAACTGTTCGAATCTAAAGCTCGAAGTTCGAATTTTCAGAGGTTTGAATAGTTAGGAGCTTTAATTCTAACCAGTAATTAAATTGAAAATGACCTAATTTCTGTATTTTACACCATGATATGCAACATAAGTAAAATCCATTTAATGTCTAATTCCACCCTTTCAATATTTAGTCCCACTATCTTCGCCTCGCAAAAAGAATATCTTAATAAAAACCCTGTTAGAGCGTTCCCTGGATCCAAATGCATTTACGAGCGCAAGCAGTATCATTTAACCGGAATTCCATTTGAAAGCTAATGCGGATACGATCTTCATGAACCCACCCCTCCTTTTCCGGTACTCGTACGTGCTCCACGCGCGGAACATTTCGTCGGGGGGCCTGGCTTCCGTCGGAATAGCGATCGGTTGACACGATCACCCACCCACCTCGTTAAAGTTGTGCCTGCATCTCTGACACGCGATCTTGATCAAGGTGATGATGACGCCCGAGCAGACAAATCGAATGCTGCTCTGAGGTGACAAGGAACACGCGTCCGTATCTAGCCATATCTATTTTAATGACTGGTGGTTCCCTCAGTTTCAGGACCTTTTCACCAGGACGACAGATGAATTTTTTATAATTAAAAAGATTAAAGCAACTCATGGTTTTTTAGCTTATAGATTGTACAGTTTTTTTTCCCCCTAAAAATATGCAACCCAAGGATTGGTTATTGGTTATAAAAATTAACTCAATACTTTCCATTGAAAAAAAACCATTATGGTCTAGGTGTGATCTAGCTTATAACTTTTTCAAAAGATTTATCCTTTTGTACAAGGTATCGAACTAAAGTATTCATTTTTTCACTAAAGTAGGTCCTTACTGTTGCCTTTTACTAGATAAGTGTGCCAATCCGAATTTAGAATAATAAATGTGCAACCATCTACTCAGACGCTGATAGTACACATAGATGTTGCAATACTAACTACTCCCTGAGGTTTTGATTTTTTTTAATTCAAAAAAGTACAGAAGGTGTTCAAGTTTTTAATGTATTTTCCATGAAAAAACGAAAAGTGGAATAAAAAAGCGGGGTAAGGGAATAAAAAGATCCAAGTTATTTATGAAATGCGACTTTTCAGTAGAGAATTGAATTTTTTAAAGAGAATGAGATATTTTTTTACTGCAGACAAAGATATAAATGTTTTAATTGACGAAGACGAAGTTAACTTCCAGCTGCATGAATTTTTGAATTTAAATATTAAATCGCGCCACTTTGAAAAACAAGAAAAAGTAAAAAAAAAAAAAAGGGGGGGGGGAATATAAAATTTATTATACAGAAATAAAAATATACCTATCGTGCAACACTGTGAGCGTGAAATATTAACCAACCAAGTTGAAAGTCATAAAACCGTGACAGTAAAAGTAATATTTCTCTGGGTTCTTATTTTTCCGTCGACGTAAGATAGTGAAAGTGTACGTATACATATCGTAAAACTGTACTTCGATGACGAAGAACTGTTTATTATTGATAAAGGTTTGAGATAAAATTTAAAGACTGCATGTAAAAGTTTATTGTCGTGGTACAATCAATTTTAACTCAAAATCCACACGCTTGACAGAAAAAAATTTGTAATTTTTCAATAAAATAAAAATCTTATTAGTAATAATAAAAAGTTGGTAAATTTTTCGATTGAAAATAGATGGATAAACGTGTTTACCCAGCTTACACTTTCTTACGTACTGAAAGATTCAATAAAGGAAAAATAATCTTCGGAGTCGAAGAAAGTTAGACACAGGAGTGGTTTGCGATTTTATTACCCCACCACAGGAAACATTACGACCCAAGTTTTTTTCATTTCGAAAAAGTACTCCGCTCGGTTAAAAAAAAAAAAAAAGTCCTCCCGAGGATTCATAACTCGTTACCTGCCTCTTTTACAACCCCCGAAGCTTTCCGAAGTTACCAATCAAGCTCGCTCAAGTCAACCATTAACCCAAATAAAGTTATCCCTTAGAGGCCCGCGGATTCAAGACCTCCAAGGAAAGAGAAAGATAGAGAAAAACAACTTAAATCCGCAGCGACGCTGTCCGCGGCGTGCCTCGCTCCCAGGTCCAAGAGAAACTCAGCCCCGCGGCTTTCTTCTCCTCTCCATTAAACCCGAGCGAATTAAATTACTGAAATTACACCCCTGGGCTGGCAAGCGCCAGGTGGAAAATCTTCAGACTGCAACGAGATTAAGATTCCCTCCCCCTTCTCCTATAACTCGCCGCTTAAGCTAATACTTACGTTTCGGGTTGCCTCGGCGCGGCGCATATTAGCCCGGGGTAGTTTCACTCTTGGAATTTACGATTAAATTTTTCGTTACGCCGATGAGGCTTATTAAGGGGAGCTCTCACCGAGGTGAGATATTTTACTTTCAGTCTGGCCCCCTTGACTCGCTCTAATTACGTCGGCCAGGGTGGTTTACTTCATGGCGATTGAATCTTTTTTTTTTTTTTTTTACCTTAGTAACGTATACTTGACCTATAATTTATTTATACTGTTTTTAATGAAAAGTTTTTATACTTGCATGAGAACCTTTATTTATTTGTTAAATGCCTGGAATTTGAAAGCTCTTATTAGTCTGATTCTTAGGATTCGTTGCGAAAAATTGATTTGGTTTTTAAAGATTGAAACTTTTTGTACTAAGGTCATTTATAATCTACAAAAAGAATTAATTTTATAAGTCCAAAGACATGAACTTCGAGAGTTATTCAAAAACTCTAACTGGCAAGTCTTTTTAAAATTCCAAAGTCTTAGCCTGACACATTTTTTATCTACCTAAATCTCATTAGAATCTCGGGACCATAGCAACGAAATCCACTAAACTCTGAGATCCAGTGAAAAAAGGTGCTCTTGAACAAACGAAACAAGCGAGTTCCATTGCCTCCCCTCCCCGTAAACCACGGAATTCGCTCCCCTTGAAAACTCGTTCCACACGTAGCAGTGATTTCAAAGGCTGGTAGCTAGGCCTTCGGGTCGTACCGCAAAGGCTTTAGACCCCGATTGTAAATCGCGGCTGGGCAAGCACGCAGCGAAGGCTTTGTGGACCTCGCAGTCTCCCTTGATGAGCGCTAACCTCACTGAATAAGAGTTTGAATCTTCGAGTTCTCACCTGCTGCGAAAATTCCAAGGAGCTAACTGTTTCATTTCTAGAAGAATTATTGATGCTCCGGTGCACAATGGTTATTTCAACTTCACAATATTGAAAAAAAAGGAGGTGGCTAATGATATGGTATAATAGCTTCGGTTAATGCTAGAATCGTAAACGTAAACTCCAGATTAAAACTTGCAGTTAAGTTAGTGACCCCGTGGTTTCTACTCTTTACAGTCAGAGAATGACTTTTGGGTCCACCGCATCTTTACTGCGAAACCTTTTTACTCTAGCATTTAGCAAGAGACCGTAAAATAAAACACCTGAAGATTAAGCTTGCTCATGAAGTGTTTGTGTATTTTTAGTATTTATTTGCAATATTATAAATTACCAACTTGATTTTTTTAAAATTATCAATAATTATTAAGATTAAATGTTTTTACCGAAGTTCTTTCATTTGATATATTATTAAACAAGAGGGTAAAGTTTGACATGCATTGCCTGTCTCTGAGATGGCTATGAAAAACAACAAAATACAAAGGCTACACAATACCCGCAACTGTAACTACTTGGATTTCTATATGTATAGTTGTTACTAAAAAAAAATTGCATATAAGTACTCTTTCATAAGGTTTCATAATCCAAAGATTAATTTAAACTCCACAACATTGTTCGATCGTGGACTGGGTCGCTAAAATCCCACACACTTCGACAATTAAATTCAGCAGATGCGTGTGGCTCCGTACGGGATGGCGCATAGAGGCACGTATCCAGGGCAGCGACATTCTTGACGAGTAAAAGCCCCCTCCGGACCGCAAGCGAGATCCCAACTACTCGGACACCGACGGTGGTCAACGCTACACGTACATATTCCTCTGCGATGCATCCCACACGGAGATTGGACCGCTTTGTACGGCTTCGTTGACAAGTGCAGCTTCCACAACATCTACCGGGCTTTTTGAACGCGTGAACCTTTCGATATCGGGTGCTGATGCAGGTCAGGGGGTCCGGAATTTGCCAAATTGTTCGGAACTAGTCGAGCTTGTTGGCTTCGAAATAAATTAAAAACGTTAATTAGAGTCTTTTGTACTCATGATAACTAAAACTCATAAAATTGATATAAATTAAGTTCTCCGAGTATGTAAACATTCCCTGACGATACTATCCTGAATCAACCCTAACGAGTGCTGCAGGTACAGTTCGGCCGATAATCTCCCGTTGTAGCGGAGAGTCTCTCCTCTCCTACTCCTGTTTCTGCAACAAATTACGCGGGATTCGATTCCCGGGAGCCGCTTGTAGATACGAAACTCGGATACCGAGGATCACGTGCATGTAGAGTGTATGGTTGCGTTTATACGTGCAAATGGGAGGGCCACCGCGGTAAACCGTTCTGTAAAATTGCGCTGCGTGTGGATCTTGACGTTTCGTACGGCACGGGCTGCAATCATACCGCATAGATGAGATTCGATCGGTAGAAGGAAATTGAAGAAATTTTCCTTCCCTCTCTCTCTCTCTCGGAATTTTCATTTCTTTGAATTTGGCTTATCTGGCGCGACGAGAAGTTCGAACCGGTCCCTAGACCTCTTATCAGAAGGTTCACTTTGTATTTGACTTGATTTTGCCCAACCGAATTTTTAAATTTTGAATAAAACCATTTACTCAAAACCGTAAGTGACTTTATAAATTTGTTATTTTAAGACTCTTTTTTATAAGATGGGATAACCACCTCTGATATTTTGAAAATGTCCGTTTCGAGTCCTGGCTACAGGGTAAGAATTATAAGTCAACAACATTGAATTATATTGTTTTAGAGTAAAAAAATGATGATCTCTTCAACCATAATACAGTTATAAACAATGCGGATTCTTTCCAATGTGTGGCCCCTCTCATCATTCTCAGCTCTGCAACACTCGTTTGGAAAACTTGATTCTATGTATGTTTGAGTTGACCCGGTGACTTGGTCAATCAATGTCAACTACAAATCAAAATTAATGAAGTATCGTAAGTTCTTACTTTTATCTTTATATATAATATTATTTTTCTACACAGTGTTGACTTAATGTTGGTATTATTAAGTAAACATAATTTCAAAAGAAACCATCTACAAGTAATTTTCTCAAAAAAATGTTTTTGTTTGCTAGGCAACCAAGTAGGTAGTTTGAGCAGTTAAAAGCTTTCCTTAGAATCAAATCACCAAGAGCTATAAGAAGAAATTGGGGGTGCGCAAACACAGAGGGCACTCGGCCAATATTATTCTTATACGATTTCTGCCTTTTCCCACTCTCACACTCCCAATTCGAATTTTATGCAGTAAGCTTATGTACTCGCGGGGTAATTTCACATGAGATTATTTTCAAAGATATAACAGCAGAAAGTATGTCAATGGGAACTCAGATTTTCAAAAAAAAAAACAAAGTATAAGGTAAGCCTCCCCCTTTTACTATCGTAAGGGGGTAGGTGATACGATTGAAATAGACAATATTTTCCTTATTCCCCGGTGGCGGAGCGGCAAAGCCACATCTCAGCTGACAGTAAGAGGCACCTTCGGCACTCGTAAAAGTGCATACGCCGACGCCCGAGCCTCACTTTATTACACCCGCGCGATTACCTCGGTTACGTTCGCCAAGGTGATAAATCATAAACAAGAGCCGATGCCGGCTGCACCTCCACCCCCCGAGGCTTATCGCCCGGGACATTCGTCTCAAAGATGAGAATGAAGATGAAGGGCGTGCGAGGTTTATGACACGTGGCGTTACGCGAGGTGTCTACGACCTTCTTCTTTTCTGCTTTGATAACGTGCTTACGAGTTGCAAACTCTAAAATAACTTTGAGTAAGAATTTTCATGATGAAGTTCATTATCGTGAGGAAGATTGCTGTTAATCCGATGTCCATCGAGTATATTTATGAAAATAATTGTTACAAAGTGGATTTAAAATTTCAACGATCAACGATTCTGTTGGGCCAACGAGGTAAATTCGTTTAGATTAGTCGGAAAATTTAACTTGTACCAGTGGATTAAATGCCCTGGTTCTGATTTATTGATTTGAGTTTCGGGAATTAATGGTAAACTCAAATGGTTAATTATTCAACTACGCTTATATCAGTACGAGCTGACGTTATTTTTTAATGTTTTGGCAGGTAAATTTCGTTCGTTTTAAATTCAAACGATCGGTAATTTTGGAAACTCTACTGAACGTATCAATAATTCACCGATTTTTTTACAAAGTTTGATGAAATAACAGGAAAATTTAAGGCAAGTGTGATAAATAGAGCAGTTAATAATATACTTTAGTGTGACATGTGACACCTGGAATCCCTGTAAAAAATGACAATCAAAGTTCGGAAATAATTACTGGACTGAATCTTTGAAATAGTCAGAAACAATCCATTAAATGCTTAAGCTAATCCTGACTTCTGACAGGAACTTATAGTAAATTCTGCATCGCAAGAATGTTGTAAGTCATTTTTAAAAAAATCCTTGGAATGGTTTTTATGATCGATGAACACTATGTTTACATTATTTAATAGTAACGCCAAGAACTGTTTCAACGCTGATGTGATATCAACATAAAACTTCTTTGGAAATTTTTTTTTCTTGTATGAATACTTTGCCAATCGTATTACCATCCTATCGAACTTGATAAAAACGAATTGCTAAATTGATTCCAAGAAACTTTAAGAATTCCTTGAAAGAGTTGATAAATTTTCCAAGTCTTAAGCTTGAAAGGTGGCCAACAAACTCGAACGCCTCTCTGCCGTCACAATCAATTTCTCTCAGAAGACAAACAATTAAACCTCTTAATCCTAGAAACAATATAACCCACTTAGCTCACCAAAGGGCAGTTTAGCCGGAATGAAACCGCGCGGTCTCAAATAAGTCTCATCCCTGAAATATTCTCCCCCGGCTATTATTCGGTAAAACAAAGTATCCTCACGAAAACATCGACTTTTCCTCCCTCCTCCGTCCCCTTCTTTGCAAAGCACACAATGAAACCGAGAGCAAAAAAAGAAACTCCGAGGGTAAAAATAGTCGGGCAGTCGTCCGCGATAAAAATTTACGAGGCACGGGGAATGCGAAACCGATGCGCAGTTAAAGGGGTAGGGATCTATTATTTATCGCGTAACCCATAATTCACGGAAGGACTTCGCTCCGGGCTGCTCGCGAATAAACAATGGAGGTTACCCGAAGGCTTTATCTTCTTACTCGTTTTCTTACGATTTTTAAACAATTTCATCGGAATCGTAAAGGATGGACCATTGATTTAAGCTGCTTTTATCTACGGCCTGGGACTAATGGGAACGACCTTGGCTGATTCGTATCTTTATTACCGTTTGATTGAGCTTTCTCTTACTTCTTTTATGCCTCATTGATGTGGATGATGATAAAATGACGATGGATGGGGAGCTTCCTTTTTTTTTTGGTCGACCCACATATTTTTATACCATCTTTCATAAAAACGGGCGCTACCTTTAAATTTAAAATCTCTTTATCTGACGTTTACTTGAACCTAAGAGGTTTTTATGGTGTCGTTTCGGGGTAAAAAAAATATTTATTCATGTTTTTTTTTTATCGTTTTACGTATGAATTTATCGGTGGTGCTGGATCTATCGAAATTTATCGACAAAATATACAGTAAACAATAACTTTTTTTAAAAGCGCACGGTAAATCAATATTAAAAGTACCGTACAATATTTCATATCTTCAACAAACAATAATTGATCAAGGCAGTTTACATCAATTTCTATTTCCTGGGTGGATTATTATTCTTCCATTTCCGTTCATCCATCACGTTAATGTACACAGCCTCGATTCGAGAACTTTCAGTTGAATATACAAAAGTTTTTAAAGCAGATATCGTATGCATGATGCATCTTCAAAAGTTAAACATAAAAATTCAGTACTCTCCTTTCAAAAATGTTATTCCTTTGATTATCTTACGGTAGTAGAAAATTATCATATAAACAAAAAATAACTTGAAACCGCGAATGAAAAAAATTTTGAAACAATGTTGGCATAAATTTAAGTAAACACAGGAACAAAATAAAGCCCGAAACAGAGTGACGCTAAAATCATTAAAAACTTTATTCTCCGTGCTTGTCTTCCGGTTGCGGATACAAATCGGTCGTGGCGTAACACGCAGAGTTTGCGAGAGGAGCGTCGGGGAGTCTGGAGTTTACTTATTTAGCCCGGGATGTGCGCGTGGACCAACGAAAAGCTCGTTAAAGCCTAATGCGATTTTAGTCGGCCTTGGCTATTATTTGCTTCTTTGACGCAGACCAGCCCGAGTTCATCAGTGCCTTACACGTACAACCGCTTCCAGGAATAAAGTTAATTTCGTGTCCCGGTTTTAATTCGCCCTCGTAGACCTCCGAGGCCCAGATAAATTCACGCCGGGTTTAGTTTGAATATAATTTTACAAAGCACCAAGCTCGTTTGGTCAAATTTAAGCGCTTTAGAACAAAAAAAGAAGACAAGTTACGAGGATGGCACAGTTTTTTAATAAAAAAACAGACCTTTTTTAATACTTTTATTAATTAAAAGTTATAAGGCGTGTGTATGTGAACTAAGCTGAAATCTGATACCTTATTAGCATCAAAGTTTGGGCCACCGGGTATTATGTGCCATACTTGCTTGAAACTTTTATTATCAGACCGACCCCGCGACGACGCGAACTTGTTCACTTCGTTTAATACGAGTTTGGAGTTTTAATAATGTCTATGAGTCAAGTTTACACAAAGCTGTTGTTTGATAAAATCTAAATGAAAAAGTTTCGTCAAATTTTTGAATTTTTAAAGTATCCCCCCGATCACATCCCTTTTTCCGATCGTAAATTTTTAAATTTCTCTCTCTTTCAGATTCATCGACGCGAATAATCTTCTCCAGGGGGTTGAAAAAAAAAGGGGGGGGGGCGGACAAACAACGAAAGCGCAAAAGCATAAATCATCGGGTCGATTCTTCAAAAAGCTACATCGCAAATTCCATCAAAACTAAAATAAAATAAGGTGGGCAGCGGCAGCATCAATCTTCTCTCAAAACGTCGTCGACAAAGAGACAGCCGACCCGGTTTGCAAAAAACAGTCGGGTGGTCCAAAAAAGTTTTCCAAACTACGCGAGGAGTCGGACCCCCCCCCCCCCCAATCGATATTATTCGGGGGTAAGGGCGAAGTTTTTCTTCTTCTTCTTCTTCTTCTTCTTCTTCCTTCGATCGCTTATCGTCGTCGTAGGTGTCGCGTCGTCCTCCGAAAGTTTTCCTGCAGAGAGTGGCCCATCCATCAGACGGCGAGACACCGTAACACCAATCTCTGGCTTTCTTTTTCGTGTAGCTACAAATCATGGCGGAGAGAAGTTTTCGTGCGTGTCTATGTGTGTGTGCTTTTCCGGAACCGCGTAGTTTTATGTTTGCAGGGGTTTTTGTATGGGTGGGTGCGATAAGTTTATAACCCAGTTCGATCTGAACCATTCATTACAAACTTCTCGTAATCTTGGGGTCATGCAAATTAAAAATGAAAAATTTTGTACATTTTTGATATTTTCGGTAGAACTTAAATGTTAATTTAGGGTACTTAATTTTAAAATCGAACTTACTGAAATGACAGGACAGATATTTGATCAAGTGCAATTGAGATTTATTAGATCAAAAAAGATCATAAAGTGCTTTTGGAACTCTAACTCGTACAAGGTTGAACAGATTCGAATGAGTTTTAAAAATATTTTTCATTAAAAAATTCATAAAAGCTTTTTATATCAAGAATAATTTTTGGCATCTATAAGCCCAATTCAGAAAACCAATTATTTTATTTTTTCACATTCTAGATCAATTAAATGTGTATCAGAGAGAGATATCATATGATTCTGATCGTTCGATAATGTAATTCAAATCTTAACAGATTACAGATAGTTATTTTTATTTGTATTTTAGAATTAAAACTATAATAGTTCAATGCATAATAATCAGTGAAATTTTTTAAATAAATTGAAACTTCCACTTCTTCGACACTCGTACATCGCAAAAACTACTATACTTTTTTTCAATCATAAAGTAACCTCCTTCCATGGCGAAACTCATTTAAAGAAAAGAAAGAAATGCTACTAGATCGTTCTAAATAAAAAAAAAGCCCATGCAAAAATTTAATATCGAAAACGAAATTCAAGTTTTAATTAAAGTGGCTTCATCAACTATTTATAACCAACCATAAATACCCCGTCCAATCTAGCGCTTATGCATCTATTTAATTTTGCATTTTCAGAATCTAAAGTTAAAGATTCCTGGAAGTTTATCTAAAGTTACGACCGTGAAACGTACGTATCGGTATTTCGTGAAACTAAAAGAAGCGGGAGAAAAAAAAAGATTGAAAGTTACGAACAAAGCTCGAAAAAAGAAAACCAATATGAGCCTTGGAATGAGAAAAAAAAAGGGTACAGAGAGAGTGGGCGCGAAAATGGAAAAAAAGAGCAGTGCAGGATGAAAGAAACGTAAAAGTTGAAACGTGGCGCGCCGGGCCCGAGAGCTCGGAGATATTGAATATGGAATCAGAGGAAATAGAACAGGTACAGAGAGATCACACAGGAAAAGACGGAAAGTACGAATGATTGATTCATGGAAAATTATTGTTTGAAGATATTCATGGAAAAGGGGGGGTGGGAATGGGCGAGATACGAAAATTCCCTTTAACTCGATATCCGCAATATTTTTTTAATTAAAATTCAAATTCCCATTCATTTTCATTCAGAGTTTATTCGCTCGGGAAGACGTCGATTAATAACAATGTTTTGCGAAAACATCCGATGAAAAAGGAGACGTGGAGTCAGAAGGAACAATGTCCTCGGATATAGTCTTGGCGTCGTGACCGGCATTTTAGATTCAGAGGGCAATAATAATTCACGATGTCTTCACGGCGAGATGACGTTGCTGCGAGATGTTTTCTATCCTCCCCCTCGTCTTTACCTCTTCTACTTTATGAGCGTTATCGTCCGGGAGTCGGAGTAATTGATATTTTATGATGTTTTCGAGTATCCTCATGGACAAACAAATAAAGATGATCGAGCAGTTTTTTTTCGAGAAGAAATTGAATTTTATCACATAAAATGATACTTTTTAATATGACTATTGTAATTTAATTTGGTGCCATCACTTGAATATCTGTGAGAGTATATTTTAATTAGTAAACTCTGGGCCATACATTAATATTTCAAGCTAAAATTATAAATTTATATTAAAACAGAAATAATTGATAGAAGTAGAAAAAAATATTATTAATATGCTCGTAAAATGAAAAAAATTAAAAAAATTTTTGAAGGGGAAACTGGACAATCTTCTAAAAAATTACTACTACACTCAGAGAAAGATTTGATTGGACCAATTAAATATTCTTTGTTCCCTCAATAGTCTAAACATTGTAGCAGTTACAATACGTATGGTAAGGATAATAATACATATCGTTGCGATTAGCAAAGCAAATATTCAAAAATCTAACCTAACCTAGCTATTTTTTAAAATCTCAATTGAAGTCATTATTTCTTAAATATTGTGATTTTTATAATCATTTGTATATTTTTTAAGATTAAAACTATTCATTAAATACATTAATTATACCAAAATCACAAAAAAGAAATTTTTTTAAATTAAGCTGTGCTATACCAGTGTAACTAGAAACATGTTAACCCTTAATACGCATTTAGTAAGCGCTACCATGACATTGTTACTGCTACAATGTGCATCATTGTCTCTATATCAACTATGGCATCTTAGATGTTACAATATATTGTTGACCCAATCAAACCTTTCTCTGAGTGTAAAAGAATAAATTTTAATTTGTTCCACATTAAATTATTAGTATGATTGCTGCATGTTTGATGAAATTAAGGTTTTTTAACGTGTTAAAATTATTTAATAGAAATTTTACGACTGATAACTCTGGTAAGACACTTGTGCACGACAGTTTTATGGCACTTGTGCACGCAAAATTTACAGCAGTGAATTACTTTTGAACCTCAAACTCGTAAATACTCGCGTTAGGTTGAAAAAACTAAATTTTTTAAGCACAGGATTCTCAAATAATTACTCAGTCCGAGTTACTTCCAAGGATGGCATCTTGAAAAATGCACCGTAAAGAGAAAAATAAAGAACGAAACCTTTTGAAAATTCAATACAAAGAGCATTATTCAATCCCTACGATTTAAATCGAATTTTTCCAGTAAAATTTTACCGTTAAAATATGTATCGACGCGGGCGGTAAAGAGGGTAACGTATGAATTTGAGTGGAGCGTTATGATCTTTTGATGCACGCGCCCGAGAGATCGCTACACTTTTCCTGCAGCTCGGGGAAAAAAATAAAAGGCGTCTATATTTTCATGGTTTACACGCTGCGCGCTTTTTTTTCTTCTTATTATTCGGCCCTCGAGAGCTTTACGAGCGCTTTTAAAAAAATACTATTTTCGTTATGGGAAGTCTCGAGAGATATTGTTTGAAGATTTATCGATGAGAATGATCTCTTCTTATTTTGAAAAGTTTTTACGAAATTTTATCGGTTGAGCTCGCATTTTTGATCAATGGGGATTGAATATTCCGGGTTATTTAAAAAGCAGTCCACGAGCTATCTTTTGAATTTTTCAGAAAATAAAAGCTTTACTGCCGCAAGAGAGTAGCTTGTGGGTAACTCTAGTAGGTCAATAGGATCTCGAATATCAGTTTTACTTTGGTAAAATTTTTTCACTTCTTTTGTAAAACCATATTGGTTTAAAAATGTTTCCCATTAACGATGGATTAAGAAAGAGAGTTTGCCTTTGTAACTTTTCAGATTTGAGAGTAGAAAAATATTTTAAATGAATTATTATCATTATTATTATTTTTTTTTTTATGTTTGAAAGCTTATTTTTATTATTGGAGTGACCTATAAAAGCAAATACAGAACCAAAGAGTAAGATTGTATTTAACAATAGGTAGCATTGATTTTTGTTAGCTAGAATATAAATTAAAATTATAAAATTATTTTTAATCAACAGTGACCTATAACATTTTCTAAATAAAATAAATAAAAAATACTAGAATAAAATGGGAAAAAAGCAAATTCTATGAATTTATGATTTAAATATTTTTGAAATAAATAAACATGAGTAATGAAAGCTTTGAAAGCTCATTCAATTATTGCACATAAAAAATTTTAATTTTGAATGAAATCACATCTTTTGACTGTTTAAAAAATAAGTGTCGTTTTTAGTTTAGGAAAAATTTTTTTACAATCCGAAGGAAAAAAAAATTTGACACCTACACTTATTAACTGCTCAAAGCTTTCTTCCTGCTAACATTCAATACCGTTCCTACAAACGTCGATAGGTATGTAAAAGATAAATAGCGGTCCGACCTACATTACCCTGTACCTGTCTCAAAAAAACATCTCACTAGGAAAAAAATTTTCAAAAAAAGTTCTGACCTAAAAACCACCTCTTTTATCCGGTAACACAACGCCGGGAGCGAAAGCAAAAGTTATTGCAATACCCAGCTCTTTGTTGCAAAAGTGCTACCTTCGTACATGAATATTCCATTTTCAGCTCTCGGGTGTAACGAAAAGGTAAGGAGAAAATAAGCCCATGAAGTCTATGAAGGATTTTCATCAGAAAAAGAGACTGATGGGGAGGAATTGATTTGGTTAGATCGTCTTCCCAGCTCGAATTGAAATTCGATGGAGCGACGCGGTTGGAAGAAGGATTACCGCGGAATATTTTGAGGAGGATTTATCATGGGGATATCTGACCCCGAGATGTAAATACTTACGGGTTACCTCAGGACCATTCGAGCGATCGGTTTCGCGGGGGGCTTACCCCCCGAAATGGATTCTTATGGCCCGATTAGGCTTTGATAAACGGCCCACGAATAAATTATCGAGATCCCGCGTCTCAAGATTGCCCAATCCATCAGCGAGAGTTATCAGTTATTCACGGTGTTAGGGGAGAAACAACAAACTTCATAATTAACACCTACCCTCGAGGAGTGAACCAATTAAAGATTCTCTCAGCGCCCCGTCCCCATCCATCATATTCCGCAAGGTAAATCCTGCCGGAGAATTCAGGCGGCCATATAGCGAGCAGAGGGGGGTGGGGAGGGGGTGATGCATACCTACCCCCTCCGGGGGCCTCGGCAGCGAAGAATCCGCATTATTCAAATGCGAATGGAAATGCGCACCCCGCGCGCGCCTTGAAACAGGAATAAATCTTTCCGCGGTACAGCGTATGTAGATAAAGGAGTAAAAAGGGAATGAGACGATTCTGCACCCGAATAACCAGGAGCCGTTCTCGGGGAAGGATAATTTTACGGCCGAATGGCTGCTCGATTTATTTTTATAATTAGCGAGCCGGGTTACTACGAGGACGGTTTCGTCTGACGAGCTTTTTGCGATATTTTTTCAAGGATGTGACTCTAGTATACATACGAGTGTCAATGGTATGGAAAAATACTCGAAATACTGAGGAACTGCAAGTACGATTTTCAATACCTGGGATGAGTAAAAAAAAAAAAAAATTTACCAACGCGAGTCAGAACCTGGTGATAAAAAACACATTCTAAAGAAAAAAATAATTACAAAATAAGCAACGTTGGGTTCATAAGTGAGATATCATTAATTTTTATGTCATCAATTTTATGATTAGATTATTTTTTTCATTAAGCTTGTTCTATGATATTGTACAAAAATTATTTTCAAGTCAGAGATGAGATTTTTACTTTAAAAAATGTACTGTCTTTTTTCAATTATTGTCTTGCATTCGTTTATTAGATCATATATATTTTTTTTTAATTGTAAATAAATATAGTACAATAAATTATTTATGTCCTAAGTATTTTTTTAAGTTATAATATTTTAAACTTCATTTATTACTAAAATTGGAATATCACAAAATTAACATTTTCAGTTAAATTAAATTTTGATTAACTGTCCAAAGCCATTAATCGCTTACCTCTTTTTAATTAGTTGTAAATACAAGAATCGTACATTTATCATATATAAATAAAATACTGATTATTAATTATAAATTTTAATTTTAATTTGTGATCACTCTGGTTTTACTGGTAATCTGCAGGATATAATCCAAAAATCTCGTTTTTATAATTAAATTTACTTGATGCGTATTAAATTCTGGTATTAATTTACAGTTGATAACGTAGAACTCAAGTTAATAAGATCACGCTAATGACGTATCTTATAAAATTGTTTCTCCCAAGTATGCAAGTTATTATGAATATTCTACGCAGCCTGAACAATGAAAGCACCGAACCGATGAATAGGTAAGGATCGAACATTCATTATGTCTATAAAAATTTCCTGAACGTTTAAACTTTTTTTTTCGCTCTCCCGGCCCTCATTGCAGTCGCTCTCCTCGGTCAAACTTTTCGAACAAACGATTCCGTAATCTCTCGACGAATAATCGGTGCGAAGTCTGACGGGATTTCAATCTTATTTAGCCGAACGCTCGGCCACGTAGAAATTGATAGAATGGATTCTGGGTGGAAAAAAGGGGGGAAGGAAATAGCAGACGATGAAGTAGAGGAAAAAGAAGAAGGAGAAGAAGAAAAAAAAGGAGGGAAATGAGGAAGCCGGAAAGTCCATTTTAACAAGTAAATACTTTCAGAAGAGCTATTCTTAAGAGATTTGCTGAATATTTTATCGATGCCGCTTCGGAGGATGAAAAATCTCTTCGCTCTCGTTTGTCGAGTTATTTGGTTTTATTGCTGAGGAGGAAGGGGGATGTACCGAAGGAAGAAAAAAAAAAAAGAAAAGATAAATATCATGATTTCAGGCTTGAAAAAGTTTTGATTTACTTTGAAACATCACTCGTTAAGATTTCCTTATGAACTGGGAACAGAAAAAAAAACGTAACGTCTTCTCTTTGAAATTTTTAAAGACCTTAGGGCAGTAAGAACTTACCCCGAAGATTCAATCATTTAAAACTTCCATCGGACTGCATTTACAATTAATATTACTCGACGCACCTGTCTTCGTTGTAATTTACGGCGGGGAGAGTTGAAAATAAGAGAAAATTCGATCAAAGTCACAGTTCAAAAACTTCCCGGCCAACTTTTCGAATAATGGGGTTTGGCCGTAGAGTTATAAAGAGCCGAAAAGTCTTCATCGATCAAGGCCCAAAGTGATGGCTTCGAAGATTTCTCGAGCTGCGGTTGAGGCTGCTTCAATGACAGAGGAAACTGGCAACTTGATCGCAACCTTTGTCGAAGAAAGCCGAGCTGCCTCTTCGCGGAGCCATCCCGATCATATAATTAAGCAGTTGACTTGACTCGGAAACTTTATCGAGTCGTCGCGACGTCCCTTTGGCCAGCGGTGCCGACCAGCCAGGCGCTTCTTTGTCGTGGATTAATTAAAAGGAAGTATTGTCGAAGGAACGAGAGGAGAAAGCTTAAATGAAAGATTTTTTACTTCTGCCTGTATTTTATTTTATTTTTTTTCTTTCTCAATTGATGTTGCCCTCCCGCAGTGAAGTTAATTAATTTTTTCGTTACTCGATGTAGATTATGTTTTATTAAAAAATAAACCCCGAGTTTTATAGGAAAAGAAACACTAAGTTGAATTAACATAATAGATGTACAAAGAGAAACGTTTGAATTTTTAATCAAGACAATCTTTGCCTTTATATGATTTGGAAGACATCACAGTTTTAAATGTTCAAAGTACACCTGTAAAAATATTCAACATTCAACATAATGATTATTGCCCTTGCAAACCTACTAGTAGTGTCTATTTACATCCAGCAGAATCAAGTATCGATGATGATTAGAATCTTCTAATTACTACCCTACCTATAAGATTTCATCTCATGCAAAGAGTACAGTTATAAGTTTGACGTAGCAAGTTGCGAAAGTAAATAAATCTTGGAGTTGCTACGTATCATGATTGAGCTATTAGTTGGGAAGTTTATTCATAGTCTGGGAAGCACTCAACTGGTTATGTACATATATCGTTTATCCACACGTGGTTTCCATTAAAAATCCTTCAAAACAAACAACTTATTTCATGTGACTTTTTAGATTGCTACTTCAAAATTAACGCTACTTACTCCTAAAAACAATTTTCTAAGTGAACTTCATCCAGCAAGAACTTTCAAAGATATATTTTTTAGTTATTTCCAATTGTTTTGCATTCATATTCATGAAAAAATCTGTAGGAATTAAAATGATCAACCCAGGAAAGATTCTTCCTACACCTCGGTCGTTAATTACAAGCTCCGTAAGTCTCAGCCGTTGCATTCAGCCCGGGCGAAGGCATACTTCACTCGAAGTTCCACACGTCTTTGACAATGCCATTTTTTGCTCGTCTAAAGCTCCGGTGTACTTAGCGCGGGTACGATTATCCCTCGCGTTGCTCTCGCCTCCCCGTGGCCGGGATTAATATTCCAGGTGGTGATGATGCGACAACGGCGGGCGGGCGGGAGGCAAACTTCACCCTCCCCGTCCCATGACTATGCATGCCCAAATACACAACGACGCGATCGCGCCGCGACGTGTGTCGTCGTCGATTCTCCCTGCCTAGCCTGCGTACCAGAAATTTTAGCCCTCCTCCACCTTAAATCATTCCTGACTTGGAGAACTTTCGAGGATTAGAAGAGACTCTTATGAATATGTTAAACAAAAGAGCCTCCTCCCCCACTTTCTCTTTGCATAATAAAGAAAACTTTTTTATTAAATTTTTCAAGAGGTAAGCTTCTTTTGTTGATATTATCAGGTGTATCTTTTTTAAAATCGTGAAAGTGGATGAGAAATATATATCTTCTTTGATGTGGTGACTTTATTCTGTTTTAGAGCTAAATAAAAAAAGGGCAATAGGAATTGTGCATAGTACATGGGTAAGATATTTTACATTTATAACAGAGTTGGAAATAACTACTTTGAAAATATTTTTCAATCCTGAAATTACATGATTTTTAATGAATTTTAAAATTTCTTTCATAATTTTCAAATCAAAATTATAATTTTGTTTTTGAAACTAAGAGATCGTAAGGAATAGTGATTTAGGTCCAGAATTGCACAGAGAGTATATTTTATTTTTTTAAATAAAAAAAAAAATATATTTAAAGGTTAATTTTTAATGTTCGGACAGAAAATGCAAAAAATATTATAAATTTTTAAATATTTCCAACCCTATTTAAAATTTCTGAAAAGTCTAGGTTTTGAAATTTCTAAAATTCAAATTTTTGAAAAATTATAACGCATTTTAATTGAACATGAACACCTTCTTTAATCTTCACTGACTGAATTTTGACTTAAAATCACGATTTCGTATTTTGACTACTATTATAAATGTAAATTTTGATGAACCTGTAATAGAATCTTCCGTGTAACTAAATATGCTTGCATAATAAGATTCTAGCATTTAAAAAGATCTAGTTCGTAGTAAAATTAATAAAGTCTCAAGTAACAAAGCACCCTGAAAATTCAAATAACCTCCACATCCATTAGTTCAGCTTTTCAAATCGACTCTCGTAATAAACGCTGATCTGAAAAATCTTGGTACTTTTGATATCGCGTTACCCTGTAACTTCAGCATTCGAAGATAATCCACTATTTTTCCCTCGCAAAGTTTGATATTCAACTCCGCCACGTTTTAGAAATAACAGTGTACCGTCAAAGAGCGCCGGGATAAAATCTCGCGTGACAATGCGAAAAAATAAATAGGGTCTCGCGTCATTTGCCCTTCTTCCTCTTCGAGAGCTAGCGAAAATTTTATTCATTCGAAAGCCGAGGAAATATTATACTTCCAGGTGAACTCGAGTGGAAATCCTGCGACGTCTCGAAGGATAATCCCAAAGTGGGGGGCTAGGATGCGTCGGTAGATTTTTTCGAGTGAAGGGTTATCTCGGCTGATTTTTTAAATTTTTTTTCGAAGGAGGTATAATTTTACACTCCCAGAGGTTGCGAGAATTTTGGATGTACAATGTTACCTATTGAGCGACTGAAAAGTTTGATAATCCTCCAAGACAGAAATGGAAAAAATGGGTTCAAACTAACTTGTTGGAGTCTCGAGTGTACAAAACGATTCAGCTTCGAAACCGCGCTCAATTAATCGCGCAGGAACAATTAGTGTTTTTGATAATTGTATTCTAAACTTCAAGAGCACACAAACTAACTTCACGGCAACTTTACTTTAGAGCCTTCAGACGGTAAATAACTTTTGCCAACTTCATTAGTGTAAATATTGGATTGAGAGTCTGGCGTCGAGTATAAATAACCCGATCATTTTTATTTTTAAAAGTTAAAAACACGATTGTGTAGCAGTTTGGATGCAAACAGTGTTAAACAAAGGGCAGGACGAACGTGAAATTTCGACTTCAGCCCTGGCCGCGAGCTTGAATAATGCAAAGTCCGGAGCGGGTACACCTTAACATAATCCAACGAGCCGCGTGCGGATTAGAATTAATTCTGCACATCCCGAAAATAGCGTCCGACTCGTACTTGGAGCTCTTTATTTAACATTTATGTTTTCCACATAAGTGATAAATCGCGAGGTGGAGGGTAAAGGGATTAAAGGATTTGGGTTGGCCTCGGGAATTACCTCTTGGAATAGGAGAAATTTTTTTCGCTCCGCAGTCAGGAATATTCTAGCTGGAGTGGGAAATTTTTTTTTTCCGATCAGATGCATAATTTTGAAATTGGCTGATCCTGTACGTTCTTACACGAATGAAACCATCTTCGTGAATAGTGGAAATTACTCCAAGTAAAACCGTTTGAGTAAAAAACTGAAATTATTGCTAAATTCTTAGTATCTTTATTATTTAAAATTATTAAAAACGTTTCCCTTTTTTTCTGAATATTCTAAAGTTCTTTTATTTGTAGAAAATATACGGTTCTATGAAAATATGAATATATTTTTTATTAAAAATGGTTCAAAGAAAAAGTCTACTTGAAATATTGCAATAAAAAATTCGATTTATCTGTGGACTCTTAATTTAAAAACTTTGATACACTCAACCAATTTACAAAAAAAATTTTCGAGTTTCCAATTTTTTCCTAAGGAATCTGCTATTTGTTTCAATCGCCTTCACAGTGTCGGATTAACATTGATCACTGAAGTGTCTCAGACATAAAAATAATCTTTTGCTCTTGCAAAAAAAAGCATTTGTTTGAATTATTATTGTTTCTTTTTGAGAGTTTCAAATTAGCATCGATAACTGAAGTGTCTCAGAAATAAGAATAAAGTATCGTCATTATCCTCCTTTCCATCTTAAAAAAATAATTTTCAAGTCTGCAAGCTCAAATGAAAATTTTAATCAAGAGATCAAGACCAGAGTTAACTAGCGCGCCCCCCGCCCCTTTCGCTTCGCTCAAGAGGCCGGGCGGCTTGCCTGCTCCGGTGTTTTTGCCCAAATATTTTTTAAAGTATCGGACTTTGCGCAGCAAAGCTGCGCAGTCCGATACTTTAAAAAATATTTGGGCAAAAACACCTCCGCCCTTGCATCGCTACGCTCCGCTACCGCTCCGCGCGATGCAAGGTATGCATCGCCATGCTCCGCTACCGCTCCGCGCGATGCATGAAAGGCACGACCGGCCGACACTCGCGCTTCGCGCTCGACGGTGTAGTTTTAGTATTTATTAGTTTCATTTTTACCCTCAAATTCGTTTCGTGTTTGCTGATATTTAAAAATAATTAATTATAATTCTATACTGCAAAAGATTATTATAGTCCAACATAACATAAATTTTATTAAATTTTTTTTATACATAGTCGTAAGTTTATAGCTGCGCAATATATTAAAAAAAAATAAATTTATTTAAGCAATCAATAAATTAGTGTAGAATAACTTCACTTTATCAATTATGTTGAAAAAACAATTAGAGTGAGAAAAAATTTGAATAAGAGTTCTATTTTTGCTGCGTAGAGGGCGTGTCAGTTGTAGACTCTCGACGTTCATCATCGAGATATCGATCTTTAAATCGAACAATGTTGTTGTTGTTGTTGACATAGAATTATTTTAGAATTAATTGTAGTTTCTGTAAAGTTTTTAATTTTAATTCATAGTGTGAAACATTTTGCAAAAGTTTTAATGCATAACTTCTACTTAACCATACAGCCTTGGCGAGTTATAGACGAGATGACTTAAACAAAGCTATAGTTAGTGGCAATACAGCAGCTTGCAGCCAAAAGAAAAAACTCAGATTTTTTGAAGTTATTGCTGGATGCTGGTGTGAAGTTTGAAGATAAAAAATGAAGATAGAAGACTGAAGATAAAAATCAAGATTGAAGATGAATCAAGAATTGAAGAGTGTAGATCAAGAAAACAAATTGGAAATCTAAAATTAAAAGTAAAAATTAAAGAGAAAAGCTGAGTTTTTTTGTGAATATCAATCAAGGTATACCTTTGAAGTGTGATGAAGTGAGGTATAGTTTTGAAGTGATCAATCAAGATTTTAATTAAAGTGTGTACCTAGTTAAGATGCACAGATTTTTGTGTTATCGGTTCACTGTTTATCTATATGTGTTAAAAGAGGAAAAGATTTTAAAGTTACAATTAATATGTAGATCCACACAATACAATCTACTTACTTGTTTTGAATTAAAAAAAAATTGTTTTTTTTTTTAATTACTTGTTAGTTATTGACAAAGATTGAAGAGCAAGTATCAAAATCAAGAATGAAGATTGAAGAAAAATAATCAAGAATGAAGACTGAAGAGTGAAGATCAAGAAATAGCTGCATACGCCTTTTCCATCTGCTTCAGTGAGAAGTTTTCACTGTAATGCATAGGGTATACGCTTTTACCCCTGCATTGTACTAAAGCTAATAGTTTATTAATGGAAAGTAACTTGAGATGAGTCTAAGAAGAATTGAAAATTATCGGTTCTTGGTTCACTGTTTATCAACATGTGTTAAAAAAGGAAAAGATTTTAAAGTTAAAATTAACATGAAGATCCACACAACACAATCTACTTACTGACTTGTTTTGAATTAAAAAAATTTTTTTTTTTTAATTACTTATTTGTCATGGACATAAAGGTTGAAGAGCAAGTATCAAAATCAAGAATGAAGATTGAAGATAAATAATCAAGAATGAAGACAGAAGAGTAAAGATCAAGAAATAGCTGCATACGCCTTTTCCATCAGCTCCAGTGAGAAGTATATTCACAATAATGCATAGAGTATGCGCTTTTACCCCTGCATTATACTAGAGCTAATAGTTTATTATTAGAAAATAACTTGAGATGAGTCTAAGAAGAATAGATTAGAATTAAAAGTCTGTTTGGAGCAATATGATTAATTTTATTGGACACCTCTTTTTTTGAGAAAATTTATTCTAAATAATTTGTGGAAAAATTAATTAAAAAAAAAAGTTTTCAAGAAACTTCAACTCTGGAACTCATTAGTGACCATGGAACAATTTTTTTATGTCATCATTCGGACTGCTCGATACCTTTAGCTTATACCTCAAATAATCAATTTAGTATGGCTTAATTAGAAGAAGAAGTTCATCATCTTTTCAGAAAAAATCTCCAGTCCCTTGAGGCTAATTGTTACTGTAAGTGTTTATTAATTTATATATAGATTAGATTTATGTGAAATTTTTAATATATAATAAATTTTAGTTAATATCTAAAAGTTTTATATAAATAAAAATTGTTGATGTTGTAGCAACTCAAATCATTTAATAAATAAAAAACAAATTATTATGATACTTTTACAGGATTTGAATGGATTCAAAGATTATTTTGGATGAGGACAGTTGTGGAGATCATGAGCTTTCAAAACTACTACTTTGGCTGATTGGAAAAAATCTTCGAAGAAAATAGTATGAAGTCATTCATCGAATACAGGAGGAATCATGAAAATCTGCAAGATTTTTTTTTCTTTCATAATTAATACTAAGATTTTAATTATTTTAAGCTGAAAATCATTTTTTTAAATATTTTTTTTTAACCTTCAATCTTTACAGTGTAATTTCAAAAATTAATTAATAAAAATAATTGTTACAGTGTTTTTACAGGATTTATACCAACTCATGTCAATATTATTATTATGGTTGAAGACAGTTCTGGAGATCATAATCATTCAAAACTACTACATTGGCTGATTAGAAAATATCTTCGAAGATAATGGTATGAAGTCATTCATCGAGTTCATAGAGGCATCATGAAGATTTTTTAGCTTTATTATTGTTATTATTTATTTTTTTTCCTAATTAACATTGAGGTTTTAATTATTGTAAACTGAAAATCATTTTTGAAATATTCTTTAATTCTTAAATTAAACGAATAAATTTCAAAAATAATTTGTGTAATACAAATTGAAATTAAACAACTGCTCTTGGTGCAAATCAAGAATGATTTTCATAATCATAATTCAAAAATAAGTATTTAAATTTTTAAACTGGCTAAATTTCAACAAAGTTTATAAAATCGTTACATTTAAACTGTACACTTTTCATTGAGAATGATTTTCAATAATTTTTATTTATTTGACAAATTGCGTTTAAAATTAGTGTTAAATGAACATTGTAAATCGTTTTTGTATGCGTTATTCCTTCCAGTGTGATCCGATCATGCTGGAATTGGGACCATCCTTATAAGAAGCGAAAACGAACCTTTTCCCGTTCACCCGGTGAAAATGGGTTCGACCAATTTCGAAAAAACCTTTGTACAATTTTGTAGTTGCGTTAAAATTAGCGTTAAATGAACATTGTAAATCGTTTTTGTATGCGTTATTAGTTCCAGTGTGATCCGATCATGCTGGAATTGGGACCATCAATATGGGACGCGAAAACGAACCTTTTCCCATTTGCCCGGTGAAAATCGGTTCTACCAATTTCGAAAAAACCTTTGTACAATTTTGTAGTTGCGTTAAAATTAACGTTAAATGAACATTGTAAATCGTTTTTGTATGCGTTATTAGTTCCAGTGTGATCTGATCATGCTGGAATTGAGACCAGAGTTATGAGACGCGAAAACAAACCCTTTCCCGTTTACCCGGTGAAAATCGGTTCGACCAATTTCGAGAAAACCTTTGTACAACTTTGAGGTTGCGTTAAAATGAACATTGTAAATCGTTTTTGTATGCGTTTTTCGCTCCAGTGTGATCCGATCATGCTGGAATTGGGACCAGAGTTATGGGACGCGAAAACGAACCTTTTCCCGTTTACCCGGTAAAAATCGGTTCGACCAATTTCGAGAAAACCTTTGTACAATTTTGTAGTTGCGTTAAAATTAGCGTTAAATGAACAATGTAAATCGTTTTTGTATGCGTTATTCGTTCCAGTGTGATCCGATCATGCTGGAATTGGGACCATCATTATGGGACGCGAAAACGAACCTTTTGCCTTTCACTCGGTGAAAATCGGTTCGACCAATTTTTAGGAAATCTTTGTACAATTTTGTAGTTGCGTTAAAATTAGCGTTAAATCATTATTGTAAATCGTTTTTGTATGCGTTATTAGTTCCAGTGTGATCCGATCATGCTGGAATTGGGACCATCATTATAAGACGCAAAAACAAACCTTTTCCCGTCCACTCGGTGAAAATCGGTTCGACCAATTTTTAGAAAATCTTTGTACAATTTTGTAGTTGCGTTAAAATTAGCGTTTTTCGTACATTGTAAATCGTTTTTGTATGCGTTATTCGTTCCAGCGTGATCCGATCATGCTGTAATTGGGACCATCATTATGGGACGCGAAAACGAACCTTTTGCCGTCCACCCGGTGAAAATCGGTTCGACCAATTTCGAGAAAACCTTTGTACAATTTTGTAGTTGCGTTAAAATTAGCGTTAAATGAATATTGTAAATCGTTTTTGTATGCGTTTTTCGTTCGAGTGTGATCCGATCATGCTGGAATTGGGACCATCATTATGGGACGCGAAAACGAACCTTTTGCCGTTCACCCGGTGAAAATCGGTTCGACCAATTTTTAGAAAACCTTTGTACAATTTTGTGGTTGCGTTAAAATTAGCGTTAAATGAACATTGTAAATCGTTTTTGTATGCGTTTTTCGTTCGAGTGTGATCCGATCATGCTGGAATTGGGACCATCATTATGGGACGCGAAAACGAACCTTTTGCCGTTCACCCGGTGAAAATCGGTTCGACCAATTTTTAGAAAACCTTTGTACAACTTTGAGGTTGCGTTAAAATGAACATTGTAAATCGTTTTTGTATGCGTTTTTCGCTCCAGTGTGATCCGATCATGCTGGAATTGGGACCAGAGTTATGGGACGCGAAAACGAACCTTTTCCCGTTTACCCGGTAAAAATCGGTTCGACCAATTTCGAGAAAACCTTTGTACAATTTTGTAGTTGCGTTAAAATTAGCGTTAAATGAACAATGTAAATCGTTTTTGTATGCGTTATTCGTTCCAGTGTGATCCGATCATGCTGGAATTGGGACCATCATTATGGGACGCGAAAACGAACCTTTTGCCTTTCACTCGGTGAAAATCGGTTCGACCAATTTTTAGGAAATCTTTGTACAATTTTGAAGTTGCGTTAAAATTAGCGTTAAATCATTATTGTAAATCGTTTTTGTATGCGTTATTCGTTCCAGTGTGATCCGATCATGCTGGAATTGGGACCATCATTATAAGACGCAAAAACAAACCTTTTCCCGTCCACTCGGTGAAAATCGGTTCGACCAATTTTTAGAAAATCTTTGTACAATTTTGTAGTTGCGTTAAAATTAGCGTTTTTCGTACATTGTAAATCGTTTTTGTATGCGTTATTCGTTCCAGCGTGATCCGATCATGCTGTAATTGGGACCATCATTATGGGACGCGAAAACGAACCTTTTGCCGTCCACCCGGTGAAAATCGGTTCGACCAATTTCGAGAAAACCTTTGTACAATTTTGTAGTTGCGTTAAAATTAGCGTTAAATGAATATTGTAAATCGTTTTTGTATGCGTTTTTCGTTCGAGTGTGATCCGATCATGCTGGAATTGGGACCATCATTATGGGACGCGAAAACGAACCTTTTGCCGTTCACCCGGTGAAAATCGGTTCGACCAATTTTTAGAAAACCTTTGTACAATTTTGTGGTTGCGTTAAAATTAGCGTTAAATGAACATTGTAAATCGTTTTTGTATGCGTTTTTCGTTCGAGTGTGATCCGATCATGCTGGAATTGGGACCATCATTATGGGACGCGAAAACGAACCTTTTGCCGTTCACCCGGTGAAAATCGGTTCGACCAATTTTTAGAAAACCTTTGTACAATTTTGTAGTTGCGTTAAAATTAGCGTTAAATGAACATTGTAAATCATTTTTGTATGCGTTTTTCGTTCCAGTGTGATCCGATCATGCTGGAATTGGGACCATCATTATATGACGCGAAAACGAACCTTTTGCCGTTCACCCGGTGAAAATCGGTTCGACCAATTTTTAGAAAACCTTTGTACAATTTTGTGGTTGCGTTAAAATTAGCGTTAAATGAACATTGTAAATCGTTTTTGTATGCGTTTTTCGTTCCAGTGTGATCCGATCATGCTGGAATTGAGACCATCATTATGGGACGCGAAAACGAACCTTTTGCCGTTCACCCGGTGAAAATCGGTTCGACCAATTTCGAGAAAACCTTTGTACAATTTTGTAGTTGCGTTAAAATTAGCGTTAAATGAACATTGTAAATCGTTTTTGTATGCGTTATTTGTCCCAGTGTGATCCGATCATGCTGGAATTGGGACCATCATTATGGGACGCGAAAACGAACCTTTTGCCGTTCACCCGGTGAAAATCGGTTCGACCAATTTTTAGAAAACCTTTGTACAATTTTGTACTTTTTCGTAAATGCGTAAAATACCGAAAGTGGGACATGCGAAATAACACCCAAAACGGCCTCAAAACACATTAAAAACCATTTTTTCGTAATCTAGGTTCGATTTTAAGAAGGTAACACTTTTTGCTCTCCCGAACTTATAAGGCGCTCCCGACCCCTTCGGGGCCGGTCGTGCCTAAAAATAAAGGCCAGAGCAAGGGATTAAAATTAAACATCGAGGAAAATGATCCTCCGACAAAGCACGTAGATGCAATTTGATCAAAATCCGTGATTAAAAATCGAGCCAAGTAGAGTCATCGGTCGGGATATTAAAAGACAGTAGTTTCAAAAGTGGCTCGAAAACTCGGAGGAAGAAGGTAGGTACGTTGATGGAATTTCCAAAACGCGGAGGCTAAAGTGATGTAGCCCGCGGTCGGGTGTAGCGCGCGAGTGTGATTAGCCCGTGGCTTGATTAGAAAGCCGGAAGGGCGAAGGAGGATGAGAGGGGGATGAATTGCATCGCGCTAGACCGGCTTCTCATTAGCATCGGATGGGAAGAGCCACGACGGGAAATAACAAAAGTCGACCCTTGAGTTAAAAGGCTAATGCGAGGCGGAGGGGGTGGGGAGATTTGTTGGATCTCGACTTCCAAGAATCGACTGGCGGGAGCTCCTGGTAAGTGGGTCGTTTGCAGGGTGACCTGATTAAGAGTTGGTTTTCGGGGAGTCATTCGTCTGTGTTGGATGGTGCGCGACCTGCTAGTTAACCTTAAATAATTCCAAATTAGACTTATCAAGTTTCTGCTTGTTTTTGAAAAAAAAGAAAAAAAAAAGTTAAAGCTGAAAACTTTGAATAGTGGTACAAATCAATTTTCAATGATTTTTAAGATACAAGAAAATAAAAAAACAGTATTGGATAATTAATGATTCAATGATCTTCATTTAGTTCAAAAATTTATAGTTCATCGATCTATCGTTAAAATGATTAGCCTATCCTAAGTGGTTATTATAGTTTAAAAAAAATTAATCTGTAAAAAAAGAAAAACAACTTCATTAATTATTGAATGTTTGTATAAAATTATTGTTTCAGAATCAAGCTCTTTTGTACTAAGTAAAAATTTAACTATGTTGATAATTCCTAAGCCAATTTATTTAAAGCTGCAGTCAGTAAAAATAATTTTTTAATAAATCAAAGTATTTATTCTTTGCTTCAATAGTGTAACTGGGAAGATCAACATCCTCTAATCTCTTCCAACGAGCAGAAAAATAAAAACTCTGAAAACCTACCAGGATAAAAGCGTTACAGAGAGCCAAAGATACGTAAACCGAGATCACCAATTTTCCATTAAAGTCTGTGAGGGCATCGTTTAACATGAGGCAGTCACAAAGAACCGCTGGGAGACCCTCGCTCCCTCCCCAGTTCCCGCACCCGAGCCGGCTTAACTAACTGAAAATCCTTTTTACCCTCGGTCGGCCCTTATGTCGGCCTTAAGTGCCCTTAAAAGACGCTTTGTGGAATCTCTTTCTGTTCCTTCTTTTCAAGGCCTGTATCTCGTTATGAATTGAATAAAAGTTAAAAACCCGATGAATTTTTGTGTACGGTTTGACATCGTTGAATAAATTCGTAATAGTATATTACAGTCCCGAGGGAGTCAAAAATGAGTTAGCTAAAGGTTTGCTAAAGGTTAGCTCATTTTTGCACTCCCAAGGGCTGTATACTATTTTTCACGCTAGTAGTCAGAAAGTAAAATATTCGTTTCCGGTACAAGCCCGAAAATTGTACTTTCGGGCTACTAGCGTGAAAACACATTTTTTCCGACTTGAATACCACCACGCTAATCCCTCTAGAATAACAATTTGAATAATCGTCAAATTTTTTTTATTTGCGTTTTTGGAGCAAGATAAATGCACAGTTTTCGAATGCAGTGGTTACACGCTGGAACTTTAGCTAACGTTGTCCAACAAAAGCCGGTGAAAAAGCTTCGCTCTCTACCCTCTTTTTTTACCCCAAATCTCTACGTCGGACTAGTGGGTCTCTGACTCGAAAAAAAGTAATTAAATGTCCAAAAGAAATGAATTCCTCTAAGTGGAACAATCAGTTCGGCTTCTACGGGGAGTAGGAGGAAAAAACGCCCAAAGAGCGGAAAAAAGAAAGACAAAATGAGCCCGCTGGCCGCATAGAAACGAGAGCCAAAATAGAGGTCAGGGAACGGGTTGGAGAGGGAAAAGGGAAAAAGAAGAAGAAGAAGAAAAAAAAAAAAAAAAAAGAATGAAAGCGGTACTTGAATGGTCGTGAAAGAAGTGTGTGGAGAAAAAGAAAGTGTGGTCGAATGTTTTCAGGAGGCCTGGGAAAAACTCCCACCGAGCACACACTTTTGTTTTTTCGTTTTTTGACGGATAAGTCATTGAGTGAATATGGGTAAATCCATGAAACTTTTAAATTTTTCAACAGTTTGATAAATTTTCGTTAGCATATCCTATTCTTAAAAAATCTGTAACAAACTTTTATTATTTTCTTGATTTGTATTATGCATTCTATAGTTACCTTTAAAAAGACCTCGCCTGTAACCTGTAAAAAATGTGAATTAGGTTATTCATTTAATAGCCAAGAAATGGCTAGTTACTAGAAAAATACTCGATTGAGTCTTAGTAAATGACTATCAAATGGATGACCTAATTCACATTTCTGGTGTTAATGATAAATAATACTAAAAAAATTGATTAAAATTAATCATTTAAAGTAATAAAAAAAAAAAGAGAGAAATAAATTACACTATTGTAAATTATAATACATCGTGAAAGCCTTAAACAATCAAAGTTTCCCAATTAGGCCATCGTCAGCCTTATCAGCCCGCGAAAATTCACAAATGCTCATTTAAACCCAATACATAACGTCGAGGATCGCGTTAATCGAAACAAAAGCGCGAAACGAAACCGAAAAACGGGGGGGCTAAATTGTAGCGATCGAGTACCGCGGCCTCAGCCGGTCGTACCTATTGACCTCGCAATTTGGCTCGTTAAATTTGGCCGCTCGAGGGCTTCGGTGGGTCGGTTGCCGATAAGGGAAATCGAATATCCCGCGAGTGTCTGTCTTTTCACCTCCGCGTGTAGTAGTTGTGCTATCGGCTCGGCCTCCCTCGGGAGCAGCGAGGACTGGCTGTCGTTATAATTAGGGAGATACCGATCGGGATCGCGGTGTAATGACGGTGTCTCCTAGGAGAAGACTCCGTTGAGTGAGTTGTGAAAAATTGGATTCTGCGGTATGGTTACTGTCGTTGGTACAACTTTGCTGATTAAGCCTGGGGCTTTGATAAGACAGCTTATTGTCGATTTTAAAATAAAAGAACCTTTTTTATGGATGCCCGCGGTCCCCAAGGTGGAAGATAATACGGAAAGAGGACTGATGTGAAAAGTTAATATAAATGGATACTTTAATGAGCTTCCAATCAAAGGAAAATACTTTCGTGTGCTCGAATTATTCAATTAAACTAGCTTCAGCACCCAGGCATGCTAAAGCTTTATATTTCATTGAGTTATTGATATAATATAAAAAAGACTCTTGTGAATAAATTCTTCACTACAATGTTTTATCTGGTATAAATATTATATTTTTCAATTCCAATACGTATAAAAATTTTTTAAACAATTATAAAGCTTTTGAATCATAGTTCATTTTTAAACATTGAAAAATCATTTACAGCGGTGGAAGTTTTACCATTTTCGTTCTTTAACAAAGTTTTTTAGGGCAGTTTAAAAATGGTTCAGTGTTTTGAAACTTTCTATCTTACAGTAAAGCAAGATTATGAGCGAAATAATTTATTAGTAAGTATATTTCAGTAATGTTAATAGCTGAAACTAAAATTCAAGAGCAAGTTAGCTTATTCTGTACGATTAGTGAGCACTTCAAGAAAGTTGAAATTGCGCATTGCTACAGTTGGGTACACGACTGTGTACTTTGCCTCACGCACTACGACATTATTTATTGCATATAACTTCCAAAATTTTAACTATAAAAAGTTACTACCACTTTCAAGAATTCGTATTATTAATATCATTTATTATTGATTACTTCGAGATCATAATTAACTTTAACTTTTTCATGGCATTTTATAAATTTTTGAATTATGAAATAATCACCCTGCTAGAAGTTTCAACAGAACGTCTGGGGTGCTCGCCAGATAGTGGGCAGAAAATTCTGTCAAGCTTATTATTTTATGTATATGTCTATATATATACATATATGTATATGTACCTAGATGCGTTGATGAGAGGTTAGTTTACAAATCGGAGCAGCAGCATGCAGCTCCGATGTTACAAAATTGATAAAAAATAATCAAATAATTTTATAGAAATATAATTTTAATTTTTAATCGATGAATTATGCTTGCTGTTTGAAAATCCTAACCTCTCCCTGCTGTATAGCCACACGTACAATGGACTTGAACAAATTTTTTTTCTTTTGCTAAATATTTTAACACCTATGGAGTCAGGGCAGTGACCTAGCGCATAGGATAGCGATTACAACCTGGAGATGATTTCCCCAGGAAGTTTTGACTCCGGAGAGGCCAGGGCGTATACCTGGTGCACCTGGTGATACTTACGCCAGGAAGATGATTTCCTCAGGAAGTTTGGACCTCGGAGGGGCCAGGGCAGATACCTGGTGCACCTGGTTATACTGAAACCTTGGAGATGATTTCCCCAGGAAGTTTGGACTCCGTAGGGGTCAGGCTGAACACCTGGTGCACCTGGTGATATTTACGCCTTGAAGATGATTTTCCCAGGAAGTTTCGACTCCGGAGGGGTCAGGGCGGACACCTGGTGCACCTGGTGATACTTACGCCTTGGAGATGATTTCCCTTAGAAGTTTTGACTCCGGAGGGGCCAGGGCGGATACCTGGTGCACCTGGTATTAATTACGCCTTGGAGATGATTTCCCCAGGAAGTTAGGACTCCGGGGGGGTCAGGGCGGACACCTGGTGCACCTGATGATACTTACGCCTTGGAGATGATTTCCTCAGGAAGTTTGGACCCCGGAGGGGCCAGGGCGGACACCTGGTGCCCCTGGTGATACTTACGCCTTGGAGATGATTTTATCAAGAAATTTTGACCCTGGATGGGCCAGGGAAAATACTTGGTGTACCCGGTAATAACCCAACTCTGAAGATGCTATCCTAATAGTAAACTTGATGATGTGAACCCACTGGGATCAAAACTTTCTGAGAAAATCATCTCCAAGGCGTAAGTATCACCAGGTGCACCGGGTGTACGCCCTAACCCCTCCGGAGTCCAAACTTCCTGAGGAAATCATCTCCGAGGCGTAAGTATCACCAGGTGCACCAGGTGTTCAGCCTGACCTCTCCGGAGTCCAAACTTCCTGGGGAAATTATCTCCAAGGCGTAAGTATTACCAGGTGCACCAGGTATCCGCCCTGGCCCCTCCGGAGTCCAAACTTCCTGAGGAAATCATCTCCAAGGCGTAAGTATCATCAGGTGCATCAGGTGTCCGCCCCGACCCCCCCGGAGTCCTAACTTCCTGGGGAAATCATCTCCAAGGCGTAATTAATACCAGGTGCACCAGGTGTTCAGCCTGACCCCTCCGGAGTGCAAACTTCCTGGGGAAATCATCTCCAAGGCCTCAGTATAACCAGGTGCACCAGGTATTCGCCCTGGCCCCTCCGGAGTCCAAACTTCCTGAGGAAATCATCTCCAAGGCGTAAGTATCACCAGGTGCACCAGGTGTTCAGCCTGACCCCTCCGGAGTCCAAACTTCCTGGGGAAATCATCTCCAAGGCGTCAATATCACCAGGTGCACCAGGTATCCGCCCTGGCCCCTCCGGAGTCAAAACTTCCTGGGGAAATCATGTCCAGGTTGTAATCGCTATCCTATGCACTAGGTCTCCGCCCTGAGTCCATAGGTGTTAAAATATTTAGAAAAAGAAAAAAAATTTGTTCAAGTCCATTGTACGTGTGGCACACGTATGCCACACGTGTGGCTATACAGCAGGGCTGGTATTGTGTGAATAATATTTTAAAATTACATCAAAATGGATGAGAAAAATGTTCAACATAAGGAAAAAAAAAAAAAGAAAAATTTCAGAGTCAAGTTATGAAACTGAACATATTTTTGTTAGTAATCAATGTTACAATTTAAAATAAACAGGTTTAGGCTATAGCTCGCCAGAATCCCTATGCGTAAAGCATTGGCCTTCTGTCAAGAATCTGGCGATTAACCCTACTAAATTTCTGCCCAATTTCGCTAAATCTGCCCACTGTCTGGCAATATTCTGGCGGAAATTTCTCGCAGGGCACTATTTCAAGAAACTCAGTTTTGGATTTACAATCTTTTAACATTTCATAAAAATATTTCTGGAAGTACAATTTAATGGTCATTAATAAAATTATGAAAAAAAGAGAAAATTGATATAATTAAGAAATCAATAAGGATAAAAGTTTAATTACCCGTTTAAAAAACACTTTACGTACGTCGGAGACAAAAATTTCAAATAAAGCTGTTTGTTTTGAGATAAAAATGTTATGATACGTAACAGCTTATCGTTCAACTTTTTGACAATCTAATAATGTTTGGTAGATTAATTTTGTGTATAGTCTTTATAGTTTTCCTTAAACATATATATTTAGCTTCTTTATTTTTTTTTTTTCATATAATTAAATATCAAGGACAGTCGTTTAAAGTAGCTTTTCACTTTATACACTCATTTTTTTTCTCGAATGAACATTTCAGCGTCACAATTTTCCAACAGCAGAAAACTAATCACTCTATCCAGTGTCTCAAAAATGGAACTCATTTCGATGGCGTTGATTATTTCTGCAGTGGTCGCAATCAAGCTCACAAACATCGTTAGCGGAATCGAGTGTTGTCGTCCAAAGCAGATTGTTTTCAGACCAGAGAAGGGATTGTTCTGCAACGATTTTCAAAACTCGTACTCGTATGAATCTTGCGGCCTCTTAAGCTGTGATTACAAACCAGGGGAAGCTGTTTGCGAGACCCGGATCTGCAAAGACGGCAAGAATCACGAAAACTGCTCGAACGGAAGGTGCAAGTGCCCTGTACTTGGTTTAATTGGTTGCGAGGACACCGCTGACGAGTGTTTTGATGGTTATGCCACGGCTGAGGATGCTTTCGTAAACGTTTGGGTGGTTGAAAATGAGGGAGTCTTGGATTTTGTCAGCGAGAGTGTTGGTATCGTCAAACTGAAAAAAGAGCAAAAAATCGTCAGTTGGAAAGACGATGGTTACACTGTGTAAGTGATGCGAAAAAATCGATGTGAATTGTTATTAAGTTTATCTAATTAGAAAATAATTGTGTAGTTTGTTATCAAGACATGGGTTATATATACAAATTTTGTAAAGTTTATTTATAATCTTAGTCGTTAAATATACTTTATTTTTTGTAAAATGTCATTTTTTATTAAAATTTAGTGTTGTTGTTTTTGTTTTCTTTTTACCTCTATAATATTTTCTTAAATGAAAGTAACACACATGATATCATAACAAAATATTTTGAATAGTTAGTATTTATCATCATTTAACATATTTTTCATTCTCCAAAAATGATAATATGGTTTGAATCGACATTTTTTTATGGCAATTAAAATTTTCCAACTTTCACGCAGATGATTCAAAAGTCATTTACCTACATAAAAGAATAACGGAAATAAACTTTAAATACGTTTTTTTTTTTTTTTATAAGCAATAGGTTTCTTTATATTCGTAATCGCTCTCAAATCAATTGAATAATTTTTTCATTAAAGAAAGGTGTTTTGATGTTTAATTATTGTTATTAATATTGAAAGTCTTGCCAAACTTTTCAAGTAATTTTTTTATTTACAAAATTTACTTAATCATCACAATATTAATTATATGTAGGGTATTTATTGACGTAGCATTATAATTTGAAAATATCTTACACTAAACAAACTTTACTTCATAGACTATAAACAAAAGAACAAATTTAGAAGACAAAAAAAAAAATCATATAACTCTGAATTAAAAATGTATAGTTATTACAAAAGATAAAAGCCCCAACATCAAAATATTAATTTTCTCCAACACTCAAAGGAAAATCCTCTCGACCGTCATCGACAAAAAAACAAGAGGCGTAAAAAATATCCGACCCAATTTCTCGCTGCAGCATCCCTCCCAATCAGCCTGCTCGGCGCGAAAGGCGTCGGGCTTACGATTATGGAAACGGGCGAGTTTTCCTGGATTATTACGATTGCACGTGGAGTACTCCTTTGTCGAATGGCCCTACTGCTCTCGAAACTTCGCCTCTCTTCCCCGACCCCTTTTTTTTTTTATTCGATACTCCTGCGGTATTTCCTGGAGGCTTTTGCTCCCCGACTTTGCGGATTTACGGGGTCGGGATCGTCTATTTTTGATGAGGATCCGGAGGCAGTAGCAGGTTTACGTTTGATGCACCGGACGGCTTTTGGATAACTGGGTTTAGGATCGCTGCCCTCTTTTTTTTTCTTCTTCTTCTTCTTTTACACTCGCTTGTGACTCGTTTCTTACTAGATTCGGCTGGTTTTAGTGCCTCGAGGTTTATTTACCCATCTTCATGAACTTACTTTTGAAAATCTTCGCTTGCTTTAAACTTAAATAGTCATTATACTGAGTGGTCGTACAATTATTACGGGCTGATTTTTACAATATAAAACTACTTAAGCCAACACACCTACGATTCGATAAACATATCTTTCCGAGGTAGCGCGCTTTATGCACCAAACTCTGAGTATTAATTATTCAAAACTCGGGTAAAACGGCTAACGTATGAAATTCACGACTGGATGTCGCACTTTCAGTACAACGCAGCAGGGTGGGTATAAATTTCTTGCGCTCCGCTTAAAGAGCATAAGTTAGATGACTTCAGTGCCCCGCGTAAATGAAAATGGACTTTGAAACTCTCGCTATTTAGGAAAACAGTGATAAAGTCATCCAACACTCCCCGCGAGGAGGTGACCCAGTTGTTAGAAGCTCATCTCAGGATTGGCTTTTTATCGAAAGCTCGAGTTTCGAGGAGGGCAAGAACCGGGTCGATTACGTCCGGATACATAATTGAAAACGATTTATTAAATACCTTTCCACTTAGGCTGCTTTAATACTTGAAACCGTTCCCGGTGCCAGAGAGCTAATTGACGCTGGAAGAAAAAATTACTTCGAAAAAGTGATAGTTTCAAAGTTGATAAGGACCAGGACGTTTTATTAACCGAAGAACTAAATAAATTTGGAAGTTTCAAACTCTGTTATAAACAACTTGAAATAAAAAAGAAAAAAAATTTTATTTCGAAATTGAATCACGGTGTAGTCCTGCACACATACACCTGCATTGCTTTTATTATGGTAGAACTAGGACGTATCGAGATGAAATTTCAATCCATCAGCGTTCCTGAAAAAAAGCACGTATTTTTATTCAAATCAAGTGACTAAAGGTTTTAGTAAAACAGATTCGTTGAATTTGATTCGTTTTTCAAACCAGAGGAGAAAAATTCGATCTACTCGAAGCCCGCATCTATTATTTTACTTTATTTTTCTCATCCACCTCACAATCTTTTTTTCCATTCGGTTTATTTGCTTCGGAAAAAAATCTCTCCCAGCAAAAATGAATTTTCAAACAGTGAGTGAGTATAAAAAGACATTTATTTGTGCAGTAACGTCAAGAAATAAACGTATATCATTCTACCATTGTACTTTTGTATAATTTGAAAAATATTGTAGTTCGACTCCAAGTATACGTACATTCAAAGCAGACATTGAGATCTCGCTCAGTTTCATTCAGTTCGATAAGAGTTAATGCCCTCGTAAAAAAGCATCGGACTCTCGTTAACCCTTTGACGCGTTACGAATTTCATTTCCGCTTGTAGTCGAGATAAACTCACCTGCGAGAAACAACCAGGTAAACTCACCTCAGATTGATCCAATCTTTCCATGGATGATGGAATATGGAGATAGGAAGGAACTGATTGCTATTCGATCCGGCGCCGTTTTGGAAGACGACTTTCGAATTCAAATCAAGCTTTTTTCTGTCACTTATGCCCCACAATTGTCATTACAAAGAAAAGATTTTGAAGTCCTGGATTTCTTTATCATAGGCGTATGATTAAAATCTTTTCAAAGGTATAAGTTCGTATAACAAAGATACATATGTATAAATTATTAGCTCTCATAATCTTACTGTTTATTGAATTTTTTCTGCGACAGCAAGCATTATTTATAATTTGTTTAAATAAAATTATTTAATTATTATCTATATGGATGTTATTAAACTTACAATTTTTTATCATTGAAAACGATGTGTCAAAAAAAAGTAAGTAGTTTGTCATGGAAAAAAGTAAACTATCGATTTTTGGATTCGCTTTGAAGTAATAAAAAAAAGAAGTACAACCAAAATTGCAACAGTGAAATTTATTTAAAAAATTTCAAAATTTTACTCATCAGTTTCAGTTGTAACAAAAGTTTTACGTTGTTATCTTATTAGGTTTAACAGAATTGAAATTAGTAGTGCGAAAAAAAAAACCAAAATTTGTTAGTTAATACTTTGGTTAATCTGCTGAAGCACCAAAGTTACATCCCCAGCAACTTTCAAAAAACAACAAAAACAGAAAAAAAAATTAAAAAAGCAACTTCTCAATTAAAAAAAAAAAAAAAATCCCCAACAGTTTTAATTCATTGATCCCTCAAGCAGTCTGAAGTTGATAATCCGTAGGGTTAATCTCGGTAAGCTCGGTGTAATAATTACCGCAGCATCTCAAGAGTAGTTTCATATCTGTAATGAGTCTGCTCGTCGAGCAAGCAAGCCAGGCAGCCAGGTTAAAAGCAGGTCAATAAGCCGGCCGGGTGGATGTCGGGCGTCATCGATTTCCCCCATTATTTTTGAGCCCCTCCCTGCTCGAGGAGCGAAACACGCGGGCTGCATAAATTAACCGCGGGTATGATCAGTTACCCAGGGTGGTTCACTTTCTCGAGTTCTAATGCATGTATCGACCGATCCGGCCGCGACCCGAACGTGATCCGATACGTGTTGTGCAGCCCGAAGTTGAGGGAGAGTCATTAGTGCAGTTGTAGCCAATGTTGGTGCTACCAGCTCTACCTTTTTTTTTCTCTCTCCCCTCGTAAACCGGAAGTGCTGATTAGTTTCCGAGATATATTGGATCCTGGATCGAGTGTGTCTTGGAAATTAGACAGCCGCGCGAGGACTTCCTTGAGATGTAGAGCGACGCGAGTTTACGGGGGTCGGGAATTAAAGCAAGACGATTTCTAGGTTTACGAAATTTCTAATTTTTAATTTATTAATGTTATAAAAAAAAGATTTAACAACTAATCGAAAAAGAAACTATAGGCCAGCGGTTCATATTTCTATGGCCTACAGAAAAATTAGATAAGTCCATTTTTGAAAAATTATACTCTATAATTTTTTTTTTTTTTTCTTTAAAATAAAGTTTTTTAATGAAGTATTTAATCTACTGATTATAGAAAAATTTATTGTTATATTGTATGTATAGATACCAGTTTATATGTAGTATGTACATATTCACACTTAAGATCATGAATAATTTTTTAAAAACTAAAGAATTTAAGAATCCAGAAACAGCCAACTGACAGGAAGCTCGAGCATACAAAGCTCGATAAACACACTTTTTCAAAAAGTAAGCCTCGGGATGAAGACGCAAGTCAGACAGCGTTTTAACCTGAAGCGAGGCGAGGGTGCGCGGCAAAAGGAGAAATAAATAAAAATATACATGTATTTTACCGTATTATTTGTCTATCTTCAGTACGACGAAGGCTTTAGCTCGCACGGCCGCGGCGTAAGCCACAATCCAAAAACGCGAAAGCTCCCGCGGAATCCCTCCGATGCTATTCTCCTGGAAATCTCCTTATACTTGAAATACGAAAATACTTCTTCTTTTTACATGTCTGACGGGACACGTCTTGTCCACCTAAAGAGCCGAGGGGAAAAAAAATAAATAAACGTATCGTCGGGGATCTTGTTTGTAAGATGTATTCGAACGAACCGGAAGAAATTCGAAAATATATTTTACCAAATTTTGCAGGATACCGATTGAGGTAAAGGACTTTTTCAAAAATGTGGCGCATTGTTGTTTGGATTTGAAGACGTTTTATGGTGTAACTAGTTTTTTATTTTCGTTACTTTTATGTTCAAAGATTATTTTAAAAGAGAAAACACTAAAATTTTGATATTTAAAAAAAAACAGAGAAGTTGGAATAAAATTTAGACGTCATTCTTATGCATATATGCATATATAGTATACATTGTATTGCTCTATTTTCGTTATATTTGATGACCCATTTGTTGAGTTTTTATTATTTAATAATTAAAATTTATAAAAATTTGTATAATGTTACACGAAAACCAAAAAAAATATTCTTTTGTCACTTAATGTTATTAATTAATTTTTTTTTGTGTAAATCAACACATTAAGCATTGGCTGAAAAAGTCGTACGAGACATTTCGCAGAGCCTTTCTCACCGTGTGAAATAAAACTTTCGAGTGTTACTAATGAAAAAAAAGACTCTCTCCGAGTGCAGCTACTCAATCTTCGGATTTTTTGATCCCGCTTTGAAATAACGTATCGCTTTCGAAAAATTTGTAACGTCACTCGGCAAATTAAGCCCTCAATTAAGCACGGTAAAAAAAATTCACGATGACTCTCGAAAATTAAATGTACACTCGCGTGCGTGTGGGTAGGGGAAAATATTATCTCATTCTATTTCTATATAAATCTCCTCGAGCAGCCGGGGTGAAAAAAATTCTCTCGCAGCGGGCCGGATTTTATGGGCATCTCTCGCACTTGACACGAGAGCCGCTTGTTATGGATCACAGACACATGGCGCGCGTGTTATTATAAAAATCTTACCGCGAGCGTTTGAGTAATTATAAATAAATCCAAACACACTCGCCTTTTTAATGAGGGCTTGTGCCTCATTGGGGGATTTTATTTCTTATTTTTGATTGGTTGCGGTGACGAAGGAGTGCTCGAGATTTAAAAATAACGTTGTTAATTCGATACGGAAATTCTAGAGCTTTTAAACTTGGCTCTTGAAAAATTAAAATAAATGAGGATCTTGGTAATAACAAAACGTCGTGTTTTATTTTGAGTGTTAGTTGTGATGTTTGTAAATACTCGACTGTTTTGACATAAAATCGAGCATATAATTTAAGTTCTCCAAACATTTTTTTTTCCTTGGTTTTCTCTTGTTTTCATTACTACCACAGTAGATTTTTAATTGGATGAAATTATTATTCTAATTCTTTTTTTAAAGTTTATTTCTGTTAACATTCGCTTGAGTTGTATTACGATTGTGATGTTTACGCACCAAGTTTAGTTCAATATATTATACCAAGTCAGTTGTATGCAGTTCCTTTGTCTAATGTTGCATTGTAATACTTTATGAATAAATACAAAATATTTACGCATTTCATTAAACCTAATCAAAAATTCTTACTCATTAAAGTACAGTGTATACAATTTTCATAATTTCATATTGATAGATTTATTGGTTTTTGTTTACAAAATTTCATTTAACAGGTACGAAAACATTTAAACAGAAGGGTATTTTAAGATTGAATGAAGTAGTCTGGTTTTTAAAACCTTTTTTTTTCCTTGTAGACATGTTGAATATGCCCTTCACACATCCATTGAGTGATGAAAAGCACGTGGAACCCGACTGCAGTTTTTTTTTTAAACGAAACTTTATATCTTAAGACGAGGATAAAAATTTAAAAATGTTCAAATTATTGTAACAAACTATGAGTTTTTTAAAAATTATTTTAAGACAATGTGTACTTGTAATAAAAGAAAAAACCTGAATTTTTGAATGTTTCGTTCGATTTTGCCAGTCTCTGTAAAATAAATTTATATTGAAAATCAAAAAGTGTCTCTTTACATTAAAAATCGATAGAGAATTTAAAAACAATCACTTCATTTTACCAGTACAAACATGCGTGACATTGAAATAATTAATTTAAAAATTGTCAAGTCACAATAGATACAAAATCATTCTCCATCAAGAGTGGTAAAAAGGTCCAAGTCAATGAAAAACTGAGACAAGTCACTGCATATCGTCAATTATTGAAAATTCGATCTCCTAATCGTTTCCAGCCCGCACTTCAAAAACTTCCCACCTCCACTGTGTATGTATATATACGCTTCCTCGTCAGATCAAACACCTACGCTGTTGATCTCCCTTGAAAAATAAGAAGAAAGTAAAAAAAAGAGGGGGGAAGGGGAGTGAGTATCTCAAGTCACCCGAGCTTCCGGTTCCTCTGCGCGCGCTGCTCCCAGATGTGCCGCGGCTGGCGCGCGTGGACCAGACTCGGGCTGCATCATCCCGGCAGTTCAGTCGCGCTCGGTCCTTCCTCGGAGTCGGACGCGCGGTTATTTAAAGCGTGCTGGAAAGTGTGTGCTACGTGCGTGCGAGTGGTGCCAGTGCAGCGAGAGTTATTTAAACATTTTAAGGAGTTTTACGACGACGACGACGACGCAGCCAGGGGAGACCGGCTATTTTCGGTCGACGCTTTTAGACGCGCTAACGCTCGGTTGGTTTTCTTCCATACTACTGAGATGGTTTCTTTTTTTTTTTTTTTTCTTGTGCAGTTGGTGGTGCCTTTTTTTTACGGGGTCTGGTGGATCTCTTGGAGAGAGGAGTGGTTATGAATAATCCCTGGGTGGCGTTTGTTAAAATTGTTTGAAATTGGCTGTTTGGTGACATGAGTTTGATGAACTTAGATGCTTTCAATAAACACCTGAATCAAATTTATTGACAAAAATTTTAATCGTGGATAATTTTTAATTCTTGTTTAGAATCTTTTCCCAGCATGTACTTACAATCATTGCAAAGACATTAAATGAAATGAAGTAAAATATTGAAATTTTAAATACTAGCCTAAGTCTTTGATTTTAAATCATAATACAATGAATCTATTGAATTACTGATATTTATAATTATCATCAACTCATTACAAAATTCGAACAATTGATTATTCTATTAAAATAGTAAAAATTTAAAAAAACTTATAAATTTTTAAAACAAAGTAAAAATTTTCTACGATTAAAATTTTTTTCAAAAATTATTTCAGGATAAAAAAATATATCCGTGCTTTTCTCTGGATGTACCAGGCTACCAAAACACGGATATTATTACTTCAATTTTACGAAAACAATAACAAAACTCGGGCTCTTTTCGCTCCACTATTTTTATCAAAACAATACCATTTTTCGAAGACCGCAACGGAAAAACCGGCCGGAAAACACTCAAACGAATTGCAAAAAAAAAAAAAAAAAAAATAGTAATTTTTAATTTACGTAAAACTGAAAAAGAGGAGGTGGGGGTAAAATTGAGACCACCGTTGTTACTCGCTTGTTCTCAATTCAAACTTAGGCAGTAATTCAACGTGACTGCATAAATCGCGGGAAGGAAAAATCCTTATCTCATTATTTCAGAAAACTTCGTACCCCGCGAAGGAGGAGATGCAGCTCGGTGTACAACTTTGTTCTTTTAAACTTGTTTCCATTTTTTTCACCCCCTCCTCCCTCCCAGAAACAGAATACTTACACCAAACTCGAGCACTGTTTTTCCCCTCGCGCTCGAATAACGCAACTTTTGCCTGCAGGTGCGAATGCATCACGCCCACGAAAAAAACTTTGCCTATAGCGAGGCGCGTGGGTAAAAAATAAACTTTCGAGCGTGCTGCCGGTAAATGAAAACGTAAAAAGATTGTAAACAAGTGCCTGGGCAAACGTTTACTTCCAACTTTATATCCTTAACCCGAGTTTGTTCCTGCGAGGTATTATTAACCGAAAAATGCATCTTGCAAAACAAATAAACTCCCCCTTTCATTTCTTTTTTTCTTTTTTTTTTTTTTCATTTCATTATTACTCGGCGTTCATGTCCCACTAAAGGTGAACATGCACAGTATGAATAGGTACGAGCTTTTGTTTGATGACCAAATACTGTTTTCAAACAACGGTAAATTGACATTTAATAAATTGAATCAGTTCACCTCGGCTCATGATTAAAATGATTCCATTAAAAACTCCACGTGTTGGAGGGTCTAAGTAATTCATTATTGAAAAATCTTTTCGACGGTTTAATTTCTGAGCAACCTGTCAAAATCGAGAATTCATTAATTAAAAAAAAGTTTCGTTGTGATTTTTGTTGAATTATTTGCTGATATGAAAATATTTTTGTTTATTTTTTTATTTTTTACCTTGATATTAACGTGTATTCGAAAAAAAAAGCATCAAAAATTAACCGTGGTTATGTTACATCTAAAAACAACATGGATATTGGGAAAATAAAACAGAAGTTTATTTATTTTCTTTCTGACTCTACACTAAACGTATGGATTTTTTTTAAGTTACTTAAAATAATAAGCACTGTCAAAATATTTTCAAAAAAATTATTTATTTGTTGATTGATTTGAAATCCGAGCGACTGACCTTTTCGATCATCCCAATCTACGATACAGTACATCGCTTTCAATAAATTTGAATTAAAAAAAAAAAAACACAAAGACCCATTTTCCCCGATTGTAAAATAAACACTTTCGATGCTAGAAACCATTCAAACTCCAGCTCTCTAGATCCACCTCGCCCCCGGAAAACAATTCCGCCACTGTACGAACGAAACCTTCCAGATGCAGATCTCGGTTCGCAATTCGTTATAAACAAACGAAGATGAGAAGGAGGATCACGGCGGAGGATAGTGAGAAGGCCGGGGTTTGCGGGCGATGATAAGTGCTGCGTCACCCCGAGCTTCCAGACGAAAAAAGCTGGACCAGCTCCAGGGCCAGGCAAACGAGAAGGAGGATAGCAAGAGAAAGCGAAAGAAGAAGAAGAGGAGGAGGAAGAGCAGAAGTGGGGGAACGAGCAAGCACGAGGAGATTAACACCCACGGACATGGTATGTTGGCCGTCCTGTGGGCCCTCCTCTCCGGGCTCGCGTCCGTTCTCGCTTGCACCGGATTTTACCTGCCTTACTGGATTCAGGTTTGCATATTCTACTTTTACTTTGTTTAAAAGCTTCAGTTGCATTATAAAATGGTATAAGTAAGTAAATAATCATAACGAAATAAATAATTAAATTTAAAGAGTTGCGGAGTAGGGAAGCATAATTCGGTACGCAGAAGTAAATAAATTAAGGGTTGTAATTGCAAATCGTAGTAAATTTTTTGCAGATGGACTAGAACCAGGAGAGTTTTTTTGAGCAAAATGGGCAATTGTCAAACCTGGTAGAGAAGGTTTGTCGCGTCAGTGCGTACTTTTCCGAAATCCTCAAATAAATTTAATTAGCTTTTGACTGTCACAAAGATAAAAAATCACTTCACAGAACTCTCTGCCTGACAGTGAAATAAAGTGCGAGGTAAATTTAGATCTAAACAGCCAGGCGTAGTTATAGTAGTGAGTAGTCTTGAAGATCAATCGGAAATGATGGTTTGGATCTCATGTTTTAACAAATAATTTTTGAGACTACTAAGTTCTATTAATTAAAGAAACAAAAAATTACGAATTATCTATAATTATTTAAGTAGTGCCTTAAAAAATTAAGCTATCTTGGTTATCTAAAAATAGGTTTAATTAAACAACTTAAACTAGTACAGTGACTTAAGTTAAAAGTATATTATTGCGACTGTATGATGTTGATGTAAAGTCATTTCAGAATTAGTAGGATAAAAAGTAAACTTAGTCTCACATTTTCAATGAATTATTCATTTTTACTGTATTTTCCATAAAATTTTTATGAGCAATTTTATTCAAAAATTAAAAATAATAACTCATAAATTGAAAGAGTAAAACTTAAAGTATTTTTTCAATATTCTGAGTTATTTATCAAGTCTTTCACTTAAATTTATTAAAAACTCATTTGGATCCTTAATTTATATCACTGAAACAAACTTTTTACGAGCAAACTTTGTTCAAAATTTATTTTAAATTGCATATTAAAACTCCATTTATCAGTCTGTAAATAAAAATTTCATGAAATAATTATGCTTGGTAATTTCTGTTTGTTTTATCAGAAAAATTTATTTAACGCAACAGCAAAAACAGTTACATTTTTTTATTACTTTTTCCGGTAAGCGAACAAATTTAATTTATTCATTGGTTTGGTATTTATGAGACTTTATAACTATTTTTTCATTCTGAACGTTAAAATATTGAAGCTCTTCAGTTGTAAGTAATTTGCAACAATAAATTAAAAAGTTGCATTTCATCATGAATAACATGATCCTCTTTTGACAGAAATTACAAGCTATGAAATTCTAATATTTCTGTGAGTCCTAATCGTTTTCAAATATTTGTGTTTAGAATTTTAAACCCCGTCATTTTATCATAAGCTTCCAGCTGTCATTACGCCACTCCATAAATCCTACTCCACGTCAATAATAATAATAAAAAAAAAAAAATAGTAAAAAAAATAGTAGTTATAATAACGCTTGCAGTACCTCCCATATCAATATCCATCCTCGCGTACACCCAACAGTTAATTTTCTGTTAACATCCATGCAAATCAAAGTACTAAAAATACACCCCCCATGGCTCGGGTCGTTTACAACCCGATACAAATTAAAATCCCCCGCGCGAATTCTCGCAACATAAAATCCCGTACCCGGAGTCGAAAATTTACAATTCGGGAACCTTGAACGAGCCAAATTGCAGCCGTATCGAAATCACGGACATAAACCACGACCGCTAAAATATTTTGACCGTCCTCCGCCCGCCGCGCCGCGTGCTTTTAATATAATGAAATTAATTCGGCGGCCGGCGATTTCCTCGATGCACTCGAATATTGCCGCTCAAACAATAGCCCACCCCCGCTTTGGCGTTTGAATGATCTATCAAATTTCAGGGTAGCCTGATGGAAATTCACAGGGCACGTGGAGGGTGTGAATTTAATTATACGATCGGAGTCCTTTTGTTTTTCAATATGCTAGATTATCATTATTATTATTTTTTTTTACTTGGCGCGATGTGTTCGATGAAGAGTCAAAGTGGACGGAATAGAATTATCTTTATTTTTAACTTACTGTTTATATTTTTTATAATTAAAACTCATTTTGAATATTTGTAAATTCGTTTGCATTGATTCTAATAAGTACCAATTAATATTCTCCATAAAATTGTTTCGTTTGGATAGTTTATTGACAATAGTCATTATTCTTAATATTAGTAAAAAAATTTTAATAAATTGGTTAGAGTATGTTTCATTAATGTTAAGTCTAATCTATTTTAATTATATGAAAGCTATTTTAATTTTAAATTAGTAAACTATTTACATGAAATTTACCTTAATAAACCGAAAAAAAGTTCAATTTAAAATTTTTTTTAATGAGTCTAAAATTTAAGGAAAACTTGGTTTAATTATGCAAATTTAATATCCTCCTAAAATTTTCAGCCATAATATTTCTGGTTGTATTAAATTCTACGGCCTTAAAATTACAACTTAGGAAAAATCGTTTTTTCATAATTGAATAACTCCAACTGTAACGAACAAGAAATTAAATATCCAAGCTTCGAGTATTCACTGGAACTGAGATTGCAATTATTAATTCAAACATGTAAAATGAGTACAAAACTAAATAAAAAAAAAAAAAGGAAAGCTTTCATTATAAATTCAAGCATATGCATATGCATTAATTTCATGCGTTTATGAATATTCATGTGTGTATAGATTCCTTCAAGTTTACATGTACACTCGAGTACGCGAAATCAAGGCCTCAAACAGGCCAATCCAATTAAACTTGGTCTCATACATGTTTTTAAAAACTTCCACTTTAATTAATGTTTGAAATCGCGAGGGTAACTTCAAATCAGTCGCATTGAAATAAAAAAAAACGTGTATCTTGCAAATACCCTCGGCTCTAATAATCTCATCCAGTCTGTTTATTACGCAAACAGCGTTCGAAAAGATGAAATACTTTATCAATAATCAGCCATGCGGAGAAAACCGGGTCAACCATTCAATACATTTCCATATACTCAACAAAATTGGATTCATAAAATCAAAAAAAAAAAAAAAAAAAAAAAAAAAAAAAAAAAAAAAAAAAAAAAAGAGATAGAGATTCGAATCGAATGCGAACGTTTTTCAAAGCTTTGGGCTGGAAGGAGAGAGGAATTGGCAACTAATCCAGTGCTCGTCATTGAGACGTCAAGTTCGGTTTTGATTTCCATTGCTCGATCCTGCCGCTGGCATTGATGCGGCAGCTTGGGGGAGTACATCGAACGTCAACCGCATCTCTCCTTTTCGAATAATAATGCTTTCTGGCGGCCGATTTGCGGCGACGCGACCGTCCGTGACCAAGAAACTTCCGGTTGAAATTCGACAAAAATTTGACTCTGAAGGACATCTTGATTGAAAAGTTTTTTCATGAAATTACTATTTTACGAGCTGGTTATTGAAATTCTTTCCTGATCGAAAAAAGTACATTAATTTAAAAAAATTATACGCTCGAAGTTTTGCAAAACTCAATTCAACAAGTTTTACATGCGGTAAAACGCTCTTGTAAAATGGTCGGTTGTATCCTCGGCTTTGATGCGACGGCTCAATTGAATTCGAAATTTACTTACATATGAATCGCCTGCTTATGCAAGTATTACAATAATGGTCTGAAACCGCTCCGGAGTGCCTGTATTTCGGAAAATTTATCCGTTATGAATGTTTCATTCACGTACACTGAATAAATGTATGTATTCGATAACACGTGTACCTGACGCGAAATAACTTTTGGAAATAGCACGTATCGCTACCGAGGCTCCAAATATTTTTGCATTAATTTTTTTATGGACAATTTTTCTTTTCCAGGGTAATGAGTAATAATAATTATGCTCGATGTAATCAGTTATTGATCCTTCAATACCATCATTTATTTTACAATACTCGCAAATGTAATATAGATAATTAATGTCTTGTTAGTTTGATTGAATTTGTTTGTATCGAAATTAAACGGAAAACGCTCTTGATACGGATTATTACAAAATTATATTAACGCAGCATTACATTATGAAGAGGTTTGCAATCAGCACATTTTCAAATGACTACATTGATTTGTATTTTATGTACTTATTAGTTTAATCATTCGAAAAAAAATGTAACGATCCTGTTTTAATGTAAAACTTTTTCCATCGAATGATTTTTATAAACTATAAACGAGATTCTCTTTGACGATTCCATTATAAACCAGCGTAAATCGCAAATAAACTAGAAGCCGATCCAATAAAGCAATTTTTTTCAACGGGGTATAAAACTCAACATCGCAATTTATTAATTTTTCGACCGAGCGGATACTCGCAATAAAATATTTACGAGGTTAAATCCATCCCCACCAGCGTGATAAATCTCTATTTTCCGATAAAAACTAATCAAAATGGCTTTTTCCGCCCTCTCGAGCATTACGAAAGTTAGTCTCGAATTATGTCGGCTGCCGGACACTGCGTACCTTACGCTCGTATTACCTCGTTTAGTTTTACGCTTTCGAGAAAACTTGATACCTTCCTCTTCCCTTTTTTTTTTTACCCTGGGTTCTGCAGTTACAAAACTGAACAATAAACAGGAGATACAGAAATAATGAGGTACCTCGGGATAAAGATTTTTATCGTTATGGAACGAAATTGTACCCTCTTTTTTTTAATGTGAACGAAACAATGCGTGATTTTTATGATGATGGGGGAAGCGTCGCGATGTGGGCGACTAGATTTTATTTCATATACTCCGAGAGATAACAATCTCATTTCGTTTTTTTTTTTTTTTTTATTCCCTGGATTTCCGAGTCGAATTTTTTGTTGAAAAAACATTGAAAAACAAACATTTGTACTATGAAATTGTAAAACAGAGTTTACCGTTTTAAACGCTTGTAAAAGATGAACTGTAAACTAAAAAACTGTTTGAAATGATTTCATCGTGTAAATCAACAAACTTTTATTGTTTTCTTTTATCCAAATCACTGCTTCTAATCCAGACTAAACTCACTTTAAGTTTGAAAAAAAGTTTACGATTCAAAACAGTATTCCACTTTTGTTCAAACACTCTGTGATTATTTTTCAAAATCCGTGCGTACGAGTTCACCAAACTACCCAAAAAAAAAGCCATCCAAAAAAAGATGCCGCGCCAATAACCACCTGTCAAAAGCAGGGACTAAAAGTTCCTCGAATCTCGCGTTCGCAGCCCCCGAACTCCCGAATTAGAAATTTCAGTCACGTCCGCCGAAGAGAGATTCACTCTGCGCGGGAGAGAGTGTGTGGGGGGGCGAACAAAAAAAAAGAGGGAGGAAAAAGCGAAGCATTAAACAGGCTTAATACCCGGGGCGAGTGCAGCCAAATATGGGCAATTAGCCGAACAAAGTTTTCGATTTTGTTGACCCGTGCTTTCGAAATGGACCTTTTTTTTTTGTCCGGGGCCGACGAAAAATATCGCAGTGATTAAAATTTCGATTACCGAGGCCGGCTGATTTTACGCGTGCGATAAAAAAAAGAGTTGGTAGCTTGAAATTTTTGTCTTTTTCAAAAACAACTTTTTATGATCCGATAGAGTAGTAAAACGTTTGGTTGGACCGGGCTTTTTTTTAATTTTACGGAGAATATTTCGGATACTTGTTTGAGTTTTTAAAGCTCAGTTTGATTAGAAAGAGAATAAAAGACGACGAGTTCTCGTGAGTCAGTCTAAACAAAACGAACTAAAAATATCTCAATTCCACAAACCTCCGATTTGTTTTTACCCAGAATTTACTCTAAAGAATTTTAAATTTTTTGTATGTACTCAAAGAACCAATTAAACATGAATTGCCTTGACAAATAAAAAGTACTTCCTGCGACGAGTTAATTTTCACTAAATACACTAGTCGAAATTCAATACGTACTCGAGCGATCAGCGAACAAACTTATTCGTCAAAGCCACAAACAAAGAGTCCGTCAACTCGTCCAATGAATAGCCTTCTCCAAATTAATTCGACTCGATCCCGCGACAAGTGCGAATTAATTGGATCATTAGTTCGCCCACGTGGAGTCGTCCCTACAAGTTGTACCGAGCAGTTATAACCGAATACATTTCGGTAGATTTTACGGGGGATGGAATTATCGTTATTACCTGTGTCCTCAGGTTTCATTCCCAAATTAATTGAAAGCCTCGTATAAATCGCAAGAAAAAGTACTTCGCCGTGACGACAGGAGTGAAAAAAATAAGAAGAAGGTGGAGAGGAGTACTTTTAAATTACCTCGTAAAACTGATTCACAGCGTCGAGTAAAAACCATAACGGCAAAGGGTCAACATTGATATTCTCGGAGAAGGCGCGCCCGTAAAATTAGCTCGGGGATGGGTATAAATTTTCCCCATAATTTTCAATCCTCCCTTTAATATTATCACCGTTATTGTTTGACGATGCGTTAGCGATGCTTATTGAAGTTTTAATTAAGTAATGAAGTTTAACGGATTATAAAATTCCAAAACGAGCTTATAGATACCGAGCACTTTCAGAACTCTTTTTTCGAAAAATTCTCTTTGGCATCGTCGGAAAGTAGGCCTCATCGAACGTTTATCGTAGGCGCCGTTATGCAAATTTTCGAGCGCCCGCAAAGCCGACGACATCACTCGTAATTATTACGTTCTTCATTTAGGTGGGCGCATGCGTGGGGAGGGAGGGGGCTTAAGAGAAGAAGGGGGGGAGCTAAATTTGTGGGGCTCAAGTGCCACAGCTGCCGCTGCGGGCTTGAATTTAAAGCTGTAACGGATGGTGGGTAGGTGAGAAGGTGAGAATTATAAGGAAAGAGAAGCGTGGCGCGCGAGCCTTGATTGGGCTTGAGCGAGCTTGAGCTCTTAATTATTCTCGCGTTGTGCGGTGCCCCCGGTGGGAAGCTATTTACGCATGGGATCATTCTTTTTTTTATACTTTACACGAGCTGTACCCTGGTTTTTTGTATATGTTCATGAATGAAAATTCAGATTTGATATTTTTATATTTCTGAAAAGGTTGTGGTTCTTTTTCATTTACAAAGTAATTTGTTTTCGGATTCCAGAAACTAGCTCACCGCTCGTTATTTCGTAATCGTTTTGTAATTTAATTTTACTGCTAACAGCAAAAAGATACTCGTTAAGGCACATTAACCCTAGTTAGAAAAATACTGTCATGTGAACATACTAAATTTTTGTTGGAATATAATCTTTTTATATATGAATGATACCTATTGAGAAATGAATATGCCACAACTATACTACAATAAATATTAACCAAATCTATAAACTGTTAAATACGTAAATTCGGTAATCTATTATACTGCAATGTAAAACTATATTTTTATTAAGTTATTTACTACTTAATTATCAGTTATTAAAATTATTGACGTGTTAACTACGAGCATATAGGCTACCTGACCTAAATTGAAAAATAAATATCAGTTGTAACGACAATAAAACAAAAATTAAATGTAAAAGTTTCAAGCTCTTCAAGTAAGATCTATAGATCTACAGCTGAACAACGCCCAAAGATAAAAAAAGCCAAGTTGGAATAAAAATCTGCGACTGGGTAAAAGAGGGTCAGGCGGTGTAATGAAACTGCGGGTAGAGGCCGAAAGCTCTTTTCTTATTTCGAGGTGATTGCCGCAGCGGCTGCTTGTTGTGGCCGAGCTGCAGTCTTATTACCGCGAGACTGCTGAATTGAACGTCGTTAGCCGGTGTAATTGAGTATGAATGATTATCAGACTCGCCCGAATTCCCTCTGGTAGATTGTGTTAGCAGAAATTTAAATGGAAAAATTTTCTGGGGCACGTTATCAACGAAGAAAAGAAGGAAAATTCAGTGATAAATCGATTCGATCCAGGTGTTCAATGGGTTTGAATGATTTAATTTGAAATTAAAAGTTTATTCACAAATGAGATTCTAAACATTGTGGAGGGTAAATTTTACAATCTAATTTTACAATACAGAACTTAATTTAGAAATCGTTACGGAATTTTTTTTAAAATAGTGCTTTAGAAAATTAGATAAAGTTTCCCAAAAAATACAAGTTTTTATAACTTTTTAAATAACTTTAAGTTTTGTAAATAAATTTCTACACACTCAATACCTCTTGCACTTGAGATTTGGATTCTTCCCAAGCTTTTTATAAACATCATTCAAAATAATTTTTTTTATTTTTAAAGGGTATAGCCGGTTAAGGGGGGGGGGGGGGGGTAATCGGCCCCCAGAGCAAACCCCTACAATATACATATCATTCGAAAGGGCATGAAAAAAGAAAATTTTTGGCACCAACCAGAATTTTTTATACCCACTACTGCGCAAGCACAGTCCAAAATAGTGATTTTTCAACTTTAATTCATATCTCAGAACCTATTAGGGCTAGAGACATGCGGTTTGCGGCAAAATTTTCTATAAAAAAAATGTAGTTCACCCATATTTTTTAATATTATTTTTAGCGCCAAATTTAAACCGTTTGAGCCATTTTTCGAATTTTTTTACCTTAAATTTGCGATAAAAAAAAAAGGTGTGGGTCTATAAAAAATGTATGTGACGTATTTTAACAAAAATTAACCGCTCTGATTTTTTCAGATTTTTAAAAGGGGGGGGGGAACTTTCCCGACCGATTTATCAAGACTTTTTACATAAAACCCTGCCTAGTGGGCGCATATTGAGCCAAAATTAAAAATTATATGTACGGTTGAACTACATTTTTTTTTTAGAAAATTTTGCCACAAACCGCGTTTTTCTAGCTATTTTAGGTTACGAGATATTAATAAAAGTTAAAAAAATCACTATTTGGCTCCGCGCATGCGCAGTTGAGGGAAAAAAATTTGCGGTTTGCGCCAAAAATTTCCTTTTTCAAAGACCTTTCGATTGATATGTATATTGTAGGGGTTTCTGCGAAAAAAATGTTGACTTCTTTATCTAGCTTAATTATTTATAAGGTTATATTAACTTTTAGGATTTTTAAGTTATAAATTGGTCCTGGGATGGTTCTTAAAAAACTTTTTCGCAGAAACCCCTACAATATATATATATCAATCGAAAGGTCTTTGAAAAAGGAAATTTTTGGCGCAAACTGCAAATTTTTTTTCCCTCAACTGCGCATGCGCGGATCCAAATAATGATTTTTTAACTTTTATTAATATCTCATGACCTAAAATAGCTAGAAAAACGCGGTTTGTGGCAAAATTTTCTAAAAAAAAAATGTAATTCAACCGTACATATAATTTTTAATTTTGGCTAAATATGCGCCCACTAGGCGGCGTTTTATGTAAAAAGTCTTGATAAATCGACTTAAAAATACCCTTTAACGTATGAATCAGCAGCCTAAAAAAAATTTTGTAAGCATTACTATTACAATTTTACAAATTTTAAGAGTACCTTTGGGTCAATAATCCGTACGGGTATTATACGTAAAGAATATTGTCTTTTATTTACGATGTTCTATAAATCGCTGCGCTCAACAACGAGTTTGAGCCATTAAAAAGCTAATTATGACAAAAAGCTCAATAAAAAAACGGATCAAAAGGGGGGCGGGGGTAGGAGAGAGGTAAAAATGTAAGCAATATACAAGCTCATGCATACTCCAGTACGTCACGCATTAAAGCTCATAAAGGACCAACGGCACGACCGGGGTAGGAGAGGCAAGCAACACTAATTATAAATGTGGTTACCCGGGGATACATGTAAATTCTGCATTATCCCATTAACCGACGTACTTATACAGGTGAACTAAGTACGTATACATTTTAAAGGCCAGCTGTATGTTTATGCACCTGGTTGTTTCGCAAAATGGGTATTTTAGTTTTTTAAAGGGACGCTTACGATACACTCCGGGTCTAAACTGAATTCCCGGTTTTTACTACGGCAAATTTTTTTTGTTTTTTGCGAGCTCATGGAAAGAGTTGGTACTGGTTTATTACACGGAGAAAGAGGTTCATCATGAAACTTGGTGTACAGCGCCATCGTTTTACATGATGCGTGGTGCAGCGTGATTCCAAGTCACACTTCGTATTTCCAAGTGCATGCACCGTGTTTTCCAGTGCAAAATTTTTAGAGAGACAATTTCGATAGAGCAGACGACGGCGTTCGGAACACCGACGTAACCAGTTTTTCAAAGTTTTACACTAAAAATTGTGTACGATTCTTACTTTGAAATGTTCTTGCTATCTTTCCTAACAAATTTATAAACTTCAATTATGATTTCGAACTTGGTATTTATATTTATACGATTTTAAAGTTTCGAGGTTAGAGATTCAGCAGAACTTCAGTAACCGAGAAAAAAGCATGCGTCAAATGCGTACACTGGAAAACACCGTGCACACATTGTGTTTCATAGTATGTCTCCTTCTCCGTGTAATTGGTCACCTCGTTGGTCACAGGCTTCGGTATTTTGTAATTAAAAGTTTTTCGAAAAAATTGTTTTAAGCGTATTAGCATGCTCGGCATGCGTGGAATTTGATATGTTTCAGTGCGAGTTAAAAAATTTATGGTTCCAGAATTTTTTCAAAATTCACTAAAAAATTTTTTAAAAACTGAACAAAAAGCCAGCCTCAAGAGTCGCACATTACATTGTTTCAAAAACCAGTGCTGAACGAAACGTTGTAATTATAACAACGACTGAACCTCGAGTGATTAAACATTCGAATTAAAAGAACGCAAAGCGACATCTTTCATGTTGATGAAGGAACAAATCAAGGATAAGACAGCGTTTACCCTGAGGAACAAACATCCTTCCGCGACAATCTCAAAAGCACTCTCATCAACTCGCAGTCAAGCGTGCAGGCTCATTTTTCCGCCGACTCATCATTCGAAAACGATTGGCGCACGCAACATTTTGTAAATCTTCCCGAGATATTAATTTTGTCAAAGCAGCGAGTACGAATATAAGTTTGATAAAAAAGAGTGCTCGTGGATTTAATTAATAATAAAGCGAGAGGGAGGAAGGGGCAGGGAGTAGCTCGAGAGTTTCAGCTGTATTTTCCCGGGGCGAAACTTGGCTCGGGTCGAAAATTCTTCGGGTAAGTAGTGGAAGCTGCTCCTTGAACCGTGGCGAAATTAATTGATTGCGTTGGCCTGTTACGATGTCATTTTGTGAAAGAGCGGGGGCTTTACTTCCAAAGAGTTTTTGGGCTAACGCTTTTAGCGAGGGAGTTCTCCGGTAATTTTAATTTGTTATTGTGGGCCACTTTTTTTTTCTTCTTCTTCTTTTAGGTGTAAGAAATTTTCAGTTCCGCTTGGTTGTGAGAATCTATGTATATCATCAATCAACGTAAAAATAAAATTTTATTGGTCATAATGGAGTGAATCAATTATAGAATATGCTTTTCGATCTCTCGATTCGAAGTTTACGCAGACAAACAATCATAAAATTCCACTCAATAAATTACGCGTCGTCCAATTTAATTTTTTCCGCTTCATTAGGTTGATTAATCAATGAAAAGTTGTCAGCGAATCTTTCACCCGGTGCAATTAATCGAAAAAATTTCAAAGACAGAGCGAAATTTCTCGGCGTGGCGGGGTAGCACAAAACAGGAAAAACACAATGCGACGACAGAGTGGTATAAGAAAGCTCGGGTACGACAATGCTCCTCTCACAAGGCGCAACACCGAAGATTCTCTCAAGGAGTTTTGCAATTAGCTCTAAGCGCCAAGTTCCACTCGCTTCTCTCGAGAATTTCAGTATCTTTTTTTTTTTTCAGAATTCCCAGTGTGTGCTGGGTGTTGATTAACTTGGAGTTTTCAAAGTTGATTTTCTAAAGTCAACGCATGTTTCAGATAAATTTATATGTATTCGTTGGTATAGTTCAATCAGCTAATGGCGTACTGTATAATGGAGATACAATAATATATACTTTTGCTGAGTTTTAAAACTATATTAATGATCTTTTATAATTACACTTCCGTGTTAACAACAATTATATTGTTAAAAAACGTGAGTTATATTTTAATTTCATATTACAAAATCTGAGGTATGCAGCTGCGAAAAAATTTAATAAAAATCTATGCAATCTTCTATATTGGAAACTAATCGATCACTCGTAGTGCTTTTCAAACGTTGTCAGATATTTCGATGCTTTTTTTTTGCAACGAAGTTGAAGCCTTGTAATTTATCCATTGCAGTAGATACACAATATTCTTGATAGTTATTTTTGCTTCTTTACTACATGAACAATTTTATTGAAAGACATAAAACCAGAAAAACTAGTGTAAAAAATTTCTTGAAAAACAAAGTATTTCAAAAAACGAAATGGGTTTGTAACAACTTTGATTTGAGATAATATGACTTCAAAAATTCTGATATTGTCAATCTCTAAAAATTCTGTTGTTTAAAAAAATATATTTTATTTCTTTTCCAGAATAATTGTAAAATAAACGCTGATCAAACTTTTAGAAACTGAAAACATAACAATTAAAACCAAATAAATAATCGTTTTTCACCTCAATATTTTTCATAAAAAATCCAATAATTTTTTGAATCCGGCTTAACGCAATGGCACAAGAAATATATTAATACCCATTGAAAACTGCGGTCAAAAATAAAGTCTCGGTACGTTTACACAGACCCTAAGCCATTAATATTATCGTGCTTCATAAATTGGTTATCGGTGTGCATAAAGGACTCGCAAAAACAGTAAAATCCGCTTTATTTTCTGCTCCCGTAAGCCCTACGTTTCAATCGATTTAACCTCCACGAAAAACAATTTCCAAAGCCCACGAAAACAATCGGATGTGTTCTTAGCCGCTTGTACTTCATAAATCGAGTAATGTTAAAACATTATTTTGTATATAATCGTATAATTCCGGGCGAAAATGTTCTCGTGAAGCGCTTATGTTGGTACAACTGCTGCTGGTGCTGCTGGGTCAAAAGGGCCCTGCTTTTTATGGGTACTGGACCTCTGCCAAACACAGCAGTCGTCTGCTTTCCTCTTTTTTCTTCTCGATCTTTCGGAAACGTCACGCGAGGGAAAAGAAGATTTTAAAGTTTTCAGACTTTGCGGATCCAGAGTTTACGGCTCCATTGTTGTCGCGATGTCTTAGTTAATGTTTAATTGAAGATTGATGCAGCTTTTTTTATCTTTTGTTCTTTCATAGATAAAATCTTTTCGACTCGTAGCTTAAGAATATAGTTTTTGAAGATTAGAGGGTGATTTCATAATTGAATTTGGACTATCACGCCTTAAATTATTACACTAAAATTATTAAAATCAAATTTTTTCACCTGACATGTAACTTTCAAAATGAAAGATGGATTCTTCCATTTCCATAATCTTATCAGTTCAAATTGGGATTGAATTGAAAAGAATATAAAGCCAGGGTCAGTTTAGTATATTTTGATCAAATTTACTTGAGGTAAATAATTTAAAAATAGATTTGAAATTTTGATTTATAATCACAATTATGTTAATTATTAAAGTATTCAATAATATGCTAGTACACATTGTAATATTACTAGTATGTACTACTGCTGCAACAGTAAAAATTTCTTGGAAAATTCTTCAACTCTGAAAATCCATCTAAAGAAAGATCATATTTTCGAAACGACTCAGTTTGGAGAACAATTTTCTATGTAGACTCGGGAGCCAGCTGCTGGCGTCATCTGCCAGCCGAATCAAATTATCGGCAACGGCCTGCCCTGCATCCTGGGTATAATATACCCGTAGGCATAAAAGGGAATATCTGCGGAGAAGATTATTACGTTTATGGTACGACTCTCGGAGGATTTAAGGGAGATCGATGCAGGAAATACTCTGATCGAAGAGGCACTTTGTTTTCTTACTTGTTTACGGTAGGCGTTCTGAGATCGATCTACCGGTTACTTAATTCGTTTCGAAAGTTTGATTAATAAAAGATTTCAGGCTCGTTGAAATTTCAAAAGTGACGAAAAAATAAAATCCTATCAGCAGAGTTCATTACTTCCTGAATGTTTAACGAGCGTTCGAAACTTTACTTTGCGATTAAATAACGAATCTTCGCTTTATTAAATTAAAATAAACTTCTCCTCCAATATGGCTTGAATAAATATTTTAGTCGATTAATCTTGGACTCTTCATTGTAAGAAAATCGCTTTCATTATTAAATATTTTCGACGAAGATAAATAATTTTATCAAAAATTAATGAATCGTGTTATTTTTTGAATATTTAAGAAACCTCCGACTTTTCGATTCATTTTGAGGCAGTAAATATTTTTAGTTACGTGAGAAACAAAAACAAAAAATACACAAGCATTTCTTCCGAGAATTTATTTTTACCATTTCGACTTGAACTAAAAAGTTTAAAAAATTTTTTTTTTAAACTAAAGACCTTCATAAGTATTTTTAAATTTGAGAATATTTTGTTCGCTGTGTGAGTAACTACATAATATTTATGCAAATAATAGATAAAAAAAATGTTCAATTTATAACATGAAATCAGTGTACTTGTAAAATTACTTGCAGCGATAGTTTCTCTGACCACGCTATTATCACCTCTACAATAATGAAAAACCCTCGAATTTAATTAAACCTTAAACCCGAAGAAGCAAAAGTCTCGGCTTACCATCTCGATTTTCCCTCCTGACCTGAAAGTTCAACTACCCCTATCGTTGTAGGCGACGCATCCCGTGATATACTCCCGAGCTATCGAATTCCTCTTTCGACCTAATTTTCGCCTTTGTGCGTCTTTTTGGTCCCTTTGACTCTCGAGTGTGTAAGATAATTTACGGGGTAAGAAAACCCGGCTGCCGCTGTTTACGCTCCCGAGCGTGTTTGTTTACTCGGAAGGCGAGGCTGGGTAAACGCCCCGGCTGCTGCTGCTGCTGCGAGGGAGAATTGAATTCAGTAGGTAATTCAAGTCTGTTTGGAATATGCTCGGGTGCATGTATTTTAATTTTTTATTGCTGTTGTTTCGAGTTTATTACTAAAAAATAACTGTCTTGAAACAATTTACATATCTTCGTAGATAATGTACACACAATTACGCATATTATCGTAATCATTACGCTAAACATTATGTTTGAGTTGGACCGAAGGGTTGGTAATTGGTTGAATTTTGTCTAAAACAAGTTTGATTTGCTTGGATTTTTTTATTGAGTTATTTATAAAAATAAAAATTAAATTTAATATAAATGAAAGAGTGCACTTTACATCAATTTATATAGACGCCCTAACGAAATTCAACGAGTACACTCAGAGAAAGATTTGATTGGACCAATTAAATATTCTTTGTTCCCTTAATAGTCTAGACATTGTAGCAGTTACAATACGTATGGTAAGGATAATAATACATATCGTTGCGACTAGCAAAGCAAATATTCAAAAATCTAACCTAACCTAGCTATTTTTTAAAATCTCAATTGAAGTCATTATTTCTTAAATATTGTGATTATTATAATCATTTGTATTTAAGATTAAATTGTATTCAAGATTTGTTTTTAAGATTAAAACTATTCATTAAATACATTAATTATACCAAAATCACAAAAAAGAAATTTTTTAAAATTAAGTTGTGCTATACCAGTGTAACTAGAAACATGTTAACCCTTAATACGCATTTAGTAAGCGCTACCATGATATTGTTACTGCTACAATGTGCATCATTGTCTCTATATCAACTATGGCATCTTAGATGTTACAATATATTGTTGACCCAATCAAACCTTTCTCTGAGTGTACAGAGTTGTTTGGATTACGTTACGCTTCGAACTTCTTTTAACAGTTAAAAATGAGCAGAATAAATAATTAATTGTATTATCTGAGTTCTTTTGATACGTAGACGCTTGAAAATTTAATGCATCGAATTTTGACAATTACGAAGTATTTATAAACTCCAACCAAGTATTTTAAAAAACACGCAGCTTAATCCTATAAAATAACAATAGTAGTAGTACGGACAATAAATGTAGAGAGTGGTGGTAGAAAAAATTAATTCATTAAACGTATAATGATAACACTATTATATATTACACATTGTTTTAAAAGACAAGTAGAGATAGCCGAAATTGGTCAGGCTTTATTTCATCACTCAGGCAAAAAAAGTTGTCATTGACTCTCTGTTTCTCCGATCATAAATTCTTCAAAATTCCTTCTCTTTTTGATAGCAATCTACCAATGTCCAATACATTAAATTCATCACTCCTCCAGAACACAAAACAGTTTAAAAATGAGATGTTCCACTCAAAATTGCCCACTGTCAGTTTCTTTGATTCGTTGAATGTTTATAAAATAATCATCTGCAATTTATGTCAACCATGGTCCAAAATTAAATCAATTTATCAAATTAAAAAAAAAAGAATACACCTTTTTATTTTTTTTTTCATTGTTAAATAAAATATCTGGGTCACAATATAAACGCCCAGCTCGCTTGGAATAATAATTAAATTCAATATTCCTAAATAAAATCAATACCACGCGGCGGTTGTCTCTCTCCCATTCCTTTGCAACCTGCGAATCTCCATCTGCAATGCAAATAAAATTCGTCGATCGACAATTAGAATTGATGAGGCATAAATTTTGCTTCCCTTTACTTTCGCGTTCTTCGAGTCCCAGTGGTAATCGCGTTGTTGAATTCGATTTACACCACGCAAATGGCTCGCCCGAGTATACCTAAATCCACTGCAACGGCTGTTCGCGCCTTCATTGTAACTTGTGGCCTTTCAAGTTGTAACTTATGAATTAAAGTATTGTCCCAAGTTTAATAAGCAAAGTTTCACTAATGATTTTTTGTACAAGGTATAGGATTTCAAATGATTTCGATTTTTATTTTTTATCACCCGACTTTGGATAATTTATACGCATTGAATTTGATCAAACAAATTTTCTGTTGAGCATTTCCAGCTGAATTCTTCAAATAAAACTTCTCTGCTTTTGAATTTCTGTGTTTAACTCTGAATTTTGTAAATATTTATGCTAATGGTACTTGATTAAAATTTTAGTACAAAACGTGCGAATTAAAATATAATTTTCAGTCTTTTCCTTTAGACATTACTGATTTAAATAATGAAACGTGCCGCTTCTTATTCGATAATTTTATCAAGGAAATTAATAGCGTCGACAACCAGGCAACACAGGAAAACCCGAGCCACCGTCCTCGTTAATTTTTAGCAAAGTCTTGGATAATCCCCATTTCACGCTTGGCAAATCAAACTCGGCTTATTAAATACGCAAAAAGCTTTCGTAATAATCTCAGTGTTGGGGGGCGGGAGTAGAAAAAAAAAAAAAAAAAAAAAACTTAAATACTTCATTCGCGCTTTATTCATCCTGTTAGGCGAGATCAGAAATTATAATTCGCGGTGGTTAAATAACAGAACTTAATTTTCGCAAAAAGCAGCGAAAAAAAATAATCCTTTGAAAGTACCCGCCGAAGCTTAACAAAATTTCCGCTCGGTAGTAAAAAAAAAAAAAGCTTCGCTTTTGGCTATAAACTCTGGTGGTAACGAAAAATTTTAAGAAATTTGAATTTATAAGCAAGGTAGTTCGAAAGATTAAGCCTCCGGTGGAGTCTAAAGTTAGATAAAATTCATACCCTCGTTAACGTTCAACAATAACCGACTTTGTACAAGCCGGAGTTTTCAAATCAGCCTGCTCTTTTTACCGGAGTACCTATAATGGAAAGGATAACATATTTTTAATGAGCCCGTTGTGCGTGCGGAATGAATAAATGCATAAGCCGGGGAGAAATTTAAATACCGGCCAACAAAAAACCCCGCTCCCTTCTTTTTTTTTTTTGTACTTGATGCTCGCTGCATTAACGAGGCAATTTATGGAAAAAAAAAAAAAGAGAATCGACGGTAGTGTCGTCGTAGGAAACGCTTTCTTTTTGCTTATTTTGTCCCGGTGTTTGGATCGCGCCGAGCTTCGCATCGCACAAAAGGCACTTAGTTAAATGAGAAGGAGCGAGCGCACTCGACTGCATAACTTTGAGCTTTTTCGGTCAAAGGGAATTTCTAATTAAATCCTTTTATGAAAGGGCGAAACGCGAATAATAATACTTTTTTTATAGAGCGGCCTTACGGTGGCTTCGGAAAAAATAAAGCGGGTAAAATTTCCGAGCGCGACGATTGTTCTTTGAGGGAGCTAATCAACCGTGGGGTTTGTATTAAATTTCTCTCTCTCTCTTCTCTCTCCCCGTGGTTTATTAGGTCCTCGTTAATGAATCCACTCCGGAGAGTGGTACGCGTGTTTCCGACGTTGACGAAAGAAATTTTCACGTGAAACCTCGGCCACCCCTCATTTCCATCAAAACTCTTTTTACCGACTCTTGGCCTGAATGAGTTGTACGAAGCTTTTAAAATGAGTACTCGAGAGTATTTTCTGGATTTGATTTTTCATGAATGTAACATTTTTTTTTTTTTTACCATATTTTAAAGAAGCAATAAATTACTTCAAGCTTTATCGTGCTTTGAGAATAATAATTTTGCTCTCTTTTGTGTTACAGGGAAGACTCCTGGGCCAGGACGCCTACTTCGGGTCCTTCCGGCGTTGCAACTACCCGAGGGCGACCTCGCGTCTCGCCGTACCACAGATAGTCCTCGAGTGTGCCAGGTATTCCAGGTGAGTTTCGAAGCTACCTTTGTTAATTATTAAAATACCTGTAATTAATTTTTTCCTGAAGATCGAATGAATAGGGCTGCCGCGAGACGAGACGAGGCGAGACTTTTAATAGTCTCGTCTCGAGTCTCGTGAAAAACCAAAATCACCGGTCTCGTCTCGGTCTCGTCTCGGTCTCGTCTCGAGTCTCGACGAGACTAACTTGTAATAGATTCTCCTCAAAAGAGAAAAAAATTAGTGGTATCACCCATTTACGATGAAGCTTATTTAATTTACTATAACGAAAAAGATAATAAAGTTGGAAAATGTAAGTCTGATTTAAAAAAAGAAATATGTAACGTAACATTTAACTACTTCCAATAAATTTTTAAAATTAATTTCTTACTTATTTACCATCACTTAATTGTGTTTATCATCAAAAAAATGTTTTTATAAGTCTCGTCGAGATTCTGACCTACTCTCGTCTCGGTCTCGTCTCGGCATCACTTGGTCTCGTCTCGGTCTCGTCTCGGACTTCCGAGACGAGACCGAGACGAGGCCGAGACTCCTCGAGTCTCGCGGCAGCCCTACGAATGAAGGATACTTTTTTATCAGAAATGTCCGTGTCGGTGGTTTAGAATTTTTTTTTTCCATTTACTTTTTTTGTATAATAAAATTTTTAAACTTTAATGAGTAGTAGAGATTTTATGAAATAATGTCTATGAGAGCTTGTAGCAGATTCAGTAATTAAAAATTTATTGCAGCTTTTTTAGAATTAAATTTTGTTTAATAAACGGTAAACTAACGTTTTGAAAAACCATGTAAAAAGAAGTAGAAAGTAAAAATAAAAATTAATATGATCGTTAATCTTAAAAAAAATTGTGCCTTTTGAAGTAAATTAAATGACGTTGATTCACAATTACTCCAAGCGTTCAAAAAGTATTTTTTAATTTGAAAATGAAAAAAGAATTTATCTCAAAATCTACGTGTAGAAAGTTAAAAAATTTTTTTTGAAAAAATAAATTAAACCTACAGTAACGTATTTTTTTATCAAAAAAGTAAAACGAGTTTTGATTGTTTTATTTTTGCTTTTTTTTTTTTTTTTTTTTTTTTGTTTAGAAGAAAAGTTTTGCTTCAAAAGCCAAAAAAAAGTATACTCGACTGGGTTATAAAAAATTTTAATCCATTAAATTTTTTACCGCAACTTCAACGGTCCAACGCGCGTTGAAATCGTCGAGTGCAGAACTTTGATCTCCAACACTTTAAAAAAAGCTCCAACTTTTAAATATGCTTCGGTGAGTGCATAAAACGCAGCTGAATCCATTTGTGTCGATTTCATAGATGGAGAAATAGTTTATTTCAGTGGTCAAAATGTTTTTTGTTGATTAAAAAAATTAATCAAATGAAAAAATTATATGTTTTAATAAACTTTCCAGAAAAAATTTATTCAGCCCAGTAAATAAATTAATTTAATGCAGTCTGTAAAAAAGTTATAAATGTTCTAATAAAAATAAGCTGAAATTTTTTTGACTTTTTAAACAATTTTATGACGCTACTGTTCATTTTCAAAGTTATATCAAAGTTTAAATCGTTATTTGAATTCAGGTGCTAATTTTTATTTAAACGCCAAGATAAATTTAAATACGAATTAACGCGGATTTTGCAAAATTCAAATATGGGATATTTATTGTGCGTAACGGACAACGAAAATTCACTCGACGACGAAACATTGTAACGATCCGTTTTTAAAGTCAAATTAATTTTCATTGAACGAATTTCAAAAGGTTCTGAAGATAGCCGCGCGAATGAAAATGCTCGATATTTTAAATTCATTTTTTACTGTAAATCCTTTTCCAATAAAATTCTCGTAAGATTAACTTAAAATTTGTTTTTATGCATGAAATAAACCAAACAAATGCTCTTTTTTCAACAAATGATTAACGAATTAATGACTGATCACAAAAAGTTGGAATGAAAAAACGAAATGCTTTTATTTATTGTTCAAAAGAGAATAAAACAAATGAAAAGTCAAGTCATAAAAAACTGTAGCGAAAAACTTTTTATGAAAAGCCAGAAATTTCTCATGTATAAATTTTCATTTCTCATTTGAAACACCGAACCCCAAATAGTCAAAAATAATTTCTCTATTCAATATGACTTCATCCAGGCTGAAATTTTTTTACAAAAGTGAAACCATTTTATATTCAAAGGGTAAACGACCGTAAAAACTGGTAGCCCTTTGACCCTCGATAAACCGGCAAAATGAATAATACACCTTCAAAAATGTGCGGCTGCGGTCGGTTATTTATAACTCCCCGTTATTCACAATTTTACATTAATAAAAGAGTGAAAAAGCCCCCGGCTCGGGCTCGGTAATCAACCATTTCTCGAAAATGTAAAAAAAAAAAAAAAATAGTAGCAGAAGTGAACTTTATTACTCGGTAAATTCAAAAACAGCCCTGAAAAACGTACGTCCAGTACGGCACGGGGTGGGAAAAAAAAAATTTCTTTTGATCAGTATGATTCATGCGGACGTGACTGCTGGGAAAAAGTCATTTTTCCGAGGTGCGGGTGAGAAAAAAAAAAAACCCCTTTTTTTTTACCTCAGCCGCGACTGCTGTTAAAAACATTCAATTACGTAAAATTCCTTCCTCCGAGTTTTTCCAGCTATAAATCTGGTCGCTCATTTTTCCGTCGTCGACGCCGCTCCGCTCGTGCATTCCAGACCAGATTCTCGTGATTCGATAAATCGTTTATCGCTGTCGCTACTAGCCTACTTAAACCTCCTGCTTTACCCGGTTTTTTTTATACCTCGGTTTGAATGAAAGATAGTTGGGTAAATGGACGAAACAGGATGTTATGAAAGCCAGTGAAAAATGTTTGATTATTAGGAAGATTATTAATTTTTAAAACATTATCATAAAAATGTGTCTGACTGAATATTTATACTTTCTACTTTTATAGCAAACGGAAAAGAATCAAGTAGTAATTCTGTTTTATTTTTTTATTTTTTTTCAAATTTCATCCACGAAACCGGATTCGAAATTTCATCGAAGTAAATTAAATTTAAAAATCTTACAGAATTGACATTTTGAATATTCTTTTTTAAAATTTTAAACCGAATACTTTGAAGTAAAAGTGATTTTTTTCTTGTATGTTTTCAAAAATTTCACAGTCATGCGTTAAAAATAACATAATTTTCAAGGAAAAATGATGTATTTTATTTAAAGTGTTAAAGATATGGAAGTTCCTGAGTATTCTATCTGTAAAGTTGCGTCATTTTGCTTCATTTCACATGCACATAAACTTAACAAATTCGTCTATCTCTTTCCTGATGACTGAACACTAGTCGAAACTATGAGTGTAAATATACTCAAATTTTTTTCCTTTAAACAAGTGAAACTTTTATTTAAACAATAATATAATCTGAATATGATTCACCTAAAAATAAAGCACGTTAGCTTCTCTGAAATCAATCAAGAAAAAACCGTTTTTCTCGGATCGTCGGCCGCTCAATGAATACCGGCATTCACTATTCGTAGCCCAGTAAATATCTCCAGCGATCAAGGGATCAAGCCTCGATAGGCTCTAAATTCGCGAGTCGATTGACTCGCGACAAATGAATGACGAGAAGAACAGAGATAAAAAAAAATCCCCGGACAAATAGCGCGGGCGGGAAAACCGGAACCGAGCTGAAAAGCCGCCACGGCCGCTGATAAATCCGCCCTCACTCTTTTTTCGGCGGCACACCTGTCGGGAAAACAATGCCACCGCTAAAAAGGATTTATCAATTTTTATGTATTTTTTTTTCCTTTTTTTTTTTTTTTCATTATTCGAGGGACGTGTTTTTTTCACTGAATTGATTTATTTGGGGCGAAAAAAAAAAGAAGGCAGAAAAATTTTTTTCGCTCGAGTTAATGAATAGCGATAAATATTTTTTCCGAAAAAATTTTTTTTTCCGATATACAGTGATGAATTGATAGTGTTTTTTATACTTTTGAATTTTTTTGTGAATATTTAAAAAATTTAGAGTTTGTCAGATTAAGTGGATCTTGTTTTAATATACTCAAGCTCGATCTCAAGTTACTTTTGATGATAAAATATCGTTAATTATCATACAAAAGTTATACTCGACGGCGTGAATAAAAATTAGATGCAGGCACCGGAGTTATTAAACACAGGCATTAAACAAAAGTCGTAAAAAATGATCGAAAACAAATTTTCTACACCCGGGCAATTAAGTTGGTCGCTAATATTGAAATCTTCGAAAAATTCCGAGCGACAGCTGCAAAAGATGCGAGAAGTCCATCGAACTCGAGCTAAGACCGGGCTTATTAAAGGCAAGTTGACTTGAGAAAATTTTGCGGAGGTAAAACTTTTTGCAATGGATTAACCCAAGCCACGGTAAGGCTAATTACTCGGAATGAAGATTATAAAAAGTTTCAATGATATTAAAATGTTTTATTTTCTCGATAAAGCGTTTGGGAGGCTTTCCCATAACGATTGTATTATACGTTCGCCATTTTATTTTATTGTTTAAAAAATTATATCTTGAATGTTCATTAATTTTTGTTTGCATTTATTAAACGTAAACGTTATGATGAAATGATAAACACACGAGTTTGTTGAATTGAAAGTCTTTTAAAATAACATTGGAAATTCGAAGGATGATTGCGAGAGTTGTTTATTTTACCATTCATTCACTTATTATCATTGTCATAAATTATATAATTTTTCAATTATCTAATAAAATACACCGAGGCAGTACTAATAAACGGAACCGACATTCAATTAAATGGCAAATTAAACTGGGTAAAATTTCGGTGATGTATCATATCAAGCGTTAATCGAAAACAATTTCGTATTTTATACCGAATAAAATTTTTTTTTTTAACGACTTGAATTAAATTTTTTAGTTAATAATACTACTACCTCTAATTAAAAATTCAATTTCAGCAGTTTACTCGATCAAAAAATGATTTTCATAATAATTCATGGTAGAAAATATTAGACTTTCCCGATATTTCAATATTATATCGTTTTCGATACGATATCGATACAATATTGATGATTGTGAGACGATGTCGATATCGATATCAAAGGGACGATATATCGTGTAATATCGGAATATCGACTTTATAATTATTATATTGTAATAAGTAAAATGCAACGGTTATATAGTTCCGCGCAAACGAGATATTGCCCAGGAATTAATGCACATAAGTGATTTCAGTCTTTTTTCCAGTAATTTTGAGCGCTTGGCTGTCATTGTTAAAGATCCTACAGAAAAAAACGAAGGTATTCAAAAAATTGAAATTTCTAATCGAATAATACCCAATACTCATTTTGTAAATAAAAATTTTATAATAATACATCATTTTTAATCGATATTTTCGATATCGATATTGATATTCAGTGTTACGATATTGTCGATATCGATATCGATATGATATAAAACGATATTTTCGATACCGATATCGATATTTTTCAAAATATCGTATCGTATCGATATCGGGAAAGTCTAGAAAATATCGATCTCCTTTGAAAATTCATATGAAACATTCACTCTCCAAAAAACACGGATTTATTATTAAAATTCTCCCCGCGCAATCAAACAATGTTCAAAATTCATGTCTGTTTCAAAACTTTGTAAAAAATTTCAACAATGGAAAAATTAATTTTCCAACAATTCATCTCGTAAACCCGCACGCAAAAAAAAAAAAAAAAAAAAAGAGTTAACAATCCATTTATTCAGGTCCAAACCAAAGACAGTCCCGGGACAAAACCCTCCCGCGCGTTTGAAATTCCACGCGTCAATTAGAGCTGGACGCGCGGACCGGGGGATCAAACGATGCGTGTTTTAGTAAAATTTTTTAGTCGGCTTCCTCCTCGGCGAGAATAGTTTCTGCGTAAAATAAAAATGCCGCTGTAGCTCGGGGAAAATACGAGGACTGAATAGCAAGCGCGAACGTGCGATTCCGAGAGTAGTTTAGGACCTTTTTTTACTTCCTATCTTTCTTTGTGCGCGTGACATTTTTTCGAGGGAAATTTTTTTTTTTTTTTTTTTTTTCGTCAAAGACGGAAAAATGGTGACAGGCCTGCCGGAAAATACGTCGAACGAGGAAATTAGATTATTGTTTCGCGAGCTATGGTTTGGCGTTTTTATTCCCGTATTAGCGCTATCGGAATACTAATACTTGAGTTGAATATAAAATACTCTCTGCTGCTCAATTTTTTTTCATTTTATTGTAATTTTAAATTTTTCAGACTTCATGTGATTTATTAATTAGAAGTATTAAAAAATAAAATAAGACCAAGATATGCTGAAACATGAAACTTTATTTTTGGTTTAGATTGGAATTCTTTATAAAATTTTTGTTTGAGAGCATCTTGCTTCGAGAAACCACACGATTTAAAATATTCAAATTATCATCAAACAGTATAAGTGATTCAAACATTAATGGAAAATTTGTGTTTACTGTAATAATGTGTTTGACTGCGTGCAATACGAAATAACTCTACAAAGCAAAGTTTGCGATAGAAAAGCACCGGAGGCTAAAGTTTACACAGAAAATATTTTCATTTGCACGAGTAAAAAGCCCACGTGATGAAAGCTAAAAAAAAAAATTTTCAAGCGCTTTAAATTTGTTTTTATAATAATATTTTTTTTCCTGCATGCATAAAATAATCGAGCCATGAAAGTACATAATTATGAGATAATAACTAAGAAGCACTTCAACTATTATTTAAAAAAAATCAAAAGCCGTGAAACACTTTTAAAAAATTTTCCAGTAAAGATTTTAAAATTACTTTATTGGATTAAACTCTTATAAACCCTTTTCTCTTTAACACGATAATTAAAAAACATATTGTTTAAAGTAAATTTTAAAAATAATGAAAATACATGACAACAGCACTGAGAAAAAAAAACAATAACTTTGATCTTTTCGAGGTTACCAAATAGGTTTTTAAGATCGATTGATTTTAATTATTCACCTCCTTGATCGCACATTTTTTAAATATAAATGGTTTATTTATTTTTAATAATATTACAATTATCAAAAATTACATAAGCGAAATTACCTCAAATGCAAATTAAGGATTGTTTCAGTACTTATGCAGTCTGATGATCTCATGGAAAAGTATTGATTAAAATAAAATGTAAATAAAATCTTCTTTTTACTTTCGGCTACTTTAAAAACAGAAAATGAATTTTTTCTCTTTTTATGTAGTAAAAACGACCAAAGTATATTGAAACAAAACAAACTTTGTATTAAAATAACCGAAGAGATTGCCTAACAATTCAAAAAGAATAAAACAAAAATGCAGTGTTTACGTGGTGATTCCATTAATTTGTGACCATTCATATTAATTACAACAATTTTTTGAACCCTCAAAGTAAAAATGAAAAACAATTTATTGTCAACAGCTTCAAGGACATACCGAGCCCGTGGTGGCGGGCCAGCACAGTGGCCATAGGCTTCGGTCTGGCGGTCGCAGTTATTGGGTCACTGACGCTGCTCGCGGCCGTCACCTCCTTCCTGCCTCACGTACTCCGAAAGCCAAGGCACACGAGGGTCCTCGGCTCCTTTCAGCTCCTCGCCGGTAAGTGTATTTCTCTTCTTTTTCCTTTCCTTCCCTTTCCGCCTTTTTCTTTCTTTCCACCAGTCAGGCTTTGTTTCGCGGATTCGTTAGTCTAATTGGTTCCAACCGCCTTTTTCTACGTTCGATTGTTTAAGTATTCTTGTGAGCCTTTACAGTAGTAATTGATTGACATTACAAAATTTAAAGAAAAATTGTCGGAGGCTTTTAATTTTTTACTCCGAGTCGGAGATGATTTTTGCATTCGATATTTACCCTGTAAAAACAAGTCAAAATGAAGGTATTTACAAAAAAAGGGAAATCGTGACGTACGTTTTTAAAATAAAAATATACTTTTTGCCTCGATTTTTGAAAACTCAAAACTGTTAGAAGTTTATTGAATGTTTTTTTTTTCGAAATACTAGCGAAATACTACAGTTTTTAATTTAGAATCATCTTAAACAGTATTGAAAAAAATTTTTTTTTTCAAAATTATTTGAACTTTTCTTGCGTGGTTATCGAATTTTATTCAGAACAACATGATCGCAACAAAAATCTGTTTTTCAATTGCTTCTCATTAACTGAGAAAAAAGTGTTTACTCGGTCATTTTAATACAATACGCTTCTTTATTTCCTCGCAAAGTTTCAAAATTTGTAAAACGTTCATGAGGGCGTCGAACTAACGGATGAAAATTCAAACGAATCGATCAAAGACGGAGCGAACCATTAATTCATCATTCCGGCCGCGAAAATAATAAGCGCGAGATAAATTGAAAAAGAGAAGGGAAAAAAATCGGGCGGAAGCAGCACGCAAGACGATATAATTCCCGGCGTGAAAGCCCCCTCCGTCTGATTTAGAGCCTCGCTGGTTGCACGTACATTTTCGCCTTTTCCGCGCGCTCCTCCAAACAGAAAGAGAGAGAAAGAGAAAAAAAAGGAGTGGGGGGAAAACAAGCCCGACGACGACACACTAAAGAACTCTCTCTCGGCCTCCCTCTTTCTTTGACCACGGCCGCGCAGTCGGAAAAAGCGAGCTGCACTTCGGGAAATTCGATCGCAAAGCTCCATCCAGCCAGCCAGCACTTTGAGAAGGAGCACCAGCCGGTCGGTCTTTTCTACCCTCCTTTGAGTTCTTATTTCTCGCGCGCTCTGTTTTGAGTTCGAACTCTCTCTCCCTCCCCCCCTCTTTTTGCCTCTTTATGCAAATCGAACGACTCTCGCTTTGTAGGCCGACGGAATTGTTTTTTATCGAAGGGGCAAATGGTGCGATGACCCGGGAGCTAGCTTGCTCCTTCGATTGGCGAGAGGCCAAAAAACCTTTTGAATTTTGGCGGCTCGAAGGAGAGGAAAAATGATTACTTACGGTGCGAGAAAATTTAAAAAACGCTAATCTGTTCACTCGATTTTCAATGGCGGGAGCTTGTTATCGGCTTTCCAGGGACTTGATGTTTTCAGCAATAAAGTAATGGATTTAAATTTTTCAAATTATAGGAAATTATTATTTCACTGTTATTGAAGAAATTGTCTTCCATTATCGAAACTTATTTTATTGAATTTTTGGTTTATTTTTACAATAATTCGAGATGTTGGCAAGGCGAGGCCAGGTTTTTGACAGCCTCGCCTCGAGCCTCGTCTTAATCGGAAATCCTCACCTCGCGGGAATCTGCAACTGTTAGATTACAAGCCTCGTATAAGTGATTAATTTGATATTCATCCGAATCTTGAGCAACCTGCGTGGATTGTAAGCTATAGCTGATTGTTTTGAGCACGCTTCATTCAAAATTTTTAAGTGAAATCTCGTTAAGTGAACATGAAAAACTTTCATTATCTAGAATATTTGGAGAAAATTTTTCAATTCAATATTATCAAAAATATTATTATGATCTAAAGTACCAACCATTATTAAAAACTAGTATTTTCAAACTAATGTAATTTGTATTAGTATCAAATTAAACCACCCTGGTCTCAGCCTACTAATAACTTTCTAATTAAAAATCCTCACCCAAGCACACATTCAATCATCAAACAAAGCTCAATAGAGAAAAAAAAGCCCGTTCGGGCATCAATTTTGACTCGTGGTCATTATCGAGCAATCCACGCGTCGTGTTTTACCCCCTACGTTCGACATCGGCGTGCGCGCCGCTGCTCGTGTTTTGCGCCCTTGTTTGCGAAATGCTCCCCCTTGATTCCTGATTTTCAATTAACTTCTGCCGTTGCGCTCCGAAAATATAGGCCGATCCGGTCGCTGCTGTTTGGGATGCTTTTTCTCTGTTCACAGCTTGTTTTCACCGAATGAACCTCCTGCCCCCCCAGTGTGTGGGCAAGTAATTTCGACCGGACGCTTCGGCTTTTGAGTGACGGAAAATTAAATGCGTTTAGGAGATTATTTTCGGGTGGTCGTGACGTTTAACTAGAATTATCATGGGGATTAATTGTAAAACCAATGTGACCGGGCCGCATTCGTCAACTAGGCGTTCTAATAAATTAGACGCTTTTGATTTTTACATATTACCTTTTTTTTTTTTCATTGTATTAGGGTACGAATTTTTTCGAGCGAACTTTTCACCGACGGATCAAAGCTGATTAATGTAAAATAGGGTTTTAACAGTCGGATCACGTTTAATTTGTTTGATTCGTTACTTTTAATTAGAACTGGGTGAGTTCGAATAATTTATTTCAAAAATTAGTTTTATCAATCGAACACTGATTAACGTTTGATTAATTAATCCTTCCACCTGAACTATTTTTCAATACTCGTTTGAATTACATGAACAAAATATTTTAGGACTTAAATGGATCAACAATCTCTTGTTTATTTAATGTAATAAACAACTTAAAAGGGTTCAATGAGAAAATTTATATTTATTACTTAATAAGGTTTTTTGAAGCTATTTAATCTGAATAATGAGAAACATTATGAAACATTATATAATTTGTTTTCAACCCACTGATTCAATTTATTTATATGGTCAAACATCGATGGGTGACTACCTAACGATGGAAATGATGGATTTGATTGTTTACAGTTCTGATCTATATCATTTTTCGAATTAGACAACTTGTAAAACAATTGTGAAACATTAAAATAACATTTGTATCTAATTACATTTTTGATCATCAGCAAATTTTCAATATTAGATTGTAATGAAGTTTTTAAGTTTAGATTGCAATTTGCAAATCTTGAATTAAGTATTGCATTGAAAATACATTAACGACTCCCGTCTCTTATCTTATTCTTGCAAATCCTCAATCGATCCTCTGAAAGTTTCCATCCCAGCCTCTGATAATTAAAAAAAAAAAAAAGAAAGAAAAAAAAAATCCTAACGATTGACATTATTTTTCAGCAACAATGATTTGCGGAGGACTGGTCATGTACCCGATCGGCTGGGACAACCAGGAGGTCCGGGACGCATGCGGCAAGGACGCAAACGTCTACTACCTCGGTGAGTAAAACTCCAGCCAGGGGGCAGCGCCACAAAGAGTTATTTCTGCGAGACTGCAGCTTTGTGCGTTTGCGGCCGGAAGCCTTTGAGGCGAGCGACGATGTGTTTTTAATGGAGCCAGTGACACGTGAATGCCCGTCAAAGTTCAGCCCTCGGATTATCGCGATATCTTGGGGGATTTGCTTGTGGAAATTCCCGAGGTTATTGTAAACCTGGCCATGTGTTAAATTCCTCGGAACTTTGGTCGTGTTTGATTAGATTGTTTGAACGAATAACTTTTTAAGAGAATTACTTTTATAACGACTCTTCGAAAAATGGCACACTGCTAAAAGGAGACATCTGCTTTTACTTTGTTTGAATACCTTATTAATTTACTCTAATCTTGTTGGACCAGACAATTTATACAAAGGCTCTTAATTAAAATTGAGATTTTTAATTTTATGGAAAAATGATTGTTCTTTAATGTTGATTGTCTCATTTAAAATTGAAAATTATTTATTCAAAAGATCTTTATTAAATAATCAAAAAGAAAAATAAGTTCAATAAGTCAGTAGAAAAAAAAAAATCTGTCGAACGAAAAAACAATCAAAGATAACGTACAAGAAGAGCCTCATCTTTCTTCAAAATCAAAGTTTTCCTCGAAAATACGTGACTCGCAATATCTCGGTGAACGACCGAACGAAAGCGATTCGGACAGACAGAAAAGCACATGTAAGTACTTTACTCGACGGTCAAAAGTAGGAAAAAAGGACTCAAACTACACATTCAGCAGTGCCGAAAAGAAAAAAAAAAGAGAGAGAGAGAGAGAGAGGGAGTCGGTGGGAGATCCGAAATGACGTATTTAATGGGGCTCGACCACGCGCAATGGCCGATTTCGACGACAGCCATATAGCAGTCGGTCGCTTTTAAACGCTCCGCAAACGATCGTTCGTTCGTGAGAGACCCTGACGAAAATGTGTGCGCTGGTGGTGGTGGTTTCACGAAAAAGTTCCCCCTGGTAAAAATATCGGCTGAGTGCTGCGAACCTAAATTGCTACTAGCTGGTTTTTCTGGGAGGATTATTTTACCTCGTGAATTCATACTGTGACTTTTCTATTGAATTTATTATTTGGGATTTTCTTGGGGACTAAAAGGGAGATTCGATTCGATTGGATTTCATTGGGCTATCGTGAAATCTGGTTTTTAAAAAATTTTGTAGTGTTCTAATTTTTTTAGTTTAATGGATTCACGTTTTTATAATGATTGTGAAAAAAGTACCACCTGGTTTGATATAATTGAGCTTTTTTTTTTTTTTTACAAATTTTTGAAGATATTTGATTTGATGACTGAATTTTTATTTTTCGACTTTCAATTTTGGATCTACTAAATGAAAAAAAATTTTAAATTCAATTAAATGACTTTTGAAAGGTTTTAAGCACTTGCACCATAAAAAAAGTAAATAAAAAGTTAACAAAAATTTAAACATTCAACTATCCAAACTTTCAACTTCAAAAATGAGGTTTTTACCCAAGTTTTAAAGAAACTTCTTGGTTTGTAATTTGTGAATTAATACTTGAAGTAAAGCAAAATCTTTTATAAAAATCATGGCAGGTGAATTAAAAGAATGTAGAGCTTTAAAAGTAAGACAAATAACTTTAACAGAGATTCCTCAAAATTGGATAAATAATATCTATTTAAAAAAAAATTCATTTGTCTACACTTATTGAGGTTTCGTGATGTTTCTTTTACTACTGAAATTTTTACTACTTTTAGTTTTTACTACTGAATAAAACAAAAAGATCACAAAATTGTCCCATCACAAAATTGTTTAAAATTTTAATTTCGCGTCTGTTGAGTCACAAAACCACCAACTGTCGATCAATAAATCAAAATATATTCTTCAAGTCATTAAATTTTTATCTCTAGAAAGAAGTAAACCCCCCAGGACTGCATTTCTCAAAGTAAAAAAGCTCCTCCCCAAAACTCGCCGCTTAATGGATTTCCCAATATTACCTCCGAGTCAACAGTTTGGAAAAAAGTAATTATTCACTCCCCGCCTCGATCGATCACCACAGCCAGTGCAATAATTGTCTTAAAAAAAAGACTCTCCGTGACTTGAATTTCAAAAGTTGAAAAATTCCTCCCAGTGTCGAATCACCATAGTGATGGAAAGTTCAATAACTCCCCACTGTTTTTCCTCCCGTCGCTCTTTTTTTCACCACCCACCGAAAAGGAAGAAGAAGAAGAAGACAAAAAAGAAGAAGTAGGCAAAGGAGTACTAAAAGAGCTCAGTCATCCTCCTTTTCATTCCCCGTCGATCGTCTCTCGGCGAGCGACGTCGTCAAGACCGAGAGAGAGAGAGAAATAGATAAGCTTGCAGTCACACAAAGCAGTGATCCTTCCTTTTGAATCTCGTCAAGGAAACGGAGCATTTAAATATCGGAGGTAGATATTTATGTCCTCCCTCGCTCTCTCGTACCGGCACCTCGATAAGACTCTGTTTTTCTTTCTCGGGTAAAAGAGCGGTGCCCGCCTTTTTTTTAAACCGATATTTTCGCGGCGCGGGGATGTTGCGGTAGTTTAAGGCGATTACCCCCGCGCGAGCTATCGGAAGTTGAATTGAATCGAATTGCGCCATGCCGGAGGCTTACGCGATACGAAAATTTATGGGAATGCTCTCGTAGCGCCTCTTTGGTTTTCAAATCATAAGTGGCTTGAAGCCTGCTGAAATAAAATTAAGGCACTGTGGTTTTTTTTTTTTTTTTTTTTCTTGGCTTCGATAACGAAAAGAACTCATCGTTGATATTAAAACTTTTTAACCGGATGAATAAATTAAAAAAAGAGATGTACGCAACATTGGAGCAGTTTCTCAATTATTTTAAGTGTGATTGAGTTTCTTTGAACTCGCGGAGAAGTTGAGGATCGTACTTGGCCGTAAAGTTTACAAATTAGAATTTGTGAAATGGGTGCGAAATTAAATGGAGCTTGTACCCAAAAACTTTCAACAAAAATGACATGAATTCACAATATTCTCTTTGTGGCACTTTGAAACTACAAATGAATCCTTTACTAATTAGTGAAATTGTACCAATGAGTAGTTGAACTCGGATCTTACCAGAATAAATATCATTATCTTAATTTAGCTAATAAGTAGTCCAACTTGTATGTGGTCAGACAACACATTTTGAAAATGAATAAATTTAAACACAAATTACCGACTTTTTAATAAAAATCCAGTTTTATAAAATTTCAAAAAATCGATCATGCATAAGTGGTTTAAATCACGTTTTGTCAGACGCATATAAATAAAGTAATCAAAAAAGAAAATAATAAAAAAAATTTTGGGACATGACAGATGACACGTCAATCTTTTATAAGTCTAATTAAAATATGAGTAACATGACAAAATTAAAATTACTTTTTTAAGTACAAGTCTTACAAATTTTACGTAATTGGGTCTGTCAAAATTTTCTTAAGAAACTGAAAAATAATATTTTACCATTTTCGTATTCGTCACTATCATGTCATCAAAATTTATACTACACTCACGATAAGTAGTGAAAGTTGGTTTGGTCAGACAACAGGGGTATTTAAACCAGTCACCGAACCTCAACAGTAGCTTAATTTCCTTTTTCATTTTTCCAGGCAAATGTTCGCTGTCATGGTCGAGTTACCTGCTGGTGGGTGCGGTGGTGCTGCTGCTGCTGTGCTTCGGTCTGAGCTTCTGTGCGGCGCGACACAAGCCGAGTCCCGGAAACGAGGATCCGCTGCGCATATGACAATCAAGAAAGTCGATAGACGCCTACTCGACCAAAAACTCAACGACCAGCGGTGACAGCAACGGCGACGCGGCCGCCACGGCCACGAAGCTGTCCATCGTCACGGTTTGTTGATGACACACACTGCTCCAAGCTAAACTTCACTTCCTTCGGTCTGCGATTATTGTTACGAGCTCCGTTTTGAAGAAGATGAGTCAATTAACGTAGTTATGGTTGAATTTTTTCATTGGGATTTCATTGGAGTTACGATAAATTTATCTTGTTGCCAAATCAGAGTTATTATTACGTTGTACCGAAAAGTTGATTATTATAAGTTTGGTTAGATTTAGTCAGGGAGTTTATTCGAGTTTGACGAGCTTAGGTTTAGTTTTTAATTTTTACACTTTTTTTTATCGACTCTTTCAGTTTTTTACTTTCTTACTGTTACGAAAGGAGTTATGCGTTCTAGTGTGAATATTTATGGACGAAGTTACGATCATGAAAAACAATCTTCTTTTACGTTTAATTAACGTAAAAATGTTTCGAAATTTTTCCTTTTTTTATACGTTTATTTTTATCCACTTTTTAATGCTCCGTACTAACAGGGTGTCGTAAAGATTTTACGATTCAATTTTACTGACCACCTGGAAGCAGTAGTTTGGGCGGAAGGCTCAAAATTTCGTTCTACATTCCATTTTCATGTTGATGCGGCGTAGACTTTTTTAATTGAAATATTTATTGAATCAGAAAGTTTGCACTCGATGGATCTTTACAAAATTCATCTACATTTCTTTTTTTCAATACCAAACTCGAGTAACGAAAAGTGATGGAACTTCAAAATTGAACGCTGTTGCGAATACCGGAAAAACCACCGCAATTTTTTCATGCTCTACTGTGAAGTCGGAAAGGCAAAAATTTATTAAAACTTCGGTGCTGGAACTCAAACATAAAACCAATCGTTTATTTATGTTGGAAATTTTTTTTTCTCATAGAGCCTTCAAAAAATTACCTTAGAAGCTTTTCCGTGATTACACCTTCGAAAAAGCTCCCCCGAACTTTGCCCGAACTTCGTTCAAAAAAATAAAACCCTGAAAAACCACGAAAAATTCACGGTAACCAACTCGCACCGGAAATCTCTGGTCAGGTATTCGAAAAAAAAAAAAAATCGTGCATCGACCTCTGCCGTGAAAAAAAAGGAAGCCCGCGGGGAGGAGGAGGCGAATCGAAGCGAGCTTCCGCTTTAATCGAGACGAGAGAGCCAAAGACATTAATTTTGTCGGTAGCCCTGCCCCCGCTCTCTCTTTTTTTTTCCATCCGGTCGTCGTTTGCACATCTGGGAAAAGCACACCAGTGGACGTCCCGATGAATTTTTCTGGGGACCGGGGCGTTATTTCTCTCTCCGAGACTTCTGACCCGGAAAAGAGAATTTTTTTTTTTTGTATACTCTCTTGGTCTCTTGTTTTTGTGCTGGTGATTCTTCTATCTTTTTTGTTTCGCACTTTGAATTAAAGCTCCAATTTGATTGGTTTAAATTTTCAATGTTTATCTAATTGTTATACAAATTAGTTTTAAGGATCATCATTGTCAGAAGTACTCAGGATGTGGAGTATTCAAACTTCAAAATTCAATTGTTTTCGATAATAATTTTTTTGAGTACAAAGTTATCAAGTACATTTTTCTTGAAATAGAACTGTTTTGAAGCATTCAATTATTCAAGCGGAAAGTTATGAGCTCAAATTAAATGTACACCTACTTTTTCCATAAAGAAGTAAATAAAATTTATTCCCCCAAATGAAACACAGCGCGAAACTTAAACTTTGAAGCACTCATCTCAGTCCCAACGCTTGATTTATAATTCAATTCGCAGCACGTACGGACGAGCAGAGGCCGCGATAAAATTCGCGAAATTACCTTTCGCTCTATTTGTCCATAAACAGAGACGAGCTCGGGCGGGCGGCCTTGTGTATCATTTATCAGAAGCCGCAGGCGCTTGATTTTCTAAATTTCAATCAACGGGAAGTGCATTTGCTCGGTCTCTGAATATGTATAACGCGACCGAAGCCACCCGAAAGTACGCGCTTGCACAACGCGCGCACGCACGCACGCTTTCACGTCAAACGTTAAATCCGTGAAAATTTCATGAACGCACATTAAATCACACTCCCACCTCGGTCGCGTTATTTTAATATTCCAATCGAGTAATATTCTACGACCGAGTATTTTTGGTAAATACCGTATTTCAATGCTCGTACCCCCCGCGAGTTGTTACCCGAAGTGATACAATTGAAGATTTATGAAAATTATTGCGTTCCGAAATTCAATAATGCACCCCTTGTTGTTACATCGTATGTTTTGTGCTTGGATTTTGGAATCAAACATTTTTCCTCATGGATGAATTCATCTAGCGCTGGTAATAAACCTCGAATTCAATTTAAAACCAAGGATTTTATTTTCAAAAATTCAAAATTTTTCGTTCGAAAACTTAATCTCGGAAAGCGAAGGGCAGAAACAATTCCCGAGTATCAATTATCGAGAAAGCCGCAGGCCCATGAAATTTGGAATTTCCCATATCGAGCTGTCAATCTTCCAACTTCGGGTCGGGAAGTAAAAGTAAAAAAAAGAAAATTCCCAATCGGTATGCTCCTGAAAAAACAAACGAACGAAAACGCGGGAGGTAGAAAAATCACGCCTCGAAAAAAAAAGCTGAGGCAATTTTCCTGGTCACGTAGGATTTTAATAAATCCGGGGACTGCTAAACGGACGAAAAAAGGGCAAAGGAGACCCGGAGAAAGGAGCTTTTGAGCTAATGCAAGTAAATACTGTTTTTTCTTTTCCGGCTCCGAGTTAGTTTCCGACGAGGACGAGGCAGCGCGCTTCACCGAGGTTTTATTGTAATGAATGGACCACGCAGATTAAATCGATTATCGATATTTCAGGGAGGGGATTCCTCCTCTTTTTCCTCATTTTTTTATCGCTTTATTCGAATGAGTGGTGAATATTAATTGTGTTTTTGAAAGCTCGACTTGAATTTTGAGCGCTGAATTTTTCATTGTCCGGTTTCGTACCACCCCGATGTTTGTATTCCCGGGTGGTTGTATTTTATCAAAGTTTCGTTTTAATATTCCACGATTAAATCATTTGTTATAATGAAATAAACATCGAGCAATGATCTTGATAAATTTATTGAAATTTTTTCGTTGGCTAGATTTTAGCTTTACGCTTCGGCGAAATTAATAAATGAGAAAAATTTACTCTTTCACGATCATAATAAGATAAATATTAATTATACTGATTGCATTTCGTTTTTTTTGAAAAATTTTCATTCCCACAACAAAATTAAATCACACATCTAGGAAAAACCTGCAAGCTTCTCAAAGCTGTCTTCCTACAAGCTCCCTCCCAAAAAAAGAAAAATCAATCTCTCGCATCCCCAACTAATTCGGAGTATTAAAACTCGAATCCACTTGAAATTCTGGCGCATTAGACCGACTCATCGGCTCGAAAGCTCAGCCGTGCGTGTCGCTTGATTCATGACGTGTAGGAATACCGGAGCGGGCTTAATGTCCTGGAAGCTCGTTCGAGGGCTGCCGGGGCTGAGTTAACCCCCCGGTCTCCTCCTTACATGCCCCGGTGAGTTATGTATAGGACGGCTCTCTTTACCCCGCTGCTTGTGCAATGACACGTGGCTAACCATGTTTATGCAACGGACTTCTTTCCTTCGACCATAAATATTCACACTCTAGGTTTAAGTGACCGTAGCTTTATACATTTGTACCAACGCTTGCCTTTTATTTTTTATTGTTTCTCGCTCACGAAGGATCACGCAGTTTGTTTGTCTGTCCGAGTGGTCGTTTATCGACGAGGAGACGAGCTCTCTCATCAAGGATCAACGCGCGAGGATGGTTTTTTAAGGTCCGTTATGCGCACGTCAAATGTCACCTACCGAACGCGCGTATTGTGCGGTAGGCGTTTTGCGGTCGGATAAACACCTTCGTCTCCCCCCCCGTCCTATTGTCCGAGGTTAACCTCGGCTTCGATCGGTAAACTGATTGCGCGGCTTTGTTTCTTCGGGCCCATTGATCGCGGGGTGACGGGAGAATCTTTGACGCCTCGTCATGATTTCAAGACCGAGGATTCGCTAAGTAGAGACCGGCAAAGCTTGTTAATCAGTTTGCGCGGTCACGAAATTAGTCTGGCGCGTAACGAGCTTAATTGGAAAGTAGCAAGAAAAGAGAGAGGGAGAGATAAAGAAAAACGTTAACGAGACCGCTTTAAAACCAGCCTGCAGACGTCTCGTCCCCGATCAAAGGGAGATTAGGTCCGAGAAAATTTTTCTAAAAGTTGGTCCCGGGAAATCTTCGGGGTGCGATTAACCCTGAGCGTTATAATAACCGAGATTTTTTCGCGGAGAAAGTTTCAAGAGGAACTTTTTCTTTGTTTTTCTTTTTTTTCGGATTAACTGCGGGGGGGTTGAAGCCGGCAAAAAGTGCATTGTTACGCCTAATAAGAATGCTAATTACTGTTTGAAGTTAGCTCCCTGGGGAGATTATGAGTTCCGGGGCCGAAAACATCGTTGCGGGAGGAAGGAAAAGAATTAAAACCTAATTATCACAGAGATTTCAGCTTGAATCTCCCAGCGCGCAACTGTTTAACGATTCGCGTTGCTCAAGCTGTGTAACATCAACGGGGCGTAATTTACCAATAACCTTCCCGCCGTAACTGCCTTCAAACTCCTTCGATATCAAAGTTGGAGGTGCGGAGGGGTGGGGGGTAATTAGATCTCGCTCGATCTTTGACTGCCATTCATTTGTAATTTCGTTACCCCCACCCCTCAGCCCTGATTAACGTAACTCGGTCAGCCCGGCGAAAGGAACTCCGAGGGAAAAAGTTGTCTTTAAAGCGGGACTTTTTTTTTAAAGCTTTTTTCTCTCGCGGAAAAATCACGATTAATTCATACGAAAAATACTCTGAGCGACAAACAGCGTGAATTAATCTTTCGATGAAAAAAAAAAACAGTTTTGAGAGGGGAAAAATTGGAAGGGATAAATCAAAAGTTCGGGAGTAAAAATCGATGACGGCATATTTCATCCGGGAAAAAAAGCGAGTCAACGGGACTATCAATTAAAACCAAGCCACGGCGATCAATTCGAACAGTTGATTTTTCGGGGGAATAACCAGATGTAAGATATAAAGAGAGTCGGAAGGGGTTATTTTCGTCGTAAATTGCGCGCACAGCCGGGGCAAAGTGACGTTTATGATTTTGCCACATGTCAGACTGGCAGGACGTAATAAAATCTCCCGCAGTGACAAGTTGGGGGGAGAGGGCGGGGGTTGAAGAGAACGGGCTGCTGTACGAGCTAAACGTGATATTTTAATGCCTGGTTTATTATTTTTCTCGACGGAGGCCCTTTTTCCGAGGGGTACACGCGAGTTTATTCGAAAATTCGGTGTAAGAAAGGCGAATCCCAGACGGACGTTTAATTTTTTGCGATGCGAGATTGAATTTTTAAGGCGAAGTCTGGATGTAAGTCAGAGCTTTTGAAGACTTTGTAAAATTTCGTTATCGAAAGAGACTTTTTTGATATTAAAGTGCGAAAAGTGTTGAATAGTATATTACTTAACTAGGCAGTATGAATGGGAAACGTCTCAGATCGCATGAAATTGTCGTCCGAGGCGTAGCCGAGTGTGACAAACATGTGATCTGAGACCTTCCCATTCAGGTGCCTAGTTGAGTATGCTATTTTTCCACACGACGGCGCCGGGAAGCGCTACTGACTGTAGCGGCAGCGGCAGGGAAGTAGCGCTTCCCGGCCGGAGTGCGGAAAAAATGTTTCGTTTTTAAATCGTTTTTATAAAAGTTTGTTATTGAAGTGTGATGTTAAACTTTTTACATAGTTACTGTGTAAGTCGAACAAATTTTCATTTTTATAATCTGAGCACTGGTAGGCAATCACTTTTTACAAAATTTTTAGATAGAAAAGTTGTAGAATAAAACCGTTGATCCTTGATGAAAAGTCGTAAGCTCATGGTAATAAAAAAAAAGAGCTCCAAAGTTATTATTCTGATAATAAACTTAGAAAGTCAAGATCCTCAGCACTTTTTAGAATAAAGTTAAGATTCTCAAATCTGACTTTGTCGCATCTTAAATTGAGGTTTTTCGACCCTCACAAAAAACGTATCGAATAAATTCGTAAGAGATTAAAAAAAAAAAAAAAAAAAAAAAAAAAAATTATGAGAAGAAATAAAAAACGAATGACGCCGAATTGTGCGAAACTTTGTACATAATAAATAATGTATGTTCAACATTACGTAAATGTTATAAGTATTAATATATTTTATAATAAAAATTACATAAAAGAAATTTTATTCAATTGTATTATTTACTTAACCACTTTGTTGATTGAATTTTAGTTTATTGATAAAACTTTATGATTTTTATTAAACTTAACTCTATGATATTTATTCATTAAACAATACGTTATTATGAATGCCTCGAGTACATATTGTTCACCGTAATGAAAGCAACCAAAAATATCGCTGATAATTTATTCGCACGAAATTCCAGTAAATAAATTATAATTGGTAAGTACATAAACGTGGATACACTCAATTTTCAAATAATCCAGCCATCATCATATCCTGATGAAGTAATAGTAATTTGCATGCAATTACGAAGAACATTACTCTTATATTTGATTTATTCAAAACATTTTTCGATCAAGTACCAATTCACCTAGATTTCAAACGATCAATTTTCAAACCTGCATGTAAATATCAAATTAACGTATCCGATAAAACTCATTTATCATAAATTTTTCAGCCAACTTTGTGATTCTTTTTAAAAAAAAGTTTATGCTCCTGACAGTATAGTTTAAAAAATAAACAAATTTTCAGTCACACTCAACTTTGAACGTAAAAAAATTTCATTTAACATGTTCAAATATCCAGGTCGCAGCGTATAAATTACGATAAAGTTTCAAGCGACGTCCCGGATAATCTCTCGACTTATCGTACGAACCGCCAGCAATAAATAAAAAAAAAAGATGCATAATCGCAAAGTGGAACGCGCGTGCATTTTGATTTTATTAAATATTACTATCGATGAATGCACCTCAATTTTTCTCTCTGAAACCTTCGATCCCGCCCCCCCCTTTTTTTTTATCGAAAACTCGTTTTATCGTCGCGATAAGGTCTTCACCGCGAATCGTTTTTCCGACCAGCAGATTTTACGGTACATTTATTAAAAGAACGTCCCTATCTGGTGCTGAGTCGAGTCCATTTTCCGGTTCATACCGCGTAGCCGCCTAAAATCACCGACAGAGAGTGCTTAATCTTTTCCCTGGGAATCGCTTCCACCTTTCATCTCCGGGGTCTCATATTTGCCGGTGCTGCGGCTGCAGAAAAAAAGACCGGAGCGTGTACATTCATCTAGGATTCGAGGTAACTATTTTTCAAGAGGTGGAAAAAATGTACGGGTTTTATGTGGACAATCTTCATCAGAAAAGGTACTTTTGATAGTCGAAAACTTTAACTCATTTTTTGAAAGGATAAACTTTTATTGACTCGATTTCGGTAAGTCGTTTCTACTGGGGCCTGAATTAGAGAAATCTGACCATTTTCGTGAATTCTTTCATAATACCTTTTTAAGAGAATGAATTTTTAATGACAAAATTATTTTATTGATTCAAACAATATAATAGTACAAGCTTACGACACAAATTAAATATAATTCTTGTCTGACTTTAGCTGTCTATTACTACTTGCCTTCAATCATCGCATTCTATTCAGCGATTTCCAAAAACATTAGTAAAATATGATGTTAAAATTTTGAAGGAAAACAAAAAATAATTAATTTGTAAGGAAATCAAAAAATTTATGACCACTTCTGATACGCAGACTTACTCTATTCATGATGATTAATAATAATTAGCGATTGATAAAATACTTCAAATCTTATAATCATTGTAATTAAAATTCATCCTGGTGTTTTTTTTACAAAATTTTAATTAACAAATTTTTTCCTCATAAAAATGAGCTTTTTTTTAAAGCTGCAATCCAGCTTCAAGCCCGATAATTGATCGTTTCCCGGCACTCCTTTTTCGCGAAAAACCATTTTTCCTTTTGTTTCAAGCCCCGGCTTGATGAAAGTTCTTCTGCACGTGTCGTTGCACAGAGTCTTCATATTAAAATCGATCTGGCGCGTACCGAAAAGGAAAAAACCTGACAATCTCGCTGTCCACTCGTATGAAAAAAAGAAGGGACCATCGGCAATCATCTGCTTCTCGCCAATTCTCGAGCTTTACATCCTCGTCCTTATCTCGCTCGGGATCTACTCGATAGGCATCGGAGGTACGATTTATCACCTTGCTCATATCGGTGTCGAGCCCTTCATATTCTATACGGACGCGCGATTGATGGAGCGAAAGAGACGACTTGGGTCATTTGAAAACGTCGTAGGTGAAGACGTAAAGGTAAGTTTTTTTTTTATTATTGATTTGAATTTTTAATAATCGAAAACGTTTACAAATTGATGTTTTGGCTGAAAAAATTTAATATTTATCACCAAAAAAAATTTAAGACATTTTTAAGCTCTAATGGGTAATGTATACCAAAAATAAAAATAAATTTTTTAATTGTATAATACAGTATCATAACTGCTGCAGTCTGGTCCATATGTACACTATGTAAATATTAAATGATTGTCGGTTGGCTTGTTAATTAGTTTATTTAATAAGTTTTAAATCAAATAAACTTGTTACGGTTGTTTGATAAGCCTTTAATTTTAAAGAAAAAAAGCAATTGAGCAAACAATTTTAATTACTCATATTATTAGTAATAATAATAATAATTAATATAAACAAGCTGAATAAAATGTAATAATATAAAAATAATAATATTTCGATTTTGAACTGCTTGTAATTTTTTTTTCGAAGAGCAACAAGAGGATTTAAATATTTTTTCAATCCTCTCGAACAGTAAAAAATCATCTTAAAAAAATTTCTTTCATCAAAGAAGTTTCAAAAAGTAAATATTCAAATCCATGTAAATTTTTTTTTATCGAATAAACAGCACGCGTTGCACAACAATGGGGTTACGTACCGTAATACGTATGATTTGATCAATTTTATACGTTTATACCTGCACATACAATTTTTATATTTTCTTTTGAACTCAACTGGAATGATCGAACTTTCAATGGCAATTCTGAAAGATCCTTTTCTGACAAAGCGATACTTACAAAGACCGGGGGGTAGTCAATGTATCATAAAAGATTACATATCCGATATATTCTTCGACGGCGGCTTGGTACCAACAGCAGCAGCAACATAAAAGAATGCAATCACCTGAAAGCCTGATACTTCGTATCAGAGAGCATTGTTCATTTGAAGCTTAAACTTTTTACAATACCAAGTGTGGATTCGAAGAAAAATAAACATGAAGAGTCTTTCAATAAACAGAGCCAGTTCAAACTTCCCGCGCCCACGCTCGCGTATCAATTGAACCGCAAAACCAGCCAATTAACGGCACGGGCTACTCGCTTACCCGTAAAACAAGATAAATTAGAAGAGACCCTCCCTCGTGGCGTGTTACCGATAAACGTGAAAAACGAATCTCGTCTCGATATAATTCAAATCACACTATCCGGTTACGCAATTATCTCGTGTTTCCGGCTCGCGGATATCTCAACTACCCCCGGCTTTTGTAAACAGAGAGACTTTAAAGTATCCCGTTTAACGGGTAATTCGCGGCTGGCGCCACCACCACCGCGTTATTGTACGGCTCTCTTTTAATCACGCGCTTGATTCAAGATTCAAAATTACGGTTATTCGTGTCTCGCGCGCCACTTAACTGGATACTCAACTTGCTCGTTTCCTTGACAAGTTTTGATCTTGGAAATGACTTCGGAGAGCGTTGAGTTATTAACAATATGGTTAGACTCGAGTACCGTGAATTGACGTTCTCGTGAATCACCGAAAAAATTATTTCTTGGGAGCATTTGAATTGAGTACTCAGAGTTGAGTAGTCTATTATGCTTATGATGAACTACTTGAAACTATCAAATATATATGTACATACATGAATACTTGGGAAAAAAATTCATTGGGAAAAATAAATTAAGAAAATTTTCCACTTACCAATTTAAATACTTTCAAGCATTTTTTAATAACTAATTAGATCATTTTTTAAGTTTGTACCAGTGAAATTTATTGTGCATGATCATACTTCTATTTCAAGTTTTACATCATTACTTTGATATCTAAAATTATAGAAAAAAATTATTTGAATACTTTATTCTTCTATGAACAATGATTAATAATTCAATATAAACTCCTACTAAAACACTCAATTCAGAGAAAGGAATTTTTCCAAAATAAATGTAGTATAAATAACAGTAGTATAAATAAATGTTGTGAATTATAGATTTTGATACCACTACGGATTATAAAGCCAATGATAATTTGCGCGTCGAAACAGCTTGTCTGCGGCGGTGTACCCTTTGGTTTGGCGCCCAGCACTATGCTTCCCGATAAAAGCCACGCAGGCAGTTACGATCCTCGTAAAATCTTAACTCTACGGGCCTCTTTCTCACCCGCCTCCTCTACACGAGATACGCATCGGCAGTATACTTCGGGGCTCGTTTATGCGCGCGAGTTTAATCCCGCGGCTGATGTAATGGTTATTTCGTGCATTACGTGAGATTAGTTGACTCCAAATTAGCGCACTTGTGAGATTTTGAAATTTTGATGCGGCTTTTAAAACTAAACTAAACGTCAAGTGCTTACATACACCCAGCTAACGAAGCTACATTAATTACAGTTGATTTTTTATAAGAGGAATCTTGATCTGATCTGTCATTCCTAGGGTCGAGAAGAATTTTTATTTTAATCTTTGCTACTATTATTTTTATTCATTTTTTAATTTTTTAAATGTAAATTTTAATTTAATATCAATACTTGTTTTAATTAATTTGGTTAATTCAAAGTTCAGTAAAAATCAAAAGTAGAAGTACTTAAAAATTCTCGTTAAATTTTCTAAAAACAAAAGTTTTTGAATGGATAGATGTGTATCGTTGCGGTAACTTATTTCAAGATTCTTTCTTTGAAACGTCAAAAAAACATTTCTATCATACCTCGCCACAATTTTAGTCATAAACTTTCTGTCAATGTTACGAGCGAACCCTCCCCGAGAATGAAAAGAATTGAATCACACAAAAAAGTCTTCGTCCTTATAAAAGGCAATTCTTTTCTCCGGGTAGATAGGTCACGTCATGTAAATACTCGTTCGTGCGTGTACATTTATTCGCGCAATAACACCGGGGCTGCAAACGTGTAGAGGACACTAAAAAGAATCGCTTATACGAGCCGAAACGCACTTATCACGTATCAAAATATACAGGGTGAAAAGCGCTCGGTCGTATTTCAGTGTCCTCTGCTCCCGAGTAATAAACTTAAGCGTCGCGCTGCTGCCGGTGCAGTTATGTCCTCAAATCTACTACGTGCATAAACGCCCGGGAATACGAAGCGGGCGGCATAAACTGCACCCAGCGACGCGCCAAAGATACGTGGCTGTTTTTTTGATGCGCGATACAGAAGTCCACATATTTTGAGATAAAAACCACTTACGACGTCGTCACGTATCCCCCCCGTAGGAGGGCGCGCGTGCAAAATGAAAAGCCGTTTTGCGGCTGCTGTCGGTTATGGGCGCGCAGTCGTCAACGGCTTTTACCCCTCATACGTGCGCGAGGGAATTCCAGCTCTGACTGGGAAATTTACCACCCCGCCTTACCACCTCCTGTTATGACGATTCTCACGGCCTGACGCTTATCGCTTGATTCGAAGATGGTTTTTTGGGATGCAGGCGAGTCGTTAAGCGATCGTACCGGAAATTGATATGGAAAGGCTCGGTCCTGGCTGACGACATTCGGCTTTTACTACTGGGCTTGAAAAAATTTATTTTAAAATCTTCGTGAAAAAATAATTATGTTTTTATTTTTTTAAGCTACTGATTTTATTTTATCGTGTTCATACAAGTTGGATTTACCACTAAGCAGGAATTATCAAGTCTGAAGGCATGACTGGCTATAAAAATGAATTTTTTTAAGTAGGTATAACCTTAATGTACTGAAATGCTAAGTGAACTGCATGAAAAAATGGTGAAAATAACAATATCAACCCATATCTCTGATCATTCTCTTGTTAATCAAATACTTAAATTTTAAGTTTTTTAAAAAATACAAATTTTCCAATAACTTAAGTTTAATTAAAGTTTCTTTAATTAAAGATGTGATAAAACTCAAAAGTTTAAATTTCAACTAATTTTTCGACTACAAGACAAAATCAAAAAATGAAAAAATCTTAAGATGAGTTTTTACAAGTGTCTATCAACAAGACGGCGAACGGTCTGAAAAAGACTTTAAAAGCAACTAAATCGCTGCACCTTCTATTTTCACCAGCCCTTCCCGACAATTCCCCTTCTTTCAGCGTGCTTACAGGAACTAGCGTCAGACAGGTGCAGGGCCATTTGTACGAAGCCAACCCAAGAACTTCGCCTTTCGTGTTTCTGCTAACTTGGCTTTTCTGCGTCGGGGGACTCGCTTCGACTGTCGAGGATAGAACGTCGCTTGATCCAGCTGGCGCTACTTTACGGCTCTAAACGGATTTGTTTTTCGGATTTTGGGAGTAAGAAGTTTTTGGAATGACCCTGGTATTTTTTGAACTCTTGTTGGTAAACTAATTTAAGATGACTAATGGTTGTGAAAAATTTGGTGTTTTAAAATTTTTTTTTTATTTACCTTCGTCTGTTTTCCTGTCACAAGCTAACTGTAGTTTTTAAAAATCCTTTTTTTCAAATCTTTAGCTTGAGCTGAAAAAAATGAAAATTTTTACTAACACTAGTTTTACTTTAAAACGCAATTCTCATCATCATTAGTTTACAGCAGCAAAGCAGTATTAGAAATGTTGAGTATATACTGGATAATTAATCTTTGTTTATTTTTCAAATTTAAGTAATAACAAAAAGTAATCATGGAAAGAAGCAGTTATTTAATCAAAATTAAATTTACAGAATTTTCGACCAGTTGTAATTGTAAAAGAATTATGTGTATCAGACTTTGAATGAGATCATTTTTAGCTTTATAAATTTACAAGTAGTAAATATTTTACAATAACTTCTCCAAATAAACGTAAATGTCAAATGAACAAAAAAATACACATATGAACTGACACAAAAAAAGGTAAAGAGATTACCTACTCAAGTCCGTTGAAGGAAAAAAGCTCAAACATCCAAGTGCTTTTGGCAAAATACTTATACTGTAAACCAGCAGTGGAAAAACTTCTAAACCTGTAACTATATCTGTAATTAGTGAAAACAGGTCGTAAGTTAGACCATATCTCTTCTCAATGACCATCTTCATCGTGTTTATCGTTACCCAACGACCAATCGCGCGTGACCCGTTAGCCATAAACCCGGTGCAACAATTACTCACCCCTGCGAATCGTCACCGAGGTTTAAGCTGCATTATTTACCCGCGCGTTTGTCTCCCTTTCGCGCGGGCATTAATCAGGGCAATTAATTAGCATAAAATCCCCCTTCTCCTCCTCCCATTGTTCTCTCGAAAAGCTCGTCTCGCGAGCCCCGAGAAAGACCGCTTCCTCCTCCAGGAACGACGGAAATTGCGGCGACCGCCCCGCCGTGTGAGCTCACGGTAGCGGAAGGTCAAGGAAGTGTCGCCGCTGCCTCCCCCCTCCCTTCTTGTTGTCGCCGTTGTTGTTGGTGTTTGCCAAACGGAGCGTTAAGAGCGAGGGACCCCGAAATTTCGTTTCGGCCGGATGCTACGAAGTGGCGGAAAAATTTTCACTGCTAGAGGGAGTTCCTTTTGACGAATAAAGGCTCTTTTTGAAAAATTTTTTATTAGCATACTTTTGTTGCGGAAATTTTTCCAGCTGTGTTTTTTATTTTTTTTTTATTTATTTTTTTTTTGGTCCTGAAAACGTTATGATAAACTGGGTTACGAGGATAACTTTTTTATTAGTCCTCTGCATGGTATAGTATATTTTTCATCTGGTCTCGTGTAAATAAACGTTTAAAGTTGAACAAAAACTTTACTGATTTCGTTTTGATACTGGTTTAGTTATTTACCTTTGTTTCTTTCCACGTTAATCAGTCAGAGAAATTTACAGCATTATATTTTTCATTAGAGCAATAAAATTAGTAAACCAACAATCAGATAGTTTTTGCGATTAGTTTGAATTGCCGAGAATTCAGTTTACGATACAAACTGTAAATGTGTGGTTACTGACAAGGAGAGGTCACACCCTCCGGGTCACCGATCTTGACGAAATTTTGGGGATCGTTTTCTTATACCAAAAGATGAAGAAATCTACCAATCATCCCGTCTAATGGGCCTTTCATACCTAGTTCCTACATAGCTTATATCGTATTTTTAGCTCTTTTTGGGTTTTTTTGCGAATTTTCAAAAAATTCCTGCTCGAAGCCTATTGCACTTACAAAATTCTGCAACCCCGCATTTTCTTTATTTTTTCATCTTCTTTTGAGAAAAAATATTTTTAAATCTAATTTTGAAGAAATAGTCCATGTAAAATTAAGGTAATCAAAAGCATTTTTTTACTGTTTTTTTGGTTTTATGAACTTAAACTGTATGTCGTCAGCCTTATCAAAATTATGTCTAAAAATATTTTTTCTAAAAAATTCATAAAAAAATAAAGAAAATGCGGGGTTGCAGAATTCTGTAAGTGCAATAGGCTTTGAGCAGGAATTTTTTGAAAATTGGCACAAATAACCACAAAAGTCGCACAAAAGTGTTAAAAGTGTCAAAACAAGCTGATTTTCAAAAAATTCCTGCTCAAAGCCTATTGCACTTACAAAATTCTGCAATCCCGCATTTTCTTTGTTTTTTTATGAATTTTTTAGAAAAAATATTTTTAGATATAATTTTGATAAGGCTGACGACGTACAGTTTAAGTTCATAAAACCAAAAAAACAGTAAAAAAATGCTTTTATCTGTTTCTTCAAAATTAGATTTAAAAATATTTTTTCTCAAAAGAAAATGAAAAAATAAAGAGAATGCGGGGTTGCAGAATTTTGTAAGTGTAATAGGCTTCGAACAGGAATTTTTTTAAAATTCGCAAAAAAACCCAAAAAAAGCTAAAAATACGATATAAGCTATGTAGGAACTAGGTATAAAAGGCCCATTAGACGGGATGATTGGTAAATTTCTTCATCTTTTGGTATAAGAAAACGATCCCCAAAGTTTCGTCAAGATCGGTGACCTGGAGGGTGTGACCTCTCCTTGTGAGTGATCCAGGTCTCAAAAATTACATAGATTAGGAGGACTTTTCAAAATAAGCAGTGACACAGAAAAAAGTACCTGATGCAGCAATAAAGTATTTAATGTATGTATAATTTAACAACAGAGTTAACAACAATCGAGACAACAATAAATATTTTACATATTCAACGCAAACAATACTTTATATTTACACCTCAGCTAATTATCTCCAATAATAACATGAGTCTTTTAAGTTTATTTTTCAAAGTTAGTACTCAGTTTTACTAGCTTGCTAAGCTTGTTTTTCAAAGCTGCACTTCAGAGTGAAATACATCCCGGCGTTGTTTTTCAAAATACATCATGAAAATTTTAACACCCGATGAATACACGCTTCCACACACGGGCTCCCCTTTCGGAGCAGCTTCTAACTTCACGGTGACTTACGACCCGGGCCATTATAAACGACGAAAGGAGAAACAAAGAAGAAGAAGAAGAAGGAGAAGAAGACGAAGCATCCAGGAATTAATATTTGGGTGAATGCAAGTGAGCTCGTAGGGCTATAAATACCGCTTTGTGGTAGGGCTCGGAGAAAAGCGAATGCGAAGGTGCATAATAGCCCGGCGAAGTTTGCTCCCGGGTGCTCGTAATCATTATCGCCGCGCTCGCGACCCGAGAGGTCATCCACTGTAACCAAACCTCCGCTTTCTCTCTCTTCGAGCCCTGAGTTATTACTATTATTTTAATTTTTAACGGGCTGTCTGCTCGGGAAAGGTGTTTAATTTATGAATCGTTTAATTTTACGAGTGATAAAAGCGGGCGGGGAGGGCTGATCGCTTTACGCCCGTGTCGAGCTCGTAACTTTTGAAAGCGATGCACCGATTATGCACTGAATAATATTTACCCCCGGCTATAGGATTTAGGGGAAGTCGGGCTCAACGAAACAGTCGTTAGGGGGAAGCTTTAATAAAAGTGATTGATGGACCACTCTTGGCTTTTCGACAATTACGAGCTTAAGTTTCGTTAACATTTTTTAAATATCAAATTTTTATCTTGTTTGGTTCCTAAAAGTTATTCAAATCTATAGAATTTTCATGTAAAATTTAACTCGGAAAAGTTTTGTTACTACTGCAGACTGCGCGGATATCTAAACTTGAGAAATTTTCTACCATTATTTTTTTCCTTTATAATAATAATTTGGTATTCCAAATAAATTAAATTTGTTGAATAGTGAAGAGGGGGTAAATAATGGTCAATGTTTAATTTTTATCATTCGATAATCTTGATTTAAAATTGGATATAAATTATAATCTAAGAAGTTTAAAAATGATAAATCAGCGAAACAGTAAAGCCAAACGAACATTATTGACTTACTTTCGTTTCACTGATAGATAAAAAGAATTTACAAAATTTCTTGATTATTGAATTGTAATATATTTACGCAGACACCTTCATCATCTTTAGCCATCAGTTAGTACTGCTCAATGTGGTAGAACTTCTTTAAACTTTGAATTACTTGCGTTTCTACTATTTCCATTTAAATTGCTGACAATTACTAAAGTTTTGTATTTTTTTTCTTCAATTTTAGTCATATTTGAATGATTTTTAATACAGCATCTGCATGAATACACTAAAGCCTCCAGATACTCAGTTGTCGTGTAATATAACAGACAATTTTTTTAATCAATCTGATTGCAAAAAAGTTTACTTTAAGTTTTTTCTAGATGTAATTAAATAAAAAAAAGCAATCTTCTCACCTAAACCCAACAAACAAACAGTATCGATAAGCAATCTAAAGATTCAGGGCAGGCTTCATCAAGGCCCCCATTCAGCCAGGTTAACAGCCTTAACTTTCCAACAAAATCAAAACTTCACGTCAATTTCATCCCACAGCAGTCTCGGGGCCTGGCTTGCTCGTTGGTTATATATAAATAATCAATCTCCACTCTCGGCGGCCACGCGTAGGTCCGAGAGAATTAAAGGACTAATAGCAAGCCCAACAAGCTAGCCGGGAGAATAATTACAGCGGCGGTGGCGGCCCATGGTTGAACTATAAGGGCTGGTGGTTGCCCCTGTGTTTGCAGCCCGTACTCGTGGATCCCCACCGCACATTTTCTCGTCACAATGCCGGAAAACACGCTGGGCGTAACCACCCCCTTTAAGTTTTCCCGGTTGCGTCCGCCTTTGCATGCTAATTGACGGTCTCCTTTGGTAGGAGGGGAGGATAGCCCCGTGTGTGCGTGTGTGGAGGATTATTGAAATCGACGTTCCAAATCGGTTATTAGTTTGCTCGTTAACGGGTCGTTTAATCGCCGCCGGGTGATTAATGCCACCATAAGTGATCGAACAAGGATTTTCGTACCCCCCGTAAGTGGTTTTCGAAGAACTCGTTCGAAAGTGAAATTGATGTCACTTGAAGATACTTCACAAGATTGATTGAAAAGAGTTGAGGAACAGGTAATATAATTTGACTTGATCGGTACAGATTTAAGACTTTTTAATCTAAGAAAAACATAAATTTTACACAAGTCCCGAAAATGTAGAAAAAATTTCAAACAATTAAACTTGATCAAATAAAACTTGACTCTATTCATCACTTGTTCTTACTTATTTATGCTTTTACATTTGTTTTGGCTGTTTACCATCACTTAAGTTGCGCGTACTTTTATTAATGGAATACTCGCGAAATGGGTCAAGTCACGTGAAAGAAGAAAACAAATTTAAAGACGAGTATTCATCAAATATTTCTTCTTATTTCATTGGATTAAGATCGAAAATATATATCTTGTTACAAAATTTTTTAATAAGAAAAAACGATTCAAAAAATATTTGTAAACAATAATCTTACCTCGGCAGCAATTTTCACCTCAGTTAATACCTCAGCATAGTCCACCGCATCTCACCACAGCAGCAGCGGCGGAGGCGTCGACGGCTTAACTTTCCGGAAAGGCACCGCCACCTCTGCTCCGAGGGCGAAGTTGCCAGTCGGCAAAACCACGTGTCCGGGACACTTGGTCCCAGAGTCCAAGGGGGAGGGAAGACAGAGACCAGTTGGCTACGATGCCGACACTTGTCACTTGCTGCAATGAGGCTCGGTCATTCGATTATTCGGAAGACACGCTGCTCCTCTGTTGTGGTTTAAAAGTTCTAAGAGGACGCAGGCTGTTGCTTAACGTGAAAAACATTCAATTCTTCGGCTAGCTTTGGAAGTTTTCAAGTCTTGAAGAGGTAGTTTTAGTTGAAAATTTCTTAAGTTTCTTGAAAAAGTGTGAAGATGAAACACACGAGTGAAAAAATGTGACATAAGCATAAGAATTTGCAAAAATTTTTAAACTTTTAAGAAGCTTTTATGGTTTATTATGCTTAACTGATATTTTGACAGTAGAATAGGGAACTCCATTGATTATTATTTATTTTTTTTTTTTAGCCATATGTGTATAGTATTCCAGAAAATAAATAAATAAATTTTAGATTTTGAATAGAAGTCTTGGTCATTTTAATATTCTATAGAAAATTTTTAATTGATGTATGAGTATCTGTAATGGAGATGATATTTTTCCTACAGTTAATTACAGTTAATTCTTAAATTTTCTGTAAATCATTCAAAATTGGCTGAAAAATTTCTCAAGTTCATTTAGAAAAAAAATTTCTCTTGAATGATGAAATTGAATTTCAGTCAAATACACAAAGAGCTTAGTGAAATTGATTTGTTTCAAGTTTGGCTTTGAAAATCAAGGATACCGAAAATTAACGTCACCGTAGTCAAACAAGGCATAATGTTTGGTGAGTTAGATAAATTATATTAGCCACAACGCAACGTAACTGGAACTGCCGGGTGTACAACCTTAACTTGCAACGATCTTTGATCAAAACTCCATTAGTGAGTAAACCCAAAATTTCGCTGCGATGCGACGCATATTAGCTCGAGTACCGCAAACGACATAGTAAGCGAAAAACAATTAAGCCGATAATTAGTTTCCAAATTGTTGTAAAGCAACAATGTTACTGATTTGTTTACCAGAGCCTGCTTTATACAGACCTGGAATCAGTTGAATACTCGGCTTATCAAAGTTTGTACCTGACCACCATTGTCATTTTGAACTATTTGCAGTCAACCTAAGCCGTGTAATCAAATTTTTGATTTAATTAAGTTTGATTTTCATACAGGTAATCACGAATAAATTCAAAAAGCCTCTTTTTTATAATAAGACTACAAAAAAATATCATAGAAAGTAAGTTTACAGCACGAAAATTGCGAAAGAGTCTTTTAAAAAAAAAAGATTCTTTCTTTCTAGACGGAGTCGCGATCGAACCTAATCATACCGGGCTTGGATTAAGAAATCAAGATTTGTTTTTCATTTTCCTCGATATATCTCGGCGGGTAATAAATACTCCCGAGGATTTATTCTCCCCGCGCCGAACTCCCCTTAGAATCGCAAAGCTTTATTCCCGCGTATATCGCTTTTGTCTCGCGCGAGAAACTTAATTGGAAATCGCCTTATCAAGGCTGCCTCACCCTCAATTACATACCGACTAAAAAAAAAAGAAAAAAAAAAGAGTAGGGGAGAAATAAAATAAGACCCCACCGCGAAATAACCTGTCCGATCAGCATCGCTCGCTTTCTTTATTTGCCGGGCGATAAATCGCTCGGAAACCGGGAGAAACGATCGGACCGCATTGCGACGCGAAGCTTGTTTGAGAAAAAAAGGTGATTTAAAATTCAATGTCGGGGTGCAGAAGAAGAAAAAAAAGAAGCAGCATCGAAGCTTCGAGTTATTGAAAAACTTACGGCGTTCTTATTTCAAGGTTTGGCTGTGGACTCTTTTGGTGCGGCGATCAAGCATGAGTTATAACTCGAACAGCAATATTATAAGTCGTTATCAATAGACGTATTTTGATGCAGTTCGCTTTTTCCGACTTTTTAAAACTGGCGGTTTTAATAAATTTTCTTGTATATTCTTGAAGTAAAATATCTTAGAGTGAGTCAGACTTTCTCTAAACAAGTCGTTTTCACTGAATATCACTAACAATAAGTTTTTCTTCAAAGGTTGTACAAGAAAAACTGAAAATGAAATAGCAGCTTTCAAAAGTAACTGTGGTGAAAAAACAAAAACAAAATCTACTTTAGATCTTTGTATCTGACACATATTTTCTAGAACGTCTCCAAACTTAATCCTCGACCTCCTCGATCAAACATCATCCTCCCTAAACACTTTAAACATACTTCTCACAAAATCTCGGTATACTCCGCTCCATTTCCCCACGTGCGGGAGGGGGTCACACAAGTCGGTCGGCTCAAGGAGCCTGAGCCGGGAGGACGACGTCGTCCGTCATCGGGGATTAGTCGAGGGTCGTCGTCGCAGCGTGTCCCTCTCGGGAATCAGAGTGCCTCGGGGCATTGCGGCGGCAGCCTCCTCCACCTGCAGCCGTGGAATTTCAATGTTCCCATTGCCCGTTTGAGAACCGGAGTGGGCGATGGTATCGATGTGACCCACTTTATATTTCTCTCACTGCGGGCTTTTCCTTCGAAGATTTTTTTGACGAATTGTGCTTCGAATCCACGTTGCTATGTTGTATTATAAAGTCTGCGGGCTCAATATTACTGCCTGGAAATTCTTAAATTCAACAATTCTATGGTAAAACGAAATAAACCACTCTTTGAAAACAATACATGGAATTTTTGAGAACTGGTGATGCTACAGCTTCATGAAAACGATTTTGAATTATATAAAAATGATGTACCACGATTTATAAAGTTTCAAGATAATTTAAAATTTTCGAGACTTCATTGCAAAGTGGTAGTGCCCTCAAAAAATTTTAAAAAGAGATTTTTTTGAGCTTAAATTTTAAAACCTTTCATACCTCATAATTTCAAATTTTTTTACGAAAATCTTTTACAGTTTTTATACATCATCTCGGATTATTTTAAAGAATAATATCTCCATAAGGTAATAAAGTGAAAATTTAAAATTGCTGATGTTAAAAAACTCTGAAATTTTTAAAAATTTAATTGTTTTTAATGAAAATTTTTTTACAGAAACGACTTTTTATTAAAATTTAATAAAAGAAATGCTTCTGTTTTATAAATATATTTTTTAGTGTTCATCTTCGTAGGAAGACTTTTCTAAAAATTAAATTCGAAGAAAATCCATGCCGAACTAGTAAAGAAGTCGAACCTTCGGTGAGCAAAACCCAACTGTAAAATAACCCAGCTAAAGCGACCCTATATAAAAAAGCTCGAAACAAATTAACCAACTCACATATCACAAAGAGCCCCGAACCAAATGATAATCTACCTCGGGTAGGAAGAAAAACCGAGGGCGCTGAAAGAGAAAAAGAGCCGAGCTTACCGCGATAAGGCTCCGGGTGAAATAGAAAAAAAAGAGGGAGGGAGGGGAAAGAGAAGGCTCTTATCGCGGGCGCACGCGTGCAGTCTCGCGACAAAGGCCGGATCAGAGGACCGGAGATACAGACAAAGGGGGACGACGAGCCCTATAAACCACGACCATTGATGGACCGACGCTGAGATAAGATTGGCAATCATGAGGACACTTATAATTCATACCGGACGATTGATTCCGCTGGTGTCGACGCTACTTGAGGAGTGTAGTTTCGAGATTATCCTGGATGAGCTTTAAAAGAAGGTGTGCTGAAAATGATTGCGTCTCTTGACGCCATTTGGTAGATAAAGGTTTCAAATTTATTATCAATGTGACGCAGTTTGAAAAATGGACTCTAACCTAACATAAATTTTAAGATTCGGGTTGGATCTGGTTGATTTATTTTTTAAAAGATCTTGGCAATTAAACTTTTGCAACAAAATTTTTTTAATTTTAGAAAAAAATTCTAGTTTATTAATGTTTAAAACAAAATCAATCAAGCCAACATCTTCCGAAAAAGGTTAACATAAAAAATCATAAAATTTACGTGAAATTAGTCAAAACAAAAAAATGTTCAAAAATAGATATATTTGTTTGTATAATTTTGATACAAAAAAAAGATTGATCTCAAATCAATGTAAAACAAAACAAAAATTTTAATTTTATTGTTAACTTGATTTTTAGTTTTTACCACTTCAAAATTTTGAATTCCATTTTTACTGAAAATAGTTTTGATTCTATACTTAAGAATTCAGGGCACTGACAGGACTAATAATGTGCAAGATGTGTCAAAAATAAACATTTTCAGTTCTGAAAAAGCAGTCAAAAATTGAAGAGATTTTTTTTATCAATCATGCACATGCATTTTAATTCACGAAAAAAAAAAAAAAAAAGAATGTTTTGATGTCAAATTTTCCCTGAATTATTCATGTTAAGCAAAAAAAAATTCCTGCCAAAAAAAGTTTGACCCAGTAATGAAAAAATTACTATCAAATTTATCCAATATTACCTCAAGATAAAAAACAAAAAATAAATAAACATTTCCCAAAAGAAAAAAGAAAGAAAAATGTATTTACTTACCTAAAGTGGAAACCTCAAAAAAAGCCAAACAAACAAGAAGAGCAAGGCAGCCCTGCAGGATTCGCGGCCACAGGAACAATAACCGCAATAACAAACCGCGTCGCGTCTAGCCGCGAATAATATTTTGCCGATCGGGCTCACCACCACCGCGATAAATCAGCTCGCAATACCACCTCCCACCCTCGGTCGCTGGCACCTCGTGACGCTAATTAATTGCGCTCGGAATATCATCCGGCCGCGCGTTCAATTAGCGGGTAATTCAATATTTAGATGGCCCAAGCCCGTCTCGTTCGTGCGGCGGGGGCTCTCACTCCGTTAATGAAGTCCGAAAACGCCCGCGTCCTTTCGACTGTTGTTTTCGGTACGAACTTCCCGTGGTTTATCAGCCTGGGAAAATTCAATTTTCGGAGAATGGAAAGGACGGGGATTACCGGTAACCGGATTTTGATTTACTAGTTTTTTTTTTTTTTCTAGCTCGAGCTTCTCTATGAACCCGGAAAGTTGTAGAGGCAGACTGTTTGCCATGATAAAAAATTATTTATGAAAACAAATGATAATCTTATTGAAAATATTAACGAGAGATATTAATTTTCATTTATTATCGCAATCCGTCGCAAAGGACATCAAGGTAACAGTTACCTGAATATTTTTCGAATTTTGCTGCAAAAACTTTGACCATTTATTATTTTTGAAGAGCATTCTATTTGATTTGAAGCGTAAAAAATTGAGTATATGTTAATAACAAAACGTAACTTCAATAATTTCTCAATTCTTTCAGAAAAAAAAAAAAAAAGATGAATTAAAATTTTATTATTTATTTATGCACCTGAGAATAAGATACAACAATTGCTATATTTACTATTACATTCTCCATGTGGTACTCGCAGTATACAATGGAAGATTTGCGAACTTTATGAGTATGAAACGTCTGGTAAACAATGTAACACATAAAAAATAATTACTGATACTACCTAAATTATAGAATCAAATTTAAATTTCAAGTATCATTATATTTAATTTATTACATTTTAACAAAAAATTAAGTATTATACATTCTGTGGTCCTTACATTATAGGAAAATCTAAACTCTATCGCCAAAATCAAACGTATTTAAATTCTTATTCTTTTTACAGTTTTATTGTTTTTTCAAATGAATGACAGGTCCACGTCTCTGGAACATGTAATCTTGAACACCTTTATTATTGACCACCCACTTTTCAACAAACGCCTTTTGAATATTCTCGTAACCACCATAACACTCAGCAGCGGTATCTTTACAACCAGAAAACAAACCGCAATGACAATCACCATCCGAGCAGTATTCATGATTTTTACCATCCAGACAAATTTGAGTGTAGCACAGAGGTGGATCGTTCCACTCGAGCCAGCTCGAGTTGTCAAAGTTGTCACAGATGAGTCTTGGTCTAGGTCTGAAGTATACCGTGCTTGGGTTACCACAGCACGGGATGGTACTGGAGGAATCGATGTTTTTCATTGCAATTATTACGAACATAGTGAAATAATGGAATTTCATCTTAAACCGATTTTTGTAAGTAAACGAGTCTGGTATGAGTGATGTTCGTTTCGTACTGGATAACTAGAAACTAAAAACCACGGTGACACGCGCGATGTTCGTGAATATATAAAATGTGCAAACAAAGTAATTAACACGTATTAACGAGTAAACGTTATCAGCGGAAAAATCCGCTGATCCGTTCAAAAATATCTCTTGAAATCACTGAAATCTGGTATACTTATTCTGATTTTTCGTGTATGCTTTTTTTCAAAATACTTTTAACGATTTTAACAAACTTTAATACGGTATTACATAAAAAAATCTAGAAAAATGAAGTTTTTTAAATTCCGCAACTAAATTGGCTTACTTTTTCAAATTTTTTAATTATTTTTGTAATCACGAAGTAATAAATTTTTGACGTCTTCTAATATGTTGATTCAAAACTTTCTTCACGTTCATGTTTTTTTTTTTTTTTTTTTTTTTTCATTTATTTTTATATTAAGTCTTCATCATACTTTTTAACTTATTAAAGTTACCATTTTAATTTTTTTATTGACGAATATTGACGAAAAAAAAGCACATGTATGTATAGTATAAAGATGGAAAATTTATATAAACATTGAAATGGAAGTAATCTAGAAAGCAATTTATAGAAGTATATAAATAGAAAATTTTTTTATTGATGAATTTTTAACAATACTTTTGAAAATGAATGCTCAATTAGTGCATCCAACTTTATCTTTTTGTTAGAAATCAATACTTTTAATAAAAAAATCAGTTTTTACTAATCTTAATGAAAACGACTACTAAAAAAATAGGTTTTACTGAATCATTGATTTGCTCATAAATAAAAGTCGAAGTAAAATGATATTCATTGACACATAGTTCAGAAACTTAAGTTATACAGTTACTGTTACGTTGTACAAGAAAATTGATATAAAAAGCGTTTTTCAGAGTTCTTAAATAAATATTCTCACTGCTTTCTTCTATGCAATGCTGCCTATTGTTCCCATTTCATAAATTCACTTCGAAATTTTGAATAACTCCGTATTTTTTGGCCCATCCTTGGCTGAAAGCTTCATCAAAAGTATCGAAGGTGTCGTAACACTTGTCAGCAGTATCTATACAGCCTTTCATAAAGGTACACTTACATTTGCCTTTCGAACAGTGTTCATGATTTTGACCATCTTTACAGATTTTGGTTTCACAAAGTCTTGGGTCTCCGTAACTGTATCTTTTTTTTGCATTAGTGTAATTGACGCAGCTGCGAGGTTCTACCACTGTAAAGTATACAGTGACAGGCTTGCAGCATCCTATAGCACTAACGTTATCAAAGCTTATAACTGCTATGATAAAAAACAGTAAAAAAAATTTCATTTTGACACTAGATAGAATGAAATAATACCACTGTTAGCTTCAACTGATACATATGTATGGTAACGTGGCAGAAGCGTGAGTACTAAGTATTAAAAAAAAAAAAATACGTTAGCAGATATGCAGTCATTTTAAACAATAAATTATTCATGTATAGAAAGATATAAAATATTTCGTTATTTTTAAAAATAAATTTTTCAATCGTTTATTTGTAGAGACTATTATAAATTAACTGTAGTTAGTAAAAATAGTATTTTTTAAATTTTCAAATATTTTATAGTACTTACATTTAGACATAATACTTCATTTGTATGTCTTGCTGTAAATTTAGTAAAGTCGGCATGAATGTACATTTGTAACTTTATCAAAGAGTATTATAAGAGAAGATCTATATTTAACACCTGCGTATTAAGAACTTAAGTCAACAAGTAAATAATTCGACATTTAATGATTTTTGTATCATCACATTAATAAAAAAAAGCTTTTCCTAAAAATTTTAATACAAAAAACCTTAATTTTTACTATATACCATTAAAAGAATTTTTTAAAACATAATTTCGCAAGCCTTGCCAAGATCTAATCAATTCCTTCGGTATTTAATACTAGAGAATCATAAAATAAAATTTTGATCTCTCAAAACCTAAACTATCCGTCTAAAACCCAAGACTTCGTTCGAACATTTGAAAATCCACCCCATTACAAGCCCCCCTCGCGAGAAAAAACACAAAAGACACTTATTGCCGCAAGCCCGCACACAGGGTTTCGGTGCCCGGGCGTCAAGCGTTTCCCAGCCGGCGGTGCCCCATTAACAATGAACGGGATGTTTGTCCAGCATAAACAATCTTCCCCCTCCGCAGGCTCTGCCGCTCGCTTGCACTTTCTCAACTTCGCCTTCAAAAGCCGCGATTCTCCCCGGGTATGAATTTTTGATCGGCAATTTCGCTAGGCCACAAAAGCCCCGCCCTCAACCCCCATCATCATCGTCCTCGTCGTCATCAAGCGTCTTTGTCCAATCTCTGAATGAAGTCTGAAAGTAGCTCTCTTTGACCGACCGCGATATACCTTTTGTTCGAACCCGGGGTTAATAGTTTTCCACCCTTTTTTTTCCCGCTTTCTTTCTTTTAATTCAATCCTTTGTCTCGATGTGTAAGGATGTGGATGTTCAAGATTGTCTTACGGTGATATTGAACTTTTGTTTTTGCGGACCGGCTGTTTGCTTTTTTACTTCGGTGCTTCTTGATTGCTTTTTTTGATTAACGCCTGCTTTCCCGGAAGAAAATTTTATTTATTTTAGAAGTAGCTAACGTTGTTAAATACTTTTGTTGTTATTTTGCAGTAAACTGCAGTTAAATACTCGTTACTCATGAAATGCATTTTGGAACTGGTAGAGTTTATTGTATGGGAGTTTAAAATAAAATGAACTTAATCTCGATATTTGTTTATAATGAAAAAAACTGTTAAAATTTTAGCAAAAATGTATTATATAATATTTAGTTAAACTCTTTTCAATGTAAAATTCATAGAATCTTCTAGTGGTAATCCACAGATGGTCGCTTAAATTTTTTTCCTTAAAATTCAAAAAAAGAATTATAATTTTTAGACTTCTCAGAGTTAGATCAAAAAAACATTGTCCCATAATGATCGAAAAGATAAAAGCCCAATATCAAAGTATCGCAAAACCTCGAACTTCCAAAACCGTCGATATAATTTGCGCATGCGTTGATTATATAAAAATTAATAATAGTTTGGGCCAATTAAGAGTATCATGCGCCCGAGGAAGAGCATCCGAAAAAAATATGGCGTTTAACGCAAAATAAAACAAGCCAAGGAGGAAAAGAGACTCGGTGGCGGACGACGTGGCGGGGGAAGGGAAAGAAACACGACCGACGTATACGTTACGCTCTCCTCTCCGAGTCGTTCTTTCTTCGCGGGCGTGGAAATTAGCTCTGTTTTTAATTAAAGCGAAGGAGATGTAATTTTGTTCGTCTCCCCTGAAAAAAGTTAAAAGAGGGGATGAAGATTTTTTTCTACCGAAAGGGTAGGGGGAGAGAGAAAGAAAGAAAGAAAGAAAGAAAAAAAAGAGACGGAAACGTGCACGGGCTCGCGTACACGCCTTTAATTTCTCATTCGAGGAAGAAGAGCAATTTCCCGGGTAATTGTTTTCTCTATATTTTTCAGCTGATTTTTTAATGAATCCGCGCGCATGAGAAAAAGACCGCTGAATTAACTTTCCAGAAACAAACTACCTCGTGCCGTATTTTTTAAATGTTTTAATGAAAAAAAAAAAATTTTGCCCGTAAGATCATTATTATTTGAGGCTCAAAGAAGCCTCAAAATTTTACTTTGTGGGTTAAATTAAGTAATCATCAGGAGCTTCCTTCTCACCACGGCTTCGTTGAATAAACAAAAGAGCTCTAAGTTTCCTACATATCAGGCAAGCATCTTGAAACCAACAGTACAGAAAGTGCTATAAAAGTTCTTTCGATTGACCAAAAAAATCTTTGTGCTTTGCTTAATCTGACTCGGTAAAACCATTTTGATGAAAAACTACATCGCTAAAATTTTTTAAAAACGCGAAAAAATTAATTATGTTAGTACGAAACAAGAAATTCAAGATGATTTACAGTTAACAAAACCTTATTAAAAAAGAGGTTCAATTTTTATTTGAAAGCACATGATTTCAAAGCTAAATGAATACAGTATAAAATTAACCGGTCATTTAAGGTGAAGTTTTATTTCAAAGGTTTTTCTTGGTAAAATATAATTTTTTAAATTAAACTTAAACAAGATCTTTTTCAAAAGAAGTATCATTAAAAAAAATTTCCATGTGAGATCTCGAAAAAATTATTTCTGTCATTTTTTTACTGGTCTCAAGTCAGAAAAAAATCAATTTTTGAAACTTACTTTGAAAAACGCAAACGTAAACCAAAGAAAAAAGAATAATAAGGGATGTTTTAAATAAAATTACGCAAAATTAAAGGCGTAATTATACCTTTAAACCATTTATATTGTTATAGTTAAGTACTACAGTGAGTTTGATCGGATATTTGTAAACTTGGTTTGTTTGTTTGGTGAAGTTTAGTTTCAAGATGTTTACCACTCGATAGAACAGACAAGTCGTTGACAAGAATGAGTAAATCAAGCTTCCACCGATAAACCGGAACGATAAAGTTTCACCTTTCAATACAACTTAAACAGTAAGTAACTGTCCTAATTAATTTATGAATTTTAAAAATAGAAAAAAATTAATTAAAGATTTTTCAAACAAGACCAATAAACACCTCATGATCGATACTTCCTGTCAATTAAAATTTTGGCACCCACACCTAAAAAAAGGCCGCTTGACATAAAAAGAAATTCAATCCCGTCGTAATCCGAAAAAGTTGATACTATCCAGCCATAAAAAGGCCTATCGAACGAAAAAAAAAAAAAAAAATTCCCTTCTAAAAAACGCGCTTCACCGCCCCCCAAAAAAGTCTACAAAGCGGCAGAGAGCGCGCTCAATCGAGCGGGACAGCTCAATCCTGGACGTAATTAAATAAATCGGTTCCTTTTACCAGCTTCCTCCTCGGTTTTATTCCCCAACGGCCATGTCAACGGGGAACAGAGTCAATAGTAGTCGTCTTTCTGGCCAGCGGGGGAGGTAAACAGGACTCGGCGAAGCGTTTTAGGCTGATTGATTCCGGTGTACTTGACCCACTGCACACCGGTGAGTACGTTTAGGCGAAAAAAAAAGCTTTCGGTCGAGCCTGATGGACGCATCGACTGAACATTTTTTCAAGCGCGTGGGGCTCTAAAAAATTTAGAGATTTTTTGGAATTTTTTGAAAAAATTTTTATGCGATCATATTTTTTTTTTTTTTCATTGATATACATATTTTGATAGTTGTAAGAATTTTCATCAGAATGAGTAAATAAAATTCAAAGTTTAATAAATTTTTTTGACAGAAAAGTCTTTGTTTTTGAAAAAAAATAAAGTAAATTTTTTCCTCGACAGCCAAGATTCAATGGTTTACATTGAATCCGTACTGCTTAGAATCATTGTAAATACATCTTAAATCGACGGTCCCAGCGAAGAAGAACCTTAGCTGAAAATCTGTTGATTTATAATTATAATAAAAGACTGAAATAAACAAAAAATTCAAAGAAAATCAAGAATCTTAGTCAATTCGTACAAAATAAATCAGGTTTTATCACTTTTTTCGATTTTTTTATTCATTTAAACCTCTTATTGGTAATTTTAAATCGGAAAATTTTTGTCTAAGGTTTTTCTTCGCTGGGACTATCGAAATAATGTCTTGGAATTCAAGAGGTAAATTAATAAAATATCTACTAATTCTATTTTACAAACCAAATAAGAATCATAAATTCTTCATTTATCAGTGAAAATTTCATCTATACTTTATAAGTAAAGATGTTAATAAAACTGTATAAAAGAATTATAAAAATTACACAAAACATATACATGCATAGTTGAAGAAAAAAAAGATTGTAAAAATTTATTGCCCCCACTCGTTCCGTCTGCTCCATCGCCGGTGGTAAATCGAAACCACGAGGTATCATTTCGGTACAGGCAGAAGCCGTCAAACAGAATAATTTGGCATTCTTGGATGGGTCGGGGCGGGTTCACAAAATTCGGCAAAGAAAGTTTGCTCAGAGCAGGGCGAGAGTACCGGAAACGCGGGAAGCAGCAACAAACGAGGACATGAAAGGCTGCCACCTCAAGAGACTTTGGCCTGCAACAACTCCGTAGCGGGGCTCGTCGAATAAGATTAGATCCTCCTCGGGAAAGGAAGCCAAGGACGCTCTCCTTGGCTCGCGTCTATGACTAGGCAATCTAATTTTCTATCCCCTCCAAAGGAGTTGAGGAAACCCAACGCGTTTTCAATGAGTTCCGGAGGAAGGACCGATGATTATGCCAGCGCTACAGTCTCGACTAATTCCAGGGTCATGCGGGAAGCTAACTTGACACGCTTTTACGAGGAGAGACTTACGCGAAGCCTTTGGCCTTACTGGATGGCTGACTTACTTTTGTAAAAAGAGTTACCAGCTGGATCTCACGGAACGATATATTCTGAGGTTTTGGTTTTCTAGCTGGAAATCTGAAGTTAAGTATTTGAAATGTTTTCTTGACAACAAAGTTTGAACAATGACAACTTGAAGTTTTATGGGTTTGTGAGTAAGAAAAATTTCTTTGATGCTGAACCAAAACATTTACTGGCCATGACACCAAGGACACATCTTAATAAATCACTAAATCATCCAATAAATAACTTCTCTTGTTCTTAATTTATGCAAAAAATAATCAAAGACAAATAGATCCAACAGCTGTATTTTTAAATAAAATCCTCATAACCATTCACTATCTAGTTCAGTATCCACTGCTCGGGGCAAGTTCATTACCTTTTCGGCACCTCGAAAAGTTTCGAGATTTCAAAAGAGATACACAATAACTTGCAGCTCGTCAAAGGAATAGCTCGAGTGTCGAGTGCCTCTCGAAAGAGTCGTCGGCAGGAGAAATCCAAGCGACGTTAACCACAAATCGCAATTCCACTCGACGCCCGTGTGTGCCTCGACTCGTGCAATATTTCCACCGATGTACGTCCGTTCGCAAGGCGCGAGCTGGGGTAGGTGGGAAGGGAGGGGGGAAGTTAATTTAGTTCAAAACCAACTCTCGCGAAATCCTATAAACCGCACGCGCCGCGCGACGTCGATGCCTATAACGGAAATGGCGCAAGACACCCGTTTCGTTGTGTGTCGCGGGGAAGACCCGAGAGATGTTTAACGGCTGTGGTGGAGGTCGCGAGCTGCCAAAAAGGAGTATCCCAAGGAGCACAATGCCGAACGATGGCTTATCGTTACCTGGATGCGGGGTTTATTCCGAGAGTTAATTAAACGCTCGTTTACGCGGATACTTGAGTCGAACTTTGTTTTTATCAAATTGTGTTTTTAATGGAAAAAATAACTTTTATTTTTTGGTAAACGGTTTCAGAGTGAAATTATTGAAATCAGTAATCGTAAAAACTGAGATAGACCAAAATTGGACACAACGATTCAAGGGCATTGCCCTCTGTTATACAATTTGATAAACCTCGAGATAAACATTACAATGACTGGTATGTTTTAAGACAGTCTGGAGATCAGATTTGGACAATTTTGCAAAAAGTCCTTTATTTTATGATAGATGTAGCCCGACAAATTTTTTTTAAAGTTTTATTCTTTTCCACTTAGTTCAGAAGAAACTCTTCCAGAAACAAAGCAATTCTTCTATTATGGCTGCCTAAGTAGCTGAATTCCCACAGCTGCAATGCAACTTGATAGGATTCCATCTCGCCCTGATCTCTGGCTTTTATTTAAGACAACGTTGCTGAAAGTAGGAAAAAAACAGTGGCGGTATCTGTTTTCACGCTGGCTTGACTCTGGATTGCTGCCGGTCTTTGGTAATTTTGGCGAGAGCAAGTACATCTGCTTTTTCAGCCTTTGCATAGTGAGGATCTTGGTGGATGGCTGCCTTTTTACTTACCCCGAATTTGGTTACCCGTTTTTACTTTGAAATCTTCCTCAAGAAACAGCTGGGTGCGATTGCATAATTTGTTTTTAGTTTAAACAATCCCGAGTTGAATTAATTCCGCAAGTCGGGGAATCTCATTTCTTCCCGGTTTGTAATTTCATTGGATAAGTAGGTTAAAAAAAAGTTCTCAGCCTCTCTCACGGCTTTAATTTAATCACTTTTAGCGGTTTGAAAATAAGTTTTAAAAAACACGAAATCAAGGACGGTCCCGGTAAGTCAAAAGATTTATTAGACGAACTTGCCTGGCATTTGATGAAATATGAGTTGCTGGTTTTTCAGCTCTTAAAAATTTAAATCAGATTATAATTTACGAGCTACGCTCACCGCGCCCCCCCCCCCTCTTTTCGCACGAACTACACGCGCGTAACAAGCCGAAAAAAAGGGGGTGGGGTAGAAGTGTGTAACCCAGCGAATAATTAACGACCTCGTAAATATATTTTTTCACGGAGCAGTACACTTGTATCACATCTCGCGTAAAAAGAGTCGGTATTAAGCCCAAAGAACTGGGTGAAAAAAAAAAAAAAAAAAAAAGAGAACGCCCGGAAAAATACGTTATCCGTCACGTCGGTTCAGCGACTCGAAAAAGCATTGTTTTTTTATTCCCTACAGCCACGAGCCGCGTGACGTTTGAACTCGTTACAGAGGAACTTCCTCCACTTACCCGCACCAGCGAAAAATCCACTCGGCCTTTTTTTTTACTCTCTGTCTACCTAGCTAGCCCCCGTGTTTGCATTCATTTTATTCACCGTCACGCGTGCGCCGGACATTTTATACGGGCATTCTTCCAGTGTCGATTTCGGGGCAAATAACAAGAGCCCGCGAGCGAATAACCCCTGCCCCCGCCTCTTTCGAATCGCTCTTTTTTTCAACCCCCCACCCTTCTCTGTATTTTCCTTTTCGGGGGGGTTGGTTTTACGGAAAAACGAAACAAAAAGTCTAAACGATTTGGTTTTTTCGGTATCGCGTTACTTTTGCGCCTCTCGCGATATCGCTCGCCTTTTTTTTTTTTTTCGGAGAGTTATGCGCCACGGTTTGCCGAATGTATGCTTCGGAGTTATTAGCGCAAGCACAAGGTTTTCTAATTTAATAGCAATGCGACGACGGGGTCAAAAATTGCACTCGGTTTTACCCTTTTCTTTTTTTTTTTTTTTTTTTAATACGTCAAGCATGAATTAAATTTCAAGCCCTTAGGCTCTTTTTTCTCTGCGCGAAGGCGTTGAGCTAGTTTATTTTTTCTCTCATTCCCTTGGGAGGAAATTAGCCGAGGGAATGAAAAAATTTTCAGGGGCGCTAACGTGTTTTCGGAATTTTGCGTTACGCGAATCAAATTAAGACCGAGGCGCGGAGTAATTACTTTTATAATTCCTCGACGTGGCTTTACTCGTTTTTAACTCGAAAATTTTTCCGTCCTGTAACCTCAAAATCGGATCTTCGCCCCTTTTGGTTTTCGGTTCTCGGGGGGAAAAATTAAATACCAAACTTGGTCAGAAAGGGTTTTTTGGCCTCCTCGTTGCATTTGCAAAACCCTTTGGAGGCTAAATAAACCCTTGCCCGACCAGGCTGGTTGTATATTATTTTTAGATTTTTTTTTTTTTTTTTTTTTTTTATAAAAAGAATTCAACAATCCATAAGGAATAATGTATTTCTCTTCTTGAAATTTTATTTTGATTTTTCTATTTTTAATTCAGGAACTTTCAAGTTTTTACAAACTCATCTAAGTATGTTAATTTATTATTATTATTTTATATCAATGATAGTTTCTTTTGAAAGCAGAAAATTTCATAAAATTACCGAAAAATTTTATTCAAGGCAATAAATGAAAAATTCATTAAAAATAATATTATTGAAATTAAGTATGATCATTTATGAAATAACTAAGAATAATTATCGCTTTTTCAGAATAAAATCATCCATAAATTTATGATCCATCTGTCTATAAAGTCAAATAAACACGAAAAAAAAGAACCATCTGAATCAACGACATAATTTGCTCGATTCAAGGATCATTTTTTTTTATCATACCAATTCTCAGTCACCGCGCTGGTGTCGACATTTGATGCTGCAAATGAACGAGTTGAAGTATCAGCTACTCTGAAAGTTTAATTAGGAAAAAAAGAGAGCTGGAGGGGTACGAGAATCAATGTTAGAAAACGAAACGAACGGATCGAAGTGCAATTACTCTTGTCCCCGCGCCAAAGGTCCCCGCCCACCGGCCGCCTGCCCGCGCGTTGGTCGGAATAATGAAGGCCTCTGTACCATTTTCGACCCTACCTCTCTTTCTTTCATTCTTTCCTTTATTCTCTTCGTACCTTTATTGTTGACTCACGGTGTGGATAATTGCTTTTTAAATTAACCCAAGAACAAATTAACATATCAAACGGCCACTCACTGTCCCCGCGCTCTATTTTTTTCCTCCTCCTCTTCTATTCTTCCAGTCTTTGTCTTTGATTCCGAGGATGTGAATTTCTTCTTTCGTTTTTCCATCGCTTCGTTTTAATTGCCAGGTGCGCTTTAATTAACGGAAGCTCCCTTGTTTACCTAATACGCGAATCGAGTTTTGCCGGAAGCAACTTTTTTTTCAATCGCAAAAACTTTGGATGATTTTATTTCGCCCTACCCACCCGGATTGGTTTTTCCAATTTCAAAAACTCGTTTATCTCGCGATAATTTTGTGAATTTTGCTTCCTGTAATCGTGCATCAAACTAGCACAAGGGACGGCTTTTTTTTTACCCCGCCCGGGCGCATCAAACGAATCGCCCGTAGCGAATGAAAAACTCGCTCAAACAAATCCGTGGCGCCGCGTGTGTACAAAACCTATTTCCCGTGCGTCAAAAAGAGTTAAAAAAAAAAAAAAAAAAAAAAAGAAAAAGTTTATCGCGGGGGAAAAAAATTTCATCAGTAGGCTAACCGGCCTCGAATTGACGTTACGCAGGGGAAGGTATCGTTTCGATCGTTTCTCTTTGTCCTCGGGGCCGGTTAAATTAACGCGCTTGCCCCGGGAATGCTCGCTGCCTTTCGTAATTGCCGATGTTAAATTATCAGTTTCTCCGTGTTTGATCGCCCGAGCGTAGTAGTACGCGTCGCGTGTACCGCGTGTATGTACATTCAAATTTTGGGTAAATGTGCGGGACAATAATTAAATCGAAGGGGGAGGTGCTAAATAATGCAGATGATAATGCGACGCTGTAAATAAGGAGACTGACCTGGGAATTGATTTCATAATTAAAAGTTGATTTTACCCCCCCTTTTTTTTCAGTTTTTGGAGGAAATTTTTTTGGGTAAATGATTAATTGACCGTTTTTACGGTGCACGTATTTCCTGGTTTAGTACCGAAAAGTCGGGTAATAGATTGATTGGCTGATTAATTACTTCTAGCTGCGTTGATAAATCTAATAACAGTCAGATCGATTTATCATGGCTGTTCTAATTAACATCTTTTTTTTTTTTTTTTTAAAGAAAAATTGGCCATTTGGTACAATTGGTTAATTCAGTAAGGTAAATGCTGTTAATTAATTTAACTTTTTTACATTAGTTCTATGAACAAAAAATTTTTCATTTAAAATTATGACCACGCGCGGCAAAAGTTCTTCACGATTAATTTTTGTCTTCCAAACTAATTTTCCAATTTCGATCCAAGGTTTGAGACATGATTGACTTATTTTATTAAACAAATCAATTTTTCTCACGATATTATAAAAAGTCGTAAAAGAAAAACAGCTGATTGGAGGATACCGCTTCAAGTGATGGACTTAAGGTGGGATTTAAAAAAAGTTAAGTCCAGGTGCTGTCATAAAACGAAGCACAGTTAATTTAATATGACAAATTTAATCTTCCATCGAAGAGATTATACTTCATCCCTCGTTTTTTTATTTAATTAATATCGTCGAGCTGCTGTCAAAATATTTCTCTGCAGGATTGTAGGAAAGCATCATGACATACAAGAATGGCTTGTTTTGGGGTAATTCTAAAGACATCATTTGAATATTTAAAAAAAATCTCCACTTTAGCGTGGTATTTTATCGAAAAGTAAATTCTAAAAATTGTTAAAAAATAAAAATTCATTCATTCGGTACTGACTCTTAAGATCCCGAAAAAATGAAAACGAAAAGTCAAAAGTTTTAATAATGTTCTTCACATTTTTGTTCAGGTTATAATGCTCTGAGTAAAACTAAGACTTTTAAATTGTTTTTATTGTAAAGACAAAACGAATTTTTCTTCAATAAAGTTGTCAGGAAATAGAAAAATAAAAAACCTTATTTGCTTTTAACTTTTTCTCAGAATCATGAGAATCTTAATTTTCATTCATTATCTCAATCGTAAGAAATTGATTCTTTGAAAGAAATTGATTCTTTGAAAACAAATTTAAGAGCTTAGCTTGAGTTTTTATAAAAATCAATATTAAAAAGTGGGTAATTTTATAAAAAGATATAATAAAAAAATGAAGAGGAGGATGTATTAGACAAAGAGAAGAAGCGCAAGCGGTAGTCAGGCGCAGTATACATGGAATTAGCGATAAAACAGCCAGTCGTTTCATGCAGGAGGTGAGACTGCGCCTCGTTAAAGTGCGGAGAAGGTGATACGTGCGCCGTGTTTAAAACGGTCTCGAGTAGCTCTCTTTTTTTTTTTTTCTTTTATCGTGCTTTCTTTATCTCATCTTGATTTTCAGCTGGTATATGGAGCTCGATTTTCACCTTTCTTCGACCTGGAATTTCAAAATTTTTTTATACATATATCATGAAACAAAGCTTCTTTGGCTTGAAAAATAAAATATTTTCGCTGAAAGAAAAAGTAATTCTCTTGAGGACATGAAGCTCTTTTCATCTTTTTTTTTATTGACAAGCTTTTTTTATTTAGTTTATATATATTTTTTCAAAGTGGCTAGTAATATCCCTGAAATTCGTCATTTCTTTTATGTTATTTTCATTCAAAATTTTTTGAAAAATAATGAAAGATTGACTTTTAAGCTTGACAAATATTTCAAGATGCTGAGAATTAATTTTTTCGTCAAAGTTTTTCCACCTTATACTATCTAAGCAATAAGATTTTAAGTCAGTTGATTCTATATCATTCAAAATTCTTGCTGTTAATTTATTGACGATTCAAAAATCATTTTTCATTTTTTAAGAAGACGCCAATTCAAGAATTCAAAGCTTCTCAATTTCAATCTTTCTCATCAATTGAACCTATAAGATTTTACTATCTCAAATAAAAAATAAAATCCATATTCTGAGTTTAAAAATATACTTCCACAAGATTCAAGCCACTAACCGGTCGCTTACCTGCGCTCGTCAGACATCTCATAAAAAATCCAAGTGGCACAAAATAAGTATTGGGCCCTAGGGAGCGAAGCGAAGGGTCGGGTGAGCGCATCATCATCGGTATTCATTGGCAGTAAAACATAATCCGACATTATGTAGTACAAGATTTACCGCTTGCCTCACGATGCTCCCCGTCGATCTTACTTCGAGCCACCCATAAAGTATGAAAGACGTTTCTGCGGTAAAATGAACTTGAGTATACAGATTGTATTGATGGCCTCCCAAAATTAATAATCAAGGATTACTTACTCCCAGCTTTATTAAAAAAATTTTAATCAATAAACCTAACTGCAAAAACTCTTTTATCTTTCTCATTCTACAAAAAGTTCATCAACAAAAGTTTCAGTTAACAACGACGTAAGAAATAGAGAGAAGATAATCGAATCAATGGACTAAGTGGATTATGACGTAAACCTCAAGTCGATTTACTCGTCTCTCGAAAAAAAAAAAAGAAAGAAGAAAAGTAAGGTAAATGAAGATGGACCATCATGACAGGGCGAAACAAAGAAAATGAGATTTACAAGGGGGAGCGAACAAGTTTCGGCAAACGATTATCGGATGATACCCAGAAATTTCGTTCGACCAAAGTTTCCGTCGAGCTAACCCAAGGGGTATTTGTCCCCAATTTGATCGACAAGGGGAGAGGGAGAATGAGCACGGGACTTGCATCCCGGAGACCCTCGATCATCCCCGTGGCTCCGGGAAAATATGAGTTGGAAGGCCCTACGCACCTCGACGGCTATTACTTCTTCCCGGTGATTCTTCTTACACTTTTTATTGTTTGGACGTAGTTTGATTGGACTGTCGGAGGGTTGGAAGTTCAGATTAAACCTCCGAGAGAAAAGATTGTTCCAGCTAGTGACGGATATAAAGTAATGCGGGTTTAAATTCACGAATTTATACTTTGAAAGTCTAACGGACGATTTATTTGGGGCATCTATTGAAGGACGTATTTGTGTCAGTTATGGATCGCTGGATAATTCAGCTGTGTGCTCGGAGACAGATCGAGACATGACATAATTGGACCTTGGATTGACGTTCATACACTCATCGAATAGTAACCTCACTGTGATGTTAGCAAGCACCAGATCATGTGCCTCATCAATGTACACAAAATACTCTTGTTTCACACATATTTTGATGAGCTATGACATACTTAAAAGTCTGGATGCAATGTAAACATGAAGAAATAAAAATTACAGTTTGATGTATTTGCGGTAACCGATGATGCCTTTGCGTGAAACCTACTGCAAACTCCAATACGTAAACTGCTCAATCAATAACTTCCCTATCGCATCCATCCCTTTTCTACGAGGAAGCGCATAGCATGAAGGAGAAGGGGGTGGGGGTCTGGAATGGACTCTGGGAGGTATGAAAGTAGAAGCTTGTTTGATTAACCGAGGCGCTTCACTTTGAGCACAGTTATTAATTGCTCGATTACTCGCGGTCGGACATAATCTCGCCGATGATTGGCTACGCTACTCTCTGGCTTAAGATAATTCCGCGTCGTGGCGAAGCTCGGAGTTGGTATGTATATGCGTGCCGAGATTATGCGGTGACATGCATCGATTTGACGAGTTGTAATGCAATTTGGACCAGTTGAGGGTATCGTATCAAACGCTGACAAGTTTAGAGTTTAATTTGAAAATGATAGGGTTAAATTATTTAATGCAAAGGCAGAATGATATTTTTTTTTTCTCAAAAGGTTGAAAGAATAGATTGTTTGCTTTTTTAGTGGCTGAATAGACTCTTATGGTTTCGTAACAAAAGCAAAGATCACAAAAAATATTTTTTTTATCATTTTATGAATTTTAAATTTTGAGAAATTTACAAATCTCTACCTGAATAAAATGAGCTGATTATTCTGCATTGATGTTTTAGCCGATTACATTTTAAAATTATTTTTAATTTTGAAAAATTTATTGATCTGGGAGTTATTAACATAAGTACCTTCATTATTAAACGATATTCACTGATTTCCGGCACCATTTCAAAATGTAAATAATTTTTAATAACGATGTCCTATCATTAATATTTGTTCGATTTACGAGAAAGCATTTACGTCTCATTGATATTTTGTTAGTGAAATTATATATTACCATAATTAATGTTGATTAATATTTCGTCACCATAAAGCAGTGGGAGAATGTCAATCTACGAATGAGTAATTTATCAATTATTTGAATCATTTCAAAATTTTTTAATAAACAAACTTCACATAAAATTTTGTGTCAACATCTAGTACAATGATACCTCCAAAAACCTTGAAAAAGTCTCATCAGCTAGCTAACAAGATTAAAACCGACCTCTCCACAAAACCATCCTCAAACAAATGGAGGTATAAAGCCGTTAACCAAAACAAGCCCAGGTCCATAACCATTCAATAAATTCGCGGTCCCCTCGAAGCTTGCTGAATCATTCAGAGCGTCGAAGGAATTCAGATCATGTATTACTAATTTGATCGTACTCTTACCGCGTCCTGCACCAGGCATCCTCTCGGACGCCAATCCTCTTAGCGTCTTCCTCCCCCAAAATCACGTCCTTCGAGAATGTCATCCGCAGCGGTATCAAATTGATCGAGGTCATGGAAGGCTTGTCTCGGGATTTCGAGTGAGGGGAGGCAGGTAGACTCCAGGAATTCCTATATCGAATTCCGTCCGTCGCTGCTGCTGCTACTCCGTCCTGTGTCCCCTAATTTGTTGTTTGCATGCCCGGTGCGTATACTCCCTCCCTGCCGACTTATGTGTATGCGCTCTTTGATGCAAAGCTCCATGAAATTTTAATTGGCTCCTGGAACTGTTATTTCACTATGGGAAGTGCAAATGGAAGCGGGAATTGTTTTGATTGCGAGAAGGATTTTTTGTTTACCTATGGTCTAGGAGTGGTCCAACCAATTAACAGTTTAAAAAAAGAAAGTTAAAGTTTTTACAATTAGTTTATTGTAACATCAGACATAGCCTATTTTGAAATTTTTGAAAAGTTTTTGAATAAAAGAATTTGTTTAATTTTCTTGAAATTATCATCACATTCACAATAAACATTTAGGTTTCATTTAGGTCCTTTGACCCGGATTTTTACCAAAGTTGCAATCATTTTAATCAATTTTTTACTGCACAACGTTTCAAGGGCCATGCCCTCCTCTTCAGGTGTCTAAATAATATTATAACAATTTTAAAAAATTTTAGTACATGAGTAGAATATTCTTAAAAGTAAAATATACAAATAATAACATACCATACAATTAGAAAATCAAACAGAATAGGGTTGGCAACTTTTTGAAATTTATAATATTTTTTTGCTTATTTCGTTAAAATATCGAAAAATAATCGACACGTATTTTTTCTTTTAAAAAAATAAACTAAAATTAAAGGAACTACAAGTGTTTAATTTATTTTTAATTTCGATATATATAGATATACTTCTAATGGGATTTCGGCGATAATGACGTCATTAACCCATACTTTCAAAAACTTTTCTTAGTTTTTTTCTTGCTCAATTTTAATTAAAAAATTCTAAAAAAAATGTTAAAATTCATTAAAAATCGAGTACTTTTAAAAAAATATATTTTTAAACTACCGGTTGCCAACCCTATTAGAGGATATTTTATTTATTTGTTTATTTATAAATCACATACCTTCCACAAAGATCATAATTTACACTAAAATTATTTTTAAATAAGTTTAGGTTAAAGTCTATAGAATATAAAAATAATAATAAAATTTCTTGAAATTAAAATAATTTCAACAAGTTGATACAATGACTACGATGATAAAAGTGTAATAGTAAATTTATTTAATCTCAAAAGCAGTTAGACAAAAATACATTCGAAAAATGAACAAACAGAAATAAATAAATGCCTGAAATGAGTTTTATCAGAATAAATGATGTGTGTACACAGGCCGCTCGGACAGGCGTGCCGGAGTCATCATACATTTCTCATTTCGTCTCGCGATAAAAATCAATAAACATCGTAAATTGATAATTTCGGGTGATTTTTTTTCAGTCCCTTAAGCCCATTTATTAAAAATAACAATGCGTACCAAACGGTGCGATAATATTTTATGAGATTAAGCGACCTTTGGCTTTTGCTCGCGCTGGGGGGATTAACAAGAATCGATGCATAGATAAATCCCCACCGCAGGAGAGAGGTAAAAAAATATATGAAAAATAATACCCCGAGATTATCCAGGTTTTATAAAAAATTCAAGCCAAAAAAATAATTTCAAAAGTTCTCCTGAAAGGCGAAAAATAAACGTAAACTGTGTGCGATGGGCGAAAATTCATTAAGGGCACTTACCCCAGGTGCAGGTTTTTCTCCTTTTGTTGCCTGCCACCACCTTTTTTTTTTGAACCCATCGATATTCAGAAAAGTAGAGAGAGGGAGAGAAAGAAAAACAGCGCTTTTATTACGTGTAATTTCCGTCGTTCGACGTGACAGCTACCAGACGCTTCGCTGAATTTAAATGCCATTTTCACTTTTGCATTTATTATGAACGAGAGTAAAAAAAAAAGCGAGGGAAAGGAAAGGTAAAAAAAAAATTCATTCCAGGCGCGAATTACACGCTGGCTATAGTTGACAAACTCGTGTGTGAGCGAGGCTCGAATGAATGGTCTTATGTTTATTACCTGTCAACTGCAGCCGAGAGTTAACGGCTTCAAAGTTTCAGAATGTGAAGCTTTTTGAATGTTTTCGATTAAAGGTTCTTTTTGTTCCCCATCAACTTCATAGGAGATTCATTGCCAGTTTTTACTACTACAATTGATTCAAAATTATCAGATAATTAATGCTCAAACATTATTTTACATAAACGAATTAAAAAGCATCATAGGAAAAACACAGTCTAGCTGCGTCTGACCGAAAACGTATTGTACTACTTGCTAATTATTACTCAAACATTATTTTACATAAACAAATTAAAAAGCATTATTGAAAAATACAGTCTAGCTACGTCTGACCAAAATCGTATCGTACTACTTGCTACTACTTCGAAACAAAATACTTCTATTAAAAACCAATAAATTTGAAAAGGTATATAATACTCATCACTAACAATTCAATCACCAAACAAAGTTCCAGCGTAGCCGATCATTCACAAAAATTTTTCCACATTTATCCTCCGAATTTTGACCCACGCTCCGCTCGTAGATCTTATTTACCATACAAGCCCCTGCGATAAATGGCCTCCTCCTTCCCTTTTCCCCGATAACCGATGTCCGAGTAAGGGTCGCGTCTCGCATATATATAAGGCACTTAGTAGTGCCGGCTCCTCCTTTGAGGCACCTGACCCCCGCGTTATTAATTGATTCTTCGTATCTGCGGGAAAATTTTGAGCGCAGCAGCTGTTGGCCCGCAGGAGCATCGAAAGTTGCGAACTTGATGCGACGCGTTGGCAACCCGATCATCAATTAAAATTGTTAGCGCGTGATTTGACTTTTGTATGAGGAGGAACTTCTCTGCCCATCCTCCGCCCCGTCAAAGTCCTTGTAAACTTGATGTCGTATTAATAATGTCTGCCTGGTACATTGGTTTGTGTTACACGCTCCAAAATTTCCCCCGAAACTTGGGTAGTTCCGTGACTGAGAGTCTTCGAATTACCGTCTGGAGATCAAATCTCCTTTTGAGAATATTACACATTTTTGAGAACTTTTTTATTCGGCTAGTAAAAAAATCTATTATTTTAAAATAGGTCTGCCATTCGTCAAAATGTGTAATAAATTGGCTAGAAATTTAAATAGGTAAGTATCTTTGTATCATTATTTCGTCTAAAATTATTACATCTGTCTAGCTTTTTTGAGCGCACTACCTTTAGGTATTTCCAACTATGATATCATTTTCACTGGTGTTGATGCAATTGGCTCTTGTAGTCTTGTGACTTCGTAGTTGAAATAACCTTATCAGCTCACGAATGCAAAGCTTACGATGAATAGTGATAGCTACACATGCAATAGGAAAAAAAATTATTAGTCTTAATTAAAATTATCGAATTGACTCACAAATAACTTTTACTTCAATCATGATTGAAATGCATTATCAAATTGTATGAACAAAAATTTTTGAATTCAAACGATCGCTTAGTAATTCTTTAGAGAGAAAATCCAAGTTACGGTTCATAGTTATGGTTTTTTGTACAATATTAGCTTACGTTTCATTAATTTTTAGCGCTCAACGACCAGTTTAAAAAAAAAAAAAAAAAAAAGTTTTTAGTAATTAGAGCGTTGTTTATTGGTAGACTGTTTGCTTCATTCAAGAACCCATAAAAAATAGAAAATATTCTGTGATGTTTTGTTGCTGTATCAATAGTGTAAACACGTTGAAAAATCGGTGTTTTCCATTCCTTATACTCAACAAGAGAAAAATAAAAAAAAAAAACCGCCTTTCAAACAAAATATATACTTTTTTTTCAAAAAAAAATTCCAAATAAACCAGGCGCTTCCAATACTCTGCCCCGCCTACGCCATAAAACTTTGCCAGAAGCAGATTCTCCCTAGCGCAACATCTTTCCTACCCTCTAAGATTTTTTAATCGAAAAACAAACATTTTTTTTTCTCCGTTTACACCTATCAGAGCAAAATATTTGTGTATGCAAGACGTCGGAGTAAAAGTAAGCTCGCGAATCGGCCATCCGTGCAGCCGAAACTTTAGCCCCGAGTTTATGAGGAAGCCACGGCGACGCCGCCACTTCTCGCTATCTTTTTCATTTGGTCGGCCGAGATGTTTACAACTCGGGTAAAGGAAGACCTCACTGTTTGCGTTCTACCCTCTGCATTATCAATCTTCGGAATTAAGAGACTCGGGTTTTTTAGGTAAGTGCGACGAATGGTTTGGATGAGTCGAGGATTTTTTTTTTGCGCGTTTCACAAGTCTAACTCGGTGTTATTTTTCAACGAAGTCGAGCGTTTCAGCTCCAGTTAGTTGAAATTTTATCTCCGACTTTTTTCGCTCATACTAATCAGTATGGTTCATTTGCATAACCGAGAAATAATTTCGCATCCTCGACGTTGGCGCGCGTACGTACCCTGGGTAAAAAGTCCACGCTCCAATTCTCTTCCAGCGCAAAAAATACACGGGAAAAAGAACTAGAACAATTTTTCTTTTCTTTTTTTATTAAAGTGTATATTTTTTTATTAAAAAAGAGAGAAAAAGATACGCGTACGCACGCAGTTGATGCGCTTTTAGTTGGCTTTTTTTTTTTTTTACCTCGAGTAGAAAAAAAAAGGATTTTAAAAAGCCAGGAAGGAACGGGAAAAAATATAGGATACGGGAATTTTTCACGGGGCGTTAGAAATTTTCCCCGGCGTCGCCGCGAGGCACTTGCGAGAAATATAAAAACATCACAAGAGTTACACTGAAAAGAAAATAAAAATGAACTCTGTCCGTCAGATATGCGCTTTACCACCTTTTCTCTGAAGAAGCGTTTCGGAAGCGAGGGAGACTTGATTTTTGAGCTATGAGAAAAACATGACGGGTGTCGTGTCGCTCCGAGGCGTTTTGTAAACTTTTGTTGGTCAATTTAAACTTCAGTCTTTCAGAAAAAAAGTTTGCTTTAATTTGAGCTTTTTTTAACTTTTATTGTTTTGAATATATCATTCTACTTGTAGGTAATCAACTATTAAATAAACAATACACGATTTCTAATGATTTTTTCTGATTTTACTATTGAAACTTACGAAACAGTATTATAAAACAATATCATATCAGTTTATTTAAAATAATTATCGAAAAAATAAGTTATCTACGAGGACTTCAGATTATTATCAAAGGTATAATTATCTCTATTAGAAAGTTCATAGCGCATATAATTAAAAAAAATAAGTTGTAAAAAATCTTTCAAATAAAAATTCTACATTAAAGTAGCTCATTTTTTCTCGTAATGTATTTTTTATCAACAAATTTAAAATGAATCATCTTTAAAAAAAGTTACTGAATTCATCATTTCCTTAATTTTTATGATTGTTTAACTTAGAAAAATTATTATAGCACTAATCAAAATGGAGGCCAACAGTGAAATTTTAATCATGGTGTAGCACTTATCAATGCAATCATTTTTCTCCGATAAAAATTCAATTCCAACCACCGAAAAAATCTGGTCAAACCCGAAACAGCCCTTCTGCCTTCTAACGCACTTTAATTAACCCAGAAAAGGCAGAACATCGCAAATGAAAATTCACGCCCCCTAAAAAATGCAGGACCAAATTTGAATGCAAAATTTTCGTGCGCCCGTTCACGCAAAATTTTCTCCTACAATCTCGCGAAAACACGCCGGCGCGCTAAGCCCCCGGAATATGCATATAGCTCGTCGTTTCTCCGAGGATCTACGTCCGCAGCTGTAACGGCTGCCCCTTTTTTTTTTTTTTTTTTTTTTTTTTTTTGGCGCTTTTTAACTTTTACACGCAAAGTTGTTCCGGCCTTTTTCGGTTTGAATTATGGAAATCGCCGCCGGAGAATTAAGTTTCATGATTTAAGAAATGGATTGCAGGTAGAAAAGCCCTGGCCGGTTGCTCCTTTCTTTTTTCAGGAGAAAAACACCCATTATTTCTCCTCGTCCGGCCGGCTCGTAACTCCAACGCACGTGCGCTGAGGTGTAATTTCTTGGCGTTATGCGATTTATTTTTAAGATGGATTTCGGCTTTGGGTTTGGGCGCTGAAGAAAGTTCAATGCAACGTTTCGAGGGGTTTTTGAAGTCAACGAGTACCAAACTTCAAATGAAATTTCATTTCCAAGATGTCTCGAGAATTTTAAGATAACTAATTGTTTATGAAAGGCTTCAAGCTACTTAAAGGAGTAAATTTTACAAGATCCTGTTGAGAATTTCGTAAAACGAAAACAAGCTTTGCATATCTTGAATAAAATGTTTCAGTCACACTTGAATTTTAAAAAGTTCTTTTCCATTCGGGTATTTAAAAAAAAAACTAGGTCTCATTCAAACGTTTTGAATAAAAAATATATAAATCAATAAATTTTCTTTCCGCTAATTTCTTTACTGCCAGAAGCTATAAAATATGAACGTAATTGAAATTCTGAAATAAAAAAATTCATGCACGTGCTATTTTGATTAAAAGAAAAGTTATTACAACATATCAATCACCAATAACAGCAACTGTCTATAAATATTTTAAACCGTTCAATTTCTCGAGGGTCAAAAGCTCCGCAAAGCGTATCGAAAAAAGTAGCACTTTCTAATTATCGCCGGCGGGGCTCCCTCGGCCGCTGTTTTCTCGCCCAACAGCCGGGACATTTATATCGCAGCTCGGTCCTGGAGAAAGTTGATAAACGCGCAAAACCAGGCCGCGAAATTTGTCGTAATTTTTCTTCGCGGGCTTACCCGCTGCCGAGGTCTTGAGTACTCGCTGATTGCAGATTTGGGCGGGCAATTTCGAGGCACCGCGTAATTGAATGGCTTCGCCCACGGGCACCTGCCCCGCTCAGCCCTTTATCGCTTTAACCCCCCACTTTACTTTTTTTTTTAATTCATTCCTTTTTTTTGTTGTACCTTATTTTTTGGAAAATTTTTTACGGAAGGAATGTAAGAGCGAGACTTTTCATAAGCCTGATACGGAAAAAGTGTTCCATTTTCGAAAAATGGAGCATTTTGGATTTCAGTAAGATTGGAATTTTTTCATTTTTGAAAAGTAGATCGAATTGAGCTTGAAGGTTTAAAAAATATGTTTAAAAATTTTTTTTATATTAAAAAATATAAAAAAATTGATTAAACTTCTTTAGCCGTAATATTGAAAAATCTATCATAGCCACCCTAGCTTACGATAATTAATCTAATTTTATAGAGTTAAGGAATAAACTAGATAATTTTTTTAAATTATTTTGAAGAACGACGTTACAAACCCAAGAAGATTTATTAAATACTCCGATCGATCAGTAGTGGGCGGATCACTTCGCCGTGGGCGTTTAATTCGCGAATTACAAGCGAGCTTTGCTCCGTCGTGTTCAAAGCAAATCCCATACACAGCCATTGAGCGATAATCAGGAATCAGTGGTTCGTACAGCCAGGCCGGCAAACATTACAATAATAAACCGCCCAGACTCGGGCCTTTTTTTTGCTCGAGGTTTAAGAGCACTCGAGTGCGTCGTCATCTGTCCTAGATTTTACCCGCCAGACGAAAAGGGCCTCGAGGATGGGATCAAAAGAAAGGCAACGGATTACACGTTTTACCGTACTAATGGAGGTTTTAAGCACTCGCTTTAATTCCGGACAAAAGTAGGGAATATATGAGAGCTTAATTGGCTAGATGAATTTTGTATTTAAACTGAGTTAGGTTGAGAATGGTTTTTCAAAAGGTTTTACCAAGGTAAACCACCCGTTAAAAGTTTGTAAAATCAGTTGAACGAGTTATCTTTGCTTCTGTGGTATGAACTCCTTTGTGATAAAAGTGATACTTCAAAGTTTAAATAATAAAGTAGAAATTTTTTTTTCAACCAGTTATTTAAGTTTGAAGATGGTTTTTTTATCTTTTACGTTTCTTGAGGAATCTTAGTTTTTAATAAAAATTTTCTAATATAAATACAAAACAAAGTTTTTTTTTTTGAGTTTCAAAAACGCTATTAGCAATGTAGCTAGCTTTAATTAATAAATCAAAAACTGAAAACCTATGAGGCTATCATGATCGACGAAAGATTCCCAAAATATTTTTTCCACACATTCAAACAGAATTCAATAACTCAAAACTACTCAGGCCGATAAAATCTGCTCCCCCTCCTCCAGGTTTTTTATTCCCGCCATAATTTTGCTCTCGCAATCAGCGCGCGATAAAAACTAAAATCTCTTTCGGCTCTTACACGTGGGCGCGTTTATTTTTTTCCTTGCGCAAAAGTGCGCACACGTACGCGTGGCGGGCCTTCTTGATTGCGCGCTCCCCTTTATTGGCAGTAAAGTCCCTCGTGCGCGAAAGTCGCGAGAAATATACAGACCGAACGTGATGCTGCTTGCGCGCGTGACAATACCAGAAAATTTTTTCGAGGAACTGCTTTACGATGTCCACTTGTCGCTACCGGTCGAACAAGAATTATTTTAATACCGAGTTTAGAGTACAAAAAAGTGTAATAATAAAATTTGACTTGTTTGGGTCGTACTTTAAACTGAAGTGTCGGGCTAATTGAACTTTTTGAGTAGATACAGATCGTTTGAGATATAAAAAAGTTTATTTCAAGTATTATTTTAGATTGATTTGTACCATTCAAAAAGTATTAAAAAACTAATGTATTTCTTACATAAAAAAGACGGTGGAATACATCCCAACTTATTTGGGTTCGCTGTAGTAATTTCACAATATATGCTACAGTATCTTCAACTATCTCAAAAAATTAGTGAAGAGTACTAAAATATTAAAAATTTGTAAAACTCGATTTCAATTTCTAATTAAACTTACAAATGTAACAATATTTTCCAAATCCTTTTCTTTTTATAGAAGTAAATAATATTTTGGCCTTCCACAGTCAGCAAAAATAGTTAAAAATTTTTCAATTTAAAACAAATGCTCTCTTAACAAACTCAAAGTGATTAAATAATAAAATTATAAAAAAAGAATCAAATATAGATAAAACACAATTAGATTAATGGTAAATCCGCGGGAACAAGCTGACTGGAGGCAAAGAAAGGGGAAAGAGGAAAAATAGCGGATCCCTGTTAGCCCGGTTTTCCCGGGGCATTTTGTCGGCCGCCGTCGATAAACGGACGTAATAACGTCGTGTTAGGTCGGTCAGCGAGACCGGCCACCCTCCTGGCCTCGAACGTGATTTTCAAAGGAAAAGGAAGAGGAGTTACCATCGGCCGTCGTATAAACCGAACTTCGGTCGCCCTACCCCACCCCGTATATATGATGTAAGGGAAAAGATTCGAGCTTCCGATAAATCACGATTCGCCCGCTGAAAAATGCGGACAAGGCGAAAATTGAAAAATCGGGAGCTCAATTGTTTCAAAAAGTGGGAGAAAATTTCCTTTGCTGAGGAAGGGTAAATTTTCGGGTCGTTTGATCCTGGATTCAATAATTTTTCATCGCGATTATAACGCTATCTCCTTTGGTTGAAAATTTGAATCTTTTTATAAAAATAATACTTTTTCAAAAATTTTGGAAGATTCGAGAAGTGAGTGTAGGAAAAAAAATTTAGGTAAATAAAGTTTTCAAACTCGAAACTTTGATAAAAAGTTTCTCTCGTACGCAAAAAATTTAAAAAGTATTTTCAGATGATAATGATAGGGTGCATGATTTATAGGTAGACAGACAATTTTCTGTAACTTTAAAAATAAATTTCAACAATTTTCTATAACTTCAAACGACCGATTTTCAAAATGATTATATCTTTGCTTTTATTGATAAAAAATAAACTAAGTCTATCAAATAAGAGATAAGCAATTTTCAAAGCACAAAAAGTGCATTTTTATTCAAGTACAACCGTGTTTTAGTATCAATATTGATCACTGCATTAGCATTTATTGAGAAATACCTTTTTTTCGTAATTCGATATCTGATATTGACCGACTTTTTGATTATTACCCATATAAAGACAACTCAACAATAATTAATACCAACAAAATGTCGAGTTGTGAGCTATTCAGATCCAAATTTTATGTATATTTTTTTATTCATACTTACACAAGAATTAAAATTACTCATTGAATAACCAAATCCGATAGGACAGAGTCACATGTCTGACTAAACGCTTACCCAAACTACTTTCTTCCCAAATGATTCCCCTCGGAGGGAAAAGAAATCTGCAATAACACCATAAAGTAAGCCCTAAAATATTCACTCGTCAGACCTCCGGGGTAAAAAAAAGTTAAAGCTCCTCGTAAAATACATCAGCCATCCCTCTCGTTTCTCACTCAGTCTTTTTCTTCCACGACTTTTTTACTTTTTTAGCCAGCGAGCGCTAATACGTTAGAGGGATCAGGGCTCTTTTAGCGTTTCATCGCCCGATCCATTAAGCGGATGTTAACATGGCCCCTTCAGCTCACTTCGCAGGGAGGCTAAAAAGCGACGGGAGCGGGTGGGAGGAGGAAAAAAAAGAGGAGGAAACGAGAAGGATCCACCATCGCGGAGTGACGGTTGTGAAGAGTGCGACCTCCAGAAGTGGGGGAATTTTCATTCACACTTTTAAAGAGTTCCGCCCTGGGTGCGAATGTATGCGAGCTCAACTTCTTTTTTTTTATTATTCCTACTACTTTTTTTCCCCAAAGGGGTGGAAGTGAATTTATTTTTGGGATTGTAAAGTTTATTCCCAGCTCTTTAAATTTAATTTGTCGAAAAGATGCCAGTGATGAGTAACACCGGTTGTTTTGGAAATACAAACCTGAGTTTTTTAGTTTGGCACTAAGAAAAATTTTAAAAACTTAGATTTTGGTAACCTAATCATCATTCAGTTAATGTTCTTCTTTGATAAAAAATTATTTAATGTTGTAAATTATATCAAACAGTGAAATAGAAAAATATACGTAAGTTTCATAATTTTAGTATGTTGAATAAATCATCGTTTCAAAAAGTTTTACTTCAAAATGTATAGTTTTTAAATTATTAATCTTAAATTTGTTTGACAGAAAACGTCGAACACGACTAGAGTGATGTTTAATAATTAATCTACGTTATCCAATCAAATATGGAAATGTGCAGAGTAAATTTACGAAATGTCATTAATACATGATAATTAATAACTCATACTATCAACAAATATTACATGAAATTCTCAAATTCATTGCTTCAAATAATAAAAATAAATTATAAAGATTTAATTTGAATTTAGAAAGATTCAATTTAACTTTTACGTCTTCTTTTTGAATAAAATAATGATAATTTTTCGGATTGGTAACAATGAAACTAAATTGCAGTCAATTCAGGCTGGATTTCAATGTCACTGGGTCAGAAAAACTGAAAAGAAGATTTTTTTTCCTCATTACATTATCAATTTCCATCACATATTCATCAATTACATGTGATCTGAGACTTTTCTCACTTCACTGGCCTAGTTTTGTAATATACTATTTTATTTTATTCAATAACTTAGCATTATATTTTATAATATTTTTAGGATTTATTTTTCCTCGTATTTTTCCATTCAATTACACATTAGAATGATTCATCTGAAAGATTGACTCTCCTTTAAACATCCGAATTATTCAAGAGACGAAGTGTTTTTTTCATATGATTCTCTTTCCACTTCCTTGATATAAAAGAAAGAAAATCCACCTTATTTTCAGCTTTAAAGTATGGTTCGCCACAAAATCAGTTAGTTAAATGACGTCTTCAGACTTCCAAATGTCCGTGAACGAAAGGTTTCGTATCTATGCTAATTTTATTTGCGTTTAAACGAGGAGTGTCTGAGCTCTCTCAGGCATCTAACTCAAATTCAACAATTTCCGTCTCTTATTTTCTACTCTCTCTTCCCTTCCCTATAAAAATACATTATTTTCCCTTCGAATGGTTATCATCCCCTCCCAAGCTCATCGCAAACAAAATCGTTCGAAAATACATTTTCCATCCAATAACCTTTTCGCAAGCTCTTTCATCAAAATATTCGCTGACCCTCTAAAAAATTTGTCGAAGAATAAAAATATTCATTATCTCCGAGAGAGAGAGCAATAAATTTGTAGGCGCGCATTGACGTCGCAGCTGCAATAGTTTAATTCGCGACCTAAAAGTTGTCGCACGTGCTGGCAGCGGACTCGATGACGGCTTGGGATTTAGCGATCTCGTTAAAGCCCCGACCTTTCGATACTCTCTCTTTTTTATTCTTCTTTTTCTTCTTCTTCTTCTTCGATTTTTATGGGAAGCGTGTCCCAGACCGCTGGCTTTAGATTACACCCACGGGATAAATTTCTGCCTTTCTCAGCTGCGAGTGGAAGGAAGAGAGAGAGAGCATTTTTCCATCACTTCGGCTATCTTATTTAACTTCCGATGAACTTCGGTTTTTCCCAGGGATATCCTTTTTTTCGATCGTGATTTTCTGAAATTACTTTTCTTTTTCGACAAGAAACGGGCGAGGGCGCGTGATTGCGCTGCTTTGATTGAGGATTAAAAAATTTTTCACCACCTCGTGGGAATGATAGAGAAAAATATGAGGTTTTAAAAAATATTTTTCCAAAGGGAAGTTTATTTGTGACGCTTGCTCGAGACACCAGGGTCGTAAAATTTTTATAAGAATATAAATTTCAGGGGTAATTGCTGATATCGAGAACAATAATATTCTGGCTTCAGTGGTACGCAAACTAACGTAAAAAAATCTGAAAAATATTATGAATTCAAAGAAATGTTTCTGTTAAGTAACATTAAATGAAACACATTAACTACGTGTTATACAATCTTCATTTCTTATTAATATATTAAAAACTGTCGTTACAACTGTTTCAGTGCATTGCACCTGGATCGGACAACTTTTGTCGAGTGAACTCAAAACTTTATGAATTATGTTTTCTTTCTCGGATGGTTTTGACATTATTTAAATAAAGTTGAAGTGATTACGCAAAATTGCAGGATTAATTTTTACACTGTGCGTCTAAGAGCCTGAAAATAAAAATAAAAAACTCAAAAAACTCAAAAGAAGTTTTGAATGGGTATCTAAGAACAATGTCCTAAAAATTATCAGGAATAACAAGATACCAACCCTTTTTCTTTAGCATCGGATACGAAACGACTACAATCACAAAAAGGCATCACTACTTTTATCCGATTTAAGATTTATCTGAACCTTCGCGGGCATTCATTTCTTACGTACAGCTCGAGTCATCACAGCGATCGTTAATCATTGCTCGGGCGTCCGGCCTGTCGTATCGTAGTCGTCTTCATTCCTCATTTCTGTGGGCCATCCATCGGCCGCGATTCGATTTCTCGAGCTTTCTTTTTGGGAGCGCGATCCCAGCCGAGATATATCGCAGCCGATAAATAGGAAACGCATCGTGCGGCATCCCAGAATATATAGCAACCAATGCATCTCTACGCGGGATAAAGAATATCCTCATGTTTGTGTATCAGTTTTCTTACACTTTTTTTTTTAAGATTTCGTTGGTTTGGTTTGAAGCTAGTAGCCTAACTTGCAAGTGCTATGGTGTAGTAGACAGCATTACTTATATTCTAATTATGTGAGTGCCTTTTCAAATAAATTCATGATTGCTTGGTTATGTTTGGCTGCAAATAATTTTTATAGGTCAACATAGAGAAATGAAAAATTTATATTTTAATTTATTATGAACAATCACCAATCAATCTAATTACTTTGCAGTCTTAACTTTCTAATAAATTGATGAATATTTTATACCCTTCAGGCATATAATCGGTGCGTTTTCATAGCCCAAACCCAGTCGATAACTAGGTCGTTTTCATAGCTCACGACTGTTGTACCGGCGAGCAGTAGAGAAACGCCTGTTTCTTTACTGCTCGCACAGAAACGCTACCCAATTATGCACTGGACTGGACAACGTACAACACGTGTGATTCAGCCGGTAAAGATGGATCGAGCCGACGCCATCTTGAGGGTTATGTTATGCTAGTTGGGTTAGTACATACTTCTGCAGTCTGCTGCGCGCGTATTGATAGACTTGAAGAATCAACTACATTGAAATTCAAAAACTACTTTTAAAAAATAATCGTCATTATTTATTATTATTATTATTATTATTTTTTGTTATTTAAAAGTTTCATGAAATCATGAAGTGTTGATCTTGATAGCTGATACATGTATCAATTAATGAACAAGATGATCAAGTGATTTTTATAAATAGTTTTTTAAATCAATTATTTTACAATCAAAAAGTTTTTCACTATAATTTTTGATAAATCATCTGTGTTGTGTTATTGTGTATCTTTGAGTGAATTGTGTCTAGTTTGGGTGATATAGGTTATATTGATTAAAAATTGATTCCAAAACAATTTAACTTAATCAAAGCGGTTTTCACCAATGCTTATTAAATACAGTTAAATTGTAGTTATAATAAATAGAAATTTGATTATCAAATTATTAAAAAGGTGTTGCTATAAATTTAATATTGTCTTTTTTTTTTTAACTAAAAAATTACCATTCTATTGAATCAGTTTTACTAAACAACATATAAGAGAGTCATGCTGATAATTTTTTTTCCCAAGAATATTGATATTTTAGCAAAGTCAGTTATTTACACAGCTTTAAAATACAATATTAGTCGGATTAACCTGACTACTTATTTCATTTAACTATAAATGTATAATTTGATATCAAAAATTTTTATACTTTTCTTATTACAATAAAATTAAGTTTTTTTTAGATTTCTTTTTTTTTTAATTTCTTTCAATCACTAAAAAATACATTGTTTTGTTTAAAAAAAAAAAAGTTTTTTAAGTATTTTTCTTCGCTCCGTTCCGAAAACATCATCCGACCCAAAGAAACACGGCATAGTCCCCTTCAGTACGTAAATAACTGTAAAAGAGTTTGATTTCGAGTATAATATCAATTTCCTTCAATAAAATAAAATAAATAAAAAACTGATGACTTTTATGAAAATGTGAAAAATTTTTAAAATTTAGTAATTTTTAAGCACTAAAAAAGAAATTTGCTCAAAAATTTAAGTATGATTCATTTCAAGTTACTATTATGAATCGAAAAATAAACTTTGAAACTTTAGTTCAATGGACGCGTCAGCTTGCGATATTTGAAACTTCGGTCTGCGAATTATCTGTTTTAATTATAATTAAACTTTTTTTTTGTACTTCTCACGCCAATCTCAGAAAAAGCTCCATGGACACGCGTGAAGAGCGGTGTCACGAAAAGAAAGAAAACCACCAACTTACTTTACAAAGTTTCCCATCGCACGCGGCGCCAAGCTCAAACTCAAGAGAAGAGTGTTTTATTCTGCTTCATTTTCCTTTCATAAATTTCATTTTCTGACTTTTATTTTATTTTTTCTCTTTCTCTTTCTTCCTCGAAAACCCATTCTCCGTAAAAAGAAAGAAAGAAAAAAAAAACTGCTATTCTGTTCTTATCGGTAAGAAAATTCAAAATTTCGCGTTGTACTTTTTCCATTGATAAAAGAGCTACTTGTATCTTGACGCTTTTTCATTTGGTGCAAAGCACAGGATTATGGTTTTAAGCGAAACTTGAGTCAAGTTGAAATGTAAACCAGTACAACTGAAGAAAATTTGCTTATATTTTTTTCAGAGCTTACGATTACAATTACATTATTAGCTTTTAAAAAATTATTTTATCTATAAATTCGATCAGTAATTCATTAAATTACATTTTATTGTTTTTTTTTGCAAAATCTAAACATATTTACAATTGAATTTTACAATTGGATTAGTTTATAAAACTATAATGATACCGAATTCAAAAAAGCAACTAATCGTTAATGGTTCATAAGCAAATTACAAATTAGAATAATCTTGTGTTACAATTTAGTAGAATAAAGACTAAACCGATGATTCGTAAGACTCCTAAAATTTTAACAGCCAAGGAACTCCAATAATTGATACTTACGTTACTTACAAAGCTCTCAAAAGCGTGCGGATCTTTATTACGGTAAAAAGAGCGAAAAAAGGGTACGAAAAACTTTCCTCTTCAATCCCTATTGTCGGACGAAGATGAACGTTCGATACAAGAATAAAAAAAGCACCCTCGCACTAACAAAAACCCGGGAATAAATCGAAAAGCAAGGACAATTCATTCCGACGGAATTGAGGGAAAAAATACCCGTAAAGAGCCGATTGACTGGCACGAACTTTGGATATAAGTTAATTTCGCCGTGTCCCGATGTATATATTACTCGAGCTTTTTTTTCGGACGGAGATTTAGCTTGTTTAACGCGACCACAATCGCAGCTCTCGGAAGCGTTATTCAACGGATTTAAGGTGTTTTATGTTTATCGGAGCTTGGGCATGATCGCTGATAAAGCGATGCAGATTACGCGAGCCGTGAGTTGTTTATTCCCGTGCTTTCTCTTGTGTCCCGCGTTCCGCACACTTGCGAATGGGGGACGGCTCGGCGTCGATCGAGTTTGGATCGCTATTTCGGAGCTAGTTTTAGTGGACTTTGGGAACGTTTATTCAGGTCATTTTTTCTCCAAGCTGGGGGCTTTATTCGATTGTTGGTCGTTTTAAAAAATGTATTTTTTTTCACTTTTAGTTACAACTGCATGTGAGGACAAAAATAGTTACTGTATCCTTTTTGTACGCATTTAAAATTAATTATAATCCCATGACTTTTCCTGTGTACCTTAATGTATATGTGAAAAGATTTATTAAATAAATCTGGTGGATATTTAATTTTTTGAACTAACTTTTTACTTGCTTTCAGCAGAATAAACTAAAAAAATGTCATTTAATAGTTTATCAAAATTTATTTGTTTTAATTTCAATTACTATTGTTGTTCTTAATTCTGACAGATATGTATACAGTTAAATTATTCATCATCATTTTGAACTGCAGTCTAATCTTACTAAATCTTAAATTTAATCATCCGATAACTCGTTTTTATTTTAATTTTATTTTTTACAAACAAATTATATTTATAAGAGTACTATCTTAAAAATAGCCGAAAAAACTAGAAATCAGCTTCAATTACTTTTGTATCATAGAAAATTAGTTTGGTAATAATAAGAGAACCGCAACTTTAATTTGAAAAACCGATCTTGTTTCTTCAATCCAGGGCTTTATCAAATTAGCTCGACAAAACTGCAGTTTAATCAGGGTGGAAAACAAGACTGCGTCAAAATCCTCGTTCGGTGATCCTCCAAAAAAAAAAAAGCACAAAAGCCCCCCTTCTAAACTCTTCGAATTCGCCCCTGGTACAATTAATTTTGCTCCCGGTCGCAACCGAAACGTGCCGACAGTTATTGGACAAACCCAGCTTAAGCTCTGCCAGAAAGCCCAAGGGCAAAAACCCCGTCGCCGGGAGCTTTAAAAATAAAGCCCTGGCGAAATTTCTCCCTCCCCGGGCCGGCGCTAATGCGTCAATTTGTCATTTTCACCCCGAGCCCTTTTTTCCAGAGTCGTTTTTTTTTTTTTTTTTTTTTGTTCAGCCGACGTCCATCTACTTCTTCAACTACACGTGCCCCCTCTTTTTACCTCGGGCACGCGCTATAACTTACTTTTTACACTCGGCGGGAGAAGATTTGTTTCAATTTAGCAGGGGGTAATTCGTGGTGCTGTCCGGTAATGAATGATCCTCGGTCTCACCGGGGGAATTTAAAAGTCGAACGAGGGGATTGATTGATCGACGGTGCGGAAGACGCTCGGACGGTTTTTTTTTTTTAGCTTCCACTTTTCTTTTTTCTCTAGCAATCCTGCGGGTTTAATTAATTTCAAATGATGAATCGAGAAACTCCGACCGTGGGCGGGTTGCGTTTACAGAGTAAAAAAATATAAAAGAAAGGGAAGGAGAGCAAAAAGTGATGAGCTCGTTAGCTTGTTTGTGGCCTTGATGAAAGAGTTGCTTGTTCACGGGTTAAGAAAATTTTCCGTTCGCACACGCTTAATCGTAGATGCGTGTAAATTGTACCTTAATTGAGTATCTATTTTGATAAGAAAGATTGAAAGTAGCAACTAGTTTGAATTAATAATTTTTTTTTTTTTTTTTTTTTTTTTTTTTTTTTTTTTTTTTTTTTTTTTAGTGAGAGCTTAAAAAATTATAGCTTTTTATTTTGAACCTTATTAATACTTGGAAAAAACTTTTATGTTTTACCATGAAGACTCTATCATTTACTTTTTGCAAAATATACAGTCTTAAGTGTTTTTGAAATAAAAGCTCCAAGTTGGAGTCTCAAAATTATGAGAAGACTCTCTCTGAAAAAAGCTTCATTAAGAAACGTTTTATTTTCCAGCGTAGTAATGTATCTTTTGAAGAATAAAAAAAATAAAAGAATGAAAAGAAGACAACAAAGTGCTTTCATACTATTTTTTTCATACACTGAAAAATTTCATTACTCAGCTCGCTTTAATATTTTATCTTGAAAAAAGTATTCTCTTTCGGTATAAAACCCAACATCTATCGAGTCACAACTACCAAAAACCATAAAATTTTTCATATCATCATCAAAATTATCAAAACTAGCCTCGTAGAACTTATTTAAAATAAAAATCCCGCATTATTTGTCCTTTTATTCTCTTGACCCTCCCCGCTTCTCTCTCGGCGGGATCTTAGAAAGGCAATTTCACGGGTCCCGGGCTCTGAACAGGTGAATATTTCCCCCGGCAGAAATGAGTTTGTTCGCACCACGCGCCGATTACGTAAATATCGTCGGTCTCCGGGCTCGCGCCATGCAAACGAGTCCCTTCCACTTCCCGAGTTCATCGAAGTCGGGCTGAGCTATTGGTTTGTTTGCCGGCAACGCAATTATATCCGAGGAAAAAAGGGAACGGTAAGAAAAGATGAAAGAGAGAGAGAGAGAGAAAAGGGAAGGGTTTGGTTGCGCGCGCCAGGACGTGAGGTGAATTTAAAATTTTCTTGGATGCTAGCTGGGAGAGTATTATAAATCCGATATGCATAATCATTGTTGCGGTCGCTATTTTAAAGAAGATATCTTGCTTTTACCTACTGGATTGCTTTATAAACATTTGATGTCGTATGTATGATAAACAGCTGACTTTTTAGATGATTGGTAAATATTTATTTTCGTAAAAACAACAAATTAATTAAAAACTCTTGCTTTTATGCCTATGAAGAGCGTTTGATTTTTTAGTTAATTCTGGAATTAATGACTTTTTACTCCAAGACGTAAAAAATATCATTAGGCTTTTTAAAGACAAAAAGCATTTTTTACATGAGACAAGTCCTTGAATTTCGACAACAATTACTTTTGTAACTCAATTTTTAAGCTTTTCCACGCAATCATACTAAAGTCTTCTCATTAACAACATAAATAACTATTTTCTTCATTGAAATAATTTTTTCATTATTATTTCTACTATTTTTTACAACATCTCTTTCTCAAAAAAGAACTACCGATAATTTTCTAAATATAAAAAGTGACTTTTTTTTTTTAAACAAGAATAGTATTTTTCATGAAGGTTCCATAAAAACAGGTGGAAGTAGAGTTCAGCAGCAGACGGTTATTGTGGCGAGCGAGCCTGCGAAGCGGGCGAAGTGAGTCACAATAGTCTGCTGCTAAGCTCTGCTTATACCTGTTTTTAAATGGAACCTTCATGAACAATATTTTTTTTGCAACTAACTGCTCAAAGGATCTTTTTACAGTTACGTCAACAATATCTCTAAAAGTCTAAAGTGTGATTCGCACACTTAACCTCACGAGCGGCAGGGGCGAACGTACGCATAGAAATCACAAGCGCACGCGCAGATTCCGGCAGCACGTTGTATACCTATATATTGTATACAAATTTTAATTATAGGTATACAACACGCTGGCTCGAATCGCTGCGGTATCTGTTACCAAAGTCTATTGCTTAAACGAGTAGTTCCAAGTTTCGCCACTTATGGGATTTACAAGTAAAAATTGGCGCTATTTAGTGGAAGTTCCGAAATAATTTTTAGTGGAACTTGCAGATAAAGAGACTCATAACCTGCAACTAGACGAGCTGTGAAAAGAGCCATTGAGCGGTTAGTTGCATGAAAAAATATATATTTCCGTGATAAGAATGCTAAAAATGTTACTTTTTACCATTTATTATTCCAACTTACTGAAAAAAAAAGTATCTCCTCTTTTCAAGCTTTGTCATCGAAATGAATAGTCAAAGAGCTCATCCCTCAAATAAAAGTCCTTTTGAGTAAGTAGATGGTACGAAAAAAATTCCTTGGTGCAGACAAAATTGAATAGACCCTCGAGGGAAGCGTTTCCGTCTTCTACTCGCGAGAAACTTGATTACCAAATAAATACACTCACCGCTGGGAGGTAGAAGACGAGAGAGGAGAGGCAGGCTAAGATGAGTAAGAGTCTGTTGATTCACGAGTGGGCCACTGAACGAGTTTCTGAAGGGTCGTTTTTACAGCGAGCCGATTGGTGATTACTGTTGCTCCTCGAACTGGGTCAATGGGTTCTGCAACTTCTTACCTCCCAATTCCCATTGTTTTTGTAATATTGAAATGAATGGAATAACGCTGAGTTTCTTTACTTTTTACAGCTGTACCTGGGAATAGTACTTAACGTTTTTACTTTGGATAATACTGATAAATTTAAAAAGGTATGAGGACCGTACAAACTAGTTACATTCAGCATTCAATTTATTATTCCTTGTGACTTCACTTTTTTATGGTGTAAAATATTTGCTGACTTGAAGTAACTCGAATTGTTTTAAAATGTAATTTAATATTTATAGTCATTTTTGGTAAAAAAGGTTAAAATTTTTCCAATGACATTTTGTAATTAACCAGGAGCTGTGCATTCCAAAGTAGTGATTTTTAGTAATTTTTTTTTTTCATGTTTTTGAGTGACTTTTTAGTTTTTTATGTAGTACATAGATCTTTAAAGTCCTTCTTGCCTTAGTAGTTAAAGTAATTCTTTTTCAACACCATCATAGAAACATGAAAATAATACAAACTTAACTTACAAAAAAAAAATTATTCATGCACTTTGTAAGTGGGTCGAGACGGACAAGTAGTACAACTCGCTCAATAGACCGACAACCTCAGTCCCCCTTCAAAAGCCAACTACATCTCAAAAAGCCTTGTCGCCTCGAGCTCCCCTTTCTAAAAAAAAAAAAAAAAAAAGAATACGAAACCAAGCCTAATCGTTCCACGACTCCTCGAGGGCATCGAGTACGCTTCAAATCTGATTTTTCTCATGCCGGTGCTCCGTACAGTACATATATTATTTTCATAAGCAGTTCGACTGAAATTAAATTTCCGGCTTCATTTCCCGCGGTGATAGGGATCCGCTTTCAATGCCGGGGCTTTTGTGGTCGACCAAAGGTATCGGCTTTTCACCCGTGAACGATGTTTATGAAAAAAGTTTCGCGACGCCGATCGACTAAGATTCCCAGGGTGCGCATTATTCATTTTTTTTTTTTTTTCATTCGTGCCCTGTTTGCGGAACATTAATCGCGTCACCAATAAAACCGTACCCACTCGTTTTCAGATTTTTTCAATTCGCTCGGCTCGTGTCAAAGTTAGCGATCCAGGCATCATTAGAAGTCACAAAACATCGTAAAAATAACTTTCGAATGACGCTCCCAACGCCTGCTAGAGGAAATATAATAAAACCATTTCGCTGCCTTGAGATCGTAAAAAACTTCATTGGCCCATAAAGAAACTGTAAATTTACAACTGCCGTCGGGGGCCATCATTTCTCTTTATGTATTCGAAATTGATAGCTGTGCGTTTGCATAAACTCCGGAATCTTTTTGCGGGTAACAAGTGTGGTTAAACTTTGTCGGTCCGGAAAAAAAAAACATCGACAGCGAGAGATTGATGTGGCGATGGCTGCGGTTGGACGTGTGTTGTTTTGAGAATTTTTGGAACGCGCGCCCTTGTGAAGTGGAAAAGTTTGGCTATGCGCGCATCATACCGAGATGTACGTCAAACATCCACACGTAGCTTACACACGTTCATCGACGCGCAATAAAAATGGATCAACTTCAACGTTATAGTCTTTTTTCAAGTTGAAGTGATTGTAGTCATTGAATTCACTTCAAATTCAGGAAGGGTAGCTTTTTTTAACCACCTGAAAACAATTCGTCCAAACATTTTTTTGGGGCTTTCATAAATTTTTAAATGAATGAGTTAATAAAGCCAAAATTGGTATGAACTATAAAATTCATAAGATTTTTTGCGTAAATTTTTATTTTTATTTAATTCATGTCAAATGTTTAGCATTTTTTTATCATCTAACAGATAAATCAAATAAACAAAATTATCTCAAGTTTAAGTATTTATAATAGAAATATTCATCACCCAAGTGAATAATTTTTTCAAGAAATAATTTCAATATTTCGTGTATACTAATTGCAGACATTCAAGTTGTTCTTGTTTTTAATCCAAGGAGCTCACAATAGATTCTCTCCGGGTTGCATCTGAATATCGCCAGGATGTGCTCCCACCAATCTTGAGGAACGGGTGCATCGCAATACTCGCAACCATATAATATGTAAGTCTTGTTATCAAAATGCAGAAACTCATGTACGAGTGGAGGCCAGTTGTTCGTCAAACCACATATGTTTGAAAACATCATATTCACAGCACTCGTAGGATCATCCTTTCGGCGCAAAATGTACTCTCTTACAGAGAAAAAAAGTGGGTTGAAACTTGAGTTATCGTACTTCAGTGCCTCGCTCTGTAAAATGGGAAATACGGTGTAACTTCTGTCGTTGACCTTGAGTTTATCTAGTAACTTGTTAGCCAACGTTTCAATTGGACATGTGACGTTTTGTTCAATCAACGTGCAATTCTCCAGTTCTGGAAGTGGGTTGCAATCGTCTGGAGAGTAAGACCATTGGGTTCCTAGGTTAAAGTCAAACTTTCCAACCGACTCGATAGAGGACTCAATGCTTTCGTATTGTCTGCCGCCTCCTGCTACATGACGGCTGGCAAAGGAATAACCAAAAAATGATATATAATGACTAGAAAGTCCAAAACGGGAATTGATTCTGGTAGCACTGCCAAAACTGCTGCTTCTTCTAGCGCCACTGTACCGTCCACTACTACGACCGCCTCCTCGCAAACCACCACCACCTCTGCCACCACCTCCTTTGGACTCAACAGTTGATAATAATAAAATTAAGAAAGAAACCATAAACCTGACGTCTAGTTTCATATTGATGTCTCAGTGGATGCGCTTATTTGCTCCTCTTATTTCAACTTGTGAAGAACACTTTTGACATTAACACTAGTCACAAGTTACTTACGTGTGGACGATAGGTATATAGTTGTTATGTATTACAAGATTGTATATATTTTTCATCATTTTTTTTAATTTTTGATGACAAAACTTTTTTGGAAATTCTAAAGCTCCATGAGATGTTCGCATAAAAGAAGAAACCAGATATTAATAGCTTTCTGTGCTGTTGCGGTTGCTCACTTACATGGAGCCTGTGAAAGAAAAATATTTAGTGGCGTTCTTGAGTGGCTTTAATTTTACTTTAAAAAAATAATTTTTGAGGATATTGAACGAGTAAGAAGAAGGTGTTTTCATTCATGGGATATTTAAAAAAAATGATGAAAAGTTTGTTTTTATCTGCTTATTGAGAAATTAAATTCATTTGTCATAGCAAAAATGGGCGCTGTTACATCCATTCATTGTGTGATAGTAACATCTTTATGTAAAAATTTTGAGCTTGGCTTAAAATTTTAGTTGGAAGCGTTTAAAATAATAAATCTAATGATTATCATTTCTACCAGGGGACAGTTAAATAAGTTTTAAAAAATTTTTAATTGATTAAAGTACATATAAAAATAAAAAATTTACGTTAGAGTATGCAAATAAAAATATACCTTGTAAATAGTGAAGATCTTGAATTTTTCATCTGAACACTACAGGCACTTTTTCCTAGCTATACACTCAACCTTCCTCAAACCAGCTTCAGAGCAGACTATTTTCGTAGACGACCTTAGCCTCGGCTGTAACATCTGTATGGCTTTGTCTACTCTATTAGAGGGGGCTCGGGTATCGATTTCGGTGGTAATTCGTCACTTTGGTCTATGGGGGGTGTACCCAACTTTCCGATGTCATCCCCTGATTGGATATCTTCCATATCTCTTTGTATTAAGAGCAAACTAGGGAGGGGATGTTGATTTGCATTAGATCATAACTAATAGGCTGGGAGAGAAAAATTTGGCTCCTCCCATTGGATCAAGCGGGTGTTAAAAATAAAAATTATTGACCTCCTTTAAAAATATGTTGTTGTTTATGCCAGATCAACCAAAAATTCCAAAACAAAAATTAACTTAATAAAACACCGATGCTCCGAGTGATTATAAACCATTAAACAGTAACCAAACCACCTTAAAATCCTTTCAAATGTCCGAATCAAAGCGCAAGTAATGCCAAAATCTTCAAGCCGCACGATTGGTGCAGTTTTGCACATAGAGGCTCAACCACCCGCGGATTATAAAAAACGGTCGATGGAAATAACGCAGCTGTGTGCAAAGCTGCGAGCAAACAGGAAAAAATTGAATTGTTTGCCGAAGATAATTTTTAGTTCCCCACAAAAGTAAATAATTTAAATTTAAATGGGTTTTTTTTTCTAAAAGCCAAGAACTTCATTACAAGCGAACAAAGAAAATAGCCTTTGAAGGGCAAAAAATTGATCTTGTACAGTGAACACCAAAGTCAGATGATATATCGACATGGATTAAAAAAAAAAGGGAGACTATAAAACGTCAAAGAAGAGCGAATTTCAATCCGCAAAAAAGAAGTTACAGAGACTCTTGTGTCATAGACGTGCTCCTTCATAGGTAGCGGGAGGTAAAAAAAGGGGTATATTTCTGGGTCTCGCGTCTGACAAATATCGACAATATCGAGGACGAAACCGTGCGCGACAATAAAACGCAGCACGATCCGCGAGCGGAAACAACTCCCCGAGAAATTTCTTGGCTGGATAGGATAGGGCATTTACGTGACGCTGAAGAGGCGCGAGACGTGTTGCATTATGTAGCGAGCGGCTACAGAGATGCGACGCGAGTTTGACGCTCAAGTGCATGGAGGTATATGCTTCCGCGAATAAGGTTGACTGGGTTATACCTAAACATATCGAATTGATGCTTTTTATATGTTGACTTTTGCATTTTTATTGGCTTCTTTAATGAAATGTAAGCAATCTGAGCTGACTAAATAATGCACAGTCTACAAAAATTGTCAAGACAGCAAGTTGCATTTAAATTTTGTACTTTTTTGATACTCATGTTGTTTAAAACCTTTACTCTAGGAAAGGTTGTAAATGACATTGGTCTATCGTACAATAACACAGAAAACTAATGATATTTATTTTACACTTTTACGTAAAAATACAACCTATTTTAGTCCCTTGGAACATATTTATATTATATAATCCTATACTCATTAGAAATATAGTTTTTACATGTTTAGAATGGATAAAGCAGTGATTTGCACAGCCTCTTTAAAGAAACTAATAAACTACCTTTTGAATTAGTTTATCGCATAATATTGATTTTGTATCCCTATAAAAAAAAATTTATTATTATTTTCCTTAGTTGTATTTTTCGTTGGTACATCGGTTAAAAAAGGAACGTTGAAATTCATAACTGAAATCAAAGTGTGTTTAAAAAACATTTCAGTCAAATAAAAAAAAAGAACATAATATTTATCTTTCACATTGATTGGAAATTCAATTACTTTTCCGAATGTAAACAACCAATGGAAACCGTGAACCTGGATGCAATTAACGAAAACAATCGAAAACCATTGAGACTCAAGGAGCGATCGAGTTTAGCCGTAACAGTAACTGTTATTGTTTTCCGGTAACTTCGAGTATACAAAAGACTTCTCCCCTCATGTTCAGGCCAAGGGTATAAAAAAAAAGTCAGAGAAAATCACGTCTCGTTTTCAAGCAGTGTCAGAAGGAGCTTATATTTATTTACAAGAGATGATATTTTTCTACGATCACGGCCGTATCGTTTTGGCTGCTCGATAACGAGACGAACGAGTGCGCAAGATTACTGTGCCGCGTTGTGCTATTACCGTAAGTCGTTTCGAAAATTGTGCTCTCGATGGGAGGGTATTTTTATAACTTACTAAAGTTTCTTTTTGTCTTGTACTTCAAGAAATAGACGAGGAAATAGATTCAGAAAAATGAATTTTCTTTTTTTATAAGATCTTCAATTAATCTGGTCTATGTATTTATGAAATGAATTGGATAAATCTTTATATTGACTGTCCTACAACAAATAATCACAAATTATTTATATCGGTTAGACCATGGTTAGACTGTAAGATCGATATAAATATCTTGTAATTATTTATGAAATTAAATATTATTAGCAATGGTTTCTGTTTTTCCTACTGAAAGTTTTTAAATTCAACCACACGTCATTTTCTACAATCATAAAATTATGTTCTCAACATCAAAAATTTTCCTCATAAAACATTCCGAGTTCCTTCTAAAGAGAAGTAAAAAGCCTCTTTTTAGACAAAATCGTATTGGATGACTTTGATGTTGAAAATTTTTGAAATAAAAAGAAAAAAAAGGTAATTTGCGTCTGGTAATGGAAGAACCTCATAACTGTGACACAGTGTAAAAAAATAAATTTTACTCTTTTTGACAAATTCTCTTCTACATTGTAAAATAATGAGAGTAGCGTCGCAGGCCCTGAGCGAACGCGTGTAAGCATTTTTTAATGAACTACGGATCTTTTTGGCAAGCAACATCTGTTTTTATGGATGCATCAAAGGAAAATAAAAAAAGAAGTTTTTACTTTTTAGTACTTTACTTTCAAAAAAAAAGATTCAGAAAGATTACCCATTTAATTCGAGTGCTCAAGTAAAGTTTTTCAAAAGAATCTATAAGCCTCTTGTAAAATTTCGATTTTTTAATTTTTTATTTGATAGTTGATTATTCAAAAACTTAACATATCTGAAAAAAAATTTTTTTAACATAAAAATTTTACTTAGGATTAATTATAATGAATGACTGAGTAAGATAATGAAACCAAAAAGAGCAAGCGTAAAATTCAGACAGACAATAGAAGAACTTTTTAAAGCAGGGATAACATTTAAATTTATTAAAACAATAAAACAGCTAAGTGACCTGCCTCAAAAGTTTTCCGGCACACGCAAAAGAATAACTTTTTTATTATTGACGTAGCACGCCTGAGAGTCCCATACTTTAAATTTTTGATGTCACACATCGATATTGGATTTTATCAGCCCTTGGGCATTTCTATTTTGTTTTTCAACGGGCGGCATTCATTAGTTAAGCCGTACGAAGTTTTCCGATGCAAAAAATAAGCTCTCGAACTTTATCCAAAACAAAAGCGCGCGAACCATAATTTTTTCAAATTTTCTATTTTGGCTCGCTGTAGACTGGCAGGATAAAGTTTCCGCAACTTTTTTTTTCGGAAGACATACGTCACCGATGCAAAACCCAAAAGAAAATCAAACTTTGGGAGAAAGAAACTCCAAAGTAACCTTTGTGCAAAGTTCGCTGCTAAAAAATAATAAAAACCCGGATGCATAAATTACCAAGTGCGCATTCGTTAAAATCATATCTGTCGCGTTTATTCGATACAATATTCATTTTAAATCTGACTCGGGTACATATAAACGTGTATATCAGAGAGAACGCTTTAACCGAAAATTCTTTCTCGTTCCCGAAGTTTTAACCGATAATAACGAAAATGATATAGCTGGGGTGATACGCGCCGCCATTAATATTCCCTACCTCGGTTTTAAACTCGAATACATAATGTTTATTAAACGCTTTTTATGCAATACCGAGATAAAAAGACGCATGGGTCGACATTTGTTTTCGTTATTTTATACAACCAAACGCCTTAGGTGTAAAGTCTCGCTTCGAAGGTATTATCCAGCCCCCGGCAGAGCAAAATTACGTCGTATCGTATCTTGTTTCGTAAGGAAAAATGGCGGAGGGAGCTTTTGTTTTCCCGGCTCATTTTTGTTTACGGGCTAAAACCAAATTTATGGAGATTTGGCTGAAAGGATTTTTGGTCGCCTGAATTTGTAATGCATCGGTTACGGGGGAACGCGATATGCATGAAAAATATGTGAGCTCGTGATTTTTCTATGATACTCGGTGCTAAGTGCCTCGTGTCTTTTCAGGCCAGATACGAAATGTTTACCGAATAAAAAATCTGTTGAGAGATTTTATGTTTCGATAGAAACGAGATATTCCGTAAATTAAAAAAAAAAAACCTTGATAAAATAAATTTGGAGATTATCGAAGAAATTTTTAAATTCTTAACATTGCGGTTAATAAAAGAGCTCTCGGTTTACATGAATGGTAAGTAAGTAATTAGCAAGAAAATAAGAAAGTAAAAACTCAATCTGTTGATGTAGTTAAAGTTCTGCAATACTCAATTTATCAAAAAATGAGTCTGATTGTCAATAAATAAACAAGAATCCTCTTGGTTATAGAACCTACAGATCTTAGAAGTAGTAGATCGTTAAATATATTTTTTCTTATTGTTCAAACCTTTTCTTCTATCTATCAAGTTGGTGACTTTGATTCTAAAAAGTCAAATTAAAAAATCTCAGATGCATATAATTTTCTAGAAAAATAAAAAACTGTTTTTCAAAATTTTACCATAAACAAAAAAACCTTGTTCAGTTGCTAACGAAGCCTTCTACAAGAAAATCAAATAACCCCATAAAATACCTTTTTTTAATTTCAAAAATTTTAATCTTCCATTTTATATCCCAAAGCCTTGTAAATTAAACGCACACAAAATCTCAATGGTTCAAAGAATATCTATCCTACCACAATCAGTCCACGGCGTTGTTAAAAGCCAACAAGGAATCATTTCCCAGGGCGTTAATTAGCGGCTCTCGAAGTCAGCGCCCGGTCATAGCTCGGCGGGTCTCCTTCCGGTGGGCTCCGATTTCCACGTGCGGTACATTTTCCGAGAGCTGTACCAAGCTCGTTGGGCCAATTTGGGTGAGCCCGCAAATGAGCGTACTATTGCTTGAGATTCCAAGACCCGACGAAATTGTTTCACTAATTTCCCCCAGTCAGCTTTAATTGTTGACATCTTGCATGATTTCGCCGTTATTTTTAATCATTCCTACCAACCGACCGAGACAAGTGCCCCATTAAGGAATATGAAACCTAATTAATTGTAAGCTTTGAAAAATTTTAATACTATTGAGTTTTTTTTTTAATACAACATAGAGGATCCCAGATTTATCAGAATAATTAACCACGAAGAAGTGCATCAAAGATCTTCAAGGGTTGCACGAAGTTACGTTATAACGAGCTAGGAAGATTTCACGAAGCTTGGTAAGACTTAATCTGATAAAGGCAAACGCAGAGACTGAGTTGGAGAGATTATGTTACGTGGAGGTGAGTGATGAGTTTACGAACGTAGGACACTGCTTTTGTTTAAAAGTTCCTGCTTGTTCCGACTCGACCCCTGCTAGAAGTTTCAACAGAACGTCTGGGGTGCTCGCCAGATAGTGGGCAGAAAATTCTGTCAAGCTTATTATTTTATGTATATGTCTATATATATACATATATGTATATGTACCTAGATGCGTCGATGAGAGGTTAGTTTACAAATCGGAGCAGCAGCATGCAGCTCCGATGTTACAAAATTGATAAAAAATAATCAAATAATTTTATAGAAATATAATTTTAATTTTTAATCGATGAATTATGCTTGCTGTTTGAAAATCCTAACCTCTCCCTGCTGTATAGCCACACGTACAATGGACTTGAACAAATTTTTTTTCTTTTGCTAAATATTTTAACACCTATGGAGTCAGGGCAGTGACCTGGCGCATAGGATAGCGATTACAACCTGGAGATGATTTCCCCAGGAAGTTTTGACTCCGGAGAGGCCAGGGCGTATACCTGGTGCACCTGGTGATACTTACGCCAGGGAGATGATTTCCTCAGGAAGTTTGGACCTCGGTGGGGCCAGGGCAGATACCTGGTGCACCTGGTTATACTGAAACCTTGGAGATGATTCCCCAGGAAGTTTGGACTCCGGAGGGGTCAGGCTGAACACCTGGTGCACCTGGTGATATTTACGCCTTGGAGAAGATTTTCCCAGGAAGTTTCGACTCCGGAGGGGTCAGGGCGGACACCTGGTGCACCTGGTGATACTTACGCCTTGGAGATGATTTCCCTTAGAAGTTTTGACTCCGGAGGGGCCAGGGCGGATACCTGGTGCACCTGGTAATACTTACGCCTTGGAGATAATTTCCCCAGAAGGCCAGGGCGGATACCTGGTGCACCTGGTGATACTTACGCCTTGGAGATGATTTCCTCAGGAAGTCTGGACCCCGGAGGGGCCAGGGCGGACACCTGGTGCCCCTGGTGATACTTACGCCTTGGAGATGATTTTATCAAGAAATTTTGACCCTGGATGGGCCAGGGAAAATACTTGGTGTACCCGGTAATAACCCAACTCTGAAGATGCTATCCTAATAGTAAACTTGATGATGTGAACCCACTGGGATCAAAACTTTCTGAGAAAATCATCTCCAAGGCGTAAGTATCACCAGGTGCACCGGGTGTACGCCCTAACCCCTCCGGAGTCCAAACTTCCTGAGGAAATCATCTCCGAGGCGTAAGTATTACCAGGTGCACCAGGTATCCGCCCTGGCCCCTCCGGAGTCCAAACTTCCTGAGGAAATCATCTCCAAGGCGTAAGTATCATCAGGTGCACCAGGTGTCCGCCCTGACCCCCCCGGAGTCCTAACTTCCTGGGGAAATCATCTCCAAGGCGTAATTAATACCAGGTGCACCAGGTGTTCAGCCTGACCCCTCCGGAGTGCAAACTTCCTGGGGAAATCATCTCCAAGGCCTCAGTATAACCAGGTGCACCAGGTATTCGCCCTGGCCCCTCCGGAGTCCAAACTTCCTGAGGAAATCATCTCCAAGGCGGAAGTATCACCAGGTGCACCAGGTGTTCAGCCTGACCCCTCCGGAGTCCAAGCTTCCTGGGGAAATCATCTCCAAGGCGTCAATATCACCAGGTGCACCAGGTATCCGCCCTGGCCCTTCCGGAGTCAAAACTTCCTGGGGAAATCATGTCCAGGTTGTAATCGCTATCCTATGCACTAGGTCTCCGCCCTGACTCCATAGGTGTTAAAATATTTAGAAAAAGAAAAAAAATTTGTTCAAGTCCATTGTACGTGTGGCACACGTATGCCACACGTGTGGCTATACAGCAGGGCTGGTATTGTGTGAATAATATTTTAAAATTACATCAAAATGGATGAGAAAAATGTTCAACATAAGGAAAAAAAAAAAAGAAAAATTTCAGAGTCAAGTTATGAAACTGAACATATTTTTGTTAGTAATCAATGTTACAATTTAACCCTTAAAGGCCACACGGGGTTCAAAAGACCCCACATAACTGTCAGTGTGGCAGTTCTGGATTTGGGTGTGGCCTTTAAGGGTTAAAATAAAAAGGTTTAGGCTATAGCTCGCCAGAATCCCTATGCGTAAAGCATTGGCCTTCTGTCAAGAATCTGGCGATTAACCCTACTAAATTTCTGCCCAATTTCGCTAAATCTGCCCACTGTCTGGCAATATTCTGGCGGAAATTTCTCGCAGGGACAGTGTGAAAAGAAAATTAAAAAACTAATTATGTTTTCTTAGAGACATTTTTAATTCATAAGCTTGTTTCAATATTTTTAACTTAGATATTTGTATTTGGTTTGAAAATAGTATGATTTAATTTAATTTTTTATTCGAAAATTATTTATTGCCACATTTTGTGCAGCAATAAACAGTTTTAAATGAAATTCGCGGGAAAAAAAGTTTATGGAAGTTTTTCAAAGCATCCGTCTTTTTTTCCTCTTTTTTTTTCATCGAAATCAACATCAATGCTCCTTGACAGATATTGAATTCGGAAAATTGAAACCGCCAATAATAAAAAGAGCAATATCCTTCGATTAGTTGAAATTGAATTTCAATTCTGATGAAATAGCTCGCAGTGAGAGGGTAAACTTTTTTATTTCCCTTACATCAAAACCATAAAATTTTGCATGTAACAAAAAAAAGTTTAGAGAAAAATAAACTTCGTTCAACCGTCTTGTGAATTTATTTACCGCCAATCCGAGGCGGCCGACTTGATTTAACTGATTTAAATCACGTTTAAATCGCTTTAAATCGCTAAATCGCTTTAAATCACAGTATATTTAAAATATTTTGATATTCCAAATGAATTTATTTATACAACGGCCTGGAGATGATATATAAGAAAAAATTACCCCAGGGAGCTCAGGGTAAATACCTGGTTCACCCGTTGCTCTTAGTGGACATTACGCCCTGGAGATGATTTCACCAGGAAGTTTAACCCTAGAAGAGTTATTATTGTAAAAAGACCGAAAAATCGTCATGAAAATGATTTCTTATGAAAGTTCAGCTTTCAAGGGGCTCAGGGCGGACCAAGGGACAGGATACCTGGTGCACCAGGTCAGCTATTACGACCTGGAGATGATTTCTCCTGGAAGTTTTTCGCTCCGAAGGGGCCGGTTAGGATACTTGATGCACCAGGACGGTTATTCCGACGTGAAGATGATTTCTACTGGAAGTTTTGTCCTCAAAGGGGCCGGTTAGGATACCTGGTGCCCCAGGTCGGCTATCACGACCTGGAGATGATTTCTCCTGGAAGTTTTGACTCCGTAGGGGCCGGTTAGGATACCTGGGGCACCAGGTCGGCTATTACGACGTGAAGATGATTTCGACTGAAAGTTTTGTCTCCAAAGGGGCCGGTGAGGATACCTGGTGCCCCAGGTCGGCTATTACGACCTGGAGATGATTTCTCCTGGAAGTTTTGACTCCGGAGGAACCGGTTAGAATACCTGGTGCACAAAATTGACTATCACGACCTGGAGATGATTTCTCCTGGAAGTTTTGACCCCAATGGAGCCGGTTAGGATACCTGGTGCAGCAAGTCAGTTGTTATGACCTGGAGGAATTTTTCTCTTTAAAGTTTTGACTCCGAAGGGGCTGGTTAGGATACCTGGTGTACCAGGTCGGTTATTTTGACCTAGAGATGATTTCGACAAGAATTTATAGCTCCAGTGGTGTAAGATCGGACATTTGTTGCACTTTACGGCGTGGACGCGCTGAAGATGACTTATACAGGAAATAAGGATACCAACTGCACTAGGCGATTATTACGACCTCTTTAGACGCCGTTTGGACTTGATTTAGCAGATAAAAAGAGTCTATATTGAAAATAAAATTAATTTTTTTACACGGATATCAGCTGTTCAAAAAGTATCTGTTCAAGTGAAAGCTACACGTAGCTTTCACTTGAAAAAGTATTGGTTGAAAAAAAAACAGTTGAATATCTAAACTAAAGTTGAAAATTAATTTTTCATTTAACAAACTTAAAAAAATTTCATCTGTTCCAAAAGTATTCGTTCAAGTTAGAGCTACACGTAGCGATTTAAATCAGGTTTGAATCACAGTTAAATCACTCTTAAATCGCATCTAAATCGCATCTGAATCGCATCTAAATCGCATCTGAATCGCACTCAAATCGTTCTGTAACCTTTTCAGAAGCTCTTTGAAATTACTTCAACAGTAAAAAAAATATTCGTTGAACAAAAAAGAGGTTTAATATCTTGATTAGAGTCAAAAAATAATATTGACTTTTTTTTAAACTTGATAAAAATTTTATCTGTTCAAAAATATCTGTTCAAGTGAGAGCTACACGTAGCGATTTAAATCAGGTTTAAATCACAATTAAATCACGCTTAAATCGCATTTAAATCACTCTTAAATCGCATTTAAATCGCATCTAAATCGCATCTGAATCGCACTCAAATCGTTCTGTAACCTTTTCAGAAGCTCTTTGAAATTACTTCAAGAGTAGAAAAAATATTCGTTGAACAGAAAAAAGGTTTATTATCTTGATTAACGTCAAAAATTAATATTTTTTTTTTTTTTTTTTAAACTTAAAAAAATTTCATCTGTTCAAAAAGTATTCGTTCAAGTTAGAGCTACACGTAGCGATTTAAATCAGGTTTAAATCACAATTAAATCACGCTTAAATCGCATTTAAATCGCATCTAAATCGCATCTGAATCGCATTCAAATCGTTCTGTAACCTTTTCAGAAGCTATTTAGAATTACTTTAACAGTAAGAAAAAGTATTGGTTGAAAAAAAACAGTTGAATATCTAAACTAAAGTTGAAAATTAATTTTTCATTTAACAAACTTAAAAAAATTTCATCTGTTCAAAAAGTATTCGTTCAAGTTAAAGCTACACGTAGCGATTTAAATCAGGATTAAATCACAGTTAAATCACTCTTAAATCGCATTTAAATCGCATCTAAATCGCATCTCAATCGCACTTAAATCGTTCTCTAACCTTTTCAGAAGCTCTTTGAAATTACTTCAAGAGTAGAAAAAATATTCGTTGAACAAAAAAAAGGTTTATTATCTTAATTAAAGTCAAAAATTAATATTTTTTTTTTTTTTTTTTTAAACTTAAAAAAATTTCATCTGTTCAAAAAGTATTTGTTCGAGTTAGAGCTACACGTAGCGATTTAAATCAGGTTTAAATCACAGTTAAATCACTCTTAAATCACAGTTAAATCATTCCTAAATCACAGTTAAATCACTCTTAAATCGCATCTAAATCGCATCTGAATCGCACTCAAATCGTTCTGTAACCTTTTCAGAAGCTCTTTGAAATTACTTCAACAGTAAAAAAAATATTCGTTGAACAAAAAAAAGGTTTAATATCGTGATTAAAGTCAAAAATTAATATTTTATTTTTTTTTTTTTAAACTTAAAAAAATTTCATCTGTTCCAAAAGTATTCGTTCAAGTTAGAGCTACACGTAACGATTTAAATCAGATTTAAATCACAGTTAAATCACTCTGAAATCACAGTTAAATCACTCTTAAATCGCATTTAAATCGCATCTAAATCGCATCTGAATCGCACTCAAATCGTTCTGAAACCTTTTCAGAAGCTCTTTGAAATTACTTCAAGAGTAGAAAAAATATTCGTTGAACAAAAAAAAGGTTTATTATCTTGATTAAAGTCAAAAATTAATATTTTTTTTTTTTTTTTTAAACTTAAAAAAATTTCATCTGTTCAAAAAGTATTTGTTCAAGTTAGAGCTACACGTAGCGATTTAAATCAGGTTTAAATCACAGTTAAATCACTCCTAAATCACAGTTAAATCACTCTTCAATCGCATCTAAATCGCATCTGAACCGCATCTAAATCGCATCTGAATCGCATCTAAATCGCATCTGAATCGCACTCAAATCGTTCTGTAACCTTTTCAGAAGCTCTTTGAAATTACTTCAACAGTAAAAAAAATATTCGTTGAACACAAAAAAGGTTTAATATCTTGATTAAAGTCAAAAAATAATATTGACTTTTTTTTAAACTTAATAAAAATTTTATCTGTTCAAAAATATCTGTTCAAGTGGGAGCTACACGTAGCGATTTAAATCAGGTTTAAATCACAGTTAAATCACTCCTAAATCACAGTTCAATCACTCTTAAATCGCATCTAAATCGCACTTGAATCGTTCTCTGACTTTTATAAGCTGTTTACAATTACTTTAACGGTAAGAAAAAGTATTAGTTAAAAAAAAAAGGTTGAATATCTCGATTAAAGTTGAAAATTAATTTATTACTAAACAAACTTAAAAAAATTTCACCTGTTCAAAAAGTATTTAGAGCTACACGTAGCGATTTAAATCATGTTTAAATCACAGTTAAATCACGCTTAAATCGCATTTAAATCGCATCTGAATCGCATCTGAATCGCACTTGAATAGTTCTCTGACTTTCACAAGCTGTTTAGAATTACTTTAATTCGTGTCCACCAGGTCAACCTCGGCACCACATCAGGTACGCTTTTTCCTTTACTAAGTTTCGATTTTTTGTGATTCTCCCTGGATACGATGTACTAACTAAGATTTGACGACCTGTCGCATCCGGTTCTGCCAGGTCAACCTCGGCACCTCATCAGGTACGCTTTTTTCTTTACAAAGTTTCGATTTTTTGTGATTCTCCCTGGAGACGATGTACTAACTAAGATTTGACGACCTGTCGCATCCGGTTCTGCCAGGTCAACCTCGGCACCTCATCAGGTACGCTTTTTTCTTTACAAAGTTTCGATTTTTTGTGATTCTCCCTGGAGACGATGTACTAACTAAGTTTTGACGACCTGGTGCATCCGGGTCTTCCAGGTCAACCTCGGCACCTCATCAGGTACGTTTTTTCTTTACAAAGTTTCGATTTTTTGTGATACTCCCTGGAGACGATGTACTAACTAAGTTTTGACGACCTGTCGCATCCGGGTCTGCCAGGTCGACCTCGGCACCACATCAGGTACGCTTTTTCCTTTACAAAGTTTCGATTTATTGTGAAACTTCCTGGAGACGATGTACTAACTAAGTTTTGACGACCTGGTGCATCCGGGTCTGCCAGGTCAACCTCGGCACCACATCAGGTACGCTTTTTCCTTCACTAAGTTTCGATTTTTTGTGATTCTCCCTGGAGACGATGTACTAACTAAGTTTTGTCGACCTGGTGCACCCGTGTCCACCAGGTCAACCTCGGCACCACATCAGGTACGCTCAACATCAGGATAATCTTTTGGAAGGTCACCCAGGACTATTTAAAGTTTAATTAGCTTAAAAATATAAAAAATAGAATTTGTGATTTAATGATTTAAATCACATTTAAATCGCTTTAAATCGTTAAATCTTTAAATCAAGTCGGCCGTCCCTCGCGCCAATCCAAAATTTTTTCCACTTAAATGTAAACACTCCGCATTAGCGGAGTTTACAACTGAACTTTTTTTTTCGATTACCGAGGAACATTTCACCGACCAGTGCGCTCGGTCCAATTAACGCACGGTCGAGCGGTGCGAAGTTTCGGCTTTGTCGATTTTTCACGACCACCGCGGTTAAGTGGTTTATTATCGGGGAAAAACCGCAAGCCTTACCCGACGCGCCGTTGGCTTTGTCGTCTGACAAGGATCCAATGTAGCCTCAAAATTGTGAGAGATATATTTTTCGGAAAAATTCTCTCGCAAGGATTCCCCCTCCTCCTGACCCACTTTTACCCCACAGATGGGAAGGTAGGAGAAATTTTTTAAAAGAATTTCCAATATTTCAGGGAGGTTTGTACACCGAATTGACGTGATTAGATTTTTATCTCGAAATGGGTAGCGAACGCTTTTTCCGAGAGAACTCGGTGGTTATTGAAGTTTTTCGCAATATTTCAAAATCAGTCGGGCTATTTTATTTTCGAAAATTCGCTATTTGAAAAGTATTACCGAGTTCCATCGATGTTCCCATTTTTCAAAAAATACAGCTTTTAACCCGACGAAACAATTCGAATCAATTACAGACGAGAGAGCTTTTCAGATGCGACACAGGCATTGAAATTAATACGCTCAGACTTGTGCTAATTGAAGCCAGGGATCCTCGAAAAATCGCGTTGTTTCCGGGGCTGTGTACGTGTTTACCCTCCTTTTTAACCTCGTTCCTACCCGATAACTGCCTCGAAGGCTAACCTCGCCGAAGCTATTATGTAAATTTTAATGCTACGTTTTCCGACTGTGCCGACTGGCTTTTTACCTCTGACAATCGAGCCTCGTACGTAAACGCTTGTAAAAATAAGTCCAAGTACCGACTGCTCTGGTTTTATTTTTTACTAAGCTAATTTTATTTTCATTTTTGGTGAATTTTTCTATCAGCCGCACACATTACTGCCTTTAAAAAGACCATCCAGGAGAAAATCAAAGAGGAGACAAAAAATTTGAAAGTTTTTCTTTGCATAAACCTGGAGTAGGTACTTTTCCGATTAAGTGTCTCTAGAAATTGTTTTTCAATAAATGATCAGAAATTATATTTTTTTAAGTGATAATGTTTATTCAGAAAATAAAACGTATTTCGCTGTTGATTAAAGTTGCTGACGTATTTCGCTTTGTTGATTAAAGTTACCAGTGCAAGTAAGAAAATGTTAGATGGAAATTTCATCTTTCACAATCGCTGGTTTAGAGCGATGATGAGCGCATGATAAACCACTGTTGCTTCTATGGTTAAGAAGCATCGAGAAATGAATGTAGATCAAGATTTTTTCAAAAAGCTAAGCTAATTTTAAAAACGCCAATAAATTTGAATACTTATTCAGACTTTCATTTGAGCTCTTACGCAAATGTTAGACTTGATCCGTAATTAGAACAATGCGTAAATAAAGATAATTTCCACCTACGTATCATTATGACGCAACTAAAAAAATTTTTTTTTGATATTTTTAAATTATCCGGCTGTTTTTTAAGAAACGTAATAACTAATTTTACTAACAAATAGGGTGTTTTTTTTTTTTTTTAAATAAAATCAAGTGAATTACGGCCAACCTCAATAAATTCAGAAGAAAATAAAAGAAAAAAGAATAAAAATATCAATACATGTAAATTACAAACATCAGTTTTTATTTCATAAATATCTATATTGGTTAACATAAACTATTTTTACGAATTTATCCAAGATGTAATAATAAACCAGATCTCTACTTCGAGACGAAAGGCTTTTTCCATGTTTTTATTGTAGAATCTTTTCCCAGATAATCTTGAACACCTTCATTTTCAACGGCCCAAACATTAGCAAAAGCATCTTGAGCTGTTTCGTAATTGTCGTAACACCTGGTTTGATCAGCACAATCAACTAAACCAAATATGGTGCACTTGCATTTACCTTCCAAACAGTTTTCGTGATGCTTTCCGTCTTTGCAGATCCATATCTGGCAAACTTTTTCAACTGGCCCAAAAAGACAATCAAAAACACCGCAAGACTCTATGATATCTGCGTTTGAGAAATCATGGCAAGTAAGCCCTTGCTTTGGTCTGAAAAAAATTGGTTCTGGACTACAGCACTTGATTCCGCTGACATTTTCTAGTTTGTTGATTATGATCACTAGTATACATATAGAAATGCCAACTTTTAATTTCATTTTTTTCGCAATAGACTTGGTCAACAGCAATAGTAAAAATTTTCTGGTCCTTTGTTGCTTGCACGTTTAGAAATGAGCTAGAAAAAATACAGTTCAAATTTTCGAAGTTATCAGTCAAAAGCTGAGTTTATAGTTGCGAGAAGCTGATAAAGTTTCCAGAAAAACTAAGCAGTTAAATATAAGAGTGTTAAATAAATTTGAGTACTATCATTAAACTTTCAAAAAAATCGATCAATGTGGTTCAAACGTTTCTCAATATATCTGTCAAAGGTTGAAATCATATTTGCGAAGTGACGATAAAGCCTAAAAAAAATTGACTTCTTTACTTGTACATACGTAAGCGTAACTGAATTGTTCAACAACTTTATCTTTATGGAAAGCAGCCGGATGGCTAAAAATAAGCTTAAAAAAAGTCGATGTATTTTGAACTGTGTACAATGCTTCAATAAAATTTATAGTCCAAAAAAATAACTTTTGTTAAATCAATTTCAATAAGTTTAATAAAATTTCTAAAGAAAACTCGAAATTGGAATTTTTAATTTTATTGAATAACCATTAGAGTGCATTACTTACTAGTCCAATCATTATTTTGGTTTTCATAATGAAAATATTGATTGTAATTATTAGTGTGCATACAAAAATGCCAACTTGTTTCATTTTTTTCACAATAGAATTTACCGAGAGCTATGCTAAAACAATTATAATCACATGAAAGTCAATCTTTTTTGAAATTCTTCAAATACCTTCAACAATTTCAATAAACTAAGAATTAATTTTTTGAAAATTCATTCACGGGCAGTGGAAGGTAAAGTCGGAGGAGAATCGAAAGATTCTCGATCTCTCACGCTATGGTTGGCGCGACTCTTATCTGTCTCTCAAATTCGAGAGAATGCAGAAAAGAGATTTATTTATAAAAATATAATCATCTTATAAAAAAATATAAACATCTTTCAAAAAATTAATTCTTAGTTTAATTATAATCACAGTTTCTCAAATCTGATCATGGAAACAGCATGTTTCCACACTCAAAACATGGGTGGAAACGGGCCTTTTCCACCACAGTTTTTGTTCCCATGGAAAAAACATAAACGATGCTGTTAACAGATTTTCTAATCAACAACCTCAAAAATATAATGATTAAAAATTAAATGATTTTGGTAAAAACGTTTGTAAATAATTTCAATAAAAATATACTTTAAATTATTGTATAAAACAATCAAAACAAAAATTTTTTTTGTAAGATTCAATAATTTTTTAGATTATAAAATTACTTTTTTCAGTTTGGAGGTTGGATTTAAAAAAATGAAATAATATGGTTATTCACAAAAAATTTAGTGCACTACGCGCGTGGAAATCAGAATAAACACTAAAATTTTCAAAATAATACATACATACAGAAAAAACGCGCATGTGGGTAAAAAAAACAAGGAGTTAATAACATTAAGCATAACACACTGTGTGCTACGCGCACGCAGTAAAAGAGTGATGAAAAACAAATTTGAACAACTGTTATTTATTTAGAATATACTATTCTCGCACGTCAGAAATGAAGTAGAAATAATGCGGTTTATTGTTTTCGAAATTATCGGTCGAAAGCTGAATTTATGTTTGCGAAGAGCTGGTAAAGCTCTTAGAAAAACGTATAATGCGTTCGTTGAATTAGTTTTATTGTAAGCTGCTTCAATAAAATTTATAGACTGAAAAAAAAATTTTCTTTAATCGATTTTGAAAAGAAACGACTGACGTTTGAGATTGCTGATTTTTATGATTTGTACGCGAAGACGTCATTTCACGTAATGCAAACTGAAACAAGCTTTTCAAATATTTATGAGAAAAATATAAACTTAAGGCAAATTAAATGAACAATTTTCTTTTTTATCATGCTTTATCAGCAGTTTTATAAATAAACGAATCAAGTATAATTAATCCCTGAAAACCTCAAAAAAGTACGAGAAAAAAGAAAGCAATCAATCTCAAGATCACATTAACCAGCTCAAAGAACAAAATAAAGCTTTGGAAATCGAATCGAACAACACTACGGTCGGTAAAAAAGAAATCCAATACAAATCAAAACGCGCACGAGGAGAAAAAGAGAAGGGAGCAAAGAGCAAGAGATTAAAAAGGGTGGAAAAAAAGTAGTCAGAAAAGTAGGAAAGATGCTAGTAAAGAAGAGGAAGAAATCACGAGAGGTGAGCTGCTTTCTCCGCGTTCCTCTCATTACCGCGTGGTGGAGAAGTTAATCGCGCTATAGAACGCCCCGCCGAGGAAAGTCGGGGGCTCTCTTGAGAGTCTTTAATTATGCTCGCTAACTTTGCATTCTTAACTACTTTTACCAGTCCGGCTTTTCTTCAAGCGTTCTCCAATCTCTCCCCGGGACTGATTGAATTGTCTCGTAAGTTGACGCTCGGGATAACTCGGCGATCACTTTTTGAAATGAAGTGAGCACTTAACGTTTTTTGCAATTAAGAACTGGGGGGGATTTTTTACGAGTGCGGGCCATAACGCGAAAAGTTCTTTGCTGCTTTGTAACTGGCACTTTTGCTCTCTGATCATCGAGTTGTACTTTCTGCTGTTTGTATTTATTTTATTATTATTATTTTTTCTCTTTTTCAAACAAATTCAGTGTTTCCATAAAATTGTTTAGTTTATTTCGTCAAAGAATATTGATCATTTCATAAGACAGATTGATTTTTAGTAAAAACTTTAAAGGCTTTGATGTAAGTTATTCGTCGCCAAAAGTTATCTCCCTTTTCTCACCGGAATCTTAACATTATCAACATACCATTTAATGTTCGCAAAAAGCTTCGAAAATTCTTGGTGTCTTCTAAATCTTTCGGCGGTAGCAAAAAACTTCACAAACAAATTAATCATCAAAATCCAGCCATAAAACAAACTTAAGATTCTCTAGACAAAACTCTGGCAATTCCTTAAAATTTTAAACACTGCCGCACACGATAATCCAAGCCACAAGCGCGTGAGCTAAGAAGAATCGGCCATAAATATCTTTCCGCTAAGCACTCGAACTTTACTTCTCCTCGAGGAATAATTTAAAACGAATTACTCCCTTCCCCCCGGCTCCCAACACCGCTGTCATCCGTACGATAAGCCACAACTCGCCTTTTTGCACTCATGAGGAATGAGAATAAAAGGAAGAAAGCTTGCGAGATTGGATTGTTTTTAAATTATGAATTTTTTTTAAACTCGCTAATGTTTGGTATACTCATAATGACCTATGAGAAAATATTGATTTGATAGATTTTTAGGTTATGTCAACAGAAAATTAACCAAAGATAACTGATAATTTTATCGTAAAAGTGTAGAACCTCTTCTAGTTAATAGAAAAAAATATTTTCAATATTTGAACAGCTCTTACTTTAAAACTTTTTAATTGATCTTCAAAGTGTATCAGATTCTTCCAACCTTTACAGTTCAATCAAGAATCCTAAATAAAAACTAGAAAGTAATTTCAAAAATAAAAGTCTCGTTCTCTTAGTACATCAACTTGACCAGAGAGACTACAGTCGTCATCAAAGTGTTGGAGTCCCATTTCCGATCAAGCGCGGCTGCGATCTTGGCCCTTCTCTTCCGGAAACGTGCTCTACGGTTAAACGCGCGAATCGAGTGGTCCGAGGCTATCGCGCGGCCGAATTGCAATCGATCCTACACGAGGCCCGTTAAAGCTACCATGGGGCTCTGCTCGGCCTACATCAAGGTTTGCTCGGCTAAGTGGATTGGTGATGAAGTTGAGAGCTGGATGAATTGAGCCTGTTGGGTACGACCGAAATGATGAAAAGTCGTGGTTTCAAACATTGATATTGTTTCTTATTTGTGAAATATGCTGCTATTTTAATTTACTTTAGGTTACAGACAATTAGTTAATAAAATCTGAGTTTTCATCAAAATTCATTATTAAGAGAATATGCTTCAGAATTGTGTAGAGATGAATTGTTGAAAATCTCAACTACTCGAGTTTTTTTTAAATTTCTAAGATTTTTGAAACGAAAAATAATAAATGATTTCGAATGACAGAAAGCAGCATTTATATGTTCTATTGGATTAAGATCAAAATTATATGTATAGCTCTTAATATTAGCTATACTCGTTCAAAAATGTACAAATGAAAAAAAAAAATTTACAACGTAAACTAATAAAATGAAAATTTCATCGTTCTTGAACAACTGTAAATCATTGTGTGAGGTTAACAAGACCAGCCTCTACAAACCGTAACTATCAAATTTTATTTATATATTTTTTTTTAAAAAAGCTCAACATCATCAATTCCAGCCCAAAGTGACAAGTTCCAAGCGCACTGTCAAAGCGCTCATAAACAATACCGGTGTTCCGAAGAGTCATTGCAATCCAAAGGTCGCGTCGCCGCGAGGGAAAGATCAATTCCCGAGGATGTTGACCGTAGTCCAGGCATAAATCAAGGTGTTGGCCACCGGGCGCTAAGCCCAACACTCTCGGGGAGCTCTCGAGCGCCCCTTTGGATTTCGTTTGCTCAGGACGTAAATGCGTTCACACGCAGGTGTTGCTCGAGGAGGGGGGCGATTTGACCCGACCCATCACCTACCACGACGTGAGGTGACTGCCGATTCTGTTTATGCTGCAGTATACTTGATTCAGCTGAACTTTGAATACGAGACTGTTGGGGAAATATTTCGTCTACACGGGTAAAAAGGTGTTATAAGTTATCATATCTACGAGAAAGTGCCAAAAAAGAAAGTGTCAATTTACCTAAATAATTGGTACGAAATAAATTCAACACTGAAATGACTCTAAACTATACTTTTCTAGAGTAAAAACCATAATACCTGGCTTTCTATAAAAAAAAAAAAAAGACAAAAATTTTGTCAAACAAACTAATTATTACTAATGTAAAGCGTTTTTGAAAAAAAAATTTAAAAGTCAAAAATATTCGTAGTAGAATGAATTTCTCAAGTTGTCATTTCATTTCGAGAGTCCGTAGGCTCATTAATCTCAAGAACAGCAAACTCTACGATGCACGGTTTAAGCCAAGATTTACATACTAATAGATGAGCCGAATTCATCAGGACGACTTGAGATGAGAATTATAATTTAGCTCTGATATGGCTTTGTTGTTTGCTACTAAAGACTTGGGTACGTGAAGATGACGTCTGGGAAATAAAATGACAGGTTAGAACAATTATTATTACGCCAGTCGGAAGGCAACAGTAAAAAAATCACAAAAAACTATTATTTTTTTAAGCAGTTTTATTTCTCCTTCTTTTTTCAGTTTGATTAATTGATTTTTTTTTTCATTATCTATTAATAATATTGTAACTTATAGACAATTTTTAATGATTTGTTGAAAGCTATAATAAGATAAAAATAGTATTTGAGTAAAAAGTAAAATTATGAAAAAGATTAAAATATGTATTTATGTACATACATGAAGCTGTGAATTTTTGTCGAACTCAGTAAATTATTTTTTATTTTAATTATTTTTAAATACATATCATTCAGTATTACCTTACAGAGGCGTAGAATAGAACAATCGATATGTTTTATTGCAATTTCAAATCAAGCAATGATTAAAGCTTCAAATAGGATTGCTCAGACTATCCGGATTCAGATTATTTTGAATGCACCTCATCATCATTGAATGCGAGTTTAGGCAACGCACTGTAAAACCACCGAGTAACCAATCATTATACGCGCTTCCTCTAAGCCATAATTCATTCGTCAGTGGAATGTATACAAATTAATTTCAACGTGGCAAGAAATTAATTAATCCTGCTTCGTCCTTTTTGGTCACACATCGCGGATTTGACTTTGGCTATCGCTGCGCTGGCGATTATTGAATATCGGATTAAGGCGTGACGTCAAAAAATAAATAAAAAAAGTAAAATCTTATAACGCCCGATTATACGTGTATTAATGGTTGTGTACGATGTTACCCGGGATTAGCCTGGATGGTGCTAAAAAATTACTTCGTGGGGATTAAAACTCATTAAGATTTTTTTTTTTTATTGAAAAAAAAAGCTGCTGTGATAAATACTTGGGGATTATGGTAAGCGAGTCAAGGATTTACTCGAGGTTTGATTTAAGTACCGAGTAAATTATTATTGCTGCTGCTACAACAACTAAAAAATATTATGCGAGTAATTAAATTTTTTTTTAATTGGCGGTACAAGTACAGTGCTGCCAACTTAATATGTGAAATTTTTTTTTATAACTTAAAAAATAACTTTTGCTATACTGTACTCTTTGAACGAAATTAAAAATTCTGTACTAAATCAATTTTAAGGCAAGACTGCACTGCTCACTGGTTCATAAAAAAAAAAAAAAAAAAACAAAAAGTTGCAATTACATGTGACACAGACAAAGCAATTAAGCGGGTATATTCAAGTAACTCTAATAACTTCAGAATTCTTCTAAAATCGGTCGCATCAATCACTTGGTAATCAAAAACCGTCAATCCGCGAGCTAACGATAATCAACGGGTGCGATTTCTATAGCAGATTTCGTTCTACCAACTCGCGCGTCAACGTTACAGCCCCGAGGGGTGCCTGGGCAAAGATAGAGCGGGAACACAGCAGATTAAAGTAATTAAGCTCGCGCTTCGAATCAGATACCACCCCTCCCGCCACGGCTCATTTCCTGCGGGTTGCGGAAGTCAGACTACGCCAATGACCGGCCATTATCCCCCCCCCCCCCAGCCGCGAGCGCTTTTGCCAATAAAACTTGGCTTGGATCAATCGGTTGCTCTTTTGTCTTCTTTGTTTATATGCTTTTAATTGAGAAATCCGTGGGTGGTGCGCGCAATCTATAGACCAATGTTTTGATTTTTTTTTTTTTTTTTTTTACTGTCGGCTTTCATTGAATGGTTGTAACGAGTTGCTACCTTGATTTTCGTTTATTTTTATGGGAAAAAATATTGCGTGTTCTATGGGATTATGGTCTGGACACTATTACCAAAATTGCTTCTACTACAAGAATGATAAACTTATTTTAAGAATGATTCTACGAATAAGTAAATTTGAAATTTATACTTTTATTATTTAATTGTTCTTTTCTTTTGCATTAAAATAAATGAAATTTAAAAACCATGAACCATTGAAGTGTTTTTAGAAATCAATATTTCTTCCTGGATAAAATATTCATTTTTTTTATTGTTTCATATTCATATAGAAAAACTTTATGCGAAAAATTTGATATCAGCTCAGAATAAGCCGGTATAGCTTACTTTAGAAATGAAATAAATTTTTCATACGAATCAATCAATAGTCATAAGCTTGAATAACAATAAGAATCATAAAAACAGAATCGATTTCAAATAAAAGACTCAATGTCAAAAAAAGCAAGTAAATTAAAAGGGGGGAAAGAGGAAACGATATTTTATGCATGATTGCAAGGTGGTACATGCGTGGAAAAGCACAATGAAAAAAAAGTAAAAGTAGGATAAGGCGGAGAAAGAAAAGGAAAAGCACATCGACATGGAGGAAGAGGGAAAGAAAATAACGGTTATATGGTATATTGTGAAAGAGAGAAGGCGACGGAAGTGAAAGATTGTCGGAAATGGAGAAACAAGAACGGACCTCGTGCTAAAGTATACCCCCGCCCCGCTTCTTCCTGGCCGCAAAGTCGGTTTCAATGCTTCTCGAACTTTTCCTGCATTTCAATTCTTAAAGCTCTTGAAAAAGTGGCGGAATGACGGGACAAGGGAACGAGAAAAATGCGCAGTCCAATGGTTTTCAGCCTTGCATTAGTAATTCGGTTCTTAATTCTTTACGATCCTTGCAGTTTCTTCGACTTAGATCGCGTTCGAAGTACTTTTAGAGTTTTTTAACGTTAAACCCTTTACAAAAGGGTAAATGTAAAAAAATTTTCAAACGTCTGTTTGTTTCTGAATAAATTTATTCATACAGGTATTTGTATTTTGAAGATACATTTTTTTATGAAAACCTGCATTGAAACTTTATTTTGTGTCCATATAAAGATCCGATAAGATAAATACACAAAATAAATAGCAATGTGATATTGAAATTTTTTTCAAAATATTATTTTCAAATCCATTTTTAAAAAAATGCTTTTTAAATTGTAGATAAAAATTTACCAGCTCCAACAATGATATATTGTTAAACAAAAGGGCAAAGTTTGACATGGCCGTCTCGAGTGAAGTTTGCCCCACGAGGCGAAGCCGAGTGGGGCGATTCACTCGAGATGGCTATGAAAAACTTTGTCCTTATGTTTAACAATAAATTTTATTCCTCTCGGTCATGTAAATTGGCACTTTGAGATAACCAAATCAATAGTGATCTTTTTATAAAAAAGTTACAGTAATATTATTTACCTGTAAATGTAATAAATAAATAAAATTACTGTTTATCAAGAAGCTTCCTTGTAAAAATACATTTTATTTAAAGAATTTTAACTTTTAAGAGAATAAAAAAGGCATTTTTATCCCAAAAAAATTATCAATTTATAGTTTGGATCAAAAAAGATATCATAAATGGAATTAAATACTCGCACGAGATGTTAAGAATAAAATTTTGAAATTTAAAAATTGCTTGAAAAAAGAAAAATTAAGAAGTCATCTCTGTACGAGATCATAAATTTTAAAAGCGAGTACTCATTACACAAAAAAATGGTACTTTAGTATTGAGAAAAATTTGAAGCTGTACTAAGAATTCGATTTTCTAATTTTTTTATTTTAAGGTATAAATTTAAATCTCGCTTTTTCGGCTAATTCGGCATTGTTTACTTGCTGTTTAAAATTATTTGTTACACGCACAGTAGTGATGATGATCCAGATGATGATCATAAAAGAGTGAGGTTACAAATTTAAAAAAAAACTCTCACTGACGAACAAAAAAAGGAACAGCAATGCGTCCAAATCTATCGATCGAGGTGGAATTTTCACATTCTCATCTTATTTTTTAACGTAGTAGGAATATAAAACGTTGTCCACAGAACTGACACATCGAAAAGTGCTAATTACATGGCTGAGAGGAATAAAAACCTTTTCTATTGCCCATGAAAATTAATTTTAAAAAATTATGCATGAATCTTACGAGCTTCTGTGCAAGTTGAAAAAGCAGATGGAATCAAATAAGACACGATTCTACAGTGCAGCATACACTCAAGCGAATTTTCTTCAAGTTTTACTTTGCCATGCCACTGCACCGTTGTCGACAAAAAGCTCCACTACAAAAAAAAAGGGGGGGGGGGGGTTAGCAAGCCAAACCTTTGAATTCAAGGCCTTTTGAACGATAAAAAAGCATTAGCGTGTGCGTACGAGGCGAATGTATAAACTCGGAAGAAAAAATGGAACTTTGACCCATTCAAGAAAACCCGGATGGCCTCGTATCGTATCGCAACTTTTTTATTCGGCTCGACGAATCTTTTATTTGGATAAATTTCTATCTCTTCTGACTGAGTGTTTTTCTTCAAGATAAAATTATTTCGCTCCGAGAGTACCACTAAAAAAAAAAAAAAAATTTGTTTTATGACGTTGGTCTCAATTTCCCACCGACCGAGAAAGTTTTCGAGAGGAGGTGATGAATAGCGAATGCGGGACACATGCGCGCGCTGGGAGAAATTTATTATTAAAAGTTTTTTGGTCGGACGCCCCCCCCCCCGCGCTGTTTTATTTTCCGGTCAGACGCGTAGTTTTGTAAACAAATTTCTACCCCCCGGCTATAAAAAGTTTTATTTATATTTCAGCCTCGATCGCCGACTACACCCTTGCTAATTTTTCAATTTTTTCAAAACTGAATTACGACCTAAAACTAATACTCCGATGGTAAAATCACGCCGGCGAGGGCAATAATTCGTACCCGATAAAAATATTTTTCATCAGATCGCGGTGAATTGAATTTTTTTAATAGTTGCTAGTCGCTAGTTCAAAAAGCTCGTTTGAACTATTATCCTCCCCGGAAAAATCCCCCTTTGAATTTACATGAGCTTCTCATCCTCGCGCCCAAATTTGGTTTTTATTCATAGATCGAGCGCAAGTTGATCGTCAAAAGAAAAAAAAAAAAAAGAAGAGTAAATAATAAATGCATTAAAATCAGATTTCGATGGCACTACCCTTCTAGCTTGAAAAAAGCGCTCTCCGGCCAAACTGAATTTGCATATGCAACGCGGGGGGCAAAGCCATAAACCTTAAACCGCGAAATCGAAAAAACGGGTCCGTCCTTTTTTTTATTTTTTCTCTCCTCCTACTCTGCTCCAGCTCGAAATCCACGGAAACACGCACGAGCTAACAAGCTCGAGAGCGGAAAACAAAGCTAGCCCTCGCTTCCGAAATTTGTTATTTTAATTCTCCGAAGTTACAATTTCTCCTTCCTTCTCATACATCGCGAATAAATTAACAATAAATTCAACTCTGGCTACCCAAAACGGACTGCAAATGAAAAAAAAAAAGAATATACAGTGCATCGTTTCTTTTGTGCTTTTTTTTCTCGGGTTTATAATAGCAATATCAGGAGGTCCGAGTGTTTTGTCGGGGTTTGAATTTAAGCTTCGTTATTTATTTAAAAGTGGAGCAAAGGGTAATGTTTACCATTTAATAAAAAATTTCCTTTATTTTACAAACGTAAATTGAGTAGATTTTTGTTATTTAGAAAGTCTCGACAATTTTGGCTTAAACCTTATTCAAATTCAGTTATTTTCGATTATGCAAAATAAAATTATTTTAATAGACAATATTTTACATTTTTTGGGTGGTAAAATGATATTATCTTTATTATCAGTTTTGACAACTAGAAAACTACTATTTTCAGCTAATTTATTTAAAAACTACTGCTCTACTTTTTGTACCCTACTTTAAAAAAAAGAAAATTACTGCTTCGCATAAAGCGAACCAGTGAGGATAAAAGCTCGCTAACAATGAAAAAATTTTTACAAAATACGTCCACGACGACAATGTGTTTTTAAATCAGTGTGTGGATTAAAAATTTTAACCAGCACCACAATTTTACCTGGCTTTGACGGTTGTTAATCTACGTAAAAAAAAAAGAAAAAAAATAGTCACGCTTTATGCTGAAAAAAAAGCTTTTACGATTCAGGCCGACCCAGCGAGTCGCTTCCTGGACAGATTATCTGAGCTAAATTTGCGAAATGGAGTTAAACACGTGAGCATAATGAAACCACTGCAGAAATGAATTTTTCACGGTGACTTTTTGGATGCGCCTAAATAAATTGTCATAAAATGAATTTTTTCTGAGCTCGTTCAATATGCTGATTTGTTAATACCGAATTGAGGAGCGTTGAGATGAGTCGATTATACGTTTCTATTGGATTTTATAAAGAATAACGTAAAATTACGTAATGAACGATTCTAAAATACGACGTAACATGTAATTTTTAATAAAATAATTTTTATGAAATCCTAAAATAAATGATCACATTCAAGCACAAAGTGGTAGAAGAGAATCCAAACAAAGTTGAAATAACATATTCACCAAATTCATAAAAACTTCTTCAATTTTTTAAATTTCATCGCATATTTTTCTGGAAATAATGACTACGGAGCTCAGAATTTAAATCCCATGAACTTTTTTTACCCCCCTGTTCAAATTAAAAGCTGAATGAGAAAACTAAGCCTTTCCAAAATTGAAATTCGTTGGGTTTTCGACGGAAAATTCTCTTTGACGATGGTACTTTCAAAAGCGAAAATCAAGCACCGTGTCCGAGATAATGCGTACCCGGGATGAAACAAAGACTTCCAGAGTCTTTGAGATAAAAATATAAAAAAAATTTTTTAAGGGCTTCAGTTAGCTTAAATGATAATTGGTACTTAGGAAGATCGCAGATGCTCCTTTTTCTTTAGAAAAAAAATTTTTCTGCCCCAGTAATTCACAAAGCTCGTTGCAAGCGCGGTATGGCTTTTCTTGGCGTCTATCGCAGAATAAAGAACAACTACTAACTGGAGTTAATTTTTTTGACTTTGTGTCAAAGCGTATGACTTTAATTAAATGATGTGGTAAAACTGACATTCAATGATAAACTTCTCTGTCTAAAATAACAATTTAAAAACGTTTAAAATATAAATGATAAATTTACATCATAAAAAAATTGTTTTTTTGGTGAAGTAAACTTCAAAAAAGTACATTATTTTCGTTTATGCATTCAATATAGGAAGCGTTAAAATGTAGTTAGTTCTAGGTACTTTTGATTGCTAATAAAAAAAAATTTCAGATAATGAAAATTCAATCTTCAAATTTATAAATGTGCTGAACACAAAAAAAGACTTCGATGTATTCATAGTTTTTTAATTTCCGCGACAAAAGTTTCAAGAACACCGCCATCTTTTTTTTTACATCTACTTTTTTTGGTTTCAAGTTTCAAATTATTTTGATTGAAATCTTGATTCAAAATGACTTGATTTTAAAGTTTGAAATCTAAAAAGTAATAACTATGTAAATAAATTTTGAAGTTCAGGGTAATATTTAAAGCGGAAACTTTGTAATTTACAAAGTATTAAATCTTTGGCTTAGAATAAAACTTCTACCCAGAATTTTAGGAAGTTGATATTGCCACAAGCACTTATTAAACTTACATATTCAACGTACATACTTCAAAAGTTCAATGCGACAACGAAATTTCGAAAATATTAATCAGAAACTTATTACATCGAATATCCCGACGACAATGTTAAGCAACTCTGAAGTTTATAAGTTTTTAATTGAAAAAAGTTTTACAATTTATAGACTCATAGCTTGATGTTAGTAATAAATGTAAACTCTGACATTATTAAAAAAAACTAAAAAAGTGCTAAAATAAAGTACAACAATGTATGTTATTGCACTGCATAGTCTAAAAGAAAATCCTTCAGTACCGTTACTATCACATCCTAACCATCTACGATCAGCAACAATTTTTTCTCTCTGCCAAGCCCCTGACGCAGCAAAGATGGCATTTGCATGGACGCGGGGGCATTATCTAAGCCGTAGCACGCGCCTCGGACCACTGGTCCAATAATTCGTAATTGGGTTATCGAGGCGGGAGAGCGAGCGCGTCCAGCGGTCCGCCGCTATGGATTCACTATACCGCCAATTTGTTGAAAGCCCTGCCTCATCCCTCCCTCGCTCCCCCTGCACAACACTCGATGATTTTGCGTGCGGCCATTGAGGTGTGTGCACAACTCCTTCTCTCGATAAAGCCGTCCACGTTCGTTTCAAAGCCAGACGTGATTTGAGCCTAAAGTGACCGAGATCATGAGGCTTGATCTGCAAAGAGATTTTTTTTTTTTTAATTTTCAGCGGTGGTCATTTCTGAGACTGTCAAAAATATTGGCTGGTTCTTTCAATTTTCTAAGAATTGATATACCACAAGACATAGCATTCAGGAGAGAGTGAAATAACAGTTTTGAATAAGTGTTTTTTTTATCATGCTTAATTTACGAGAAATTATTTGAATAAAATTTACAAGTTTCGACCCTCTCAAGTAGTATCTCTTGACAATCATCTATATATCGTCGTAGCAATGGGAGTATTTATGACCAGATCTACTGAAGTGTCCGTCTAGCTAGAGTTCCAGAAATTAGATTATAACCGGCCAATGATTATCTAGAAATAAAAATTAGAACAAATTGAAAACCTTTTCTTAAAAACCACTAATACCATTGCCAAAAATTAAACTGCAAAGTATTTTACGATGCATTAGTACAAACCTTTAAAAATCACTTTTTTCACTTCAGGTCTTCAATGTCTGCAACTCAAAAAAAAAAAAGAAAATTAAATAAAGTCCCGTCAGTCCTCACCTATCAATCGCAGACCGGTGAGGAATCTCGTAAGCGTCGTTAGAGCTTTTTCTGCCATCACCAGCCCCCCCCCCCTCGAATGAAATTTCCAATCTAAGGAAGTGAGAAAAGCAGTAAAAGAATCTTCGTAACTAGTTTTTCCCCCGACCGAGCGTACTCCCTGAGAAATGAAAAATTCGCGCCCGGGCAAGGTGATTCCTCGCGGGCCAGTACAAAAGTATCCGACGAATCCCAGTAGTGAAGAACCGGAAAATTCCTCGAAGAAGAGAATTTCCCCCATACTTTGATGCACTCGACACCCAAACAAACGCGCGAGATAGCTTCTGGCCAAACTATTTGTAATTACGCCTTTCTTTCCCGAGAAGCCAGACAAAGAACTCGAGCTAAAGAACGAGATGTGTTTTCCTTACGTGGACTTTGCGGAGGTGATTGCATGGTCATGACCGACCGGACCATTGCAATGATTGCGGAAGTTTGTGTCTCTTCTTTGTCCGTAAATACGTTTCGACGGCATTGCGATGACTCGATTAGATCCTTAACGAGCTTTCCCACTGATGAGGCGTGTCTCTTGACGACTCTGTAGTTTCGTCTGTCGAAGTTTATTTCTCTGGAGAATTGTGATGATACGGATTTGGATAACGTAATTGGACCGTTTAAAAATAAATAAATAAAAATTAAAAATTAATTGGATGATTTGGTTATTGGGCAATGAAGACATAGTAAACCAGTTTGGCCTCAAAAAACTTCTATTTTTATATTAGACCAGCAAAAAATTTTTTGATGGTAATTACTTTGCATTTAATAAAAAAATCTTTGAAAAATTAGCTATTCTGTCGGTTTTTTCTTTCTATACTTTTATTTTTTTAATTTACAAAAATTGAGAATAAAAAAAAAAAAAACAATTTCAAAAATAAGAAAAGAAAAAACAGCTCTCTAGTTGTTAAAATTAAAGTGTGTAAATTTGAATGTACTCACATCACATACATAAGAACTCCTGAAATTTAACCAAAATTTGATCCTTATAAAATAAACTAAAAAGTTTAGCTGATCATCAAACGTGCCATTTTTAGAAATTTTAAATTCATAATCATCGTATTTTTAAATCTACCTTGTTAAAATTTAGAGTATTATTCGTACATAGGAAATAGCGTGCTCAAAAAAGCTAACTAAATAACCAATTTAGTTTCGAGAAGGCAGAAGCCGCGTATAGTCAACAACAAAATTCCGCGTTCATTTGAGTAATACGTAAAATAACAACGTTTCCCCGAAGTCATTATTATCCATGCAAGAGACGCTCGGTGTAGGTACGATGGCAAGAAAGTCTACGATCGTTTGAAATTTCAAAAAGCTACTTGTCAACATCTTCTAGTTTTTATTTCACAGCTGTTACTTTTGATTAGTTGGATTCATTGTTAATTTATAACGTCGAATTTTTATCAAGGTATGTATTCTGATTTTTTTTCATTCCATTCTTGTATCTTAGATCAACGTAATTTTATAAATTTTAATTCTGTTTTCGGATTATTTATTCTAGAACATTTAAATATTTAAGATCTAATTTTATGTTCATATATTAAGGTTTGAATATGCACCACTCATAAAGTTAAAATTTAAAAAATTTTTTTTTAAATAATACTTTCAGTCTTATATTTAATTAAAAACTGTTTTATTTTTAACTTACCTATTTTTGTACCTGCTTATTAGTAATTTTTTTTTTCATGAACAGTACATTTATAAGAACGGATGCCAAAACAACCTCGTCACATCGTGGCGGCATTTTGGTAATGTATGAGAAAGTTGAAAGATTTGAAACCGAAACTGAAGCTCCTAGCACAAATGCGGCCAATCATTTTTTGGGTAATAATGACAGTCACCTCCGGGTCACGTCGCTTTGGATTCCAGTTTTGGTGTCTATATTCACCTTGATAGTCTTCCTCTCCCTACGCGTGATTACGACTTCGTCGAGATCAAACTCTGAAAAACTCATCCCGGGGAACATGAGCCAGGCAGGACTAGACTTTCTAGATCGGTTTATGCCTGAAAGCATAACTCAAAAGCAGGTTTAGCCCCATTTCCTTAATTTTTATTTAAATGATGGCTTGTCTTAATTTTATATTTTGCATTAAATAGCTTTGATTTCAACACTTTTTTTCTTATTTATGAATTTTTTAAAGCTTGACGAGTGCTTCAATTTTGCGTCAACTGCAGATGAAAGATTCTACAATCTTATTCAATCTGGTGATTGGGAAATAGAAGCAGTTACTTCTCAGAACGATACAATTTCTTCTATGACACTGCCACAGCCTATTGGAAAAGTTCACAGAATTACGGTATGATGAAAAAAGCATAATCTTGTAACATTATCTACTAGGTGCAATCAAAATTAACATTTTTTTGCCTGTTACAGATAAAAATTAATGTTTAACATTTCAGGGTGTGCTCAGCATTAACGCTAAAAAATTGATTAATTATTTGATGTACGAATTGGAGTCTAGCCCAATCTGGAATAAACAAGTTACCGAAGCTAAAATTTTACATGTAAGTCTTTAAAAATAATTATATAAAGCACAAGAAAGAAAATATCATTTTTATTTTGTCTAGAGAATTGACGACCATACGGATCTTGTCTACCAAGCAACATCGCCTATATATGGCGGAGTGATTAGCCCCAGAGATTTTGTATTGGTAAGAAAGATAGACAGGTACGAAGAATATTACATTAACAGCATGATCTCCTTCGACGACTTACTTCCCGAGAGAACTGACTTTGTGAGGTAATGATAGCCATTGTTTATAACAATCCAAGAAATTCAACTGTTAATTAAAATTTCTTATGAAATAACACTAATCGTTTTAAAAATCAGAGCTCAAAATGGTTTGTCTGGATATTCCGCTAAAAGTTTGTCGGACAATGAGTGCTTGTTTACTTGGATTCTCAATACAGACTTAAAAGGCTGGATTCCTCAAATGGTGATCGATTTGGCCATGCCTGCTGGTATGACTGAATTGTTAGAATCTTTAAGAAACCATTTGTCGCAGATATGAAGTAGCTACGATCTTTGAAATTTAATGTAAAGTTCAAAACAAAATAAAAATAATAACAAAATTTAATATAAAGAAATATATATATATATATATAAATGAACTAGCAGGAACCGAAATACAATCTACTAGTTCAAATTATGTATACCTGAAAGTAATATAAGGTAAATTGGAAATTTTTTTATTTTTTCAGGATCTATCAAGACTTTAATAACGAAACAAAAGTTTAGTTTGTTATTCTACTTTTTCAAGTAAAGTAAAAAATTTTTGCTTTAACCAAAGTTGTTTCAAAAACTGTTTGTAAAGCAAAATTCTATTTTTACATGATAATAATAGTAATAAAAAAATGTCTGTTTCCTAAAAGCCTTAAAAAATTCCATTTTCGAAATGCGTTTTAAAATTCATAAATAAAACCTACAATTATTCACGTAGAAAAATAAAAAGACTTCTTCCTAGCCGCACCCAGAGCAAAAAAAGTATAATCCAGCGGAGTCAAAAATTATACGTTCGATATCCATTTATTAGCGCGGTGGTAAAAAAGCGGGACCAGGGGGCTAGGGTCTTGAGCTCGCAAACTCGAGGTGTGAAAAAAGAGCAGCGACGATATCTCACTGCCAAAACGCGCGGACGGGCAAAGAGGATAGCGGCCATAAAAACGCGACGCACAATTCAACTCTTCAGGGGTGGGGAGGCAGAGACGGAAAACTGGAGAATGAAAAACAAGCGATATTTGTCTGAACTAGGGGGAGCTTCTCCCGCCGAAATTTATACCCGCTACGTGTTCGGACCCCGCGAGAGAAGAAGCTTCTTCCGCTGATTTATCCGCGTGAAAGCTCGCGCGAGTTATTTCCTATATTTTTTTTTTTTTCTTACTGCCCCACGGTGGCAATTGATTTTGTGTAGGGGAAGTCGGCGCGTGTCCTTGCTGTTTAAATTCCCGTGAGTTATTATCAACGTTATGAAGGAATAAAGTTAGTTACAAGTCCCGCAGATTTTATTTTAAAACTTGTGTATGCTTACTCGAGATTGGTAGGACGGCACTTTTTTCCAAAACGTATATTCCAATTGATCCCAAAATAAATAATGAAAATTCCAAAAAATATAAATAAAATTTTACCTTCTAAGCTATGAGTAGAAATAGGCATATGAAAATATTTTTTAATGAAACATTGCAAAGGTTAAAAAATTAAAATATAATTTCCGACAACACGGACGGAAAGACACACAATTTGATGTATAATAATTCGAGATAAAAATTTTTGAATTAAAATTTTGAACAAAGCCAAAGTTTACTGTCAAAGATAAAATTTCATTAAAATTTTTGAAACTACATAGTTAAATTTGAACTAAAATTAGTAACCAACAGCCGGATGTACGCATAAACTTACTACTATACCAAACTAAATTAATTTGTGAATCCATCACTAATAAACTCTACGGTGAACTGTTTCAGAGTTTTAAACTAGACTACTCTTGTTATGAATATTATTTCATATCATTCAGTTACACACACATCGGAATATCTATACGCGAAATTTAAAAATCGAATTTTTCCTGAAATCTCTGTCATTTCGTCAAACCAATCGCATAAGTTAATTTCACAACATAATTCGTACAATATTCTCATCGATTACAATTACCAAAATCCGTATAATAATCGTACGATCGTTACATTAACTGTTTATAAAATTTAAATTACAATAATGAGGTACGATGAATAGCAAGCTTCATCGATAGCGGGCCGTATACTGCAAACAGAATAATTTATAAATTTTTCAAATTATGCGTAATATGGATCCAGAGCCGGTCCATAATGTAATAGCTCGTTTGATGATATTATGCAACTACGTAAATCATCAATTTATTTTGTGAAAGCTCAGCAGGCCGTGTGGATATTCAGGCTTCGGCGTCGCTCGTAATCCGTAATTTGATGCGGATCTCTATGATGGCCCCGCCATTATTTAATTCGATCAAGTATTTCTGAATTTCAAAGTGTTCCGGCGAGCTACATACGAAGAGCCCTTCCTGTTAATGCATTACGATGTTTAACGAGATAACTGGAAAGCACACACTACCTCGGAGTAATAATGCTGTTTACAGGTGCGCTCGAGAATTTATTCCCAAGTTTATTCTCATTAGCACCGGATAAACTAAATATGTTCAACGAATTGGTTTCATAGCTGCTGAATTAATTTTAATCATCGCCACTGTAAATTATTTTTTGATTGAGCAGGAATTCTCGATATAAGTATTATTGTCTGTTATCAGATCAAAGAAAAGCAAAAATTGTAATTATCAGCTCGTTGAAAAAAAAAGTTAATTTTTGTACTTCAAACGTGAAATCTCATTTAGTTCGATGAACGTTCCAGCCGCTCTAAAGCTTATAAGCAGATTTTCGAGCTCGACGAATGAAATCAGTCTCGCGTGTCAGACGTTAACTTTTAAATTCGTTTGGCGAGCCCACCCGCCAAAAAAGCCAATAATAATCGAAAATTCCGTAAAATTGGTTTCTCTGGTCGATCGAACCAAAACTCCTCGTGGTGGTACTGTAGCGCAAAAAAAGGCAAAACTCGGGAATCAATCCTCCCAGGCTCAAGCGGGCCCGAGGCGAAATTTTCTCCAAACGACGTTTGCTCGGGTGGGGGGGAGGGGGGGAAAGAGTTTGTTTAGTAATCCGAAAACTTTTCCCTTGCATACGTCAATATAGCCCCGGCTTAATATATCGGTCTCGTTTCGATTTCGCGTGTGTCGCTGGTTAAATATTGCATCGCACGAGGAGGTCGGGCAAACTGAAAATGGCGAAGGAAACTTTCGGAAACCGCAACTTAACCAATTTCGGTATGAATGTCAAGTTGGGCGCGACTGAGAAGGGTGAAAACGCGACCGGGAATAGGAAAAGTTAAGGGGGACGCGCCCACCCTACCCACCTTCTGATTGGCCCCTTTTTCCCTCTCATATTTGTTCTTTGCTCTTTACATTTGGGGGGTTCACTGCGCGGTTTCAAACTTTAGATTGAAAAAAATAAAATCAATGTGTACTTTTATATGATTGATATCTTCAATAAGTATTCAACTGTTTTTTTTTTTTTTATTACTATTTTTTTGAGCTGTATAAGCTTGCTGATAAGTTAAAAAACCTGAATAAAGATTATGATGTATGTTTTTTGTGTCCCAGTACTGAATACCTTGGCAATGCGTAATTTTTTATTTGGGATTGAAATCCACATGCGAAATTCAATCAGTTGATACCAATTTGAAAAAATTCAAAAAAACGAGATTTTTTTAAATGTGTTATTGGCAGGTAGAATTTTTTCTCTAAAAAACATTAATTTTTTGAAACGTCAATCACATATCAACTTTTTTTATGATAAAAATTTTCAATTACCGCACAGTTTATTCAAAATCGAATTTTCTCGACTCTGTTTCAAAACAATTAAAATAATTCAAATTGCTCATCGGAAAAGTTTAAAAAATTTTAATTTTGATTCAACGCTTGAAAAAAAACACTGGTTTTTATTTGAACCAGAGAGCGCATGTTTTATTTTCCCGAGTTAAAATCGTTTATTTTTATTTTGATGAAAATTGAACAACCGAAAAAGAACAACCATACTAAACTAAAATTCAAGGAAAAATTTTGTAAAAAAGAGTAAAAAGTCAAGAACTTTGGGATCTCTCACATATAACTTTAAATTTTCAAGCTGGAAGAAGAGCGCGTTTGAATCTCCCAGAAGCGCGAGCAAATAACAACGAGAAATCAAACACGACGGGATGCATACACACACACACACACCTCCAAACATGGAACCTCGAGCAAAGTTTGCCCAGAGGGTAATCCTCCGGATTTATTTTATGACGTGGATCAAGCGCCCCCGAGGAGAGAAAACGCGACCGAGGCAGCCGTCACAGGGCGCCGTATTACATCCGTCAATGCGCGGGCGTCTGATCCGATTAGTATCCTTGCATCCGTCATGTCGATCGTACGAGAGACAATGATAAACTGTAAGGAGAGATATTTTTCTTTCTCGGAGCTGTGTTGGTTGGTCTCCCACGTAGATACGGCACGTAACACTTTGTTGTAATACAATAATGCTGTTCGAAAAAAGTACTAAGATGAGTTCGTAAAAATCAGGTAAAAGTGTTTATGTTTGAGTATTTGATGGTACTTAGTGGAGCATATGCTTTTTTGATAATAAAATATTTATGAAAAAAAAGCAAAGCTTTGTTTGAATCCAATATTCATTCTATAAACATAGAGTATTTCATCCAACAAATTTAAGAAACTAAAATGTAATCCAAGTCTGAGAAATTGTATATGAAAATTTCAATAGTTAGATACCTCAAAAGATTCCGCTAATTACTTAGTTTTGTGTTGAAATTAAAAAATTTATTTAATTTAAGCTTCTTTTACTGTAAACTAAACATTCAACACAATATAAACGATGTTACAGAACTATCATTGTGAAATTCTACCAAGTTTTTTCGGCTGGTACGAGTTTCATATTATTTTTAAAACTAAAAAAAGATGAGCTAGGATATCCTTTAATGCAAGGAGTTTGTAATACTGAAAAGAACAAGTACCCGACTTGACTGGCTCCCCATTCAGAAGAATTTTTCAAGCATTTGTAAAACTCGTCGTCGCAAACACAATGAGAACTGTAAAAAATTAATTTTATTCGTTCAATTCAATATATTATATTTTACAGTTTAATTTCTTTTAAACTTACCTTGTGTATGCTTTATCATTATAGAGTCCATATCGTTTAGAGTAGCCATAAATTTTTATGGGACAGTAATCGTGAGCCCGACAGCACCTTAAAAATTCGAAGATAAAATTTTATTTTTAATATAATGAAAGATTTTGTTTTATTTTTTTACCTGTCAACGCTTCGCAAAACACCCAAATCATGGTAGTGTTTGGCTATGTTTCCATGACCACACCAGTTAGTTCCTGATAAAAAATAACCATCGTGAGCGTTAAAAAAGAAATTAATTATTGACATGAAGTAAATATTTAGTTTACCAAAACATTATTAATAAAACAGTCAAAAACTAATAAATTTAAGTTAAAAATTAATTACGTGGGAAAATTTGTCGAGCGATGTTTTGAGCTACACCCGAAAAATCGAAAAGCGAGGACGTTTTAGTTGATAAATTGATCGGATGGCCGAACAAAGTTAGCTGGGAATCGTTTATTCGTTTCTCTTCATCCGAATAGTAATCGTCATCAACCGCGTCACAGCTTTTCATTATTCGTATCATCTCGTCGAACTGAACAGTTTGACCCGGTGGTCCGACCAACAACCACATGAATAAATTTTTTTCTTCATCGCTATGAAATTTTATCAATTTATTACAAAATTTATTTCACTCAAAGTTTTGAATTCAGTCGATTTCAGTCAACTGTACAGCAATAATAATTAATAAGCTTACTGAATTTCTATCATTTCACAGCAGTGCACTTGATTATTAGGCAATAAATCTCTCACTACAACTGTTTGCTCATAATTAAATACTTGACGCGTATCACCTTTGATTAATGGAACATGCGTTAAGCTTTTTAAACCATTGAACGCTTGAATTATGCTTGGTTGGTGTAATATTGAACAAATAATCCAAAATACAAAGAGCATTTTTACGATAATATTTATTTCACTGAAAATATTTGGAAAAAAATTGATAGTAAATAATCAAATTTCCATGAATGCGCGAAAAAGTTGATAAACTTACTTATTTTACAAGTCAATGACAGTTCGCTCGTACCATATCTCATTCTTACGATTTCATTCTGCGCAAGTTATTTATCGCTTTTTACAGGAAGTAGGCGTCTTTGTTTTTCCCTTAAAAATTAAAAATAACATTGTTAAAAAATTAGTTACAACAATTAAAACTCATTATTATTTTTTTTTTATTAGAAATTTTCATATTAATACTGAAAAAATATGTTGGGAAATGAAATTTCAAGAATTTGGTGAATCATGAGAAAAAGCCAAACATTTATCAAGTGAGTAATACGTTTATTAAAAACAACTTATGTCAGAATATTAACAGAGTTTTTTTTTTCAATACTAAAAATTCAAATCTAAATTAAACCATTTGATTTTTTCAGCAACTGGAACTTTCTTTCCTTAGAACTTTGATATTACCTTAATAAAAAAATCAACGACTTGTTTCATCATATATTTCTATGAAATATCTATTTATCGTGATTTTAAAAAGCTAATTTATCGAGCCTGCAAGAGTTATATTTAAGTGGAATAAACAAGAAATTGTAAAGTACGAAGTTCACTTGAAAACTAAGTTAAAAATTGATGGCAAAACACTTGATCAAAAATTCATCTACTAGCTTCACTCAGAATTCGTAATTCAATCTGTAAATATTTAATGGGTCTTGAAAAATCATCGCAGCCTCTTATAAGAAAACACTCTGTATCTCTACACGCACTCGGACAAAAAAAAAAAAACGCAATCAAAAATAGTTCCAAGGAATAGAAAAGAAAGAAAAAAAAAAACAATTCTTCAGTAGCAAGGCTCGTTTGTAAAACTCGTTATCTCTGTCTCTGGATACAGAAGAGTCCCGTCGCGCTTCTGCGACACCCGCTTCATATTTATGAGGGGACTTTTAGCATATTCAAAACATAAATTACTTTTAGTGCCACTAGTACCACTATACGGTGGTGGTAGAAGGTTAAAAGTCAACCGGCCAATAAAGTACGCCGGAGAGTTTATCTCGCCCGGACCTTACACGCACATCTCTTTACAATGCAAATTCATCGATGGATCGACGCGGGAAGCTCGACCGAGTTTTAAAAAGAAAACTAACGAAAAATCCCTCCCACGGGTTATATTGCCATCTTCTTTCGACTTTTTTATTTTTCACAGTGATTTTGCTTTGTTATTCGCAGCCGCTTTTATTGCGATAACCGCGTTTGTTTTTCTATTTATTTTGAATCGGCCGCCCCAGCGCACGGAGGAGGTGGATGGGCGTAGTTTCGAGAGCAGAGATTCTTATTAAACCGAGCAAATATGAGATTTTATTTTCTCGAGCGTAAATATGGAGGGGGAAATATTCTACGAGGTTTATTTTCTTCTCGAGCTAATAATATGATAATATGGCTTTATGACCGCTCTCTTGTTTAAATTGAATTATTGAGGCTTTTTTATTAGAATTTTTTAAATAATTTAACTACTTTAAAAAAGTGTATATATTGTTACACCTCTGTCAAATGTTTTATTTTATGGTTGCTTGAATTTTTCATTTTTTTAGGTTTACAATTTTCTTTGAAATTTCTCAGCTGTTTTCTTGTTTTCATTGAATTTTTTTTTATAAAAAATTACGACAACTGAAAAAATGTATAAAAACTTTATGGTTTACATAAAATTTTATTTTGATATTCAAATTTTTAAGCTGACACGTTCTAGAAACTTTCAAATGAAACAGTGCTTTTGTTTCCAGTAAACGAATTGTTTAATTGCTTTGAATGAATACAATATAAACTCATATCTTCTGGCCGAGATTGGAATAAAACTTTGAATCATTGAATATAAATAAAAGTTGAGTAAATATTATTTTACGCATTTTTCTTTTCAGGTATCAATTCCGAAGAATAACATTTTTTTTATATTATTCACATTTGCTGATTAATCAGAAATTCAATGTCCCCAGTTTATATGTCATCAGACGAGAAGCCAAAATATGTATCAATAAAAATAAAACTTTTTTTAAGCTTAAGAAATTTTTATTTTTTTCAAATTACAAACTTAATACTTAAAAGCTGGTATGGGTAAACTCAGTCTATAATAAGCAAAAAAGCTTGTACTTAGACCTCATAATATTTTTCAAGAGCTTATGATCATTGACATATTTATTAAAATAATTATCTAGTTTTCAAAACATGTTTACATAAAAATTTTCATTATTCATTCTGTTTGTTTGTTTAATAGTCGGAAACAGTTTGACTAAGAAAATGAATAAAACTTTATCGACTGCATTGGTCTTATCATAAAAGTGACTCTTGGAATAAAAAATTTGTTAAGTTACAAAAATTTCATCGTAAGACATTAATCAAATCAGAGTAACGCCAAAAAACTTGTCCGTAGCTTGCATGCTTTTTTGATCAATCAACTAAAAAGTTTTTTTACATTTTTCGAGAGAAAGTTAACATTAGTTTTGTAATCTCGTAAGATTTTTAGTTCACGCCTTGAATAATGTTATACTCAAAATCATAAGTGACTTGATTTGGGCTTATGGTTTAACATTATTAATATAATAATGAAAACAAACCAGTGTGATCAAAAAATTTGCATCTATTAAACTACTAAACATATTTTAAAATATTCGCTCTTTCAGTAAAAAAATCTTTAAAAATTTTATCCAAAAATAAAAATGTTCAATCTACCAAGTCATTTGTTTCATTTGTGAAAGTATGATTAAAAACATCGTTACTTTGAGCATTACTCTGATCATACCAGGCTTTTTCAGTCGGCACGAGTATCATAGAGTTATCACTTGATTCGCTATTTAAGATTATATTCTTTGGAAAACCTTGAATGCAATTAGGTTTTATAATAGAAAAGTACAAAAATCCAATTTGACCAGCCGAGTACTCGTTGGTTTTCTTCAAGCAGTCGTAAAACGTTGCATCACAAGTGCAGTGAGAACTGAAAATAAATAATTTAAAAATTCAATAAAATAAAACCAACCCAACTTGAATCAAATTTCGAACTCACGTAGTATAATCTTTCATATTTTTGAGCCCGTACATCTCAGCATTGCCTGGAATTTTAATCGGGCAAAAATCATGAGCTCTACAGCACCTACAATTATTAAATTGAAAAAAAAACATTAAATTTTTTTATTATCGAAGTAATTGTTATTAGTTTTAATCGACAAAATCATTGAAGCGTAATTCAATACCTGTCAAGATGCCGAAGCTCCCCTAAATCGTGATAAGAATCAGCAACGTTACCTCTGCCGCACCATTTAGTTCCTATACGAGTGGAATTTTTTATCAATAAATTTCTCTGCTAATAACATAGATTGATTTTAATTCAATGTACTTACTTGGAACAATATTTCTCCAAACTTTTCCCAAGGCGCTCGATAAATCCCTGCTTGCTATTGCAAGTTCATCCGAGAGCGATTGCGAGCCGATAAATAAAGGGCTTATTGCTTTGACTGCCTTGGCGAAAGGTCTGAGCGTGTCCAGCCAGTCGTGAACAAACGTTTGCTCGTCGAGGGCGTCGCAGCTTGACATTATTTTGTACAACTCGTTCATTCCAATAAGTTGCACGGGTTCGGGTGAGAAAAATTCCTCGATCTCACTAAATCCAGGCTGCTTCTCACTGAACCTATAATTTATTCTATTTTTATCTAAGGTAATAATTAAAAACAATGATTGTTCATTTACGAATTACGAACTATTTGACTTTATCCTTAATAATTGAATTTTAGGCTGGTCGAGTAAGCTATATTTATTTATTTACTCACCGAGTATTCATCAAATCGCATCGTCGCACTTCGCCCTCGGGCAACAAATCTCGAATCACAATGGTTTGTTCATACACATAAATTTCACGTTTGTCACCTTCGATGATCGGCTCTATAGTGCCGTTAACGATGTCCTTTTCATACGCCAAAACTTCAGTGGCCATCAAACCAAAAAAACACAAGGTAAAAAACAACATTTTTTTTAGGTAACACTTAATATATTATTATTAAAAAAAAAAAAAAAAAGAACTTATTTAAAACAAAAACGATCGCAGACGAAGTTTATCAGTCGCGCACGTTTTTAGCGAGAACGCCTATCGGTCACTATCCGATGTGTGTTGACACATCCTACGGCGAGACGCTGACTAAAGGTAGCGTTTACTTTTTTTCGTGGATTTGGAGAGTCACGTGACTTCCCTCGAGAGCCGGCTTGTAGACGTCAAGCGACGATTGTACTGTATAGGTATTAATGTTTTGAAGTGAAAAAAATCAAACGATTCGTATTTATTTAATAATTAGCCTTATCATGTGGACTGATACAGAGCAGATACACAGCTGACAATTGAATCATATACTTCTTTGGGCTTCCTTAATGTCTGTTGATACAGTAATAATAATTTGTGTGAGTCTTAATGCATATTAAAATTTCTTTTTTTTTTTTTAATTTAAAGTCCGAAATTGGATACTTTTATTGTAATGAGGTACCTGTACCTAGTATGGCCCCCCTAAGCGAGAATTGACGTTGTGGCGAATCAAATCAATATTTTGTGACGTGTAAGGTCTCGTTTTAAAGACTTTAAAATGAGTTCTTACGCGTTCGATTTTGATCAATGAGCTTGAAATGTCAGAGGATTTACCAAAACACGTTTTTTTAAGACACCTAAAATTTGTGTACCTAATATGGCCCCCTTGAAGTTATTTATTAATTGCGATTCGTTCCTATTTTTTAAATCAATCAGGATATGAGATTAAAAAAATTTCAAAATTTTCATTACTTTAAAAATTATATATTTAAAAATTGAGCCTTTTTTACAATTTTTTTAAAAGCTTTGCAACCAGTAGAAAAATTTCGACTTTAAATTTTTATCAAAGTTTATTTTTTGAGCTAGAATGTTTTTTTAGTTTAAAATGAACCAAAGCTTTGAAATAATTAAATTTATTTTTCTTTAAAAACAATGGATAGGATTTTCTAAAAAGTAAATTTGAAACTAAGGTAGGTGTACCTAATATGGCCCCCCTAAGCAAGAATTAACGTTGTGGCGAATCAAATCAATATTTTTTGACGTGAAAGGTCCCATTTTAAAGGTTAATTCAAGAGCTTTAAAATGAGACCTTATGCGTTCGATTTTGATTAATGAGCTTGAAAAGCCAGAGGATTTACCAAAACACGTTTTTTCAAGACACCAAAAATTTGTGTACCTAATATGGACCCCTTGTAGTTATTTATCAATTGCGATTTGTTCCTATTTTTTAAATCAATCAGGATATGAGCTTAAAAAAACTTCAAAATTTTTATTATTTTAAAAATGATTTATTTAAAAATTGAGCCTTTTTTACAATGTTTTTGAAAACTTGGCAACCAGTAGAAAAATTACAACTTTAAATTTTTATCAAAGTTTGTTTTTTTAGTTATAAAATGAAAAAAGCTTTGAAACAATTAAATTTATTTTTCTTAAATAACATTAGGATAGGATTTTCTGAAAAGTAAATATAAAACTAAGGACTCTTACACGCAGAGAAAAAATACAGAAATTTACTGTGTAATTCGCGCGAGAAATTTGAGCTTCAGGGAGCGCGTGAATTTTGTGTGAGCGCGCAGTAAATTTCTGTATTTTTTCTCTCCGTGTAGGGAATACACTTTGAAATTCGGTATTTCTACTAATTATTGGGCGGGGGCCATATTAGGTACACTGTCGAATAAAAAGTTATTTAAGAATAAAACCCGTTAGAAAACGAGTTGAACAAAAACTAAAATAGCGTTTTAAAGCTGAAACAATAATGAATCGAAGCTACTTATGAAATATTTGGTCAGGTGTGTCTAAATCTTTTGTCAGACCATTTAATTACAACGTAAAATAATAACGAAGGTATACGAAACAAGTTTTAGCTATAAGGCGTGTGAAAAAATAATTTTAAAATGTTCTAAACAACTCAAAACTTCATAATTAAGTGTTTTTGACTTCTTCCTACCTTGTAGAGATGCCGTATTTCGAGTATATTCAAAATAACAGGGGGGGCCATATTAAGCACAGGGCCATATTAGGTACACCTACCTTACTAAAAATCTTTTAGTATGGAAAAAATATCATGAATAATTGATAATACAGAATCCTAAGTTTAATTAAAATTACAACTGTGAACCGTCATACTTTTTTGAAGATAATTAAAACTAGTTCTCGAAGTAAGTTTTTTATTTTAAAATGACAAACAGATTGACATTATAAAATTAATATTTAAAAGAGCACTAATTAAAACTTGAAACCGTCGATATTATTTGTGAAGGTATGATTGCCATTTTGAACAGCACTCCGATCATACCATGTTTTTTCTGTTGGCACTAGTCTCATAATGTTGTCATGATCTCCGCTGTCATTATTCGGAAAACCTCTGATGCAATCGGGTTTTAAGTAAGAAAAGTACAATAATCCAATTTGACCAGTCGAGTACTCGTTAGTTTTCTTTAAACAGTTGTAAAAATTTGCATCACAGACGCAGTGGGAACTACAAACAAAAATTATAGAAATCCATAATTCATATGTATATTATCCTGAAAAAAGTGAAATTTGAAAAAAAACTAACGTAGTATAATCTTTGGGGTTCTTCAACCCGTACATTTCACCATTGCCTGGGATTTTTACAGGACAAAAGTCATGAGTTCGACAACACCTAAAAATGTTACATTAAAAAAAATTTAGTTTTGAATTTTTTGCTGGGTTCAGCATTACAAAACCTTTAGACCGTAATTTGATACCTATCAAGGTTCCTGAGTTCACCCAAATCATGGTAAGATTTTGCAACGTTCCCTCTGCCACACCATTTGGTTCCTGCAAGAGAAGTTTTTCCGATGGGATAAGTGTAGAAAAACTTGGAACTAAAATTTATGTTTATTTAATTTACATACTTACTTGGATAAATATTTTTCCAAGCTTTCACCAAACCGCCAGATATATCTTTCGATACAATTTCCAGTTCGTCTGGAAGAGATTGGGAGGCACTGTACAAGGCAGCGAATAGTTTGGCGAGCTTGGCGTAAGGTTTTAATGTATCCAGCCAATACTTTGTAGGTGTTGGCTCGTCAATGGCGTCACAGCTTGCCATGATTTTATACAACTCGTTCATATTAATTTGTTGTACGGGTTCAGGTGAAAAAAATTCAATGATTTCATTTATTGGAGGCTGTTCTTTGCCTAACCTATAAATTTTGTGTCAACCAATTAAAATCTTTAAGCTTGAGTTAATTTTTATTAAAAAGTAGAGTAACTTTGTTAAAATTATCGAGGAGATAACTTGAAAAATGAATTTTACAAATCACTGAATATAGTGGAACCCGGTTATACGAACATTTTTTTTTTATCCCTTAAAGTTCGTTATAAACGGGTTTCACTGTAGTTAATTTCTTGACTAATCTAGTAAATTAGTATTGTTTATTGACTTACCCAGTATTCATCAAATCGCATCGCCCTACTTTGCCTTCGGGCAGCAAATCTCTAACCACAATGGTTTGTTGGTAAACATAAATTTCACGTTTGCTACCTTTGACAACCGGTTCAACGGCGCCATTAACTATGTCTTTTTCATACGCCGAAATGTCACTAAATATCAAAGTAAAACAGCATACGACAATAAACAACATCATTTCAAGTAAATTACAACTTTCCAAAAATTAACGGTTGTGAGTAAGGTAAGTGGTGCAAAAATTGAAAAAAATTATCGTGGTTTTCTCGAGAGCTGTTTTGCAGCCAGATATATAACGATTTTTTTATATGGATATCAAAAAGTTAACGTTGCTAGTATTCAAATTCAAATTCAGCTTATTGAAGTATCAAATTGACCTTATACACAGACTAATACAAATGTTAATTATATCTTGTTTTTCGTTCAATTTTTCAAAAGAAAACGTTTCCAGTATACTTTGTTCTACTAATAATTCAAATTTAGTTTTTGAATTTTTTTTTTCGTCACTTGAGAAGCTGTTTCTTATTATACATATGCGTTAAAAATAAAAAAAATTTTAATCCTAACTCAAACTTTGTTATTATAATGTTGAATTCTGAAAAAAATTTATGAATTTAATAAAGATAAAAAAAATAAAAATTTTTTTTTCAACCAACTTGTGATAAGAGTCTTACGTAGTTAAACTCATTTTTAAAATTGACTGATAAATTATCAAAATTTAATTAACTCAAAAAACTGATTATCGAGTTTATCTTAGCATTTTCAAATTTCATGAGATGGGCTGGTCTTATTAATGAGTTAGGTTGTTTTTAGATCCAAGTCCCCATTTAATCTAACTCGAAAAATAAAAGAGGCACAGTAAAAAATTAAAAAACAGTTTTATTAATCTTATTGATCAAGTTCTACAGTTACTATTTAAATAATCCTACAGAATGTTTACACAATTTAATATAAAAAATCACTAAGAATACAATTCTATAGATCTAATTTGCAAAATCATTTATATCATAAATATTCGTATCGTTGTAAAGATCTACGTACTGATCGTACCACATTTTTTCTGCTGGTATGAGTCTCATAGCACTATCACTCGGCTTGACGTTTCCGGAACCATTTGCAGGATATCCTTGAATGCAATTCGGTTTCAATACAGAAAAATACATCCAACCGATTTGCCCGGCCGAGTATTGGTCAATTTTCTTCAAACAATCGTAAAACTCCGTATCACAGTCGCAATGAGAACTGGAAAGAAATCAAAGTTTTTATATTCTTTTTCAAAATAGCAGATTTGGACTTTTTTTTAAAACTTACGTTGTATAATCTTTTGCGTTTTTTAAACCATACAATGCACCATTACCAAGAATTTTTATTGGACAAAAATCATGTGCTCGGCAGCATCTAAAAATTAAGAGTTTGGTTTGTTTGATGCAGTGAATTTATTCGTAAAATTCCTCAATTGAATTTACGTACCTGTCTGCATTTCGAAGTTCACCTAAGTCGTGGTAAGAATCAGCTTCGTTTCCTCTGCCACACCATTTGGTCCCTGAATTTAATCATAATTAAATAATGCCAATAAAGTAAGGAATCGAAACAGTAGCTTTGAAAATACTAAGGACTCATTCCTATATCACATGAATTCATTCAAAAAAATATTGTATCAAAAATAAAAAAATTAATTCTAATAATTTAGAGAAGTCAGATAAAACTGAGTATCAAGAAAATTTACACACTCAAGGTACACGCAAGTAAAAAAAAATCCTCTAACATTTTCAAAATCAATCATTTGAATATTAATACATGAACCCACTTGGAAAGATATTTTTCCGAACTTTTCCAAATGCACTGGTTAATTGTTTGCTTGCAATTCCAAGTTTATTTGATATGGATGATAAACCTGCTTTTAATATCCCATCCGAAGGTTTTACCGTGCTGGCAGAAAATTTCATGGATGATTGTTCATCGACTGCATCGCAGCTGGCCATGATTTTTAACAACTCGCTCATTCCAGTTTGCTGGACAAATCCGGGCGAAAAAAACGCATTGATTTCTTTGACAGTAGGCAGCAGTTTTTCACCGTAGCTGTAAAATTAATTTTTTTATTAGAGAAAAATATTTCATTTTTTAAATCATTTACACACTGACTACATTTATTGTTACTAAAAATTATTTACAAGAAAAAAATTATAAATTAAAAATTACAAGATTATAATTATAATTTTTGAAGTATTAGGTATTCATTTATTTACTTACTGAGTGTTCATTAGGTCACATCGTCGTACTTTGCCATTGGGAAACTGATCTCTAACCAAAATAGTTTGTTCGTACACATAAATTTCCCGCTTGTCACCTTTGATCACTGGCTCAATCGTTCCATTCTTGATACTTTTTTCATACGCCCTAACTTCACTAAAAATCGAGCTAAAAATCAAACTAAAAAAAACAAAAACGGTACAAAACAACGCTTCCTTCATCATGTCCGACCGATCCAAGAAAAATTGAAAAAATAAATAAAACAAATCTGTTTCGTATGCACAGAGTTTTATCAACTGTGCGTGCTTATTCTAACAATGCCTGCTAGCCGCTATCGTTCTGACACATCCTAGTCGAGGCTTCGTGAGCAATCGCAAATGTGTGACCGAAGGCTTTTTTATATCAAATCATTCGAGTGGCGGTATTTTATAAAGGCTCGGTTGAAGCTAATTAATCTTATAATTAGACTTATTGTCTAGGCTGACATAGAAGAACGATACAGCTGATATAAAAAACGCTTGTGTGGCTAAGTTTTCGAGTTTTTTTTCTTCGTTTTATATTTATTTAAATTTATTTGAATTTCATGCCAAAATTTCTCGGAACGATTTATTTTATGAGTTTCGTGTTAAATTTTTATGAACTTCTGCTTTTACTTCCTTTACTTTTTTTTTATTTAAAAAAAAAAGTCTGCTTAAAAATTTAAAAATAATGATATTGCTTTGGACTTATGAATAGGCCATTCTAATGTTAATCTTTAAGAGAGGCATTTGAACAAATTCAAAGGCAAAACAAGATTAAACGAAAGATAAGATGGTTAAGTATTCAGTGTGTTACGGCAGTGTTGATCTTTGATGGAGTTTCTAAATCAGTGAATTCCGAAAGTTTAAATGACTTTATAATGGGCTGAAAAATTTATTTGCTAAGTTTCAAATTTTGCATGATAAAATTTTCGAATTTTACGTCGCTTAATTTCAGATTAAAAATGACAATTATGAAGCAATGTGGTCATTAATACTGTAATTAAAACATTTTTTTAATCATTAATTTTTTAATATCATAATTAAAAATAATGTTATTAGTACATTTTGAATTTGAATAAATGTAGTTTTCATTAAGAAAATGTAGACTTTATTTTGTTTCAAAAAACATTACCAAATTCGAGATAAGGACGTATACATATAGAATGGTTTTTTTCATCATAATTTCAATCTAAAATACTGCTGAAAAAAAGGAAATTTTTTAAAGTTTAAAAACAATTGAAATTGTTTTTTCATGGTTAAACAATCTAAATAAACAAAGTTTTAAATTGAAAGTTGAATATTTTTGTTTCAAATTAAAAACATCGAAAATCAAAAAATTTTCAGTATTGGCTTTACGTTGATCGTTTTGAAAATTAATGGAAATAGCTTTATCATTAATCAAAAGTAAAAATTTCACTCCTTAAAATTTACAACGCTTTGTAAATAAGCGAAACTCGGTATTGAAATCATCAATAACGCAACAACATCGATAGAACCACTTAACGAAGTCGTTCGTATAGGTAAACGACAATGTGGTAGTTTTTTTTCGCTCGGTGCACTTGTTGCTCGTACGATCGGCCTGAATTTCAATGAATGTCAAATTTGACGCTAATTGTGACACAGTTACTCTCTGAGCAGTCATAAAGTTCTTCGAGAATTTTTAAAACGTTCGACATTTATCCTGTCATTGAATTATTGAAGACCTCTGTTACTATTTTGCGATACAGTCATGGTTTAGTTTGACAACGTGGAATAAATTTAATTGATTTATTTAACAAAAAAGGTTTTTAAAAAAAAAAAAAACATGTTCATAAATCACGATTGACGTAATTGCCAAAAAATTTCCAAAACGACAAAATCCAAAAAACAACGGAGTCGATCAATCGCAGTTGGACCGACGTCATGCAGTAGCGGAAAGTCCCCGCCTCTGTCGATCAGCGAAATTTAACAAAATTTCGTGCGGTTGGTACTTGGATGGGTGGCGTGAACAATTAAGTTTGGGTGCTTATGCCTACGAAATGTGACATAAATCGGAATTGCTCACATAGGCCGTTCCCGGGTTTTCCTCAGAGAAACTTTTCCGATCTCACAAAGGTAATTATGGTACGTAAAAAATAGGCTTTGCTGGCAAGAAAGAAAAAAAAAAAAAAAATCAATCGCAGTTTTTATTTAGCAAGAGTTACGAATATCGAGCCTTGGGAAAATATTCCAGCACTTAATTTATTGTCGAAACTTTTCGGGGCTGTTAATTCCTCCCCCGAAAAATAAAATCAAAGCCTCGCAAATACTTTACAACTTCAAATTAGCCGAGCAGAAACAATCGGTCCCGATAAAGTGCAGCCTCCCCTAACGGAATTTAAAAGATTCACTCTCGAGAGCCTACGGGGAGGAGGGGGGAGGCCAGATGGTTAACACTTTAGCCCGCGCCGAAGGCCGTAAATCTCCCCCTTTCGAGGGGGCCAGGAAAGAGCCCGGGCGCCCAGGGCCGGTCGCGCGAGCTAAAACTTGAATTCGCGCCAACTTTCCAGTCTATGCGTACATTATGACCCTGTGATTTTACCCGCCAAAGGGAAGTTTCTTCGAGCCACTTGTTCCTCTCTCCTCCTCTCAGCTGGCTCGATTTTTACCTCCCCGGAATAATTTCTCGCTGCTCATTGTTAATTGCTGCGAAATGCTTTTGATTTCAAATTATTAGTTTTCGATCGTTCAAAAATTCTTGAAAAATTGAAACTCTTCGAGTTATTTTATAATAAAATGATTTTTGATAATTCAGAATAAAAAATGTATCCCTTTGAATATTTTTTACAGGGTTTCTAAAAGGCACTAGCTTTATCAAAATCAGATTATCTTTGTGAATAGAATCTGTGTACAGTGAAAATTTGCAAAAAAAAGAGAACGCGGGGCAGATTGATCTGGTTTTATTTCAAAGACGTCTAAAAATAAATCAAACCGCTACGAGCTGTCGTAAAGTACTGTATTAGTGACTCATAAAATTCTTTATTCAGGGATTTCGACTTAATCACTAAGGTTGATTTTACGATGGATTCTGTCGAGACTAAATAAAACTGTGTTGAGAAATCAGCTTATTTGTAAACGTAGTTTAAATTATAATTTTTTTTTTTTCGAAAAAAACTAATCAAAGAGATATGAAATGGATTTTAGAATAGAAAAAAATTTCCCAAATAATGAAAAAATGTTTTAACAAAAATTTTTCAATTAGTCAAAAAATGTGCTGTACCAGTTACATATCAAATTTTGCAAACATTTTCACGTTGAATTAAATTAAATAACTCGAACAAAAATCATTTTTGAAAAATCTACAAAACTTTTATGTACAACCAACCCGATCCATTCAAATTTTTCGAAAATAAACGAACAACCGAATTCAATTTTTTTTCCAGAATGATTTAATGAAATTTTTTTTACTTACTTAATAGTTACATTTTTTTTTTTTGTTACGCGTTGTTTAATATTTACAATATACAAAGTTGTTGTTATTTTTACATCATTTATTTTTTGCATTTTTCTTTTCTTCCTTTCTTTTTTTTTCATTATCGAGCAGCATCTTCGCCGCGGCCTCGGGGTCGAAGTCAAAAGGCACAACGGGCGGCAGAGGCTCGTAGTTCCGAGCCGTGCGAAACTCAACCTCGAGGATGTTGCGCATCTCCTCGGAATTTATGATCTTACGGGTGGTGCGGATCAAAGTCTGCTCCTCGTCGGGTTTTTTCGCGGTCGGCTGCTCGTTCGGAAATACGTTTAGCTTAGCGCAAGCGGCCCTGCACTGGTTACCTGTGAACATTACGAACGAACAACTTTTGAATTCTTGAGTCTTTTGCCTTGAGTCATATCATTCATCACTGAGTTTTTATTGTCACGACTTTCACTCGAAAAAAAATTATTCCCCTTACTATGCAATCGAAAGCTCGGTTTACAAAACAAATCAGCTATGTAACCTACTATTTTTAAAAAAAACCTACAGAGATTTGATAAATTCAAGCGAAATAAGTTTGCAAATTTTGAAACAAGTACCGGTAACAGCTTTTACAAATTCAAGCACAAAAGCTCCATTGATTTTACTCATGAACGAATGGTTTTTTTTAAATAGAATAGAACAAGAAATGAAATTATATTTTACGTGCTAATTCAAAATCGATCAATTGAATATTTTACCTCCGGTACTGCAGCAGTTGGCGTGTATCGAGGGAACAAAGGGCCCTTCTGGCTCAGTCGTCACTATTTTACCGACGTTCTTGGGCACCCTGACTGTGAGCCTATTGTTTAGGACCTCGTGATTAAGCTCATCGTAGGGCGGACTGGGTTCGATCGGCGGCTCCTTTGGGCAACCCCGCTTCTTCGTCATCCTGGTTTGATCTTAATCGACAACTTATTCTTACAATATTTCACTGGCTGGTTCTTTTGATATCATTCTGGACTATTATTATTCGATTAATGTTTACTTGAAATTTTGAGGTTAAAGACCGAAATTAGTTTGATTATGGACTACCGAGTTGGTTAGTCCAGAATGACAACTTTGGTGAAGTTGGCTCGGACTACGGCTCGGTTTTCACCTGTTTTAGCGGACAGAAAATAAAATTCTTATTTTCAAAAAAAAAAAAAAAACTGCGAGTTTTCTCTTTTTTCAAATTTGTATCGTTATTGGGTCATTTTACATACCGTACAAATACTCTGTTTAAAATTTTATTCTGGTGTGGATGCATTTAATATCGGAAAATTTTTTAAAAAACGCAAAAGCTTTTATACTAAAAGCATTTTTGTTGGGCAAGCTAAATTCTTCCCTTTTTTTTTCTTTTTACTCGGATATAATTTTTTCTTTTTTGTATTCGAACAATAGATTTCCAGAAAACAATTCAACAGAGAACCGTAATGATCGATGCTTTTCATGAAATTTCGCGCTAACCTGAAAAGTAAAAAAATCAATCTAAATCTAGTAAATTTACTTTGATGAAATAAACGAGCCCTGATGAAATCATCGCTCTAGCGAAAAATTAGATCCTATAAATCCCGTTCACCCCCCTTCCCTAATCAACGCACCCACCGAATTCCGGGCGTTTTTCTCGTCGATATCAGCTGGCTCGTACGTGCAACGCAATAAAAGAAGGTCCGAGCCGTCCATCCATCTTGGACCTGCAGGAGCATCGACTGCGAGAGAGAGTGACTGACGGGAATCCTTTTTCTACGGGATGGAGATTTCAGCAGCGAGAAAATAAAAGCGCGGGGTCAAGATTTTAGAATCGATGAAAGTTTATCCGAATCGAATAGCAGCACCTACTTTTGTAGACAGTAAAAAAAAGGACCGGAAATTAGCTAAGCATTGATAGAATTGAATTCATTTTCAGATTAGTTCATGTTTTTTGAAATAAAGAAAACTCAATATTTTACCGAGACCTTTTAAGTGGAATTTTCAGATAGGGTTGCAGAGAAAAAAGCCAGCATCCGTGCGTGAAAAGGCAATGTCACGCATCCTTCGTTCTATTACACCGAATCACGTCCAAAACCACTCAAGTTCTGTTTATTTTCGCCGAATCCATTCAAAAATTTCTTAAAATGTCCAGTATTAGAAAAATAAACACTCTTTTCATCCACTCTCACATCTTCAGCGTATGAAAGCTCTCCCAAAAAAAAACCAATTCTTTTTCAGAATCAAACACCCCAAGACACAACACCACTCTCGCAAACATTTCCATTAAGCTCGAAAAAAAAGGGTCGCGCGACACGGACAAAGAGGAAAAGCCGATAGCAGCTAGGCGGGAGGAGAAAAATTAGGGAAGCGACCGCGGACGATATAAATGAGAGAGGCAGCGACGATGAAAGGAATAAGAGTAAAAAGAAAGGGGAGAAATGGCCGAGTCAACGAAAATAAAAGGAGCGCGGTTTATTTTGCCAAGAAAAAACGAGCTTCACGAAGCGTCACGTGCCCTAAGACGACGACAGGCTCGTTTCTGTTTGGAATGCACTACGTGTGCGAGGAATATCACGAGGTCGATTCGTTTTCATTAATTACCGGACCTCGGCTGCTGGGAGCGACTTTTCAACGAAGTGAAAAATTTAAAGTTTGGCCTGCTTCGTTTATTACCGAATTTTAGGTGCGATGAATTTAAAATGAGTGTTGGTCGTAACACAGGACACGTAAAACTTTTTAAAACTATGAATTTTTTAAATGTACGGTCTATAAGTAATTCAAAATATGTATTTTTGAATTTTTTCTATTGAAATTGCGTTTTTAGTAACAGAGTTTAGCAGATTCTGCTAATGGCAACTTTAGCAGTTAGTGCCAAACTAGACTGATACTGATGCTAACATTTACCGAATCGAAACAATTTTTAAGGTTAGCTATTATTGCTAAAATATGGGTTACAGCAATTTCTGATAAAGTTTTTAGCACTGTCTGATAAACTCACACTTCCACAGATACTCTTAAAGTTTTTAGTAGAATTTTCTAAATTCTACCTTGTCCTTGAATGTTTGTCGTGCTGTTCATCAACTCAAAAGAACATTTTTTTCCAAAAAATGCATACGATAAAAGCTGATAAATTAAGACCTATCAATAAAATGTAAAAATCTCCAAATTTATAAATATTTTTTGATTCTCAAAATCCCAAAAATAAAAACCCACCCGTTCCGTTGACATTAAACTTTGTCAAGTGTTTACCGCTGTCTCGCGGTTTCTTCCAGTTTTATATTTTCGTCAAAAGTGGGGCTAAGAGGTCGCAAAGTTCATGAAAGTAAAACACGGGGGAGCCCGACCGACGGTTATGAGAAGAGGGAGAGAGTAATATTAGCATACCCGAGGGAGGAATATCCTCGTGATAGAGCACGCAGGCTCTAATGTGGATCGGAATTCGCGAGGAGGAGCGCGTGCTGGAATCGCTGTTTCATTTGGAGATTCTTCACCGAGATTATTACTTCTCTCTTCTTGTGTCCTTTAAATTTTTCTTAAGCGACTCTTACCCGTACCCCGCGATATCGGAAACTTATATTAAATTCCTAGCCCCCCCCCCCCCCCTATACCTTTTTTTTTTTTTTGGGTGGGAGACAAGTTTGGTTTGACGCCAATTTGAATTTCCGAGGGAGGTATTTATTCCAAGCTGCGAGCCTTTGAAGAGATGATACAAGCTGAGTTGAGAGAATTTATTTATTTTATCACGGTAAGGCAACGAAGAATGCGAGAACCACAAAATTTTTAGTTTCTGTTCAATCTCCGAACTCCACCTTTGATATATATATTTACACTTGCAGAGTAGTTTTGAAATATTTATTGAAATTTCTCATCTCTATCTGACCCAGAAATTTTGGCGAGAAGTTTTTTCGATTAATACTAAAAGTTAAGGTATAAATGAATTTAGTCAAATTCAAACAAAACTATTAAAAGGAATACCTTTGAAAAATGGCTATCAATCAGACTTGAATTTACTGTATCCATAATCAATCCACTTTCTCCCGGTATACATAAACGACAGTGTATTCGAGATAAACCGTTGATTGTAAAGTAATTAGCTTACACACGATTGCCACTAATAAAACACGTGTTTGCTCACGATATAAGTCCCGGCATGTAACCCACAGCAAGCGCATAATTAACAAAATTTAATGAAAATATTTATGCACACTATAGCTTATGCATTCGCCCGGTTGTCACTCCGGAGCAAACATGCGCCGAATAACCTTCCAAGCTCCGATATATATCCGGGGAAGCTTCTGCATTATTCAGCTCGGGGAAAAAAAAAAAAAAAAAAAAAAGATATCGAAGGGTGGGTAATCGCTGATGAAGATAAACCTCGACTCCCCGAGAAGGATTTAGTAGCTCGCTTCGGAATTGTTAAAATTTCTTGCCGGCATCTAATTGACCCATTATCGACGACGGGCCGGGGCTGGGCCGATCGGAGCCGATAAAAAATAGAGGATGGATACAGAGAAGTGTTTGCTGGCCGGTCCGGGATAGACTGAATTACCAAGTATAAAATGATTATTTCAACGCTCGACTGGATCCTCGAGAGCGTTTTATCCGAGATCAGAGCTTTTATTGGCTTCTGCACCGAGAATCAATTGCTGCCTGCAGGGTGTATAATACCCCCCCTTTTTTTCCTACGTTTATTACTGAATTGCGTTTGGTTTGATCGAGTAAATAATTCAGGATATGTATGATTTTTTGCGCTTAGAAGTTCATTGACACGTGTTTGGTAATATCAGGCTGGAGGAATTTTTAGTGGACTCAGCGAACCGAGCGATACGACTTCTGTACGTCGAACTATCTCTTGGGTCAATAAAATGAGTTACGTTGGTAAATAATGAAATAATTAGCTCGTCAGTTTTGTTTGGCCCCCTCGAAGCGAATGTATTCATGAATTTTCCGCATGAACGCTCAATTTTATAAACCAGTTAAACAAAAATCAACTATCTCGAAGAAAACAAATTTTTATTATAGTGTGCAGGGGGTGTGTACTATTTATTATTATAATAATTTTTCTCGTATGATGGAAAATTTACAAGATTTCGTCCATTGCTTTTATAAAAGTATATATACTTATACAAATGTTGCATTTATTTGAATCTTTCTTGATTAAAAGAGTAAAATACACTTCAAATCTTTGATTGTTTTGCGTTGATCTCCAACTAAAAAATTTAATTTTATTATATGTTGGAAACAAAATTCAAAGATATTTAGGTCAAGTGAATAAAATCTATTTTCTTTTTAACAGTGTAAAAAAAGTAAGTGAATTTGACACTAACGAACTTTTTTTACGGTAATATGTTGTAACAATTGATAGACTGCGCGTATATAACTTAATTCCATGATGAAATGAGAAAATTTAGATAATACTTGGCTCGTTTAGTAAATAAACTAAACAACTGTCAGACTGTTTCCAGGCAGAATCGCACCAACTTCCGTGGCTAGATTTTAGGTAGTTTTCGCAAGCACCGCTCTAGTAATTTTCGCGAGCGCTTACACGTAAGTTACGTAATAATTTATATGCTTACTATAAAACTAGAAGAGAATAAATAATGTAGACAAATTTATTATCAAAATTATTAAAATAAAATAAAATTAATATAATATACTGTTCTTTGATAACTAAATTTTTATAATGATTGGTCACAAGATGTAAGACTTTTAAACAACGCGATCGTTAAAATTTGAACTCAGGAATGCAGGAATTTATTATTCCAAGAGCTGTTTATACCCAGCCACAATGTAAACCCAAAAAATTCACTCCCCGACGTAAACGTATTACACGACGTTTCTCAAGATTTACGAGGACCGCGAGCGATAAATTAAAAGAAAACAAAACGATCGGTCGAACAAACAAACGAGCCAGCACCCAAAAAACGAAAACATCCGTGTAATCCGTATCGACGTAACCCACATTTTTCTCCTCTAGTCTACCATGGTAGAGAAAGAGAGAGAAAAAAAAAGAAAAAACAGCACCAGAGTCCGTTGATTTGTCTTGTTTACCCGGGGTCTCGCTCGAAGGAGCATCCGACCCGTCGCTTCCGTGCTCCCAGGGTATACTTTTATTTCCCCAACGACGCCCCCGAAAGTGATTATTCGACCCACACAGCTTCCCTTTTTTTTTTGCAGTTGGTCAAGTCATTTTTTATTACAGAAAATTTTAAAAATATTGTTTATAAAATTACAAATTTGTGAATATCGTGTCTCTCATTTTAACGTAATTTATAGACTCCAATGATAATTTGCAGTTGATGAGTGTGTTGTTTAAGATCGCAGTTTGTTCAATCGGTATGCTTGTGTAAATATTGTAATACCCATTGGACTTCCTGATACGATAAGTTGAGGATTTAAACTTTTCGAGACCACTGAAACGAAGAAAGAAAATTTTTTACAACTTTAGTCCACCTAAATGAAAAATATTATCATAGAACTTACTTGGCAGTAATCTTAAGAGTTGGTTTTGGCCAGACTCTCATTGCCATGCATATAATTTCCAAACCTTCTTGATCATTGACGGTTACTTTACGGTAGCCCAACTGGAACTTATCATCAGGACCAGTGGCTAAAATCATAGGAACGCATTACTGCGAAACTGAAAACGACTCGATGTATAAAAAAAAGGCTCACTAAAAACTGTCATGCGTCGTTTTTCCGAAACTTCCTCCTCGAAAGTCGACACCGCGCACGTGTAATTGCCGTTCAATTCAAGGTCGCTACCAGAAAGACTCATGGCTCGGTAAATCGAGAGTGGATCTTTGGAAGCTTGGTGTCCCAAGTCGATGTACTTCGATATCGGCTTCAAAGCTTTGGGCGCGTGACCGGGAATCCATTGGTAAACGAGTTGGCGATCGTTCCGGTACCACTTGACCACTAGACCTTGGCTCGACGAGTTACCCAAATCGTACTCGCAATCGAGCACAATCGAACTGTTGCTCGCTTCTACGAACTCCGGCACCGAAACCTTTTTGATGATCAGCTGTTGTTGTGATACTGTGAGATGTAATGTGCTGTATAATTACTTATAATTATTAAAATAAAATTTTTTGGAATAATTACGTACGTAAGAAAGTAGACGAAAGAATGCAGAGCTTCAAATAGAACATGGCGAAATTTTACGCATAAGTTTCAAGGAAAAAAATTTAAAATATTGAAAGTAAAGTAAAATTGATTTAATTCTTGTGAAATTTTATTTATACAAATTTAATTGAATGTGTAAATTTTAATTTTTCTGTCGAATTTGATCTTAATGGTTATTTTATGTCTTAAAAAAAATAATTTACAAATTTAATTACTAGTTAAAGACTTTATACAACAAATTAACTTATTTAATCTGATGTGCAATATCTTCAACTACAGGAAGTTAAAAATAATATTATTCACGGAAACGTTCAATCGAAAAAAAAAAATGAATTTTGGGTAAAAAATTTAATTAAAAAATCAGGAATTACAATATTTCCAACTGTATAATCAAATAAATCAACAGAAATCATTAAAAAATTATAATCATCTGAACAGTTTTATTTAAAAAAATTTTTTTACTTCGAATACGATTTAACCAAAACTTTGTGCACAAAGTGCCTAACACAAATGTTATGATAATATCTAATTTGAGTAATTTTTTTTTTTTTTATTTCAACACTCAAATAAACTTTTGAGGGAGTATTTCATAACTGAGATGGCAATATTAACGTAATAGCTGTCATAAACAACATTCGGGATCTAAAAACACGATTCCCGAACTATACTTTTATATTAAAAAAAAGTAAACAACTGGCCCTCATCGAGTAAGTTCTTATAAATTTTAAATACAAACAAAGCTCCCATGCACCTTCGCGAGAGAGACGATAATTCTCTTTACCGGGCGCAGCGCGTAACTTTGCCAATTACATGGGGAAGCGTCGCCTCTCGACAATGGGATTCTAGGTGGGGCACAAGACTTCCGGCAATCCGAGTCCTCCCCTCCACCCCCGAATTTTGCGTCGTCGAAAGTTTTGCGCTTGGCAATCACGCGGGGTTGGTGGGTAAAGTGTTGTTGCAAGGTTGGCAACTATGAAAGTCACTTGGCGAGCGCGTCCTTTGGATTCTTGGAGGAGCTTAATTGAGCCGCACGGAAGATTTTCTTTTTTTAAAAACTTTTCGCTTAATCGTTTTGTCTGATTCATACCTCAAAAAATTGACTCTGGAAACATTACTTATCAAAGGTAGCATTATTATTATTAATATTGTTTTCAAATTTTCACAAGTTCCCAGTAATATTTTCTTCATCTAAAATTCCTAAAAGAAGCGTACGAAAAAATACTAAATTAAAACAAATCATTGCGCAGCGATCAAACTAAACAACCCAGACTCATCAGGAAGCCCAACTCAAAAAAGAAAAAGTCCACCTACTTTCAATGTGAAATCACGAAGGGAAGATCTCAAACCGCGCACGGGGGCTTCAAAGAGAGCGGGTCTGTTTAGCCCGCGGGCGACTCTGACGACGAGCGAGGAGAAAAGAGGTCGGTGGGGGTAGAGGTGAGGTCAACGCGTGACGGATGGGGCTTGTTCCATGGCTAAGCCTCTGGATAACGAGCCACCTCGAGAGCCCACTTGTTTCCTTTTTTCCACCCCCTACAGTCTACTTCTTTTTTCTTTTATACGCTTCTGCTCGAGTGTTACCGGGTGAATGTTGACGATGGAATAAGATGAGCTGACTCCTGGTCGTGGCTGAACTAATTCGAATGATTTTTTGCTACTAGGCTGAAAAAAAAAAAGTTCATTTTTGACCATCCAAGTACTGACCGCACAAAATGCTTCTTAACTTCGTTGATCGACCGAGGCGAGGACTCTATGACGTCAGTATAGTTTCACCAACGTTCAAAAGGAAAAAACTTTCTTTTTTTTTCTACGTGCATAGGTAGGAGGAAATTTTGCTTTAAATTAAATGATTTTTCGAATTTTTAGAAAGTATAATCAAAATATTTTCTGAATAGCAGAATTTTTCTCTAATATAATTTTTTAATAGTTTTTTCAGCACTCATTTTTTAACGAGTAATGCGTAAAAAAGTCCTTTCAGACCTTAAAGAGTTGAGGAGGTATAAAAAATAAAACAGTGAATAAATGCAAATTTCTTCCGTTATAAATACGAAATTATTTTTGAAAACACTCCGGCAACTTTGATGAGCCTAGCTCGATTAATTACTCAGGGGTAAATATTGTAGATGGAGCATAAAAGTTTTTCTTTATAACCCACCCAGCGGTAATTAAAAAATTCTAGGTATATTCGAGTTCGAATAGCGAGTAAATAAATTTGATTGAGACGTGCAAATATCGCGAGTCAGATCTCACATTAAACGAAAGTGTTAACGTGTATCCGAGCCTGCCCAGGGGCAAGGGTAAACTAAGCCCTTGCATAAACACGGCAGTACTCATCTAAATAAGACCCGGATAAACAGAAGATGAACCAAAGGCAAACAAGCAAGCTCAACCATAAAAAACGGTATTACGCGCAATTATCAAAATGATTTATCAAAAGCTGCATCAAGTCCCCTTCTCATTTTCCGGAGCTGGAAAATTAGATTTTCAAGTGTGTAAATACTTTACACACACACACGCGCGCGCGCGCGCGGGCTTTCTAATTTTTCGAGTGTGTCATTATATTTAATTGACGCCGTAATTAGAGATGATGCATGCGAGGTCGCGCAACACCGCAGTCTCTTTTTACCTGGTGGAAAAAGGTAAAAAGCTAGGAGCAATTAGAGCGTCAACGATACCCCTGGCCGCACGACAAGCACCTAATTTTCGGGAAGCCGGAAAAATTTTTGTTATATTTTTTTTCACACGCTCTTTTTTTTTGCACTACCTTTTCTTTCCTTTTTTTCGGCATTCCAAACTCGCGTTACCTCCCTGAGTTTGCCCCCCGTGCGTTTTTTTTTCTCGCGGAGAAATTTTTTACGTGCTTTCAATTTGAAAGCCCGTTTTTAAAGAAAATTGTTTTAATTAGTCAAAAATGCGGGTGGCGGTACTTTCAAAAGTGGGAGAAATAATTTTTCGAGTGTTCGATAAATAAGGTCTGTGAAAAGTTCAAATTTTCTTAATTGACCGGTCGAAAAATCAAAGTTTTCAGAAGGAATTATTTTTTAAACACTCGAATTTTATTTATGATGATCAAAATTTACAATCATTGAACTTTGTTGTAAAATATTAGATATTTTTTATCGTAATTTTCTAATCGATGTGTCTAATCTAGTTTGCTGAACCTAAAAATAAGTATGTAAAAAAAGATTTACCCTAATATGCTTTGTTTTTTCAATAAAATTCAAAAGACTAAAAAGTATCGATTTTTGTGTTTCACAATCGGGATCTTTACCTTATTGCATTTTATTGAAAAATAAATTACTCCTACGATACTATAAAATTAAAAAAATAATTTTCAAAAGAAAACAAATTTATGAGTTGGTCGCAGAATTTGATAACCAACAACAGCCAGTATTGCTTCGACATAGCCATCCCAGCCTTTCACTTCTAAACAACTCATGTAAATTTTCCAACAAGCAATGTAAAATTACACACCGCGGAGGGTTTGCATACCAAACTCCAAGTCAATTAAGGCTGAATTGTCGAAATAAAATTCAAAAGACTAAAAATTATCGATTTTTGTGTTTCACAATCAGAATCTTTACCTTATTGCATTTTATTAAAAAATAAATTACTCCTACGATACTATAAAATTAAAAAAATAATTTTCAAAAGAAAAAAAATTTATGAGTTGGTCGCAGAATTTGATAACCAACAACAGCCAGTATTGCTTCGACATAGCCATCCTAGCCTTTCACTTCTAAACAACTCATGCAAATTTTCCAACAAGCGATGTAAAATTACACACCGCGGAGGGTTTGCATACCAAACTCCAAGTCAATTAAGGCTGAATTGTCGAAACGAAAAGAGGAATGGAAAACAAAGGAACCTTTCGACCTGGCTCGTTGTCTTTTGTCACCGCACGATCTTCGAACATCGATATCTCTAATTAAGGGCAACCGCACCCCTGGCGTACCTCACCGACTGATGTGTTCAATCATAAGGTCAATGTCCCGCAAAATCCCACCGTCTCCTAATTAAGGTCTTGGATTCTAATTGTTTCAAAAAGATGGTTTAACTTTTTTTTAACTCTGTTATTTTTGAGTCTAAAAGACAAAGAGAACATCAAGCCCATTACAATCCTTCAATTCGTTTCATTTTTCTTTTTTTTTATAAAATTTTCAAGTTTATGATTGTAAAAAATTGATTTTGAATTTTAAACAAACTTAAAAGTTTCATAATCAAAAGAGATGTAAACTGCAACCAATTAACACGCAAATACAACTCAATAATCGTTGAAATTCTCCAATGAATTTGAGAAATCCATCCTCGAAATTTCAGCGTAAGCTCCCTTATTACTTATACAAACGCTCCTAATGAATGTGGATTTACTCGGTCGAAGATTTGCACATAAAACGCGAGAGCTGGGTAAAGACGAAGAAAAAAAAAAAAAAAATGGTAGAAAATTCGCTGATATCGCATATTTTGCCCAAAGCAATGAAAAACGCACTTTAAATCTATTATCCTTAACTCTCGCCCATATTCGCATTTTAATTAGAATTTTAATTAAAGCACCCCGCGTTTTTATTTACCCCCTCGGTAGGAGAAAAAAAAACAAGTAAAAGGAAGTAAAAAGTCCCAGGGAGTTGTAAAGCACACCGAGGGAGAAAATTTTTATTTAGACGCGGTCCGATGCACTTTAATTCCAGGAGAAATTATAGAAGCTTTAGACTGAGACTGAGACTCTATACCGGTGGATAAATCTTTCGAAAACAGCCAACTATTCAATTTTCATGGGCCCAGATTATAATCGGCGTTCGGCTCTCTCTCTTAATTGGCCCAAGATTGATCGCGAGCGAAAAGATAGATTTTACCCATCGGATAATTGAAGAAATTTAACGCAGTGAATCCAGCTTTCTTAATTGTTTCTGAGAGATTGATGGATCGATCTTTGTTGTTTATTTATTAAAAACGACCAGAGTTACAGGAAAATAATTAGTTTTCAATGGAGTAGATTCCCCTCGTACAAGTTTGTGAATCGAAGTTTAATAAAATAATTTATTTATTAAATTAGTTAATTTAAGCTAATGAATTTTTTAATTCACAGTTTTATAATTAGTTCTAAATTAGATTATGGAGTTATTTTATATATCAAATTAATTAATTTAAGCTAATGAATTTTTTAATTCACAGTTTTATAATTAGTTCTAAATTAGATTATGGAGTTATTTGAAAATTTTCTCCTACTTTTACTTTGAAATACTTCGAATATTTGTGAGAGCAAAGTTTTCAATAATCTAACAATTTTATAAAAATTTTTTATAACCATTTTTGTTTAGATGCACTTATGTCAAAACTTCTAGCATGATATCTCAAACACTTTACAAAATTTTGTAAAACAAGAATAAACTTAACCAAAAAAAAAAAAAATTCAAAAAAAAACGAACATTCACACACTGGCCTTTAAAATACTTTGTAAAAATCGTGATATAATTACTCTATTTTGTCTCTGAACACCTCACAACTCAAAGGCACAAAATCCATAACAAGAAAGAACAAAGTTTAAGTCGCGGACCACAATTCTTAGACAAACCAAAAAGGAGCAAAGCTAAATAAACTACAAGAGACGCGACGTCACATTCAGCAAGAAAAGAAAAGAAGAGAGGGAGAAAAAAGAAAAAAGGAAGAAGAAGAAGAAGCTTTGAAACAAAGAGGACACCCCAAAGTCTACCAGATAAGAAGATAGACTCGATAAAAGGACCATGATCTACGATACTCGTCGCGCGCTGAACTTTGGCCTCCCAAAACTTCCCTCGCGCCATTTCTCCTTAACGGTCCCCCGATTCCTCCCTTTCTCTTTGTCCGCCTGATACGTTTTATACTGCCCGGGTATGTCCTTAAAATTCGTTTGTACCATTCAAAAAGCCGCCCTTATCCCTCTACTATTCTAACCATTTTTAAATCATAATTAGCTTGCGGTCAATTTTACCCTGAACGAAAGTAAATTCAGCACGTACCAAGTTCGTTAATTTTACCGAAAAAATTTAGTATAATTGAAAATGGCGAAAAGTTTAGGAAATGTTAAATAATAGACAAGAGTTATCTCAGGAGCAGTTAATTACACTCTGAGAAGTTCAGAGTAAGATTCCATTTTTTAAAGGCTCGATTAAACTTTACCAACAATACTTCACTTTGTGGTACTTTACCGCGGTAACAAAGGATGCGCATTAATCATGCTTCTTTTAATTGCCTTTGGATTTCTATTAAAGTGTCATTGAGACAGTTCAACTGTTATTGATTGAAGAGAAAAAGTTTAAATTAAACGAGTGGTAGAGTTATTGAATAACGTCTCGAAACATGAAAGGTTTCGATCAATCATTCGATAAAAAAAACCCAAACAATTAAAAGCGCAATAGTAAAACACTCAACTGCTTTTCAAGAAATAAATTACCAATTCGGAGTTCTTCATCATATTTTTAAAAATTACAAAAAAATGAATTTGTCTGCATTGCTGTTGATAGTCTCTGACTGTCCAATGTCCATTTCTAAGCCTAATGAGGACAGTCCGAGACTGTTTACTTTCAATTGTTGTTCTACTCTTCCCAAAAAAAATGATAACTAAAAAGTGTTAAATAAAAACTCGTCCAAATTTTTCTTAAAATCACAGCTACGGTAAAACACATAAATGGATTAAACAGATCCGCAGGTAGCAGAAATAAATCCAAGGAACGGAAGTAGGAGAGAAAGGTGGCGAGCCCAGTGGGGGTTGCGAAATCAGTTTGTGTATTTTGCAGGAGAGAGAATCGCATTCCCCCGGAAACAAGCAAAACGCCTCGGTTGTCCGTGGAATTAAGATGAAATGCCCCCGCGTATAGTGCAGGTGCAGCGCGAACTCCTGCGGCGCGGCAATGTTGGTGCTGCAGGAGCAGTTAGTCACTTTGTCTCGACCGAGTAGCGGCACTTTTTTAATTGTGAAATATACGCACTGTGCTTTTCATTCGGAAAACTATGAAGCTTTTTTTTTCTTTCTTTTTTCATTTGCTGCTGTGGTATTGAGAAACTGATTTTTTATAGTGAATGATTGCTTCAAGATAAACGACGAATATGCAAAGTTCGAGAAGAAGTGGAAAACTTGTAAAGTCACACGTATATACGGATTTTTCAAAGGTCAAATAACTTAGCTGTAGAATCTGTAGATTCCGACTTACTTCCGGTCATTTACAGATGTTAAACTTTATTTTTTCGATTACCATCATAAACTAAAATTGCGCTTTTTATGCTCCTGAATATTCAATCTCACTGGTTGAATTTTGAATTATGTATAATATGTATTAAAGCACTGAGTTGTAGTCAAAGAGGTATAATTTGATTTATTAACTGTAATTAGCTTCGAATTGACAGACACAATCGTTCCCATTCCGTGTCATTAAATGATTTTATACCTCTTTTCCTATATAATATTATTATGAATGTTTGCGCGTATTGCTATGTTTTTATGTTTAGGGTTCAATTCTGAGGTACGCACGCGATTTTGTTTAAGCGTCGATGTATTAACATTCTTATGATTATTACAATTTCTCATTCTATCTTTCTCATAAGTAAAGAGCTTTTATTACGTACTGTAAAAAGCAATTTTTAATCTCGAAGATTATGATTATCTAAATAGTTTCGGTACCATAAACAAACATAATACATCCATCAAAAATATAAAACGCATCTTAACGTAGCAATAATTTGAATCGGCTCGGCACCTCGAGCAGAGCTTGGTTATACTTTCAAAAACTTGAGCTCATTGCGGCTCCCCGCAAACTATGCAAATATCTCTCGTAAACTTTTTCTCTCGAGCCCCGAAAATAACTACACTGTTTTTGCAGCCCCGGCATCACCGTCAGCCCAGCCGCCGCCTCTCAGACAAAGCACTCGAGTGTTCGCGACCCGCGCAGAAAAACCTGGGCTCCGTTTTGCATGTCCACCAGCGCTCGTTTGTCAGGGTAAAGTCTCTCCCTCTATTTCGGTTAAAAATTTATGACGATTCTTGCCCCCCCCCCCCCCCCGCTTCGAGATAAGCGCAGTAATTCAGCTCTTTTTCTACCTCATTTCCCTTCTTCTTCTTCTTCTTCTATCTACCGAAGATGTATCGATGTGGGTGTGTAGTCTATTTTTGCGAGGTGATCATTTTCAAAACTGCTTCTCTTTTGGAAAGGAATTTTTTTAGAGTTCACCGAGAAGAAATGGGAATAAAGTGCAATGTTAAACTCGTAAGAAATTTGAAAACATATAAAATTCCTTACTTCTGTTGTTCGGTATTTGTTTAGTATCGTTTTACTGTTTGTTGTTTTGAACAGTTCGAAAGAAAATTCCTAAGATTTCTCACCAGTAATAATTGAAACCCCAAGATGATATTTAAACATTGGTCTCCAAACTAAAGACATCGCTAGTTATTCAAGTATATTTAATCTTCGAAAAACTATCTTAAAATTTTCAAATTCCCAAAGCTTGAACAATTGTAATTCCCGTAAAGCGCTGAATAAAATTTTCGAACTTCAAAATCTAAAAACCATTTCGAGGGGGCTAAAAGAAAAAATCCTTTCGCCATTCTTCTCTCGGCTGCGTCATAACCGTTAAACTCTCAAACCGAACGGGGGGTTGGGGTCTAAAACTTTATGCCCTCTGAAAGCCTTGGCTCCTCGCTGAACCAGCTCACGCACCAAAGAGCTTGCGCACACTTATTACTATAAATCGCCACTGGGCTCGCAAATGTTTACACGCACGAGACCGAAGTTAGCCGACTGTAATTCTTACCTCCCCTCCTCCCCCTCCTCCCTTAATTGAGATTAATTCAGCGAGTTTAAGATACGATTGTTATTCCTTTCCTTCCCGGGGTCCCGGCCGGGCGATCGTTATCTTTAGCGCCTTTTGCGGGATTATAAATTGGACTCGTTTGCGCAATTAAAAGGAATCCGACGGAGCACAAAACTATTTGTTACGGGGACCCAGGTTGCTGTACAGGTCTCGAGTTACACTTTGTCATGGGACTGCTACTACTACGCAACCGCAATTTGTGTGATTAATCGCACCGACAAAAATGAGATAGCGTGCCAAGATGAGGATTCATTATGGTGTCCAATGGGGGTAATGAGTTGTCCGGACGCTTTTATGTTTTGATTGTTCTGGGTAATGGCCCGGAAATATATTTGATTTTTACGGCGAACCTCGAATACTTTAACGGATGATTAATTCGTCTGTATTCGTAAAGCTTACAAATCCAAGTTTTTCTAACCAAGTGATTTTATATTTTACTCTGGTCGACCTTTTGTTTCGTTTAAATTTTTTACTGAAATTATACTCATTAGCTTCTTAATTTTAAAGTTTGGGTAAACTAAAAAAAAGCAATAAAGAGAACTATGCGAAAGGATTTCCTAGAAAATTCTTGTTGAGACGCTGCACATAGATATATAATGCGCATTAATCTCGGCAAGTTTCTTGCTGGAATCTTATATAAAATTGAGGTATTCCCAAAAGAATTCTCCTCGAGGCTTTTCATGCGAGTTTCGTACATAAATTGTTTATCATAAAATAAATTAAAATTATTTATTTTTTTTCAAAGTTGGTAACTTTTTTTAGGCCAACTTACCCCAAAGAAAACTACTGTTAAAATTCCAACGAAAGGTCCTACTTTGGTATTAAAAAAAATTTTGGAAGTAAATACCGAAGCACCTAAGCTTTCTGGCTAGTTAAGCATGGCAAATTTGCAAATTGGCCGAAGAAAGCGCTTATTTTAATTATAATTTATACTTTTTGAGGACTTACAGTTTTTAAAGTACAGAAGATTTATAAAAAGATAATATAAATTAGCCTGAAATAAAAATTCACTAAAAAATAAAATACCTTGTAAAAAAACTAAATTTTTTCAAATTTGGTCTAGACTTGCCAAAAAAAGTTTACAGCATTTCATTCAATGCTTTTCATCTAAAAGTTTTTATCAATAAAATTTCCAAGTAACGATCTTTACCACATTGTTCATTCACCACATTAAAAAAAAAAAAACTAAAAAATTTCCTAAATCAACGTTTTAACCATGAAATCCAAGTAAGCCAGGAATGAGTATCTGAAATGTAAAAAAAAAAAAACATCGTGGCTTTCACGGGTGCACTTTATAGCGAACTAAAAAATTTCTTTTCGTTAACATTCGACGTACGTGTACACAAGTAAAAAGCAAAAAACGACAAGCTGAATCAGCAAAGCCCGAGTGGCCGGTAAAAACAAATATTCGCCGATTGATTTTTCATCCGTAGCTCAAATTTCATGTGAGCTCTCCGGATTTTTTTTTTTTTTCGTGTTGGCGAATAGCTAAGCGCTGCTCTCTGCACTCAAAGGCTGAATCTCGCACGTATGGCTGGTTTGGACACTCAAATTAGTTTGGTATTGACGGATTTTGTGTTTGTACATGGGATGATTTGACGCTCGAGTGAACCATTGGCTTTTTCATGAAAAGAGGTTTAACGAATTAATAAAATCCAGAAAAATTCAACTCGCTTTGAGTTAATTACTTATCGATTATATTTTAAACAAGATTCATCAAATGTCTGAATATTTTTAAAAAATGTATAAGCTTAAATTTTGCGTGGTGGAGTAAAACAATTACTTTTTAACACCATCATAATTACTCACCAAATTATCCTTGTATATGCTGTTTGGGTCAATTATTTACCAGTTTATTTACTCGTTTACGTACAAACACAGTAATCATAAAATTAAATTTTGTTTGCCAAATTATATATAGACTCTGCATTCAAAAAAATTCACGGTTTAAATATGACCAAAAAATCAGACCAAATCCAGGTGTCCTGAGAAACCGGCGAAAGCCCGCTTATCTACGCGCGCTTTCACACGCTACATTTACCGTAAACAAGGAAACACGAGCGAGCGCCCGCTGAACAAAAGCAGAAAAAAAAAACAACTCACCCAAGGGAAAAAAAAAAGAAAGAGAGGAGGGTGAACTCGAAGTAAAAACATCCAGAGAGCGGCCCGTGGTTTTTTACCTCGCGTGATTTCGCCGCTCTTAGCGCGTAGGGCCTCGGCGCAGTAAATCGTTTATTTAGAAGAATGTAAAAAAAAGTGTGCGCAACTCGGACGTCGAAGGCGACTTGGTTTTTATTTTTCTTCGGGAAAATCGATTAACTCCTTGGCGCCTGCCTTCCCTGCCGATATAATCGAATGACTTAATTGATTAACCGAAAAAAAGTGGCGTCTTGCTTTGCTTCGGTGATCGACGAGCTAACGACTTTATTATCGTTGTATAAACTCTATCAAAGTTTTTTTGAAGTAAAAAATTTTTGTTTTACAAATGAAGAGTGTAGGTTTTTTTGGGAGAATTGAAAATTTTTGAAGTATAAACAATTACTGACCAGAGAGCCTAAGAGCTAAGTATACATTAAAATACTCGAATAGAAAACCAAAGACAATTTTATCAGAAGTAAAACTCGTTAATTTCAGATAATTTAAAAAAGTACGAAAAACGAGATAATCAAGGAATACGTTACACAAATTCACGCATGTGTATACCAGAGCGTATAAAGAGTACGACTGCACGCTCGAAAAAATAAGCGAGAATTAGTAGAGGCATTTATCAGCAAAGGACATAAGCACTTGAGGGAATTTTCTTCAAAGTAAAAGAGTTGAAACGTGAGAGACGAGATTAAGAAGTTTTTAGGTGCCGCAATGATATCAGGCTAGAACTATCGCGGTAATTTTGATAAGTGGTCTGAGATGCATGTTTGAGGCATGCACTTTGATATTTAATCGACCGAAAAATGAAGAATTGCGGTATCATCTGACTTTAAAGTTTTAAAGTAAAAAAAAAATAATAATTTGATAACCCTGCAATTAAAAGATGTTATGTGCTTATTATTGATTAAGATTAAAGTTTTTTTATTTTTTGCAGACTGACTAAATACCTCAAAGTTATAATCCGAGGAAGAATTCACGCGATTCTTGGAGCTTCATCTAAAGTAAGATAATTTTCGACTGATCAAAGGAATTCCCAGGGTCGAAGCCCGGTTAAAAAGATAAAAAGCTGTTTCCAATGAGCTTTCAAAAGAAAGGAATATTCAACGGGCCAAAGAACGCTAATAAGGCCATACTCAGGGGCCGAAGGGAGCCAAAGACATTCTTGCAGCGGGAAAATTCAAAATTCTCGAGATCAAACAGAGTCGCAGGCTGGGCGCGTGCCTAGTCCCTCCCGGTGTACTGCACGCAAACAGGATGTTCCCCGTAAACTTGGAAGCAGCTTCCGCAAAACTTTGAATAACTTGTCGGAGCTTTGGAGACCGGCGGGGAAGAAGAGGGCCAAGAGGAGCAATGCCAAATTCCTTATGCGAGCTTTGCCCAAGATACTTGACGAGGATTACATGCACTCGGTGGCCCGCGTCTGGGACGATAAGCTCATTTCGGGAATTACTATTTTTCTGCTGTTTTAGTGACACTTTTATTACTCGTTTTAATCTTTGATAGATTTTTATTATTTTATTTAATTTCATTTAAATACATGTGGCCATAAAAATTATTCTCGCAATGAGAAATATTTTCGCAGATTGAGAACAGAATTTTAAGAAATATTTAAAAAGTATAGTGTGGTGTAATAATTTACACTTGATACTAAAATAACAAGTAAATCTATATTAAGCTTAAGTTTATACAAAAATATTGTAATATATCTTCCTGATTTCATTTATAAATCTTGTATTCTACATATGCCTAAATTATCTTGTAAATTATTCCACTTGTTTCTGATTCTAAACTTTGCACACTGTGCAAAATTATAATAAACTGACTATATAAAGAGGACGAAAAAATATTTTAAAAAACTAGTTTAGAATTATCTCTATCTTGTTTTTTTCTTTTCAAATACTGTTTTTTCTCTCCTTTTTTTATACATTAATCCAGATTTATTTAACGACACAGCATCAGTATAGCAGACTTGATGATAATTTACAAGTCGAAGAGGGGATTTACGAGGCGAAGGTCTGCGTAGGCACGTTGAGTCGAGTGGATGGTGCGAGCCCACGGCTCAAGTGAAACTCGAGTGTCGCGTTATTTTCCGTATTAGCCATGCATAATAAATAAGAACGGTGAAAATTCAAATTTTCTTTTTCTTCTTTTAATTAAAAAAAGAGCCTTTGTTTTTCTCTTTACAAAGTCTGAAAAAGGTGTAAAGATGTCAGAGTGGTCGCTTTTTTTCCAAAAATTTCGTATGCATTTCATTCTTAGGGGACCACTATGACAGTGAAATATGGAAGTCGTAACAATAGAAAAACACAAAAGAGTACTTGCTTTTTTGAACAAATTTGTTAAAAGGGAACAAATTTTTTCTAACAAATGTTTCAAGCTTTTCTATGTTTGTTATAAATTTTTTAAGCAAATAAAAAATTCAAACCTGTGCTGGTGGTCTCGTTATTTTAGCTTTGAAAGGTTCGTTCGTCAAATAAGTGCTGTAAAAATTAAAGCCTTTCCAAACAATTTAAAAATTTATATTTTTTATTTTTGTCGAAACTTGTTTTATATCTTGAATTTTTCAAAATAATTAAGATTCATGTATTTTCAAAAACAAACATTATTCTTAACTTAAGTTATTATTTTTGACTTGTTCCACGGATAATTTTAATAGAATTATGAAAGAAGAAAAAGTGGGGCGTGAAGGGGGGGAGGGTGTAAAAATCTCATGAATATCCCAAGCAAGCACTTTCTCAAAAAGTTCCTCATCCAGGAAAAATCGAGAGCCGCACGTTCTTCCGGGCGCTTAAACTCGGCTAAATCCTCCAAGAACGATGCACGCACGCGCGTCCGAGAGCAGGAATTTGCCTGCGCGTTTGATAAACCACGGTAAATCTTTCGAAAAAAAAGGGTTATCCCAAGCGCGGCCCGTAGGAGTGCAAAGTTGGCGAGAAAACTTTTTGACACTGAGGAATCGCACGCCACTTATATCTCCAAGAGGATTTTAGAATGGACAGTTCGACGTGTGCTGCTTGAGATTTGAATAATAATATTTTCTGAGAATTTAAATGTTGCTATTTTTCAAAAACTTAGACATGAGTAACAAGTAAATACCTTTAAGTATTTGAAAAAATTAAGAGATGCTTCAAGGATTTCAACACATGGTTGATATTTTTTCAAGCTTTAAAACTAAGTAATTGGCCCAAACGCCATGTCATCTCCTTGTTATTGACATATTTATTTTATAAATGATCTACAAAATTACTCTCAATACAAATTTAAGTATTTACTCTCCAACGATAATTAATGGATTGGATTAACAATGCGATGTATGAACATATAACTGTTTTTAAGATATCTAGAATTTAGAACAAACGTAAATTTTGTCTCAGAGTTTTTATGTTGTTAAAAGTTTCGGTAAACTTTATAACTATTTCACGTGAACACTGTACAAAGGGTCAACCAATTTTCGTAAAACTTTGCCAAAACTTGGTAAAAGCGCAAAGGTAAACTTTCTTCAGCCGAATTTATGCACATTTTAATTTTCCATGTACTGTACACTGAAATTATATTAGTGCTTTGTAACTGTAATCGCTTTAAACTTTCATCTACACCGATAAAATTTTTCAAATAAAAAATTTTCAGTGGCTAGACAATTCATTCTAGAGTGCAAAAAACGTCACACGGAACTAACTAAAATATGACTTTAATAAGTACAACTTTAACTTTATTACAATTTATTGTTTGGTTCAATTTAAATATTCAAATGAACCCAGTGTTTTATTTAACTTTTGATTTTCAAAGAAGCATTTGCCAAGTTGACTTCAATTAAAGCAAAATTTATTAAAAACAAAAAACTCTGAAACAAAATTTTTACAGCGAAAGCTCAATGAAAATTTAAACTTTTAGACTTTTACAGTCATTAACTACATTTTACTTCGTCTGTGTGTATTCCTAAATTTCGCGGAGGAGGATTACCATAAAATGTAAAGTGAATTCATATGAGTTTCAAGCAGTTTTCAAACAAGAAATTTCGCATCACAATAGAATTCATGTAAAAAAATCAAAGCTCTTTCATTTACATAAGCGTCGCTTCTGCCGGTTTTCAATTTCAAATTCAAATCAACAACATTCAATTAAGCCCCTACAAAAGGATACCAAAACAAAAAAAAAAATAAATAAAAAATAAAAATCCAATAAAAAAGTACAAGGGTATTCACAAAATAAGCCTCGCTTCACGATATTGCGTTATTATCATAGCCCGGAAAGCATCGATCGAGATTTAATAAAAAAGAATTCTCTGTAAAGCCCGGGCAACCACGACTTTTATTTTTCGCGGCTGCGTCTCATGCAAATTTAGCTGGCTGATTTTAATTCATGCCAGTGGTGTTTTTTGCCTCCTAAAAAGAGGATTCTCCGGGCTTTGCTATCGAGGAGACGTTTTATTTTACATCCTTACCTTTTTTTTTCTCTTTTTCTTCGTTTTTTAGCTAATTTATCATTGCCCTTTTACGAGTGTGGGTACGTTGACAAACTTTTATTGCGTTGTTATGGTTTCGTTCGGCTGCACGATAAAATAAGTCGAGTTGGAATGGCATTGGTCTGTGGGTAACAGTTAGATGTTTTTTGAAGTACGCGAATCATTGTTGAACGGTCTGAACAAAAAAAAATACGAACAAAAATTTATTGCAGCTACAATGGTAATTAGATTATTTTTATTTTTACTTTATTGATTAAAAAAATTCATGTAAGACGAATAAGAATTCGTCAATGGCTAAGAGAGTAGTAGAATAGAGACGATTATAGTCACACATTGTTATAAGTTTTTTCACGCGCTGATGGGAAAATAAAAACGAATGAAGAACCAATCTCTTCATAAATTATTCACCTCCTACTCAATTTTTGTATACTTTTCCGGTTCGTAAGTACCGAGTCAACTGTATCAACTGCTGACTTCTTTAAGATAACAATTTCAGCGAATCCATGCTGTTAGACTCTCAAACTGCTTTCTCCCACTTTACTTTAATTCTGTATTTATAACACTTAAGAATATTCATGAAAACGAGGGTTCAAGACTAACTTCTTAACCTCATTTACTTTTTTCTCGAATATTTAACTTGGCAGTAATTCCAGACTAAAAATCTTATGCGAGATTTAAAAAAAAAAAAACTTGTCTTTCAAAACTGGCGTTGTGAATAAAATTTTTTAATAATTATCAAAATAAAATTGATATATTAATATTTTGTTTTCTTATGTGTCCCAAAAAATCTAATAATTTACCCACAAATATAAATTTTAAAGACGAAGATGGATAATTATTTATTCACAGAAAGAAAACCAAGTATGAGCGGTACCAAATACAAGAAGTCCAAGTAAAATTTTGGTAAAATTTTCAAAAATGTTCCCCTGGACGCTTCTTTATTCGATTATCTCATAAAGTTTCAATCACTGTAATGGTGCGTTCAAGAATTACTCAAAGAGGCACTAATAAATTTTTGAATGAATTTTTCGCGCTCCGAACAGTCATAAACGAATCATTTCCCAGCAGGAAAAAAAGCTGAGCCGAGTTTTTCCATCCTCCGCGTACAACTCGCTAGGCATAAAATTCGTCATTAAATTTCTCAGCGCGAAAAATCCGAGGAGAAGAAGAAAAAATCCCTTCGATTCGAAATACGGCGGCAGACGAGAGGCGGCGCGTGGGCCTGCATAGCTCAGCCGGTATTAGCGTTCGCAATAATAAAATCCGTTCCCGTTCGGTCTTTCAAAGTCCTACTACTCGGAGGCATTTCCCGCGCCTCCTCCTCGCATTTCCGGGTCGACGCGGGGCTAAAATTTTTACAGCTTCCCCGTTCGAGGATTTCCTTTCTCCTCGTATTTATTTTACCCTTCGCGTTTCATTGTGCCATTCCTACTGGCTTCTTCTTTCTGCGATTTTTCTTCTACTTGAGCTTCTTCTTTTTTTTCCACGAAAAGGGAAGGGAGAGCGTGCTGCTTCTCGTTTCGATTGTTTTTCACTTTGGAGACGCGTAGTTTTCCTTAAGTGGATACCTTTCCTTGCGAGCGTGCCGTTGCTTTTTATACGTCCTGTTTTGTATTACTCTCTCTGTTTTGGGTAAGGGACGATGGTTTTTTATAAGCACGACATGGCTCGAGGTTTCTTTTTCGGGAGATATTTTTTAACGCGACGAAAAGTGGCATTGTTTTACTTGGTATTTTTATTTAATCAAAGTTTCTTTTTTACTCTTCGAGTACATTTGCAATTTTATTTATTTAAGTACTGACAAATTTCAATCCAAAATTTTTTAAAGTTAAGTATGTAAAAATTTAATCAAGTCTAAACAAATTGACTAAAATTTTGATAACATACTGAAGATGACAGATTTCTTGCAATTTTTGTATTTAAATCTCATTTCTGTAGTAATGAAAAGCTCATAAAAGCTATATAAAAATTTAAAAAATGTACAGGAGTTATACATACAAAACTTTGGCTCAGATGAAACCAGATTTTTGATTAATAAATAAAAATATTGGAGATTGAAAGCCTGTTACTCAAGAGAAATGAAAAATTTACAATGAAGTCTTGATTCAAGATACTTATATGTTAAAAATATTAAAAATTTCCATAATATGGTCTAAAGCGTTTGCTAAATCTTTTCAAGTGAGCACATATTTAGAGCAATTAGAAAAAAAATTCTTCTCTTGTAATTTATCGCAATGATAATGTCCCATGACAAAGAAAAATGAAAGTATTAAGAAGCATTAGTGGCTCCATTATAAAGCCCACAATAGCTCATATTTCAAGCTTAATACCTTGCTAAGCAAGAAAATTTCTCTCCTGGCTGGGAGCAACAAAACAACGATATTTCACGACATTCTTAAAGAGCCACAAAAAAAAGGGCTAAGCCCCCCCGAACTGTTTAAAAACTAATCGGTTCTCGAAGACCGCATCAATCGAGCATGGCCGGAGAAAAAGACAATTGCTTTTTATCAATTCACGATGAACCAGTGAAAAAGAGGCAAAAAAAGTAAAAGAAAAGACGAATGAAATAAGAGAGAAAGAGGAGGGCGAGACATCGCATAACATCAACATAATTTCCGCAGAGCTCGCATTTCCATAATGCGATGCATCGAGAGCCGCGAGGAGCAAAGAGTGTACCGCTTTTTTTCCCCTCCTCGCTCCTTACTTTCCTTCCACCCAGGGGGGAGGAGGAGGGAAGAGAGGGCTTTTATTTATTTTAATGCGAGGCGGGGTCGTTGGTAGACCTTTTTCAGATGAAATTAGGAGTGTGTGAAGAAGCTTAAAGGGTGATGATTCACGCGCTTGAATTTCGAAGTGCTTTTTTACACGATTATGCTAAGGGATGGGAGAGAATTTTTTTTTTTTTTAGCTTTTTTTTCGAGATATAATTTTGAATGGAGCCGCGGAGATGTGAAATATCTTTTGGGATACGATTCCCCGTGGGCCGGAAATGCCAATGGAATTTTTACGCAAAAATCTGGAGAAAGAACCACTTAATGTTTTTGATGCGTGGATCAAAATTTACATAATTTGAACAAAATGTTAAAAACATTTTTTGTACCTTTGATAGAAAAAAGTTTAGTCACCAAATATTAGTTTGAAAAAAAAAATTTTTTTATAATAATCTTTATTTTTTAATGTTTTTTATGTGCGGCGTATCGGTTGTAAAAATTGTAAAATCTCGCATTCATAAAGGATAATATTCCATGGAAAATTCAAAGCTTGACTGATTGTGAGTCAAACTATTTAAAAGCTCGCTCAATCTTATCATTCATACCAACTTATGAAAAAAACCTCTCACTGGTATTTATTTGTTCTCAAAAAGCTTCCTGAACTCAAACAGCCCGCGCATGATTTTCAAACGGTTTCGGGGGCCGATACTTACGCCTCGAAAATTTTCCGGTAGGTTCCAGGTTTCGTCGAGTCCCGCCGCAGAAGCAGCGAAATTCAATTCCGCTTTTGTACTCGCGCGCCTCCCGGAAATTCGGCGTCGTCAACGGCAACGACGCCTTTTTCACCACCGCGAGATGAATGTGATGCACGCGGGCTCGTGCCACCGCGAGGGTTTTCGCGGATGAACTCTCACCGGCGCTTTATCTCGTTTTTCGCGGGCTGCTTTGATTTTCAGAGACTCTGAATCGTCTCTCGTGAAAGAGGCAATCTCGGATAATGGAATACTACTTCTGACGGCGTATTCGAGAATAAATAGATGAGCGAGCTTTAAACGTCTAATGAGTTTCTACCAGAGATTTCATTGACTTGCACTAATTTCGTGGTTTTATTATAAATTTTATTATTTCTTGAAAATTTTATGCATTTTAGATTGTTTGTCTGCCCTAAGAGCATTCATCGGTGTCATAGTATATTATAGTGCGAATGCAGCATCGTCACCGGGGCAGTTTCAAGGATCCGAGTGCGTAGCGAAGCGACCTGCTATATACTATTTTATAGTACGAGTAACCGAAAACATGCACCAAAGATTCGATTTTGAGGTTAAAGTGACCAGCAGAACTCTTAAAAAATTTATTGGATTAACAAAGCAATGAAAAAATTGAATAAAAAGTGAAATCTTCTTTCAATAGCATACAATCTGAAACTTGCACTTTATTATATAAATTATTACTCAAAGAAATGTCTAGTATCCTATTTTCTCAAGTAGGTTTACTTAGGCACCGTTTTTGAGAAAAATCATGCACAGTATCGTTTTCTCGAATTCTAAAGTTTTTGAACAACTTATGGGCTAGAGAAAGATACATTGGGAAATGAGAAGTACCAAATTGCATAGAGACTATAATTGGTAGCATCATGAAAACGTTCTATGTCAGCATACATCAAAAAATTATAACATCATCATTAGAAATTGTCACCACGAAGAAAACAATTTCTAAGTACTTTCGGTAAAAAAAATATCGCAGTCAGTAATCTAACCACGAACCTTCTTATCCAATCCAGCAGAGGCGATTCTTAATTCGAAGCTCGCAAGATTTATCAAAGGCTGCACGCTCGTACGTGAGTGCAATGCACTTATTGTACAAATGGTATCCTATTCATCGTGGACCCCCGGGCTTCATCCCGAACAATGCATGACCCCAAGACGCGAGCTTGCCAATCTCTTAACACCTCCGCGGGATCAGGCGCGCCCTCGTAAATTCCCCGGAAACCGTTTCGCCTGTAGAAGGCCAGAAAAAGCAGCGACGATAAACATCGAGTCAGCTGCAGGGAAGCACCCCACCCCGGACCTTTTTTACTCCCCGCGTGCGTCATTTTCATCTTGGGGAGGAAGTTTTTGCAAACTCTCGCAATCAAGGTATGGAAGTTGGATTGATGCTTTTTAATTTTTATCTCTATAAATCTTTCTCATTTTTCAAGTTTATGTTATTTCTTTCTTTTTATCCAGACATGACTGTAGTTCCGTAACGGAATTTGTGGTTTGCGGTGAATTGTTTGAACGATTGATTCATCTCTTGTTCTGTATTAAAATCCTTAAAGATCAATTTCATCTCAAACTTATAAAATTACTATTAAATGAATGTTTTTTTCTCAAAGGTTCAAATAATTAAAAAACCTTAACAGTACTATTTACGAAGTTGCGATGGTTAAGCACTTCGATAAAACTTGTTGGGGGGGGGGGGGGGGGGGGGCGGATAAACTCTCGCTACAAATTATCTTGCCTTGCAGAGATTAAATACAAAACAAAAAGACCCAAACTTTTATCGTTCCCAAGTTCTGTGGGAAAAAAAAGAAGTCATTGGAATGAGGGAAAAGGAAATTTTCAACGCAGGACTTGAACGACCGAAGCTGCTTATAACTGCAGCAATTAAGGCGAGCGCCCCTACGGGGGTACTTACTTTGGTCTGCACGACGTTTTTTTTTCTTTCACTCTTGAACTTGGGTGGCAATTGAACAACCGCAGAGGTTATTTTTATAGGCGCACTTGTTCGTGAATTGTTTTATGCTGTGATTTTATATTAACGACTTTACTGGTTCGTTCGTCCAGTTTTACTTTTTTAACCGGTCGCACTCTTAAATTTTTTTTTATATCGACAGTTTCTATTGCAAATCATAGTCAAGCGACTTTATTCGATGTATTTGGGAAGCTGCATGAGTGGACAAATATCCACGGTTTATCACAGAACATCAAACTGAATATCAGCAAGTCCATAGAAAAATTTAGACATCTTGATGATTTTAAATTTTTATTCAGTTTAATAGTTAAAGGATTTCAATTAATAAACCTCGTTTTTACATTAATGTAAAGCTGATTAAAAAAGCTTACCTTGCATCTGCAAACTCTCGTTCTTAAGTCTCAAATAGTCTATTGAGTACGAGACACGAGTATTTATTCTCTTCTGAAATCAATTGAATAAGAAAGTACTTTAAAAAATCGAAAAATCCAGACTTACCAAATTTTACATGATTAGGATTCTATTTGCAAGAGACAAAAACGCTGAAGTCTATTGTACTCTTAGGTTTGAGAGCTTGAGTCTGGGACTTGACTAAACCTTGGAGTTAGTTCTTGCTTAATTTACAAGCGTCAAACACCTGCGTAATAAAAAATATTGTTTGTAGTTTATTGAAGATGATGTTTCTAACTCGTATTTCAAAATTGTAGGACTTAAACTGCATTAATCATAATTTTCTTTATTTATTTTTTTTTTTTCGTTCATTCATAAGCAAAATTTAAATTCAAACCCTTAATCATTTATCGTCAAGTTTAAGGGTATAAATTTTTGTTCTCGTTAAAAACGCAAAGAGGCCTTACACTCGTAAGAAATATAATTGCCGCGGTGAAAGCCTTGCCCTACCTTGCAAAACTGGCCGTGAGCTTTGCCTTTTTTCGCTCCAATTCTCGCGCGCTCTTTGATGTGGCCGCTGTTGCTGCTGTTGCGCCCGGACGCTTGGGTTGAATTAATTTCAATCGCTGAAGTCAACGAGGTGTGGCGCTAGGAGAACCAAAAGAGCTTTCCGCAAGCTGTTAATGGCTTTTTCAACTTCGAGTAACGCTGTTTTCACTTTTACAAACTTTTTTCGAAAAAAAAAGAAACTGATAAATTTTAATGCTATGTATGTAATTTTACCGAAAAATGAAGTTGCGTTCGAAAAATTTGACACAATTTAAAAGAAAAGTTCAATCTGGAAGAAAATCATTTGAAAAGAGAATTTTAAAATTATTTAAAATTAAAAATTTGTTCGACTATTTTACTTATTTATTTATTTATTTATTTATTTATAAGGTACAGGCTTAAAGCCCAATATACATAGTGAATTATAATGAAGTTTAAGGTATTGTGTAGAGTTAAATTAAATATAAACAAGATATACTTATAAATATTTTCGTAAAAATATTGAATTCAAGGAAGGTCTGGTGTCTGGAGAAAAAGGTTATACAAATTTCTCGAGAAGAAAAAAAAGTTAGAATACAAGATCTTTGTTCAAACAGCTATTACGCAAAAATGGACGAGTAAGTCGAGCTTCACAAACGCAGGACCGGAAATTGAAGCCACGCAACGGTCTGGAAGTTTATTTTCTCGCTTTTTCATCGAAGGTGGGACAGCGGGGGGATCTGGGGCTCGGGTAGAAAAGTAAAGTGCTGACATCGACGACGTCGAGCTCGTGAAAAGTTTCAAGTGGATTTATAAAGCGACCAAGTTTTGTGGCAAATCGAGAGGGAAAGTATAAAAGCGTCACTCTTTGTTTTAAAATTAACTTTTGAATTTTAATCGCAAACGCTCGTTGGCGTTTAAGGGACTTTAATGTGGATCACTAAAACGACCACTTGACAAATTTTATTTTAATAATTTAAATTTTTTTAAGAAGACTAAGAGTTTAATCGTTGATTATATAGCTTCTAAAAAAATTTTACGGCTAAGTTTCATTTAAAAAAAAATACTTATGAAGAAATTTTTTAGCAATCATTAATAATGATTATCTAGAGTACTTTTTGTCTTCAAACGATTTTAAATCAGTATTTTTAATGATACTACGTCAGACAGATTATTTTGAAAGACTTTTTCAAAAAGTATTTATTTATTTTGTTCCACTGTTGTAAGATAAGGTTCGAATGAAAATTTTAAATGACTTAGAGCAACTATTAAAAGAATCCTCAACTAAAGTCAGATTCATTGTGTTACGAGAAAAAAGCTTGTCCAAAGTAAGTTAACCGTAACTTCTTGAAGAAAAATAATGAAATTATAAAGTTTATTCGCTGGCGCTGTATTTTACAGGGACATTCATTTGTACTGGAAAGTCGTAAATACAATAAATCTACAATTCTAATGAAAAAGTTAAGGTTACAAAAGTGGCACGTGAGACGCGTTTAAACTGTAAAATGATTTAACAACATTATTTTTCTTTCAACTTTTTTCAATCTTGTAAAAATTTAATAAATTTTGTTCATCGTCCAAAAAGTAGTTACGCAACATATATTTTTATTTAAAGAAGTGCCGAGTTTCCATTACGTTCCAGTATAATTATAGCACGGGAAACTCAGGCGTGAAAGTGAAACGCGCCACCGCGAGTCTCCCGATCAAAGGAATCTTCTTCGACACTCGTGAAAATTAGTCGCTGCGGAGCGAATACGTCGCAGGGCTTAAGTAAGACATAACTTACCCGGGCCACACGCTTCGGGCAAGCAGACTTTGTCGACTTCGTTTCATCAAACGTACTACCTACTACCAACTTCCCTGTGGTAGATTATCCTGAAACATCCAAGCTGTGTGCGCGTCTTTTGAACTCGAGGAGTTTTGAATGATCACGATGATGTCTATCTTTGAGCCATGTAAATTGTTAAGTTTCTGATTAGTCGATGCTTTTCCAAGTTTCGAAAAGCTTTCTGCGATAACTCGATTTTGAATTCTCGTACAAATCAGCGGCTCGTTTTAAACTGCTTTAATTGTTGAAGTGGAAATTTTTTAATTCTGGTGGTGCTCAAAAATTATTACAAGGCAAAATTATGCTTTCATAGTTGAAAAAAAATTGATCTAATAACAATATCCTACTTCGACGATGTATCTACCAACAAGCAAATGTACCAAGAATAAAGCATTCAATTTTCAAATATTAAATTTAAAAAAATAAATCAGATAAGAGTTTTTTCAATTTTTAAACAATACCAAAGTCAAATTTAATTGCAGGTTTATTCGGGACCGTTTACACAGGTTTTGAAATTGGAAAAATAAATCCCCAAAACACATATTCTACTCAGTTCGATAAAAAAATGGACAAAGGTTTATATTTAAAAAGAGAAAATCTAAAAAGAACTTGATAGCGATCAAAGAGTAAAAATCCATCCAATTTCATTATTAGCTAAAACTCTCTATAGCTATATAGATCACCATCTGGTAATTGACCATCGAACGGCCACGGTTTTTTCAAAAAATCCTAAAAACGCGTTTTTCACTCTCGCTGCAGTTGCGTAAAAAAGAACAGACCGATACTCGAGTTTCTCCCTCCCAGAAAAATATGCTTTCAATTTTCCCGTCGATGATGCGCGCAACGCAATAAAAAAAAAAAAAAAGGTTTCCGCGGCCTGATAGAGGAAAAAACTACGAGAGGAAAAATAATAACCAAACAAAACGTAACGCCAGTAGTCCTCTGAAGAGATGCCGTTGGTATGATAAAAAAGGAATAAGAGGAGATGGAAAAATGAAAACGAGAAAAACTGACAATCCAATTTCCGTTTTACATTGCAGCGACGCAGCTATCGAGCCCCCGATACATCGCCACGGCGCGCCCGGCCGATATCTAAATCTTCAATGTAGACAACCAGCTGTGTATATACGCACGCGAATTCACTTGATGCGAGCTAAAAAATGATGGCGCGAACGCGTGATGGAATCATGTAAAATACTGATCGAGATACTGTTTTACGAACTTTTTCGAGCCATCGACTCTTCAAATGGAGCGTCTTAAGAGTCAACCATGCTATTTGATTTTAGTGCTTGCATAAAATTTCTTTTTATTGAATTTAAACTCGAAATTTAATTTAAAAAAATTTTTTTAATCAACTGAAGATTGATTTTTATTTTTTTCGTAACAAATGAGACAAATAGTTCAGTGTAATTTTTTAAAAGTTTGTTGCTATTTCTGTTCGATAAAGCATTTACTTTTTCTTTAAAATTTTAATTGATAATAATTTATTTAAAAAATTGATTGCCGTTACATCGTTTCTTAATTTTTGAAAATAAAAATTTTTAGTTTTATACCTTCAAAAAGACTTGAGAGTTGGATCAAAATGCAAAATAGCTCGACTCAAAAGAATAATAACAATCTAAAGCATAGTCTTGGATACATAAAGCCGTATCACCGCAAATGCAAAGCTCGTGGATCAATTAATATTAATGGATTCAGCGGTGTAGCAGTTTAACCGCGTTATATCCAACCGCAACGGTGGATTCCCCGTCTTATTCCCGTGGTGTACGAATTTGCAAATTGCGAGCAGTTGCATCGACGTCCTCATCGTCGCGTCCCGTCGGTGCACTGCTAGCTATATATATATATAGCGCGATTGAATATCGTCGTCTTGATTAACTACTCGGCCATTAGATTTGTTTCGTACTCAATTTATTAGCCCTAAAGCTGATGAATAAAAGATCAGCTTTGATGGATTTTGAAATCAAGTTTGACCAAAGTTGTTTTGAGAGGTAGTCTTTTGGAAAATTCGTTTAGCTTATATTCGATTAAGCGAGACTTACGTTTGGTTGTCTTCATTGTCACGCAAAAAGTGAAAATAGTACATTGATAGAAAATTGAAAAAATTTGTTTTTTACGTAATGGGTCAACCAAACATTCATTTGTCATAAAAGTTACTCTCTTCATTCTTTGAGTTTGCAATGAGTTGAAAATGCGTAAGTAAGTGATTAAAACCGTAAGTTTGATTGGCATATTTCTTCATTTAAATTTTAAAGCATTCATCAGGCGAAATGTAATTCAATTTTAGGTAAAAATCAATTACTTTCAATACTTCTGCCGAAACTTTGTCCCAAAAAAGGGGAAGAAAGCTTCAAACTCTCCCGCAACTCCATTTCAAAGTACGCCCGCAGCAACGAAACTCGGAGGACGCATCTTCGTCGCGAAAGGGGGATAACTGCGAAGTGAATAAGGCCTCTGGGCTGTTGTACTGCGGAGCAAACGTTAATCCAACTAAGGTCAGTTCCCGGATCTTTGTTTAATTACCCTTAACAAGATGCCGAATGCTTGATTACTTAGAGCAGCTCTTTTGGAAGAGAAAAAAAAGGAGGGGGGGGGGGAGGGGGAATTAACGAACGAATTTTATATTGTTGAGGATTAAATTTCCCGTCAGGTACACTCGTTTCTTTGCGTATAGTCTCTCTCGAAAAAAAAAAAAAAGAGTAAAGGCACTCCTTCCTTTATTTCAAAAGCATACTTGCTCCTTTGGCATTACGGTACGTGAAGCTTCTTGCTTGTTATGTTCGTTACTGATTCAGAGCTCGTACATTTTACATTCGCATTGTAAAACGAGCTTGATTTTGCCCCTCTTATTTTATTTACTCTTTTCTCAAAGCTCGTTTCTTTGAGGACTAGAAAAAAATATATGTATAAATTTGACTCCTCGCGCCTTATAAAAGTTTTATGTGCTACCCCTGGTGATTTCCTTTCGAAGCTGTCTTATACTTTTTTTATCTGTTTTTTTTTTCAATTCAACAGATTTTTGTTCGGGGAAATCATTTGGTATCTAAATCTAAATTTAAATAAAAGTTTGCGTAGTTTAAAATTATTACTAATAAATTTTATACTTAATGATAACAATTTTGAAAATATTTTTTTCAAATTTAAAAAACCTGGGTAAGAAATACTGTGTTAAAATATTGAAAAGATAAATAATTCATTTGTTAATCATTATTTTTTCTAATTTTAATATTGTATTTATGGCATTTATTTAGAATCTTATCTTCAGATACATCTACAAAGACAGTTATGAAAAACTCAAAATGACCATAGATCAAAAACACTTAAGGGGAACCAGCGGCAAATTTTCAGCCTATAGAAATAATGGACCTAGAAGGCTGAAAAATTTTTTCAACATGCATTTTTACGTATCTCCATTGATGGTGCATCGAGTTTTTGGTAAAAATCATTTTTGACCTTTTTTAGGTACTTTTTTGAATTATTGTACCCAAAAATTTATAGTTTTTCCTAGATAAAGAGCGTAAAAATTGCGTTAAGGTCAAACCCAATTTAAAAAAAAAAAATCTCAAACCGGTTCAGAAACAAAAAAGTAGATACAGTTTGAAGATGAGATGTTTTTAAAATAATTTGCTCTGGCCACCAAGAACATATTAGGCTGGTTTATTTTTTCAAATATCCATGAATAAATGTTTGATATCGATGGAACTTTGTAGATAGGATTTTCTGCGAGCGCTGAACTCGAATTTGACGTTAGTTTTTTAATTGGACCTATGTTAAAGGCAGCACTTATCTAAGGGAGGATGAAAAATTAAAAATTTTTTTTAATTATTGATAAAAATTGAGTAAGGGGGGTTTTGCTCGCGCTAAACACGAATTTGATGTCCATTTTTCAGTTTGACCTAAACTAAGGGTAGCACTTAGCTAAGGAGTGGTATTTTTTTTTTCACTTTTCGATAAAATTTGGTAGCGGGGGCTTTTGCGTGCGCTAAACACGAATTTGACTAGCGTTTTTCAGTTTGACCTAAACTAAGGATAGCACTATTAGCTTAGGACAGATAATTTTTTTTTCACTTTTTGATAACTAGTTATCTAGTTTGATAACCTAGATAATAAAAAATTGGTCCCAACTTTATTCACAGTCCAAGTGGCCTGTATTGTACTAAAAGAAATAAAACGCAAAAAACTCCCGCATACCAATTTTTATCTAGAACTAAACAAAGAAAAAATATTACCTTCCATTAGATAAGTGCTACCCCTAGTATAGGTCAAACTGAAAAACGTAGTCAAATTAGTGTTTAGCGCACGCAAAAACCCCCTCGTACCAAATTTTATCGAAAAGTGAAAAAAAATGATCTGTCCTAAGCTAACAGTGCTATCCTTAGTTTAGGTCAAACTGAAAAACGCTAGTCAAATTCGTGTTTAGCACACGCAAAAGCCCCCGCGTACCAAAATTTTATCGAAAAGTGAAAAAAAAATACCAGTCCTTAGGTAAGTGCTACCCTTAGTTTAGGTCAAACTGAAAAATGGACATCAAATTCATGTTTAGTGCGAGCAAAACCCCCCTTACTCAATTTTTATCAATAATTAAAAAAAAAATTTTAATTTTTCATCCTCCCTTAGATAAGTGCTGCCCTTAACATAGGTCCAATTAAAAAACTAACGTCAAATTCGAGTTCAGCGCTCGCAGAAAATCTTATCTACAAAGTTCCATCGATATCAAACATTTATTCATGGATATTTGAAAAAATAAACCAGCCTAATATGTTCTTGGTGGCCAGAGCAAATTATTTTAAAAACATCTCATCTTCAAACTGTATCTACTTTTTTGTTTCTGAACCGATTTGAGATTTTTTTTTTTTAAATTGTTCGTAAGAGCAATAGCTAAATTCTCTCGCATGGGTTTGACCTTAACGCAATTTTTACGCTCTTTATCTAGGAAAAACTATAAATTTTTGGGTACAATAATTCAAAAAAGTACCTAAAAAAGGTCAAAAATGATTTTTACCAAAAACTCGATGCACCATCAATGGAGATACGTAAAAATGCATGTTGAAAAAATTTTTCAGCCTTCTAGGTCCATTATTTCTATAGGCTGAAAATTTGCCACTGGTTCCCCTTAATCTAATTTTCAAGACGATCTAAATTTTAAACTAAAATCAAAATAATAATAGGACCTTTCTAATGGTTAAAAGATTAATATTTCGATTGCGAGTTTGAAAAACTGGTAGCCATGTAGCGAAAAATTTGTTTTCATTCTGGAACCCTTTAGATATTTTTCAACAATAAAAAAGATGCTGTGATTTACAAAGGGGGTTTCGTAATGTTTTTCTCCGACCATACATCAAAATTTTGGTTTCCAGAAATTGTAAAATGACAATTTAAAATTCCACGAAACCATTTGTATTCTTTTGCTAGTATAACAAATAAAAACAAACCGAACAAGCCAAAAGAATTCCGCAGTGTCTGTCCCAGAAAAGCGAAGAGAGAGAGGAGATCTCGACTCAAACAAATACTCGGAACAAACGAGGTGAATTTTTCTTCTTTCGGGTCATCTTGAAAAAAAACTTAGCGTCAAAGCAAAGCAGGAGAGAAGAGTAGAAGAAGAGCTTCTTTACATTTCCGTCTCGACGAGAGGCTCTCACGGTTTTACGAGCATCGCAACCGACCAAATCGTCGCTCGCGCGCACTCGGGGGGGTTGGCGGGAGTGGTTATCTTGACCGGCTTTTCTTTACCGCGAGTTGCGAGCCATGTGTGTCGAGAAATAATCCTCTTCGGAAGGAGCTCACCCGAGAACTTTACGCTCTCAAAGAATATGGATGGTATTGAATTTTTTATGATTTAAGCGTAAAAAGAGACACTTGGGAAGATCGTTATTGGGAGTTTTAAGGCTTATTCATAAAAATGCGAAATCGCTTTTGAAGAGTGTCAAGTGTTTGGGGGGGTGAAATTAAAAAATATGTGCTTGATTTTGATAGGAGGGTGCGCAAAATCAAAATCTTCTCATCCAGCGTAAATACTCTTCTTCCTTAATCTCGCGCCCGAGACAGCCTCGGAATGCCGCGCCTGGAATTCCGAAAAGACGCACAAAGCGGATTCCGGAACGTCTTCCGGACGCGCCGGAAGAAAAATGTTTTCCTATCGCCCGGACCCCAATAATCTGTTTTTGTCTTAGTTTTTTCAAGTTTACTGTTTTTTTCTAAGCTAGTTTTTTTATGACTAAAAAAAAAAATTGATTTCTACTAGATTTACAAAAAGCGGGTTAGAAAAATTTGTCGAAGTTTTAAATAAAATACCGTATTATTCTAAAATTTAACTATTATTAATTGTAAATTTTTAAGTAAATGGTATATGTATAAAGTAACATTCTCTTATAGCTATAAGTTCAATAATATAACGAAATCCTTGATTCTGTGAATAATACCATAGATCTAGCGGCTGACTAAACTTGGCCCTATACTACTCGCATCGACGATCGACTCGCGCAAATAAATGTAGCTCGTGAATTTGATATATTAAAAAAGAAATGAGAGAATCATTAAAAAAATAAAACGACACGGACTGAAAGTAAAAAAAAAACAATAAAACGATTTCGCATTTTATTTAGAAGTTAATTGAGAGACAGATGTGAATTGTGCTTTCATGGAGATACTTTTTTTATGCAAATGAAATATTTATTTCAGTTTTTTGTTTTGGGTAAATATAATTTGCTTATTTGTTTTAATGAAATTATATGATCGGATGCAGCGTAAAAAATAAAACTTTTGCTGTCCCTTTTAGTAGAAGAAATCACTACTTTAAATACTAAAAACTGTAAATTAACAAAAACATGTATTTAAATGTAACAAATATTTTCTTAAATTTTTGTTCACTTTGTAATATATAACGAGAAGGAAGTGTTGATCGAGTAATAGTTTAATAAAATGGTTTTTTTTTGTAAGCAAATATTTCTGTTTATTTTTAAACAACTTTATCAAAGTCATAAACAACTTAATTTTGTTTTTATTGAGTTCCTGTAAAGCATTAACGTTCAACATGAAGACTTTCTCAAAAAAAAAAAAAAAAAAAAAGAAAGAAAGAAAGAATGTAAATCTATCAATCTCAAACAAAACTCAATTACTGTGGCCAATCATCCAGCTCAAAAGCCCGAGGTAAAATACTCTGGAGACACGTAAACTCTCTCTCTCTCTTTTCTCTCTCCTTCCGCCGCCGCACCTGCAATCCCCGAAATACCTCGGGGCTATGAAGCCGAGTCGACTCCTTCCAGCCTGAAAAGACTCGAGCGGGATGAAATCTAATTTTCTCATTCGCGCCCGTCAATCCACCGCCGGCGCGGCGTGGCGCGAGCTTGAACCCCCTGGAGTTTCTTTGGTATCGATTTCACGTGCCGACAGTTCAGAGTAGTGATTGCCGTACGTAGTCTGATAATTCCGGAAGAAAAGAGAGAGATCGAACGCGAGTGCAGGAATTCAATTTCGATTTTATTTGATTTAAAAAATTTTGTTGAAATTTGTGGGGATCCCAGACCAGCCTCGATTTCACTTTTCCTAATCTAGACAATTAATTACTCGCGATGGAAAAAAATATAAAAAATAAAAAAAAATTTAATCCATTAACCAGCCACGTAGCCTTGATTTAAATATTCCTAATCTCTCATCCTCCCCCAAAACGAAATCTTGCGCAAAGAAGCCATTATTTCTTCGAATGGCCCAACAATCGGCTAATGGAAGCTCTCCCCACCTTCTCGCAAAAATAAAAGCCTGAAAATCCCGAAGAAGAAGAAGAAGAAAAAAAAAAGGGCTCAACCGAGACGATCGATTGATCGTCTCGAGAGCGCAATGATCATACGGGGGGAGGCGAGGGATGGAGGAGAGCCGATATCGAAATGTAGGCGAAATCGATTGGTACCATTGTGCGAAGCGTTATAGCAGCACTTTGCCTGATCAGAATCGAATGGGAAGCGTGGGATTCGATTCATTTCGTTTGGGAACGGGGGGCCTGATATTCTTTGCCAGGTGAATCGAGGAGCAGGCATTGTTAAGGAAGAAAGAAGCAATTTTATCCATTTGAAAAATCGTGTATAATTTTTACAAAGTATGGTTTTGTAGTTTTAAGATCGGGAGTTCTTGAAACTGGGGAGACCAGGACTCACCAATCAAGAGATTTCTATTAAATATATGTTCTTTATTATTACTGATTGGCGTACTGATGATTAAAAACTTGTAGGACTTGAAATTTTCAAAATCAAATTTTTATTTGTCAAGTTAATCGTAAAGTTCATTCGTTGGTAATAATAATAATAATAATAATGTTTATTCCAAATAAAATAGTTTGTCTAAAGCCCACACCTTTCATAAAAGAATTTGAAATCCTTGTTCATAATGTTTTAGTAAAACTACTTATAGAAAAACAAATATACAAAAAAATATAACATTAAAATAAAAAAATTATATATACGTATAAAAATTACATACATATAAAATTAGATTTTTCCATACTCAAAGTTTTTGTTTGAAACTTTTTAACAATTAACCACAGACATACTTCAAAGCCTTCTCACCCATTTGTTAAACATTTAAATTTTAATGTTTTTTTCTCTATCTTTTCCATTTTTCATCATCAAAGTATAGTTACATTAAAAAATCATTTCAAGTATTAAAAGTTCATATTAAATAAGATTGGAAAAAATTTCATTTTTTCATAATAACGAGACTTTTAAAAATATTCATACGTATTTCATAATTTTAAAATGAAACATTTCCATGATAAAACAACGTGGAGAAATGCTTAGAATAATTCCAAACAAAAAAGCTCCCATCGTCGAACAATACTTTCTTTTTGCTCTCCATGAAACACAATAGACAATGGCGTATAAGAAAAGGGTCTAAGAGCTTTGTTCATTATACCCCACCAACTGGCAGCCAAACGCAAAACAATGTCGCGGACGCCTGGCCTGACGTGTTGGCGTAGAGAGACCAGGCATCGAGCTGGAACCCCAAATTGGTGGATTATCGTCATCAACATTTCAATATTCTGAGGAATTGAGGAATAATTGCCCCGGTAACGCGTAATTGAATGGACTACAATGAGAGTCTTGGAGGGAAGCGGGATGCTCCGGATCATCCCGCATGACTAACTAGGGGCATATGTAAATATCGAGCTTCGTCGGTTGATTGATGTTCGAAATAGAGGCGGATTTTGAAAATTCGACTTGACGCTTTTAGGTTGAATTTTCAAAATTCACGTAATTTTTTGAACTCTTTTCCTTAGAAGGCCAAAATTTACGAATGAAATGAAAAAATTGTTTTTTCATTGCTTAGAACGCATCGATATTTTCAAAATTACTGTTTTGATCGTACGAACCAGATTTTGTCAAAAATAATTTTTATCTAATCTAGTATGATTCGTTATAGATATTTCAAAAAACCATTGTTTCGTGAAATAAGATGATAACAGTTGAAGCCCCAAGCCTATTTGACCCCCCCCCCCCCCGGCCTCAATTGAAGACTGTTTCGCCGTCGTAATCGCAAGAAAAAAAAACCGGTAAAAAATGACTCGCCATGTCATAGTAGTCGTCTCAAGAAAACAAAACAAGAGTATAAGAGTCTCGAGTCTCAGCTTCCGCGTATAAGGGCAGAAGAAGAAGAATAAACCTGCCCCCCCGACCCCCTCAAAGAGGGCATATCAGCGGTGTTTCTTCCACCCTACTCCACAAACAATGAAAGCCACTTCAATCTCGTCGTGCCGCTTGTTCCGTTCTCGCGTGCGGTGATGCTTCAGTGCCAGGGATGCTGCTGCAGCTATTGGAGGTATTACCGCGGTCGTCAATAACACGGCCGAATTGCGGTGGACCCATAAAACCACCTAATGCCTCAAGAACAATCGGCTTTATCCGACTATAATGCGCAACCACGCATACAGATCGAACTTGATGAACGATCCGGGACTCCGGATCGTACTTGGGTTGTAATTTTAAGTCGTAATGCTATTACTCCATGGTAATCAAGTTTTTACGACATCCTATCAATTTGCGCAAAATGCTATTGAGGTTCGGATACTGATTGATGATGCCGTGTACAAAAAGTTTCCTAGAAGTTAATGACTGAATAAATTAAAAGAATATTTTTGGCTAAAAGTTCAATATCGTCTTTTTTTAGACATTTTTTTTTTATAAATATCTTAAATTGTTTAATTTTCTACTTTAAAAGGCTTTAAAAAGTTTATAATTGAAAATTTTTTTTAATTTTTTAGTAATCTTTCTTGCAATAAATTAAAAAAAAATTTTTTTTTTCCATATATTTAATATTTTTATCTGAACCTTAAAATTTATAAATATTTAAGCATAAAAAACCAGTTTACCTTAATTTTCTGCAAATCCATATAAATTATCGCATTTAATAGACAAAATTTTTGAAAAAAAAAAAAAAAAAAGAACAGCATGCAAATGAAAATCCAAAATCGAATCAGATACAAAAAAAGGTCGGCTGAATCAAATTGAGCAATGGTGCTCGAAAAACCAACAAATTAACCCAGCGTTAGCAACGGGAGCGATCGATTCGTCGCGCGCGGCATTCAAATCGAGAGTAGTAGAGCCAGGAGCTGCATAAACAAACACCCGCTGAGAATTTCGATGAAGCTTGCAGGCAGTCCCCGGCATCTCAATAACAATGGTCAGCTTCGGCTCGCCCGCCGTAAACCAAAGCTCGACAACAATCGAACACAGCAGCGAACGCTCGGCTCCCACCCGTATGATGGAAAACCCGCCCGCGCGGGTTTATCATCCCGCTCGCTAACGAGTCCTACCTGCTGACAGATTGTCCCTGCTCTTCGCTGCGAAGCGCCCCGCCGACCCTGAAAAGTCAAAGAGGGTGCGGATCGATTTGATTTATCATAGGAATGTGGAAATTCAAAATAGCATTGATTGAAAAATCCAAAAATCGTTACTTGAGAAAAATTATTACCAAGACATTCTTTTTTTGTGCGTTGGTAACAAGAAGACGATCTGTCTTTTATGCCACCATTTTGCATTTTTTGCAAGTCTTCAAAAATCGTATGATAAATGAAATTCTTAAAAACTTTCTCCCACCCCAGTAAAACCCCACTTTCCTGCCCAACAATTTATTCATTTGAGATAGTAAAGTTAATATAAATGTTTGAACGATTTCCCATCAACGCGATCGGTTCAAACAAACAAAGCCAATTTCAATTTCATAGACGGATACATTACACGTAATTAAGTACCCTGCAAACTAATACGTTGTGTGTGTATCTATTTAGTAATGAAACAAACCAATTATTTAACAAATGTTATACAGAATATCATTACTACACAAAATAATGAATATTCTGCAGGGAGATTAAAGGTAAGGCCACGGCCCGCAATAAATAGCCCGCGTCGAAAGCTCCTTAGCTCGGCCGGAAGCAGATGTCACTTGGCGCGCCGGCAAAGCTCCCGTTCCGTACCGCGAGGTCGGAAGCCGAGTCTCAAGCCCGCCGTTCTGTTATGGATTAGCCCGGGGCCTTACGGGAATTACAGTTTTATGAATTGTTATCCGACTGAGAAAATGGGTTTATTAAAACGATGCGAACACTAAGGGATTATCATTGCCGGCTTGGTTACTTGTGGTTCGTAAATATTGCTTTTTTTTTTTTTTTATAAATCAATAGACAATTATGCAGTATTTGTATGTACACGGAGAGAAATAGAAGTTTGAAGATAGCTATTTTACACTGACCTTGCACTCCGCTGTCACTTCAATCAGCTTTCGTTGTTCTTTTCTTTCCTCTCGAGCTCACAAAAAAAAAAAAAAAAAAAAAAAAACACTTTCACAAATCACTTTACTGCTAGTCTAGTCGCTGACCGTTGTCCACTTCTTTGCTCTAGTCCACAACACTAATAACACTCGCGATTATCTTAACTTAAAGATACACTAACAAACTAATTTATAAATTTTCAACTGAAATAAAAACAACGGGACCCTTATATATATGGCTAAGAAAGTCATGATTCGATTGTGGGTTTGAAAAACTGGTAGCCACCTAGCGGTCAAACTTTGAGCCCAATCGAAATTTACAATTTTTTTTTTTAATCTTATGACGAAAAAAATGTATGACAAATTTATAGTTTTTGATCAATAGCTCCTCTGGAGTATTCCTTGACATCGTTTATCGATAAATAAATAAATAAATAAATATTTTGTTTCTTCCCCAATTAAATTAAAAATACCGTTGAAGCCGACGTGAATGAATCAAAAATTCATCTATCTTCATGATGTTTTAAAACTACGAACCTTTGGCGTAAATATAAAAAAAATGAATACTTTTTTAACATCTAAAGCCACAAAACCCTGAGATTCAAGTGCGATCAATGAAAATCATGTGGAAATAAAAAATAAATCTTTTATGGAACAATCTCGTACACCGAATTTTCAGGTATTCCCTAGCAAAAGGTGACAAATAAATTATTTATTTGTTGATTATGGAATTGTAGGTTTACTTCGTAGATATAAACAACTTTTATTTATTGATTCACGTGCCCAGATTTTGTGGTTTTGAAACTTGTAGATGAATAAATTATTAATTCATTCACATCGGCTCCAAAGGTATTTTCAATTTAAGGTTTGGGAAAGAAACAAAATATTTATTTATTTATTTATTCATAAACGATATCAAAAGATATTAGTTTTTAAAACTTGAGCACAAATTAACAAGTTATTTATTTTATTAAGTACAGTGTCCTGTGTCACTCCCCATTGCTGCAAAGAACGTTTAGAGGTTATGTTTTGGAAAAATTTTGGTCACTGCTGCATGGCTGACTGCGGACGAAACATTTGGTTCCCAAAACCAAATCAACCGGTTTTTCTCCAACCAAACGTACGTATTTAGTTCATGTAACTAAATCCTTGTCTCAGTGTTCTAATTATAATAAAATTTGGCTCTCTGACTTATGAATAATTCGAACCGCGCTCAAAAATTCGCCAATTACCAAAAAAAAAAAAAAAAATTAACTAAATACCCTTCGAAAAAAAATCTCCATTTTTCTCCCGCATTCTTCGAGCATTTTTCATTCTCAGAAAAAAAAAGTGCTAGAGTCCAGCGCGGGGACATATTTCAGCTGCATCTTTCCCGCAATCAGCATTCTTTTGTCTCATCGTATTATGCATGTATAATGCCAGGGATCCCCTCTTTTTTGATAACTTTTTTTTTTTTTTTTTTTTTTTTTCTCGTGTGGTGACGAGACAAAGGCAGTTTTTCTCTCTCCTTTCCTTTTTAATTTGTTGTATTTGGTTTCTTTTTTAAATGCAAATGACGGATGGAACAATGAAAGAAGCCACACTCTTTCCATACCAATTTAAACCAAGCTGTTCTTTGGCCAAGACTCGCGGAGCGCGTACGCCAAGCCTGTACTATCTCTGAACTCTTTGCTTCCTTTTCGCTTTTTTTACTCTGGGATATAAATTATTCTTTTAAAGTGATTTTTATCGTCGGGACGTCTTGTGGTCACGCGTTCTCGGTTGAATAATTTTTTTAAATACGTATCTTACCTTCTTACAAAACTTCGTAATTTTTCGATTTTAATTTAATTTTAAAAGTTTCCAAATGAAGGAATATTTAATAAATCAGCACAATTTCTCACCGAGTACTTTCCTCACATCGGAAATCGTGCGGCGTCTCATTTTTCAGTCTCTTCCTTCCCGAAATTATAATCGCCCGTTCACACACCCGCTAATTTTCTCGACCTTCCGGGATGACGAAAAAAAGCAGGAGGGTCGCTCGTATTACATTTTCCTTCTTCCGCGCGAAGAGAAAATCGCCACGGACATCCTGGGTGGGTCCATTGAAAACTTGGGAAAAAAAAAGAAAAGTTCTTTTCTTCCAGTGGCAGGAAGCGGCAAAGGGGGGGGGCCGAAAATTTAAAGTGTCCGATTTTGGAAAAGTTGAGAGAGTAACGTTTTTAGCGAACGGGGGTGCGAGGGAAGAGAATGTTTATGTTGGACCAACTTTGAGATGGTTTTTTAGGACGAAAGTTTTATCTCGCACGCGCGTGAGAGAGCTTTTTTCACCGAGAGGAATGGGGAATTTATTGTTACTCGGTGCGCGCGCGGGGAAAAACTTTTGATCTTTTTTCTCTTCTTTATTTTACTCGTTTTTTTTTTAGTTTTCTTAGACGAAACACTCAGCAAGAACGTTTTAAAAATTTTATTCCTCGAATTCAATTTGACGCACAACGTGAGAGTTAACTGACACGATTTCTCACAGTCAATAGTGGTCTTTTAAAAAAAAAAAAAATTTCTTTTACACAGCGTAAAACAGTTTTCTTCATCGTTTCTAAAAATAAAATTCAGTGCTTTTCTTCCATCAAGATTAAAAAATTTTTTATCAAAAAAAACATTTTTTATTCAGAATCTGTATTTTAACTCCCACGCGAATATCTAAAAATTTTAACTTTTAAAAATAAATCTTTTAACGCGAATGATGTTCCACGAGAGTACGCTTGAATTTTTATTCTAAATGAATATATATACCCTGACCTAAAACTATAAAAAAAAAAAAAGGATTTTTTTTCAACAGTTTCGAAATTAAACACGAAAGAGCTTTTCTCGCGTCACTTTTTTACCCGACTTCCGGACAGAGAACTCGGGCGTTAACGCTGAATCATTTGGCAGGTGAAAATTTCGTCAGCCCGGAGAACAATGAGAACGAGGCACGGGTTGAGAGAGTACGTGCATATAGTAAAATACTAAACTTCACGCGCGGTCTTTTTTAATTTGACAATGTCGAATGGGACTTTTTCACGAGAACATCTGCTGCGTCAACGAATTTCTTGTTTCGCCTTTTTTTTTCACCATCTCTTCGTTTCTTGATGTCGCGCCTTTTGTTTTAATCGAGAAAAAGACTGACAGCCGGAAAAATTAACGACACGTGGCTGTATTGAAGTACCACTGTAATTTCGTATTTTCAATTTTTTTTCTTTTTTTTCTAAAATTTACTTAAAAACAAAATTTGGTTACAAATTTAATAATTTATAAGTACAATTAAATTTTTAGTTTGAACATAATTTTTCAAGAATTAATCGCTAATTAAATCTGGACTCAGGGTAAATTTGGAACTCACCAAAAGAACCACGTCGAGCCGATACTTTTGAAAATTATCTACTCACAGGTTCTGTAAGTCGGTACCGCATTCCATATTCCGCGGGCCTGTCGGTAATTTCGGTTCAACGATTGTCTCCGCATTTACGCTTTGTGCTTTACTTCCTTTGGAAATTGCATCGTCCGAGAAGAGAGCAGGAAGTAAAGTGGAGAGTACGTGGGGTTTTTACCCCCCGAGCTGACGGCTACTGCTTTATGTTTCTGCCGCTTTTCTGATTTTTACTGCGAGTGTTTTTACGTGACGGCTTTACTCGACCCCCCGCGTTTGGGATTTTACCCGCGGCAGCTTTTTATTTTGATTCAACTTCTTTATTACGATTGATCAGTGGTTGGGATGAAAATTATCGCTCCAAAGTGCTCACCCGAATTTTAACGGTCCTTAAAGTCAAAAGCGTAAAAGAAGAATTTGTTAATATTACTTATATACAACATGATGCCAATAAATAAATAAAATTTTTTGAACATTATATTATTTTCTACATTATTACACGCAGCATCCGTATTTTTTGTCCGTCCGTCGCGCGTCCGTCCGTCCGGGATCAACTTTAAAAATTTGATTACAACGCTCCTAATCATCGGATTCAAATCAAATTTGGTATACGGATATTTTCGAAGATGTATATTATGAATCTAACTTCCATTTTTTTGTTTCTATTTTTTTTTTTTTTTAATGACAAGCATTTCTATTTTATCGATTTTTCCCTGCTAGAAGTTTCAACAGAACATCTGGGGTGCCCGCCAGATAGTGGGCAGAAATTTCTGTCAAGCTTATTATTTTATGTATATGTCTATATATATACATATATGTATATGTACCTAGATGCGTTGAGAGGTTAGTTTACAAATCGGAGCAGCAGCATGCAGCTCCGATGTTACAAAATTGATAAAAAATAATCAAATAATTTTATAGAAATATAATTTTAATTTTTAATCGATGAATTATGCTTGCTGTTTGAAAATCCTAACCTCTCCCTGCTGTATAGCCACACGTACAATGGACTTGAACAAATTTTTTTTCTTTTGCTAAATATTTTAACACCTATGGAGTCAGGGCAGTGACCTAGCGCATAGGATAGCGATTACAACCTGGAGATGATTTCCCCAGGAAGTTTTGACTCTGGAGAGGCCAGGGCGTATACCTGGTGCACCTGGTGATACTTACGCCAGGGAGATGATTTCCTCAGGAAGTTTGGACCTCGGAGGGGCCAGGGCAGATACCTGGTGCACCTGGTTATACTGAAACCTTGGAGATGATTTCCCCAGGAAGTTTGGACTCCGGAGGGGTCAGGCTGAACACCTGGTGCACCTGGTGATATTTACGCCTTGGAGATGATTTTCCCAGGAAGTTTCGACTCCGGAGGGGTCAGGGCGGACACCTGGTGCACCTGGTGATACTTACGCCTTGGAGATGATTTCCCTTAGAAGTTTTGACTCCGGAGGGGCCAGGGCGGATACCTGGTGCACCTGGTAATACTTACGCCTTGGAGATAATTTCCCCAGAAGGCCAGGGCGGATACCTGGTGCACCTGGTGATACTTACGCCAGGGAGATGATTTCCTCAGGAAGTTTGGACCTCGGAGGGGCCAGGGCAGATACCTGGTGCACCTGGTTATACTGAAACCTTGGAGATGATTTCCCCAGGAAGTTTGGACTCCGGAGGGGTCAGGCTGAACACCTGGTGCACCTGGTGATATTTACGCCTTGGAGATGATTTTCCCAGGAAGTTTCGACTCCGGAGGGGTCAGTGCGGACACCTGGTGCACCTGGTGATACTTACGCCTTGGAGATGATTTCCCTTAGAAGTTTGGACTCCGGAGGGGCCAGGGCGGACGACTGGTGCCCCTGGTGATACTTACGCCTTGGAGATGATTTTATCAAGAAATTTTGACCCTGGATGGGCCAGGGAAAATACTTGGTGTACCCGGTAATAACCCAACTCTGAAGATGCTATCCTAATAGTAAACTTGATGATGTGAACCCACTGGGATCAAAACTTTCTGAGAAAATCATCTCCAAGGCGTAAGTATCACCAGGTGCACCGGGTGTACGCCCTAACCCCTCCGGAGTCCAAACTTCCTGAGGAAATCATCTCCGAGGCGTAAGTATCACCAGGTGCACCAGGTGTTCAGCCTGACCTCTCCGGAGTCCAAACTTCCTGGGGAAATTATCTCCAAGTTGTAAGTATTACCAGTGCACCAGGTATCCACCCTGGCCCCTCCGGAGTCCAAACTTCCTGAGGAAATCATCTCCAAGGCGTAAGTATCATCAGGTGCACCAGGTGTCCGCCCTGACCCCCCCGGAGTCCTAACTTCCTGGGGAAATCATCTCCAAGGCGTAATTAATACCAGGTGCACCAGGTGTTCAGCCTGACCCCTCCGGAGTGCAAACTTCCTGGGGAAATCATCTCCAAGGCCTCAGTATAACCAGGATCACCAGGTATTCGCCCTGGCCCCTCCGGAGTCCAAACTTTCTGAGGAAATCATCTCCAAGGCGTAATCATCATCAAGTGCACCAGGTGTCCGTCCTGACCCCTTCAGAGTCAAAATTTCCTGGGGAAATCATCCTCAAGGCGTAATAATTATCAAGTGCACCAGGTGTCCGTCCTGACCCCTTCAGAGTCAAAACTTCCTGGGGAAATCATGTCCAGGTTGTAATCGCTATCCTATGCACTAGGTCTCCGCCCTGACTCCATAGGTATTAAAATATTTAGAAAAAGAAAAAAAATTTGTTCAAGTCCATTGTACGTGTGGCACACGTATGCCACACGTGTGGCTATACAGCAGGGCTGGTATTGTGTGAATAATATTTTAAAATTACATCAAAATGGATGAGAAAAATGTTCAACATAAGGAAAAAAAAAAAAGAAAAATTTCAGAGTCAAGTTATGAAACATAACATATTTTTGTTAGTAATCAATGTTACAATTTAAAATAAAAAGGTTTAGGCTATAGCTCGCCAGAACCCCTATGCGTAAAGCATTGGCCTTCTGTCAAGAATCTGGCGATTAACCCTACTAAATTTCTGCCCAATTTCGCTAAATCTGCCCACTGTCTGGCAATATTCTGGCGGAAATTTCTCGCAGGGTTGTCATCAGTTTTATTTTAAAAATTTAACATGGCTGTTCCAATACATCCGATTTTTTTTAAATTACGTATATGTATGTTTTCAAGGGTGCTGATTACAAATATCACTTTGAATTTTCAATTTGTCTTAAATAAAGTGCACTTAAATAAGGTGAAATTATAATTCTATCCTAATATATTGGATTTGTACGAAAATTTGTTTTCGATGTCTTTTGAGGGTCAAGATTACGAATCTGATTTTCAATTTTAAATTTGATGACTCTAACAAGGTCTATAAGGTAAAGATGCCAATTATGATCACAACAATCGCTACTTTTCCGCATTTTGAATTTTATTGAAAAAACAAAGCATGTTAGAGTAAATCTTTTTTTACATACTTAAATTTTAGGGTCTTAGGAACTTAAATAAATTTTTTTTATATGAAAATTGTATTTATTTATTGAATAATTAATGTTTAAAGACAAGACCTTTTGACCCCAGTTTATTAGACAACTTCAGCTTTGGCCCCAGTTTATGAAACACTTTTACACGTAAAATTCCGTCTGTGACTTACATACCCCAGTTGATGGAACGGTTTATCTAATTTTCATGTTAGATTTTTAATTTGTTCGTGTTTGAGAGTGATGAAACCCTCGAATTTTGACGATTCCGTTCCATCAACTGGGGCACTTAAGTCACAGACGGGATTTCACGTAAAAAAGTGTTCCATAAACTGGGGCCAAAGCTGAACTTGTCTAATAAACTGGGGCCTTGACTTTAAACGGAGGCATAAAAGATCTTGACTTTAAACATTGACACGGTCCCCCATCTCCGTCTCCTTCAGAAGCTGCGCGACGTTGGGTGCAGTGACCGAGTGATTCGCTGGTTTTCCAGTTACCTGTCTGGTAGGCAACAGGCTGTTCGGCTCGGGGATGGATCCACAACGGAATGGTTAGACGTCACAGCCGGAGTCCCCCAGGGCAGTGTCTTAGGTCCGCTTTTATTTCTCATTTTTATAAATGACCTGCCCCGCTGCCTTCGTCATGCCCTTCATGCAATCTTTGCTGACGACTCTGAGATCTACCTCCACGCCAAAATTGCTGAACTTATCCGCAAGCTACTCCTGCTCTATTCGGACGCGCAGCTGGTTGCCTCCTGGGCTGCTGAAAATGGTCTTCGACTAAACTTGGAGAAAACTTCAATCATCATTGTTGGTTCGCGTGGTAAGCTCGCTCAAGTGGACTTTAACACCTTACCACCCTTCATCCTCGGAAATAGAATCATCCCTTTCGCTTCTTCCCTAAAGACCCTAGGTTTCAAACTAACTCCAACACTCAACTGGAATCTCCAGATCAGTGACATGAGTCAGAGGATAAATTACGCCCTGTACTCATTGGGCTACTTTAAAAGGTCTCTGTCCCGCTCAGTCCGTGCTCACCTAGTTCAGGCATTAGTGTTGCCCTTTTTTGATTATGGTGCCCCAGTGTTGTCTTCCCTTAATCTCGGCCAAAGAAAGAAGGTTCATACCCTTCACAACGCGTGCGTGCGGGTTGCGTATGGAAACATACCTCGTAGGGCCCATGTTGCTCCATTCAGAATCTCGTTAGGTTGGCTCTCAGCTAACTCTCGCCGCCAATTTCTTGCTGTGTCGCTAGCATATTCAGTTGTTAAGTCCGAACAGCCACACTACCTATTCATGAGATTCCGCTTTGATCCCGGCCCTGATGCCATTCGGCGCTCAACCCGCCGTCCACGTCCTCCCTTTGTTGTGCCCGAGACTAAGTCATCTTCGCTCTACCAGTCCTTCACTATCGAATCCGCTCGTGCTCTCAACCAGTACTCAGACATCTATTACACCAGTACCACCTCTGACAGCTTCAAGACTCGTCTGAGAGAGCGTTTGTTCCAACAGGATTGTGAGGAATGGGTTGAACGTGCCATTGCCATAGGTTCCGATCCGACCCCTCCCCAGGTGCAAGAACAGCTTCGCCCGATTCTTGATGCTCTTAACTTAATGTGGTAACAATACTCACACTCATTCTAGACCAACCTAATCCGATCCCTCCCTCTCTCCCTCTATCCCTGTTTTCCTTTTTAGTACAAGCCGAAACCGAGACAGACCTTTGCTGTTCACCATTTAGCTTTAGCAACTTCAGCAAATCAAAATACCTAGTGTTTAGACTAAATTGTTATATACAGTGTATTAATTTGTTATACTTTGTTACACATTATATATTACAACTCTGTAACAGTCACGAGCATGGCAGGGTATCTACCCTATGCTCGAATAAATAAATAATAATAATAATAATTAATTATTCAATAAATAAATACAATTATCATAAAAAAAAAATTTATTTAAGTTCCTAAGAACCTAAAATTTAAGTATGTAAAAAAAGATTTAGTCTAATATGCTTTGTTTTTTCAATAAAATTCAAAATGCTGAAAAGTAGCGATTTTTGTAATCATAATTGGCATCTTTACCTTACTCAAATAAAGTTGATTTGAAATTTTTCCCCATGCATCTGACTTGTAATAAGTTTTGTGTATTGGGATCTCTAATGCTCCTCATTTTGAATACGACCGTAGATTTTTATTTTACCCTAGATGAAGTTTACTTATATAAGGTAAAATTTTCCTTTGTTCTCAATCTATATTAGAACAATCAGAAATTTCGTATACACCTGTTTTCAAGGGTGCTGATTACAAGTATCACTTTGAACTTTTAATTTGCCTCAAATATTTTTAATTTGCCTCAATATTTAAGTACACTTAAACAAGGTGAAATTATAATTCGCGCCTAATACATTGTATTTGTTCGAAAATTTCTATTCTTTGGCTTTTGAGGGTTCAGATTATGAATCTGAACTTCAATTTGAATCTAATGACTCTTATAAGGTCTGTACTCAAATAAAGTTAATTTGAAATTTTTGCTCCATAAATCGAACCGTAATAAGTTTTTTGTACTGGGATGTCTAAGGTTGCTCATTTTAGGTATGTACGTATCTATATTCGAATAAGCCCAGACATTTGGAAGACTTTTTTTGTTTTTTTCATCAGTAATATGGTTGTAGATTTTTGTTTTAAAATATTTTTGATTAAAGTTATACTCTAAATAAAATTTAATCATTTACGTAATATCATAATATATGATATTATTGAATATATTTGTGCGAGCGAGCGAGCGTTTTATGCTAGTTTCAATAATATTTTTGAATAAATATTATCTTGACTTTTAAGGATGAATAAAAATGATTGCCCATTTAAAATTGAAAATCTGTTGAATTAAGTTATCAAAAGGCTCAAAAACGTGCCTTATAAAAATGCATCGTCTTTGTACTTCCAAAAAAAAAAAAAAAAAAAAAAAAAAAAAACCAGAAAGAAGAAAGCCAAGTAGGGAAGAATAAAGCCACTGCCACTCACGTACCAGAAACGAGTGTATTATTAAAAAGTAAATCGATAATTCAGCACGAACCGATTACGGGAGCGGAACGAGAGCGAAAAAGAAATGAGGAAAAACGAGAATCCGGCCGGGAGGAGGATAATGCGGACCGCGCGTTTTCGCACTGCAAGTCTGAAAGAGAATGAAAACTCGCCGACGTCGAGTGCGAGAAGTGAACTACTTCCTCGTATTGTGCAGCAGCCTTTTTTTTTTATTGGAAGCTCCCTTTTTACGGCCATTTTTTCAAAAGAACCGCTCCAATTACAGATTTTTCTGGACTAAATGGTCAGGCATAACCTTTTTATATTTACTATTATTCCCGAATAAAAAATAACAAGTGCACTTGGAAATAATGAGACCGTACAGGCGAAAGCGATAAGTTCGATCGTATCGTTTTTTCTTTAAATTACGCGTCTTTTTCGCTGTAAAGTTCATATTTAATTGTATGATAATAATATTCAATAATTTTTTATTAAATAATGAAAATTATATAATAAATGAAGTTCCCTTTGAAAATTAATATTTCATGTAGTATGATCAAAGTTAACAATATTGAATAGTCAATTTAAAATTTTGAAATAAAAAATTTATGGCTAATAGTTTGCGATTCCATCACGAACTTTTTCGGACTATCCAACTTTGATGATTCAAAATCAATTCTGTTTGGTTATAAAACTCTTCAACTCGTAAAACGTCTGTAAATCAATGGCTTCTAGCAGTATACGAGAGATGCAAAATTTCATTCGCTGCAATTGTCGTAACAGAGTTGATTGCGACACTGAGGTTGTATGAATAGATAGAAGCCATACATTATACTGAGTAGCTCACTACTTGAAAAGCTCAAAAATTTTACCCAATTATTTGTGTACCAATTTAATCATAAAAAACTTACAAAAATTTTCTCTTGATGCAAAGACGTTTAGATTTTACTCATATTCTTTACCCTTTTAAACCTATCGCTTTTACCCACGCATGCATGAATTAAAAATTTACACAAAAGAGCATTGGCTACAAAAGTTAATACATATTTTGATGCTGCATGGTTTTTTTTTTATAAAGAAATGTATACCCACTAAATCATAAAATTTTCAATTTTTTTAGTTTACAGCTAACATCTTGCACGGACCTTGAAAAATTCTTCATTTAAAATAATTACTTAAAAATTTATGAAACTTAACATTATTATTTAGGCAGACGTATAATATAAATTAAATCTCAGAGACAATATTTGAAAAAATCCAGAATTACTAAACTTCTTTCATTACTAGTTGCACTCTGGGCTAAAAAGATTAAAAATAGGGACGATTGAAAATTTTTAATTCCGTGAGCACAAATTTGTCACATTTGAGGGCACACTTATATATCTGAACGTAAAACTCGCTTGGTCGAACACGACGATTCATCAAAAAATTCAAACACATCACTCATCCCCTTCCCGTTGGAGCCGGAAGTAAAAAATGATAAACTACGGGGCCGAGTACGTTGAAATCGATCGTCATTATCATAAAGGAGCCAACCGCCAACAAAAGCTCGCTCGTGCAAAACTTATTCACCGAGAGCGAGAGAGAGAGAGAAAAAAAAAAAAACCAGCCGAGAGGGTAGAAGAAAGACTACGACAGTTAGCGCTCGGGAGGTTTTTTGCGTCAAAGTTTCGGGTTAAGTGTATTCGCCCGCCCTAAATCAGGGATGGTGGTGATTGGGGAGAGAATTTTTTATTTTTTTCTGACCTTTCTTCTTTTTCATCTTCTTCGTGCTAAAGAGCGAGGAATTATGCAAAGTGCGGCCCCCCCTCCGGTTGACGTGACCGCCGACGCGGTCGGGATTTTTGCTCCATAAGGCGGACCGGGAGGAGCCATGAATGCCAACGCGAGACTTAATGGCGGCCACCGGGAGGTGGTAAAAAGTGCGAGGATGAAAGAGATGGATTTCGAGACTTGATGAGAGCACAAAGATGGGTTGATCGTTTAACAAAAAAAAAAAGAAGGAAAAAATGGGAAGAGCGCACTTGGTTTTTTGTGCTGTGTTTATATCATCAAGAGGTAAAAAAAAAAAAAAAAAAAAAAACAAATAGTCTGATTAAACTAATAGTTTAGATTTTAGAATATTCGTAACTATATCTTTTTCATCAATAAATTATAGTTTACATTCTTATACTAGAATAAAATCGATAAATTTATTGGAATAAATTGTTTTATACAATAAATCCTTTTCTTTAATAAAAACATTTTATTTCTAGGCAATAAATTTTATCATTTGCAACCAGCCGTATAAATGTTTTATCACAATATCGAAAACCGCAGTGAATGAAACTTTTCAGTAAAAAAAAAAAAAAAAAAAAGAAAGATGCATAAAGATAACCTTGGCTGGCGTATCAGATCACATTAATAATTCGCTGGGGAACTGTAGGTTACGAGCTCATTGTCGGTACAGATTTATGCCGTGAGCGAGAACAAGATGCGTACCCTCTTTTTATCTCGAATGATTATTATTCTTGAGGGAAACTTTCTATTTCCCGTTTCCTTACTTTTTTCTCGAAATTTATCTAAAGATTGAGTTACGCTCAAACTAAGAAAATTTTCAGTATTAAACAGTCAGTGTGATACTTTATAAATTTTAACAAAATGTTTTGGAGGATAACTCAAACCTAGGAACCTATTTTATTCAAGTATTTATTTATTTTTATATTCAAAATACTTTTTCTTTAGTTTTTTAATTCAAATTTTCAATGTTTCTATATCACGCCAGTAAAATATATTCGGAAGTATGTGTAATATCGTGTATGTAATCTATTTACTTATAATAATACAGAGTATTGACTGAATGTTATCACTAAATGAGCTATATCTGTATAGTTATTAAATTAACTTTTGTCAAAAACCCAAGTATTTTTACCTACTTCGGCAAATCCCAGAGACTCAAATAATTTTCTCGAAGCTACATTATGCTCAACAACAAACAACACAGAATCCAGATTTTCTTCTTCGGCTAACATTTTGATCATAGCTTTCGTTACGATTTTCCCGTAACCTTTTCGTTTGTGTTCCTCCACCGTTTGCAAAAGTCCCAAGCCTCCCCATTCGGTAACCAAGATCCAAGATACAAGGGAATCATCTTTTTTTAGAAATAACCCTAATCCTTTATTTTCAGTTATGTAGCTTTTCAGTAGTCTCAATGATAGTTCGGGGTGATCTTCGAGCCTGTGAGGCCATAACGAGCAGATTAACTCAATGTGAGACAAATCCAAGGGTCCAAGTTTGCATTCATCTGGAACTCTGAAAAATTGGTAAATGATTATAGTGACAAAAATTAATGATAGACTAACATTTTTAATCATTAAAAAAATTGTCGAACCTTATCAGTTTGAATATTTATACAACGATTAGAGTTTTAAAAAATTTTACTTGTTGCATAAATTATTACACATGCATAAAATTATTTTACTTTGATTTATAATATACTTAATATAAGGTTCATATCAATAATTTATATTTTTTTCTTTTTTTATATTATGATGAAAAGGTTTTAACTTACTGATAATCCATTTTAATACATTTTTCTTTAGGTTTAAAATAATTATATGAATTATAAGGTCTGAATGTGCGATTTTTCTCCGTCAAAGCACTTAGTAGGACATCAGAAAAATCATTATACACAGCTCCAAAAAACAAAACTTTTTGATTCCATTCAATAACTCTGGTTTCTAATAAAACTTTTTTCAATAAATCTTTAGAATGTTTCTTGGTAAATACTGCAATGGTGTGGAGTCCCGCCTAAAAATAATACACTAATGAAATGAACATTTTAAAAAATTTTGACTTGGTTAATAACGTCAATTTGCTAATATATATTTCTTACTGAAAAAATGCCGATGAACACTCCAGAATTGTGATTCCCATTAGGGCAAAAAATTTCGACCTTACTATGAGGATCCTTTTTTTTCCACTTTATCGCATTTGTTACCCAATTATAATACTAAATATAAAAAAATAAAATAAAAATAAACTTAATTATATTTCAAATTTTATTTAATATTAAAATGATTAGAACATGTTTATTTAATTTTTATTTAATTTTAAATTATTACTAATTAACTAAGAGCTCGATGGAAATCGTTGATTAGTTTTATCACCCAACATCGATACATAAGAAAACTTCGCTTTGAAGGTAATTGAAAAAATATAGTATATTTGAATGACACAAAATTAAGATAAAAGTTAATATAATGAACATTGCTTAACGTTTTTTTTTATTCTAAGATGTTGAATGAAATTGATAAGTTTCTTTACACTGCAAACTCTTACATGTGCGTAAATTGGCCAATTTTCTTCGGTCATTTCACGTAACGATGTCCATTTTTCAAGTGGCAGGGGTTGCAGTATATCCATTTGTATTTTTATCTAAATCATAAAAATTTAATAATTTTTTTTTTTTTGGAAATACATATCTTTTAGAATTGTGCAAACAACTTTAAATCGCATAGAAAAAAAGCAACTAATTTCAAAAAAAAATAATAACTTTGTTATTAATAATTAATCAACTTAATCGCAAATAAAAACTCTAAAGTGGACAAATTTATTAAATATTTTATACATTTTTGTTTCTAAATTATTGCTTCGACACTGCTATTTCTGTTTAAAAAAATTTTAAGTCAAAGAGTTTGAATTTACCTCTTTTCTTCAACTTCATTAAGATTGAGGTTAGAATTTTGAATTATACTTAAAACACTTGTTGAATTATAATCTTCGTTAGTTACTGTACTAAAAAACTAAAATGTAATAAAAAATCTTCATTCTTGTAAGGTCCTTTCTGATCAATGATTAAAAAAGAAACAAATCAAAAATTTTATTTTTTAATAATAACTAAATTTATACCCAAATATTCTATGAAAGATTTTATACTTTCAAATTTGTTGTGATTAAAAAAAAATTTGCTAATCTATGGCGTCAAAACGTTTTCATATTATCGAAATATTCCTGAAGAATTTTAAAACTATCGATTAAATTAAAAAATCGCATCCATCTGTAAAGAGGGTTGGATACTATAAATCACAAAAGTATATATTTATGCATTTTTACTTACATAAATTTGCAGATAAAAATAACTATATTAAACAAAATTTTTATTTTAAATCACTCAAAAGTAAATATGTTCTTGATCATAAGAGAGCGAAGCTATAGCAGAAAGTTCTAGCTACGCAAAACTGGTTAATCTCGGCCGGTATGTATCTACAGTTTTGTCATCGTAATTCCGGCATAGTTGCGTAAGATGGTACTCGTAGGCGGTAGGGGAGATTAGAACTTTTTTTTTTTTAAATAAATGATTCTAAACATGTTTATTTTGATTTTAAAAATATTGATTATTTTCTGTAATTTGAGTTAAAAAATTAATCTCGGTAGTAAAAGGAAGTTTTTGAAAGAAAAAAAAAAAAACCTTATAATTAAGGAATAATTTGAGAAGGCATCTAAAGCTAATAGTAGATCAGCGTTGGTCTAGAACGGATTTGAATAAATAAAAGAAAACATTAAAATGTCTATTATTTTATTTTTTCCCTTTTTTACAACTAAATTAGGTACTTTGATGTTAATTTTATCAGTTCATATGCTATACATAAATTTTTCCAATCGACTTGATATAATTAGTAAATCAACTTTTATCGAAAACCCAAGTATGTTTTGATACCTCTCGGTATCCAAGAGAATAATTTTCTTGAAGGTAAATTTTGTTCAATTACAAACGATAAAGAGTCAAGATTTTCTTCTTCAGCCAGCTTGCGTTACAATTTTCCCGTAACCTTTTCGTTTGTGTTCTTCAACCGTTTGTAAAAGTCCTAAAGCTCCCCATTCAGTTAACAAAATTCAAGATACAAGGGAATCATCTTTTTTTAGGAATAGTCCTAATCCTTTCTTTGCAGTTAAGTAGTTTTTCAAATGCTCTTTAGATAACTCTGGACGATCCTCAAGTCTGTGAGGCCACAGCGAGTGAATTAATTCAAGGTGAGATAAATTCAAAGGTCCAAGTTTGCATTCATCTGGAACTCTGAAAATTTCCAATATTTTACTGGCACTGAAACTAGGCTAAAGTATTTTGAAAAAAATACTATCATCTCGAGATAAAAAAATTTATAAGCTTACAATAGTGTTGATACTATTTTATTCTCGAAAAACCGGAGCAGATTGATTTCATAAAAATCCATTTCACAAACATTAAAAAATTAATGTAAGATTTCATTTTTTTATATCAAACTGATTCATGATCGACGGTTTACACGTTACAACTGATATACTTTCAAGTAGATTTAGCAGAAAAATTTCACAATAAAAATACGTTTTTGTAAATTTAGATATTTAAATAAAAATTAAACTTACTGAAATTCAATTTTAACGCATTCTTCTTTAGGTTTAAAATAATTGCAAGAAATATAATACATAAATTTTCGTTATTTTTTTGTCAGAATATTTACTAGGACGTCAGAAGTATCACCCTGCGCAGCTTTGATAATTAAAACTTTTTGATTCCAATCAATTACTTTGGTTTCAAGTAAACTTTTTTCGAATATTTCTTTTGATTCATTCAAAGAAAATATTGCTATGGTATGAAGTGCAGCCTAAAAAGTTACTTAAATTTAATTCTGTTGAAAAAATTATTTATGAATAATTTTTTAGACTTTTTATTTATAGTTTTAAGCGTTCGTTATTTTTCAAATTGTATATGTATCATTCTTTTGCTCGAAAAATTATTTACGTAGATACGCAGATAAATGCAAATAAATCTAGCAGAACTTCAAAATACTTTGAATTTTCGAATTGTTCTTACTGAAAATATGCCAATAAAAACTCCAGATTCGTGCTTCCCATTCGGGCAATATATTTGTATTTTAAAACAAGGGTCTCTTCGTTTCCATTTTATTGCATTTGTTATCCAATTATAATACTAAAAAATTTTAAAAAATTCAGCTCTAAATTATCTTTGGTTTCAGATTGAAATTTTTTTTTACTCTATAAATTCTTACTTGTACATAAATTGGCCAGTTTTTTCTAGTTAACTCACGTAATAATGTCCATTTTTCTACTGTCACTGGTTGCAATAAATCCATTTCTGTTCTTTTATCGGAGCAATGAAATTATTCAGATAAAAATTAAAAAAATAAGAATTTATCGTTTTTGAAAATACAAAACACTTCAACAATATATGTATACTTAAATGAGTTTGAGCTACGATTTGTAAAAAAAATTTTTTTTCTATCCTTGGAATGTAAATACACAATTGTAATATACTCTTTGATAAAAAGATGCAACTAGCAGACACTTTCAGTTACTCGTAACTGATTAATCTCAGGCTCATAGCAGTTTCGCTTCAATTTCATAGTTGTGCTCGTATTACTGATTGCATAGATCGCAAAAATTACGTTGGCTTAAGCATGCAGCACCGTAACAAATCGGAGATCTTGGCTATACGAAATTTAATTTTAAAACCATGGAAACTAATTATAGAAAAAAAATTTTCTTCTAATAGAAATTAACTTTCAAAAAACAAATTGGAGTATTTTTAACGAATAAAGTCAGGGTTTAAGGTTACTACAGATTTTATTAAATGTGGTTAGAAACTTCTATTATATCAAATTTTTAAGCAGGGTTGTGTTATTATTGGGTACTTTTGAAAATTTAAAGAAGTCAGCTAAGTTGGTATTGGTTTCACATTATTTCTAAAAATAACTACGTAGTTCGACTTTGAAAAAACTTGCTTGTCTTTATCACTGCAATTCATCTTTATCTGCGTAGCCTTCAGCTAAGTGTTTGATTTTAATCGTGTGTTTGTTACTTTGGAATTTTTTTTCGAGCTCCAGATTCTTTATATACACAGCACACTCATTGATATTTTTCTTATAAGAAATTACAAAAACTTTTATTTGCTAAAAAGAGTGCCAAACTCACGTAAAATATACACTTGAAAATTTTATCACACAGCGTTTCTGTAAAACATTAATTTTTTTATCAATACCCATGAAACGCACTCATTCTCCTGCTAAAAAAAAAAAAAAAAAAAAAAAAAGTGAACTGGAAAACAGGGACGAACGAGAGATATAAAGCGAAAGATACACGCGTCGTACGTGCAAAATTTCGCCCAAGCGATAGTGAAATTCCGTGAGCCCAGCGAGTTTTATGCGCTTCGAAATGATAAATAATAATTTTTTTTTTCTTCCATTTCTTTTTTTTTGCCCTTTTTTCATGCCAGAATTTTGTTCGAAAAACGCGTTTCTATACGTGTAAGCATTTGCATACGCGCGCGGGCCCGCGTCTGGTCTGTGAATCGCATTTTTATCACTAGAATATAAACACATTCAGAGTTGGAAAAAAATCACGATGCAGTTAAAAAAACAGCGGTAAAATTAAAAACCACTTGACATGATTGAGCTTGTTTATTAAAGAATTCGTTCCAGTTGTAATCAGATAATTTTACATTCAAGGTTCGAAAGAAAGAAAAAATTGAAATTAATTTTAGCGTAAGTTTAACTGAATTGTAGTAGAATCGCAAGAATCGTTTTATAATTATTTGTTTTATTTTTGAGAAATATCTGCCACCATTACACTTTTGAATGTTTCAAATTCAAATTTAAACGTCAAAATTATGCATTCTCACATACCATGGTTACGTTTCAAAGCTATCCATTTACACAGTTACACACTCTGCATTTAAGTTATTATTATTATTAAAATCCATTTTGAACTTCAATTGTAAATACTATGGTTATCTTACAATTCAATCCTAAAATAAGAAAATACTCAAGGTTTATTATAGTACTATCATCAAATTGAATCTTAAATTAATAAGTTTACAAAATCATTCTTACAGTGAACATCAATACGTCAATGTTGTAATAAATTCATGAACTTTTAATAATATTTGATGTAAGTTGATACTAGTATTACTACATTTTAGATAATTCATTATCATAACAAGTACTTATTTATTTTTAAAATTCATCCAAGTTATTTCTAACGTAATCGACGTGAATCAAAAAAAGTTAATTAAAATTTGATAAAATCGAAGTCAGAGCTTGAAATCGAAGAATACGGGATGGGTAATGATCGAGCACGCCAACTTTTCCGTCCAACTGCACAAATGCAGATTAAACTTCCCTCACCTCCCCTTCCCTTGCTCGCCTATAAACGACGAGTTACCGTCGGTGCGGGCTCAGCGCTCGGCCCAATTACCCACGTTATTAATGTAATCGGCTTCACGCACCTGAGCACTTCACCCGCACCAGGATATCGTTGCACATACATGCATAACTAAATTTATGTTTTTTTTTTTTTTTTTTTTTTTTTCTAGCATAGTTCCACAGAGGTGCGATTAATTTTTGAAAAAGTACGCTTTTGGTTGGCAACACTAACGGTGCTTTGGAAATTTTTTTTTTTTTTTCGTTCGGGTTGGAGATTCATTAAAAAACTTGTCGCTGCTCTCTTTTGTCCGGGGGAGTAAACCAGCGAAATTTTTCCGCGGATCACGTTCTGCGCTCGGAAAAAGTGTGTTTTTTCAATTCGAGAAACCAGAGGATAAAGTTGTAATTTGAGTTCACTTTGGTCATCGAAAAAAAAAAAAAAAAAAAGGCTTTTTGGTTTGAATCGATGAAATCACTTATTCAACCAGCTATCAAACTTTGATCGTCAAAAAATCTCAACTAACTCACCATAAATTTGCAAACTAAACTGCAGGAGTTCGTCGCAGTTTACAAGTCCATGTATATTCACTCAGACGGTTAATCGAATGTAAGGGAATAAACTAGATTGACTGTAAAAGACATCAGCCCGGGCTGGCGGCGCCCCGGTGATTTGATTGTCAAACGAAGGACACCACCGCTAGACGCAATTATTCTAATGACGCCAGTAAAGTTATACGAACCGATGAAGCCGTAAAACCCCGCGTTGGTCTATCGAAAATCAAAAGCGCTTTTACAAGCTCAAAGTAATCTTTTCTTTTTTTTTTTGTAATTCAGCGGGAAAATTACGCGATTTGCATCACGCCAAAGCACTTGGTGCGAAATGACAATGCCGACGCTTTTTTTTTTGGAGAAACTATTTGGCTGGAATTTAGGTAACTACCAACATGTGCCAGAAGAGTATGTGATATCGAGGAAAAGTTAATGAGCCCGAAAACATGTCGGCGTTTTGGCTCGGACGTTTTAGTACTGCGACGCGTTGTGTTACACAGCTTATTTCCGGGTTCACGAGGGCACTAAAGTTTTACATAAATTTTGAAAATGTTGACTAATTTTCAAAATGACTTCAACAATTTTACCAAACTATGTTATATATTTGTTTTTCAGTAGTCAGACATTTACAATTAAAGATGTGCTTTTTTATGCTTCGAACGCAATATTATCTGAATCGAATTAAAATTTAAATTAAAAAAAATTTTTAATTGTCGTAAAGGTCGTAACTCGGATTTGGAGAACACAAGCAATCATCATTGATTGTCTATATGTATAGGTACTTTTGACTGCCTTTCAAATTGAAAGGATGCAGAAAAAAGATTTTTTATTCAAATTTCATCATCTTATAACGAAAGATGAGTTTAAAAACAAAAATTGATTGCTTGTGCTCTCCAAATCCAAGTTACGACCTTTACGATAATTTGAAATCTGTCAAGCAAATTACAGACTTGCTTTTTTTTTTTTTTTTAAATTAAGTTTTACAGTTTGAAAGCGGTAATCTTGCTAGTCCACAACAAACTAAGATACAACTAGCCCAAAGTAAAATAAATCAGCAATCAGTTCCAGGTACGAAATAAAAAAAGAAAAAAGAAAGTGCCAACCTGCATCCGACTTACGGCCTGTCCTGCAGCGAGCTTAGCGTCAAAATATAAAATACGTCCTCGTAACAAATAAATCCGACTATTTCTGTGGTCTTTAACACAATGTTTCTACTTCCGCACGTTCCGTAAATAAATACAACCCCTCGCAAGTCCACCAAATACCTCGAGATATCTTTTCGAACGAGAATAGAATGGAATCCTCGAGGTCCAGTCTCCAGTTTTACAGTCCTTTCTCATCCTCGTCCTTACTCTTGCCGAAATATCGAGCGAAATATTTTAGACTACCGCTGAAATCTCATCTAAAAGGTAATTTTTAGTTTGAACCGATGCAAATGAGAAATAAAGGATCAATTAATTATTCAAAAAACAAAATAAAATGTATTCTTAGATGTTTACCGAAGTTCGATTTACAAGAGTCCGATTTAATTTAATGTAAATTAAGGTATTTTCATTGAAACTAAAACTGCTTTTCCACTCGACGTATTAGCCGATTGCAGATGTTTGCAGAAACTCGAGACCCCCGTTCAGGCGACCGAGTAATCCTCCGAAACTTTGAAACTGGTTCACTTTTCTACAATTGTCGAAGCGAGGTGCTAAGAATTTACTGGCGATCTTTTTTTTTTTAAATGCTGACAGGTTTATCGGAAGCTACCCCAAATTAAACTTGAGTTTTTCTCAATATAAAACTTTGAAGTATTCATATAAAAAAAATAATAATAATAATTTCTGTAAAAAAAAATTTTATTTTTTTTAGTACATACATTACTAGTAAATTACAAAGTTAAATTACTATGATAATAAGTTACATATTTCGAAAGTCTTACAATAAAATTTAGGTCAGTCTTTTAACTTTACCAATAGTTCACGGGTTTGGATGAACACTGTTATTATTCTTCGGATCTTCGGTTTCCATCTTAAAAATATTAACGTAAACAGCATTTCTGAAAACAACAAAAACCACAGTTGCTAAAAAAGAAGTCTCAATCAGCCAGCTCGGAACGTCGCTGCAGAAGAAAACCTTCGATAGTACGTAAACGAAGAAGGGCGTCCAAAAAACCACAGCAGCCAGAATGTGAATTTTGAAAATACTTATAAAACTTTGAGTTCTTTCGGTTCTACAGGATAATTCGCATATTATTTTATCCAATTCCGAGCACTCGGCTTGATTTTCAGCTTCGATCGCCGTTTCGTCAGCTTTGGAAGGAAACCAACCTGTCGCGGAAGAAGTTTCCGGGTTCGGTTCATTTTCATCATCGTTCTTAGTCGTTTCAGCATCGATTTTTAACTGCATACTTTTTGTTTCGTTGCTGTCCAACAATTTAGTGTAAGTTTCTCGACATTTGTAGTATGATACCACAAGTAGAAGACTAGAAACGAGTATCGGGACGAAGTATATCAAACTCAAGAAAATGAACAAGTTGACTTTTAAAAACGTCACTGGCACAATACACCGGCTTGTCATGCTCTGCAGCGACTCAAAGTTTTTTAACGAAGTAATTTCATGTTCATCTCTCAAGTTCGTATTTTCCAACAAATCTCTGCTGTACACTTTGTGTTTTCTACTCAAGCTAGATTCTTTGTTCCCATCATAACTTTTTTTTAACACACTTTCAAAAAGTTCGACGTCGTTTTCATCACTGGAATCATGATGGACGGAGCCGCTCGACTCAAAGGCATCTTTGACGTTCGCTATATCGAGAATCTGCGTGATGTTGTAGTGGCTCGGTTTTTTGGTCGAAGTTTCGGAATCGTTCTGAGCCTCCTGTACCACCTGGTAGATTTTCGTCAGCAAGTCGTGAACTCTTGAGGAGTTAGGATTCGGCCAAGCGAGATTTTCCTCGTCTCCAACGTAATTTTCACTCGCAGTCAGACCAATCAGCTGATCGTGGTTCTCGAATCTGAGCTCGCTCATCCAGTTTTCAAGAGGAAAGTTGGCGGCCAAAGAGCAGATCAAGTTTTCCGAGGATTCGTTCGCAAATTTTATTTTCTCGTACTGGCCAGATTGAAAAACAGCTCCGATCAGAACTGGCAACAACCACTGGCTGATAACTGCTATACCGGTGAACTTGCTACCCAAAAATTTTAACTTTCTTCTCTTTGCGACTCTCGTTTGATCGTCGATGATTTTGTTTTGGATAGTCATGAGCTTGCAGCACTTTCGATTTACTTTGGACGCATTTGCGTAGAAGCTTAGTGAAAAGCACATCAGGGATATAAAAGCGTTGGAAAACGGCACGAAAAATATGGCATACTGAAAAAACACACTTTTATTATCACATTCTTCACCGTAACTCGTATTCACCGTAGCTTCTCTGTAGTACAAACTGTTCCTCGCCAGTAAATCGTCGACTTCGATCGATTTATTTCCTTTGGCAGCCAGTTCATTGAGGTAATTTTCGTGATTGTAGTAAAATTGATAAACAAGCATCATCACTGCTGTTAAAATTGAGTTTACGAAATCGGATAGTGACAACACAGTAGTCGATGATTTTAAACTTGGCTTTGAAATTTTTTTCAAAAAGTAAACGAAGTAAAAAGTACTCGATAGCAGTAAAATACCAGAAGCGGCCTCGAGCGTAATAGAGTGCATTTTTTATTTTTAAGAGGCATCCGAACTCTTTCGACTACTGTGTAAAAGTGTTAAAATGGTTCTGTTGAATGTTTTTTTGTTGAAACTTGGATACCGAATAACTGTAAATTAATTATGTACTACATATGAGGGCAAAACTTCGATCAATATTTGAATGCGTATTTTTTCAATTTTAAGTATGTTTTTGCAGAATATTTTGTTTCAAAAATATTTTAAAAAATAGTTTCAATACTAATCAATTTAAAAAAAGACACCCTTTTCTAGTAAAATATTTACAATTGCATTATCACTATTAAATAAAAGCTGTAAAAAAAATTTCAATTGTAGAAAACTTTTATTTAATTTTTAAAACAAACTAAGAACAGAAATCATAAACTCATTTTTTCCTTAAATAATCAATTTTTATGAATTTAAAAAATTGGCGCTACGCTATAGCGACACAACTCACAAACGGAGTTTTTCATTTTCGGCGCGGGAGTCGGAGAGTCTGCTACTCTGCCGAGTGCCGCTCAAGTGAACACACATGTACATAACATAAACTGTCGAAATAGTTTATAATTGTAAATAGTTTATCAGTTGAAATTGCACTTAAAAATTTGAAAAATTAGTATGTGTTGTGACTGTTAATTAATTATGGCTCAAGGAAACAACGCGCAAATTGTAGTAAGTACAAAATAATTATTTTCAAAACCATAACCTCAAAATTGGCCGGTTTTGAATCTTTTTGTTTTTGATTGATAATCAATCAATATCCGATTTCTTTATCATTAATAAAATAATACCACTAGCTAATTATTTTACTTATTCTTAACTTTCATTATAATAAAGCCTTAAGGAATTTTTTGCTGAGAGTTAAATTCAGAAAATTCTCTTATCATTAAATAGATACTTCTCTTATGTAGATTGATCTATGAATTTGTTTAAAAATGTTCTTAACTACATTAAGAAGTAAACTAACAAAACTATTTTTATAATCTTATAGTATTTATTTTAATTTAATTTAACTACAGGCAATACCAGATGATGTCTGCAGAAGAGCAGGTACGGCAGCAACATGGGCTGGCCCAAATAAACTCACTCTTTTTGGATACAAGCATGTTGATGGAAAGTCCAAAGGTTTTAAAAATTTTTTTTAAATATTATCATCTTAAATTTACTTGATCATAACTTTAGTATCATAATTGATTTAATCATTTTAGATTCACCAAGCAACTTTGCACCATGCTTAGCCAAAGTACACTTTCTTAGGCCAGAAGTTATACTGTTTTCTCCTGCTCTTCGAAAATTAGTAAATGAAAGCAATGGTGTCTTTTTATCTGTACAAAAGATAAAATGTTCTCCAACTGCCAGCGACTCAAGGCCAGAAATGTTAAAATACAGTAAACAGTATCGATCAATTTTGAGAGCCTGCATCGAAGAACTCCAAGACCTTGCAGAAAAATGCACAGAAGAAAACAAACTGTTGTATGAAAATTACCAAACTATATTCTACAATGTAGAGTGTGTTTGGCACTTGACAGAAATCCTCTATGTTGATGTTGTCCCAGGTAATATAAGTTACTGGAACTAAAGTTTTAAATTAAATTTTTCTACTAGCATTCTAATTTTTTATGCTACTTTAAAAAGTTTGAATGTTTCAAAAATGCAGTTTTATTTATAATATTTTAAAATAAAATTTCTCATAACAATATTCTTGGATACTTAGGGGATGTTGTTTTACCTCAACTACTTGAATGGGTGAAATTTCACTTTCCTTCAAGAGAAATAATGGCAATGAAAATATTAGCAAAGAAAAAAATTGGTGCAGATCTTGAAAATGCTGAGTACTGGGAAGCAGTAATGGGTTGCGCATTACACGGAAAACTTGATGTTGTTAGAGCTCTTCTGACCCTTCACAGCAAGGCTGAATCTTCAGCTTTCATTGCAGCAGAAAATGCTCTTAGAAACATGCCCACCTACAATGTGTACAGCGGTTATTCAGTTAAAGAATTCACAATTAGATGGAAGCAATGGCAGATGAGTTTGTCACAGAGTATCGACAGTAAAGTTTTTACTGTTGATAAAGATCTGGAGTCACTCATGAAGGTAATTTTTAAGAGCTTTAGATTAAAATTTTTTTTAACTTTTATATGATAATGTTTAATTTAACAATTTTTTTCTTTCTTTTTTTTACAAAATAGCTCGTGGTTGGAAATGAATTTTGGGAATTTGCAAAATATACCGATGCATGGTACGAACTACTAGCCGCGAAACTATATTATTCAGCACCTTGCTGCAAACAACCAGAGCTCGCTCGTCATGCAAATAGTATAGCCGTCAAATGGCAGTCTACGAAACAAACACCGTTGTTAACTTTGGATAATATTATTCTTGCTTTAATGGAGAGTGACTTGCATCAAGTCATTAAAGAAATTCAGTACATGAATGATAATGGTTGGTTTGCTGCTCATCTAACTGACTTACTTTATCAGTGTGGCAGATTGAATATTATGGATAAACATCAAGTCAAGTAAGCTATTATCTTAAATATTTGTGAAGTTTTAAAATAATACAACGATAGAAATTGATACTAATGAGATCTTAAAAATTCTTATAGTGTTACTGATTTACTCCATGAGTCTTTAATTTTGGATTATGGAAGTACTTTGATTGGTCATCATTCTTTATGGCAGTGTGGTGCTAGTTATTTAGAACATTGTCCTGAAGAAGGTCCTTCTAGATTAGAAACACTGCTGCAAACTATTCCTTTAGGAAGTGAAGCAAGAATTCATAAAATAATTAATGTTGCAAAGAGTAATGAATTGAACCATGTTGGTAAGTTGACAAATACTTTTTTTTTGTAGGGTCTTTTTATTTTATGCATCATTGTAAAAATTATTACAAAAGTCTTAAAAATTTACCGTATAAAAAATTATTTTCAAAAAATTAATTTTATTTCAACTTATTTGTTTAAAATTAAATTTTTTTATATTTAAATTACAATTTTATAAAAGATCTTTTTAAGTATTAAAAAAGTAACTGTGAACTTTGATTATTGTTAGAAATAAAACTGATGATAACTTGGAGTTCAATCAAAAATAAAAAATAAAAAACATATATTTTTCAGCTTCCAGCATTTGTAAAATACAAGGGATCAAATGTATAAAGCAAGGCCGTCTGGGTAATGCACTAGCCTGGGCGCTCAAGGCACAAGATGTACTGTTTGTCAGTGACATTGCAGACCGGTTTCTCAAGCATTACGTGGATCACGCGGAAATTCAATGCCAAGATCTGCTGGAAAATCTAGGAACGTGCATGCTCGCTTGTGATCGACTAACATTCCTCGGTTAGTTCAGATAAATAAATAAACTAATTTTTTTACAGTAAAAATATGCACGACTAATGACCAAACAAATAATTCGAATTATAAATTTATATTTTTTTTCTTTTTTTTCAGGAAAGTACTGTGAATTTCATCAGATGTACGGAATCGGAGAATTTAAAGAAGCAGGAAGATTACTAATTTCTTTAATTGTTTCTAATCTAACGCCAGGATTGTAAGTTATTTGTGTAAAATATAGATCCTTACTAACTTGTAGAATTTAACTTCTGGATTTCTCTTTAATTAATTAAAAAATTTCAGCTTCTGGTCAATTCTTTTAACCGATGCCATACCACTTCTTGAAACCGACGATCTCGTCTTTTCAACTCAAGACACTTATGAGTTGCTACGTGCATTACAAAACCACGGCCTGGATCTGAAATTTCAAGACAAGGTGTCCATATTTCGGTTAGCAGCGGCACGAAATCTTGCCCGAGCGATTATGATTGAAAGTAGTGAGCCTGATTAATATTTGTTTGAAAAAATTGGGAAAAAGGACAGTAGTCTTATTAATTAATTAAGTATTTACAAATGAAAAAAGGGTTAAAAATCTTTGTAAAACTTTTTTTTTCAAATTTTACTCTACCTTTGATTTGAGGAAAGACTATAATTTGTAATATTTTTTGGTGTATGAATCTGATTTATGCCTTAATAGTTTTTCATAGACATATATTACAAAATCATGTTAAATACGGCTCAAGCTTGTTTTAGAACTCACCTTAAAAGTAAAGCTTCTTTAAATATTAGAAAATTATTGTTGTAAATAATTTGAAGTAATTCCGTTGGCCCAATTTTCATTTAAATAATTAATTAATCGTGTATATACGACTTATTATTTAATTTTAATTAGTTAATTTTTTATCTTTCCAAATAAGTAATATGAAAATTTTAATTTTTAGATAAATTTAGATTGTCTTAGAAAATTTAGGATAACTGAACGTGATTATAATCAGCTTCAAAACTTTTAAATCATAATCTTTGAAATCCGTCTTGGATAAAGAAAAATTAATTTTTGTAAATAAATTCAAAACGTAACTGGTGATTTAAAAAATTTAGTTTGATATAACTAGTTTGATGGGTCTCACTAAAAACAATAGTTTTCTTAATATATATTATAAATGCGCAGCTCTTAACAATGTCACAATTAACGGTTCGATATGTAAAATTTTACAAAGTATAATTCTTAACTGACTGATGTAACACAATAATATACCTTTTACTTAAAATACTGAATACCAACACTGCCACATTGTTATACTTCAATTTTTTACTGAACTCAAACAAGTCAATGTAATAGTTAACTCGGTTAAGCCATATTTTTTTAACAGAAATATTTTGAACCTGAAATACCAATATAAAAATATACTTACTAATAACATAAAGTACACACTTTTACATTTTCAAACAGAGCTAATTTTAGTAATTTTAGTAATAAACTCTCAAACTTATAAAAGAGGCAGAATCTTTCTACGGAAAACTTTATTTTTCTTGCCATATGTAGTTGAAAATCGATTGTACACGAAAATTATAAAAAGTGCCACCGCTTTTGAATCCGATATCGGAGTCAAGGCTCGCTGGTGTCGACCACAATTACGCGTCACACGGATCATGTTGTAACACGATCTAATTGTAGGGAAGGAAGGGATACGTTCTCAGTTTAATACGTCGATGAACGCATAGAAAGTCGAAAGTCTTAGCTCATACGTTTGTACTTTCTATAATTTTTAGTTCTTCACGTGGACTCTTATCAATCAAAAAAAAGTTGTTAAATTTTTATTATTTGGTTTAAAAATATTTTTAAACGACGCATGTTTGTACAATTGAAAAATTTAAACCTCTGCTTTACTGATAACATTACAAAGATACAATGTAAATAATTTTGTTATTAATTTTACTCAAAAAAATAAATAATAGCCAATATTTTGACACAAGAATAAAACTACCAAAACGAAAAGATAATTTTTCTAACTCAACACTTTTGAATATGTACGTACTTGAAGCATTTTATACACTGAGATTATCAAACGATTTTTATATTTAAGTAGTTTTATAACGAATCAATACGTACTGTTTTATATTCTATTTGATAATGAACTTGCTAGTTACTAGCGTTTGTATAATGTAGAAAAAAATTCTATGAATACAATGTGAATTATTCAACCGGCTTTCTTTTTATTTTCCCTCTCCTGCTGCTTTTAATTTATTAATTCCATTAATCACGTACTGTATCAAAAATTTCTATTAGTTTATAAGATTGTGAACCTATTTTATGGACGAAAGATAACACAAGTTACTCAACGGTATTTGTTATAAATTACAATGTGAGCCGCGAGCCGAGCGGAGAAACGTCAGTCGCCACTCCCGCAATAAAGCATAATCAAGAAGGAATATCCAAAGGAATCCAGTCCAGCAGGACTTTTGTCGAAACACATGGAGCGGAAAGCTATTGTAACAGAACCTAGTCCGATGAAGACTCGAAGAGCCTATCAATTGATTTGAGAGTTAACCACGTCGTTACGCGTGGCTGGCCTTGCGCGGGCGGACGGGAAAATTCGCCGATGCGTACCTACCTAGTCTGGCTCCGGCCTTTCGCGGGATTGTTTCTTCGGAGACGGCAACCGATCGTTTTTCTGAACTAGGAGTTACTGAATATGCGTGAGTATTTGATAAATTTGAAAGGTTCGTAAAAATTTGAATTTTCAACCACTTGAGCAAGCTTTTTAATTAATCTTCGTTGAACACAGTTACTTATGAACAAATAGGAAGTTTTACTTTTGTAAAAAATATTTTTATTTGAAACTAAATTTTTGTTGTTGTCCAAATAGAAATTTAAATAAAAGAATGTGAAATATTGAGTTTTAATTATAATTATATATTTATCAATTTTATGCAACTCTCCATAAAAATAAGTAATAGTATATTACACGCTCAAAGAGTCAAAAATGAGTTAGCCCTTAGCAAACTCAAATTGATGTCCAAGCCGGAGCCGAGGTCATCAAGAGTTTGCCAAAGGTTGGCTCATGTTTGCACTCCCGAAGCGTGTATACTATTTTTCACGCTAGTAGCCCGAAAGTACAATTTTCGGGCTCGTACCGGAAACGAATATTGTACTTTCTGACTACTAGCGTGAAAAATAGTATACAGCCCTTGGGAGTGCAAAAATGAGCTAACCTTTAGCAAACCTTTGATGACCTCGCCTTCGGCTCGGACATCAATTTGGGTTTGCTAAAGGCTAACTCATTTTTGACTCCCTCAGGACTGTAATATACTATTTTACGCTAGTGGACCGAAAGTACGAAATACATTCTAGCCCGAAAGTACTAGCGTGAAAAATCATAAAACACTTTTTAACACCAAGCGCTAATGATTCAACAAAACTTTCATTAATTTCTCTCACTTTTACTGCGTGCGAACACGAAGAAATCACGTTGGATAAACTCGATATGAAAACCGATGTTAATGCTGCATGTGATGTCTAAAAAAAAAGTATTACCTTCCGAATAAATTCAACTTTTAAAAAAGTTTCCGACGATTATAATTTTTGATAACAATAAAATAACTATAATAAAAAAACAACTAATTTGTGAAAATACAATAAGCAATAATTTTTTATTACCTTCATTTAGAAAAACAAATTTTATTGTATAATTTTAATGAAATAGATACTTTTTTGTAATCATTATAAAAATCAACAAGCCGCACCTCCACATCCGGGCGATTCCTAATTAAAAGTAAATTGCTAAATAAAAGCAGCTGCACCGAGCTTATGTACGCTAACAAACCGTAAAGTACCTAATAGTCCCTTCAACAAGCCCGCCGCCGCGATGTTTGTGAATTCCCTCCTAAAAAAACACTTCGCGGGGCGCGTGCGCAAGTGTTAAAAAATGGCGAGGCCGCAGAGTGCAGACAGCAGTAGATCAGCTGTGCGCTGCGCTGCAGCTATACAAAATGTTTCTTAAAAGTGTTTTGATGATGAATCGGGTGAAAACTCGATGCCGGTGATATTACCAGGAGAAAAAAAATGTTTTTTCTTTCAAATGTCTGGTATAAAATAAGTGGAGAAAAGTGACAGTAAAGGTGTGTGAAGCATAATGAAATATAATCTTATTTTATTAAGCTTTAAATGTGTGCTTGAGGGTTCTCAAGGTGCTTGTAAATTATATTAGGAGCAGACACTTATCTATTGATAATATAGGTAAGCTTATCTGGATATATTGACATCAATTTTTCAAGCTTTTCTTACATTTTTTCTCTTTGACTAACCTAGTTGGGTGTGTAAACAATATGTTGGGGGAGTGAATTATTATTGATTTTTTTCTCTGGAGCTATAAATTTTTTAATGGTAACTATTGATTTTTATTAAAAATTCATTAAATTTAAATTTTTCATTTACCTTTGTTGAATAAAACAAAAAACAAGACAGATTTGGAAATTGTCAGCAAAAAAAAATATGAGTATGTAAATCATTTGTAATGTCTTCTACTAAAAGTATTCAAAATTTACATTTTCAATTTGATTTTTGAAGCAAATCTTTTTTCAAGGCAGCTTGAACATTTATGTACAAACATGCATTCATGAGATCATTAATTATTCATATGAATTTTTAATTTACTTTTTGATTTAAGTATGATTTATTGCTTTGTTTTGATAAAGAACTTATAATTTTTAGTTACAAAATAATTTAACGCCTAAAAAGTCTGGCATTATAACTTCTTAGTTCACTCCACTGAGTTTTTACTTGGACTAATTGGAAGTAATAATTTATTGAATAAAAATAATTAAAGTTATTGTAATCAGCTTTTATTATAGGATGTAATTATATTTTTTTGTATTAGAAAATAATTGATCTAGTGGTGCAATGATCACATAAGTTATTGTAGGTTTTATGTAACGAGAATTTTCCAATTCAAATGCCAATTTTGCATTTGAAATTTAATGCACTTTTATGCTAATTTCATGCACTAAATGATTCTTCAATCTTATTAAGTTACTAATATGACTTTCTTACATAATGACCAAGAGTGTTCAATAATCTTCATGAAAAAAATTTAAATAAAAATTTATTCTTTGCAATTGTACTCTCTCACTTTATGATTATTGATTGATTTTATAATTTTTTCAGAACTACCATGGCCCTAGGAAAACACAACCAAAGCGCTCATAAACTTTTTCACTTCAAAAGATGACTTTTTGTTAAAATTTTCATCAAGTAAAAATTAAAAATGGATCTAAATTTTTATAGATTCAACTGAGTAAGTACCAAACGATCCTTTCCACAAATTTATACCAACTACCAGTCATTTTTACCAAAAATTTTTTTAAAAAAACAGATTGATGACACTTGCGCACCATGGAGGACTACACTCCGGTGGACGAAGACTTCCCGGGTCGTCTGCTCCACCAGGCTGCGCTCTGGGACAACGCAGAGCTCCTGGAGGACCTTCTAAGAGGCGAGCATGCCCAATACATCGACAGCCAGGACTCCTGGGGCCGGACTGCCCTTCACGCCGCGGCCATAACCGAGAACTCGCGATGTCTCGAAGTGCTTCTTCGAGCCGGTGCCAACGCCAACCTACCCTGTGGACCTCGCGGTTACCACCGAATACCCCTCCACGTATGCGCCGACCATGGGCACTCGACCAACATCGAAAAGTTGCTGGAGTACAGCTCGAATCTCCAGGTGGAAGATGGAAGCGGCATGACTGCTTTGAGTATTTGCGAGAGGGATGAAAACGTCGCTTGCTGCGAGATTCTGAGGGAGGCTGCTGAGAAGTGAGTGATGAAAATTTTATTCGATCCTTATATCAATGAATTCAATTAAGAACTGTATTTTTACTTAAAAAATTAAACAATTTCAACTGTGGCTCTAAAAATTCGAATTAAATCTACTCTAACTGTGCAGATACGAACAAGCGCGTCTGGACACCCACGCGGCTCTCCGCGTTGCGTGCATGCAGGGCGACTGTGCGGCAGCCCGGGCCATAATCCAGGGTCAGACGCAATCTGACCTGAAGTACATCGTGAACATGGCACCGAACGGGGCGAACACCCTGCTCTTCGTCGCGAGCGAGACCGGACAGCGCGACGTGGTCAAGTTGCTTCTTGACAGCGGGGCGGACTGCACGATCCATCCGGTAACCAAGTACTCGCCTTTGTATATAGCATGCTACAACGGGAAGGTAGAGATCGTGGAGATGCTGCTAAAGCAGTTTCCCAAGCTGGTGCAGAGCCTGACGGTCGAGAGGTGGCTGCCCGTTCACGCGGCAGCTATCAACGGTCATTACTCGGTCATCGAGATGCTGCTGAAGTTTGAGTACCCTACGAATTTGTATCAGAGGTGAGTTTATTAACTAAAAAAAGACTCTATGAGCGATTACTTAGAACATTTCATTTTCAACAGGTTTAAGGACCCTTCTGACGAGTTCGAGTACGAGATGCCGTTCGACATTAATACCCAGGACGTCACGGATCAAAACATTCTTTACATTTCGAGTGTACTGGGTAACATAAAAATTATCGAGCTTCTGTTGAATTACAAAGTTAAAGCGCGGAACGTTAAAGAGGAAGAATCTACGAGCTCTCAACCACTGCCTGTTTCCAAAAGACGAATATCCAGCGGCATACAGCGACTCATGTCGAGTTTGAACTTCATAGGTAGATCGGGAGAAAAAAAGGATGAAAATCTCGTCTGTCCGTTGAACATTGACTTGTACTGTAATAACAACATGGAAACTGCTCTGCACGCAGCGGTTAAAGCTAGGCATACCGACGTGGTTGCTGCACTTCTGCAGGTAACGATTTGTAAAAGTTGAATTAAAATTTTTACATGTTTGAAAACGTACTTATGTAGCTAGTATCGATACGTTCATGTATTTTTAGGCTGGCGCAAATCCAAATCTTCCCGTCAAAATCCCAGTTTCTCAATCCGAATCCGAACACACGTTCACCACGGTACTTGCCATCGCCTGCCAAAATCGTGATGTTAAGATAGCCGACCTCCTTCTTAAGCACGGCGCGTTAGACAACGATTGTTCAGCCCTCAAAATTGCCGTGCGAAATGGTGACGAAGTTCTGACCGCCAAACTTTTAGCTACCAAAGCTCATCCAGACGCCGAATATAAGATCAACAAAAAAGCTATGACCGAGGCATCGCAGAATTCTTCTCACTTCTCTTCGTTATCCAACTTTGGAGCTGTTACGTATTCTGCAATGTTTCCAAGTACGCCAACTATGATTAACTGGCATGATCAGCAGTGCAGGCTATCCCAGATCAGGGCACAGTGGTTGATCGATGCCGTTCTAAATGTAAATAAGAAGCTTAGCGCGAAAAATGGAGAACTAGCGCTATACGCCATCACGAGGATTGATATATCTCAAAATTCCATTACCAGCGTTCCGTCCACTATTTTTTATCTTCAAAGTTTGAGGTAATTTGTAAATTTTGTGAGCTTTATTGATCAAAAAATTATCTTTCTTAAATTTGTATAATTCCAGATCCCTCAACATGGCTCAAAACAAGATCGAAGTGCTCACGGCAGAACCAAAACCATCAAAAAATAAGCTCTGCCCAGTTCTCGAGGAGATTTACCTTCAGGACAACCGACTTGAATCGCTACCGGAATTTATAATGAACATGCCAACGCTCGAAATAATGGACGTATCAAATAACAAGCTTCAGTGTTTACCTGACAATCTGTGGCGTGCGCCCAAGCTCAAAGAACTAAATGCTTCGTTCAATTTGCTTCGGGATCTTCCAAGTCAAGTATTTCAAAACATTGGCAGAAAAGGTCGCGAAGACTCGCTAACGAGTAGTACGAGTAGTCGAAATCTTGTAAATCAGCTGACTTTGATGCGGGAAGACTCGTCAGAGTTTGATTCTTATTTTTCAAAGATTGCAAACGCAAGGAATGTGGAAATCGAAAGACCGTTCGTTTGGACTAAGACTGTACAGGTAAAATTAAACATGTAAACCCTAATTCTAAAGCTCTTTTTTTTAGGTAAATATAATAAAATTAAATTAAATTTACTTACCTAATTTTTGGATTAAATTAGTATTAATTAAAAAATAAAATTTTTCATCAATAAATTTTTTGAACTATTTATTTTTTATAAATATCATCTGTAAAATAATTAATTTGTTGTTTTAAAAATAGGTAACGGAAAAAGTATCAGAAGAACCAGAACAGACCGGAAATAAATCCGTTTTAGCCTCGCTCAATCTCGCCCATAATTTATTTACTAGTATTCCCGTGGCTTTGCCATGTCTAGCAGTAAGCTTAGTGAGATTAAATATGGCTTATAACTCGTTGAGATCCATGAGCCACATCACATCCTATCCAGCAAGTTTAAAGCAGTTAGATTTATCAAACAATCAGATTTCTTGCTGGCCAAGTTTGCCCCAGGTAAGAATAAAAATTAAATTTTCTTTTAAACTATAAAATTATAAAAAATTGACTTAACGTTAATTTATTCAAGGTGGATGGCGCGGATGAGATGGAACAAGCCAACACTGCCTGTTACTGCCCTTCGACGGGTGTCCAATCGCCAGTGGTATCGACAAATCGTCAAACTGCAAGTTCTCTTCGAGACGTAGTCCTTATGTCGGTCTGCTCGCACCGTCGTCACCTTCGATTGGAAAATTTACGAACTCTCGTTTTAGCCAACAACCTACTAACAAGAATTCAGATGACTTCTGTCGACGATGGCGAATCACCTTGCGTAATTGACGACGAGTCTGACAAGGACTCAAAGTCTAGCCACTCGACCCCCAAGATGTATTTGTTGTTCCCGAATGTTAGTATGCTGGACATAAGTAACAATCAACTTAAGGTATGTACGTTTTAAGTGTTTTCAATTATCGTGAAACAATCAAATTCACATTTTAAATTATACTTCGTTTTTTTAAAATAAAATTTAAATAATAATGAAATTGCTCCCCGAAATTAATATTTTACATTATTTTTTAAATTAGGAAATACCCTCGAATATTTATGATTTAAACAATTTATCGGTGCTAAATGTGAGTGGTAATAGTGATATTGTTGAACTACCACCGCAAATGGGTCTACTCTCAAGATTGTGGAACTTGAATACTCAAGGATGCAAACTTCAAGAGCCATTAAAGACCATGATTGAAAGTAAAAAGTACAAAACAATGGATGTTATTGGATACCTCAAGTCTGTATTAGAGGATGCAAAACCTTACGCACGAATGAAACTTATGATTGTTGGTATACAGGGCATTGGTAAATTATCTTAATTATTTTTTGCAAACATGAAATTTAAATTTTAAATTCTGATGTACTACTATATATATTGTAACTTTTCAAATAGGTAAAACAAGTTTACTCGAGCAATTACGCTCTGAAGGCGACGTCCCGAACAAAAAAAAGTCATCTGATCACTGGGCCAAGCGAATGGGCAACAAAAACATAAACTCGAAGACAGCCCGTGGCACAACTATATCCACCGTCGGCGTCGACATCGGTGACTGGGTTTACGAGAAAAAAGTACGCGGACAGTCTTCCCACGGCCCGGTTTACTTTCGCACTTGGGACTTTGGTGGTCAACGTGAATATTACGTTACGCATCAGTATTTTTTATCTAAGCGCAGCTTGTACCTGGTTGTTTGGAGGATTATTGACGGTTTCAAGGTAAAACTTTTCTTTTTTTTTTAAAGAAAATTACTTCATTAAACCTAAAAAAATCACTAATTGCTAATATATGTATTTGTCAATTAGTTTTGATAAAGAGTATTTAAAAATTCAGTGTCTACTTTGAGTTAAATTGTTAAACTGTTTTCAGGGTGTCAATGAAATATTCCAATGGCTTGTTAATATTCAAAGTCGAGCCCCAAACTCTCCCGTCATTATTATTGGAACTCACTACGACATAGCTTACGATCAAAGTGAAGCTTTGCAGCAGTACATTCGTGACAAGTTTATCAATGTTGTGGATGCAGAAAAATGTGGCTTGCCAAAAGTTATGGAAACAATAGAAATCAGTTGTAAAACAAGGCATAACATCAAGATGTTGTGTAACTTGATATATGATGTGGTTTTCAGCCTTAGATCACCAGGTTCGAAAGAATTATTACTAGAACAAAGAGTACCTGCAAGTTATTTAGCACTTGAAGACGTTGTTGTTCAATTAGGTACAAAAAAATTTTTTTTTTGTTTTTACAAACAATAAAATTTTTATTTAAAAACTATCACTGCTCATACATTTATATTTTGAACCGAGTAAAATTAAATTTTTATTAATAAAATATTTTTCACCAGCTCACGAGCGGAGATTGTGTGGAGCTGATCCAGTATTGAGGGCTGATCAGTACTATTCGACAGTCAGTATAGAGTTACAAAAAATGCACCGATCGTTCAGAGATCGTGCAGAACTACATCAAGCTACGTTATTTTTGCACGAGAATGGAATTATTTTACACTACGATGATGCCACTCTGAAAGACTTGTACTTTTTAGATCCTCAATGGTTATGTGATATGTTAGCTCACGTTGTTACTATAAGGGAAATAAATCCATTTGCCAGGTCGGGAATTATGAAACTGGATGACATTCAACACGTATTCAAGTCATCGACTATATCTACCACTGATACCCAAGGGTATTTTTTAAATTTCAATACTAAACTAAACTTTTTGTTTGTTACCTGGTTCCAGCATTAGAAGCATGTTCTGTTTCAGGTATATCGTGAGTCTGTTAAATAAATTTGAGGTTGCCTTAACGTGGGATTACCGAACGTTGCTCATTCCATCTTTACTCCCGACCGAAGAAGAGCTCATGCGTAGCAATATCAGCATAAAAGTTCCAGTAAAGTCGCGAGGCTGGCACTCGCGATCAAAAATGATAACTTCACCAATGGTTGCCTTCAGTCAAATAACTATCTCTGATAAATCTAACAACATCGAGAATATTTTGACTTCAAGGTCGCAGGCTGATTGCTCTATCACTCGTCTGCTTCTGATGTCCTATTTTCCTAGGTATTATTTTGAAAATTTCTTTCAAATAATTTTTTGTTCAGGTGATTTTAAACGATTCTTTAAATTTTTCAGTGGTTTTTGGTCTCGGCTTATTACTCGGATCTTAGCTGACGACACTATCGTCGAAATAGTCATGTCTTTTTTGACCCCGTTCAAGGATTTTGTTGATGACAAAATTTTTTCAGCTCTCCTTGAGACACACGCAGAGTGGATACTGTGGCAGACTGGAATTGAACTTCGCTACGCCGGTATTACTCTTCTTCGATTGAAAGAAGTAAACTACAACTTTAAAAATTCTCCTCACGACTACAGGTACATCTTGACTTTTTTTTTCAAGTATAATTTTTTTTTTGTTACCATATGTTAATATTTTTAAAATTTTAGACAACACAAGTTCAAAATGAGGCAAGATGGTATCTGGTGCACGGTTGACTTGAAATCTTCTGCGATACTGGAGATCTGGTTCCCCGTAGATACTCTAGTCATTAAACAACCAATTCCGTCGACAGACTCCGACGATGACGAGGAACCAGTCGGGTATCAGGCAATCGTGGTTGAGCCGCAACCGGAGAGTATGCCTCAATTATTGGCTTTGATTGTGGATCACATTGACATCCTTCTGGAGGATTGGTACCCTACATTGGGTACTAGATTTGTTCATACCTCGGAAGGTAAACTGCTGGTGACGAGACTCATACCGTGTCCTAGATGCTTGACTGACAAAGGAGATAATGAAAGTGAAAGCTGTGGAGAATCTGAGCAGTCTTCGGATGATTTGCCAAGGTTGGTACTTAGTATAAAAAATAATAATACAATTTTTCATTGGAAGGAAAAAAAATTATTTTTAACTAAGATTAAATAAAGTAAGAATAATTAAATCGAAAAAATCTTAAATGATTTGTAGGTTTTACGTGAACAAAGAACGACAAAGTCAGGATAGTTACAAATCAGATGGTGACAGCGGAGTTGGGTATGACAGCTCCACGTCAAGTCGTATGCCGTCTCTTGAAGGACATCCGGACGTATCTCAAAATTATTTAAATTCGACTGAAGAAAACATTATTTATTCGTGGATGGTGGAAGAATGTATCCTTTCAGCCTACAGCAATAAATCAATCAGCTGTCCGAAACATTCTGACATTTTGCTGTCTCTCATCGCACCAGATATCATATTCATGGATTTAGGAGCCAAACATCTTATAAGGTCTGATGACGTGAAACGAGGAAAAATGCTCGGTCGAGGTGCCTTCGGATTCGTTTTTCAGGTAAAAATTTCTTTTTAGCGCATTTTTATTTGAGACTCACTGTATAGTTTTTTAATTGCAACTTGTTTGTATCTACTTGGTAGGGTACTTGTAAATTACCTGGGAAGCATCAACGGATCGACGTGGCCATGAAAATGCTACAGCCAGTCCCACCAGGTCCCAATTCAAAACAGTCAGCTATTTTGGCTTACAAAGCCGCACAAAGTAAGTGGGACCGAGATCCGCTTCAGTACGCTTGCAAGGCTTATTGTACTGCACGCCAGGAGTTAAACATTTTACTGACACTGAGACATCCAAACATCGTTCCCCTGATTGGTATCGTCATTAGCCCTCTCGCACTCGTACTGGATCTTGCGCCGGAAGGTGCTTTGAACAATGTACTGAAGAACTACAGAAGATCTGGGGCAAAATTGGATCCGTTCACTCTGCAAGCAATAATTCTACAGGTTGCAAAAGCAATCGAGTATCTTCATCAACAACACGTTATTTATAGGTAAAATTTGTTTTTTGACAAAATAACGTTTTTAACTTTTATGAAACTTCATAGAAGCTTATTTTATATCTAAAAAAATTTTATCGTATATTAATTGTGAATGATTTTTTTTTTTTAGTTATTTTATGTATTCATTTTTTTATTTTTCAGAGACTTGAAATCTGAAAACGTACTGGTGTGGCAAATGCCTTTGCCATTCCAAGACTCTTATCACGACCGACCTGTTCACGTAAAGGTAGCCGACTATGGTATCTCCCGACTGACTCTTCCATCCGGAGCAAAAGGTTTTGGTGGTACCGAGGGCTTTATGGCGCCTGAAATAATTAAGTACAACGGTGAAGAGGAATACACCGAAAAAGTTGATTCCTTTTCTTTTGGCATGTTCATATACGAGCTAATCACTCTGCGACAACCTTTCGAGGGTCACGAGGCTGTTAAGGAATGTATTTTGGAAGGCGGGAGGCCACCTTTGACCTACAGCGAAACACTACACCCTTGCTATGTATTGGATTTGATGGTTATTTGCTGGGCCCAAAACCCAAAGGACAGACCCACAGCTAGTCAGATTGTATCCATAGCTTCGGCACCTGAGTTCACGCATTTGATCGACGTTACCCTACTGACTGAAAGAACCCAGGTAATTCTTGATTGAGTTTAAAAATAAAAAGTTTTAAATTAATGCATCGACTTTTTTAGGTAACTGCAATTACAATGATGAATCGACAAATTGATGAAAATACGACTGGCAATGAAATCTGGTTGAGCCACAACAATGGTGAGGTGGACATGTTGCTAGGTACTCAAAACAGTTGGTTGCAACACGTGAGAATTGACACACCAGTTGTGCCTTATGCGATGTGCTGCGTCGACGGCTACATCTGGATCGGTGATAACACGGGGCAGTTGCACATTTATCTCAGTACGAATTTTGGATGCGTCGGCAATTTTCGTTTAGAGACTGATCGCCAGAAGGTGCGTCTGAAATTTTTAATTTTTAGTCGATGCTGATGTTAAAAAATATTTTTGTCACTCGAAATATTTTTGTATCGTTTTAGGAATCACAAATAGTATCGCTGGTCTACCTTGAAAACTTGAAGCACTTTGCGGTGGCCCTTCACAGCGGCAAGGTTCTTCTGGTAGCGAATAGTTTCACCCAGAGTCGCAAAATCGATCTCGTCGAGGCATCGACCGACAACGTCAAAACTTACTCACTGGCCGCGATTCCACGAAAGCGTCGCATGCTCGAGCTTTGGGCAGGTCGTAGCTTCGGTCGCATCTCGATTTACACCTTAAAAGACAGCACCCTCGTGGAGAGCCAAGAGCTAGCCCATGTTTCTGGGGAAACGGCCAGCAAAAACCTATTCGCAACTTACTTAACCGGTGCGGACAACTCAGTGCTAAGTTACACTCACCCTGGATGTATAGTTTACCAGTGGGATTTGGAGACAAAGCAAATTGTAAATAAATTAGACATGTCGAAGCTGGTGCCTTGCTCGGAGAGCCTAAAGTCAATATCGATAGAAGAAAACTTGACGACGGAAAAGTGTCAGGTTACCGCTTTAGAGACCTGCATGAATCAATTGTACATAGGAACTACATGGGGGTGTATCGTTGTGGCAGAGTGTAATTCACTCAGGCCTATTACGGTTTTTAGACCTTTCGAGGGTAAAGTTTCACAGGTATAAAATTATTTATATATATGTCAAAATTATTACGTTGTATTTAATTACTAAGATCTATTTGTATTTTGTTGTTACGTAAAATTAAAATAATTTTTTTAATTTTTAGATAATTTCCTTTAGATCGGCAGACAGAAAAAAATTAATCATGACGACAGCTGGTCAGGGTTACAGAAGTTTGATATCGAGGTATACTGATTTTCCGGTTGACTGTTTGGAAGCGGAAGACTTGAGACATAACATGTACATGTTGCTCTGGAGATCCGGACACTGGTCCTCAGCATAATAATAAGTCAATATCAAAGTATGCTTGTAAGGGTTGTGTTAAATGTTTTGTTGAAGATTTCAATTTTTATAACTGAGTGGACTCTTAATTACATTAAGAGTGAAGCATTCCTATCAGATTCACAGCTCATAAAATTCTTGGGTTGGAATGATATTTTTTTTATGAATAAAATCAAAACTCTTTGCTTTAAATAAGTGATGAAATATACATACTTATTTGAAGCGTTCGACAAAATTATTATTTTTTGATAATATATAATGGATATAATTATGTCTTACACTATTTAATCATAAATATTACTAAGTGTAAAAAAAATTTTTTTTAAGGTGCAGAAATTTTACACAAAAATGAAATCGAAATAATTCGTCCATTTTAAACAAGTAGACAAGAATATTTTATATTCTACAATATGCAGTGTTGTCAGATGAATTTTCACTTTTACAATTACTCGAGTAAGCTTGTTCAAAAAAAAATTTTTTTTTAAGTATTTGTAGTCGAGAAATTACGATCATGAGATTTAGATCTACAATTATTATTTTTGTGATAATTTAAAGCATCACTTTACAAGATGCTAAAAAGCGTTAGTTATGAAATATTTTTATTGACTAGGTTATGCCCATAATTAATTTTGAAGTAAAAACACGAATTCGAAACTTTTTTGTAGTAATTATAGTTTGCCAGAGTTTGCTTTGCTCGGCTTTTGATTTCGAAAGTTACGACAGAAACATATAAAATAGTATAAAATCTAGTATTATACATATCCAAGTATATGCTTTCAACGTTACATTCCTCTTAAATCCATTTTTTACTACAAAACTCTAATAGCGATGTAGGTAAATAGCAACAAAAATTGAACACATTCAATGAAAACATTTAATATTTTGAGGATGGATTTAGAATCGACTTAATAATCAAAATCCACGTGAAATATTTCTTAAATCATTACTCAATTAATAATATACAATCTATTTGAGAGGTAAAAATTTTGCGCGAGTAATAGTGTGATGAGATTCGGAGGTTGATGAATAAAATTTTAACTAAAGCTTTAAAGTACGAGATCAACAAACATCAGATTTCAAATTGAATTACAAGAAGATTGATTTAAAATTTTGATTTAGTTTAATTTTAATTGATTAAAAATTTTTATTTAGACATTGTACCGATGGAATTTTTACGTAATTTGAGTATACTCAACTAATTGCTGCTGTTTGAAAATTTTTTAGCTTGAAGCTCGATTTTTAGAAATCGTTTAGAAATTTTCAGACTAAAATCGTTATTATTTATTTATTTTTTTTTTTTTATTTTTTTTATTAAGCCTTTGAGACCGATGAGTCAAAAATCGTTTTTAATTATTTTTTATTGCAATTAATTTCAGTATAATTTATTAAATTAAAAATCAAAATACCCAAAAAAAAGAAGATAACAGGTATACTTGTAAAAAGAATTGTCGAAGATTTTTTAAACTTTTTATTTCTTAAACTAACTTTTTTAGACTTTTCGAAATTTTTTTGTTTTTACGTGATTTATTTATTAATTATTTTCATTATTATTTTTTTATTTATTCATCTAGTTTTAAAAATAATTTTATTGATGTAAAGCTGTTAACGGGAACTTTCCCATTTACATTCAACGCATAATTAAAATTTTACAATATTTTAGAGTTTTATAGATTACTAGAAACAAAATAAGATGCAGGTTAAAGATGTTTAAACAATATAGTGTAAAGATAACAATAATTATTCTTCTAGTTTATATTTACTGAGTTCTAATTTTTCAATTTTGTAATTGACAATTAAGGCCGACGTCACTTCGAAAACTACCTTCACACTCGGAAACTACTCAGTAGCTTTCGAATACGCGAGTCACCAGTATGATCGGATATTTTTCAAACTCAAACTCCAAAAGACCAATTTATTTTTCGTAGGTCCTTTGGGACCAATTTCTGGAAACTTTTCTTTAATTTCAAATAAATTGCCAACAGGGTAATAATTTTGTTGAGAAATTTCGAGCGACTGTAATTAGTTAAATGTTTTTCAAATACTCTGTATGTTAATACTTATACAACTGAATATGAGCGATTTGACCAAATTATTGAACTATAGTGATTTTTTAATAATTCAATAAACTCAACGTTACAACGACTTAATATTTAAAAAAAATAAATAAAAATTGGTATTTCAGGGCAACTGAAATTTTAATTATAGTTTAGGTGTAAAATTTAATTTTAAATAACTGAACTGTATTACAAGAGTGAGTTTTTTACATTTTTCTCAGTTTTCGTAGAATTAACTTACTTATTGTTAGTTTAAATAAAAAAAATTAATTTTGAAACTAGTATTCAGTAGCATGGATCTTTTTTTTATTTTTGAAATTTAATGTTCAAACTATGAAGCTAGTCTGCATCGTATAAAATTTGTAACTTCTAAAATGAATTGAGACTTTAAAACCTCGCTGTAGTTGTTAAATTATTGTTTACTTTTAATATTTTAAAATAAACTCTTAGAATAATAAATGTAAGGAGAAAAAAAAAAATAAAAGAAAATGTACTAAGCATATAAATCAAAGTTACATAATTCCAAAAGTTAAAAAAAAAAAAAAAAAAAAAAAAACTATTAATACTAGCTTATAAGCAATGCCTTTCTTGCGATTGTAAACTTAATCGATAAATTATTTTTCTTATCGATAAAAATGCGATTTATATTTTATCAACTGCGATTAATTTTAGGCTCGACTTTTTGCGTATATTGATAGTATTTAATTATAACCGCTGGTTATTTATCATAGTACCTGCATTAATATTACGTATTATAACGTGATGCTTTTAGAAAAACCTTTAATTTTTTTAAACATAAAAGTAAAATAATTACTGATGATTGTTTGAGTAAAAATAAACTGTGACTGTATTGCATTGATACACTGTTGATATTATGTGAGTAACTTATATAATTTAAATTAATCGCGCATCTGTTATGTATCTTCATTAGTATACACCAACAATTTTTATTGTATTATAAAATTAAATAAAATATGTATTATAAAAAAATTTCTTCTTGATCAGATCTTACACACAAAAATATTCTGTAACAACCGTAATGATACCATCAATTTGTAAAACTTAATCATTAATTTTTATTTTCTTTTTCTTTTACAATTTTTTTTTTTCATAAATTATCGTGCATAATTATTAGGTAAATTTACAAATTTTTTAAATATTTTTCCTTTTTTTTTTTGAATACAGGGATATTTATTGTTCTGATCTATATTTACTCATGTCTAATCTTTCCATTCTATAATTGAGAATTAAGTCCGTTCCCCGATAAAGAAAGTATCCTTTGAATGGTTCGTTTCTTAGCATGCTAGGAAACCAATACATATCGTCGGCCCACATTCTTTCGAACGGTATGCTTTTAATGTCATACCACATGGGCTGCATTTCTGAAAAATTTAATTTTTTAAATTTTTGGCAAACGATATCTATCAAATATTTCTTAATGTGATTTGCGAAACCCGTATGGTAAAAAATTTGAAAAATGCTGATGTTTTTTAAAGTATATACAATTAACGGTTTAAATTATTATAATCTTTAGTCTCTTAAAAAATTACCTTCGGACTCGGTGACAGTGCCATCATAACAGTAGCTTTCAAAAACGTGGACCTCCAGTATGGTCGGATCTCCTTCGAACTCGAACTCCAAAAGACCAATTCTTCGAAGGTCCTTTGGGATCAGTCCACATTCCTCTTGAACTTCTCTTAAAGTAGAAAATTAAAAAAAACTTGACTTTGACTTATTTAAATTAAAAAAAGGTTATTCATTCTGTTTGGAAATTTTGGGTGATAATATACGGTAAATTTATTTTCTAAAACAAATACTCTAAACAGACAATAATCACATGAACATTTGGCTAACAACCGGCTACGCGCGTTTCACGCGTAGTTATTGAGCTTTTCAAATTTTTTTACAGTTTGACAAACTACGTATTACGATGTTAATGCTAAAAAAAAAATAATAAATTAAATTTGATTGTTTATTAATTTAAATAATACACAGGTGATCAAGCTTTTCAATATACAGAGTTTTATCAAATATAATAAATATTAGGTTTATTATAGTACCAACATTCTAATAACATAAAAATAACGTGACGCTTTTAGAAAAATCTTTTGATACGTAAAGAAATGTGAAACACCATTGATGAATGGCTTGAAATTTTATTCAATCGCGCATTTATTCCGAGCCTACATAAGTATGCATTAACAATTTTTGTTGTATAATGGAATTATGTAAAAATTATAAATAAATCCTTGTATACATTGCAACCTACAGTTTTTTTCTCGCTTTTTCATTAACTCCTATTTGTACTAATTTTTTAAAAATAAATTGAAAATATATACAGCTTACCTTATCGCTCCTTGCTTGATGGTCTCACCAGGTTCGACTTTACCACCGAAACCATTCCACTTTCCTTTTCCGAATCCTCGCTTTTTCAACCCTAACAAAATGCAGTCTACCGTTCTGATAAAAACAAGAGTTAGCATCTTTTTCGACATCATATTTAAATTCGAATTAAAAACCAGAAAAACTGTTAAAAAAATATTATTGTCCGTTCGATCGCTGCAAGTTTTCTTTTTTACTTTAAATGTTCCACGTGTTTACCTTCTATTGTTTACGAGAACCGCGAGTACTCGAACTTTCCGATTGGCCGATGGTTATACTTTAAAAAAATCAAAATTCTATTTAACAAAATTTGTCGTTGATAAATTTATGATAACACGATGTGGCGTTGAACAAGTGTCACAAAAAATTTAAACAAGTACCAGATTGCCAAAAGTAATGATGGCCCGTCGTCACTGCGGGTCGTCTTGCAGGTCTGCAGAACTGTGCTCTATAGCCTCAAAATTCTCAGTGTCAACAAATAATAAACTCGTAACCCTTTTCGCACGACAACTCTTGATTGTTTTTTAACCAACGGATTTTAATCAATCAAATGGATTTAAAGCACGACCAGGCTTTTTTAAACATTCTCAGCCAAGAAAAAAACATCACCGGCTTTTTGGACAGATTATTTGGATTCTTGTACCGTTGGTAAGTACTTCGCTCCAAAATTCTCAGCCGGCTCTTTAAATTTTCGTGGTTCTCAAACGCAAACGGTTCTCATTTAAAGAACGACGCGGGCGATTTTTTTAAAAGCTAGTTCGGTATTAATTTTTTTTTTAGCAAGTATTAAAAAACAGTAATTTAGTAAAACACTAGACAACAAAGTGTTTAGTACTCTTATTACACAAGGTTAAGTGCGTAACATGTATAAGACTATTCGAGTTGCTATTTTTTTAATTTCAAATTTCAATTTAGAATTTAACATCCGAATTACTATTATTACTTATTTTATATTTAGAAATATTTGATAAACGCTTTACCTTATCTGAATTTTAAATGAAATATTAATCTTTCTTTATCATTTAGCAATTTAAAGTTCATATTTATCTTTTCCATAATTATTGTTTGATTTTTGTTGAGATTTATACGAAAAAAGCATTTAAACCGTTCTCAGTAGTATATTTAAACAAGTATAACGTTTGAGCTTTTTAAACTTATTTGATCCATAAACAATTTATAAATAAAAACTCGAACCTGTACTAGTAACTCAAGCTTTTTTTTAGTAATAATTAGAAAAATGAAAGTATGTAAAAATTGATTAAAAGCCATTCGATTGAATGAATTTCAGCACAGACTTTTACATCGAATCCGGGACTGAGGAGCGTCTTGGTTTTCCAAAAGGCGTAGCCGAGGAGCTCATTTTCTACACATATCGCAAATGGAAAAACCTAAAAACCCACAACGAGCGATCGACCCAGGTAGAGGGTGGAGTGCAATGCAACGCGCAGACCGACAGCATGATTCAGCTGGACACCAGACGTTCTTCTTCCGACGATAGCGCTTCCGCCAGGGTAAAAAAATCTCGATTTTTTTCGTTAGAACTTTTGAAATTGATGGAATACCTTTACAGTCTCAGAGTTGCGCCACGAACACGCCAATCCTGCCCCAGGTCGAGTTGAAGTCCATGTCGGATAGCATGAAAAGCAGCAGTTCGGCCCCCGAAAGCTACAACGGAGGGGCCTTTGACAACTACAAGTGGAGCCAGTCGATAAGCGACCTCGACGTCATAGTGAACCTCCCGTCGTTCATCGCGAACTCGAAGCAGCTTCGCGTCTTCCTGAACGCCGAGATGCTCGAGGTCGCGGTCATTCAGACCTCGATACACAACAAGAAACTCAACGAGTGGAAGTGCATCATCAAGGGCGAGCTTACCCACAAGATCAAAATATCCGAGTCGTTCTGGTGTCTGGAAGCCGGTAAACACGTATCTGTAAGTATCAAGTGCACTTTCAACTTGCAAGCGCTTTTTCAAAGTATAAATTTTCACGAAAAACCGATGATCAAAAATTTAAGTTTGATCAGGTAATTTTACGAAGCTTGCAGTAGAGCTTTTTTGTTTGTGTGATGTGCTTGACTTTTTTACAACGTGAAAATACGTACTTGTCTTGTAATTACTAATTATATTTGAAAAATGAGCTTAAAATCTTGATATTTTTTCGTTTGCAGTTACACTTGCAAAAGGCAGAGGAACGATGGTGGGACGCGCTTCTGGACAAAGAGCCTCGGATACAGTTGAGCAAGATCGATTGCACGAAGAACTTCGAGGACATGGATGAGAGAGAGCAGATGAAGGTCCAGGAACTCATGTACCAACAACAGTGCAAGTACCAAGCGCAAAAGAATACTCATGCGGTTCCGAAGCAACGGTCACTGTCAAAAAGTCCGAGTCGGTTTATTCAGCCGGCACGTAGCGTGTCCCCGTCTAGCAAAACCTCTTTTCACAGCAAAGGACAACGATCCTGACGACTAAGTAACTACAGTCATACGTAGTACTTACATCAGAAGGGTTAAGAATCAAAAGGTTTCAATAGTTTATTTATTTTTATTAACATTATAAAATTCATTATTTTTGTTTATCCATTCATACATACTTAAATGCTGTAATTTTTAAACTATATTATGTATGGAGTATCTCTAAAACAAAATGAACTGAAAAAATTAAAATTTGAAGTCCATTTATGCGCTTGGAATTCACTTATTTTTTTTTAATCAATTTTGCTGATTTATGCTGCAAAGCTTAAAAATTACATAAGCTTAATTAACGCTCAATTCCAAAGCAAAGAAATTTATCCTTTCAGAAATCCCTAGAGGGACCAGCAACTACTTTAGGAAATCCCTTGTCCACTTCAGAGTGGTAAACCGCAAAGAAAGATGAAATTCGCTTTCTTGAAAATATGAAGTAAATTAGCCAAGTAAAGTGACCAAGAGAAACAAGGAGAGAAGAAAGAAAACGCTTGCACGAGAAATGTGCGCAAGGGTGCAAGCGAAGATCAGAGCAAGAGAAATCTGGCAAGAATCAGCAAGGTTCATAGTACTTTATGTGCGTTTATAATGTACGGTGGCTTGTGGTTTAAACGTTTTTTTCTTGGTTTCCATGATTTTTGTTTAAGTCGAATGTTTACTATAGTCGGCACTTTTTACACCGATGTATTGTGAAAATTTTAATTTAAAAAAAAATTCTTATTTACTTGACTGTTATCGTAAATTTCTAACTCGTTTCTACTTGCAATCTAATTTCGTAATTATATAAGCATAACATAATGATTATTTCAGCGCAATATACTTATAATTTTGAGTATATCGTCTTTGGAGTTGTTAAAAAACATTTTTTTATGTTCTATTTTCAGTACCGCAGTGTTTATTTGCTTTTTAAAAATTAATTTTTTTATATTACAATAAGTTTTGAAAGAGTCTATTTTGTACCAGAAATAAATCATTTCAGTGATTGTATTATCATTTTTTATTTATAGTAAAATTAATTCGCCCAAAGTATAACAACCGACTGTTGATATTTTGAACTTAAAGGATTATTTTAGTAATTATTTTCTTTCCAAATTATAATTTCACTTTTTAAAATCATTATTGATGATAAATAAAAATTAGAACCCCTGTCCAATGAATATTTAATATTTATTCCCTCTGAAGTGGATTTTATTCTTGTTTTATTTGAAATTTAAAAAAAAACAAAAAAACAAAAAAACAAAAACAAAGCAGGGATTGACAAGTAAGAGACCTCTCCTTTTTTACAAGATAAAAAAAGGTTTACAATTTTCTGCAACTTAGGTTCATTATTTAATGCTGTGCTTGAAGCATTTCATTGTAGATATCACTTTTCAATCAAATAATATCTAATTCGCGCTTAATCACATTGTATGGATTCCAACCAAACTAAATTGATTTCTCAAAAATTAAAAAAATTGCTCTTAAATTACTTATTAAAAATACTTAAATATTTAAAAAAAATTCTCATAAAAATCGTAAGTATAAAATTAAACGAAAAAAACTGAAATGACTAATAGAATTTAAAATTTTATGTAAAAAAAATAATAAATGGCACGATTATTACTTTTAATTTTTAAAATAGTATTTTAATTCTGTCAAAAATCTTATTTTTAAACTAGATGTCATAATTAAAAATGTTATAAACAAAACAATTATTCAAATTGAAATGCACTTTTAAAAATTTTTATATAGATGGCGTCTAATCATTAATTGTAAGTGTAAATTTTATTATTTTATTATTTATAATTTTATTTCATGAATCAACGAGCATTAATACCCTTTTCCACTGCGTAAGTTTATAATTACTTAGTTGTGTACTGAAAATCTTAGTTGGACAGTGACGAAGCGCGGCTCGAACCCGCGGGACTGCCGCAATTTTAAGACAAAAAAAAATTCGAATCAAACAAATAACTTAATAATTCAGAGACAATAAATGAAATACAATATTTTTAAAAACTTGTTCTTTAATAAAATAATAAAACATCTCAACAAAACATGTTTTTAACATTTTTCACTAGTAAAACGATTAAAACCTTAATTTAAATTGATTAAAAAGTCACAATTTAAAATGTAAACTTTAATTTTTTTTTTTTTTTTTTTATGTTACAAAAAAATTTGATTTGTCCATTGTTAATATTATGCTTAATTTTTGTAAACCTAAAATTTTTTAATCCTTACAATAAAATCAATTTTCTTTACTAATCAACTATTGTATAGAGAAATCCGAAACTTCAAAATTTTTATCATAAAAAATTGAACAAAAAAAAAATTCTTTTGAAACTAATAAAATTTATCTAATGTGACAATTTACTGAATCAATAGAATTACTGAAAAATGTTTTTTTTTATATTAACTTTAAAATAAATCACAAAAAATGACAATTCCATCACTTAATTCAATAAAAATAAACTTTAATATCAAGTATAATACTAAATTTAAAATTAATCACTCAAAACTTAAAATAAAGTCAATAAAAAACTTTAAAAAATAAACTTGAAAATAAAAATAAAAATAATTTCAGGTATTGCAAATGGATCAAAAATTTTCGTAAAATACATAAATCATAGCTTTTGGCTACAATTTCTTTGGTCGGTACTATTTTTTTCTACTTGGCATGTTAAGAGTTTTTTGCTTTGATAATGGCATTATAAATTGCTGCTTCTTTTTGTTCTTTTTTTAAGTTCCTAGTTTCAAACTCCAATCTGTGACTAATTATTCTATCTACAATTTTTTCTGTTGTCATGTCGTTACCACTATCAATCAATTTGAACTTTTTTAGTCTTTTTGGAATTTCATAAGGATCTGATCCGTCTTCACAATTCATTGTTGGAGTAGATCCATGAACCACCACAGAAACATTGAAATGATTCATTAAATCTTCAGTTACCTTGTACGGTGCACCTATAACAACTTCATTAACATATTTGCATGCGAGTACACTTAAGACTCTCTCATGAAGATTCATTATAGGATAATTCCCACATTTGTACTGATTTACAATTGGATCAGTATGTAACCCAACAATTAAATAATCTCCTTCTTTTTTGGCTACCTCTAAGAAGTCTAAATGACCAATGTGAAATAAGTCAAAGGCACCATCCACATAGACTATCTTATCATTTGGCTCGGGCGCTTTTCCGTCGCTAAATTGTATTATTTTTTGTGTAGTCGGTAAAAACTGTGAACATCCAGTCCATGGACTTCGCGCTCGACTATCTTGACCCATGCTTTTGCTGGGTTCTCTGTCAACGCTGTATTCACTTTCTCCTTGTTTAAAATGTTGCCTAGTCATTAACAACATGCGACCAACAAGATCGGTAGTTGAAACTCCAGCAGTTCTTTGAACTTCTTTATACCGACCAGCGGCTTTGACTAGATGGTATGTGTCTACACCGTCTGCAGTCATGGTAATGTCATCACCATGCACACAGAAATCACAATTATACTTATCTAAGGTTTCTAAAGTTGTAACATATGGTGCCCCTTCGACCACTTCATCCACCCATTTGATACCTCGGACCATTTTATATCTTTCTTCTTGGGTAAAAACAGGAGGGCCTTTATGTTTTGTGATCTCTTCATCGTTGTGTATCCCTACAACCAAGTAGTCACCTAAAGCTTTGGCCTGACGCAAAGAGTTGGCATGTCCAAAATGAACCATGTCATAACAGCCATCTCCCCAAACACGCACAGGCTTTCGTTTTTCTTCAGACATGTTGAAATTGCAAAAACTATTTTGGAATGATCTTTGGTTATAGAAGCAAGGAGCAACTATATAGGAATGTAAAATATTTTCCAGAGAATTGGAATACTGACGTAGAAATTTTTTAAACTTGTTCTATATATCATAAAATGTGTAGAATCTATCATTTAACCTGGAAAAAAATATTATACTTGATTAATACTTTTAAATAATAAATAAATCATTAATTTTTATTTTTATTTCAAATGTAAAACCTAAATTCAATTATGTTAAATTGTGAAATTACATTTTAATTTTTCATATTTCCAAGTATTTAGTTAATAAAATTTTGTGTTTACATGTATGAAAAAAATTTCATCATTTAATTAAAAATTTTTAAGTACAACTGAATTAAATGATTTAAATCTGATATAGAAAATCAAACTTTAACGTATCAATCAAGTATATTTACTTATTTTTATTTTTTAATTGACTTACAATTACAATTACAAAATGAAAAATGTCATTCTCTAAAAAAACCTTTTATCTTAGATTATACGTGATTTGAAAAGCAAGTAATAGTCAAAATATTAACGACATTCATTAATTACAACAGTTAATGATATTAGAAAAAAAATTTTATTCATAAAAAAGCACGATATTAACTTCTAATTTTAATACGTGGAACATAACCTAATACTATTTCAAGATACGGTTTGAAAAATGAAACCATATAATAATTTAAATCCTTAAGCCTTCTGAAGCTTTAAAAATCTATGGCTAATATAGTTGTATTTACAAAATTCGGAAGTGTACTTACGCATTCAGTATCAGTTTTTATATATTTTTGAAAAACTACGAATTGACGCGTGTAACGAATAGCAACGGAGCAAATGCGCCTATAGTGCTTACTGCCGACTGCCGAGCCTACTGCTAATTTCGATGGGCGGGGTGGGGTCGTGGCCTTGGGCGGGGTTTTTGTCCACTTAGGTGATTCATCAATTTATGTCGATTCGGTAGGTAGTAAAGAATGCAAAGAATTTTAGGTAGGTATCACTAAAAAATTTAATCTAGAGGTCTCAAATGCGTAAATACTTTCAAATAATGTAAATAACAATTGCTAAATTTTTGTCGTTTTATAAAAAAACTTTGCATTTTTAATTTTATGAAATTATTTATTTCTTTATTTTATATCTAAGAATTTTACATTTGAATTAATATTAACGTAGTTCTTTTTTACGAAGATTTTCAACTTTTAAAATGTAAAATATTTACACTGATAATGATTTTAACCCTTGACCTTGCAAAGTTGAAATGCGGCTATCGATTAAGTTTCTTTTTTCTTTTTTTTTTCTTTTTATGTAAGTACTTACAAAATTTACAACTTTGCAGTAAATTAAAAACTATCAGTTTTTTGTTGAAATTGTTTTAACATTTTTTATGTATAAATCGCATTGCCAAAGAAGGAAATGAAATTAAATAACATTTTCAGGACTTTAAAAATTGTCTGAACCATTTAATGAAAATCATAATTCAGAATGTGGATTTTACCAACTGTTTTTATATGGGCTAAATTTTGTAGTGATGAAATTAATATATAGTAATATTAGAAAATTCGATATTAACATTTGAATTACAAGATACAACCAATGGAACCTTCAAGTAAACACCTTAATTTTATTTGTTCTTTTCTGAGTTATTATTATTTTCGTATATTATTTCAATAGATATTTAGTTTCTTGGCTGATGATCTGTAATGGATAATAAAGTTTGATACTTAAAAAAAAAGAATAAATAAATAAATATTCAATCACTGAAAACAAGAGCAAACAAATATTTGATTTTTTTATTTATTTAAAATAAATGATAATGATAATGATAATAAACTACCCGCGTATACAGTTGGCTAATATCAGCTTTAAATTGTTATGATCGCGTTCCTCAGTGCAAAGAGCAGCTAGTGTTTCCTTATTTACCCTAATTTACATACCAAAAATTTACCTCAAATTTTTTCCGTCCGCTCATAGTATAACCTTATAACGTGATATTACAAATATCGTACTCGTAAACAAAAAATCAGCATTGAAAATATTATTATGCTACGTTGTTATTTTATTAACAATTAAAGCCGAATTTTCATTACTGACCAGTGCGTATTTCAGTCTTAAAAAATTGTAGCTATCACACTTTTTATTATTCGGACAATAATGATTATGTGAATATTGTGTGCATTCAGTCACCTACAATCGAACCTTTTACTTTGATGAACATCAGTTCGATTTCCTTGAGAGATTTATTCCGGGTGTCGGGTAATATCTGGTACAGAACGATCGAACCAACGGTAGTGAGCGCACCGTAGATCAGAAAAGCTCCCCAGGGCTGAAATTCCAAGACCAAGCCCGGATTGAACTTCAGTACGGCGAAGTACAGCACGTAGTTGTAACTGGTCGCCAATCCGATTCCCACTTCCTTATGCGATATGGAAAATAGTTCTCCGCAAAAGACCCATGGCAGTGACATCAGACCTATGATTACGGTCGCCTCGAAGGAAAACAGCAGTACCAGGGCGAACCACGGGCCCAGAAAGTTGAATAATATCGACCCCGACAGTGACAGAAGAAAAAATGACGTCCCGAAGGCCGAAAACAAGGACAGAGCTCGGGGGCTGTAGCGTTTGGTCAGCAGGCAGGAGGTGATGGACGCCGCCAAGCGAAAAGTGTCCAGTATCAGGGTGGGTATGCAGGCGCGATCCGGGCCCGCGATGCCGATGATCATCTGAATGCAGTAGTGGGTTACAGCTCCAGCCCCGCTGAACTGGGTGACCGTGAAGAACGCGATTATAATCCCGAGCGGTTTGAGAAAACTCGGTGAGAGGAATTTTCTGCCTCCTTCGGTGTGAACCTTTCGTTTATCGGTGTACATGGAGTTCAATTCGTCGATGTCTTGGATCCCCCGCCAAAAGCTCCAAGTGCTTATTGCTTGGAGAAACCTTTTTTTCCTCAGCAGCCATATTGGGCTTTCCACCAGAGTGTACCAGCTCAAAATCAATGTTACTAAGGATAGGGATCCACCGATGAAAGCTACCGTTCTCCAGTGCAACCAGATGCTCAAACCGTGGCTCAATCCCACCCCGAAGCTGAAGAAAGCCGAGTTAAAAGCGTTGAATGTCGCTCTGAGCTTTGGTATCGTACACTCGCCTATGTAGATGGGTATCAGTCCCACTACGATTCCCCCGGTGAATCCTATGAAACCTCGGCCGATCAAAACGTCAATTTCGTCACTGGCAAACGCGATTCCTATCCAGGATGCGAAAAATAATACCAGGGACACCGTCAGAACTTTCTTACGACCGAAGTACTGGCTGAACAAGGTCAAAATCCAGCAGCCGGGACACATGCAAAGTATCATCAGGGATATGATCCAGGATCTGGTATCCGATGATTCGACTGAGATCGTTGGCTTTCCGAAAATCTCGCCATTTTCTATTTTCATGTTGGAGGTGCCGTTCGATGGCTTTAGTTCCTCCATCAAAATCGAACTGTGGCCGTGAGACATGCCCACCAGGATCATCGGCAGGCAAAAGTAAATCGATGCCAGCCACTGCCTCCGGTAAATTTTTGATCTGCTACAGTTTTTGATACCGGGAAGTTCCTCTGCATTTTGTATCAGTTTTGACAGCTCCTTCACATCCATGTCTGTAAACAGTTTTATAATAAAAACCACTAGTGGAAAAAATCCATCAAACTCTTCTTTAGTATTTTAAGTATTCACTTATGAAACTAGTTCAGGTATTAAAATTTATTTCTTGCATGTTTTTAAAAAGAGAACTCTGTAAAATAAAGATCAGCTTAAAAGTTTTAAATAAACGTTAGAAAAATATATATTATGGGAGCTTACTTTATCGGAGAGTATAAAACAGTTCTTTATAGAGGTTCTCCAAAAGCGGTGTCACTAAAACTGTACATACTTTGTTTTTGTTAGTTTAAGACTTAAAAATTTTTTTTTAAGAGTTGTTTATTTTAATTTAATTTATTTCATTTACTTCAATATAATAAAAATAAACATGAATGCATACTTTGAACGTTAAAAAATATTGTTGCAATTACTGCTACAGGACTGTACTGCAAAATTTCTTACCTTATCGCTCAAAAGATAAGTAAAACAATATCTAAATGTTGTTATTAAAAAATATTTGATTTTGAAAATACTCTCTTGACCTACTTATATAATTTTATTAAAAAGTATAAACCTTGTTAATGAAAAGTACAAAAAATAAATTTCAAATACATAGCACTGAAGATAAAGAAAAGTTGAGCGGTTTGGAAGTTGATTTGAATAACTTGGCATGGTGTTATAAAATTTAATCAATTATTAATTTATTTCTTTAAAATAATTTCGACTGATATTTAGTTATAGTCACTTGTAAAATAATTTTTTTTTTCTATAATAAAAAAAAGAATCTTTTATCACAAAAAAACTTCATCTGTTGAATGAGATGATCGCATTCATTTCCTCAAACGTGTGTAAACACCCATTTTCCTTTGCTTTTGTTTGAACAACATTTTTACAAATGTTTTTAAAAAGAAAAAAAATTATTAATCTGTTAATAAATAAATTACATCGTTTCATAAAAACAAGTTAACGCACGTATAGTATTGAATTGTAATTTTAGAATTAAAAATAAAAAAAACTGCTACTATTTGTAGCAAATCTAACAGATCAAAAAATTATCGTAAAATCAATTATTATTCAATTTATTCATTCCAAATTTTATTAAAACTATTAGCGATTTAACTATAAAAAACATTTTTTAATTTTTCAAATTGCTCTTAAATCTGCAAAGTTTTTTAAAGCACCGAAGATAAACTTGTACGCTGAGGTTTTTTCACGTAATCCTTTCAAGATGAGAACAGTCGGCGTTCATCAGCCCGAGGGTGCGGGTACACTCGAATCGTTTTTTTTTTTCGTCTCGCAAAACAAGACGCGAGTCGTTTTATTTTCGACAGGTGGGATGCGGAGGAAGAATGAAGGAAGGTAAAGCTGGACGTCCTTTAAGGACGTTCGGAGTAAGCGTTTAAGGGACTTCTTCGATGCGGAGGTGGATTTTTTTCAAACGAAAATATAGGGTGAATATGAAAACTCTGAGATTATCATCTTATGTCTAACTTTTTTATTTAAATAAAACCAGTTTGTTATTTATTTTTTATTTGAATTTTTTAACATGCTACCCTTGAAGATCCAGAATGAAGTGCTATGTTTACATTATTTAAATCGCTGTACAAGTTATGATGCTTGATTATTGAACACTGAAAAAATATTAAGTAAATATTTGTTTTAGAATTCTGAAAGAAAGAGACAAGTTTTATAATAATAAAAAAAAAAATTCAATATTTCGTAGACTTGATCATTATGAGTGTTTATTTTTATTTGGAATAAATAACATGTGTATTAACAAAACTTTTGAATGAAATTAAATGACACCTTGGTAAGACAATGACTTTATAAATGAATTTGTTTTTAATAATTGAAATAATAAACTTGAATTTTTTGTCGGGTTAAAATAATTTTCTGACACGCATGCAATTTCAGTTAGGAAGTAGGTCCATCATTATTCAAACTAAATGTCGCCATATTTTACTTTTTTCCGGAAAAAGCACTTTCTTTTCTTTGATTTCCTTTATTAGAAATCAAATCATACATTGAATGTGACCTACTTTTTTGTTTAGTTATTATTTTATTTTCTTATTTTTTCCGTCAAATGCAATTCAAAATTATTTTCTTGTTCTGATCGGACGGTGTGTTATTTTTCATAAGCTATCTAAATTTAAATAAACGCAAATTTTAATTTGATTTTTCCTGAAAATTGTTATACATAGATTCAATAATTTTTTTTTTATCAAAATAAAGTTAATAAAGGTAAATAATATATTTACAAAAATAAAACCAGAACGAATGTTTACGAAAAAACAACTTGAAAAATATTTGAGTTCGAGAACTCTTATTGATTTTGAAATTTTAAAAATTATCATAAACTAAACAATTGAAGAAACGGTTTATATTTAAATCTTTATTGAAGCTGAATAGGGAATGTTTTTTTGCAGGTCAGGGCTCAAAAAACCCTACAATTTTTTTAAAATTATATAATGATAGATACGATTATTTTATTTAGATAAAAAGTTCTACAAATTCCAATTGCAGACCTATAAATTAAAATTCCAGCAGGACTCGAAGAAAATTTGCAAAAAAAAGTACAAAAATCTATAACTACCTATAAACTAGCAAATATTTCTATTATATACACTTTACTAATAACTACTGCAAAATACCAAATTCCGATAAATTTCGACCTATAATATTACAGCGAACCTGTACCTATAAGGAGCTTAAATTTTTTGAAAAACGTGCTTTCCAACGGAATACTTCGAATTCCTATGAATCGAGATTTTCCCGTAGCGCAAGGTCGCCTATCCTCAAAAGTCAGTCGTCAACTAATTCTCGACTCGGGGCGCATCGAGGCGCATCGCAAACTCGAATTACTAGCTCCCTAACTGCAGCATGCGGGGAAAGTCCGAAGGCCGCCGCTCCGTCATGGCTAGACTTTCTTCGAGCCTGCCGAAGTCTTCTTCGGGCGGTGGCTATTGTGGGAAAGCCGAGTGACCGATCGGCTGAAACTTTCTTCGGCTCCGATGATCCGATTTTTCCTTCACTATCAGGTTTTCAAGCCTTTTTTTTGACGAGTTGTGTGGGTTGAGGTTTTGGGTTTTTAACAAGTTCACGGTTAATTTGAGAAAATTTAAAAATGACCCAATGAGAAAATTAAAAAAAAAAAGTTAATCTTTTTATACCAATTTTTCTAAATTTTTCTGTTGACCTTTTGTGCATTTTGCGAATTTACTTCAATAGCATAGTGTATGTACATACATAAAACAGGCATGTGTGTACGCATGTGAGTACGCATCATATATTTTCACTAAGGTAAGTACGAAAGGATCGTTAATAGCGTTCTAGAATCGAACGAAACCTAAAGTGATAATGATCTCGCAGAGAACGCAATAATGAAGTTATTCAACAATATATGTACATGAAAACTAATTCAATAAATAACGAGTTACTCTAGTTTCAAACCCTACAACAGTGTACATGGAAGTTCATCAAAAAAAGTCATAGTCATAACTTTGTTTTTTCTACTGTACTCAACTGATGTGTCTATTTTACTACTATTTTAGTATACATGAATTTCAGTATTTTATTTCCAATAAACTAAAATAAAAGTTGAAAGAACACAATAAATCATGAAAATTTTTTCATATCTCGCAATAATTTATTTTAACAGATATTTCGTAAGAGCTCATTTTCAAGACATAATATTTAACCGTATTGATAATCTTAAACCATACCAGCTAACAATATTTAAAGACAACTCGACAAGCAATATCAAAGATCAATCTTTTTTTTTCCGTAAAATTACAAACTTTGTTTCAACAGTGATCATAATCGATATAGATGGTGGGAGAAATTTAAAGAACAATCGATCAATAAGCATGCCCATATTTAACAATCCTAGAAAATCAACAATTTACGTCATTCTTGTCAGCAAAAATACCCAAGATTGGAATTTAAATGAAGTATACAATTACGTTGACCAATTAGTTGCCATGTCACCAGTTTCAATACGAGCAAAATGTTTACTGATATTTTGGAACGAAAATATACTATATACAGAACAAAAAATAGTTAAATTTTTACAATACACGTGGACCAAAAAATTTCTGGATTTTACAATACTAATAACCAATGGCTTTAAATTACCTGTGTTGGAATACTACAATCCATTCACAAAAATTTTTACCAAAAAAAATTCATCCGTCGCGAATGAAATATTTCCTGACAAGACAGTAGACATGAAAAAATATCCTTTAACCATGCCTGCCTTTAATTCCGAACCTTTATTTGGGGTGGAAGTGGAGAATGGGACAATAGTTAAAGTGCATGGCATAAATTACGGAATCGTTGAAATAATTTTAAGTAAATTGAATATCAGGCCTCATTTCAAATTGGTAAAAAATCATGCTAATACGATATTGTTTGAAAAACTGTTTATGCAACTAGAAAACAATGAAATTAGTCTGATACCATCTTCATATCTGATTGATACTTATTTTTATGGAAAAAAAATTATTATAGGAAATACAATATTTCATAGTAAATTAGCTATAATTGTACCCATAATAATAAAACCTAGATTTAACTTTGATTTGAAGATGCTTCTATATATCATCAGCCTTCCAACAATAATATTAATATTTCATATTGCTGCAAAAATAATGAAGTTTGAAGCACGGAAATGGAGCATATTGTATGTGTATCGAGTCCTTATTGGATGTCCAAGTGCACCAGCGCAAAAATTACCCGAAAGAATAATTTTTATTCTTTTAGCTATTTTATCCATACTATTTTCGAATGTTTTTTTCGCAGCTCTTGAGGATATGAAGGTTATAAATGAAGAAGAGAATTTCGATACTTTTCAAGACATTATTGATTCAAAAATGAAAGTACAGTCGCCTTTTGAAGCTGATGTTCACGATATTGAAGAGGTTAAAAGATTGCTGTACCATCAATATAAGACAAAAGATTATGAAGATTGTATACAAGAATTAATTAAAACCAATTCAATCATTTGTATTGCACCTTTTTACAGAGCTAAATATTATGTGGATAACAATTTGGACATTTACAGAAAACCGATTATGAAAATAGCTGGTCCATCATTTCATCATCAGCACTCAGCTTTTCCGTATGAGAAAGCTTCACCGTTTGCCGAAAAATTTGATAAAATCATTCAAAGCGTAAAAGAATCTGGGATAAAATTACAGACAACGAAGACAAATATAAAAATACATTTACTTAAAAATTCAAAGTCTACAATTTCTGATACAGAAATTTTTGCTCAAGAGTTGATCATTCTTTTGTTTGTTGGATTGTTATCTGCGGTTTTAGTGTTTTCATGGGAGCTAATATTCTATAAGTTTTTGCGTTTAAAATACAAATAGAAATTGAGCATTTTTATTAAAAGCACTACTTCCCTGCAAGAAATTTCAGTAGATATTCACCAAAAATAGTCAATTTCATGCGAATCTGGACAGTATCTGCTGAAGGTTTCTTGCAAGATTGAAATAAATAACCAATCGATATAACTAAGGATTTCGTATAGGTAGAGCAGCATTCATTTTTTCATAGAAAATATATTTAAAAATGTGATTCCGCTTGTATTTTGTCTAAGATTTGATAGTTGGTTTACGTATAAACAATTTTTTATTCGAGTTTGCTTTATTGATAGCAATCATCGAACCTTGAATTTTATGCTTCGTCTCCAATAAATTATTTTATCAGCATATATATAATAATAAAGTTTCATAGAAAAAGTTAGAAAGTTTTTTTCTCGTTTTGCTGCAAATGCAAACTACAATAATTTTCTGCAGAATTTGAAGTTCATAGATTCTTCAAACCATATTTAACAATGATTTTTATAGATCGCTTGAACAGCTACGGCAAGGAAAAAAAATAGACCTAGGAGCAATGTCTGCAAGGGTAAGATTTCAATTACATGTTTTGTCCTTTAACTGTAATTGAACTAACTTTTAGACTTTTAGTTAAGATTTTTTTTTTTTTTTTTCTCAATAAGCCTTATTAATTGTTGTCATTAAAAAAAAATTACAAATTTTATGGATACTTTAACTCATTTGAATACCAAATAAGTTATCAAGAATTTTTTAAAATCCTTTGTTGTTTTTAGCTTCTCAAAGTCACAAGTAAAGCTCAAGTTAAAAATTCACGTCACTAATTAGCGCGAAAATAATCGTGCAGTCATTTCTTGGATCGATATTAACCAAGAAATTATTGTCTTTTGTTTTTCTTACAGGATACACCAGCGTACGAGCGAGTATTCCACACACAAATCAAACGTTATACCGGTGTGTAATTACTACTCTATAAATTCAAATGAAAAGTTAATCAGAGTGCATCAATTCAGCAAAGTTCTACTTAACGAAGTTAAATTCAGTACGCGTACTTGTAATCCTCCTGACTACTAATAATAACTAATACCACTCTACATTAACTAAAACCGTACTATAAGTAATACAAAATAATACCATATGAAAAAATCATACTGAAGTACGTTTGCAGTTAGGTTAGATTACTCATGTAGATTGCAGATGAATTAAATGAGTGTTAAAATAAAGCAAAAAAAACCAACAAAATTGAAGTTTTTATTTCTTAGCAAACTATCCAAAGCTCGACCCGATGAACTTGAAAAGTTGGTAAACTCGTACACCGAAAAATGGGTCAACGAACCCGGGGTCTTCGCTAACGAACGTCCGTTCGATCCATCAACAGGTGTCTCGGTCCGCGCGAATCGGCTCCTTGGTGGGGTGGGGTACCCCGAGCAGCTTCGAAAGGATCTGTAGGTTGAGCACACCTGCGGCTCCGGGCCCCCCGCGCGCATACCTCAGCGCCCCACTCTCGGCTCGCGGCGTCGTCGTCGTCCCTTTCCCTCCCAGACTTTCGAGACGCTCTCCAGTCTACGCCGAGCCGTAACTCTGAGCGCTAGTCCCTGTGATGCCGCGTCTGTGATCCTTACCTCGGTACAGTGTGTTTATAGTTAGTGCCTCTTTTCTCACTCTTCTTGACAATCCCAGCCACAGCATCATCATCATGCCTTGCTCAGCGGTGACCCTGTCGCTGGCCACCATAACCGGTATAATAGCGACGGCGCTGCTGGTTATCGCCTTCTCCACGGACAACTGGCTCTACACCGAGGTCAAGCGGCCCCAGATCGAGGTGAGTGCAGAGAGAGCAGCAGCCCCCCACTTGGTAAACCGGTTATACCCGACCGACGTCCCAAAATCATCATCGCCGGTCTCCGCGCGTTTCTAGGATTCACCTGTTTCCTCCGAGTTTTTCTGTAGCACTTGTTCCTCCTCCTCCCCCCGCGGTAACGGTCCAGCGCGAGCGACGCGACGCGGCAAGAAAAATTCTCAAAACTCGACCGAGAGAGGAGATTTATGGTGCAACAGGAGGCTTCCTATCCCTCGTTTACCTGCCCGCTGCGTTTCGAAAATCCAAACTTCCTGCAGCGAGTTGCCGGAAAATTGGAGAATTCTTGAGAAATAATCCCGGAAACGACACGATTATTTTCCCCGAAGTTTCGCAATACGTAAATAACCAAACAAGCTTGCGTGCGGTAAAATCGGGTAGGTATCGCAAGAATTCATAAGTTGTAACGACCGTGTAATTTGAATTAGAGATTGGAGAACGCGCGTGGGTAGCGCTGCAAAAAACACGTGGAGGACTCGCTTCCGAGCGCGCATAGATCAGCCGTGGAATGCATATGCCCCCGTGTCCCGACACGCTTAATTTATTCCAAAATGGAGCCTTTAAAAGGATGATCCCGGCCGCGGCCCCTCCCCCCGAAACTACTGTAAGCCAGGTACAGAAAATCCTCCCGGCTTTGCTTTTCTCACGCGCCGGAGTATCGCTTGAAAATCGTACTTTGCTACCGTAGCGAATAAATGAAAATAATAGAATCGACCATTATTCGATATACGCACTCGCTAAGAAACTTTCTCGTCGGGCGGATTTTTATAGGATCTTTGCACCCGTTTTTCCGCTTTTTACGAGCCCCCCCCCTGCTGAATTACAGATGCCAGCATATTTGCTTGCTGTGGATTTTTCTACGGGTTTTATGCGTTTTCCGTTTATTGGCATGGGATGCAACCGCGGATTCACAATTGTTTATGAATAATGCAGGATTTTTTTTTTTTCAATCTCGATACTTTATTTTTGTATCATAATTATCGAGAGAAATTCTTTTAACGACTTCTACGCTTGAAGATCGATCGATTTACTGTAGTTCGGAGAAAATAAGTTGAGTTGATATTTAAATCGGTTTGGTTTTTAATTATAATTTCATGAATTAGTAATGGAATAGTAGAAAGTATTAATCTCGGTATTAATTGAGTTCTTTACTAGAAATTTTGAATTTTTCATTACCTCTAAAATCCTTAACATTTACCATGAAAAGAACACAAAATTCTCATTAGTTTCTTGGAAAAGCACTAACTGACCTGTCGCGACCCCGACTCTTAAAAATTAATCAGCCCGCGAATCGAAATTCTCGAAAATAAATAGAGAAAAGAAAAGGGTCCCGTTAGATCTTCGTGGGTAATTACCCCACTCGATGTGCTATAAGTTTTTAAAAGTGCAATTAGCATTTTTTCTCTCTTTCTCTCTCTTTCTTTCTCCAAAGGCGGAAGTTGCGCGCGCTCTTTTCTGCACCGCGAGTTAACGCCCGATCCGCGGATGTTCCTACTACTCCTTCTTCTTCTTCTTCTTCTTCCATTTCGCAAGCCAACACGAATGCCCAAAATAATTCCTGCGAGCGAAAAAAAAAAAAAAAGAAACGGGCTCGGAGGTTTTGCAATCTTTCTGCAGCACGGAACCCCGAAGACAATCATTACTGTTTATACTCCGGTAGAAGAAAAGCCGTGAGTCATGGTTATTGTGCATTCAAATGAATTTTCGAGTCACGTAATACGCCTAGAAGCTAATTTCATACCTGCGGGTCAAAGGATGATTCTATCGTCCTTTCGTCACGTATTCGATTCGTCCTTTCCGAGGAAAACCAGTGGGAAGTAAATTTTAACTCGCCCGAAGCTATCAGTGAATTGAATTTACTCTAATATGAATCGCCGGATTAGTTTGTGATTGATTTCTGTCGGATAGATGCGCGCGATGATAATCCTGTATGGGAAATTAATTTGATCAAAAGTGCGTGGAATTGAAAGTTCATTGCGAGATCGATGGAAACGATTTAACTTTGTCCTGGATACGAGAGCGAAGAATTCGAAAAATTTCAAACGGTAAATTTTTAATGATATTAAAACTAGTCGCCGATAGCGGAAAAACCAGAAATGTCATTCAATTCAGCTCCAGGAGTAATGCATTCACCATTGGTTGATAAAACCAACAGTGCAACCAGGCGTCTTGCCACGGGGTAGAAAATTTATTGTTAAACTCGGGTCATTAGAATTGAATAATTGAAAATTCATAGGTAAAAAAGAAAGTCCGGTTTAACTTTGAGGAAAATCTCTAATCCTAGGCTGCTTGATTTACAAATTCAACTTTATCGTAAAATATCTGACCTGAAAATTTTAAAAAATGGTGTTTTTAAATTCTTTAAAAGTTTTCATCGTCGAAGTAACAAATTTTAATTCGATACAGCATAATCGGAGTATAAATGAGTTTTTAACTAAACGATTCGCTCAATTTTAAAAATCAAAAAATTAAAAATAGAAGTGAGAGAATCCCTTATTTTTTTTACTTTATACATGTAATAGTGGAAGTTGGAGCTGCCGCAGCGCTAAAATGGGTGCGCCGCAGCTGAGCCTCGAGAAGAAGGAATGCCGCCGAGCAGGAGAGCGCGTTTATTATAATCGAAAAAATCTCTTTCTGCAGCTCTCTCGCTGTATTTTAATACACTTACTTAAGTGTAGCATTCTTCGGGCGATCGTCGCGTCACCCAGCATTTTTAAATCCAAATGTCGACTTTTCCCGCCGGATCTAACCGAGATAAGAGCAATCGCATCAATGCTCAATTTTCAATTTGTTAGCCGCTTTTTAAGTAATATTTAGAATAAACGGTGAAATAGTTCAAAAGAAAAAATTTTTTTATCTAAAACGAAACAATAAACATGGTTTGTTCGAAACCGACTTATTTATTGGAAAAATGTTGAAAATGGTTAATCTTAACGATTTTAAAGTTTTCTTATGAGATTAATTGTTCAAAAAAATACAGTCAAAATAAAAATAAAAATATCGTTTATTCACAAACAAAGCTTTCTTATACTTATTTTAAAAAATTAAATTTTAATTTCTAAAATTTTCATTCTATATCTTCTCGCCTGTCTGATTATTATTTTCTTTTAAAATGGTGGAGAGTCAATTGAGTCAATGGGCATAATCGAGTGCGAAATTGAAGAAGAGCGCGCGTTAGCGCCCGCGTGCGGAATGTTTCGAGTACCGATACGCGTGATACCAAGGGTAATTAAACTCTCCAGTACGGTTATGTTGTGTCCGGATCAGCTGCTTTATTCTATTTTTCTTTGGCGTTGTGTTTATTCGCAGGCTTGTAATAATGCATTAATTTGATTAATTAATAAGGGACTAGAGAGCTTCTTCAAATTGGTTTTTCGATAATGAAGTTAGCTGTTTAATTTTTTACTTCACGTAAATCCTACAAAAAAACTGAATATTTATGACTCATAAATTATGAGATTTTGAATAATAAAATAAATCAAATCAATAGATTTTAATGAAAAAACTTATGTTTATTTATGTTCTTTTCATTTTTTGGGGCCATTGATTTGATCAAAACGAAAGTCCAAAATTTTTAAAAGTCTCAATACATGTATTTTGTCGTAGGTTACAATTTTCTTTCAATTCAATCAAAAAAAGTTAATTTTACAATTTATATGCGCAATTTAGTTACTCAAAATTCAGCACGAGGAATGAATTACGCTATTTATAGATAAACCCGCGGAATGTCCATTCAGAATTACAAACCAGACTAATTTTTTCCGATTTTTTCTAATCAATATCTCGTTTTAAATATTCAATTTAATCCTCTATAGTGAAATTTTTTTCCATCGAATAATCTTTTGAAACCATCGGCCAGCCTGAATTTTTCTTCATAAAAACAATTGATCAAAATTATTGATCCCGGGCCCCGTAAATTGATAATTATTTCGTACCCAATAATAACCGTAATTAAGCGTTACATGTTGGGAAACGAGAGGAGCCAACGGGTCGCTTAATTACACGTTTTTAAAATCGTGTCGCGCGTATGTGTTACAAACTGTCGTATGGCTGCACGTTTAAATTTAAGACTTTCCCGAAATTACCACACAATGTCACGCTCCTAAACCCCGAATTTCATGTTCAACCAACATCAAATTTAAAATCTTCTAAAATCCGTACGAAAATGATAGCCCGCAATCGGTAAATCTCGATCCCACGTTTATCTCGGCAACCACCTTCGTTAATTACCATAAATCGCTATTGTTTTTTTTCGGAGGTATGAAATATGTATCTGCACGCGGTTGGTTGTATCGCCCGGAAAATCGGTTCGACAAAAAAAAACGACTCGTATTGTGTATGCCTGGAAAAGTGGGACGAACGAGGGATCATTTGCCGGGAGAAAACCGAGCTACACGATTGTGACGAGTCGAAGGAAAATGAAACAAACTTTTTTTCTTGGGTATCAACCAGGTGTCGTCGTTTTCGCTTCAGTCATTTGGCTAAAAGTGAAAGAAATACTGAACGGAATTTGAAATCTTGTGTTGTTGATGACGAGAAATATTCTAATTTATTCGAGGAGAATGGGTAATTTACATAAATGTAATATTTCGGGTTGAAAATCGGTTAATTTATTTGTAAATCGAAAGTTTCTAAGTTTATTACTCAATAAAGTAAACGTTACACCACTTGTTAGAATTAATCTCGAGGTTTTTAGTCGAATTTTAAATTTAAATATGATTAAATTTATCATAAATTTTACTCTTACAGTTCGACTTCTTAATTGATTTGACTAAGATTTTTTCAATCAGAAAATATAAAAGAATAATGAAAAATTTTTCTGTAACTTAAAAAATGATCGAGTTCTTTGATTCTAATTATTATAAAAGTTCATGAAAACCTTGTTAAAAAATTTCGCTATTTTCAAAAAGTAAAATTGATTTATCTCTGAAATTGATTTATGTACAAACAGTTTACGTACGAGTTTTCACTTTTAGACGTCTTACGCTCGTAAAACGCCCGAAGTAAAATTTTTCTCACCCCAGTACAATAACTTATTGTCAGCCATTGTTTTCTCGTTTATGTTAATTATTTACTTTCAAGATCTCGATATATCCCATTTTCGCACAAACCATCCACTTTTTAGCTCGCTTTTTAGTCACAATTGAATTAAAATTCTTCAAAAATTCATTGGTTTTCGAAGAAAAAATATTTTTTTTTTATCACAAACAAAATTCTTCTACTGGAAGTCTTTAATCTGAGAGACAGACAAATGCATGTCACGCATTATCGGAAAGACATGTCACCTCGGTACTCTCGTTTCAAGATTCCAGTATCACTCTCGGGAGATAAGTCAGAAGTTGTGATGATAAAATTCTTTCGTGTGGAGAAAGAGCGAAATAATCAGACTGTATTTATGTTTTTGTTATTGTTCACGCACATGAATGACCGGGGAATCACCGGATTCGCGAAATTCTTCTGTGAGTAATCAGTAGACGTATTTTTTTTTGTTCAAATAAAGTTATCAATTAATGCGCAATACTATTGAATTTAGAAGGGTGCAAAAATAATTATTCGTAACTGAAAAAAATTGATTGAATCAACGTCATCGAGCGAGTCATCGAGCTTAAAATTAGCCGTAATACCAACTCTATTGCAAAACCAATATTTTGGTGTCGCAACTGGGCTGTGTCTGTACACCGTCATTACAAAAAACCACATGGCTGACAAGCATAATCATACCCGACAAAATGTTTAAACAAAAGAGTCAGTATTTTTTTTCACTTCCGTCACGTATGCACTCGTTAAACAAATACTTCGACAATGAAAATTAAGAGAAGAAAAAGTCCTCCTCTCTGTCACGGAGCTTTCACAACCTCTAATCGTTCGATTTCTCTCGGAATGCGTTTCTTCGTCGATACATTTGAAAAAACTTTTCAGTTCCGGGTTACTCCTTTTTTATTATTGAAAAAAAAAAAAAAACACAATCGCTTGCGTAATTTTTATTGGACTTAACGACACGCTAATTGATTTTCAGGGCTGTCTTTACGTAAAAGACGAAAACCCGTGCTGTAAATTAAAACTCGTTGGGTAACGTCGCAAAAACTATGAGATAATTTTTGAAAAAAATCGGGTTGTTGACTTACGCCCGGGTTTAAAGTTACAGCGCGAGAATGAGATAGAAAAAAAAGGGATCGTGTTTGTGCTCCAGTTCAGACATAATTTTCGTTTTGGCCGTTTCCGATTCTAATTTTAAATCAAGAGAGGGCTGCTGCCGGTTCGCAAGGAACTTTGCAAATCCTGTGAGCGCAGCGACTTTTACCAAATGTGGGTCAACCGGCTCGAACCATGTAGATTGGTTGCTGATAAAAGTGCGAAAATTTTTTAAGGGAATTTTAGTATCAAGGGTTTAACATAAATTACAAATATTTATTAAAATCGATGGTACTTTCGTAATGATAGTTTTTTTAAATCTTGATTAGAGCTACTAGTTTGATCAAGTAATTACCATGAATCAATTTGAATAAGCGGCACATAAAAAACTTAGCTCTGCCCCACTGAATTCCAAAATAAATAAACTCTTTCCTCCAGAAACCTGAAAACTCGAAATTATTTTTAAAATTCTCTCAAAAAAAAAAAAAAAAAAACCGTACGTCTGCGTAGTCGTCCCGTTACATTTATCCTCAGCGTCGCGACAACACTCGGGTTACCAGTTTTTCGAGTCGTTTTTAAAAAGAAAGACTTCCACGGAGGCATGCGCATGCGCGTAATTACCCCGGTGGTATGCGCGCATCAGCTCTTTGATTTCGCGCGTCCGGCTTTAATTAATCCTTCACGCGGGCAAGGGTGGGAAGTGCGGCCTTTTGTTATGTGTCTCAGTGTGACGATCATATTTTTTACTTCTTAGAGTCTTGCTCTTTTGTGCGCACCTCTCGCGGGTGACGATGAAGAGCTTAATTAGGGCCCATTATTTTTACAATACCGCGAAGATTGCTTCGATTTCGATCCATCGATCTTGATTTTCCCATCGGGGGTGATCGTTCCACTGAGAACGAAGCTCTTGATTCGAGAGCAATTTTGTCTTTGTGTTTTATAATACCAGAGCGGTCTTTACTTGTGAGGTTTACTTGGAAAAAATCAAGCTTTGCCTGAAATTGAGCGATGGAATTTTAATTGCTCTTTTTAATTTTTGCATTTTAGCGAGCATTTTAGCTATTTAAACGAATAAGTTCAATCGATTTCAAATGAGTTTATACGTCTAATTTCAGATTTGTTTTTAAAACTATCCAAAAAGTTTTTCCAACTATAGTTGCAAAAAAGCAAAATCAGCGGCTAATATCGAGGCTAATATCCACCTTATTTATATATATATTTGAGTCAATAAAAACCAATTCAACTTTGTGTAAATAAATCTAATTAATTAGTTGATCTATTAAAAATCTCAAGATGCATCTTAAAAAATGTCTACTCTCCAAACTGACCACCAGTTAATTGGACGATGACTGAGTGCAACTCGCTGACCGAAAAGAGGAAAAATTTCTCCTCCTTCGCACAATGGCGTACCAGCCCTAATTAAAAAAAAAAAATAATAATAATAATGATAATAAGCAAAAAAGGAAATTTCGTCAAAAAATATCTTCCGGCTCGCCTCGTGCAACAGCAAAAGCCTCCTATAAATAGCAAAGTGTGCCACGACCACCGCCTGCAGATCCCGCGTAGGGCGTCCGGCGTCACTCGTCGTCCAAATAAAGCCAGGGCTTTAATAGCCGAAAAACGGGCATCCCAAATTTCTTAATTAACCGTCGCCGTTTCCAAATTAGACGGTTCGCGTTGAGCGATGTGAATTCACACGAGCCGAAATTACAGCGTTGAGCTCACAATTATTCCATTGAAAGGAGGCCTTTTTACGTGGATGGTTATTAATACGCAATGATTGGATACGTGCGCGCGCGTCCATTGTGGATGCGGTTTAATTGTTCGATACCTCGTTCTTAGAGACAAGACAATAGAATTTGTTTTGCGGCGCTCGGATGTCAAAATAATAACACATCACGTGCATGTCCGAGCTCCATTCGACTAATCGTTACTTTTCGCATAATGTAACATAATACTCGGCTGTATTTATTGTTACACACATCTAATATATTAGAGATTTAATAAATATAGAAACAGTGCGCATACGAACGCGTACACATTTTGTATTTAGAATTTTTTAGAAGAAAAACTAAAAGTAAAAATAAAGTATCTAAAATAGGTCTCTCGAAAAATGCCATCTAGAAGAAGACAGAAAAAAAAAGTGTTCTCGAGACCGCGCCACCACGTGCGTCGATCCTCGGCGGGAGGTCGAGTCCCAAGACGGCTTTTACTCGAAAGAATCACACCCGATCTTAATTACCTACCCACGGGAGGGAAAAGCCTCTCGCCGTCTTTCGAGTTTCTTTAAAAAACTTTCTCGCGATATTATTACCCGGCCGGGTCATTCCGCGAGGAGCGCTAATCATGCGTGCACCGGCTGTAAGTACAGACCGGACAAGGAGTGAAACTCGATTTTCGCTTTACTGGGTCAGAAAGTACCCGCCGGATAAAAAGAAGAAGTTCATTTGCTCCTTACCATTTTCCACGCACTCACTCCCGATCGTATTTAAAAGTTTCACTTTTTTTACCTATCGAAGTGTGGTTTTTCGGTGCGGGAGAGATTGAAATCGAAGAGAGTTTGTTAGAAGAAATTCGCTCAAAAAATTAATTTACCTTTTGAAAGTTTTGTTTCTTGTAACAATTTTTACGATTTATATAAAAAAAGCATTCTATAAAATGGTCAACGTGGTGAAATATATATATATATATTTTTTTTGTCCGAACATAAACCGAACTAACCTTAAATTTTGCTAAAAATACGGAATACCAGAGTTTAGGTAATTTATGGTTAACATGGGTTTTAATCACTGGTTTAAAGCTATTTTTAATTTAGCTCCGAGTTGTGAATTTGACAATTATCTTTGTGGGAAAATTACCTTGATGAAGAATAATTAGGTTCGCAAACATGACATTAAATTTAGAGGTCATTATGACTTAATCTTACCTGCATCTTGGGAAATTTTGTTTTCATGACTGCTAGTGGATTTTCTGAAAAATTCAGGTACCGGTTATTAACGAAAAATTGTGTTGCGTAAGTCTTTTTCGATGTAAATGAAACTTGTACAGTATTACTGATAAACTGCATTCTGATGTATTTCAAAAAGTTTTTTTTTTTTTTAATACTCAAAGTAAACTATATTTAAAGTTTTCTGTAATACTGCAATCAGCGTGTACCTCAGAAACTACTGCAGTTATAACTGTTATATATACATTATTTTACTTAGAATCTGAAAAAAATTAGTTTCTTGTACCGTGATGATTTATAAAATGTCTGTTGTGTCTGAAAATCATTAGAATCAGATCATTATTATCTCTGATTAATTTTTGGTTAGTTTTAAATTATTTTACTCTTTTAATTAACCGTTAATATCAATAGAATCGAGAATGGAATTTAATAATACATACTCCTAAATTTTCAAACTGTTATCAAATCATCAGACGAAATGTATTGCTTCATAAAAAAATGAACTTTTATTACTTTAAATTGTTTTCATCAGCCCCGAACTGATATTTAAGTCATAATTACACAGATTTTTTTTAAACTCCTCGGTTTCATATTAAAAAAGCATCAAAATCTTTCAACTCGATGCCTCTGAGAAAAAAAAGCCTCGTCAATTATCTCGCAATAAACCTGAGTCAGCGTCCTTCACCTCGCCTCTCTCTCTCTCTCTCTCTCTCTCTCTCTCTCTTGGTAGCGCATCCTTTATACGGTGAAGCATAAAACCGTCTCGTCATTAGAATCGTCCGCGTAATTACACAAAAGCTGCGGGGATGTATAAATCCCGTCTACCAGCAATTTCCTCCGACGTTTTTTTTCATCCTCCATCTCGTCTTTGGATACTCCCGCACGAAATATCAATCCGATTCCCATGTTAAGAAAAAATATTTCGTTTTTTGCTCGATGACACTTCGAATAAACCTAAAGTACGGAAAAAAAAAAACCGAGTTGCGGTCGGGTTCGTTGTTGTGGTCTAACTAACTTTTGTTCTTCCGGTAAGATCGCGTCCTACAGATCCCATGTAAAAGCTCCTTTTTTACAGCATTAAGTGTAAAAATCGAAAGTGCGCCGACTTAATTGTATAAGGATACATCGTAATTAACCTACGAATGGTTCTCATTAAGAAATAATCTATTGTTTCATCAAGACCTTAATTATTCGGTTTATCTGATTTAGAAAGGTATTTTATAGGTTTACGGAATTATTTTTCCATCGAGATGCTGGATTACCGATTTAATTTCACGTTTTCTAACCGCTTTGTGTTTATGAACTCTTACATTCAATTGAATTGAATTTAGAAAAACTACAAATCGCGTGATGTGTGTGTAAAATATTCTTCTCAAAAATAACCGATCTTTTGTAACTTCATCACGTACTCATGATCATTTCAAAAAAGGCACTGTAATTCCATTTCGATTTCTAATTTGGTTATTAATCCCCCTGGAAATGTAAAATTCTCCACAGTCTTGGTTCGACAAAACGCTTTTCTCGGATTTTCCCAGGACGCACAATACTCTGGGGGGGAGGCGAAACAATGGGAACCGTATTATCGGGGTCCAGGCTCGGACCATGAACTGACCCATTTCTTCGATCAATGGGGGGATTGGGATTTCGGAGAAAATTACCTAGTTGGCCTGGTGTGTTACACGAAATGGGATTGATTTTTTGTCTGGCATCCTTGAGATTGCTTGGATTTTTTTTTTTCATGGGAAAGTTTCAGGCTTAGGGTTTTTTTTTTTTTTTTTTTTTTCTTCGGAACACGGGTGGTTTTAAAAGACCCAACCAAAAATCTGCGAGCTTTTAAATGTACGTCAAAAACTTTTTCTAACCCATAATGAAAGATGTAGTTTGTATTTTTACCGAAAAGACGATATTAAATTAAAATTTCAGTTAGCAATAAAATAGTATATTACACACCGGGCACTGGAAAAGTATTAGCTAGTCCTAGCAAACCCAAATTGACGCCAGAGCCGAAGGCGAGGGTGTCAAGGGTTTGCTAAGGGTTAGCTCATACTTTTCCAGCGTCGTGTGTAATGTTTTTTTCTACACCAGGCAAGGAAAGTTCAAACTCCCTGTTTGGGACAAATCAGAAAGTTTGAACTTTCTGCGCCGTGTGTTGAAAAATACTTTTCCCAACAAACCCGAAAATACTCTTTTTAAAAGAATTTTTATGAGATCATTAATTGATGAATTTATTATTTGTTACAGCAATACACAAAGAAAAACCCACAGAACACGCAACTGATAGACAACCTCGACAAGTACTACTACTGGACGAGGACGCAGGGACTCTTCAGGATATGCTTCCCCAAAAAGCCACCAAAGGGTAAGTTTCACAGCGCATCTCCTCTCTTAATACTTGCTTTCACTCGAACAATGCACTTACCTCGGACAATCGCGATGAACTCTGAACCTGCCGGCGCCGGCTTCTTGAGTCGTGATCGCGCAATTCTTCTATTCGGGAAGCAGATGCTCGCAAATTTCGAGATTTACGACAAACCGTTACGCAACGACTGATTAAACCAACCTTTCTCGTGAATTATTATAGCCCGCGTATACACTAATGATGTTTTCTGTCGGCTATCGGCTTGTTGAGTCTTGTACCCAGGCCCTTACATTTTCCAACGAAAGTTTTTCTGAAAGCCTGAGAAACTACGCGGTACACAATGCCAAGGATAAGCGTATTCCTAAGCCTCGGGGAAAAGCAAAAGAAAAAAAGAAATAGCAATAATCATATCCGCGTAACCGTTCGACACTTTGCTGGAAGCCTCGAGTCTTCTTCTGCTTCATTCCCATAATCAATAGATGCTACTTTCTACACCCCACGGGTAGAGCAGCGTAATTATGCTTATTTTCAGAGCTGAGAGCCGTTGCGGGTAATTGTAGAATTATGAAGTCAAATTTTTCGAGGGTTGGTGAACCCCCACGCAACGAACACTTCTATGAATCATATTTAATTTGTTGAACTAGAGAGTTTGGGCTTGGAAGAACCATTTAAATGAGCACTGGTTCGGCTGGTAATTTCGAATGTCTGCATAAATTCTGCAAAGTGGGTTTTAAAAGCTTTTTTCTAAGCTTCAAAAGTGAAACATCTTCAGTTTGATTTTTGAAGAACAGATTTTTTTTCAATTTGATGTTGCAAGTCGAAAAAAAAAAAAAATTACTATGAATAGGCATTTTAAGATGCTCATGTGGTGTTAGTAGAGCACTGCCAGATTTTTACAATTAATAATTAATTTCTTAAAAATTTAAGAAAGAAAATAATAACCGAATCAATGTGTGGTGAATGGCTTAGTAGGCAGAGAATTGGACTAGATTTCCAAAGGTCGTCGGTTCTAATCCTACTTCTAGTTATTTCAGAGTAACCAGAAAATTCGGTTGAATCAAAATATTGATAATACTGATCGTTTGAAAAAAAAAAAAAAAAAAAAAAAAAAAAAAAAAATGTAATGTTTTCCTCGATATTTTCATAAATGAGTTTTTTTTGGTCAAATTATTCGAATAAAACCGAATTTAACTTGGAATTGTAGATGCACGCAAAAGTTAATATTGTTAACAGTTTTTGGATTACAAGTTGAAAATAAGTAGTTTTTGAAAAAGACCACTGCTAAACTATGTCTCAAAAATGTCTCACATCCTAGAACCTTCTTATCATTTAGTTATGAACTTTTCATAGGTATTTTTGACTAGTTTAATTGTAATTTTTAAGATAATAAATAGTATTTATTTTTCATTTTTCTATTCTGGCCCCCTTGAATCAAACTGAAAGTCATCGTTTTCATTGAAAAAACCCACCGTCATTTCTCTTTGTTTTGATTTTCTACAACAACAAATTCTTCATGCATTTTGAAAAATCTGCAACCAAGAAAACGAAAGTACATAAAAAAAAACACTATTATTATCAAAACTCTCGTTCTTTGTTTTCTCCTAGTTAAAAGCCTTATGAAAAACCTCAAAAAACCTCGTACACTTCATCTCCCGGTGTGAAACTGTAAACGACAATCGGCCAACAAAAACAGCTCGACGGGTATGTTATCCGAAAACGCGTGCATATAATACCTCGCTCGCTTTGCTTTTCTCCGGCGCGGTGACCGAGTGAAAGTTGTAACTTCGATACGGTGGTATGCGCCGGGGAGAGAGAAGACTCGCTCGAATTATTAACAAAAAAACAACTTGGAAATTACACCTGGCCTGCTGACCGGATTCGTCGTGGGATTATTCATTTGGGCGAGCATTTGGGGTACAATGAATCGACGCCTGTTATTACGCTATTAACGCCCCTGGGTTTTGTTTGAATTAGGTAATAATTGTAACTGTCGTTTAAAATACAATCGGAATCATGACACCTGCAGGTGTGAAGGTTATTTTATTTTATTAAATGAATTTCTTGAAAAATACGAGTGATTTAGGGTTGAATAAAATCGATCGGCACGAGGAACGATGGAATGTAAATCGACAGCTCGTAACGGGTCGCGCGTCCGAATTACCGTTAACCCTGCGGGGGCTGATTTCAGTAATCACCATTGGATGAGCCGAGGCTTCCTAGGAATGACAAGCGCTCGGTATTTTTGCAAAATGGATTTTCAAAAATTGTTATCTTTGCGGTTCTCTTGGTTTGCGACGTCAAATTCAAGTCTTCAAGACAAGAGAATTATTTTGATGACGCTTGTAGCTAGTCTTCGCCGTACTGAGACTTTAGATTCGAATCTGTAATCAGAATTATAACTTGAAAAATTTTGAAGCTTCCGAAAAAATGTAGTAAAAGTTATTTTACTAACTTTGTGAAAAATTGTGACAATAGCACATTATTTATCTTGAATTTTAAAAAGAAGTCGCTTCAATTGTGAGAATTTCTTTTGTAAAAAATCTATACCAAGAGAAAATTTAGTGTTCTAAATATTTAAAACAATCGCGGTTTGATTCGAGCATTCATCCAGCCCAATCTCAATAGTCCAGAAGTTAACTTCATTGACTGAACTAAAAAGTGCAGGGTTTTTAAAAGTATTAAAAAAAACTAACTACAACCCTGACAATTTTTTTTTTTTTTTTTTTTTTCAATTAAGTAGATAAATTGTCCTTAATTATTGGTTTCAATAATTAGTAATGTAACAGCATTGGAAAAGAGTTGCTGCTGAGATTTGAACTTTCGATCTTTGGCTCACTAGTACAAAGCTGTGTCGCTTCAGCTATACCCAGACGCTATTTTTCCATCGCTTTATCGTACGATTTCAGAATGAAAATATGTGGTATATATATTTTTGTTTTCTATTGTTAATAAAAATTGAAAAATTATTTATTCATGAAAATCTAATGGACAAACATAAAAATGACGTTTTACTTTATGAAGAATAAAATATAATATGTTAAAAACGAGATATTAATTATAAGAACAGAAATATACACAAAAGCCACTGTACTGTAAAGCAAAATTCAAAAAGAATAAATTTTCCGGTTTCCATAAAATTGGAATTAAAAATTATTCTTCTGCGATTAACAGCGCCGCTACTTTGATCTTTCTCATTGCAACTACACTAATTTATCAATTTTCACGAAATTTTCCATCTTTTAAAATTTCCTTAAAGTTTTGATTAATGTGTAAATCAAGATTCACATTCCTCGGTTCAGCATTCTTCACACAATTTTTCTCACACTCAATTCACTGATTCTTCATTGAGAATTCCCGTGCGTATGCACCAAGCAACCATAAATAACATTCCAGTACTCTAAAAAATCCCGGAGTTTTCAAAACTGCTCCACCGATGTTCGAAAGTTGATTAAGATAATTTAAAAAAAATAAATAAATAAAGAACATCCTCCGCGACTTTTTTTTCGAAAACGTGAAAGTTTTTTCGAGGATTAACGTTATATAACCAGAGCGTCGATGATTGGTGCAGGCTCTTTAGGAGGGAAACGCGTATAATTGTTTCTCGCCATACCGCGGCGCAGGACGTCGCGTTGTCTCGTTATCTCGACTTTCTTTCGGAAGTCTTCGGAACTTTACAGGGCCGTGAAAGTCACCTTTTTGAACACTCGTTGCGCAACGCGAGCAAGAAAAAATAATAATAATAATAAAAACCAATCATCATGCACTTGTGCACTTGTAAATGTATTGGAATCATTTCGATTTATCTTGGGAATATAATGTTTTAGAGAAATCTTGTGTATTCAAATGTCGAAAAATTATCAAATAACGGGTACTTTCTCCTCGGGGGTATCAGACGTAGAAAATTATTGTTGTAAAATAACTTTCCAATGAAGTTGTGAGTGCGTTGAAGTTTTTTTTTTTATAATCGCAAATCGACGTAACACGCGAATTTCGATAACGTCCAATTAGATCAGAGCTCAAAAAAATGTATTTTCACATGGACATAAATTGTTAGTCTTATAATTTTTACACTTTAATTTACAACATAATGAAAATTGTATATTTAACAAGGCACTGTGTTGCACTTGGAAAAAAAGAGGGTTTTAATAGATTTTAAAAATTTTAAGTAATTTGAAAGTAGTTTGGATGAACGTTCACTAATAGCCCGAGGCCGTAAAATAAGAAAACCATAATGCTCGTTTAGGGTATAGGCAGGTAGGATAAAAAAAAAAAGGCTTCTTCACAAGTTTTCTCATTAGAGACCACCAGAACCGTTAGTTTAAAGTTGCGCCGTGGAAATACAGTACTTATTACTGTAATATAATAATGTTGCGAGGTGCAGCGCTGCCACGACGAAAGTTGCCTCGCGTATTTCCGTGTCCATGCTAATTGAAGACTCGTTACGTCATTTTTTAAATGTCGAGCGATTTCGGACTATAATGCGACATTTATTCCGTGTATTGTCTGGTTGTGATCAAATTAGGTAGGTAAACGCTATTTGACCTGGTTAAAGAAATAGCTGGCTTTAAACGTGCATTTATCAAAACGTTTATTTATATTCATTTCGTATTACACAATTGTGCTTTATATCATTTAGAATTAGTCACAAGCAGTGTAACCATGTCTGGAAAAGTAAAAAGTTGTCGTAAAAGTACAATACATAAAGAATTTACATATTAGTGAATCATTGATTTATTTTAATTCAAGGCTTTATTATTTGAAATAAACCAATGATACAAATTATTTTTAAAAAAAATTGACAAGTTCTGTCACAGATTATAAACACAGTATACAAACATTGATCAATATGTTGAGATCTATACATGACCAGTTTGAGATAATATTGTCTGTATGTATTCATAAAAATCAAAATTTTTCAACCATTATTAAAAACGTTTGTCTTATAACTTGCGCAATATAAACCATGTAAACCAAACAGAAGTAGTGGAGTGTAGCATGCATTTGATCGATAAACGAAAATTTCTGTTGGAATATGAGTAGCATTAAAAAAATCAATATTTATAAATCAATATTGAACTCATTATTTTCAAGCTTAGAGTTGTAGAGTTTCCAACCTATAGCTAGCAGAAGAACAATGAAAGCTCGATAAATAAGTGAAAATTCGTGTTTGAATATACGAGGGCACTGTCGCATTTAAAGAGACCGCTCAAACTTTCCATCAATAAACTCCTGCACATGCAGATCGAAGAGCTATGTCATTATGACCCAGGAGGAATCGTGACTGTCCCATTGAACAATCGTTTGGAAGCTAACTGTCGCTGTTGGAATTCTCTTACGCGAGCAAAAATTAAATCACCCGCTCGGCGAGTGAGATAATCCGCTTCCTCGGCGTCGGGATGCCCGGAAGTTTCGGGTTCCCGCGTGGGAAGACGACAGGTGCTGAGAAGAGGGCTCAGAGCCCACCTGCCGAGGAGTCCTCGCCGTGTTTTATTTTTCGCTTCCTTATAACGCGGTAGGTCGCCTTATCCTGGATCTCCTCCTTAAACAGCTGAATGTTTATTTTGAAAGCTGGTGCTTAAATTAATTACGGATACTTTAGTGAAATTGCACTTCCTTAGAGGTCTTAAAAGACAAGATAATGGTTTTTGTCTTTATTGATATTTGCGGATCACTCTAGGGCAAGAGGTTTTGAGCTCGATAGTTGAAGTACTGATGATACTCTAATTCTTCAGTTTAGACTTTATTTATAAATAAAAGAAGCTTAAATTTTTCTGACCAAACATTTAAAGTAGTTTTGAAAATAAAGTTCAGTGCCACAAATTTGACTTAAATGAAGCTAAACTAGCAAGTGTTCTGCGTAGCCTAATCCTAATGATGGCGCAAAAACAATGTAAAAACTGCCTTTGCTTGTTTTCCCCTCTTCGAAAAGAACTGAACAAAAGATTAGATTACAAAAAGAGATACAGATTTTTTTTGGAGCAAGCTATTTTTTGGGAATCGTTAAAAGAACAAACAGTGCCGGGCGATTCGACCTTTAAGTTTTGCAATAGCGTTGAGCAACTGGAGAATCAGATCGGTTCGGCCGCTGATACGATAAGAGCTCCACTCTACTTTTACTTTTTCTCAAATAATCAGAGTAGTTAAATGATTAATATTGATGCAAACTATTATTATCTTCAAATTATTTTAACACAAAAAATAGTCTTCAGTTCGTCCAGGACTCAAACTTTCTCTCTAGCATCGTTCAAAACCAAAGCACCTTAAATCCTTTCCAAGTATTTACAACTTGCTCCCGCAAAGACCGACCCTTGCGAAATTATTCTAAAAACAAAGCTTCTTTTTCGTCTAAAAGTACCTAAAATCGGTGTGTGCAAGCAAAGCAAAAGAGGCCATCGCTGTCGAAAACGTAACCGGAAGCAGGAGGATTCGTTGCGTCGTCGGCCGGAAGCGCCGTAGCGGAACGCCGAAACCGATAAGGCGCTAGCGAGCAATAATAATAAAAAGAGAAGACCAAGTACGAACCAGAAGAAGAAGAAGAAGAAGAGTAACAAATGCTCGGGCTTACGTGCACTCCAGCCAACGGTACATCGACGCGCATCATAAATACTGCCCTTTTTTGTTTTTTGTGCTTTTTTCTGCTGCTACTGTTGCTGCACCGGGCTGCGGGGGAGTGAACAATCGCGTTTTATGATGGGACGCATTATTGTTCGCGTAACGCGGACGATTGTATAACTCAGCGCCTTTATCTTTCCTGCAGGTTTAGCCGTGGTGCGTGACGATCGACGCGGCTTTTTTAACGGTCATCGATTTATAAGTGAATATCCTGCGGGAGTGTGATTACATGCTTTTTCGAGATCGAATCTTTTTACCGTGTAAGATACCTCTGATCTGATAAAAATACGTTTCTCGGTTGCGCGTCGCAATGTTTTAGTGGAGTATAATTTAACTGTGAAGGGGGTACCCAAAATAAATTTCATATTCAATAAAAGTAATACTTAGAAGAAGTCATATTTAATCAACAATGAATCAAGGGTTTTCAAAACCATGCAGACAGATGGTATCGATGAAAGCTGTGATCATTAAGCTTGAATAAGGTTTTTTCTTAGATATATCGACAATTCCTAACAAATTCCAGTCATTCGTTAGGACTAAAAATTTAACATAAAGTCAACCAGATACAAAAATGCGTGAGGCTTTCTATACAAAATTCTGCTAATTATCAACTGAAAAATCAAAATAGCAACGATTGTGCAGATCCTTAGCTTAATCGAATTTTGAACATGATCATAAGTGTAAGAAATTCATTTCACAATAGTATAAACTCTAGACAAAAGACCAATTAAAAATTTTTAGTACACTATAGCGTATGAAATTTTTGTTTATAATCTCGAGTATAATCTACGTAAAGCTTATTACTTAGATTTTTACAACGAGTCTTGAATAATAGGACAGCATTTTTCTGTTACTTCTATCATGTATTCTCCACTTATATTGACACATTTCAACTCAAAAACATTTAAAAAAATGTTGATCAAAAGTTCAAGGAACTCGACCGCGATTCCCCGCATGAATGATAGCAAAATTCAGTTTTGAATTAAATGCGAGCCAGCCGCTCATTACGTGTAGGCATCGCCGGAATACCTCGATGGCCGTAATCCAAAAAAGAAACCGTAAGGTCTATCATCCTAAGCAACAATTATCGGCCGTTGGGTCAAAAATTAAGCAGGCCGTGCTCGTGCTCGATTATCATAAACAAACCCGCATGACAAAGGAGCCCAGTTTACAATTTCTTTGTCCGAAAAAGCCCTACGAGTTTTCCGAAGTCCCCCGTGTTTATAATACCTCATGGCAGGACTCGAAGATAAGCCACGTAACAGCGATCGTTGACTCTCTCTCTCTCTCTCTCTCTCTCGCGAGGTAAATAACTGTAAAACGGCGCTGCTCCTCCTCGGCTGCTCTCACGTGCCTTATTTTCACCACCGCACATATATTATAAACTCTCTTACCCACAGGTGCGACGCCGCCTTTTTTTGTTGGTGATAAAACATACACTGCTGGGTGACCTTTGCGTCTGAGGATTTCTTTGTGCGAGAAATCTGCTGGAAGAAATTCCTTGCGCGCAGATGTTCTGGGTTGTAGAAAATATCTGACGTTGGTTCTTCTTTGTGCAAAAGTGTTTCATCGAAGCTAGTATTTATCTGCGTACTTAGACTCGTCGATAAAATTTCACTTACATAGGATTTGCAATAAATTTTTTATTTAATAAATGCGAAAAAAGAATAAGTCAGAATTAAACCTTACCTGCGACAACTACGTAATCCGTTCAAATTTCATGATTATTTATTCATTATTAAATATTTACATCAAAATTATTGCTATTATTATTTACATTAGTTTAAAAAACTTGAAAATTTATGTACTTTCAATGATTATTTACTGTCGAATTTTAAGCTGTATTGACTTTAGGGTTTGGGTAGGCATTAATAAATAAAAAAAAAAAAAAAAAAAATTTACAGTCGAAGCTTTTAGTTTTTCTCTATACGGTTAGCACTATGAATTTGTGAACAAAGTTACCTCTTAGTTAAAAAAAGCTCTCAACAATTTTTGACCTCACCTGTTACTTTGAGAATCCTCAACATAGACAAAGCCAGGGACTTATCCAAAAATCTGAAAATAAAAATTTCTTTGATTCTCATCAGCTCATCGAAGTCTCTCCACCCGAGATTTCTTCGAGATTGTGCCGAGCCAGCCGAGCCCGCGCACCGTTGCGCCGTATAGAAATTGCGCATTACCTTTTGCGTTATTGCTTTAACGGAAATTACGTCTGTCTGAATTATTCATTTATGAAAAAAAAGGTAGGGATCGAAAGAAAAAAAAGAAGAAATAATCTCTTTGCCTTATACTTTACACGATCTTTATGAAAAATCTTCGTGTATAAAATTACATTCAATTTAGATTCCTAGACAGTCGGCCGAAGTTTAAATATAATAAACCGCACTGCAAACTTTGATTATGGTTTTAAATGTCCATAAATATATTCTTTAAGTGGGCTAATTGTTGGATTCGGTATTCAAGTGACGACTCCTAAACGGCTAAACCGAACCAATCGATAATGGTTACGAGCTTCCGGACCGAATAGCGTCAGTTCATTTAGCCGTGAACTAATTATCCCACGTATGAATGACTGGGCGGGTTTACGTGAAAATTGTAATACCGATTTATCGATGCGGCAATGTGCAAGTAATCCGCGTGATGAAATAACATCGCGACTCCCGGCTTATTTTTTCGGATGACTCGCCCTTTTTTTTTTATTAAGGCCTCCTTGAAATTTGTTGCCCATCGAAATCGTTTTGGAGTCATCTAAAAGTCATTTAATGCCTACTCTTCTCAAGCAAGATTTTGAAATTTTCAACGCTGATTCATCCACACTCAATTTTTTTTTTTTTTTTAAATAATTCCTATGATTCCTGCGTTTGCACATAAAAAATGAAGTCATCATTATTCAATCGACACTTCCGGAATTTTCATAAACTTGTTTGCCCATGCCCGCGCAATTTACATCACAACTAATGAATTTCAAAGGATGGAGAAGAGAACCAGAAGCGATTATTTAACACACGCGATGCTGCCGAGGAGACTCGCGTAATTGCAACTAGCTGCCTTATAGAAATTTACCGTTGCTCGCTGGAGGAGGTGGAGGAGAAAAATATGGAGTGCGGCTCGGCAGCGCCGGCTGCATTCTGGGTCGGATCCTATATATCCCCGACGTCGTCTCCTGGGCTTAGGTTTTCGAGGTCTCATCATCATCATCTCCTCCTCCTCCCACAGACGCAGAAGGCCGCGCGTGGCGTAATGCCTGCACCGCACCGCCCACCGAGATTTTCCTTTGATGGGTGCGTGTGCGAGCCGCAAGCTGGATTTTTTTTCTTAATCGTTTGCGTCAGATGTGCGTTGATTTTATTTTGCAAGACGAGCTTTTGAAGATTAATATGAATAAATGACCTTTTTTGTTATACTCGACTTTGACTAATGGAGCGATTGTTTCAGAAAACTCGAGTCAAACCGTTTTATTTTGACTTTTTTCTTTGCGTGATACGGGTTAGAAACACACTTTGTCTGAAAGAGATGAACACTTGAAAAATATTTTATTTTTTAAATGAATGTTATCAATTGATAGAATCTAATCGTTTCCTTTTAATTTTTATGTTGCAGTTCAAACCTATTTGAGTCCAGTCGAGACACACTGCATGAACGTCGACTATTCACCACTTCCGGAGGATAAGATTTCCGAGGACAACAACACAAGATTAAGTAAGCCAAAACAAACTCCAACGCCTAATGATACAAATAAATAATAGCCGATCATTATTAATTCAATGATTTTTTCCAGACATGGGCCGCTCGGTAATAGCCCTCTTCATAATCGCCTTCCTGGCGATTTTCACGGCCTTCTGGACGGGCGTAGTCGGCTGTTGGAAGAGGTCACCCGGCAACATAACCGCGACCGCGATTCTCATGCTGCTGGCCTGTGAGTAAACCAACATCATCTCCCCTGAGATTAAAAAAAAATTTTCTCTGAAAAAAAAAAAACAAAACAAAAAAATTGCAGGTCTGCTGAGCGCAGGAGCAATGGGTCTTTGGCACGGGGTCGAGTACTACGAGAAGGAAAAGCAGGTCGGCGAGGAGTACTACCAAAAGTGGTCCGAGGTACGAATTCAGAACGATTTACATGAAAAACTCGCCGCATCCTCGACCTCCTATTGTCTTTTGCAATCGATGATTTTAGTTCTCGAAATTGATTCCTAATCAGCTGTTGCAAAAGCCACTTTGGCAGGACGAGATGACGATCGATACTGGGATTAGGAAATAATTATTCCGTCCGAGAGATGACTTCTTTCTTTTTTTTTTTACGTACAATTCCAGTTTCGAACGTCTCTACTACTAATTCCCGATGCGGCATTATCAGAGCGGTGGATTTCTTTTTTTGCTTAACGAGGGATTTCGAGTTGCGAAATCGTCATTGATTTACGTTCGTTTTTGAGGCTATCCGAGGCTAAATCAGCCGACTCTGAGCATGCCGCACGAAGAGCAGGTACAGGACGACCGAGATGCAGAGGCCAACAAGACTGGAACAATGATGCTGAACCACTAATATTACATCTTAGCCTTAACCACACTAACTACGGTTGAACAATGGAGCGAGTTTTGAAATTCCAAGTACGAAAAATAACATAATAATGTGTTGGCAGGACACATTTTTCACACCTCCGAGCCTTACGACAACGAAAAAAAAAAATAATAATAATAACAATAAGTCTTTTCTGAAGATCTCTTTTCACCCGAACTGTGAATCGACTGGAGGTACTATTCAGCTTTCTTTGCGAGAAAACAAGCGTGCATGAGAAACGAGCGGGTGAAACCGTCATATTTGCCAAAGTGAAACAATGCCACATCCGACAAACAAAACTTGGAATCTCGGAACTCACTCTCACGGACCCCGCACGAATTTCCAAATCAAAGAAGAAATTGATTCTAAAGAGCGTTTTTTAAAACTTGATTTTATTAAAATGGCTTATTCAAAATAGATAAATGGTAAAGAAAACAATCACCGATAAACTTAGAAGCAGTGATGACTAAAGTATCAAATTAATAAATTTTTTCATTGGTAGGGACAATAAGTTAGTAGTTGAAATCAAAATTACTTTTTTAAAAACACTTGAGCACCATAAGTTTTGCTATAAAAATAATTGAAGTCTAGTACTTTTGTTATCCCTGCTTGAAAGTAGATTTATATAAAAGAATCGATTTCTTCTTTCACAAATAACCAGAAGAACCTTCCCAAAAAAAATGTTTGCTCCAAAATTATAGCAACTGCGAGAAAACACGATTATCTGGTACGATTGGTCGTTTTACCTGGCCTGGCTGGGCGTAGCGACATGTCTGGCTACGATGACCCTGTTCCTGATAGCCGCAAGCTGCTTGCGGCGCGAAAAAGCTCGCGAGCGCGCCCAGAACATCCAGTACATAATGCCAGGTCGACTATCTTTGAGTATTACTTAACTCATGGTTGTTTTTTTTTTTTTTTTTTTTTTTATGCTTTTATAACAAATTTGGACGCTCGCGATTGGTGGTTGGACCCGGTAATAAAGGTGTTGAAGGACAACTCTGTAATATCGTACGACTGGTCGTACGTGGTTGCTTGGGTCGGCGTCGGTTGGTCGTTGGTCAGCGCAATACTGTTTAGCGCCTCGGCGATTTGCTTGAGGGGAGAGAGAATGCGGGAGGAGGCCATGAACATGCAGTATCTTATGCCTGGTATTTAACATTTTTTTTTACTTTTATGTTTTAGTACTTTATTCTTATAAGTAGATTTGTTATTTATTTATTTACTTAATCATTTTAACCGTTATGAGCATTATATCTCTTACATATTATCAAAGTGAAAAAAAAAAAAATTTTAAACTTAAGAGTGCGAGAGATATAGTTCTAGTTTAATTACTACCTTAACATAATTTATGATAAAAATAATTATAAATCCAAGAATAACTTTTGAAGTTCTAAATGCGATTAAAACTTTTACATTAGCTATGGATGTATACAGTTTTGAATAATCATCATGATCATTATCACCATCATAATCATTAATAACCAACGGAATAAATAATAATGCTTGAAAATAAATCTCTAACATATCGCCTGGTGAGGGCTTACAAAAAATATTATTATTAAAAATGGAAAAGAATAAAATTCGAATAACTGATCAAAACTCAGATTTTTACTTAAAAACATTAATTAATTTAACTTAACTCTTTTTCATTACATAAAAATTCTAAAATTATAACAAATTATATTTTTCCTCAATAAGTCTTAAATTATTATTATCATAAATCATAAATAAATACCACCAACTCGTAAATATCTGAAAAATAGCCACGAATAAATATATTTGATAAAAATCTTTTTTTCTGCAACTGACATTTGAGTTTTAAGTCGAAGCTATTAATACCAATAATAATAATAATTTATCTCCATAAAGCGTCTAACAAAAGCTTTGTCGTCACAAATTCAAATCATAATCAAGTATCAATAAATAAACATGAAGTTTAAAAAGCTAGCATCACTCCACACACATTATCAATAGAATTATGAAAATTTTAATGTGCTTCTGCGAACGTATAACTTATGTTTATGCAAATTATCTGGGGTTTATAATGAGGCAGAATCTCTGAAATTCACTATTAAAATTATAACGAACATCTTTTATGTTTGTAAATTAAAAAAAAAAATCTATTTGTTTTTACAACAATGTTCAAATTAAGAATGCGGTTGAATTATTTTTAAACTATCAGGTTATGCAAGGAGGCACTGTCTATAAAGTATAATTTTTGCTCTGCAACTGTCATAACCTTCTCAAAAAAAAAACTCGTAATAAAAAAATTTCACCCTACTACTCATTGATTAACTTTTTTTAAACCCTAAAAATAAATTTGAGGATAGTTTCATAAATCTTTTTGTATCTATCTATACCACTTTTCGTGAAAAGCTCAACTTTCATTCTTGATTGTTTACTTCATTTTTTTAAAAAATCCACCAAGCCTGTGGTTAAGTTTCTAAAATTCTAGCATGCCACGCCCGGTACCCTTGAAAATACGAATTAAAAAAAAAAGAGTGGGGCCGGATCGAAGTATGAAATTAAAGAAGGCTCGATAAAGTTCTCGTTATTAATAGGAGTCGCGTCTAAAACTTTTACTCGATTTTCCTTACGCTCTGTTTGACGAAAAAATTAGTGTGACTCTGCGTCACGCTCCAGCTCGGCTGCACTTTCTAACGAATCATGCATATCTCGCGAAAATCCTGCCTTTCGCGCGTCCTTGATGGGCAAAATTGCCGCGGCGCGCCGCCTCGTGGGCTAGGATTAAATCTCTCGGCTACTTCGCTGCAATAAAACTTCTTCTGTTTACCCTCGGATGAATCCTTTTTTTTTATCTTCTATTTCCTGTAGCTGAATCAACCAAACTCGACTTTAGTCATCGTGAGTTGTGGGAAAAAATTTTTTTTGCTTCTCTTGTACCAACAAGTTGTTTTGATAAAAAAATAAAAATAAAAATAAAAAATAAAATGAATACCAGACTTCTAACTAATAAACTTTTATGATCTATAAAGATAACAAACCTCAGAAAGTGTACTAAAATAAATGGTAATTTTTTCAAAAAATTTATTAGCGTGCGTACCTAAAAAAAAAAACAAAAAACAAAAAAAAATTAAATTATACTCATAAAAGATAAACAATGATTACAAAGGATACTAAAGCCCATTCACTTAAACGAGGTAAAACGATTCTTTTGTACCTTTCATTCACCCATTTGAAAGAATTTCTCCTCGGTTTATCATTTACCAATCACGAAAAGAGACAGTAAGCTCGATTCAATAACGGTGCCCGCTTATTTTTTTAAAACGACGCCGCGCCGTGCGAGTTCAAAGGAAAAGTCATCGCGCGTATCGCCACAGGTGCAGGTATGCGTAAATGAGTATGGGTGTACAAGACGAGCTCCTTCCGGTGCGTCGGCACACTTCCCTAAATTTCGAACCCGTAATTGACGCTGGTTATCTTCAAGTTTCTTCGTATTTTTTAAAATTTTTTAATTTTCTTCCTTTGTATGATTCGAATTTGAAAATTTCTGTTATCTTTCAAAGTAAATCTTGAACATGGGTTTTTTTAAATTGAAAAATTTCTAGTTTTACTTCCAAGCTGTTCTTAAACACTTTTATTTGAAGTCAGTGGGGTGTATTTTTTAAGAAACTTAAGAAAAAAATTTTTATCTATATATCTGAGAAAATTGTTAAAAAAACAACTGGCTTCGTCTGTATCATCAATAAATTTTTTCTTCAAATCCAATTTATCAGGAATTACATGGATGTGCTAAATTAAAAACTTTCAAGTCACGAAATCAGCAGGGAGTTAATAAGCGATAATATCCACTATCGTTTTCATCTTTTTCCAATTATATTAAACAAGAATCAAGTTAAACTCGAGAAAATTTTTAATACGAGCCACAGTTTTTTGTTGTTTCGAAACCAATAAGATAAAATTGTTAAGAGAAAAAAAATTTTAAATATCGGGAATCGGTTGGTTCGAAACCCTCATTAAATTTCTCTAAGTTATAGGTAGCACTATATGAATTATGTGAGATGAGATTCTTGTTATTTTCTTTTATATTTGAAGCTGGGTATTGCCTTAGAAAGTACTAGTTATATTTAAATTTGTGAGTTTTGGTTGATTTACGAGCTTTTTTTTTCGTTGAGAATTTTTATTTTCCCCATGTTTAGAAATAAAAGTTATTTACTTTCTGGGAAAGATAATTTTTTGTTTTGCTCGATGAAAGCGTTGGTTTTTTGACTTTAAAAACTTTACTGTAGAGAAAGTAAAGTAAACATGTACATAAATAAGTACGACTTTATTCATCATCGACTAATATTCATTTTCACATCATTATCATCATTGATAATCTCATGGCTTGATTCTAACTATTACATGTACTAACTAGTTTTATTAAATTTTACTACTAAATTATTTAAAAATAGCCGTTAAATTCGTAAATAATCTTTTCAAAAAATAAAACACATATAAAGAAATTTTTAATAGTGTTGAGTATTCATTTTCTTTTCACTTTTTTAAATCGTTTTTCTCCAACAAAAAATTCATGATTTTATTTGAAAATGAAATGATAAGATTTAAAGTTAATTATTTAATTACAAAAATAAGAATTTTTGTGATTGTTTGATGAAAAACTCTTAAATTGATTAAAGAACTGCTTAAAAATTTTCAAATCCAAGCCCTAGTTTTTGGGCTCGTTAATAAGACCCGAATTTTAAAAATTTGAATCAAAATCTAAAAATTGTGTATCTTTTCAGTTTCGACTGACTCATACTCATAAGTCAATTAATTTTAAGTTCTGAAGACTTGATTTTTAAACTCACTTCAAGTTTTTTCTTAGAATTCAAAGATTTAAATTTTATAACTTATAAGTCTTCCAGAAATACTTAAACTAAAAAAAAGAATTATCCATATATTCATTCAAAAACTGACCTTACGATTTTTGTATTCCACAGTGTACCCGCAGAAGCAGCAGGCGTACGCGTACACAACCGGATACCCAGCACCAGCAGCCTACCCTGGTCCTTACTACCACGGCTCGCAGGCCTACGGACCGTACAACTACTGAGCTAACCGAGGAGTCGTCGGCCACGGCGATGTCATCGTCATTGGGGACTGAGCATCGGGCATCAATCCTCTCGCCTTTTTTCCCACTTGAGATCGGCTGAAGACAATAAAACCTACGATCGAGTGTGTGTGTTTTTCCATAAATTCGCAAGATGACTGTAAAAATAGTTGCGATTTTGTTTGACAACATCGATTTCTCTCGCTGATCCGTTTTCTTTTTGATACAGTATTTTATGGATCGATTTTGGAATTGATGTTGTCAACCACTTCGACTGTAAAATATACCTGCTGATTAATCTTCTTGTGGTTTTATACTTTTTATATAAAGTAAATACTTTTTATGTGAAAATTTAATAATTACACCTGAGAATCGTCGACTGCTTAATGAAATTTTCAAATCAAATGTGCTTGTGTTATAAGTATGTGTAAGGATGTAGATTACTGAGACTTTTTTTTTACTTAAAAATTATAGTTGCGATTATAGTGACTTTTTTTTGTAAAAAGTCAATGCTAAAAGACCATTTGTACTAAATATAGCTGTATAATTTGCTCATTCTAGGTAGTGCGATAAAATAGCTTTGTCGATTTAAATAGTTCAAACCGATTGAATGGATATCAGCGTCAGGTTTAAATTGTAGAATCTGCAGTGTGATAAACATGAAAATAAAAAATAGTTAAAAGCATGTCAGAAGTTTCATTAGATTCAATGTGAGAGTAGATTTTTGTCGTCAAAGTTTGAAGATTCGCTACTTGAATTTGTAATTTTACTATAGTTATTATTTGAATGTGCGTTTTTGATTATGATAAAATTATAAAAACTGCAATAAAAAAAATAATAAAAAAATTAAAAAAAAAAACTTTCATGTATAGAAAGTGATTTCAATTTTTAAAATATTTTTATAATTAATTTAAGCTAAGCGGTAACAAGTAGTGAATAAGAATAGTGAAAACAAATGATTTTGATTAAGCGTTTGATCGTATATAAATTGTAGATTTCTATGCAAAAAGTTTATGAATTCAAAATTTTTCTTTAAATTATTTTGTAAGAAATGCGATGGTAATGTCTGACTATACCGTCGATTATTAATTATTATATTTAATGTTGCGTTACACATTAACCCCTACTTGTATTGTTTTACGCCAGTTTACGATTACGTAAAATATTTTTTATAAAATCATTCTAAGTACCGTGGACGAAAAAAGAACTTAGTTTGAGAAAACTAAGTTCATTTTTTCTTCCTTCCAAGGTCATGTATACATTTCATCTTTTCGCGTGAATGTTGTAAAGCGACGTAAAAAAATTTCGTTAGTAGATATTAATGTACTTACATAAAAACTCTGTACTTATTTGTTTCGTTCATTTTTTTCTATCATCGTAATATTATTAAAATTACGTCGTAGTCCATTGTCTCATTTCCGACTGTTTACAATTACAATAAACTTAGAAAATTTTCTATTTTAAATGAATTTGCCTTTTTTATGAAAAAATTCCACACCCTTTAGAACTCTTTCGAATGAAAAAAAAATACATACATATTCTGTACTTAAAAATATTTTATTCTATTTTTCTTATAAGTATTTATAAAATATAAGATTGATGTATATAATCTTAAGTATGTTAATGCAAGTATGTCGTTAAAACTTGCGCTGTTGTAGTTTAAAAGAATCATGATGAGAAACCGAACGATGGTATGTTGATCGACGGGTGATTAATAAATTACATACCTAAAATATTTTTTAACCAACATAAATTCAAAAACTTCAGTTTCTCCATTAAAATTCAAAGTAACCAGAAAAGGGTCCCTTAATAATTATTGTCCTAAGTTTTTACACAGCGAGAAATCCACCTTCAACGGGAATACCAGCACCAGTTGTCATTGAGCTTCTGTCGCTCAGTAGAAACACGGTTGCATCAATGACCTCGTCAACTTCTGCAAGTATAAAATCATTTTTGAAATTATAAACTGCGTAAGCCACGAAATTTTTCTCAAAATTACCTGCAAACCGACCAAGAGGAATTTTGCTCAACATTTCCTTGGCCTTAGCTGGATCGCTCCAGCCGAGCTTGCCCATTTCTGTCATTACAACTGTGGGATTGACGGTGTTTACTCGGATGTTGAATGGACCAAGTTCCAAGGCCATGGTTCTGTAAACAAAATTTCCAAATCAACGTCTTTTATCAAACTACTTCTACTAAACTATACTATTACTTGGTCAACATGTCAACTGCCCCCTTGGAAGAACAGTACACAGCATGATCCTTGAGGGCGCAGTGGCTCGCCTGGGACGATACGTTGACGATGCTACCCGCGACTTTCCTCTCGATCATGTTTTCAACAACCACTTGTGAAACATTGACGATCGACTTGACGTTGACGTCGAAGGTGATATCGAAATCTTCCAACGTGGCTTCCCTGAACGGCTTCAACCGCGCGACTCCTGCGTTGTTTACAAGCATGTCTATCGGCAGTACGCTCTTAACCGCTTTGCGAGTTTCTTCCCAGTTTCTCAGATCCACGCAGACGGTTTTTATCTTGGGGTCCAGCTTGACGAGCTCCTCCAAATTTTCTTTTGTTCGAGATAGAGCGATCACGGTGGCTTTGTACTTTGACAGTCTCAGAGCCAGGTCCTTTCCGATTCCTAATTAAAAAAAAAAGTTTAAAAAACTAGATAATAAATGTACAAAGAAAAATACAACTGAGCTTTTTTTATTTTGTTGAAAAAATTATTATTTGGATATCGTGTACCTTGTCCCGCTCCAGTGACAAGAATTCGTTTTCCTTCGAAGCTAATGTTCATTGTAAAAGTTTATGTTTTTGATCGACGATCGCTTGAATTCCTCCACAGTGCTTCAAAAATAATGTGTGCACACTGAAAATCAGAAGAGGGGACTGTTCATTGGGATGTCGATTATACCCGAGGAGAAAAAAGTTTATCGTGGAAGGGGAAAGTTCACTTGATATTGACGCGATAGCGTGTTTAGATTTCTAAATGTGACTTTGAATGCATCGTAATCTTTTTTTTAAAATCGTTCGTCTTTCTAGAACAAATTTATTCCATGCAAAAAATGTAGGCATTTTGCCTTCGCAATTTTGTTATTATTAATTTTAATGCAAAAATTTATACTGAAACAACGTTACCTACATTTTTAGTTTATCAACAAAAAAAAAAAATTCAGATTTAATGTTTAAAAATTTTGAATCTTGTGTTCTCAACCAATCACATTCATTTTAAAATACTGACATTCTTTTTGGCCTTTGTGAGGGGATTTTATTCACAATACAAATTAACAATTTATTACAAAAAATAATTAAAAAACTTTTAAAAAAATAACCAATTAAAACTCTTCAAATCATTCACTCGCGCTTACTCCGTGTATACGTACCAAACAAATCACCAAAAAACCCTCACCGTATAAGCCGGACTTTCAATTGAACGCAAAATGGTTTACAGTAGGACGGCTCACTCTCTTTTGGACGACTTGGGACTTCCTGATACCCGGAGATCATAAGATTCGAGGAGCAGTCTTGAATTTCTGCACGTCCGTCGCACCACGCGATGGCGAAAACGTCCAAAACCAGTACCCGGATCGCAGAACGCGACGGAGGTAGTAACTCGAAACGGACGGCTCTGATTGGTGGGCGTTTTGTCGCTTTGTGTCCAGAAACGTCGCCGAGGTATTAGGCGAGCATGACCGACCCGGAGGTTTCGTTTGAAACTTATTTTGCAAATTACTCAAGGTTTTGGCAGTTTTTTAATAAACGGGTTGTGTCAGTCGCGAGATAAACAATGCTTACAACTAGTATAGTTGGTTTACCACAGTTTTGAGATAAATAAAGGTTAGATTTCATTGAAATAAGTTGGTGCATGATGTCGTCGAATATATATCTTTAAGATTTGTTTGTCAATTGTAAATAAGAATGAGTGTACACTGTGTGAATACAATTGTCATTTGTCATTCATAATTTTACGGTAACAACATGACTATGATGTTCGTTTTTTATCCGACAATCTTTGAAAGTTTTGATCATACATTTTTGCGTAATTGTGCATGCAGGTTGAGTTATGCGTTGCATCCAGTTGCATCGTGCGCAAAATACCGTCACTTTCCGCACGTGGGCAAAACATGCGAGAAAATCCTCTCAGACACGCGCGAGCAATAAAAAATTTAAAAAAAATACAAAAAAAGCAATAATATTAGATGCCTAAAAGCTCTTGTTCGTTCATGGTCTCCTGTTAGAAGACCAAAAATTTCCGGACCCAAAGCGACAAAACGCCCACCAATCAGAAGCCAGCGTTTCAATGTCTGGAACAAGAGCTGCCCACAGTCCGGTTCCCGTGTGTTCTGTTTTCCTGATAGCTGTGGAGGATTTTGAGACGTCTCTGGGACGTGACGACGACGTCAATCATTTTATACTTTTTGAGTTTGATAATGTCCTAATAATAAAAACACCCAACTACCGCAGACGAGATTTTTTATGCTCAAAATATATTGGAACGTATATAAATATGGATTGGATCTATTAAATCATGCTAAATTTGTTAATCATTCATGTACTGATCAGCGCAAACGTAATTATAATTGTATACTAATTGTTTAACAACAAAAACATTTAATTAAGATATGCATATTGTTGTAGGTACTTGTCGAAATTTGAGTAGCGTGTAGGTAAAACTGTTTTAGGTATGTAAAAAAATTAAAATTAATGTGCAGTACGTTTACACTTTAGAAGCAATAAAATTATTTAACTGCAAAAAAAAAGGTAAAGTATATGTATTTACCCCAGTTAATTAATAATAAACAATCTTCACTAAAAGAATAATAATTTTGATTAAACAATCACTATATCGATAAAAATTGTACGAGTTCTTTTATAAAAAAAGTTAACTAACTAAAATGGTAAAAATGCGTAAAATTGCAAAGAATATTTATTTTTAGGAACGGAGTATGAAATCATAAGGAACGAAATTCCGGAGTCCACTTTCCCGCCGCCACCGGTTGTATGCTTGTTGTTTTTTCGATTTTGAGGTTAGTGTGCATCGGCAAGTCGGCGAGCAACAATCAGCGTCATTACATTTGTTTATACCATAGATTGAGTATGTTCTTTTTATAAATGCATTCATTCGTTCTATTAAATTTTCAATTAATGCTAGTGTTTGAGAAAACTAAGTATCTTTTTTAATAACTTTGTAAATTTGTATGCTACATGGCTAGGGTAAACAATCGGAGCAGACTCGTTTAATTTCATCTTTAGTAATAATACGATATAACATTTTATATCTCTGATAACACTAATAAAATTTGAAGAGAATTCTGATTTTTTTTAAACAAGTGTCAAGTCCAAGTGCAGTTGTTTAAGTGTAAATTAATATTTTTGAAAGTTTTGATTGCTAGCAGGTGTTTACATACATTATGTTTCAGATTTAACAAATTAGCCAATATGTCGAGTATGTTGTATGGTGGTGATGAAATTGGTGCTCTTGTCTTTGACTTGGGTCATCATTCATTAAGAGTTGGGTATGCACAAGAAGATACTCCAAAAGCTGAAATTCCAGCGGTTGTGGGTGTTGGTGAACCAGAATCCAAAGGAGATCCAATGGATGTAGATGATAAAAAACCTGACAATAATGTGACTCAGAGTACCCCAAAGTACTACATTGATACAACTATCTTACATGTACCAAGAAAAGGAATGGAAGTTGTTAGTTACATGAAAGATGGAATGATTGAGGATTGGGATCTTTTTGAAAAGGTAAATTTAACTTTTTCAGCTAGTTTATTACACATACTGATAGAGGTACTCGGTGTATTAATACTTCATTAAAAAAATCCATATGTTTCAGGTTTTAGATTATGCTTACGCAAAAATTATTCAATCAGAAGCAGAGTATCATCCGGTATTATTTTCTGAATCCCCCTGGAATATTAGGAATAAAAGAGAAAAGCTGACAGAGCTTATGTTTGAGAAATATAATGTTCCTGCCTATTTTCTGGTAAAAAATGCTGTCTTAGCAGCTTTTGCAAATGGAAGAGCTACTGGTATTGTAGTAGACAGTGGTGCTACTCATACATCAGCCATTCCAGTCCAAGATGGATTCGTTTTAACCCAAGCTATTGTAAAATCACCACTGGGTGGAGATTATATTTCTATGCAGTGCAGGCAATTCTTACAGGTAAATGAGAACTATTTAAAAAAATTTTAATTGTGCATTACCCATTTGGGAAATCAATCTAAAAGTTATTAGCAAAATTATTTTTTTTAAAACCGATTATTTGTAATATTTAGGAAAGTGACATTGATCTTTCACCTGCATACATGATCGGTAATAAAGAAGTTGTAAAAGATCACGAAAAACCTAGATGGACAAAAAAGAAAAATTTGCCTGAAGTAACAAAATCATTTCATAACTTTATGGTGAAGAAGCTAGTTCAAGATTTTCAAGCATCGTGCTTACAAGTATCTGAAACTCCATATGATGAAAAAATTGTTTCCACCATACCAGCAGTTCCCTATGAATTTCCAACAGGTTACAGACAAGATTTTGGAAGTGAAAGATTTCGTATACCAGAAGCATTGTTTGATCCAAGTGTTTTACAAGTACGAGGAGGCATGGTTGGCAATACAATGCTAGGAGCTGGTCACATAGTTACCACTAGTGTAGGAATGTGCGATGTTGATGTCAGACCAGCTCTTTATGGTAGCGTTGTTGTAACTGGTGGTAATTCATTTATTCAGGTAATGTCAATTGTGTATTAATTTAATTTTTAATTTTTAATTCCAAAGTTTTTTTTAACTTTTGGGTTTTTTTTATAGGGATTCCCAGAAAGATTAAACCGAGATTTGTCCATGAGAATACCCTCCAGTATGAGACTAAAAATGATAAGCGCTAATGGTTGTGCGGAACGACGATTTGGCGCCTGGATTGGTGGATCGATCTTAGCTTCAATCGGAACCTTCCAGCAGATGTGGATGTCTAGCCAAGAATATGAAGAAAGTGGAAAGAGCCAAGTGGAAAGAAAATGTCCGTAAAAACTTATAGTGTGAATTAAATTTATATAAATATCAAAGGTATGAGTGGATTTTTTTAAGTTACGAATGAAAGCGGTGATATGAATGAAAAATTTATATTAAGTGTATTATACATTGTAAAGTGAGTTTGAATTAAAAATACAAAGATTTTTTTTTAAAACGCAGAGTATATAATTTTTTATTGTATAAAAGTTTTAAGTTATCGACAATTTATTAACTATTTTGACAGTATAAAAAATTCTTAAGACTAAAAATAAATTAATTTTCAATATCAAATTAACTGTACAGAACTTACACAAAACTTGTTTTACAAGTAAGGCCCCCAACCAATGTACATTTGGCACAAGTGATCTATATTAATAGCTTCTAATATTAAGTGATTTACTTGACCTTCAACACTGAGATATACAGTTAAAGCTTCTAATCTCTTACCTCGAATACCGCCGACCATACCTTTTAGACGTTCTTCTATACTTTTTATATGCTCTACAGCCTGGAATTTTGAATTCGTAAAATAAGTAAATGTTTTTTATTTTCAAATAAATTCCAAACTAATTATTTGCTATAAATGAATTAATTTTCATCTTTTATTACCTTTTCGTTTGTTTTTTCACCCGCATCACTGACTTGATTTTTGTTCCAACTAACCAGAGGATCATAGACAAATGGTTTCAAAACACTAAGTAATGTACTTGATTGTTCTCTTAGTACTTTCATCGTTGTTCTACAAGACTGTCGAAAAGGTCCCTCGTACTTTAAGGGTCCCATAGCTTCTACCATGTTATGAGTTAATCTGAAAGGCACTACCTCAGGCCATTCTAAAGTTGCTCCCTAAAATGAACAATTAATTATTCAAAATTATTTAAAATTATCAAAAATTCTTTTTTATTAACATTACAAAGCTTACTCTATTAAAAAGACAGTTAAAGTCTACATGCACACAATCACCACATTTTGAATCAATCAAAATATTTTCGCCGTGACGATCACCCAGTCCTAATATGTATCCGACCATAGACATCACGGCTGCAGTTCTAATGTAGGCCGTGCGAGCCTCGTACCTGAAAAAAATAAAACATTTTTTTAACCGTAATAGATTTTTTCTTTGTGATGGGTTATTTTTTAAAACACTTAAAAAATTAAAATCTCACCATCCGTATGGATCTGGGAAAGAGTATTGAAACCAGTCGCCAAGTACTGGAGGATGACGAGGAATAAGTTTTTCCAAAAATACATTTCTCTTTTTTTCAAGTGGATCTTTGAGAGCTGTTGTTGTAAAAAAAAAAATTAGTATTACATAAAACATACAGTTGATATGAGTATTTTTTAGACTAATATTTGAAGCTTACCGCAAGTCACTGATCTTATTTCTTTGTGACTCATCAAAATACCTCTTTCTTTATAAATATTCATTAAAATATTCCTATATCCAATTAAATTTGGAACCCATTCTATTAATCCACATTCTTCATTTAATGGTACCACACTCTACAAATTTTAAACTATGTTTTCAGTAAAATTGAAAAAATTAAAGGAAACTGTTAATTTCCGAATATTTAATTGAACTTACATATGTTCTAATGTACAGCCTCCTTCGACGAGATTCAGGATCTTTTTGTAAATAATTGTTAACGATATCGTTGAACTCCATCAATCTAAAGTCTCTTCGTAAGTCGTCTTTTGGCTTACACATGAATAAATAAGATTTTCCGTCCGATCCGCGAAGTGAAATCCGCCGTGGACGCTGGAGAGATGGCATGACAACTACTTGTTCATCTATTCCAACTATTTTTACCCAATCTCTAAAGTAAAAATTGATTTTTCCATTATTTTTTGAATCGGAATATAAACTTAATTTTCAATGCGATCTTTAAAAATAAGTTTATATTTTTACACGCAGAGGTCACTTTTTATAAACTGTTAAAAATTCGATTTTTCATAAAATGCGATGAGAAATAATAAAATAAAATGTGTCTTACACAGCAAAAGGATTGTGTTGATCCATAATAGCCCCTTTCATTGGCAAATGAAGCTGACGGAATTTCGAAGTCGGCATCATTATTGGACCAAAGTTGCTGTCTGCTAAGAGTTTAGGTAAAGATCGAGATAAAACATTTACAGATGTAGTTGAGAGCCCCTGAAAAGTACAACAATCAATAAGATTTAACAAAATTAAAAATTTTCTTTTAAAAAATTGTCCATGTTATAAAAAATAATTTAAAAAAACTGACGGAAACTATATATTAAGAAAATTTGCTCACCTCAGGTATATGTTTGTTTGAAAGTTCAATGAGTCTTTCCCAAAATTTATGAAAATACTGAATTAATCTAATCATTTCATGTGTTTTAAGTGCATCGCGATTGAGTATTTCTTTGCAACATTTTTGACGAGCTGAATAACTGGACTAAAAATAAAAATTACAATTTCTTTTTGACTTTCAAAATGTTAGACCTGATTGTTTATGAAAATTAATCTTACATTAAATACTGATGCCATCATCCATAGACAGTGCTGTGGATAGGCTTTAATTAGTTTAACAATAACTGTAAAAAGTGTATTTTGAACTTCACGATTAGGATGACAAATTCTTGATACCAACTGACTGAAGGCAGTTAGCCATATAAATATCGGTATTCTTTCGATATAAACCTCTGAAATACAATTACATAAATATTTAAATGTTATAAAAAAACACTTACAAGTACATTTACAAAAGTGCTCAAATCTTAGTTGTGGAGCTGGTAATAAAAAATTGAATACTTACCTACGATTTTTGTCATCTGAGTTAATGATTTTGTAATACTACTATCTGACGCACTAGTTGTTCTTACTCGAGATGCATAGTTTAACCAAACAGTTAACATTCTCGGCAACGATTGATGAACATATTTACAACAGCCGCACAGTAAAGATTTTCCGTAGTAATTGATAATGTGAGTTTGCATGTCTCTGGAAAAAAAATCATTATTTAAAATACTCTTTTCAAACAAAATTGTAAGACTCCAGACTCTTAGTTTTTATTTAATTTTCGAACCACTACCTTCCACTTCCTTGCATACGCTCTTCGTCACTCATTTTATCCAAAACCGATTCATAATAACGAGCGATGGCTAGACAACTTTTTTCCCAGCCTCTCCATACCTCGTGCGCTTCTTTATAATTCACCATATTACCGTTGGCGTCAACGTTTAAAGTTTCGTCGTTGTATTTTGCCCAGAGTAATTTTGTCTATAATATTTTTAATAAAGTTGCATTAATCAACTTATCGATAGTATACTTTTTTTTTCTATGTTGGTAAAGTCAAATATAATAAATAACTGATTTGCAACAAACCTTAGCACATTGTTTCTTTTCAGTAGTAAAAGCATTGGGTTGCTTTTTATATTCTGATACTGGTTTAAAAAAGGTTGTGAGACAACGTTTTAAAGTTATCAATGCATCTTCGTGAGATCCTTTTTGCCAATACAATTGAGCTTGTTCGATACACAAATCTTGTGGTGGACAAGTATCAGTAGCAGATAGAATGTACATGTAAGCTTGTTGGTACAATCCTGCTCTGTATTAGTTCATAGTTTAATTAAAGTTAGAAACTGAGATTTCAGAAATGTTTAGATGAAACTTATTTATACTTACTTTCTAGCAATTTTAGCGCTTTTCAACCATAATTGTCCAATTTGTTCGGTTATAATACTGTTGCTACTATTTTTGTTCGATTTTAGTTGAACAGCTAAATCTAAAATTGCCCTGCGCATTCCCAAAACGAATTCTGCACCCCGGGAAGCGTTAATGAGCTTGTCGCGTCTTTCCCATTCTTCAAAAATTGAGGGTAAATTTTCGAAATCTTCCAGCATCATAGCACAAGCCTTTTCAAATTCATTGACAACGTGTAATCTAGGTTAATCAATACAGTATTAAAAACAAAATTTTGAACAGATTTATATTTAGCTTCAAGGTTTTTGCAAATAGAAATAGTTTTTATAAGATGATTTATAATCTATAATCTGCAAAAAAGCTAAGACATTTAGAAAATTTTATAATTTAATGTGCTAAAATTTATATTTTCAAAGTTACTAATTTCGTTAATAAAAATCATAAACCAATTACTTACTTCATAATATAAGAATAACTTTGTTCATAAGCCCCAGGTCGAGATGAAGCTGTTAATAAAGATACCAACTTCTTTTTTATGGAAAAAAGGTTTGGCTTAACATTATTTTTCAAGTCTTGCAACAAATTTTGTTTTACATTATGTTTATCAACTCCAAGCTTTCCAAAATGAGCCAATTGCCAAAATGGTTCAGAATCACATATGAGGGTTTCCAATTCAGGCCTGATGAAATTTTTAATAAATTTATTTTTATCTCTAACGAGTGTTTTGTAAATCATAATTGAATCATTTTCGATTTGTTACCTATCATCTAAAATACCCTTCGTTAGATTCATGGCTGTGTAAGGTTGATCCAAACCAAGATAACATTGGATTATTCCTTGTAAATATTTTGGTTGAGGAACCGTGTTTTGCAGTAATCTTTCGTAACAGGTAGCAGCATCCTGCAGTAAGTTAAAAGAAAAATTATGATTTCAATCGCTAGTTTGAGTTAAACCAACAATAAAAAATCGATTTTTATTACCTGAAGTTGGCCACTGACTTCATGGGCTAAAACCAATTGTTGCAAAGTGGGACATTTATCTTGACTTACTAGAATACCGGAAACGCCATCGGGTTCTTCCAATTGAGTATAAATTTTCTAAAAAAACAATTTGGAATTTTATACTCTATTCTTTCAAGAATTTTTATTCATAAAATATTTAAAAAAATTTTAGTTACAGCTAACAATCCGCCCTCTAAAGGTTCAGATAATCCTTTTTTACTAGAAGCCATGTGTTGCTCGAGATATATGAGTGCTCTGTGGTATTCATAAGATTGGTAACATCCCTGAGCTAGTAACAGTTTGGGAAAACTATCACAAAACTCTGAAACATTTTACAAAATCATCATAAAATACTTAGTTCAATAAAATTCATTACTACATATATTATCTCTCACTTTCAATCCGTTTATACTGATCATCTTGGACTTTACGTTTTTCTCTCAACCATCTCTGCAAGTGATCCAAGGTAGAAAATATTACCTAAAAAAAGTAGGAGCAGTTAGCGAAATCATTAAATGTGAAACTTATGAGTTCTTTCAAACATTATATAATAATTACTGTTATGTATGATAAATAACTAAAAAAAATTTCTTACTTGTAAACAACGAACGCGTCTAACTTCATCCGACACTCTTGTGCTATTTGAATTATTATCAACATGAGCGCGCAAAGGTCTGTGTCTTGCAAGTTCCAAATCAACGTGGGATTTTTCATTAGTCGTGATTACAGCTAGCATTTCTGTAGTTAATCTCCTTACTTCTGCTAAAGATCCATGTGAAACTACGTAAGCTGAAATTTTTTTTTTTTTTTAAATTAATTTAACTCAAACTACAGTAATAATATTAATTATAAGTTTCATTAAAATTTTTATTAGTAAAAAATTTTTCAACTTACTAACGATGTACGGAATGCAAAAAGTCACGATTTTGGTGTTACGTTTGAATGCAGGTCGGCAGGCGTTCAACACATTTTTAATTCCGTTATCTTCTATAGTTTTTAGCATACTTACTGTCCAGTTAAAAGTCCACAATTCATAAGTAGGCCCGGACTCTGATCTGTAAAAAAATCTTTCGCGTTTAAAAAAATTTGAAACAAAATTTAATTACCCATTTAACTTTTTTGTAATTACCCGTAAATAGGAGATGGATGCTCTATGTCATTAATTGCTGATGTCGTAGTATAGTGAGACGTTAGTAGAGGTTGAATCATACGTTGAATTTTTGTGGGTAATTCATTCCACAGCTGGCAGTTTTTACCTCCTGGTGAAATCTCAAACGATCTTAATATTTCCTGCAAGAAAAAATTTTATTTCAATTTAAATCTGCAACAGTAGGATTTTTTATCAATAGTTTAAATACCAACTTGTATTGCCAGGGCAAAGCAATCCATACTCTGAGTTGTATTTTGAGATTGATAATCTTGAACTAACTCATAAAATAAGCCATACGCAAATTCTTGATTCATTTCAGATATAAATCTGGTGTCCCCTATTGAAAAAATTTTAATCAGAAAATTTTTGATCAATTCCAAAAATTTTTTTATTTTTATTTTAAATACCTCGAGAAATTATTCTCCTAGGTAAAAGACTGGGTTCAATGGCACCAAGCTCTCCAATACAATCTCCACTTGCTAAACAAATGGCTTCATTCCTATCTTGACATCCAGCCATAAGTACGTCTAATAACTAACAAAAATAATGGTTTAAAAAATTTATAAAATTTGCTTGAATTTTATGTTTCCATGGACCGGCAAAATATTTACTTACTTCAAGAATAAGAGGATGAACGTTCGTATCGGATAGAATCATATCGTTGATTGTTTTACGATTTTTAGCCAAGTATTGTTGCAAGTATAGAAGAGCTTTTAATCTTACTTCGTCCGTTTGATGTTTTATACGTTTTATCCACAGTTTTACGTTGTCTTCTACCGTTTTTGGCCTGAAAATACCAATTAATAATTCATTTTTTATTCACTATTTAGAAATATGTATATCTTTATTTGAATCATACATAGCCTGCTTTATACAATTGATAACTCTAGTGGATATATTTGGCGAAATTTTCAGGTCGTTTATAAAAAACAAATCGGGAATAACTTCTTGTAAAGGCTCTTTGTTTTTTATCAGAAGAAATTCTAACATTGCATTGGTTTCCTTTGGATTTGTCTCAAGCAACGGTACCAAGGACACACAAATAGTTTCTAACAAGGGTCCTAGATCTTTGATATTTGTGCTGAAAATGTATTTTTTTTTTTTTTTTTTTGTATTAAAAGTCTATTTTCATTTACAACTGTTGAAAATTTTAATGGCATATAGTAAAAATTACTTTTTAAGAAATGCATCCCAAGCGTTGCAAGTTAATTTTCTAAATCCAGGTCTTGTAAAACCAAGAGCCGTTCGTAAAGTAGCCAGAATTTTATACTTGTAAGGTGTGATATATGTTGGTCCCATAAAACGGATAACTTCTGCCAGAGATGCTAAGGCGTATTTCTGCATAGTTTCTTCACTGTTAGGTCCAAGATTGGCGTCAAAATTTACAAGTACTCCATGTAACATGGAACTTAAATACTGGGCCTTAAAAAATTTTAATATTTGTAATAATTTTCAAAAATAAATTAACTTTTTTCAAAGTATTTTGAGTGTAAGAAACTTACAATTTCACTTGGAGATTTGAAACTACCTTTCTTTTGGTCGTCATACTTTGATAGAAATTGAAGATGTTTGAGTACCTTCTCTTTTTGTGAATGAAAATGCAACATCAGTTCACTTATGATAAGCTAAAAACATAATTAAATTTTGCAGTGGGTTTTTTTTTATGCATAAAATTAATAATAAAAGTTTTGATTACCTTGAAATTCTGTGCCGTTAAATCTGGTACATCAACTTCTGTAATTTCACATACCAATTTGAAAATTTTAATTCCAGTCTCAAAATTTTCAAATAAAAAAACACGGCTACATATGTGCTGAAAAAATGTTGAAAATTTTTTATTTCCTCAAAGAATTTTTGAAAATTACTATAAACTAATATATTCTCACTTGAAAGTATGACTGAAACATTTCTTTTTCTTCAAGATTTATCAGTTCTGCAATGTCGTGCAATAAGGTGATCGCTTTACGATGTTTCACTACTTGAGGTAATAAAAAGCATAAAGCATGATGTACATCTTTGCGCACAAACTGCCTTGAACCTTGGAAACCCATGCATTTGGCGACCCGATGCACCGTCGTCGACATATTGTAGTCATAATTGAGTCTGTTGTGGACGGCAAGTGTCATCAACAACTTGAAAACAAAATTTATTAAATTTCAATCAAATGACTAGCAACAGTTTATGATAATTTCCAATATTAAAACTGCAAAATTTGAAATATTAGTACCGTAATGACGCAAAAGTTAAAATAAAATTATCGAAAAATTTAAAAAACCACCGGATTTATTCAAAATTTTGATAGTAGTTGGACCCGTCATTCATATCAGTTCTATCATTGGCCAGAGTGCGATAATTTATGTACAAGTTTTAATAAACAATTGAAAAACAATTTTTTTAGTATTTTAAACTACAAGATCTTATAGAGCAGACTCAAAAATAGTCGGGACGGGAATTTTCCGATTAATTTTTCAAGTTTATCATAAAAATTTTTTAGCCCAAAATTTATCGAAAAATATAAATTAAATTTTAATGGGTTTCATTGTTCATAGAAACATATATTTAAGTTAAAATTTATTTAAGTTTTAATAGAAAAATTAATACGAGGAAGAAATTTTCAATACAATTCATTTAAATACCTTCATTATATCCCGTTTGTAACGAACATAAAGGGTCTTTGAAGAAACTTTGTGATACATTGCAACATCTTTGTAGGCATCTGTTGCCAATGCTACTGATAAAAGCGATGATTTTACGTGAAGAATTGTCAAAATAAAAATATTCAAAGTTCTTTGTTCAGTTAAATGGGATCTTATACTGTAAAAAAAAAAAAAAAAATTCCATATAGTTAAAATAAAATTGAAATAAAAAAAATTAAAAGAACTTATTACCAAGCTGCATTTTTTGCAGTAAGAATTAAAGTTTGATGGAGTGATTGATTACTGCTCTCTAATGCTTCGTTCAGTACAGAAACAAGATTATCCATAATTATTTTAACAAATTCTAATAACTCTTCAGGAATATCATCTTGAGATGCTTTTTTAGGAATTGACAAACTAATTCTGTTGTTTAAAACAAACCCAATGGCATTTCCAAAATTTTTTCGAATTTCTTCATCTGTATCTTTTAAATATGATACCCATTTTTGGGCAAAAACGTTATCATTAAAACATTTAACATGACTAGACAGTTTTTTCAAATTTTGAGACATATATAATCGAACTTTTTTAGAATTAGAATTCAAAAGTTCAAATAAAGATTTGAAATAAATTTCAAACTTAGAAGACACTACTTTTGGATTTTTTACAATTTCTGATTCTATCAGATATTCACAATAGTCGCAATGGTCACATTTTATCAACCAGTTGTCAGGATCATCTGAATTTCTACAAAACAATAGATTCAATTATAAAATTTTCAAATTATGATCAAAAGAATTTTTTGTCATTATATGAGAATATACAAGTTAATATGAATTATTTATACTACCTTATAATTTTTGCGTTTTCTGAAACCAAACAAGCTAATTGACCTAATACATTAGCAAGAGCTTCATGAAGTAACGGTTTTTTGGTATTGAATGCTGGTATGAGTATTTTTTCCATAATGTCGTCAAATTTTATTTTTTCATTTGATAGCAAAAAAGGACAGTTCCTGGTTTAAAATAAAAATATTTTGATTTACAAGTAATATAAACTGATTTTAATTTAAAAAAATAAAATTTCTTACATGACACTGGCGACTCCTAACTCAACTACACCACTGGAAATGCACATACTGTAATAATTTAAATGCTGTCGACCTTTACCATATTTACTGATTGAACTGAGACATTTCACTTTAGTTTGAGAATCTAGCGCTTTGGCATTAGCCACATGAAATTTTGTGATATTAGGTGGCAATGAATTTGAGTCAAGCCATGGCAAAGATAAAATATTTTGAATTTCATTTTTATCCACTTCTCTAAGTGAAAATAATTGAGTGAAATTATCAAAAACTAATTTGTTTTTCTCGAGATTATTCGAGGTCAAAACTTTTAAAAACTGAGATTCAATATTTTGAATGTCATTATTGAGTAAGCATAAAGAAATATTGTTCTGAGAAAACCACAAATCCAATGAATTAGCTAAACGCAAAAAACTGTATGTTTCTTCATACTTTTCTAGTTGCAAGTTAGAGTAAAAAAATTCTTTCAAAGCTAACCATAAGTTACTAAATTGAGCAAGATCATTTGATTTGTTCTCTGAAGCGAAATTTTCAATTTCATAAATAATAAAAGTTATGATGACTTTGATGAATTGCTAAAACAAAAAAAGTTGGTTGCAATTACTTATCTTAATCTCAACTATTTATTTGTTGATTTAAATAAAAACTCACCTGAGAATGATTAAAAAATATTATGAATTTTTTTATTTCAGTTTCTTTGTACAGTCTTGGAAATTTGGTCAAATAATTTTCGATTTTTTGATAAGCTTCTACTTCAAGTTTTTTATGATCTAAACATAGAAGAAAATTTTCATTGATATCTTCATAATATTAAAAATGTAAATTTCAAATATTTTCTTAATATTTTTACCAAATGTATTGTTAATTAATGTTGAAAAAATTTCAAAATAAAAATTTCTATATCTTGAGTCGTCGATCAGCATTACAAGTTCTTTGAAAGTTGAAACATGCTCTTGAATTACATTTGAGGCAACAAATCCTTTTTTATTCCAGTTTGCTAATGATTTTAAAATTTCTGTAGCATAAAAAATCATACTCTCCTGATCCTAGAAGGAAAAATTTAGTAAGATTTTCTTCAGTAAAACAATATAATATAATTTTTTGACAATAATTAGTACTCACACTATTTTTTAATAAATGATAATCAAACAATTCAATACAAATTTGAAGTGCAGATATTTTTACAATAGGCTCAGAATAAACCAATACATCTAAAAGTTGATTTTTTAATCTACTTTTAGGCCAAGTAGAAACATCGGACTGTGCTATAATCTTAAAAAATACATTTTTTTACTAAATAATTGAGTATCAAAATAAAAAAAAAAAAAAAAAAAAAGAAAGGGGTACATTTATAATAGAAGTTTGAAACAGTGGTACATCTTCAGATCTTACTAAAACTGAATATGGCTCCAGTTTTAAATAATCTATAATATCTTCAGCAACAAACTTAACTAGTTTCATTTCTTTATTTACATTATCTTGTTTATTAGAATTAACCAACTCTAAAAAATTAAAGAAACACTTGTTACCACTAGAAAGTAAATCACCTACTATTAAATCAGCATGTAACCACCCCCTAGAAGCATCTAAAATTAACCCAAATTATTAGAGGGGTATTTATACCACAAGTACATGATTTTATTCATTTATTGTTTATTATTACTTATTTCATATGTTTAAAAATTATAATTAATGTAGAATATATTTTTATGGTACATCAAAACTATTTATTCATTGAAGTTTACTCAGTATGAGTAATTTTTTTTATTAGTTAATTATATTTGAATCTTAGAAACAATATTTAGAAATTCATAAGCTGTAATAAAAAATCTAGGGGGTGGTTATGCCAGTTTTTACGGTAATTAAAAAAAAACAATAATTTTACCTTCAAATATATTCAAGTATTCAGTAGTGATAATTTGATGCATTTCTAAGTTAAGTCGGGATAAGATTCTTAACATACACACTTGTATTTCAATAATTTTTTTTAATGATTCACTTCTTGTCACAGGTACATTTATCAAATAAAACATTGCACCAAACAACCATGTTGTAAAAGCTGTAAATATTAAGTTTAATGAAAAATTTCAAAGTTGTATATTAAATATATTTAGACATGAAACTTACCTGTGTACCTTTGTTGCACATCTTTAGGTACAGGACCATTTGTCATTTGTGGAACTAATATATTTAAACTATTAAACCTTGTCAATAGAGATTCTAATAGTTGAATCAAGCTATGTTCTGTATCAGGTGTTATTTCTTCACTATCTAATTGTAATAAAACATCAATGATTGTTTTGTTCATAAAAGTCCATATTTTTCTTTCGTAAGTATTTGATTTTTCCCCATCCGACTCATTTTCATTATCTGTTGACGACGACATATTTGATGCTTCAAGGAGGTTCTGCTTCCTCCTTTATAAAACACAGCATTGAAGTAATAACCAAAATTTAAAAAGTTGTTTATTTCTGATCAATTCGTTGGCGGTAATTCACGCGAATTAACGTCATAAAAAGGTTAGGTATGAGAAATTTAAATTACTTGTTGCTTTGGTTTGATCACCCAATCAGCGAACTCAATTCACTGCTTTAAATCAGCGCGAGTTACAAATTTTTTCCTTATCTAGTTGATAAATTAAACTAAGATTTGTAGAAATAAGATTTTTAAATATTTACATCTATTTCACTCTTTCTATATTGCTTTATAATGAATTATGAGTACCGCAGTAATTATATTAACAGTGATTATGATTGAAAAAAAAAAAATTATCACAACCAACCGGTCCAACATGATTGGTCAGAAATCCCACGTGGATTCCCCCCTCCACGCAGTACAAGCAGACTAAAATTGCTGAATGGAAAAAAATTCGGCGGTAAAACCTGATAAAACCTGCAGCAGTAATGATCAACAATTACCCGATGGAATGAACTGGCTAAGTAGACGAAAAAAAAAAGTGCATAAATCATAACTAAATTAACGTATTTTAAAGTTATAAGAAATGTACTGAAAAAAAATTAGATTATAAATGTGTAGTTAAACACATTTTCTTGAAATGTCGAAAACTTTCAACTGTCTAGGAAAAGTTAATATTAATGATTTTAGTTTGAACAAGAACAGCCTTTTTGCACAAAAAGAAGTAGAAAATGTATTGTGTAGAAAAAACTTGGAATTTCCGTTTGTTTTTAAAACTTTTAACTGCCAATTACCCGGAGTAAATGTTTTATTGAATTTGAAACATCACACACAATATTTAAGGTAATTTAAAAAAATTTTTACTTTGCTCAGCAAATCTTTATTTTTTTAAAACAAATGTGAATTATTCAATTTTAGTTCACAGCTGAGATTGTTTGAGAGACATGAAAAACCATCTTATGGTAAACAAAGCTGTACAATCAATTTTTTTGCAATTAGAGAAGAAATTTGTGGATTCCTTTTATATGTTCGGAATACTTTGCTTAGGTAATTATATCTGAAACATTTTGATTTCAGAACTTTGTTTAGAAGTTTTGATTTTTTTTCAGCCTTAATGATGAGAATTTTACACTCAAAGATATTGCTGATGAAGTAGAAAAAGATTTTGATGACTTAGTTCATTCTATTCAAAGATTTCTTAAGCAACTTCGAGAAGTCCCTGATAATATTGTTTTGTGTTCAGCATCAAACATAGGAAATAAGGTATAATATCATATACATAACTATATTATATACTTTCATAATATAAATTTCTATAATTTTTTTTAGTGCAAGCAGCGAGAATATCACATTTGTCACATTCATCTTGATTTAAGATGGTCAATTATTTCACTGATGTTTATAAGAGATTCTTTATGTAGAGTTCTAGAAATCAACACTGAAAATTTAGAAAAATGTGTACAGGAGGCTGTAAAAGATTTGATCTTCATAGCTCTGAAAATATTTGCAACTGTAAAGTTATTCATTTTATGTATTACTTTAATGAGAACAAAGTATATATTTTTAAATGGAGACTTTTTTTTTTAGATTTCCATCAAAGAGATTAAAGAAAAAATTAAAACTCCATACAGCTGTTCATGTGTTCGAGAAATATGGATAATGTTACAACTATTTTCTGATGAACTGTTTGCAAAATACAGTTTCAAAAAGGTTTTATTTTGGTTTTATAAGTTTTTTGTTCTTTGTTCATTAATAATTGTTTTGCATTAATTTTTTTTTTTTTTTTTTTTTCCAGAATTTCTGGACTTATGTCTATTCTATCTTAAATCAGTTATTGTCAAATGATAAATCTTTAGATTTACCAGAATGCAAGAATCCAGAACTATTTTGTTTGTGGTTAATTTATCATATTACTTTACTTTATGGATACAATAAAGAGGGAGACTATAAATTACCATCAGAAAGGGTAATAAATATTTCAATAAATGGATCATAATTAATCAAATTTTCTCAAACTTAAACTATTCAAAAATTGTTGTTTACAAAAAATTATTGAATATTACTATCATTTCTTGTTTAGTTCACTGAAATTCAATCAAGTACCAGTCAGATTGAAAAAATACTGAAAAATTTTGTAAATAATGGAGGGAAAGAAGGGTCCAGAGAATCAATTGATGATGAATTGTGCATAATAATTCAGTTGATACACAAATTAAATAATGGATGGTACAAATTGAATATCCAAATTATTTCATATTTATATGACTGCTTCCACAAGAGATTAGATCAGCCTTTCCTATTTCATATAAGAGGTCATTGGACCACATCAGTAGAAAAGTATGTAGTTGAAAAATATCTTTACTTTAAATTTTTTATTGTTTATGTGACAATATTTTTATCAATTCTTTTGTAGAAAAAGTCCAATAGATATTTTAAAAGAAGTCAGGGAAAGGATTGAAAATGATTTTACGACATCCAATGATACATCTAGTTTCGGTTTATTTTTAAACCTTCTAGGTAAGTATATTAAGAGCTAAAATTAATACATTTTGACAAAAGAATAATTTAAAAAAAAATATTTTTAGGGACCTTTTTAAGGAACAATGATGATCAAAAAATCTGGAATCAAATCAAAAGCAGAATTTATTCCAGATTTTCTGAAAACAAAATTAAAGAGTTCTCTGAGGCTGGAATTTATAATTTCATATCTTTGAACTTGACATTAGCTGTAACGGCAGATGTTGTAAATGCGGTAAGAGGAAAAAGTAAATTTTGCATGTAACTTAATTGTCTTTTACTGTAAACTTCATATATTTTCAGTGTACAGCAATGATGAATTTATTACCGTCTGATCTTGATTGGGATAAAACAAACAATGAAAAAAAAGCTGCTTTAATTTGGAAAGGTCGGCTCATAGTTCTCCTTCTGTATAATGAGCATAAGTTGTCTTTTGAAAACATCAACGCTGATAGTTTCACGGAAACGGTAGTTAAACTCATAAATATATTTAAAAAAATTTTCATTCACATATAATTTATAAAGTTTTGCTTGATGTTCTGTAGGCTAACAAATTAAGCTGCCAAAAAAAGGAAATTTGTCGTTTCATGATGTCATGGTACATAGACGTAATTCAAATTATTTTGATGCAAAGCAAAGATTTCAGCAAAAACGAGCCCAAATTTATGGATGGTTGGATCGACAGATACTTACTTGAGAGTGCTGATAATGAGGTCCTTACCAATACTCTTTTACAAGTGTTTAGAAAACTCAATCAACTTTCAAACTCTGAGAATGGTAATTTTATTTTTTTAATTATAAATAATTTTTATATGGCTAATAATCGATTATTGTATGATGAAGTTAGTTTTCTCTGAACATTATTGAAAAATTAATTTTATCTTATATATTTGCAGGGAAGGTATTGATGATAAACGCTCTATGGAATCATCTCGCTGGACGAGTCCGACTAATGGTCAACAATTGTGACCTGAACACTAAAAATTACGAGAACCCTACAAAACTAGCCGTTGAGTTCACAATCGAAGCGTGTCGCGATCCTGTTCTTGCGAAAAAGTACGGACACAGTGCAACTTCCCTTTTTACTCATTTTTCTTTCTCCTTCATTGTAAAAGACATCAGGTATGTTTTATTCATTTGATTATTTTTTAATTTTTTATTTTCGATCAAAAGCTAAGTGTCAGTTTTCGTGAATCCATTTCAGGATATCCAGATTATACTTGTCGTTAATCTTAAAAAATGAAGGTGCAGTTAATTTCTTAAAAAGTAATATAAAGAACTTCAACGTTCTTATTATACAGGTAATGTGTAAACAGCTAAGTCTCAATTTTTTGCGTGATCTGTTTAAAAATTTCAAGTAAAATTTTTTTGCAGTCTTGGATAAAGTGTTGTGTACTAAACTTTAATGATGTTAACATAAACTCAAATGACGCTAATAATGAAACTGACTTCCTCAAAAAATATGTCTCTAGTTTACCTGAAATTAGAGAAAATATTCTGAAAAATAACGACGAAACCCAAGAATTTCTCAACAGCAACGAGTCTATCATTATATTTTTCAAAATAATTTCTAAACAAAGAAACTTTTTGAGGGTGAGATTGTGGTTTTGTATTGAATTACATTAAAAATGAATAATGACTAATAAAACAATTATTACACATTTCAGTCTGATCAACAACGTGCGTTTTTCGATGAACTATGCCGGTCGTTTTTTCATAATATCGACAAGTGGGTAGTTCAACAGTTCATGGAAGAAAATGGTTACTCAAGACTATTACCTTGGGTTTACAAATGCATCGGTACAATAATTCAATTTTGTTCTCCAATTCTGTATCAGAAGGTACTATTTTGTTTCGATCGCTAGTTAACTACAATAACTGCGTGATTTACAATTTACTTAGATTGAATCGGCTTTATGAGAGTTTCATTGTTTATTTGTAGAATCATCCAAAGAACACATTAAGAATGCTGATTAACAGAGCTGCTTTGGGAGTAGAAATGACTTTTACAGTGACATCAACTCAAAGAATATTTCATATGATCATGCTTGGTATTGAAAACTTAAACGTCAGTTCGGATATATCTTTGCAAACGTTGGTCAGAGAACTATATGAAAAATACTTGCCAACATTCAAGAGTTTGATCAATTTTGAGAACAGTAATAACAGCACAGAAATGGACTCCTTGTTGAAATTTTTTATGGAAGCAAAGCCTCAATTCTCTCGTTTGATTTTGGAAACACTGACCAAAAATTTTATAACAACTCCCTCCAATAATTCAACCCATAAAATTTGCAAACTGGTAAAATTATTAAAATTGTACTGTAACTTTAAATAATTTTATTTAAATAAATACTATTGATATAAACATGGTAATTTCAGATAATGTCTTTGATTAGACATTTGATTAAAAAAGGGAAACTTGTTTCCTTTGAAATTGTAGATACAATCGTTTCTTCTTGCTCGCCTCCAATTTTCAAATGCTTTATGAAGGCTCAACAAGACTATCAACATCGACAACAAACTATGGACTTTTTACGTGATATTTCTTTGAATCCGTATTACAGAGAAAACACTCAGCTGAGGTTGGTCATTTAATTTTTCTAAACAATTCTCGTAATTTTGTACAACTTAAAACTTGATGGAATTATAATTTTTTTTTTTTTTTTTTTTTTTTTTAATTAATTCAATTTTAAATTTTTTAAAGAGAAAAACTGAATCAAGCTGCTTGGAGTTTTTTAAGTCCACATATTCAAACAAATTCGAAAGTGAGTTTCGATTTTTTAAACGATGTGCGCAGAATAAACATTTTCCTGTTTGAATATTTACACCCCCGTTTTAAAACGATTGTGGAGGATTCTGAAAAAAATAAGCTTTCGAATGCCGCTCATCTTAGGTTGTTATTGCATTTCATAGCCAAGTTAATAGATATTTTTGGGCATTTTTTAATTACTGATTTTTTTGCAGATTTTTGTTGAGCACTGTCAGAAGCACAGAATCCAGTAAATCAAAACAGATGTAAATTTCAATAATGATATGTGAATAGAAAAAATTTGTATATAAAACCCTGTAAATACTTTTAAAAAAATATATTTTTCCTACAAAAATATGAAACAAAAATGAATAAATATTTTATTAAATTATTCCAAGTAATTGTAAAAATATTAATATTTCTCAAAGTAGAAAATATATAGATTTTTTTTTTCATTTCGTAATAGTGAAAATAATTTAAACACGAAATTGCACTTAAAATTATGCAACCGTTGCTACGAATGTTTTTCTTCTTCTGAAAATAAATTTTCCACAAAAAATAAGTTTTAAAATATTGCAAAAATTTGAATTTTTTTTTTTTTTTTTTTTTTGTAAAGTTTAATTTTAGTGGTATTAATTTAAAAAGGGGTCTCGTTTTTTTTTAATAGTATTTATTGCGTCAAATACAGACTTTTTCATTTGAAATAGTAAGCACAAAACAATCAATCTTGATCATTAGAAAAGTGTTGTGCTAATTTCAGTGTCTTATGTATTACACACTGTTTTTATAATGTTGAAATAAACTTTTCAAATTATGATACAGAAAAATTTGACTATAAATTTTTTTATATTTAAGTAATGAAATTTCTTGTGTGTCCGAGTATAAACTTTCACTAACTTTTCACGTTATAACAGTTATTTTTAGTGATAGAATCTCATTCAATTGTTCCCAATGGAAATTATATTAATTGTAAAATTTACAATCCTTGTAATCAATACAACTCCGACAATTGTACAATGCAACAAGATTATAAAAGTTGTGAAGTTATATATTTTCTTTTCAAATAAATGTTCAGTTATGTACTTATATAATATCTATATATATGATACATAAATGAGTATTGACAATGAATAATATTCTTTTATAAAATGTCTAACTAAATCTATTTTATCCATTAATCCTTAAAATTCAATTACTATTATTTTTGCGCTCTCGTTTTTCAAGAACATGCAAATATTTATTCTCTGCTTTGTAATTTATTATCTCTTACAATCCCGAAAATTAAGTAAACTAAAAAATGTTAGTAACCTGGTTATAAAAATTTAAAAATAGAGCTTAATTTTTGAAAAATTTATACAAAATAAAAGTAAACATATTAATATTTGTAAAAAATGAATTTCAAAATGAAAAATTACATCATAAGAATGACTATGCAGCAACAATTGTTTTACGAAACTCGACAGACAATTACATATAGTTTGATACATTCAAATCAGTCACAAGTATCAATAATCGTAAAAAATTATTTACGATGTCTAAACCGCTGTTTCGATTTCGTGCCTAGCGAGACATTAGAGGCTAAGGGTCATTTAATGAAATCTAGTCGAGAAACTGTAGTGCGGAGAGTTGTACGTAAAGATGACTCCATATTGCTAGCTGCTAATGATTCAAGTCTTTCAACATAAGAATCTATATTCTCTAGAGTTGCACCTTCATGGGTTCCTAAAATTATAAAAAATTATTTTTAGAATATTTTCATGTAAAAAAAAAAAACTTAATGCTTAAAAAATAGTTATAATTTTCACAATTGAATATACAAATTTCAAACCTGGTAATGGTATACTAGAAAAACTGATAGCTAATTGATCTCTCAATGTCTCCAAGTGTTGCTGTAAAATCTGATTAGACTCTTTTTGATGATTTGTATCAGCTTCTAAACGATCTATTGCTCCATGTAAACTATCTACATGTCTTTGCAATACAGCATTCTGTGATTCATAATCCATTGTGGATTTTCTTAGTTGCCTTAATTCTGTTTCGCAAACTATAAAATAATAATGAAAAAAATTTTGTTTTCATGAACAAAAATAAAAATAAAAGTTATTATTTAAGATAAAAAAAATTTTTTTATACCTTTATTGTGTTCCAAGAATTCTTCAGTGAAAATAGGAATCTCGTAAATACCATTTTCAATTTTTCTATCTTGCTTGGATTCCTGGAATGATGTTGACATTAATTAATTTCTTTATAAAAAAATATTAAGAAATTTTTGACACTTACCTTTGAATTGTTCTCAACAGTTTTTGATGATGTATTATTGTGAGTTCCATTCTTCTCTTTATTTTTTTCTTTTTTCTTTTCTTTTTTCTTTTCATCTGTTTGTTTTTGTAAAAATATTTTGTAAGATTCAGTCTGCTTGTACTCATTCAATTCTTTTGTATATCGTTCTTTATCTTGCTCTGCGGCATCCAAATATTGCTAAAAGAAAAAAGTAATTAATTACAAAGTTAATAATACATTTTTATAATTATGAAAGACTATTAACTCACCTGTTTCTCATCTGTTGGTAATACATTCCACTCTGCTGCCAAGTGTTTAGTAATTTCAGAAAATGGCATGGAAGGATGTTCAGTTCTGACTCTTTCCCTTCGATCATTCAAAAACCTATAAAGTTTATAATACACATTGTTAGAAATACTGAAATGTACAAATCAAAAGCTCTGAAAACCAGTGTGTACAATAATATTCTTAAAATATTAATTTAAGTATCAATACAAACAGAACTGCCAATTGTTAGTACTTTTTAAAATATGATATAATTCATTATTTTACTCCATATGTCAGTATCAGGTAATTGTTAAATTAAATAAATACAATATAATTCTTAAAAAATTTTGTGTGTTCATTCAAAAAGTTTTAGACTAACTAAAATTTTGAAAATTCCCTAAAAAAAAAATTAAAAAAAAATCTTACCTAAAGTAACCTGTAAGTGGTTGCTTAGGTGCATTAACATCTTGTAGACATTTCTTTCTTTTCTTTGTTTTTCCACTTGAATTGTTTGCATTTGGATTGGTTGTTACTTTTTTAGGTGTATTATTTTGTTTTTCATGTTCTTGAATATTTTCTTGTACTGAAATTTTTTCTTTTGCTGATGGCTTTGGACCTATTTGTATAAAATATTTAATTAGAATTTATTTTCACGAAATTAAATGATTTAGTTTTTTATGATTGTAACAGGAAAAATTGGTATTACATGAAAGATCTTGCACTCCATTTAAATTTAAAATTGTTGAATCAGTATTGTTTTCACTGATGTCCATGGGTGTATTTTCACTCATTTTGAATAAAATATCACAACACAAGTTTATAAGTTAATTAAAATTAAACAATTCATTAAATTTTCTCAATTTATTTACGGTTTAAAAGTCTAGTTACTCTAATAAGTGAGAAAAATTTTACATTTTTACAGAATATTAGAAAAAATTTATGAGACAGGTAAATGATTTTTATCATTAGCTGGTATTTTATTAAAACTTAAACTGTAAAAATTGTTAAATTATGTATTTACAATATATTTCAAAAATGAGAATCTTTTAGGTTAGGATACTCCACACAAACATTCTATCACGGCGCCGGACATTCGATTCGGGACATCGCAAATCACAATTTAGGTACTGCATGCGAAGAAGGATTGTAGGTATACTGCCGTACAGGAGCAAAACACACTAACTGCACTATGGGTTTCTTATGTATTGGTGGACCGAGAGAAAATTAATTTTATTAAATTTTTGTGAGATTTTTGGTTCCGTACTATTGATAAACGGAAAAAAAAAAAAATTAACTACATTATATAATAATTTTTGAATAAAATTCATGTCCTCATTCTTAATCTTTAAAAAACTTTAATAATAGTCGCCAAACACTATCTGAAATAATTACATCTACTTATTCCTTAGACAAAAATTGTTAGTTCGCACGACAAAAAGTAATTATTAACATATAATGTTTGTTTTTGTTCAAATGTATTTAAAAGAAATTTGATTGAAAAATATTACATTTGATCAGCTCAAATAATTATTTTGTTTAGATATACAAAGTAAATTCAATGTTTAGGGAAGTTTAAATTTACTTCGAGGTATCGGAAAAGTTGAAAAATGACAATAAAAAATTAACAAATAATAGAAAAAAACAATTAAATTTCAATATATTTAAACTGCAGTTTTTAGATTTTACAACAAAAACTCCTGGAAAATAAGTATTTAGAATATTTTTTATTATTATTTTTTTTTTATTTTATTTAAAAATATATATATTATAAATAAATTTGTAATTTTTTAGAAAATAATCGTTGTAAGCACATAGAAACATCTACATTTCATGTAAGCTAAAAAATTTAAATTTGGCTACCTTTTTTTTCTAAGTTTCAAAGCATTTTTTTATTAATACCATATGTTTAAAAATAAATTTGACAAGGCAATTTTTATTTAACTAGTTCATGAAGATAATTTGAAGTTCGAAAAAAGCTCCCTCAAGCTTCAAATTAAACTCTGACGTAGTGTTCATAAATAGTTTGAGATTTTTTCAAAAATTTTATGTGTAAATTAAGTTTTAAGTAGCTTTTTAAAGTAATTAAAAAATAGTCTCATAGCAGCTAAAAAAGTGTAAAGGGATTTTACGAAAATAATTAAAGAAGCAGCAAAGCTATTTCACGCTTTTTTGTTAAAAAAAAAAAAAAAAACTACACAATTAGCATGTAATTTAAAATAAATTTCTGAACGAACTCGATTCGAGTATTATCTCAACCTTCCTCCTCAGAACAAAAAACCTGAATTTATACTAAGATCGTCTAACTATTAAAAAGGTATATAAATTTATGATAAATTCACGGAAGGAGTTTTAATCGAGAGTAAGCGAAGAATAAGACATAGAGTGAGAGATTCGAGAATCAGAAGAAGCGCAGTCAGACACGCGAGCTCGGTCGACCTTGGCGGTGCAGGCGAAGAAGAAGAAGAAGCTGCAGCATCCTTGCGACGTTATTTTCAGCGGGGCTTAGCTTTGCGCTCGCTCGCTCGCGCGGGCCGTTTCAACATGATAGATGAGAGTTTTCTCAGAGATTTTCCACTGTCGAGGAGCCGATGCCAACACTCGGTGCGCTATCCAACCCGAATAATTTAGGATGGCAGACAATGCACCTGACGCGTCTTTTATTGTTACGCGCGACGCGTCCCGGTACGTCCGGGGATCTAGACTCCCTGGCACGCGTTACCTCGAACCTTTTTCTCGTTTTCTCCAAATTAATAAAAAATTTACTTTTAATTTTATTTTGAATTATTTACTGAGATCCCTAATAAATTTAAAGTAAATGTTACTGAGGAAATTTCTTTCATAAAATAAATTTCGAATGAAATTTTTTTTTTTTATACGATGATCAATTTAAAAATGTCTTCGATCATATAGAATCTTTATGATCCCGATAAAATATAGCAATTTTTCATAGCGTAGAAAATTATGCGTAAGAATTTGATCTTTTTTCAATAAAAATAATGAAATTTGTGGTTTTTTTTTTTTTTTTTTGCTCAAATGAAAGTTTTTACCAGCAGTCCAAATAAAAAAAAGAGTTGAATTATTATTTGGCTAGCAACCAATTTTCGTTCAACTGTAAATTCCGTTTTTTGAGTTTACCAAAAAATTTAAAGTAATAATTCTATGAAATCCATTCTTCTCTATCCTAAATCTGTTAGTTAATCCCTCTCTCTTTTGAGATACTTGACATGTTATCAAAATAAAATTGCATATATATTTAATAATTGTATTAACAAAAAAATTTATTTTTGATATGTTTTGGAAACACAAGCTGCAAAAAAAATTTTAGTTATTGCATTCAAATTGGTTCCGAATATAATTTTAATGACGATTAGTTAGGGATTGAAATTTTAATTACGTTCGTCCGATTCGGAAAAGAATACCAAAGTGATGGTTGAAAAATTTATGACCTAAAATCATATAATGAAGTCATTTTTGTGACATCGATCTTTATTTAAATATTTTTATTTTTATTTTTAGTTATAAAAAAAATCTAGGTCTTTAAGTAGTGTATTTTTCAATCATGACAAGCTACGTCCATCACATTTTTTAAGATTGTTATTTTTCATAAAAAACTATAGTTTACCAGCAAGAAAATTTTAAAACAGCCGTTGCAAGCGCATTGCATGCATAGTGTATGTACATACACCTATAGTGGTGCAAATGATCAATAAATTAATTTAATTTTTACGACTTATTTAAAAAAAAATTTATAGACGAGATTGTTATCGAAAAAATAAATAACCTTGTGAATTTTAAACCAGCTGAAAGTACAATTCCAAATAAAAGTACAGAAACAAAAGCTCGATTCTCTCCCCGCCACCAAGAGTGATTTAGTGTCGCATCGGTCGAGCTTCCGACAAGTCTATCCCGGCCCACGGGTAAACTTTTATTTATAATTTTATAAACACAAAATCAGCGAGTAGGTACATACATACACGCGAGTGCTAACCCCGTATTTTTAGATCCGCGAAGGCTGCACCGGCAACAAGCGAAATCTGCACGTTTAATGAGCCGCGCCGTACGGGGAGGAGAAAAAAAGGGGCGCGCGTGCTTTTAATTAAGAGTAGCTGCCTACTCTGGATTTACTCGAGGGTTGGTCAATGAGCAATGTTGAATAATTACTCGATTTTTATAATTCAAGTTGACTTAAATAAAATATTTTAGAAAAATACTTTTAAATCTATTTATCGTTTATTTATTGAAAAGCAGAAAAATTTAGTTTTATAATAAACGTAATTTAAATGAAAAGAAGGACATGGTTTTTAAATTTTTTATGTTTTTATCTCGGTTTTTATTGAATTAAAATACAAAAATATTCATGGATTCAAGATTTAATAAATTTCCAATAAATATTTATAATAAATATTATATGATTTGAATATTGATACACTTCGAAGTAGAATTTATTTCGTTAAGTGAAATTTATTTAATCTTGTTACCTCAAGATGTCCTAATATTTTCAATTTGGAACCTCATGTATTTTATGTTTAATAATTTTTATTATTTTTTATCTTTTTCTAAAATTATTAATGTTTTTATTTTTATTTGGTTTGACCTTGTTAAAATTTTCAAAAAAACTTTGCAAAAAATACAATTAATCAAAATTGTTAAATTCAGTAATAATCATCATTTTTAACTTTTATAGACATCAATAAAAAAAAAAAAAAAAACGATAATCAACTAAAATTCTGTCAGAAAATTAATGACCAAGTAAATAAATAAATTTACGACAATCATCGCTTTGTCTTTTATCGCTAGGCATGAATTGAGGAAGCAGCGATACTACGGCAGCGAATAAAACGAAGAAGGTACAATAAAAATTTAAAGAAGATAAGTAGTGGTGTCCGCAAGTGGGAGAGGTGATATTAACAGCCAACGTTGATCCCAACAAAATCTTGGCTCGGTCGGACAAATAAAGTTAAAAATTATGACAGCTCCGTATACCCATTTGTGTTCTACATGATTGCGCTGAAAAGATTTCAAACTAATTACTGCCGTACCATTTGTTGGCGTCATATTATATTTCAGTGCCACAAACGCATCAACCGGTAGTCAGAAGAAAAAGACAAACTCGAGATAGATACTCTTTCGCTCCGCGAAATTGTGCACGCTTATAGAATATTTAAATTTAGGTTTATTTCTCTTTTTTCTTCTGGTCACGCGATTGACGATTTAAAACTTGGATCGCGACTTGTACCCCGATTCTAAGCCCAAACAATTAGAATTATCGCCCAAATGAACGACAATGTATAACAAGGTGGGCATAATTTTCTCTTTACGGTTGCACGAGTCATTTATTTAAAATCAGCTGTTTAGTGGGGTTTTTCATGGGCCATCAATGCACAGTCGTGAAATAAAGTCTCCACTTGTAGATCCCAAAACACATAATCAGAGACGCCCCGAGAGAATAAACAAATTCGTCTCGGTCTGTAGTGTCTTACGGGTCGGTACCAAAAGTCTATTACGCGGACTGCTCGCGAAATTGATGTATCCAAATGATGCAGAGTAAATAATTGGCCGAGCTCAGGGGAGCAAGCTTTACGACTCTATCGAAAGCTCTTGATTAATGGAACAATCCAAGTTTACACCTATTGTTTGAAATGACAAAGTTTTTTTTTTTTATACTTTTTATTTGTAAAATGGAAAACTTTACTTGTTGATCAACCAAGACTATTTTGTGTTATATAAATACATAATGTAGCCAAAAAATAATTTTGAAAAAATAGTATTTTACATTAAACGTGCAGTCAAAATTTATTTTAATAATTTGTTGTGGCTTTAAATAATTTTAATAAATTTGAATTTTAAGTTATTTTGAGAACTTTGGTAAAAATAGAAATATGCAATTTTTATATTTATACTCTGAATCACTTATAAATTTCATCAGGTTGGTGTTAAAAAAAAAAAAAAAAAAAAAAAAAAAAAAAAAAAAAAAAATTTACTACAATTTCAAAATAAATTAGTGTTGTATTTTACCAATTTCTAACTCAAGAAAAAAAATTTTTTTTTAGTTATTCCATTGGTAAGTCAAATAACTGTTTGTTCTGTCAGATTCGGCAGCGAAAACCGAAACCTTAGATTAAAAAATATCGAAAATTCAAAGTTAGATTAAGACCACTGCAGAACTGATTTCTAATAAAAAAAAGCATAAAAAGTGTGACCCACGCCAAAAAGGTCGTTCTTACAAAATTTGTGTAGTGCAAAAAGAGTTACATAATGGAACATTCGCGTTTAAATTGTCAGACGTTAATGCAGATTGATCGGATCTATCGCTGGCCGAATAATTGATTCTCCCAAGTCGATTGCCAAGAGCGTGATTATCGAGAAGTTTTGAGGCATGCCTGCGTCTCAATTGACATACCCAGACAAATTTCAAGATCACCTTTCAAAACAAAAGAAAACATATCTTTTCCCTGCAGCTCAATCCCATAAAGCAATACTGCTTTGAAGCCGATTGTAAACCTAAATTTGGAATACGCGTATCGAGTATTGAAGATATCTTTTTTAGAATTAGAGCTTGCGCGAGCATCCCAAATTAGTATCGGATCGCGGCGATAATGTTCGGAGCTTAAATGCGGACAAATGCTCAGCGCATAACTTAAGCAAAAGGCCTTACAAGTGCAGTTTAGCTATGCACAAGGCGGGTAACGAAGAAGTAGAAGGGAGAGTTCTATTGCGGAATTATTTGGGTCGCTTCGGGTCTACTTGGAAGCGTTGCTTAATTATCTTCGAGACGAGGGATCTACGATCGCCGATTTTTTTTTTTTTTTAACTCAAACCATTAGAGACAAAATTTAAAGATTATAATTTACCTGTATTCATGAATTAATACTGAGTTGAGTGGGAAACAAGTTATTCAAAAAAATTGTTTTTATTCAAAAGTTTTCTACTATAATATTTTGTAAAATAATGTGAAAGAATTATTAAATAAAATCATAATTTATCAATCGTTTGATACTACGGATGAGTGAATGAGCATTTGTATTTTTAAATATTTTTGAATAAATTTCAAACTTTATTTGAAAGCATTTCTTATGGAATGCTCCTTTGTAATTTAACAACGAATGTAGTCAAACATGAATGCAGACAAACAGCATTACATTAATTATTAATAATTAATATTGTTCTTTAAGATCAACCACATAAGATTTTTAACAAAAGTAGTAACTTCTGAAAAAATTCACACCAGTTCTTGATTATTTTTTAGAGTGAAATAGTCACTTAAAGTTACCGCAAAAAAAATCTCAGCTCTTTAAAGCTGAAGCTTTTACCCAGATGGAGTTAGACAAGCTGGTAAAATTTAAATTCACAGTAATCATGTGCGTGAGAATTACACCAGTGCCAACAATAAACACTCTCGCCGGACAAAAATAAATCGGCCAGTAAAATTAAAATTCAAACTTCGGCATTGATTATCGTAGCCGCGTCAGCTCAAAGAGAGAGACGGACCGGGCTTGAAACATTGAAAAGTAGAGCGCCAAACATCATTTTATGTATTTTCGAACGCTTGGTGGCTAACTCCTCCAGTGTTTGTATTCCGGACGTTGACGTCTCGGAGCTAACGTAGCATGGTTTTGCTTATTACTCAATTATTTATCGAAAAGCAAAAAATCTTTATATCTTTTAGAAACTAACCGACAACCACTGCATCATCGGTAAGATGCAACAATTGATCGATCGATTACACGTTTTAAAAAGTCTCAGGTGCGACGGCATACGGCACTTGTTAAATCGGGTATTACACCGCGGTGCTGGCCGGCTAAAAATAATCTCGCGGTTTAACTCATCCCCCGTCTCTCTTTCTCACTCGTCCGTACCTACCTTGGATTTTCTCGGGCGAGCTTCGAGCCAAGGTTTTTTCCCTCCACGGATTTGTGCGGTCTGGTGCGAATTCGTCGCCAAAAATCGTCGTCGATTGAACTGTCTTCGTAATTGAATATCGACTGAGGTATTGGATGACCTATCGAAGGACTTGGAGTGAACAATTATTTTTTTGATAAATTCATATACTAGTGGTAATATATGTCAAATATTGAACTAAAAATATATTCAGGTCCTTATAACGAGAGTAAAAACTTTTTTTTTTTAAGAAATAAAAAAATGATACGAAAAGGTAAATAAATGAATTAATATATTAATAAATTAAATCTTCAATAATGTCATTGACGATAGATTTTAACACATTCATAACTCTTTAGTACTATTGGTTTTTAAGCCTCAATTCATCAAAAATCTATCGCTTTTTTCATTTTTTGTATTAAAAAACTATCCCCAAAGTTTCATCTGTGACCCAATTGTCTGGCCATCTCTTCTTTTTCTTGTATAAGAGTAGGTTTTTTGAGCTCCAATCAGTTATTACGATTCATAAAGGCGTTTTCATCTCTTATGCTGTTTGATATGATTTGAATATTTTATTTTATTAAAAAAAATTTTATCTCTATATTACATAAAATTGACAAAAGTTTTATCTTGAGAAAAAAAATCTTAAAAAATGTTAAGATATTTGTAATTTAAGCCTCTTACACGTTCAATGATAATCATAAAATTTTTCCCCTGTCAACCAAACTTTCAGTTCGCAAAAAAAAAAATTTCTCATCGAAGGCACATGCCTGTAATGATGTTTCTCCCTCGTCTACCGTTCACTAGAGCTTTCATCTTTCGAGCTGTCAACCGAGATGGCCCCAAACCAAGCCACGCGTAGGGCTTCAAAAAAAGTAACTCTTCACGAAGGATCGAAATAGAATTTTTTCCCCCGAGATAAGGAGAGCCGTGAACTCCGTATTATTACAAGACCGTTTACTTGTTTAAAAATAAAATCCTCGAAGGGTGGAAAAACTTTGTCTTTTGTCTGGAAAGCCACGTATCTATGAATAGACACCAGATACGAGCAATAATAATATCCGGCGTTGATGTGGTCGTTGAAAATTTTGAAAACGCGCATCAATGACACGCGATGAGTGAGCCTTTGAGTGGATGCGTCTAGTACAAAGTCTCGGCCGTAGCTACTTGCGCGAGCTACAAATGTGGCTTTTTTTAGACGTTGCGACCCGGTCTATCGATACTAATCGCAAATGGCTTAATTACGCTTACATGCGTCGTTTGCGTAAAACTTATTCCGCGAAATGAGAAATTTTATTACTCTCGAATTCAGCTTTAATTGACTTACTTTGATCCCAAACTAATAGTATTGGCTTTAAATAAGAAGTATTTTTAAATCATTTTTAGTCTCATAAAGAAAATGTAATTTTAATTGTACATAGGGTTGATTTTTGAGAAAAAAAAATTCATAAAAATAAAATAATTTGTGATTAACCTGGAGGCTAAAGATTATCACTACGATTCTTAATTTAAATAGATAGTGAAAAGACTTTCTAAAAGAACTACTTGAAGACTCACTAGATCATTTTAAAACACGTACATGCAAAATTAGAACTTCTGCTCTCCAAATTTCAGGAAGTTTCAGTGTTTTTTCATGATACTTCTTTTTTTAAAACACTACACTAAAATTATTCTATTTTTTTAGATCTAGAGCTGCAAATATCTTCTGGCGTTGTGCAATTGTGGAATTTCTTAAATTTTGACCTAAATTAGTAAATTTATTTCACAAAAAGTCTTTCTTATGCTAAAAACCACTTTTCGTTAAAAAAGTTTCTCGATGGTTTTTGGCTAGCTTCATGAGCAATAATCATCGTCTAGCCTCATTACTACAAGTGTAATGAGACTCTTTTAAATAAATTATCTAAAAATTATAGCAACAAATTGAAAATTTATTTCTTAAAATGAAATAGATTTTTGATATAAAATTGACAGAACATATCGCTTTGCTTTGTCATTTATAGCTTGCATTGAATGCACATTTTTTTCGTGTCTCAATTAACAATATATCGATAAAAAAAAAAAAAAAAAAAAAATGCAAAATAGAGAGCAGTTTTTTGTGTACATTCTGAGTTCATTACGCGAGTTTTCCCCCTCCACCCACCCCCCGTAAAAATAGAGCAGCCCGTTTTTCTCTTCAAAGCATTTATTCTCGGTCTCTCGCGAGTCTTATGTAAAGGCTCGCCGACGAGAGTGAATTATTATCGGTCATTATTCCCTTTTTGCGTCCGGAAGAAGACCGCCCCGCTCTCCTTTTGGAAAGGTTCAAAGATAAAAGATTTACATTCGCCATTCCTTAAATTTCGAGCTTCCCTTCCAGTGACGGACCAATAAAGTTTCACTTCAAAAAGGTGTTTACGTAATCGTAAATTTTTGAAACAATGCTGCCCGAGCTTGCAAGCTTCAGGTCTTGAACTTAATTTAGCATTGCTATTTGTCATCGCGTTTTCATGAGAATAGCTTCAAGCTATTCACCCTTGAATGATGGTTGCTGTTACTTGAAATTTTTGAAGTTTACATTTTTTACGACTTTGAAACTTTTTTACTACATAAAAAAAATATAAGCGAAAAATTGAATTTATTTATTTTAAAACACCTAAAAAAAATCAAAACAAAGAAATAAATTCTTCGTGTTGTTGATTTCTTAATGCAAGCTTATTTTAATAATTTTAGATCTAAATTTACGAGAAAACTTAATAAAAGTTTGCTGGAAAACCTTTGAATCTAAAAAAATCAAAGAATTCAACCTTATGATTTCGAATAATAAAGTTTCCTCATTTATAGATTAGGTGCCCAAAACAAAATACTCTTATCTAAACTAATCGAATGAATCGTGGAGTATTTTTAAATTTTTCACATAAGCTACGTTTTAACATTAATAGCATGTGTTTTAGCTATTACTTTAAATTTAGTCATTTCATTTTATTTTCTTTTCAACCCGTAACTGTCGGGAAGTGATAATCATAGCTTTTTAAATACATTGAAACTTCGAACTTTTCTTTGTCTCACGGTGCCTGGGCCCTGGATTCAATAATTTGCGATGTTTTCATTCGGTTATATATAGTTTCACTAAAAGCTTTTACATGGTGAAGTTCCTGTTTATTCTGGGGTCAAAAATTGTCAAGCATGGATTTAAGAATCAACTGCATGGTTTTAACCTTAATTATCGATTTTCAGAGTTATGTTTATTATGTATATTTTAAAAATTGTATATTTTAAAACTCGAGAATACTATTTAAAGTTAATTTAAATAGTTAGACATAAAAAAGTTTAAAAATTTTTTATGAAAACATAAACTTATTAGAACAAAATATCGACGGTCCCAACGAAGAAAAACCTTAGATAAAGCCGAAAAACTGCAGATTTAAAATTACCAATGAGAGGCTGAAATAAATAAATAAATCAGAAAAAATTAAGAACCTAATAAGTCTGCACCCAATTAATCCGATTTTTGTATTGTCTTAAATTTTTTAAATATTTTCAGCCTCTAATTGATAATTTCAAATCTGCAGATTTTCGGCTCAGGTTTTTCTTCACTGGGACCATCGATATTCTTCCAATATAAAAATCATTCATTTTTACGTTTCTTATCATTTTCAAGATAAATATGTCAAGGATTTTTGAATTTTACAGTGGATGAAAAAATCTGAAAATCCGATGGTGCAAATAAATTTCATTCAATTGTTATTGAAGTAAGATAATATTAACTAAATGTAAAAAATGTATTCGATTCTTTGAAACTGAATAAAAATAAGCAAGTTTATCAATTTGGAGAGAAAAAATTCTATTTTGCACTCAGAGGGCATAAATCAAAGCCTTCGTATTACCAAAGAAAATATATTTAACCTGTCACATTAAGCACTACACGGACAGAAAAAAAACAGGAATTTACTGTGGTAAGCTAACACGAAAAAATCGTGTGTTAACCTTACGCATAAAAAATCCTAAGCGCTACTGTAGCCGAACCAATCAGGCAATCAGGTGTGACCAGCGAGGTGACCAGAGTGATTTTGATTGGCTCTCTTACAGTAGCGCTTAGGATTTTTTCTGCGTCAGGTTAACACACGATTTTTTCGTGTTAGCTTACCACAGTAAATTCCTGTTTTTTTTCTGTCCGTGTAGTAGCATTTCACTTGATTAGTTCCATCAGGTACAATAAAATTTATTTTATAAATTGTTTGTTACTGCGGAATAAATGGATTAATTTTTATTTCCATTCATCTCACATCTGAAACCATTTCACTTCTTTCGCCTAGTAAAAAGTTCTATAAACACCATAGTAAACAAATAAATTTCCACACCTTCAACGTTTTAAACTCCTCAATAGCTAAATAGAGACGGCAATTATAGTTGACAGTCGATAAACTCGAATTCAAACATACTAATCGAAGCCTAAAATAACTTTTATAAGCCATGATCTCACATTCGCTACCTTTTTTTACATCTTCTTCTTCTTTTTTTTCGCAGCTTTGATTTGTGTGCAAGCGCGCGAAAGCTCGGGAAAAATGATCGGCGCGCACAAGATCAAGGCCAAGACGAAGCGCGACGATTTCGGAAGCGTGGGAAGTTCCGGATTTGCAGGATAAAATCCTGCATTGAGGAAATAGAACTTTTCAAATAACTTCAAAGAATTTGCAGATGATCGAATTTAAAACCAAGAAAAGCATTAATTATAAGTATATACATTGTTTTAAAAATTCAGATGGAGTGTCTGCTTCAGCTTATTTACACTGATTCAAAAATTTTGAAAACTTAAATAATAATCAGGATTAAATTTTTACTATTTTAATGATAAAATTTTGCTCTTATTAAGTGTTGAAAAATTATCATGGAATCTAGCTCCTGAAAAAAAGAGCTTCAATCTCAATAGTAGCTTTTATGTCACAAACTAGAAAATGTAAAAATAAATTATTTTTTCAAATTAAACAAATATTAGGTGGTTAAAAAAATTTTTCTAGGTTTGAACAAAAAGATTTAAAATAACCAAATTTCTATGGGGGTTTTTTTTTTTTTTTTTTAATTCATTCGATCAATTTCGCAAATATTTTCTAATTGAACTTTTAATTGATTTGATAGCGTTCTCCACATTCATTACATCTTGATTTCAATGCAAACCATAAAAAATCGGTTGCAGTTTGGTGAAACTTGTGCAAATGTATTCTTCTCTTATAAAATCGGTGTACACATTGCAAATAGTGCAGCATCGTCTGTACTGGAACAGTTTGATTCGAAAGGAAAATTTTGACATTTTGCTTTAATCTACTGAGCGGCTAAAATTTAATAAACAGGGATCGGTCCCAGTTAGTTTGGATAATCAAGCTTGCACTGCATTAAAATATCAGTGTGATATAATAATAACCAGGCTCAAAACTTATTTAACCAATAAATTTTTCAAATTAAAACAAGAATTAAAAATCAAACAACCCCAGAAGATGCTCGAAACGTGTAAAGCTGGTGCACTTGGGCGATCGGCCAGGTGCGGAGCCGTCCGGTTCCCGGCCTGTCCGCCAGGTATCGCCGTCGTCGTCGCTACTTAAAGCTCGTTCGGGGGTTTCGTTCGGTTCCCCGCGCTCGCTTGCACCAGGCAGCGCTTAAAATTTTCCTCTCCTCAGCGGTGCTACAGCAGTGTCAGCCACCACCAGTTGTCGTCTCCCCCCTCGAAGAAGCCCATCCTCCTCGAGTTCCTCCTGCCTGCAGTCCACCCGGGCGCCGGGAAGGATAACCGAAGGGTGCCCGGCGCGTTGTGATTTTATTGTTGTGATTATCAGTGATCATTTTATTAGTACGAGTCAGCTGCTACCAACCGGCCACAAGATCATCCCCCCGGATCATATAGGTAAGTTTTGTGCGAGCAGCTCGGTTATGTAAATCCGACCGCTTTTTTGGCTCGCGCGGATAGATCACGAGCCAGTGCAGTGGAGTTTTGCCCGGGGATCAAGACCTCCTACCGAACCCCTTTATACCCGAACAGGTGCGTTGTAGATTTTTTTATTTTACTTTTGGAGAACCTTTGTTGGGATGGATTCGGTTGTTGTTGTTTTCTTAACAGCTGTTCTAACGGAATATACCAATCGCGGTTCGACTACGCTGGTGCACTTCTAAATTTAGTGCAGAGAGATTTTTTTCTTAGCTTATAAATAACCGTTCTAATTGAACAATAACAATCATTGTCATTGTTGTTTGAAAAATAAGGGTTTCGTAAACAACCGTGACCGGGGAAAAAATTTTTGCAGTGATGTAATTAATACATTTTCTATACCACAGAACTATTGGGAAAATCGGTGTATTAATCTATAAGCGATCACGTGATCGAAATAAGACCTTTATTTCCGAAACCAAGATTCGAGATCATGAATAAGTTCGGTAATTTAGCATTTGAAAATTCTTGACAGAGTCCTTGGGTTGCGAGTATTGCGTGGTCAAGTGCTGACGGTTATTTTTGATTTTTTGAGCTTCATCGCCATCCGCCACTGCCCACTTTTTACGTACGATTGACATTCTAATTTTGATTTTCCTAACGTTATTAATCCTCTTTACACTTGTTCGTACATTTATATTTTTTATTGATTATAGGCCCAGTCTAAATCGTTGACCTTTCCAAGTACCTTGTAAAAAATTAACGCTTGAATTGATAGTTTCAAATATTTTACTGTTATCATAACCTTGGTAAAGTACGCAAATAACTCGAGTGTACATTTTTCACGATCAAAGTTTGAACAATTTTCCAAAAACTGGCAACTACCTAATGCCCAGATGATAAATCATCTTAAAAAAATAACATTTTCAGAGTTTCAATCTGTATGAAAAATTTTCAATTCAACTTTAATTGTAAATGATTTTTCGTTAAAAATTAAGCAATTTTGTTATAGACTGAACCCATTAAATAACTTCCTCTAAACTTACAAAAAGATTTCAATGAATTTTCGCTCGTGTATTTATGGTCGCTGGTACAATAAGTCAAGATAATTTATCGAGATTTGGAAGAATGCCTAAGCATTAAACCAAAATTTTCCACAAACTTGTGTATATCAAACTCGAATCAAAATTTTGCACTATTTATTGTGATAATATTTAAAATCCATATTCAAGCTGAGTTTGTTTATCCATAAATTAAGTGCGAGTGAGCCGATACACGTGTTTCAGATATGTGCTATTGAACTTTAGATCAATAAATAAATGAAGTCGCTAACGTTTTTAAAGCCATTTAAAAAACACTTTGATGCTTTTATTTTTATCCTCATAGCTTCTCGTGCAAATACAAAATTTAATAACGTCAATTTCGTCTAAGTTCAATAAATAATTTAAACCTTATCGGTCAATTAAAATTTTGATAAACTCAAAAGAACTATTTCGAAATAAAAAAAAAGACTATCTGGCCTGAAAATAGCGCTAATTATCATCCTGGGAATGAGGTTTTTTTCTTTCGTTTTGCGTACCAGAGTCGGACCTTGATGCGCTAGACCACCACGCTGACCTACAACGTTGAGAGCCAAGAATTCAGCCGAAATTTCTGTATACTCCGTCTGTTGGGTTGTGCGTGCACGGCAGGGCCATTTTTTTTTTAGAGTACACTTAGATGAAAGAAGTTGTGTTTACAACTGACGTTTGAAGTCTTGTTCTTTGGAATCTATTTTTTTTTTAAGTTGTGAACATTAATAATGAATTCGCTGTCATGTACGGAATCTAATAATAATATACGTTCCCAAAAAAGAAAACAAACACGAGATAATATTAATGTACTATAAACCACCTGACCGGGTATTCGGCGAGGCGAAAAAAAATAGATTGTTCATAGTTTCGAAAAATCTATATTTATCAACAAAATTTTCTTTTTTACCTTTAACATTGAGTGCATTTTAATTAAGTTCATCACGAAAATAAACCCGGCAGAGACCGAGCGCCTAATTTTTCAAAAAAAATTTCAAAATCGTCATCGACCAGCGGGGAAAAAAATAAACTTTTGTTACAAAATTCGTACATCAATCAAAATTCAAGCCAACCAATTAAAAAAAATTTTGACGAAGCGCGTAGGCCATGGAAGACGCTCGTCGAACGCTGTCAATCACCTCGGGGGAATATATCGCGGCTGTCGCTGGTGACTTGACAAACTTTTACCGCCGATCATTGTTGTGCCCTAACGTCGTTAAAAACCGTCAGATTTTTTTTTCTTTCTTTATACTTACCACAAAAAAACTTTTTTTTTTAAACTTGGGCGTTGGGTTTAAATTTAGCGAGGGCTGCGAGACAGACAGGAAAGTATGAAAAAAATTTATCTACCGTACCCGTTGCGTAATGTCAATTTAGATCATCGTCTTTTATTATTGTTTTTCTGGCAGGTCCAATGAGACGGTTATTTCTTTTGTTTTTTTCGCAGTGCACGTGCGCGATTTCGATGTACATACGTCTGACCAAACGTCGTCTTTGTCTACTTGATCGTTGGGTGTACTCGCTGATAAAAAATATCGATTTGAATCTTGTGAATGTTTTTAAAGTCTAAGGAAATTTTAACAATTTTATTTTGTTAATCATTAATAAATATAATAACTTTTTTTTTTTTTTACAATATTAGAAGTTACTAAACCTTGACAAGACTAACGATATTTTAAATTTCAATACAATTAATTTCATTTTACTTTATAGCACCTACGAGTTGATAAGAAAGAATTTTTAATAGTTTTAAATAATAAAAAAATCATGTTTTACATTCTAATCACTCAAAATATTTATTAATGTATGTTGCACTTTACGCATCATATAAATAATTGTAATTGAATAAACTCGATAAATAGTCATCGCAAAATTTTAAACTTCAAAGAATTAATTTTAGTTTTTACAATACATAATCCATAAAAATTATCAATTTTTAAAATTTTTAATGTTTTATCTATGTGATTAATCAATTTTAACTGTAGCATTTTTAAGTATATAACTCTTTGTATCTCATAAAAATAAGAATTGAAACAATATTCATGTTTTAAACACTTTACAATCACGTGCAAAAACTAAAAAAAAAAGTTCTAGTGAAAAACAGTGACCCCAAATTTAACCCTTCAAGCGATTTATCTGACAAATCGAATTGTATTTTGAGCTAAATATTTTAAAATAAGTTTTGAAAGATGAGTTGGAGGACGGGTGATTGATATTGTTTTAGAAAAAAATTTTATTTTCTTGCAAATCAAGAACATCGCACGTGTACCTGGATAAGCCTTTACATAACAATATTAGGGTGGGGATTTTTCGGCCGACACGTGTTGCCCTGCAAGGTTAATCGTCGCGTCCGAGAATAAACGCGGGCTCGGCCAATTTTCCGCAAAAGTGTTTTTTGGTATCAACCCGGAAAAACCGAGCTGCCTATCCTTCGACGTCAATTTATTTCGTAGCGTCCTTTTTTTTTCTCGCGCATTAAACATTATTCTTCTTATCGATTGGTTTCTGAAATTGAATAATTAGAGCTAATTTGTTTCATGGATAAGGGTCAAAAATTTTTTGGTCTATGTTTTGTGTTGAAAAATTGGTGATGAGTGACGCATGTTGTTTTTTTTTATCTTCAAAGTAGTTTTCTTAGGCTTGCAGAAGTTTACCAAGAAAAACAAAGTGTTTGTTTCGTTGAGAAAATTGGGCTTTTCCACCATCTGTTTTGACCTAAAAAAACAAAAAAAAAATTCCATCGAAAATGTGATTAATACGAGTAATTTTCAAAATTAAGTGTTTTTTTATTAAAAAATATCTATAATAACATTTTGCATTTTACTTTGTTTATAATAAAAAAAAAAAAAAAAAAAAATTTAGAAGCTACTTATCTCGTGCACATTACGACCGATAACTTACGCATTATATATTTGAGAGTAAGTGCGTTTTGACGCTTCCCCAAAAAGATTAAAATAACTTTTTTGCTCTATTTTATTTTGAAAATTTGACGTTATCCTCATCGGCACGTGTCTAAAATTTGTCCATTCACTTTTTTTCCATCACATTAGAGCAGAGTATATATAGTCCATGACAAGTTTCGCGCGTTTTTTTTTAAACCGAAAGAAAAATGTAACTCCGAGCAAATTAATACTTGGACTTGAAAATTATTCTACCATGCTTTTTATTATCGAGAAAAGCTTTCGGTAGATATTTTTTGCTTGCATTACATGAAAAATGCAATAAATACCCCATTGAAATTAAAAAAATTAAAGCGAAACGAAGAAAAAATCATTTTACTCAAAATATGTATTTTTCTCGTTAACTCCGCCAATCTTTACAAACTTGGACTCATATATATAAATAAGTTCTCATATATATATTTGACACACAACAGCTAACAGATACAAAATATAAGATACTCGCAGATCCTCATCCCGGCATTGTTCGGTCCATAATACCCTAGAGCCCAAAAATAAATCGGTCTGTTGGCGACGCGTAATTTCGCGCAATACACGTAATGAAGTCGCGCCGTTAATAAAACGCTTATGCTCTCTCTTACTCTTTTTATCTCTCGGTTGGGGCGTATTGGCTCTCGTGTACAACTGTCTCGTGCTTGCGCAAGCTCACTTTTTTGTCTCGACGGATTATTTATAAGGCTTTTGATTTTCACAAGGTAATTAATTTGTTTCTCAACTCTTCACTAAAATCACTGTACTCCTCCTTCTTCTAATTTGGTTTTGGGTAAGTTTTGATCAAAAGTTCATGAAAAGTGAATGTAAGTGCAATGTCAGTCAGTTTTTTTTAATTCATCCACTCAAAACCGTATGAATTAAAAAATAAATCTGTTTGTAAATTTTTACTTCGATTAACAAATTGTTAACTTCCCATCTCGAAATTGGAAAAAAAACTTTTTGTATGGGTATGACGGTTAATGAATACATTAAAATTAAGATTTGAGTTTCCACATTTACTAGAATTTGAATATTAATTTAAATTTGAATGCGATATATTCAGAGCAATTGATAAACACTATTTTTAAACGATTGAATTGCTTGTTACAGTTATACATTACATTTTTAAATTGAATTAAAAAACGAAAGGTTTAATGTAATTTATGCAAGGTTATCTCATAGACATTTTTCGTAGACGTAAAAATCGAACTTGAAAATTACTTGATTTATTTTGTCATTTGTAAATGACTTTTTGTCGTTAGCCAAAACTATTATATATCTAGTTGCGCGTCGTGCAATGTTCATGTAATCTAAAGTTCCCCAAAATCGCTGTTTCGAAATACTGTTCGGCCAAAATAATTGATTTACCCGCTCGCGATTTTCAATTAGTTAACAATTACTGGTAGCACCGGTTGACAATTGTTGAAAACAAGTTTTTTATCGATCACTGTCAAAATTATTCCAGCAGAATGATTTTTCGGCGGTAATTTAAGTCTAATGAAGCGAGTCATAGAAACTTATAAAATCAAATTCGGGGTATAAGACAGATGGGACATTGTGATGAATGAACTCCCAAATTGCGGCATCGAAAAGAGGTTGACTGTTCTGCCAAGCGTCGGGAAGACATAATAGTGAGGCAAACGTGCCGCATAGTGGAATGTAACGTTTGTTCAAAAAATTAAAAAATAATTTTAATTTGACTCTTAGAATGTACAAAATTAAGCATTCACCAAAATTTTTCATATTTAGTAAATTTATAAAATAGACATTTTTTTACTTTGATTTTAAGAGCACATAAATAAGCTTTTATAATAAGCTGTAATAAAAATTGAAAAAAAATAATAATAAATGTAATAATATTAATAATAATTAGAGAAAAATAGTTGGAGTTACTAAATTGAATTTATTTAATTTGTAAAATTATTTGTGATGAAATTGTATGGTATTATTATGATTTATTTGAGTATTTAATATAATTGTTAAATTAACATTGTTGCTTGGTAACATTAATGCTAAAGTTGTACTGAATATATATAAAAAAAAAAAAAAAAAAAAAAATAGATCATTGATCTCGATTAGAGAACGAAAAGACTGTATCAGCCGGGTATAGGAGTTCATTTATAAATATTTTATAAAAAAAGATATATCGATGCGCTCCATGGATTATGTAGATCGATCCGAACAAAGTATAGGAAATAGAAAGAGAGAGGACGCGCTGCCAAAATAATTAGGAAGTCGGGGGGGTCTGGTCGGGGAGGGGGGAGCTAAAAGCGTACCTACCCCGGGTAAGTGAGAACAGCTGGTGGTCAGTCTGCGTCGAGATACGGAGGAGCGGCCCTCGTCGTCGCGGTCCCCTCCCGCCGCGCGAAAGTAGTTGTGCACGCAGGTGACAGTGTCTTACGCGTTAAATTCTACCGGACTCTTGTTTTTTGGGAGTGCGATTTTTTCACCCGAGGATCTGCCTGGATAAGTAAGTGCCGATGATCAAATCAGTGACGAGCCATGACTTATTACGGTGCTTGGTTAACTTGTGACGTTTTTGCATGATCAGTGCTTCGAAACGGGGATTGTTGTGTGCTTGGTTTTCATTATTATACGGTGGTTAAGGTGTCGAGCCGAATGTGTAGTACTAAAGTATTAAAACAAATTTCCATTTACTAGGTTGTCAAGTGTTTGAATCGAGATTTATCCAAGTTGATTGGGACGAAATCCATTCGGAATGTCTTTGAGAAATTTTAAACTTAAACTTTTCAAAAATACGGTCCATCAAGTACATAGTAGATCATGAATTCATACATTTTTTCAAAAATTTATTAAAAATTTATGAAAATATTTGTAAACCGATTCTGGATAGCTGAAAATATAAATCTAAACTAAAAGAAGTCTGAAAATGGTCCAAATCTGTTAAATCCAGAATGTATTTATTATTATTTTTATTTTTGTTTTTATATGTGTTTATAAAATTTATTTAATTTTTGAAAAAATGTATGCATACTCAAAAGATTATAAAAGATTTAAATTCTTAAAAAAACAATTCTAAAGTCTTTTAATTTGCAGATACTTTTAATAGACTTTAGTATTAACCAAAAGTGTACCCATGTCATATACAGGTGAGTGACCCTGTGGTGACCTTGACAGTCTAGCGACCCTGCATTTCCGGTTAGAACTCCAAGTTTAAGGACGATAGTATCAAAACTAGCATTGAGTATGATTAATTTTGTTGTTTTTTTGGAACGTTATGGGGGATACACGTGGGAGTTGAGTCAGAAATCGAACACTGGGAGTGAATAATGGCCTCATAGTTTTCAGTTCGCGTAATACAAGACAGATGATCTATAATAGCAATCCAAATACCCACTGAAAAATCGTTGAGTTTTTAAAATAAAAGACGAATAAATCACGGGGTTTTTTTTAGATTCCAAAGTCATTAATTTAAAATATTGTTATGAAATGTTTGAGTTTATTTTGAAGAAAAAATTTAATTGATTTTCGTCATTTCTTTTAATAAAAGTGTATCTTGATTCTGTAAACTTCAAATAGTTTTTAATTTATGTGAGAAAAGTTTATTTTTGTCTTAAACATTCAAACAAAGTTTCTAAGAACTGTTTTTAAATTTAGCCAGATTATCGATACTAAAATTTTTATTAATGAATTCAATAAGAGGTGGTATGTTTTGATAGCATTTTTTATGAGATTTTTATGGTTTTTTATGAAGTTCTCTTTTAAGACTTGCATTAAAACTTTTATTTTATCTTATCGTTTACAAGAATTTTTTAAAATTATACTGAAGAATAAAAAAATTTGAAAGTAAAAATTCTCGTACCTTCAGTCCATACCTTACATAGATTTATTTTTTAAATCTCAACCTTTAAATATATTTCAAAACCATAAAAATGCGAAGGCTGAAAATCTATTCGTGAAAATAGTGGCTTTATCGTTTTATAATATATCTGATTTCTAATCTTTACTTAAAAATTGAGCACAAAATTTTAGAAAAAAAAAAACAAAAACAAAAACAAAAAACAAACAAAAATGAAAAAGATGGAAATTTAAATTTATCAATAAAAGCTTTTACTGATTGAGTATAAAATAACTTTTTAGCATTTTAAAACAAAATTAATTTATCTATTGTTGTAGCTTTTAATCGATAAAGATTAAAATGCATTTTGTATAAAATATCAAATAAAAATTTTTTCTGTTAAGCAAACAAATCTTTATCTTTTATGAATTAATTAGATTGGAGAATAAGAAGTATAGAATATTTAATTGGCGTGAAAGTGAAAAAATTTACAAAACCCTTAATGGTTAATTTTTATAAAGATTATTTCGTCCGTTTTTAAAAATGAGTAAGAAATTTATTTAAAAAATAGTTCCCTACTTTTAGAATTATTTAAAAAAATCCATCTTTTGTATCGTAGATTAATAAATAGAAAAATTTGTGACTTTGAAAGTGGTTGGTATACCTTGGTTTTGATTTTCTTCTGATAGACATTGATGACACAGATATCACTAAATTTTTTCACCTTGTAATTATAGCTTAAATTATAGTGGCATTAAAAAAAATTAAAAAAATTATAGAAATTAAGTCATTGTTGTAAAGTGTTGTCAAGTGTGCAGGGGCTCTACTCGATTAAAAATAAAATAAAATAATTTCATCAGTAAGCGTTTTTGATTGAAGTTATCAATCCAATCATTTGAAAAAAGATTTCGCAATAGCCGAAGTTTGTTTAGAAAGATAGTCCAACTTTTTGATAGGCCTACTCAATTTTTATCCATGGAAGTGACAAACAACTATTTTGAAAATAGCTCTTATCAAACTCACTCGTTTATGAACTCAAATTTCTTTTAATTAAATTCAAGTAAGATCATTTCTTCATGAGCTTTCTAATACGGTAACCATAAGTACTTGATTAACATTGACCAAATAAAAAATGATTTCAATCAGCAAAACCTACAGCGATTTTTGCGACTGTTGAAATGATTGAGGGGAACGATGATTACGAACTAAAATAAAAATAAAACAGCCGTTAGTGTTTAAAATAGATCACTTTAATATCGAATTGCGTCTTCGAACAAAACATCTTATTTTGTTTCGGGATAGTTTATTCGTCATCGTGGTCTTTCGTGAATTTTAATTTCACTGACAAGGTCAGCGACAAATTTCAATCTCAAAAAGTTATCTTTGATTTATTCCCTCGGCGTGTACACAACATCTTCTTGTCTTCGAAGATCACTTAATTTATGTGCAATGCGTTTCCGATAAAACTATAATTCTTGGATACGAGGTGCAGCGTCCCGGGGCGGCGGTCGCGCCGGTAGACAACCGCTGCCGAAGGTGTTGCGTAACCGACGACAATGCACGGCTTGTCCATTCGAAAGGAGCCGATCTTAAAATATCGCGCCAAGGAAATAGCTTAGCAGCCGAAAAGCCGCAGCTCGAAATAAATTCGTACGTTCTGCTGCGGGGTGCGTGCGTCACGCGCCGTCGGAAAAAACGCCACGCGCTCCCCCTTCCCGGCCAATGGCGTCGTTCCACATGCTTGGCGTCCGCCGTCGGCGCGAGATTCAAATAATTTTTTCCCCCTTCGCCAGCTCCTCAATGGTAACCGAAGGCTTTGATGCCCTCCCGGGGTCCCCGATTCCAGGAAGATCAGCTGCTCGGCAGTGATAGACATATGCCACCACCACCCGGGACCGCCACGGAGTTGCTCAGAGGGCGCCAGCCTCGGCGATGATTCGCCCCTTTTGCTCCGTTTTGTAAAGTCGCTCCATCTCGCTCTATGCGCGGAAATCCATCCGCGTGTGTACGCTGACTAGCTGGCTGCACAGCAGCAGTGCGATCTTCTCCTTCCCATCGTCGCGCTGCAGTTGGTCAGCTCCGCGGACAGAGTTAAATCGTCGTGCGTTTAGGTGTGTTTTTTTTTTTTTTTTTATTGTGTGAGGCCATCATCTGCCAGACAGCGATCAAAACTGTGAGTGTGTGTGCGTGCGTGTGTGCCGTTTAAAGCCCAAATATAAAGGGCATGACGTTCAGCCTCGGATGATAGACTCCTGTATCCAGTGTGTTTTACTTTAGAGTTATGTGTACACCGTAATAAACTGTACTTAATCTGCGACCGACGACTCTCAGTGCAAGTAAGCAATCAATCTCACGCTCAGTACCCAAGCCACCCTTCGTTGTCACCCTTTCCGGCCGTGTGTTGAATGTTGATGCCCCCTACGGAAGAGTTTGTTATCCTAACCTATAAAATTGCGTACAGACGAACATAGCGACTTTGGGCGTTAGACATTTTCCTTGTTGGCTCTTCCTTTTCTCTGGCTTTTCATCGGGTCTTGCTTTGAGATGCACGGAGTGCATGCTAAGCCGATGCTTCTTTTCCTGCTGACGAGGGTATAACTTACGCGCTGTTTGGGACACGCAACGCATCGTTTGGAAGGCCACGTTGCCTCAAGCGAGAAGCCCTGCTGTTCCTCCGTTCTCAGAGAGCTAATTTTCGACTACTCTTTTACCTCTTAATTTGCGATTGAGTGTCGAGTTTTATTGTTGGGCTGAGATGATTCTACACGTCTTTTTTTCTAAGCCATGATTTTTTCACAAATAGATGTGCAGAGGTGTTAGTTTTTCGATATGGCGACAAGGTGACTCGATTTTATTCTTCTGCTCCGGTCTGTCAGATGTTGGAATTTATTAATGAATCTGTGGTTGATGGCTACTGTACTTTGCAAAGTTCTTGTAGTTTATACAGTTTTGTCATCATTATTTTATTAATTTATGAAAAATGAAAATCCACTTTTGAGTTGGAAACGCCGCCAAGTGGCGAAATTCGAATTAAAGCACGATTTACAATTGTTCCACTTGGTGAAAAAGAATATTAATTTTTGAATAATTTTTGCTGGATTTGAATGCATTTAATAAAATCTTGAAAATTGATCTATAATTTTCGCAGTAGGCAGAAACTTATAAAGCTTCTCTTTTATTAAGTTTTTAAATGACAGATAAATATTTGATGAACGACGGAATAATAAGTGATTACTAATAAATTACCTTGCAACTAACTTGACCAGTTTGGAGGCACTTTGTATAAAGTGTTTTATAAAGACTTCAGTTAAATTTTTAACTATGTAGTCAAATAGAATTGAACATTTAAATTTTGCTTGGTATTTTGTTAAGATAATTCTTGTAAGTTACAATTGTCTAAATTCCATAAATTTTATCTAAAAATTCAATTTTCAATTATACTGCATCATTTGTGAATTAACCTTTATATCTTCAGCTTAGCTGCAGTTGTGTGGGTGTGAATTTGTTTAATATATACAAGGTTTTACATTATAAGTATTTTTTTATTTTTAAAATGGTAATTATATAATAATTTTTTAAGAAGTTTTGAGAAAAAAATTTACCTTTGGCAATAATTTTATTTTCCTGTATAGATTTCTCAAAATTCTGAGTAATATCTACTTAATTCCACCCAGACTGCATCAGCTGTGAATTTTTAATTTGAAAAAATATGCTGTTATCTTATTTATCATTTCCATTATCAGTCGCATACTTAAAAATTCTTCTTAGCTCAACAATTGATTCAAATCAAATACCGTCATGCTTTTTTAAAAGTATTTCATTCCTGAAATATTGTAATAGTTTTTCTTTAATCTTAATCAATAAATTTTTAAATGAGTATTCATGAATGTTATCATATCAAAGTAGTTCTGGATGCACAAGTTTCTTGGTAAAAGAAAAAAAAGAAAAAGGTCAAATTAGGTTAGGCGATGATAATGTTTACTATGCAAAGAAAATAAGTTGAAGCGATGCATGATTATCTCAAAGTCATTTATCTGCTTTTTACAATTAAATTTCATTCCATCTGCCAGCTGATGTCTAAACATATATTTTTTTTGTTACAGATATTATTCGGGTGAATGAACATTTATAAGTGATAAATAGTTTGGAGCATCATTAATCATGGAAGACGCTCATTGCAAAACAGTTGATGAAGTATTAAATTACTTTAATGTGGATGCAGAAAAAGGTCTCTCAACAGATCAAGTGAAGAGGCACCAAGAAAAATATGGTCTCAATGGTAAGTAGATTTAAAAATTTTTTTAGCCATTACACAGTCAATTGAAAAATTTCATCTAAATAAAATGAATTCACTTTAGAATCAAAAAAAAAAAATTTTACAGTTATTAATATTCTATTCTGTTACCTTAAATTAAACTTGGAAGAAAATTATTCGGCGAAACAGTTTTTTTTTTTGCAATTAATCATTTTAAAAATAATTTTTTTAAAATAAGCTGTATAGTTTCAAAGTCAAAACATTAAAAAATTCCCCAAGTAGATTGTTTTTAAAGCAAATTTGACGAATTTGCATTTCAAACGCAAGATTATCGGGAAAACTCTGGACTCAACACTTTCAAAGTTAAATAAGTCATAACAGGGAAAAGCTCTCCTCAAGCTCTTCGTCGAACTAATCGCTGAGGAAAACCGGATGCTCTTCTCCGAGATCAGTATTACGCTCCATTGACTTGCAGCTCTCAAAGATGCTTACCTCATTGTTGAACTTCCGTCTCTCTTCCAATCGTTTATTATTTTTCTGCTCTCGTGTTTGAAAACTAAGGTTTAAAAAAAAAAAGGCCCGGTTAAATAAACCGTTAAAAAAAGTTGCCAAAAATATCCTCTGTCAGTCATTAAAATCAAAATCTTTAACAAGGGAGAAAGAGAAAGAGAGGGAGAGAGAGAGATTTACTCACGCTGTATTTTGGTCGAGGAGAAAATTTTATTTGCTCCGGAAGCTACGTGGACATGCGTGTAACACTCGTTGATGTAATTGACGTGTAAATTGTCCAGCTTGATGAATTGGGTCGCGGGCTTGTGTGATACATCTTTACTTTTTTTTTTTTTTTTTTTTTTTTTTATTGTTCGATGCTTACTTTTGATTAACTGGATTTTGGATTAGTATTTAATATCTTTATGATGTATGGTGATTTATTCTTGATTCTCGAAGGACGGAAAAAAAAACTTGTTTTGGTCAAAATTTTTGATGATGAAGCCTTAAGAATGTAGGATGTTGCGCGTTACGCTTTGATTTATCGCTTTGAAAATTGCAAGTTACTGTAAAAAAAGATAAAAATTTTACCAATTGCGTAATTAACTTCCGTTCACAGCGTTCGAACTTTTTTGTTTCATCTTTCTGCATCTGATCAGGCTCTTTGAAAAAAGCAGCTACTGAATTTTTGTTTCCGAGTCTTTGTACCTGCTGCATTCCTCGACGGGACACGTCATAATTCCGTGCGCGTTACGTGTGATTACCGTAAATGGTTGAATTATCATCGTCCGAGGCGTCATAGCGATTCAATTATCGAGCAGGAAATTTGACGAATATTGTTTTGAAAACACTCACACACAGTCGAATATTTTTGTGAGAAAAAAAATTATTTTCGTGAATATTTTATTTCAAAGTCCGGCGAGCGAGCGCTCGAGTGTATTTTACTCAAAATTCCAATTGCAAAAGTTATTCATAGATTTGACAAGGACGCTAATGACGTTTTTTTAAAATTAAAATCGCTTTAGCTGCACGTACTGCAAGCCTTAATTTATTTTCCCAATTAATAAAAAATACACCCAAATTTTAATAATCTGGTTTTCAGAGAGCATTGAAAAATTTGTTGTGCTAACGCCGCTAATTAAAAATCAAAAAAATCGGAATGGACACTCTCACGTAAATCGCTATTTTCGTATCCGAGACGATGATCGCTCCTACTTACCTCACTAAAAATCCACTCGACATATTATAAAACAAAAATTCTAGTTCGTTTAGGACGGAAGATCGGTTAATCTTATCTAGCCTCTGATTGTTTTCGATTATCAGCCATGAAATTCTGTAATCAAATAATTATTCTCTTGATCGTAATTGTGGACCCATAAAAGTAAAAAAAAAAAACTATATTACAGCTCGCCAAGGATCTATTTGATAATTATTTGTATCATAAATTGTTGTTTATACTGCAGATTTTTTTTTTTTTTTTCTTGAAAAACCGAAGGCTAAACGATAGTCCACGAGTCTGTTTCTCTCTCTCGCTTTTTTTTTCCTCTATATTTACGTTACGAGGCGTCCCCGAGCTGCGAGGCATCATCGCGTGCGACACACGCACGGTGTTTCATACTCGAGCACGTGCTGCCAACACCAGAACCGACTGTTTTATAAAAAATAACCGTACCTAAGTTTTTTTAACTCTTGGTTTATTTTTGAAACTAGCGTGCTCGACTCCTGACGCTCCGTTGAATTATTAACATTGAAAGTATGGATAAACAATAGTTTTTATTTTTTTCTCAAATTTTAAATTTTAGACCGTCGACCAATTGTTCGATTTTCAATTTTCTCTTCCATCTGTATTCGAGTATTACGTATTTCATGGCGAGAACCATCTCTTTGATTAAAATAGTTTGAATATATCTATTGAAAGAGACTTTCTTTATTTTTGATTAGTTCTTTTTGTAATTTCGTGCACATAAGTTTTTACTTTATTAAAATAATTACAGTGAATATTTCACATAAAATTGGAGTACAAAAATTTCTTTATTTTTTTATGAAAAATTCAATTTTCAAGAGAGCAAATTTTTTAATTCTTCTTTATCCATTCACATTAAAATAAATGCGTAATAAAACGGACACTAAAAAAATGCATTCAAAGGAGAAAATTTCCGACACGTAATCCTTCCCCAAACTTCCGATGCACGAAATAGTCGCAGCACCGCACGCAAGAGATGCATCATCGCGTCTACGTCACGCACGCGCCAGCTTCGGGACAGATATAGTTATTGTAAGGCTCACGTGCGGGCCACGTTGACTCCTCCCGTTTCTTTCCTTCTCTCTCCTGCCTTTTTTTTTTTTTTCTTCGGGTTTCGGCCCACGTGGAGCTGCGGCCTTGGTCGCGGTCGCGATTTTTGCGCGCGGTTCGCAGATTTTTTGATTCCGTCGATGATTATTATTATTATTATTTTTTTTTTTCCTGTTGAGGTTGATAAACTTCGGGATGGAGACTTTTGAATTTGAACTATAAATTGTAGAAAGAGGTAAAGATTATCTATGTGATAGTAGTCGAACGGTAATATACTAAATTTTACATTAAAAATCGCAGAGATAATGAATATCCAAAATTATTGCAATGGTTAAAAAATGTTGTCTCGAGTGAGGGTCGAGCTAGAGTTTAAAATTTACCAAAAAAAAAAAAAATCAAGTTCAAACTAGTAAACAAATCACATTGTAACAAAGTTTCATTGTAAATACACTAGTTCAAAGTAATTAAAACAAATTACTTTCGCAAATGAATGAAAATCAATGGGCATTATTCAACGAGAGATTAAGTAATTACTTCAAACTGTGTTTGCGTATACTTTATTGTTCTGTAATTCGAAGACGATACTACGGTTAAGTGAGCACTGTCTTTTTACGTAGGCACGTATATCGAGTTTCATCTTCCATTGCGGCTAATCAAGCAACTGAATTTTTATTTTTAATTTAGTTTTCGAAAAAATTTCTTTAGTCTGAAGGTCGAGAGCAGTTCTCTAAAAAATATTGCGTTCCACAGCTAAATGAGCACTTCAAGTGCACATCATTATTTTTCAACTCGTTTGATGATTCATTATTTAATAAATATCAATTTAATTATTCTTAATTTTCATAGTTAGCAAACAAAACATAACCATTACAGTAAAATTAATCGTAAAAATCAACACGCAGTTTAAAAACCGTTAAACTAAACTATCCGGATTCCACATGACTGTCCACGGCACCTAAAAAGTATGAAAAATCCACCGCGCTCAACAAGTGCCGAGTTTCTCAATTCTCTCTGAAAAAAAAAGAGGAAACAATGGTAGAAAAAAACCTCACTTCGCGGTCGATTCGAATCTCGAGATCCCGTTGGCTCGCAAAAAAATAAACTCGCGGGCATATGCAGCAAGAGAGGGAAACGTAAAACTATGACGTTAATCGGTAGGCGATACGCGCGCGGACGTCACACTACTCGATGAGAACATTGCGCAACCCGAGCGCTGTAATTCGCACGGACCTTTTTTCTTTCTAGATTCGGAAGAAATGAGGGCCGCGCGATATTTGAATTGCTAATACCGTAAAATCCCCGCGATTGTCAACCAGACTGAGTTCGTGCTCTTCTCACTCGAGTTTTGACTTTCTAATCGATGAGCTTTTTTTTTTTTTAAAGAAAAATAAAAATTTGCAACGATTGGTGACCGGTAATTTAATAATCTACCGATTTCAGGTACGTTCAAAATTGTATTAGATGTATGGCTCAAGATTTTTAATTTACATTTTATTCATGCGGCCGCGAAGTTGAAGAATAATGCTAATACTCAAGTGTGGGGTTAGGTGCGCCGGGTTTTGGTGAAATAATAACTCGAAGTTTAATATTTTTAGACTAGAAAATTTATTTGAACAAGCTCGATGCGAACAGCTCGCAGAGCAAAACTAGACTGTTGTTCTTGGCCTGCCGGCTCGTTACCGCAGGTCAAAAGGGCCCTGAAGTACTTAGTGAATCATCACACTGAAGTATTTCAGGTATAATTAAGGCATCGGGTGTTGGAGCCTTCGTTCGGCTCTGCAGGAATCGTACCTGCGTCAAAATAGAGCCTGAACGGAAAATTCCATCACTCGATCGCCACATACTCCCTTACCAGTGATAACGTTAAAGTAAAAAAATTATATGACATAATTACAAATTGGAGTATTAAAAAAAATAGTACATGATAATTTAATTGATATTAATTATAACAAATTACATATTAAAAAAATTTTTCAATGACATTCGGTCGTTTGCTTAAGAAAATTTGAGAAAGAAAATTTGTAAAAAAATAATCATACACATTTTATCGAAGATATTCGGTAGTCGATTCATTCGTTGTTTCAAAACATACAATTTCACAAAATACAATTTTGCATTCAATATGTCACTGAAACTTTTATTTAAAAAAAATCACAACACTGCACTACACTATGAAAAACCAGCCTGAAGACGATCGGCAAAGCGTACTCGCCTGCCAGATCGCGTTTTGAACCACGATTCTTCAGCTGTGCCAGTCAGCTCGCGTGCGTTGTCATTTTCATCGTTGTTTGGAGTAGTGCTAACTGGTGGACAGTTGTCCTCGCTGCTGTTTCCGTTGTTGTTATTGTTGTTTGCCTGTGATAGTTGCTCACCGGTGTCGTTTAATACAAAAGCAGGCTTGAGTCTATCGATCGTGACTCTTGTATTCTTGCCACTTTTCAAAATAACGAAAGTTTTGTCGTTTCTTTCGATTACTTCGAAAGGGCCGTCATACGGGTTTTGCAGCGGTCTTTTTACAGTGTCGTTTCGTAAAAACACATGCGAACATGTTGCCAAATCTTTGAAAACAAATGGCTTTGTTGTACCGTGGCGAGTCGCTGCCACAGGCTTTAAATTCTCGATGGTTTTGCGAAGTCTTGCCACGAAATCTGTGTGAATTTGCGTTGCACTTGGTGCGAAAAATTCTCCAGGCAAGCGAATTGATTCTCCGTACGTGAGTTCAGCAGGTGTTGACTTCAGATCTTCTTTAAAAGCAGTTCGCATGCCCAACAGTACGATAGGAAGTACGTCGCTCCAAGATACTGTCTCGTGGCATTTTATTGATGCTTTTAATTGCCGATGAACTCGCTCAACCATACCATTTGCTTGAGCGTGAAAAGATGTTGTACGGAGATGAGTGATGCCAAGAAGTTTTCTGAGCTCGTTGAACAGGTCCGATTCGAACTGGCGTCCTTGGTCCGTCGTGACCTTGAGTGGAACACCAAATCGCGAGATCCAGTCCAAGAGTGCTCTCGCCACAGTCTCAGCAGTCATGTCGACCAGTGGTGTGGCCTCAATCCATCTTGTGTATCGGTCGATGCAGGTCAGGATGTACCGGAAATCTCGTGACGGTTCCAGCGGTCCGACCAAGTCGCAGTGAACGTGAAGAAATCTTTCGCTGACACCTTCAAATTCACCAAGAGGAGAGTGTACGTGCCTTGAAGTCTTTGCTCGCTGACACGGTAAACAAGTTCTGGCCCAAGATTTACAATCTTTCACAATGGACGGCCAAATGAACCTTTGCGTAATGAGTTTCTGAGTAGCTCGTACACCTGGATGAGATAAATTATGAAGATTATTGAATACTCTCCGTCGAAGAGATTTTGGCACAAAAGGTCGGATGTTTTTCGTCGAAACATCACAATAGATGCCTAATTGCGTCTCGGGCAATCGAACCATCTTCAATTGCAGGGAGTGGTCGTTGTTATTCAGCATCTGCACTAATTCTTCATCATTAGACTGTGCAGCTGCAATTTCTTCGGTGTTTACTGTCAAACTTACCTCACCGATTCTCGACAGGAGGTCGGCGACGACATTGTCTTTGCCTGCAATGTGCCTAATATCGGTCGTAAATTGTCCGATATAATCCAGGTGTCGGGTTGCTCGTGGTGTGCTTTTGTCCAGGCCTTGCTCGAATGCGTAAGTTAAAGCGGCATGATCGGTGAAGATAATAAAATATCTGCCCTCGACGGCCCACCTGAACTTTTTTACTGCTGCGTATGCACCGTACAATTCGCGATCGTATGCACTGTACTTACGCTGTGCTGGATTTAGCGCCTTGTTGAAGAATGCCAATGGTTGCCAAATTTTGTTGACAAACTGTTGCAACGTTCCACCAACAGCGAAATCCGAAGCATCGACGGTGATTGAAAGTAACGCGCCCGGGACAGGGTGAACCAGCAGCGTGGCGCTCGAGAGTGCGTTCTTTATTTCCTCGAATGCATTTTTGTCTTCGTCAGTCCACTCGATAGGCGTGCTGCCCTTCTTTTTACCTTTCAAAAGATCGTTGAGCGGTTGTTGCAGATGAGCGGCACGAGGGATGAATCTGCGATAAAAATTTATCGCACCGTTGAAACTGCGCAGGTCTTTCGCGGTCGCCGGAAGGGGGATCTTTTTGATCGCCTCTACACGCTCCTCGAGCGGGCGTATTCCCTCGGCGTTGACCTTGTAGCCAAGGTACTCCACTTCCGGTTGACCAAACACACACTTCGCGGGATTTATCACCACACCGTATTTGCTCAATCTTTCGAACAGGAGCCTTAAATGTTGCAAATGTTGCTCCGCGTTTTCACTCGCGACTAGATAATCATCCGTATAAGGGAATACAAAGTCAAGACCTTCAGTTATTTCATCGCTGAATGCCTGAAAGGTTTGACCCGCGCCCCGTAAACCAAACGGAGTGCGCAAAAACTCGAAGAGTCCGAACGGCGTAGTCACTGTTGTCTTGTGAATATCCTCCTCGGCGACGGGGATTTGATGATAAGCTCGGACTAAATCGATCTTCGAGAAAACACGTTTTCCGCTGAGGTTATGCGTGAAATCTTCGATGTGACGCATTGGATATCGGTTCGGTTTAGTGCGTTTATTAACGTGCCTGTAGTCTCCGACCGGGCGTATCCCGTTATCTTTCTTGAAGACAACGTGTATCGGGGAGGCCCACTGGCTGTTTTTTACGCGTCGCACTATTCCGAGTCGCTCCATTTCTTCAAATTCGGCTTTTACGATTTTCAGCCGATCTTCGGTTAAGCGACGAGGACGGCTGAACACTGGTGGTCCGGGTGTAGTTTCGATGTAGTGCCTTACGTTGTGTTTTACATCGTGGCCAATCTCAGCTACAGGGCGAACGATGTCCGGGAACTCAGCTAGCAGTCGATGGTAAGGTGAGTCGCCGTGGATTGCGCGTACTGTCGGGAAGTCGTCACCAACGGCATGTCCTGCAGCACATAGTTCGGTCGCGTTGTCGATCAGTCGATTATTGCGTGGATCAACAAGTAATCCGTAGTGGGCGAGAAAATCATAGCCAATAATCGGTTGTTCAACGTCTGCGATAATAAATCGCCAGGTGAACTGCCGTCGTAGGCCAAAATCGAGCATTATAAGTTCACTACCGTATGTACTTATCGGCGTACCGTTCGCCGCGAATAACGTGCACTTTGATTTTTCGCGTTGGCCACGGAACAACACTCGCGGAAAAACACACAACTCGGCACCTGTGTCCACCATAAAGGTCCTTTTCGAGTAATTGTCTTTCACATACAAACGGCGAACACTGGGGTCGTTTTTAATTGCCGCAATTAAAGACGCCCCAACTAGTTTTTTTTAAACTTGCACGGATCACGACACTTGGTAGCCTTTTCGGCATAATTTTCGTGGTACCAGCAGAGATCTGGGTTTCGAGGAGCTGATGGACTTCGCCCACGCGAACTGCCGCGCGATTGTGAACGGCCGCGGTACTTTTGCTGTTTCTCAAGACGACTGAGACGCGAAGTCACCTCGTCTAACTTCTTTAATACCGCCTGCAGCTCGCTGCCATCACTTTTGCTTACTGCAGCTATCTTGGCGGGTTCGTGTGCCACTGCTGCTATCCTCGGTCCACGGGCTGCATCGATTACATGGATCGAGTCCGCCGTTTCTGCAAGCTGCTCCAGCGACTTCTCTTTTATTGTCGCCAGGATCCGTTGGGTGTCCACCGGCAGTCGTTTTAGCCAGAAATTTCGGAGTAAGTCGTCCGTTACTGGCAGATCTTTGGCCAACGTTTTCATCTTGCGCAGCATCTGCACAGGAGTGTAGTCGCCCAGTTGCACGGGTTCGAGCAGTTTGCCTAACCGTGTCTCAGTCGAATCCGATGTCCTCTCAATTATTTTATTTTTCACCTCGGTATATTTTCCGTCATACACCGGGTCGTCGAGCACATCGTCCATCATGCTCGAGTACTTCTGGTCAAGCGCGCCAACCAGGTACGTGAACTTCGAAGCTTCCGAAGTAACACGCGACGACTTGAAATTCGCTTCAAGCCTCCTGAACCACCCCCTCGGATTTTCAGGCCAAAAGGGTGGTACGCTCATTCCGATGCCATTTACACTCCCTTCGGCTGCAGCAGCCAAAGCTGCTGCGGCAGCCTTGATTGCGTCATCCGTGACTTGGGTAGTCCCAGAGCCGGATTCGTTGACGCTGACAATTCCGTCCTCGTTCACCATTTTTCACCAACAAAATCGCACAAATATATGCCCACAAACACAAAACACTAATCACGTCGGGGTCACCAATTTGTGGGGTTAGGTGCGCCGGGTTTTGGTGAAATAATAACTCGAAGTTTAATATTTTTAGACTAGAAAATTTATTTGAACAAGCTCGATGCGAACAGCTCGCAGAGCAAAACTAGACTGTTGTTCTTGGCCTGCCGGCTCGTTACCGCAGGTCAAAAGGGCCCTGAAGTACTTAGTGAATCATCACACTGAAGTATTTCAGGTATAATTAAGGCATCGGGTGTTGGAGCCTTCGTTCGGCTCTGCAGGAATCGTACCTGCGTCAAAATAGAGCCTGAACGGAAAATTCCATCACTCGATCGCCACACAAGTATAAACTAAATGAAAATCATTAAGTATCAGTCACAGTAGTCTTTGGAAAAAAAATCTTGCAAACTTGTTTAAAATAGTTTTGCCATGATGATTAAATGTTTAAATTTCGAAAATTTTATCCCAAAATTAAATATTTGACCCAAATTTTTGATCATTTTGCTAAGATCAAAGTATTGTCAGACCCCAAGTTTGAAATTAAAACACCAACAATTCGTCGAAGAATTCACGGTGCGGACTCGATCAGTATGCGGTGCATAAAACGACAATGCAAAAAAGGACTTTGCGTTTATTTAGCGCCCATAGCTCGTCCTTGCCGCGCGCTCAGCCTCGTGTGAAGGCCCGAGCCCTCCGAGATAATCGCACGGCCGAGTCGACCCCCACCGCAGCCAGTTTTTCATACCGTCTATTTTAGCGCGACTCCTTGATGAAATTTGTTTATTGTTATCACGTACGGCCAGACGCTCGACTTGGCACGGTATTGAAATTAATTGGCGCAACGAGAAACTGTATTTCGATTCTGAGCGTTGTCGAGGAGAAACAAAAAAGGCGGGCGGGTTCGGAAACCTCATAAAATCAACAAACGCCTGGGCTGGAGAACTGGGGGAGGGCTTTTGCTCTTACGTGTCGTTGCACCGTGTATCGATCACGCTACAGCTTGTGGTCTTTACTTTTTTATTCACTATAGTTGCTTATTCGTTTACTGATAGAATTGAAATTAAATACAAGATGTACCTTTGTTCAAGTTATTTTTTTAGCCGGATTGTAATCAATTATTTTATTGATGAAAATCACGTTTGACAAGTTAGTAATGTTAGTCTTCAAAATTGAGTTTGTATTTTGTATCTGTACTTATTTATTGATTGAGATCATGGGTCTATGACCTTCTTATAGACTCAAAGATAAAATAGTTATATTAGTAAAAAAGTAAGATGAGTTTAAAATATTTGATGATAATAACAAAAAATTAATAGTTACCATCAGCAATAATTGATCAGATCTCATGAAAATTTAAAAATACATCATCCAAAAAAAATTACTCTGGTTTAGCGTTGATTAGCTGCGGTATTAAAACACCGAGATCCTTTGTACGAAATCCAAGCCGATAGAATCTTAATGATTCGCAAACTACGATACCGAAGATCAAAGCTATCTAAAATAGACTTCTAGCAACTCTTCCCGAATAATGTATCACAAAATCTCCTTCAAAAATAGAACATCTCGATGCATCCCAGAAAAAAGAATCCTTCGATGAAAGCCCAATGGTTTATTTTCTCCCTCCCCGGAGCACTTAATCTTCCGCAATTAAATTCCCATCGGGCACTTTGGCACGTTTAAAAAAACTCCGAGAGTTAATATTTTACCCAAAAGCCGGAAAAAAGTAACAGTTATTCATTTTCGTGCGCGTATAATGTAACCAACGATGAATTTACCCGATACGCTATTAGGATCGGGACGTTTAACCTTCAAAATTTTTCGCCGTCGGACCAAACTGGCAAATTGTCAGGAGCGCTTGTCATACGTCCAATTTTTACTTACCCGAGTCTGGTTCTGGGCAACGCGTGCAAGTGACATAATTTATTATCCCCGCGGCGGCGTAAGCACCCTCGGCGATATCCCGATTATTTTAAGCGTTTTGCATTGTTTGGGAGTAATTTTTCCGAAACTGCAATCTGTTGAGTGCCAAATGACAGAGATGTTGTAGGAGTAATCTTCTTGGTTGCAACTTTTTGAATTAAAATTAAGTCCGTCCGGTCGTCATTTACATGGATTATTTGTCCGACTGTCAGCCTAAAATATGTATCTTGGTTTTCTCATAATCTACCTTAATTATCTTTCTGTCCGCGTGCCAGCCTTTATCTCAAGAAATCCCCCATTGGTTCGTGTACTTAGCTGTACGTCTGTCTGACACTATAAGTATTACTGTAAATTTTATGTCTGTACTTACCTGACTAGCTGCAAATAATATGCAGGTTGTCCGCTTGTTTAACAAGAAATCAGTTTATGTACAATATTACATGTACATCAATCTCTATATTGATTGGTTGTTTCTGTCTCTATAACTATGTATACTGAATCTATTTTGTTTGAGTAAATTACATGTCTTATCCCATTTCTGTCTATTATTAATAAATCTGTACGTCTGCCTTTTTTTGAACAGAACAGTACAATAACTGTAATATCTAAGTTGGAATGTCAGAATAAAATACGTCTAGGTCTTGGTTAAAAAATAAAATTGAACTCATAATATTCTGTTGTCTTACCAAAAATCAAGGTGACCTCACGAATTTATGCAGCTAATTGTCCTTTAAAATAGGTATTCTAAATCTATGAGAATCTAAATAAATCAAACTTATCTTGATATCTTCTGTGTTCGAACATTTTATACCTTTGATGAAGAACAGTATATTTTGTTTGTTTGTTTGTGCGTTAGTCAGCTCATGTTTTGGTAACCTTTAAGTTTTTGAAATTTTGTATTTTTCACGTCGAGGAAACCCGGAGCCACGAACGCATAAACTCGGTGGTGGAGTCCGTTACGAAATTAAAGAAGACACGCTCAAAACCTCATTAGCGTCTTGTGACGTAATTGTAATCCGGACAGGAGCGCGACGAGTACTTAGCATTGTGTCGGCCGAGCGCCACGTATGTGATGCGATGCGAGCGAAATTAGCTATTTGTCACGCGAGCGAGAGCACAGACCGAATGTCGCGTGATCAGCTGATTTCGTTCCGACGCGCGCGTACAGTGGAGGTCGGCCGTGCGTTGCAGTATACGGTGCTCGCAAATTTTTATTTGAGAACATTTTTTCCATGCCGACGTTCAGCCCAGCCCGAGGCCCAGCCTGATTGATTTAATTCATTTACTTTAAAAGTTTAATATTTTAATTAGAAGTATCAACCTAGTTTTGCTTAGAATAGATACTTTTATTCGTAGATTTTTAAAATTAACTTCTGGGCGTAATTATTAAAAAATTAATTAATTTATGAAATCAAATCCATGTTCCTCGAGATCTTCAGTCTATTGCAGTTTATCGATTCGATCGAACACTACCGTATTTTATTATGGATTTAAGTTCAGCTGTGAATCAAAACCACAAAGAAGCTGTAAGCTGAGCCTCTTATTTTATCATTCGTTCGCAAAATAGTTGAAAATAACTTTAGAGTCGTTTTTAACTGCACTTTTATCGTGTCCGCTACTTATCCCCGACTCTGTTCTACGAGCCCGCGCATAAACCGAGAGTATAAATAGTTAAACCGGATAGTATATGATAAAGATTTAAATTTATATATTTAATAGGCCAAGATTTGCAACTGCTTTTTGATTGGTTGACCCAAAATCGTATAAGACTCTTTTGTAATTATAAGGTTTATATTTATGTAAAACTTTACAGAATCAAATTCCTAAACAATCGGTACAATTTTTCCAGATTCTAGCTATGAAACTGTTTTTCAATAATTCGAGTTAATTCAACAATAATTCCAATTTTATGTTTTTATGTGAATAATAATCGCTTTATTTAGTTTTAAAAATTTCTAAAAAAAGTAAAAAGTAGTATTTTATTTCTACGAAAGTTTAAAAAACGAAAATCTAAACGTAGGAGAAGAAGTCGATGGGGTCGAACGCGTCTCGTCGTAGTCAAAAGTCAACTAATGCAGTACCAGCAGCTGCCTGACCCGACTATTTTGGGTTTTTAGGCTTGCCTGGGCCCTCGCGTGTCACTCATGCGTCTCGCTCGGATTTTCCAACTTTTCGATCTTTTTTTTTTTTTTTTTTTTTTATACATCACAGCTTATCACAGCTTAAAAAAAATCTGTGATAAGGTTGTTAATTATTTATTCTTTGGGATATTTGTTTAAGGTCACTTTGATAAAAAATAATTTTTTTGTTTTCAATAAACAAAGAGTGTGAAAAAACTGCAACAAAATTTTAAAGAAACATTCGTTGAATTTTTTGATGTTGCTGTAATGTCTTAATTTGTGTTTTTCTCGCTTTGACCGCTATAGCCATGAAAACACAGGTGTAAGATGTTCGTGGATACATTTTTAGACTTGCGCGGTTCAAAATTACAACAATGAGGTGATTTATTTCTGGGTCCGGTGCGGTACGCGAAAAGATTATTTTTAGTCGTTGAATAACCGGTGAATATGTATTCGAAGACCCGAAGGCAAATTAACGCCTCGAAAAGTCCCCCAAATTTCTAAATTTTCCTTTTTTTTTTTGGTCAAAACTAGCTGAAAAAGCAAGGTCGTAATTTTAATTATCCATAAGAAATATCAAACCGGCTTGTCATCGTTATTTTAATATTTTCTATTCACAAGACAAATTTTTTACATTTCAACACCTGCAATTAATAAATGTAGTTCAAGTTTACACAGTAATGATAAAAAAAAAAACTTTGTTCTCGTAACTTAATTTCAATTAATATTTCATCGCCACCAATTGAACATCCAAAAGTGTACTAATTTCTTTTTTTCTTTTTTTTATGTTACAGAACTGCCAGCCGAGGAGGGTGAGTGTTGTGCATCATCGTTAACGACAATGAACGCAGCGAGCGAGTTTAAGTAATGCGATTTGCGCCGAATCGATGGAAATAAAATAAGTCGGGACTTTTTTTGTTTTTACCCTTGTATACCACAAAGAGCTTATTACGTAACTTCGACCGCGTTCGAGATTGATGCTTTTACTTTTTTTTTTTCACCGATTATCGCCAGTTTTGTTCGGATAACGAGATTTAAATGGATTAATCGGTCGCATTCTTTTCAAATAAGCCCGGTGTATTTTGAAAGCTTTCGAGTATAGGAAAGAGTATGAAAATAAATTGGAGTACAAAAAGAATTTAATAAAAATAATAATAGAGATAATTTTTACATGATGAGAATGGCCTTTAAATAACTTTATACGTAATTCACTTTAAATTACAATGGTAATAATTTTTGTTTGATAGTAATTTTTAGTTCATAGAATGACTAAAAAAAAATATGTTGATTTAGCTTTTTTTCTTATGTAATTGGTACTTTATTGTTGCTTCATCGTATTTACAGACTTTCCATAAAGTGCCTTCTAAAAAAATGACTTTAAACATTTTCAAATTTAAAATAAAAATAATAATGATGAAAATTAAATTTTACATCATCATTGAGTTTAAATGATTTCAAAGTTACTCAATCAAAAATAAATAAATAATAGTAGTTGTGATAAGAAAAAAAGGCAAAGACAAACCGAATCAATACCGAGACGATTTCAAGTAATAAACTCCAAAGCCTCCACTATTCCATGTAATTTTTTTCCTCGTCAACTATTATAAAACCGTGTGGATCGTCACTCGTGCATTGCAGCATTGTCCTACATAAAAGCCGCCCCATCCGCGTTTATCGATAGGCTCCGAGAATACGATGCATAAAATAAAAAAAGGAAGAAGAAAAAAAAAAAAGCCACCGTCGAGCCTCACCAATATAAACTTTCACGGCGCTTTCGTTTTTTCTATTGGTATTTTTATCTCCGTCGCTGCCTTTTTTTTTTTTTTCGTTTAACCTTGGCTCGAGCAAAAAAAAAAAAAAACACCATTGTAAAAATGCGTTTCTAAATTAGCACATCGGAGTATACTGCGCTGTTTCGAAAGTGCAAAATTTAGAAAAAAAAAACGGGGAAGTCGTACGATCCACCGGATTTTTAAAACAAATTGAATTTTCAAAATCGATCCTGTTTGATAGTCTGAAATTAAGAAAGAGATGTATTCCTTTCTCAACTGAGATCTTACCTAATGAGTTTTTATTTCGGGAGTCAAAAAGTCGTTTGTGACTCACGGGTATCCCAAATAGCTGGACACTTTGAAAAATTATTTTTGCTCGTCAGTTCTTTTTTTTTTCTCAAAACACTTCTCGCTTCGATCGCGAGACATGTTATTCTTCGGGCGCGCGTATCGTGTGTCACGTGACGTTTTCTTTAATCTTCTTTGATGGATTCGCTGGAGAGCGAATTTCAAAATGACTTTTTTTTCTTCTTAAGTTCAAGGTAGTCTTTCGTACGTTGAAAAAAAAGATTTTTATTTATTTGAGCCTCGTAACGGTGCTTTTTTTTATAAATGTTATGCACAATCGATCCGTGAACTAAAAATACAAGCTTCCAGCAGAAGAGAGAGAGAAAAAAAAAACTCTGTACGCGGCTTATCAGCCTCGAGACGAAAGTCAAGTTCAAGCATCCAGCGGGCCGAAAAAGCTCATTAGCACGTGCGGGGGGCTGACTTGGAGTCAAACAATGAGGCCTGAATCGATGCCCTTTTTGCCCTTAGCGAAAACCAGGCCGGAATTAAATTCACCCGAGTGGCTTTTACGTCGAGGAGTTCAAGAATAAGACGGAGAATACGTGTTGCAGGGTTTTTAAGAAACTTTTTTTTCTACTTCGTGGGCTTTTGGTAGATATGTTTGTTTTCGAGTGCTCATTTGTTATTTAAAATACCGGGTTTTTGCAATTTAAATTCTTGGCTTTCTTATGACACGACAGTAATACACTTTCGGGAAAAGTAAATTTGTAATCGTTTCGATTGGTCTAAGAATTATTTATACATACATATTTCGATTAAATTTTACTATTGTTGTTTAAAAGTTTTTCAAAATCAATTACAAAGTTTTGAATTCAGTTTGTTGAGGAACTTTGTCAAACCGAGTTACGAGCCCGACAAATTAAATTGTAAAATCAGTATCAACGGTTATAAATTGCATCCGAGCATTATTCCCTGAAACAATTAATTATTACTGCCTGCACAGTGTTTAATACAAAGACCTCAGATAAAGCGCGACACTTTGAGTGCAAAAAAATCAAGCGACCTTCGAGCTTCTTAATTGTACCGCTGATTTCTCTCCGCCTATGATGGTTTGAAGTTTCAACGACGATTAAAAATAATTGAAATACTTAAAGACTCGGTTTTTCTTTTTTTTTCGTAATAACTGATTCTTTACCTGAATGGACAAAATTTACTTTAAACTCACATGAGGCCTCGATTACTGTTTACATCACAAATGTTTTATTAGCTTGAACATTGGGATTTGATTTTTTAATTTTTCTTAAATAAATTAAAAGTTTTTGGTCGAAAAGTGTAATAAAAGCAGTAACCTTGAACGAAATTCAAGTTCATGTGAGATTACTCCCGCCCTTCAGAGAAAATAAAAGTGAAGAACTAATTTTTTTTTTTCTTTTATACAAACAATGAGAAAGTTGGCCTGATTTTTTGGGAACAATGAGGAAGAAAATTTTTCTTTAATCAGTATGAAAAGTTAGAAAAAATAATATCTGCGTACTTTACAACCGCGAATTTCTGTTTTTTCTCGTCGGGATAACGAGTAGGTGGAACAATAAATACAGGCAAAGCGACTTTTACAAAAACTGCTCATTAGTAAAATTCAAATTAATACTTTAAAAAAATGTACTATTACAGGTAAATCCATCTGGCAGCTCGTACTGGAACAATTCGATGACCTTTTAGTTAAGATTCTACTGTTAGCTGCTATTATTTCCTTTGTAAGTATACGAAATCTACAGTAAAAATTTTAACCTTCGATTTATGAATTTTTTACTCTTCAATTCATGCTAATATCAATAGCAATTTAAATCGCACCACTTAGCTAAATTGGTTTTTCGTTCAGCTCTATACATTATTCTCGATGCGCTATATGCAACGACGCGACATATATGCATAAGTAGATACAGTTCGAGATACGCTAGGCAAACATTAGATTCGGCTCGTCTTATAATAACTGACCTATTCCACTAAAATACTTATAAATTCACTGCGAAGATCGGGTATTTATGTAATAACTTTACATATAGAAAACTTCTTTTTTTTTTCCTCAATTTTATTTGAAATTAAATATTTATTTTGACACAAATTTTTTTTTTTTTTTTTTTTTTTTATTACAATGTAAAGATTATCGTTGAAGATAGTACTAGGATATTAAATTAACAACTTATTATACGAAAAGTCAAAATTTTTCTGAGAAAATAAATTTTGTAAACACTCTAAATAATCACAAAAAAAAATGTGCTATCTCTTGACGTCTGAAAAAAATAATCCCCAACGCGTACTTTATTTTTCTTGCAGGTACTAGCCTTATTTGAGGAACACGAAGATGCGTTCACGGCCTTCGTCGAGCCATTCGTCATCCTGCTTATCCTCATCGCCAACGCCGTGGTCGGTGTGTGGCAGGAGAGGAACGCCGAGTCGGCGATCGAAGCTCTCAAGGAGTACGAGCCCGAGATGGGTAAGGTCGTCAGATCCGACAAATCCGGTGTCCAGAGGATCCGAGCCAAAGAGATCGTGCCCGGTGACATCGTCGAGGTCTCGGTAGGTGACAAGATCCCCGCTGACATCCGTCTGACCAAAATCTACTCGACCACCCTCAGGATTGACCAGTCCATCCTTACCGGAGAGTCCATCTCGGTCATCAAGCACACCGACCCCGTCCCGGACCCGCGTGCCGTCAACCAGGTACGTTACAGATCTTATTTTAAAAGTGCAGCCCGAAAAGCCAAGATTTTATTTTACAATTTGATTACCTTGGTTGCAGGACAAGAAAAACATTCTTTTCTCTGGTACGAACGTCGCCGCTGGTAAGGCTCGTGGTGTCGTCATGGGCACTGGACTCAACACCGCCATCGGTAAGATCCGTACGGAAATGTCTGAGACCGAGGAGATCAAGACTCCCCTCCAGCAGAAGCTCGACGAGTTCGGTGAACAGCTGTCCAAGGTCATCTCGGTAATCTGCGTTGCCGTATGGGCCATCAACATCGGTCACTTCAACGACCCCGCCCACGGTGGTTCCTGGATCAAGGGTGCCATCTACTACTTCAAGATCGCCGTAGCTTTGGCCGTCGCCGCCATCCCCGAAGGTCTGCCAGCCGTAATCACCACCTGCTTGGCTCTCGGCACGAGGCGTATGGCTAAGAAGAACGCCATCGTCAGGTCGCTGCCGTCCGTCGAGACCCTCGGTTGCACCTCCGTCATCTGCTCCGACAAGACCGGTACACTCACGACCAACCAGATGTCTGTTAGCCGGTGAGCCAATTAAAACAGTAAATTATAAGTAAGCAAAAAATTAAGAAAAGAGAAAATTTAACATTTTTTTTTTTTTTTACACGCTTGCAGCATGTTTGTCTTTGACAAAATCGAGGGCAATGACAGCAACTTCCTCGAATTTGAGATCACTGGCTCAACCTACGAGCCCATTGGTGAAGTGTTCCTGAAGGGCCAGAAGGTCCGAGGTGGTGACTACGAGACCCTACACGAGCTCAGCACCGCCTGCGTCATGTGCAACGACTCGGCCATCGACTTCAACGAGTTCAAACAGGCCTTCGAGAAGGTCGGTGAAGCCACCGAGACCGCTCTCATCGTACTTGCCGAGAAAATCAATCCATTCGATGTCAGAAAGACTGGTCTTGGACGTCGTGAAACTGCCATTGTCGTACGACAGGACATCGAGACCAAGTGGAAGAAAGAATTCACTCTCGAGTTCTCCCGTGACCGTAAATCCATGTCGTCCTACTGTGTACCTCTTAAACCATCCAAACTTGGAACTGGACCCAAACTTTTCGTCAAAGGTGCACCCGAAGGTGTACTTGACAGGTAAACTGAAACGATATTTTTTCGTAACATCCTTGATTTAAGGCGTAGTCATACGTGAGTTTCAGAATTTGCGTAAAAAATCAGTTAAAATTAAACTAAAACGAAAATGAAAAAAAAGGGCTCTGTAGCGCCCAAGCTACTACCTTAAGCTATCTTTTAAGCCCAATCCCATCAAAATCGGATCAAAATTAACGTCAGAATATGGGAAACAGTTGTGTACATTTTTGTATCTTAATAACATTTGCTATATATCTATAGATATTGAATTTTTAGGAAGGATTTCCCAGATTCTGCCATTAATTTTGATCCGATTTTTATCGGGTTGGGCTTAAAAGATAGATTAAGGTAGTAGCTTGGGCGCTACAGAGCCCTTTTCTCCATTTTCATTTTTAATTTTACTGAATCTTCAATTTGTTGTAAAAATGACCCCTTATGACTTCGCCTTAAGTCCTGTCGGAAGATAATTAACTAAAATTAGTCTTAAATCGTTAAAAAGTGCATTTTACATAACTGACAACGAGATATTTAAAATAAACTTGACTTTGTTTTATAGGTGCACGCACGCTCGTGTTGGCTCTCAGAAATTCCCTCTGACCTCCACCCTGAAGAACAAAATTCTTGACCTGACTCGCCAGTACGGTACTGGTCGTGACACGCTCCGTTGTCTTGCTCTTGCCACCGCTGATCACCCGATGAAGCCCGACGATATGGACCTCGGTGACTCCACCAAATTCTACTTGTACGAAAGGGACCTCACCTTTGTTGGTGTCGTTGGTATGTTGGACCCACCTCGTAAAGAGGTATTCGATTCCATCGTCAGGTGCCGCGCCGCTGGTATCCGTGTAATTGTCATCACCGGCGACAACAAAGCCACCGCCGAAGCTATCTGCAGAAGAATTGGTGTGTTCGGTGAAGACGAAGACACCACTGGCAAATCATACTCCGGACGAGAGTTCGACGACTTGTCCATCGCCGAACAAAGGGCCGCTTGCGCAAGATCTAGGCTCTTCTCTCGTGTCGAGCCTGCCCACAAATCTAAGATTGTTGAGTACTTGCAGAGCATGAACGAAATCTCTGCTATGGTAAGTTAATTTTATATGAATGAAAATAAAAATGAAAAAAACTACTGCGTTAATTTTAAAATTCAAATTTTTGACGTATTTCGTTCTTCTTTACAGACTGGTGATGGTGTAAACGATGCCCCTGCTTTGAAAAAAGCCGAAATTGGTATTGCTATGGGATCTGGTACCGCTGTGGCGAAATCTGCTGCCGAGATGGTGTTGGCTGACGACAACTTCTCTTCCATCGTAGCTGCCGTTGAAGAAGGTCGTGCTATCTACAACAACATGAAACAGTTCATCCGTTACCTCATTTCTTCCAACATTGGTGAAGTTGTCAGGTAAAAATTATACTCTGAATTATACATCATGTTGTAATAAGTTATGCAACTGAAATTAATAAAATAAACTTTCTTTCTTTCAGTATTTTCTTAACTGCTGCCCTTGGTCTTCCTGAAGCTTTGATTCCCGTACAACTTTTGTGGGTCAACCTTGTCACTGACGGTCTTCCCGCCACTGCTCTCGGTTTCAATCCCCCTGACTTAGACATTATGCAAAAGGTTATTTACATTATTTTTTTTACAACAACAATTTTATTACTAAGAAAACTTTCAAACACTTAGTGTGCACATGCATTAACTTGAAATCCATACTAAGACTTTAAAAATTATTTTTATTGTTACTTCAGCCACCCCGTAAAGCAGACGAGTCCCTTATTTCTGGATGGCTCTTCTTCCGTTATCTGGCTATTGGTGGATACGTCGGCGCAGCTACCGTTGGCTCTGCTGCTTGGTGGTTCCTCTACAGCCCGAACGGACCTCAAATGAACTACTACCAATTGGTAAATTATTATTGTTATCAATTTAATTTCAAAACCAAGTGACTTGTTAGCAACTAACAAAATTTTAATTTTCTTATCAGACGCACCATTTGGCTTGCATCGGTGGTGGTGACGAATTCAAGGGATTGGACTGCAAGGTCTTCAGTGATCCTCACCCCATGACAATGGCTCTCTCCGTTCTCGTCACTATTGAGATGTTGAACGCCATGAACAGGTTTGCCAGCATTTTATTTTAATTTTTTATATTCAGGACGATTACATCATCGATTTTTATTAACGTTTGTGAAAATTCCAATGTTTACTTAGCTTGTCCGAAAATCAGTCGCTCATCAGCATGCCTCCATGGTCGAACTTATGGCTGATTGCCTCAATGGCCCTTTCTTTCACACTCCATTTCGTTATTCTTCACGTTGAAGTTCTTTCGGTAAGTGACATTAGTTTTAAGTTTAAAAATATTTGCAAATGACCTTTGTCACATATAAATCAAATCATCTTTTATCCAACTCGTAACTTAATCAAAATATTCAAATGCAATTTTTGTAGACCGTATTCCAAGTGACTCCCTTGACTGTGGAAGAGTGGCTAACCGTCATGAAGTTCTCTCTTCCAGTAGTACTGCTGGACGAAACGCTGAAGTTTATTGCCAGAAAAATCACTGATGGTGAGAATCCAATTTACACTGTTCACGGGATTGTTCTAATGTGGGCCGTGTTTTTTGGACTTTTGGCTTATGGCCCCATATAGACAATCCTTTCGGTGTAATATTAGCATAAATGAAAGATGCCTTTCTTACGGAAGCCAAGCACGCCGTCTTGGACTTGCAGTTGCATTTAATTTAAAAAAAAAGAGCAAAAAATAATAATACGCATAGTTTTTTCCTCTACGAGGAAAGTTTATGAAATGAATTAACGAAAAAAAGTGTGTCCAGTGAGATTTTAATTACATAGAGTGTTGCGCATGGTGTTGGTTGGGTAACCACGAGTAAAGTACAGAAGAAAAACTTGAATTAATTGAATTTATAGTTTAAATTTGATCGCATATGCACCGCACCGTACTTGAAAAAAAAATAATATTAATAATATCACATCACTGTAATAAGACGTCAGTGACGCTTAAATTTTTTTATTTGGATTAGATTTTTTTTCCGGCGTAAAATAATGAAAGCGAGAACTTACGATCATGTTGTTTCGTACAAGTGCCTTTGAATATGAATACTTTTTATGCGAGGCAATAACTTTGTTTTTTTGCGCACGCTTTTTTTTCTAATTAACGCTAGCTCTACTTTCTTCAACTGCAAGCTTTATAGTTTTTCCTACTCAAATGCTTTGTGCCAGCTAATTGACATATCTGCATAGATATACACTACACGTTTAAAGAATCTCTCGTCTCTGTGTTTATTAAACGATACATCTTTTTTCTAACTTTAGTAAATTTTTTTTTTTTTTCTTTGAATACATAACAATAGCGTGCGGTGATGGTTTTTAAAAGTAAACTTTTAAATGAAGCAAATTAATAAATCAATTTAATGGAAAAAAAAAGATTTGCACCTAATCGCAAAATAGTATGTTACTTATGGGCACACACGTTTTGCAATACGGAATTATAAAATATTTCGGTAACGCTTCAAATTTGTTACTTGCATCAGCAGTTCATTTAGAACTGTTTTTTTATGACCCTACACGTTTAAAAAGGAGGTAAACTAGATTTTTTTAAATCAAACATTGAATTGTACATAATAATTTAGGGTAACGTTGCTGTAAATTTAAGCTTGAAATAAATAATTAACTTGTTACTCGCTCGTCGTGAAAAATAAAGTTTTGCATTGATTGCATTGATCTCGTCCCAAGTTCATTGGTGAAATGAAAGGAATGTTTAAATTTCAAATAATTTTAAACATAGAAAAGAAATATGTTAAAAAATAGCGAAAAACGAGTGAAGTAGCATCCATTTAATAATAATTATCTACTTTTGGAGTAATAATAATAAAATTCGTTCACCTTTGAATGCAATGTCTTAAAGTATCTTTTATGCTCGTATTTTTGTGATGTAGATACTATCTAATTATCGATGTTAATCGCTTGATATTTATTATTAAAATACACTCAGATAAACTTGCATACTTGCTGTACCTCCGCTTTCTACACCTTTTTTGTCCTTATTTTTTGTTAAAGCACTATTACCTATTAGCAAAGATATATGTTTGCATGAAAAATTTTTTTGTATAAATTGAAAAATGTTCATTCACTTTTTTTTTTAGAGAATTAAGACATGAACTGATATGTCTTCCCTTTTGATACAAAAAATGATGTAACTTTGATTTTTAAGTAGTGAATCATTTAAAAGTTCTTGTCACTTATTTTTATTCTAAATCAATTTGATCTTTAATATATGTATATATTAAAAAATTAATAACTTATTTTTTTCTGCATATGTATGTAAATTAAGAAAAAAAATTAAAGATTTACTACAAAAACGGTTGTCGCTGCCTGCTTTTAACACTCCTTTGCAGCACTTTTACAATCTAATATATTGATCATTTTTGTAAAGCTTCTCTGAATTGTAAAATATTATTACTTGCATTTTAAACAAATAATTGTAAACATTCAACACTGTGTGTATTTATGAATAACTCCATTATTTTCACACGTGACTCGAACAGCGTAATACCATAACGCTTTTAATGAGAGAAAGACGACTGAGCGTGAGGTACATTTTTTCTAGAGTTATTTTGGTTAGCTAGATAATTTTAACAGCCACAAAATATTTGAGGTTTGGTTAAAGTTTTTCAAACTTTTCCAGATTAATTATTTTCAATTGATAAGCACAGTTTAAAAGTATCTAGTTGGCTGAATATTTATAACAAATTTAATAATCACTAACAACATGTGAAAAGCGCATAAAAAGAGCAGGAAAAGCATTGTAGCCTAGTGTACCTTTTGGTTAATCAAATCCTGCTGTCGCTGTTTTTAAGTGTAAGTACTTGACACGACTTATGTTGTATGAGTGCGGAAGACATATCTTTTATAAGTGTGTATTTGTTCTTTTTTTTTTTTTTTCTTTGTTATTTATTAATAAAAATGACTTAATTGAGCGATTAAACGCGTGCGCAATTTCGTGTTTTTTGAACGATGAGGTATTTCGGTTTAAAAAAATTAAATAACTTGCAATCTTAAATGTCAGCATTTCCAGGACTTATATGTATAAACTATAGTACATAATAATTTTTCAATTCCTCTAATATAATTTTTTTTAAAAGCCTGATATACTATAGCATGATTTAAATATAACTCCCAATAGAACCACCAATAACTTCAGCATGTTTCAAATCACACTGAAACAAAACTTTAATCGAATTACGTGTTATATATAAAACATCAAGCAAAAAGTTTTTAAATTATAAAAAAATAATCTTACTCCGTAAAATTTTACAGCTTCATTAATGTAAATACTTAATACATTAGCTACTAATTTTTGAAAGTACAAAAACAAAAAGAAAAACAATTTTCAACAATTGAGTTATTCAATTTTTAAGTCCTGGAAGATAAACGCGGCAAAGTAAAATATCAACGTGTAATCGTGTAGATCGCGAAAATAAACAATTATTCTGAATTATTAATCTCGCGGGCAACTTTAGGTGAAAAAATTAATTAATTCAAATAAAATTAAAAAGTAGCTCTCCAAATAAAGGCTAAATTCATTTTTAGTGCGGTTACGCGTTTAGGTATCATTTAAAATAATCATTGTAGTTATTATAGATTGTACGTCGAGCTAATCTTGTCATGGGACTGCGGAGAAAGATAGAAGGGATTAAATAATTTCAATTTTTTTTTCTTCGCATTGCCTCAGTCTAGTGAAAATTTGTTTACCATAAATGTCTAATTTATCATTTAAAAAACATCATCTTAATAACATCAAAAATAAAAATAAATTTCACATTAAAATTTAACTAGACACATAACAGCGTAAAATATATATAATTACATAAAATACCATTAAGCTATCATGATTATAAAAACGATGTTAACGATTTCACTAAGTAAATAGAGCTAAAAGAAAAAATAGTTTAAAGAAAACTATACTTGTTATAAATATAATGCGAGAAATATAGAAAAAAGGAACAAACATGTATGTTACTAATATACCTGATTTTTTATTTTTTTCTTTTTTTCTGGATTAGTAAACGGCCTACTAATGGTAGATAGTTGATATATTAATAAACAATATAAAATTATTTAATAGATTAAGAATCTAATGTTCTAGTTCAAAAGTGAGAAACAGTTTTAAAATATTTTGCTGAAACTTTGAAGGCTTTAAAAGGTTTTGAATGATGGATGTAATTTGAAGTAATTTTTCTAAACTATTCGTCTAAGTATGAAAAATTTTAATTAAATAAATATTTATCAGCAAAGTACTTTTTTATTAGTCAAAAGTAGATTGACTTAATTGATTTGGCCATTAGAATTGTATAACTTCTAAAATCAGTTAAGAATTACTTGAGACTAATATTTGTCAGCAAAAATATTTTACTTCTTAAACTAAGAAAGTAGTTTTTAAAAAATTTACACTAATCTATCTAGAGAAAATTAAATTAGTAATACGATTTAACTTCCATCGTATAGTTAACTTTTTGAAAAATTTCCTGCATGATGACGTGAAAAAAGGATTAAAAAATTGAAAATAAAAACGGACAAGTTTTTTCAATGTTTTAATTTTTAATTTTATTATTTGAAAAACCCTCACTTAATAACTTGGCATTAGATTTTATACTGATTTTTGTGTATGCGTGTACTATATTAATTATGATTCATAAGTGTTTTCTTTTATCATTTCCTTTTCTTTAAAAAGTTCTCCTTCATTTTCTTCGAGTAACCTTATGTATAATATCTGTCCACCATTGTTATATGATGTGAAAAAATTATGAAAGAAAACTAAAAGAAAAGTATTAAAAACCAATTTTCAACGACTTTTACCTAGTATTTATACTGTTTAATCAATCATATTTTACTGCCGATATCTCAATGTAGGTATTTATCGAGATAATACGACGTGAATTGTAAAAGTTTACTCGTACACTTTATAAATTGTTAGGTATCGGACAATAAAATTTCTTCAGTACATAACCATATTTTTTATCTATTTTTGATGAATTGAATCGTAATTACCAGTTTTTAAACTTTATTAATATTATTAATTTCTTTTTTTTTTTTAATTCATTTAGTTGAAAAATTTTATATTCATTTTCTTTTGAACGGTATTTTATTTTTTTTTAAATCAATCAGCGAACCATTTTTATTCATATTTTTTTAATTAAGCAGCATTATCAAAGCATGATTTACCCTGAAAACTAGAAAAACATATCCAAGTATTTTCCATTTCAAGACTCAACATCAGAGAAATCAAGTTTAACACATTAGCTTCATCAAACCCTGGATTGTACAAAGCTGTTTTACTCCCTTTCTAAACTTTGCCTGCTAAATGGTTTGAAAAAATTTTTTTTAAATTAGATAGTTAAGCTGATCCGGCATAGGATTTCAAGATAATTTTACTCGTCTTATCAAAGGTACAGTATTTCACTAAAATCATGAACCTTTTCCATGACTTTCATGATCGTTTGATTTAGAAAACTCCATAAACTAAATTTTCAAAAACACAATTATGAAGAAAACTCATAATAATAAGGATTAGCGCTGCCTGGCTACTGCGAGTTTTATGAATTGATTGCAACAGAGTGAAAACTACGCCGTTGGTTGATTTCGAAGTGACTTTTGAGTGATAAAAATTTTAACAATTTTTTTAGAGTTACAGTTTAATTAAAAAATATCAGTCTTAAATACTTGAAGATTGAGTTATAAAATTTGCTTATTTAACTAACATACGCAGACTTCTTTCGCCTTTATAGTTTAAATTACGCTTCTCTTAATATTTCAATTTTCAAATTAATTTTCCTAGCTTATTTAAATAATTTTTTTTGAATACAGATTTACCTATTCTTTGAAAAGATAAAATAATATTTGAGTTCAAAATATAATTAAAAAAAATTTATTATTAATTAGTCACTATAGTAAAAAAATTGACCAAACCTACTTTATGATTAACAATTTCTCAAAAATAAATTGCCGCATGGCAAATTTTGCATGACTACCGATTTTCCCTTCCAAAAATGAAGGTCTCGACAGTTTCCAGCAACTTGGCTTATTTCCGCTTGTTTAAAAAACCTTCAAAAAAAAAAAAGCTTCCTCGCTGAAACCAACAAGGAACACGGTAAAAATTTTCGATTATTCATTTACAGTTGCGCCAGCGGTGACGCCAGTGCAGTAAGGACAATCAACCCAAATAATAAAAAAGGAGTACATACATAATATCAATCAAGATTAATGCCCAGCTGGACACGCACAAACAGAAAAGTTTTAAACGAAAAGTAAAATGTAATAAACGAACGAGTCACAATGTAGTGAAGACAGAGAAGAAATATTCCCCCGTTTTTTCCGTGCGTGTCCAATATATTTCGGACAGATGCGAGAGTGAACGAGTGAGAGAATGCGACGAGAGTTAGATGATTTCGAATTTTTAAAACTCGCCCGTAAGTAGAAAGAGCCTGGCTAGTGTCAGACGACGAAGAATAATTGAGTTTACTTAAAAATATTGATTTTCCTTCTTCTTTTTTTGTTTCTTCTTCTTATTATTTTTGTCGTGATATTTTTTTGAGAGTTCAAATGGATGAACACTGGAGAGAACTAATTCAGCGAGCTTTGACAAAAATTTTTTTTAACATTTTTTAATTTCAGTGTTCATTTACCAAAAAAAAAAAAAAATTAAAGATCAAATCAAAAACTTGTTTTCAATCATTTTTTATTTTATTTTTTCAGTTATTTATAAATTTTTTTCAAAGATAATTCTGAAGAAAAAGCTCGTAAGTGTTTGTAGATAATGTAAAATTTTCCTTAAAATTAAAGACAGTTAAATTTATAAACAGAAGATAGTATTTTTCTTCAGTGTTCATCTGTACACAAACTCAATAAATAATTAAATTAACAGTTTTTTTTTTTTTTTTGCTGAATGTGATAGCAATTTAAGATTTAGAAGGGTCGTAACGAATAAAAAGACCTCATAAATAATTGTTACAATTTATTAGTTAAAATTGATATTTTAATTTTTTTATTCATGATTCATGATACTTTAAGGGATCATGAAGGTTAATACACTTTTGTTGTTATAAATAAATGATATGTAATTTTTTTTTTTTTTTTTTTTTTAATTTAAACCAAAGAAAAATGATTGGAATTAATAGTAGTTTGATGTAAATTGTGGCCACTGTTGTTAAATAAGCAGCTTAATGTAAATTTTATAAACATTTTTCTTTGTACTAAAAAATTTTTTAAAATTAAAAAAAAAGTCATAAAATTTAAGTATAAAAATTACGTGAAACACCTAGATGATTGTAAACAGCCGACATGTATATTATTTTCAACAATGTACAGAAAAGAAAAAGGTGAAATATACAAAAAAAAAGAAATTGTCAGTGTTCTTTGTCACAGCCTTACAATAAATTCATCAAAATTTAAAAAAATTCATTGTCATAATATCATTCAAAGACTACTCAACTGGGAAAAGTATCGCCGGATTTAGAAGCTGAGTGAAGAGGAAAGAAATTTTATCTAAGTTTCACACTCTCTCGATGTTCTGTGTACGCACTTCCACCACTTTTCCCCCGTAGACTCGAATTTCCTCTAGAGTAAAATTTTTGGATTTTAAAAACAAATTTACTTGACATCGTGAATAAAAATTGTTGTTTCAGTGGATGAAGAGGTGATAAGATGGACCTAAATTCCTACGCGGGACGCGTCGAAAGGATGTTCTTCGTTGAAGATTATTATTGACTCCATCCAATCTCCTGAAACGATGAGAGAGTAAAGAGAAAAAAAACCGAAAGAATGTGATAGATTGTGATTTCAAAAAACACTTGTTGATTCCGGTCACTGTGAATGAAAAATTTGTGATTTCTTGAACTTTCTTGATTTTATAAACAGTGAATACTTATCTATCAACAACCGTGATGGAAACTTTTTTCAAGACTCAAATTTGTTGTCAAATGTATTTTAATTCAGAGTTAATTTTTAAAAATTTTTAATATTGTTATTGATCGCACAAAAACTTAAGGAGGCTTGGCAGCGTAGGGGTCGTACCTAGCGGGGGCCCTTGCGGGTGCATGAAATTGAAAATAAGAAAAAAAGTAGTGATTATTTATCATTTTTAAACATATTGGAACAAAATTTAAGATAAAAAATTTTTAAAAACGTTGAAAAATTGAATGTTTTGAAGGTTATGTACCGCAATTTTCTATTTTTCTTGTAAATTAGTCCGATAATCTCAAATTTTTATGATTTTAAAATAATCTTCAAATTTTCATCTTTAAAATGACACCTGACTCGTAGTAAACTTGTGGATTTTGATGATTTGCCAAATTTTTAAATGTTTTTTTCCATAAGAGCCCATGTTAAAAAAAAATTCGAAACTGATTTTTTTCTCGAAAACGAGTCCGACAACCATTGTTGTGTTAAATAGGAAAGTTGTTTGTCTTACTTCAAGGAATCTACAGAAATTTTTTGGGTTCTTACTTTTGGATTTTGAAAAAACTGCCAAGCCTCCTTAATGGGAACAGTTTTTTTTTTTTTTTTTTTTTTTTTCAAAGGTAGGTATCGATATAATGAACTTGAACGATTAGTTTTTTAATCAAGATTTTGTTGACAAATTAAATTTTTTCTTTCTTAACCTTTTTTAAACTTTCTTTGAGCGAAAAGAGTTTTTCAAATTTCTTTTAATCCCGTGATTTCAATACTCATTTAATTTCTTTCGCTTGAACATCGAATTGAGTAATTTATAATTTACCTCAAGAGATAGAAATTTCAGTTATACTTTTTCAAATTTTAGGGACTTCAGTATTATTGTTAGCTTCACTTCTATTCTTGTCAATTACTAAAATATCTGCACAGATTCTAGATTTTTTACATATTCTCAAAAATTGCATAGTATAAAAATATAATAAATAATAAATTTACTATGATAAATTCAGAAAAAATAGAATAAATGGCAAATGGGTAAATTGTAATATTAATTTAGAACCATAAATAAATTGTACTTCTCTAACTATTCAAGAATTAATTGTGTGTACAATGTACATATATACATATTATTAATTTATAAGTTCAACAATTTCGTAAAATTAGTTATAAGAATATGAACACTTATTTAATCTGAGATTGTAGAGTCTTCAAATTTTTTTAATAATAATTACTTAAATACTAAATTAGTCTTTTTTTCTTCTCACAACAAGCGTTCAAAAATCAAACCATAAAACACATAACTTATAATTTTGGGTAATGTATATGTTTACTTGGTCACTGGCTCTTTGAAGTACTTTAAAAGTCCCAAAACTGATTTCTAAGGTATGTACATACTTCAGGGTATAGAAAACAAAAAACTTACAAAGATATGACCAGATCAGACATTTGAATCATTTGAAAGGTTTCAGTCTCTACTATCCAAAGGTGCTTTTTGGCTCAGAGACACCCACAATATAAAGTATCATATATAGCTACATACACGCCCTTGTTAATTATTTTTCGCCCTTGTACTCCTATCCTGCCGGTAAATGATCCATCTTCCAAAGTCTATCAATTTTATACCCGGAGGAGTCATCCACCCCCTATAAAGTTCCCAATCTCCACAACACACGAAAACCGATCTCCCCGTTGCAATTCTGGTTAGTCGTTGAGAGCCTTATGATCTCATATAATAAAAGATTAAAAACAAATCACGGATAAAAATTAAGTAAGTATAATTTTGACAAATCATGATAAAGATGACAGATTCATATCGTTTTTGTATTAATAGGCAGAATTAAATTAAAATCTTCCAAGACTGCGAATATAGCATTTTGAGTGTCGACAAATAGTGAAAACTTTTTATTTTTGAAGAGTAACTTCTAACTTTTCATAGAACGAGGGTACCTAATTTAATACTAGGTACCAACTTCTTTAAAAATTCTAGCGTCAAAAGACTCGGAGGAAAATTATTTGTATCGTATACAATACCGAGGTGAATTATTAAAAAAACCATGTAAAAGTACGAGACTGAAGAAAATAAAAATCCTAAGAAAATACCGCATCGAAGACTTCATTAATTCCAATTAAACGAAGTTTTATTTTTTTCTTTACATAAGTCGTCGCAAGTAATTGTCATCCCACGTACATACACGATTAAATTAAATTTCTCCCTCTGTGAATTTGCAGAAACTCATTATGATTCAATAATCCTTGTAAAGTACGCGATGCCGATCGTCGGATAAGCCGAGAATTGATTTACGCGGTTTTACGATAGAGAATGTAAAGCGTATCCACGCATATATTTTCACAATTTCATCATTAATATACAAATTAAAAATTTTCTTCATTTTTCGTATCAAGACTGTCGCAACTAGTTGTAATTAGACTAACGCATTCAACTCGATTGCGGCAACCGCAGGTATATAAACTCATTACAATCATTGCGAACGCGGCGCGGCTCTTTTTTTTTTCTCCCCGACAATAGCGAATTACACCTGCGCGAAATCCGATCTTGCGATAGTCCGGTACAGCGTATATATCATCGTGTGCCCTTATTTTCCCGTCGCTATATTACGTTACGATCCTTTTTTCCTTTTATTCTCGCGCGGACTCATGAGTTTTCTTATATATTCGAGGCTGAAAGGCTGTCGCGGGTTTTGTTGGTTGTTGGACGCTGACGGAGTACAACCTTATTTAAGTGTTACCCTGTGATTCTTTTTTTTTGGTTCGGTAAGTTTTTCAAAAGTGCGGGTTGTGTACCTTTTTTTAGATCTGTGCTTTGTTTAAATCACAAAAATACAAAATTTAAAAATCGGGAAGCAACTCTCAAACGCGAATTAGGAGTTAAACTTTTGTTAGATTACATGAGATTATATTGCTTAAGATTTTTGCGGAGATGTCATGAAACAAAAATTATTTATTGAAAAAATAATTTTTTCTTTGAATTCTAATAACATTTAATTTTATTGCTTTTTTATTTGTATCATCAATTTTATGTTAGCAAAAACTTTTTAATAATTATCATTCCAAAATGCATCTCGCAGACCGTCCTTAGATAGTCTAGAAATTTTTCATCGTGATTGACGGTTCATTATGAGTGCAAAACCATTTTTGGAATTTTCGTACCTGTTTTTTCTTCACTCATAAAGTATTTATAATTTTTTTTTGGTTTTACCTTAAAAAGTTCGTTAAACAAGAAAATTCTGTTTTTTCTGCTTGGAATTGATATTTTTTTATGGTTGATTTGACCTCTCTGAACAGCATAAAAATGCAAAAACATTTCCACAACAAAATGCACTGTTTTATAAAAATATATTAAATAAATATTCCTCAAAAAACCTTAAAATTTTTTTTTAAAAGGCCCTAAATTGAGCAACCCTAAGCCGTTTTTATTCCAGATCTCGAATTAAAATTAGAGATCTTTGTAACCTGTAAAGTACTTTCTAGATAAAATGGAAAACGGATCACAGCTACCTCGCATGGACTACCTAGATGAAGATAAGACAAAGGAAATGTTAGAAGATTTCAGAGGCGAAAAACTTGGTTGGGTCTATGTCGGAGATAAAAAATGGTTTTTGCCTGCGAAATACGTAAAACAAAGCCCAACTTATTACAATTTTGAGGTCAAACCTGACGACACATGGATCGTAACTTTTCCCAGATCAGGTCAAACACTTAATTACGTTCCTTACTCACCACTCAAACATTCAAATTTTGAATAATTTACTTAAAAAATTCGTGTATTTAATTTTAATATTTATTTCGATTGATTTGTAGGTACTACGTGGAGCCAGGAAGTAATATGGTTATTGTGTAATGATTTAGATTTTGAAACTGCCAAAACTACATCGTTAGGAGTGAGATTTCCTTTTTTAGAGTAAGGTTCTAGTTAAATTACCAAGACACTTTTTGTTTTCAGAAAGAAAGTTATTATAAAAACATTTCTTTATTTTAAATTTGTTGTATCATTGAAATAATTAATCAATTATAATTTTTTATTTTCAACTAGATTTTCAATGGCTATAAATGATAATACGTCTCAAGCTATTCTTGATGAGAATCAATCAAACCTCGAAATAAAATCGTTTATGTCAAGCGTAGAACTTACTTACGAAACAGCACGACTTATGCCATCTCCAAGATTTATAAAAACTCATTTTCCATTGAGTCTGGTTCCCAACATTCTACAATCTGATTGCAAAGTAATTTATATAATTATTACTTTTACGCTCTCTTTAAAAGCGTATAGTTTTTCGTAAATGATGTAAATATTTTTATGCGATAATGCATAACGATTTGTAATGATAATATTTATAGACTGTCTACGTTGCGCGAAATCCAAAAGATGTTGCGGTGTCGTACTATCACTTCCATAAAACGATAAAAGCTTATGATTATCGAGGGGATTTTGAAAAATTTTGGGACTATTTCGAAAATGGCCAGGGTAATTTTTTATTATTACAACTGTTAACAGTAATTACTTCTCTTACGCTGGTTAGTTGTTAAATTAATTCACTAAAATTTTTTTTATGCTCAGTATCCTGGGGACCGTACTGGGAACATCTCAAGGAAGCTTGGGCTGAAAGACACAACCCAAATTTTTTGTTCATTTTCTATGAAGAAATGACTAACGTAAGTAATATTTAGATACTGAAGAACATAAGATTTAATCATTGTTTTAAGTTTACAAGTAAATTTTATTTTCAAAATTCTCTTTAATAAAACAAAGTTTTAAATACTGAGTATTCATCAATAATAGTGTTTTTTTTTGCAGGATCTTTTTGCATCAGTGAAAAAAATCGCAAAGTTCTTGGGAAAATCTTACACAGATGAACAATTTAAACAATTAGTGGATCACGTTAATTTTTCTAATCTACAGAATAATAAAATGGTTAATCTAGCAAAAAACAGTGGCGGAAAAACCATTTTCAAAACAGATAACTTTCTACGACAAGGTAAAAGCCAAGCTTGGCACAGCACCTTTACCCCTGAACTGAATGCCAAGGCAAATCGTTGGATAGAAGATAATCTTAGAAATACCGATTTGAGATTTCCGTTTATTGACATTTACTCGTGATGCTTTAAAAAATTTGTTTAAATATTCATAATTTTCAGAAACAATGTTTTTAGATTATAATACATATAATAATTAAAAATTAACTTTAGACTTCGGTTCTGGAACCAAAGCATTGATCAAAGGTTTCGATTATTATTTTTACAAATTTCTATTTAACCATTTCTTGAGAAAACGATTTATTTTGATAGGTACTTTAATATCCTTCTTTAAGGGCCAAAGATGCAATAATTGTTATATAAGAAATTATGGTTCTGATTAACTGTAAAAAATAAATCATAAATTTTCCATTAAAAAAAATTGTAACAAAATTTTTATTAATATTTTTACTTGCCAACAGAAAGTGCTTATAATCTACTGGATGTAGTCCTCCAGCTGTTACCATTAATGGATCCTTTGCCCTCATCATTACTATTAAGACTAATTTTTTAACATTGATCGAACATTCGTTCCACTCAATACCGTATCTACAAAATCAGAATTAATTGATGTTTTCGAAAGCGGTGTACCAAATTATTACAAAAAATATTAGTATTGTAAAACCCTACTTACATTTCAGTAAAAATCTTCTCACTAGAATCTATCAATATTTGCCCTTGAAATGCACCATAAAACAAGTTCATAAACATTCCGATCAATATAAGAATGTATCTAAAAAACTCTAATGGTTCATTTTTATAAGCCAATAACTAATAAAACATAAATTTTAATTTTTTAAGTTATTTGGAGAAAAGATTTCTTTAATAATAAATTATAAAAACTTACGCAGTTTGCTCCAAAACTTATCCACAACAAAATGAAAATCTCCATAAAAAAAAATATCCACGAATAAACGTACTCCATACTTTTGCAAAATCTAAAAATAATAAGATGTGTTTTCAAGTAACATCAAAAACTTAGCATCTAATCCTTAATATTTAATTACTAAAGTAAAACTTTTTATCTTTATATAAAACTTAACTGTATAATAATCTCGTGTAATTTTACAGCATGAACCATTTGATTGTATACGCTATCTACTTCAACACATGTTCGTACTGGGCATCCAAGCTTTGTTGTTTGACGAACTCGTAAACTAAAACATTTTAAGCAGTTATTTTAAACATTAGGAAATTAAATCTTATTCTTAAAATCATGCAAAAAAAATTGAAAAGTTACTTGAAAATGCTGATCAATCCGACGCAATGATGAATACCTCCAATGAAAATTGTGTCGATACTCAAAATCATAAAAATTGATGCCCACGCACTTGTTGCTTCCAAAAAATAGATTTTGTAGTAATTATTATCTTTATCTATTAAATATTCTCCGTATAAGATCCAGTGCTTTTTACGAGAAAAACTGTTATTCAAAGGAACGATGAAGTCCAAAACTGTTGGAATGAAAGCGGGCAAAGTTACGTAGAGCATAGTCCCAACAGTCATGTAAGCTGTGAAATGTAAATAATTTACATTTGTAATGGTTAATATTTTTAAGTACTTTCAATTATGAATTTACCGATATAAATAAGCATCAAAAATCTTCCAAATTGGGAACATCGCTTGAGCTCTTCAATTTCATATTTATCTGTTATTAATTTCCAATTATCGTCAATTTTTTTGAGTAACACTTTTAACTAAAAACAAAATTTATGAAGCTCAAAAGACAAAAAAATTATTTTACAGATACCTATAATCAAACAATTCAATAGTTTTCTACTTACTCTTTCGAACGTTGTTAGAGGTATCAAAAATCTTACTAATGATCCACTAAAAAATATCACTGATGATCCAGCTTTGAGAAATTTTGCGTAATTGTATTGCAAAAAGTAATATTTGTGTGAAGCAATGATCTAAATAACAGTTAAGATAATTCCATAATTTTTTTTTACATTGATGTATAAAAATACCATTTGTATTTATATTTATTCATTTATATCATGTGCATATGTATAAAGATTAATTTGAATGGTAATAAATAAAAAAATTATTATTATCAAAGAGGGAATAATTAAGAAATTTTACAATAATTCATACTTGCGGTATAAGAGCCATGCCAGACAATATTAGTACAAAAGCAACTCTCACACTACGATTCAAAAAAGATTGATCAGGTCCTAGTCCAGACATATGCATTATTTTTTTGGCAAGGAAAAAATAACGACTGTTCAAAATCTCTAATTTTATAGCTTTATTTTTAATTTGCTTTTTCTTAATCATTTTGAATGCTTATCGTTTTTAGCAAAAAATTGATAAAAATTCAAAACTCTTCTTTTTATTCTTTATTTATAATTGAATAAAGTCTTTTGTTTTTTTATGAATTTTAAAAGTATATTAATCGAATTGATGGAAAAAAAATGATAGCATGTTCAGCACTGTTTTGATGTTTGATTTTGCAAAACTTTATCCAGGTCAGGACTCAGGTGTATAAAATATTTTATATCAATGTCAAGTTAATTTTTTTAATTTATAAGTTTAGAAATTTTTTTATAAATTATGCATTGAAAAAAGTGCTTCGTGAGTCATGACTTCGGACTGCTCTAAATAAAATGTTCAATAAAAAGTTTTTTCACTGCAAAAATTTAATGTATTGTATTAAAAAAAATTTTTTCTAATTAATCTTCTAGTTAGCTGACACTTTATCATTGTAACTCGATTTAAAAACTATAAATTTAAATAATAAAATTGAAATCAACGAATATAAATCTTGATTTGTTATTCTCAATAAAAAAATTTGCGAAATATTCTTTCAAAAAAAGAAAAAAAAAAAAAATTTCTTCGGCGCCATCGGCCTTATTTTGTGTGAACATTTTAACAATACTTCCCAACAATCAAGATTTTAATTTTTCATGCTAAATTTTTCTTGAAAAAAAAGCAAATTTGACCAAACTCAACAAATAATGAAGCTGATTATTTTTCATTAATATATTTATTTCAATCTTAATTTCGTGTTTTACCATCTGAGTAAAATCTGCATTACCCATCGCGCAACTTTTCCCGCAACTCCGCTGTCCACAAGTGTTTTCATTGTTGCACGGTGCAATGGCGAAAACGTTTAGTATGATTCACGACGCAGATACGGTACGTGCTGTTGTCGCGTGTGTGCTCCGATAGTTCCTCGAGAGATGTAAACACCCGCACCCTGTTCCGCGATTAAAAATTAACAATCGAGGCATCTCGTCATTCGTCTTCCTCACAACCGCGCCTGCCATTCAATGACTAACTCGTCGCTGTACGAAAAAAGTTTTTAGAATTTGGGAACAGTGCTTTTTATTTTGAAAAGTGTAACTAAGTGTTCTGTTTCACGAAAAATCTGTGCAGCATAATTGATTTTGTGCAAATGAAGATTGCCAAGGCATAAAAAAATTTCGTGAACAATGGAATTGAATTTTGTCTGCTAGTTTTCGAAAACAACAGATGTAAGTAGAACCAATTAAAATGAGGTTTTCATTGCACTGAATATTAGAGTGCTTATTGTCATTTGATAATATGAATCATGAAGTTTACTAATTAGATCTAAATCTTTTTCTATGCTTACAAGGATGAGAAACAAGAATTTACAATCATAGTATGAGCTTGTAAGAGATTCTTCTGGCACACCAAGTCAGCCAAGAAATAACTTATTACTTTTATATGAATTACATTGATGTTTATCTCTTTTTTTTTTAAAGTAAATCCTTCAAGGATTAAAGAAAAATTTTAAGTACTGCAGATATATCACTTTCAATTTTGTAAAATAAAAACAAACATATGTATTCTGTATTTTCTAATGTAACTTATTATGCAATAAACATATGTTAAACCTTTAGTTTTCTTTTAAAGTTTTAATAGTAAGATACATTTTATTTTAAATAATTTTGAAAGTATTTAATCATTTAAGTTCTTAAATTAATATTTATTTTAAATTCTTTTATTCTTTCATTTATTTTATTATGATACATTTAAAAAAAAAGTTTTTTTCTTTTAGTACCAGCTAAAAATGATTTATTTTTTGATAATAAGTTAATATTTAGTTCAAGCCTTATTGTTATCAAAGATTTATTTTTATTTATTTTATTACAGTTTAAAAATTTATCAAAAATGCCTCAAACAACAACAATTGAAACCATCACCATAACCCGACCACTCAAGGTAAGGTTCTCTCATGTGTACTAATAGGTAAATGGTAAAAATGGGCCTTACTTTGATTTCAATAAGTGTAAATAGTTTTATTATCTTTTCAGAATGTAGTGGGATGGTATCTTTTTATTTATCTTATCTCTACATTTTATCTAAAAAACTATCAAAATTTTAGAGAAACTCTGGAGGGAACAAAAATCCTATAATCTATATATACTGTTGTATTTTTATGACATCAATTTTATAGTATTTTTGAATATAAATTTTAATTTGATTTATCTGAATACCAAAACTCATTGATACAACTTGGCAATTTTGAATAAAAAAAATAAATTATTGATAAGATTTTTAAAATTAGGATGATTAACTGATGAACAATATAAATTTATTCAACTTTTATTTAACTATAACAAAAGAAAAAAAAAAAATAGTTTCATCTTTTCTCGTCGCGTGCTAAAAATAAACCACTGACTAAGATGATAGTACTGCTAAAAGCGATTCCTTTCACGTTTCTTTTAAAATCAGTTTTTCAAAGCATTCCTACATAAAACCGTCGAACAAATCGACGTCTGCAGCGAAGAAAAACCTTAGCTAAGTAATGATTTATTGAGATTCCTGATTCAAAAAATTTTTTTAATTCATTTTAGCCTCTCATTGGTCATTTAAAATCTCCAGATTTTCTGCTAAGGTTTTTCTTCGCTGGGACCATCGAAATATCTTATTCGATAAAACGATTTTTAACTTCCGACGAGCGAAAAGAAAAATGCCGAAAAAAAAACTCGGCTTAAGGATGTTGTTCGTACATGCATAGATAGGATTCACACGATTTTGCACTTACGCTCAGGTTAATCAGAGCGTATCCTGCACACGCCAATCGCTCTGGAGTGAGATTTTAATTGGGCAACAATAAAAGCAATTGCGTTCGTTGTTGCGAAGAACGAAAAGTGCAAGTTTGCACTGTAGACAGCGCTATATCTTAATTGAATTTTTATTGTTTTAAAAACACAAGTAAAATCATTCGAAATTCAATTTATATGCAAAAAAACTTTTGCTAAATTTATTTATTGAAAGACAATTTTCTGCATTATTCTGTTAATGAAAGATTTTATAAATAAATAATATCTTTAATAAATTTTTTAACTAGGCCTAACGTCTAAAATACAATGCTATGTGTTTTTATTAGAAAAAACTATTTGAGAAAAAAATTTTTTGACTTAATTATCATCAGATACTCATCTTTTATTTTTTGTTATGTAACCTTGATTTATTGAAGTAACAAAATTAATTACTGTATACATACTTACAAGGCAGCGGAATGTTTTCTCAATTAAAATCTGTTAAAATTGTTCCACGAAAAAACTTATTCATATTTACTTTATAAAAGCCTATATTTTATACTTAATTTTTATTGAATTTAATTATAGTGTACTTTGGTGAGATATAGTTTTTTTGGATAATAAATGTTATTCAATTACAGCTATCCAGTAAGTGTGCAATTTTCTTGGGTGGGCTAGTGCGTTTGGTAACGCTCTATTGTTTCCCTCAAAGCGAGGGAGAAAAAATTGAGATGCGGACCCTTTGAAACCTCTCATGCAGGTGTTTGATTACCCTTTCTTCTTTTTGGATTTGATACCTCACGTACTTTTTTTGTTCTCAAAGAGTATAATAGCTACGTTTAAAAATTATCTGTTCACAAAAATTTTTATAAAATTTCAGGGTCTTGTTCAAAAAAGTAATAAGAAAACAGAAAAAATTTTGAAACTAATTTTGGTACACGCAAATTGTTGTTTTATGAAAAATAAAATAAATGAATTTACTAGATATTTAAAAACAATTTCTACTAAAAGCTAATTTTGTATCATTAATACAAAATTTTTGTAGAATCTTTTGCTAAAAATAAAAAAAACAACAGGAGTCTCAACCGGTTAAACATTCGGAAAAATTATCTAATTTAGTTTTGATACTTTTGAAATCTTTTGAAAATCGTTTAAAATTTATATTCTTGAAATTCATAACTTTATTACAAAACTAAAATAACCCAAAAAATTCTTACTATTTTTAAACACGCTCCGATGTAAAAAATATCATTCTGTCGTTTCTGCAAACTCTCGTTGTAACCATCAAGGACACGGCGATTACAAGCCGTTGCTCCCGGAAATCTCTGATTTATCTCCGTCGAGTATATTTTTCAAAAAGCCTCCTCCCACCTCGTAAAGGAACACCAGGTTAGCGTAAAGCCTCTAGGTGTTATTCAGCAATAATTCTCCCCCTCCACACCCTGATAATCCACGTACGAAAAGGTTCCCCCCGGCGTGGCGCGTAACAGTCGCCACCTGAGAGCCATAACCGGGGCGTAAGCCACCCCCGAGCCGCTCAGTGCGCAAGTCCCGTTGGGGCTCCTCGGCAGCCGTTCTCCTCCAGGCCGCTTGCCACAGTCGACGTACCCCCCGCACGCGAACATGGCTGCTGGCGCGTCGAAGTGAAGTAGTAAAAAAAAAAAAAAAAAAGGAAGAAGAGTAAAAGTGCGGGCTTGAGAGTGTTACAGTGCGAAGTAAAAGAAAACTGCCCTTTACGAGGACGCAGGTGTGCGCGTGTGTGCAAGCCTCCCCCGCTAATAGGCCCAAACTATATGTCTCTACATGAGTCGCGGTCGTTCGAGCACCCTCCAGCGAGCCAGCCGAGTCGTCCACCAGCAGGACTACTACCACCTGTCGCTGCAGCACCCGCGTCGTAACTCGTCGCTGTCGTCGTCGGGAACCGCGACCACTAGCAGCGGCGACGACGATCCCCCAGCGGCGGGCCCCAGGCGGGCCCTACTCCTGCAGCAGCTGCCCACCTGACGGACGACCCCCCTCGACTCGGCCAGCAGCGGGAGCAGCGGCAGCGAGTCGCCCCTGCTCGTCGCCACCGCCGCCACCGCCGCCAGGTCCTACAACCTGAGGGAGCAGATACTCCTCGTGCAGCAGCAGAGGTCCGTCAGCAAGAACCCCAAGAGCGTCAGCATGATCATGTACACCATGGCCGATGACCCCATGGGTGACACCGAGATCGCCCAGGTAGGCTCGTAATTCGACCGACCCTGTAACGTACCTCAGTGTGTGTGTGAGTGCGGCCTTTTACAGGGGGTGAATTTTAACTTTTGATCGCGAGATTTTAAATTTTTTCTTTTGAATTAAAATTAAGGGTAGTTTTTGATTTATCATAGGATAATTGTAATAATATTTTTTATTTGAATTGAAAATTATAATAGTCAAAAATTTTACATTTCATTCGAAGGCCACGAATTTGAAATCACGTAACAGTGCGGACTGTTTCAGATGAAAATATCGGTCTATTTGATAACCGTTTGTTTGGCAAATATTTACTTACGTAATCGCGAGTTGACATTATCGTTCGTCAATTTATAAAAAAAAGCTGGTAAACCCTTTCTTAATAATGGCTTTTTAAGTTTTTTACTCCCCTAACTCAGCCTGTGTCGTTCGTGAAACACGCGAGCTTTGTATCAATACACGAAAAATTACAAAACTCCGTAAACTCTCTTCCTCCCCCCGACGCGAGGCATAATAACATACATCGTCAAAAGCTAACTCAAACAGCGGGGGAGTGTATAATAAAGAAGCAACCGGAGATACCGGGATGGAGCTTCCAGCATTATCATAATTTTCCTCCTCCCGAGTTTCTCTTTGATACCATCGCAGACAGTTTAGTGATGAGTTAATAAGATTAGAAAAACATATTTTTGGTTTTATGAGGCTCGTACGCGAAGCGGCTTGTGGGGGAGCATCCAATCGAGCTTTGATTCGTGGGAGGTCGGAATAACCTATGCCATTTGCGAAACTCTAAGCTGTGTCGGTAAATAACTTTTATGGCAGGAAGAAGATTACAGCTTGAATTTAAAACGGCTTTTTTATCTGAGTAGTAATTTGTAGTGAGTGACTTTGACTGTGCATCAAATACTCGCGAATAAGTAATCATAAAATCGTGAAATTGAGAGGATTCAATATTTAAAAAGACGATTGTGCTTTTAATAATTTCCTCGGTATCTGAATTATGAGACGAAAGTCGATATTAAAAAATAAATTAAAAAAAAAAAAAAATCATGAATCATACTTGCAGTATGCTTTTAGTCGTTTAATGAACGTACAATTAATTAGAAAAAAAAAGTGATCATTCCTGCGGTCTTTTAAAATATAAGTGTAATATTTCTCATCACAGTTCGTTTATTTGAAAAATGCGAGGGAAAAAAAGAATGCCGCCGGGGGGGGGGGGGATTATAGAGCAGTTGTGTACTGCATTTTATCGCATATTCACGCTACACCACGGAAAACTCTAATTCTCAGAACCCGCGAATGCCTTCACAGAAGCATAATAAACGATTTCTCTAAGCTGCCCCCCCCCCCCCCGACTCCCTCCCTTCCAGCCCCCCGTAATTGCTGGTAATTTATTTTTCTCCTCAAATATGAAATAAAATATGTGAAACGTGGCTGTTATTTAAAAAAGTTTCTCGCTATTGTTTTTAAATGACGTATCATTTATTATACTCTAAGTGGGGGTTTAACTATATATTTAACATAATTCTAGATTTCATGTAAGATTACTGGGGACATTTAGCTTTTTTCTCTCTTCGTTTAAAAAAAAATTCTTGAGATTAAATTTTATTTAAAAATTTTGATTTTTTGTTTCTTTTTGGCAAATACATTAAAAGATAGTAGAAATAAGTATAAAGAGTAGAATTTTGTTAAAATTAATGCACCGATTTCCGACGAATTAAATGTAATTAAATTTAATTTGATTAACGACTTTTTCCACGCTAAGTTGTATTGTTGAAAATCTCGTCAATAGTTAATTCATCGAATAAGTGCCTATAATCTCTTCAATGTTCCTCATTAAAAATTAAGAATTGTTACTTCAAGTTATTAAATAAATAAGGTTTCAATTTAAGTTAAAATTTTAAACTAGACCAATAAAGATTTTTGAAATGAAACTCTGCAAAATTGTTACAACAATTTATCAATAATCTCTCATAATAATAATTTATTAGTGTTTTTTTTTTTTTTTTTTTAACCGAATTATAACTAGTGCACAAACGCTGAATTTAGGCTTGAAAAGGGACTTTTTGCGCGAATATATAAAGTTAGCCGGTGACCACGGGTATGTATGGGGGTTAGCCGGTTTTCTGCGCAGGCCGCCAAAGGGCCAAAATCAATGTTACACGGCTCTCGCTCCCTTTCGCAGCGCCTTCTTGTTCTTTCTTCTTCGTCTTTTTTTACGTAGTTTTGTTGCCTAGACACTTGTAACCCGGCTTATACTCGCCCGGGCTCTTTTGAAATTTTTTTTTTTTTTTTTTTCTTTCACTTCATTGTGTCCTCTTTTCTTTTGCTCATCACTCGGAATATCTGCTCTAATTTTTCTTACAATGCGTCTACCAAGTAATTTGTTACAAAAGTTAATAGTTAATTTTTTTTAGAATTTTAGTCTCAATTTTACATAAATTAAACGAGCGATGTTTTTTAGTTAAAACTACCATTGAAGCGATTTTTTTCTTTTCTTAGCTTTTACGTTTCAATTTTAGCAAAAAAGCTTCCACCTTTTTTTTCAGAATTTCCCGGTGAATTGCTCCCAATTCATTTCCTATGAAAATTCAGCAGTAGAAAAATTAAAAAAATTTCATTTCTTTAATGAATTCGCTTGCAGCTGCGGACGAAAAAAAATTAATTTTCTTACTAATTACTTTTTATCGCTTGAATGGGTGCAGTCATACGGCCTCGTGATGAAAAAATTTGTATGTGTTTGACTGTAAGTTTTCATCAGGGTGATCGCACCATCTTTCGGATCTTGTGATCGAGGCATTGTACACGACGAACTAATTTTTTCATGTTATTTTTTTATGTCATAAATTTGCTTTTTTAACCGTTATTATGATTCAAATGAATGTGGTAATTGCTGAAAGTTATTTAAATATTCATTATTAATATACATTAATGAATATTAATAATGAATTAACAATCCCTAATTAGGGATTGTTCACGATACAATTAAAACTCCGGTAAATAATAAGACGTAAATTAATTTCATTAAATTAATATAACTTATTGTTGAAAAAAATTTATAATATCAATCTCGTTGCAATTAGATCAATCGGTAATCTTATCTCAAGAATGAAGCAAATTTATTTTTAATTTGATTTTTAAAAAGTTTATTTTTAAATTTTATCGTGAATAAGTAAGAGTACTATTGAACTAAAGGGTCGTAACATCGTTTGACCCGAATGTTATTTATAAAAAATTATTTATTCCTTATAATTTTGAATTTTTTTTCGAGGTTCTTTTACAGAATTATGAGTTTTATACGAGGTTTTAGATCACTGTTGTAATAATAGTTTCAAGACGCAGTCTTCATAGAAATTTATCGTCTTTTCCCAATGACTCGATTTACTTCATTCTAAAAACAGAACATAAGTATTTCATCACAAATATTTATACTCAAAGCGCAGTAAGTCACGTTCTCACTTGACCCTTTATTTGCTCTCGCAGAAATCATTAATCATTGATTTTTTTATTAAAGTGGCTGCAACAGCGTTACATTTACTTTCATTCCCAGTTTTTATTTATTTTTTCATTTTTCAGTTTCTAACGAATTTTATTCAAAAAATTTTTTGAAAATGGTTACATTTTGGGCTATACAGCTTTTTAAATGCAGATTACAAATTATTCATTTTTTTTTAATCATTAGAATTTACAACCAATTTCATTTTCCGGGTTTAAAAAAACCACAAAATGACAGTATTAAATTAACAGACTTTAAATTTTAAAAAGCCGGCTGCATTAGCGAAAAAAAGTGCAGTCTTAAAATTTAAAAAGGACAACCCTGAACTCAATACTTAGAGCCATCTTTAGAAAGAAAAAAAAAGAAGGGGGGGGATAACCCAAAAACTTCATAGTATAAAACCGCTTTTCCCATTCGCGGGTCTCCCGAGATCAAAGAGAGATCCAGGCATTATTCCTCTCTCAAAAAAAGAAACAGAAACTTACACTGCACAAAAGCATTGTCCTCGTTCAACTCTCCGTGATGTATTATTCCGGCTCGCATTTTTGACACTCAAGCGCTATCCCCCCAAAACGGTCTGATTTTTCGCGCTCGCTGGATTGGAAAAGGAAAGAGAGAATAAGAAAAAAAAGGGGGAGATCCGAGCGAGCGACGATTGAAAGATTTGTACGCGTGCCAAAAGCGCACCTCTGATTTAAGACGGGACCCGATCGATCGATGGGAATTGCCTCCTTGTTCCAATCTTGTCGGGCCTAGCCTTACCTTTTTTTTTTCCCCAATTCGTTCCGAGGAACACACTCCTGTCTGGGCTATTATGACCCTTTTTTTTTTTATCCTCGGAGAGGTGTTTTAATGTACGATATTGAATTTCGCGCCGGACCGGATGGAGTCCTCGATCGAAAATCTTTTTTTTTTAATTAAATTTTTTTTTTTTTTTGCTGATTAAAAATGCTCGCGAAACACGTTGCCTTTAATATTAATTAATGTTGCTCATCACCTAAAAGGTTTTTAATTAAGAGTTCTTTTTGAGGCGAAAAATCTTTGATAAATTTACCGACGCTGAAACCAACTGCACCGAGAAAAATTTTCTTACGCTTTCATGAATTTTTGTCATCGAAGTATTTTTAAAGCTTTTGCGCGGCGTCAGCAAAAAGTTAAAATTTTTTTCATGTAAATACCGTCTAACTATATAATTTTTCATCATAAATTATATTACTGTATCTTGTTGTCAAAAATTCTTTTAAATTAAATTACAGTAAATACTGAATAAATCAAGTTAAAAAACATAATTAGCAATAAGTTTGGTCAAAATATAATAATAGTTTTAATTTCATTATAGCTCTGTGATTAAATGCAATGCCTGATAATCGGACACAATAAATCCGACGTGTAATTTTTAACAGAAAATCGATGATTATACCAAATACGCAAAGCTTCAACAATGTGTTTTTCGCAAAGAAGAAAAAAAATTAATTAACTCTTCGGCTTACTGCATAACACACAAAATGCAATTACCGATATAGATTGTGGCAAAGGAAGCGTAATCTTTAATTATCGCTTTTTCCAATTATCTGTGCCCCATTTCCATGTTTCTGTAAAAAAAAGCACTACTCTAAAACGAAAATCTAAATGTTTGATGCATTACTTATAGCTCGCTTGTACTTGGAAGTGCATTGATCTCGATTGATATTCGAAATCTTATCAGTGTCGGCAGTCGACGCACAATGAGAGAACGGTTTCTTCGTGAATTTTAAGCGTAAAAAATTACTTTCGGAATTTTATTTTTTATTTTTCTTCATGCTGTAATTTTAAGCTGAAAAAAGCAGGTGTCACGGCTCTTTTGCGAACTCAGACATTCTCCTTGCTTGAACGCTTTGAAATAATGACATCACAATGAGAAAGGAAGGGAGCCTTTAGGAACTAAGAGGATGAACATTCTTTTTCTCTCAACTTTAATTTAAATGAAGTAAGACTTTATTTTATCGATGTTCCAATACATTTTTTTTATCTTACATCTATAATAAAAATTACGTTTTCATTATTTTAGAAAAGTTTTGTCGAGTATACATATCAAAAAAAAAAAAGATTTTGCCATTATTTTACGTTTCACACTGGCTTTGACACAATGCTTGTCTTCTGTTTGTTCAATGCATTTATTTTAATTATTTCACGTAGAATGTGCTTTTACAGTGTGCCACGGTGTATAAAATGAGAAAGGAGATTATAATTATGAAATGTTTTTTTAAAACTCGGTAAATATTTTATTTGAAAAGAAATTCAGTAAAAAAAAGTGTGCATGCGCTGTTGGAAAACTTTAAAAAGATATATCACATTTATTATGAACTTTTTTATTATTTAATGTAATATAGTAAATGGAAATACTTTTATTTTTATCACTGAAAATAAATGTGTTTTTTAGATTGCATTTTTTCGAATTTAGTTGACCGAGTGTAGGTACAGTCATAAAAAAAGATTTATGTAATGAAACCACGAAAAGGCGCTGGAGTTGTTGCATATTTCATTTGTGGAAGCCACTTGAAAGTTCTAAAAATGGTTTTTTAGCAATTAAGGACAAATATTTTTCATCGAGAAAATCTATTTTAGATTTTTTCCGAGTAAATATTTTTCCAATACTCTTTCATTTTTATTAAAAATAATTTTAGGAGTAAACTAGAACATATTTTACAATTAATATTTTCAATTCATTTACTCGACGAGATAAGTTTTTAATTTAAATTTTTTCATTTTATCTGCATGCTTTTATTCTATGCATTAGAATTTTTTTCTGCGAAGTAGAATTTTCTCTAGCAGTATAGTGACTTTTTCCCTCCTACCTTTTTTTTTTTATTTAAACTCTAAATTAATTTTATTATATTATTTTTAATTCAAAGTAGTTGCTGTAGAAACTTAAAGAATTATTCTTAGTAACCACAAAGAAAAATTCATATTGAATCATCAAAAAAATTAATCAAAAATCATAATTTACATTGCTTTGTTAAATTTTTGCAAATTCTCATTAAATTTTGTGATTGATACATTATATCATAATATTTATTCTGAGTTTGTTATTTTATTAGAATGTATTTTATTTTTCATAAAAGAAATAAGATTCGTTGAATTTTGAAATAAATGAACGAAAAAAAAAAAAAAAAAAAATTCAGTAAGTTTCTTGATCAATTTGAAAACAAGTGCACTTTTTTAACACTGGTATAGAATTTCACCCAATTTTTAAGCGGAGCACTCTAGTTGGAGCATTGCCAGCATATAAAACGTTTGTAAAAAAAAATGTGATTACAAAAATTTACTGTAATTATAATAGTTTTAAGTTTCCGATATTCACACAAAATAAAATATTACTCGATAAAGTTAGTTAGTCTTCAACCATAGATTATGATACATTAGAGTACATTAAATCATAAGAAACTTTAACTATGTAAAAAACTAAGTACTTTTTTTTAGACAACTGTGTTCTTTTCTTTGTCATTTCAAAAATATGTTCACAAATCATTAAAATTATACCAAATTTTTCGGTAAAAAAAACTGTACCACTTGTCAGTTTTAACTATTGTAACCAAATGAAATTTCTCCGTAAGAAACTCGTAAATCAAGAGAACATTACCAAAAGATGAATTTTTCATAACGAATCCCTCCGGCCATGATCATCGAATCAATAGTCTCGGCCGAACAAATAATTCAATTAGGTCGATCCCATCGTGGCTCGGCGCGGCGCGGCACACATACAAACACCATAGGTATTCTCTAATCCGATCAATTACGCGCCCGTACCAAGATATTCAAATTAAATTTGCATTCATTATTTTGAAGTTGCGCTATCGTGCAACAACACGCGTAAACCAACCACCATCGGTGGATGGGTTTACGCTCTAGATATTTGATTTTCATTGTCCGTTGTAATTTATTGGAAATTCGATTTGTATTCGTTATGTGCTTTAGAATCGATATCAATTAATTGAAGACGTTTAAGTATTTTGCAACTTTTACTTTTGTTTCTGACAATATCACATGACTTTTTAGCAAATTGTAATAATAATTTATTTTTGTTTTTACTACATTTTAAGGCTTTCAAATATTTTTATATACCATGAAGAAAAAATAAAAGTTGCAAGAACAACGAGTTGTTATGAGCATGAAAAATTATAATAAATAAATAATGTCGACTACAGGAATTTTTATAGTATAAACAATAAAAAAAAAAAAAATCATTCACTCATTTTTAATTCTAAGTTTCAAAGAGAAAAAATCAAATTCTCCAACTGGAAATAGATCAGAATTGAGAGCGTCTAAAGCGAACGATGTAATATTCTACTTTGACGTCGATACATCTCTCCCCGTAAGATAAACGTGCTTTTTGTTTGTTCACAGGTGATAGCCTTCATATGCGGCATGTTCGTGATACTGCTGATGATAATGGGCCTGATATCGAGCGACTGGCTACTGTCGGACGGCTGGCGTCAGGGTCTGTTCGCCCACTGCATCGAGGAGGGCGCACCCTCGCCTCTGCCCTTCGGCATAACCGATCCACCCGGATGCTACCCCGCCCGGGACGTCGGTACGTGTCCTTTTTTTTTTTATTCAAAGTTGAATTATTGTTTCAAAGCGATATTCGATATCTGGGGCAGTAATGGATCAATAATACCCCGTGCGGGGGTGGAAGGGTAGAGCTCATTAAAACTTTTGAAATCTCGATTAGTTTTTAAAAGCTCATTATAATTCGCGAATTCTTTTTTGTTTGTCGTTAAAAATTTAACTTTTCGGTAAGGTATAAATCTTTGTTTGTTAATTGTTTTTTTTTTTTTTTTTTCGTCTGATAATTAAAGAATAAATTTTTCATAATATAAATGTTGAGAAATTTAAAAAATAATATTTAGCCACGTAATTAAACCCTTTTACTTCGAAACCATAAATTTTCTAAAAATACTACCTTCAATTAAAGTGGTACCTCTAGAGTCAATTATCTGGATTTCAGCCGAGTCTCACACCGTGATTTTATCGATTTCAGGGTACATAAAAACGGCGGCTATACTTTGCGTGGTGTGCCTCGTCGCCGACATAGTCGCTACGGTGTTGACGGGCCTCGGGCTCCGGAGCAAGGACCACAGCGACAAAAACCGATACTACAGACTCGCCGTCATCTCCATGGGTGCTGCTCGTACGTATTTAATTAGATAATTTAAATTTATATTTGTTTTATACATTCGTTTAAAATGAATTAATTAATTTCAGTGGTCGTACTGCTGGTAGCACTCGTGATTTACCCGGCCTTCTTCATCGCCGAATTCAAATTCGGTAAGTATAAAACAGTTGATGACAAATTTTTATGAATTTAATTGGCCGCTTATCAATTGAAAGTTCATTAAGATCAGAGAAAAAAGGGCTCTAATTTATTCATAGCTTTTACATTGGAGTAATTTATATTATTTTTTCTTCCCCCGCGAGTGTCCCTCGATTCAAAGTTAAACTGTCGTTAATTACTTTTCTTAATTAAAATGTCTGGCCAACTTAAATTATCTCTCAAGATTGTATCAGAGTTATTAAATTGCGATTTTCAATTACCTATGCTTTTGGAGAAATTTGTATAGCACAGCTTTGCTTCGCAGTAGTATTTTTTAATCGTTTATTTGGTCTAACGTGATCTAAACGATTACTCACGAATCAAATCGACCTTTTAATTACGGACCACTGAATCATTCGTCAGCCTTACTTATGTTTAGTTTGATTTAAGAGCACAATCTTTCTTTGATTTTCCAACGAATCTAGACTTATTTTTACTTACATTTTGTAATTACTGATCTAAATTTGTAATGCTTAAACTGTCTACACTTAGAATCGAATTCTGGTTAGTGTCACTAGAATTGTTATTGAAATGTCCATAGCTGCCTTTTAAAAATAAAATCATTGCTTTCCAACTTTAAAAACATTAAAACCAGCTAAAATTTATTTATTATGTGTATATTATAATAATAAGATGATGAAGTCAAAACATTATATATGTTATATTTATTATTAAATCTTAATTCCAAGGAATAAATTTTAATTTTTTTTTTTTTTTTTTTTTTTAATTTAAACTTAATATTTTTAAATAAGTTTTAATCATCACCGAATTTAATTTTGAGATTTGAACATATGTTGGTCACATGTAGCTTTATGCCTAAATTAGAATAATCTCCAGCTAATAAAAATTTCAATCTGTTGGATAGAATGTTTGTAGTACTAGGTAAAATTAATACCTAAATAAAACGTATATTTTTAAATATTATACATGACATAAAGTGAACCTAAGATAATTTTTAAATTAATTAATTACAGGCAACCGAGTGATGTGGGAGTTCGGTTGGGCGTACGGTGTCGGTTGGGGCGCCGCGATATTCCTGTTCGGCGGCTCGGTACTTCTGCTCTGCGACAAGGAGAGCGAGGAGGTCTACTACAAGGAGCGTAAGATCGTCCGGGACGACGTGGTGAGCGGCAACAGCAATAACCACCACCACCACGGCAACAGCAACAACAGCGCGTCGCTGATGAACAACTCGTCGGTGAACAACCACTACAACCACCACACTATGAGAAGCGGTACTCACCTCGCCTAGTGGCATTGCTCCCTGCCCGACGTTGTTCTCTAGGGCTGACGCTGCATGGTAAATCGCCGAGGGCGGAGTATCGTGCGCGCCGGTCGGATACCACACAACACGAGCGAACGTTTACCTCGAGATAAGGTTTTTTTGTGCTAACTGTATACTTGAAACAATAATAAGAAGAGGAACAACTAGAAGTTTTAGAAGAACAATTTAACATCATTCGCCGCATCACCGATCATTCGTGCGAACTATTTTAATCATACACATTTATTTTTTTCCTTTTTTTTTACGACGTGTTCGTTTACAGGCTTTTTTCACAATTCCTAGGAGGCTGCACTTCTGTTTGCTCGTTTTCGTTTCAAAGGTTTATTTAATTTTAGCCACTGCCGATGAAGACTGAAAGTTCACGTGCATGCAATAATTAATTAAGTACAACAAATTCCGTTTTAAACTTTTATTAAATTACTAGTCGAAAAGTAAGCTGAATTTCCTAATACTTTGACTTGTAGAACTGCCAAAGACAGAGTCGCACAAAAAAGCTCACCGTTGCCAATCAAATGTTATTTCAATGCGTAATTATTGTTCAAGGCATGAAAGGAATCGAGCAAGCAGAAGTGAAAATTTTGGTCTTCGATCGACAAGTTAAGTTCTGCCTCCGATTGGAATTCGAAGAGCTAATACTCCCAGGGCATAATCATACACACGCGACAGGTGCGCATTAACGGTAACGCGAACCTCGGCCGGAAGCTCCGATCGTTACTCATGCACATCTCGGTGTGCTTTTTTTATATTTTACTTTTGACGTGCCAGTGAAAATTATGTTTTATTTGAAACGAGAACCTTTTGTTTACAACAATCATCATCGTCTACGCGCTCCCCAACAAAGTAGGTTCTTTACAAATAACACGAGTTTTGGGGACCATCGATTATCGATACCGCGGGTGAACTACAATCCTCCACATTATACGTACTAAAATGCCTCACGACTATTTTTTTATTGAATTACAATGTCCCCTTCGGTAAAGAATTTTCATTTTGACGTGTTCTCATTGAAAAAGTTAAAGCCGATATCGAACAAACGAACAAACCAATACGATATTGCGGTTAAATCCCATTTGTCTTCAATTAAGTGAGCACTTGAACGTCCTGCTGAATAATTAAAATGGTAAATTGGTCGGTTCTTTTTAAAAATTTTTCAATAAAAACACGGCTGGGTGTTTTTTTTTCCAGTGACTTACCTGTTTTCGATTTTCTTTTAAGCGCAAAAGTAAAAATGGGGCTGTTGACCGTTGTAATCAAAAATACTGTATTGACGATTAGAAAAGATATTTAGTAAAAAATTAACAAAGTGCGTTGAAGTATTTAAAAAGAAAACGCGCAACTATACGAAAAAGTGATGAAAGGTATACTTTTTATAAACGAAGCTTTGTCACAGTTTAGAGCAACGGATGTCAAATAAAATTAGTCCAAAAATGCATTCAGCTATCATGTTTATGTTTTGCATAATATACGCGCTAAAAAAAAAAGTAAATTAATGAAATATAATCGAAATGTATGCAAAAAATTTCAAAGACGTAAATGCTTCTTCGAGAAACTATAATGCGACTGCATTGCAGAATTTCGCTCATTCAGTTATTTTTTTATTTAATTTATTTTGTAAATTTTGTATTATATAGTTATGTTTATTAATAAATAGGTCTACTTATTAATTTCATTTACAACTGTTTACTTGTAGTTTTTAGTTTTATTCTTTGATACATGTACATTTTTTCTTACCCTATGATTTAATTGAAAAAAACTTCACGTAACGTTTGCATTTATTCAGCAAATCTGTAAAAAAAAAAAAAAATTACGTACGAACAATTAGTAATACGACATGTTATATCTTGTGTTTTTCAAATTCGAGTTATTAAAAAGCGGGAAGGAACGTTTCATATTAAGTTGTATATTTTTCTCCTATAATTTTATAATTTCTATTTACGGATAAAATTTAAGTTTGATTGATATTCAAACGCGTCATAATAAAATTTTTAACATCCGTAATCCTTTTGCCTTACTCTCTATCTCTCTTTTCATCGTCCATCTCCCCTTCAAATAAACGCGAATACGCGCCTAACTCATATCATTCGATCAATTTCATCAGTTCAAAATTAAAAAGATAAAGAAAAGAAATAATGGACAAAAAAGGTAATAAGTTAAACGGAGCACAGTGTTTTAAAAGTGTGAGTAGAGAGGCAGCTCGGGCAGGTTTTTTTAAACTGATCCACTGTGTTAAGAATATAAAAAAAAATATTAAAAAAAAAAAGAACACTGCATTACATACGTGTACATGTATATAAAATATATAAAAATTTTATAAATATTTGTAATAGGAGACGATAAGTGATAACAGAATGATTACCGCCATTTTTAATGCAAGAATTTACGATTAAACATTAAGAATAAACGAAAGACTAGAATTATGCTTTTTAGAGTAGACGACAGCGTATGAATTCGAAAGCGCTTTGCAGAATCTAATTTTTCTCGATTCAAGAAAAAATTTATTGTATTCCTTGTCAATTGTTAAGGCACGATAATGATGATGGTTTTATAATAGATCGAAACTTTTGCATAATAAAAACTTTTTGAATGATCAAGTAAGAAAGAGAAATATAAGTTAATATTATTGTATACCAAAACTAAAGACGATCGTTAAACAGCGATAAAAAATCCATTAGTTTAAGTCTTTTTTTATATTCAAATATTTTATGTAAATTACTATATTATAAATATTTTGAAAAATTTAAGCTGTTATAATTAAAAAAATACATTGTAATAATTGAATGCTGAGGTACTGGAGCTATGAAAAAAATTTAAATTTGTATTACAATACTTATAATTAATGTTGAAGAACTCTTTTTTGAAATTAGAAAAATACTGTATGAAATCTTTAATAATTAGATTGTTTAAATAATTAAATAATCCTTGTATAATATATCATTCTCTATATCTGAGGGTTCATTGAACCTAAAACTTAAAAAATGTATTTTTACGAATTTTTTCATAAGTTATGTAGATTTATTGAAACTTATTAATTAATAAGTGAAACAATGACTTTTTAAAACTTTTATTATTCAAAATAAATTTAATTAGAGATTTTTATGAACAATTTTGTTCTTTTTTAAAGCAATAAGATGAGTGGAACCTAATATTTTGGTGCTTTACGTAAGTTTTAACCTGTAGTCAAGCCAACTCAAAAATTGAGGAAAATATTTCTGAGATGTGTTATGATACATAAAAAATTTTTTAATGAATTTTAAAAAAATTGCTTGTGCTTACTAACTTCTGTATTCAGTACCTTAAAATTTAACTCTGCCAATTAAAAAAAAATTAACAATGTTCGAAATAATTTTCCATAGTAAAACATTTTTTGAATAGTTGATAATTATTATATTAAAATATTAAAAATCGTTGTTACGATCGATTTACTATTTTATACTGTTATAATTAACAAACATTGCAAGTTAACTGATCGAAAATAAGTAAATTAGACTTTAAAATCATTTTATCATCGCGATTCAAAATTAAATTGTTTACAAAAAATTAATTCACTGAATCATATGCATGTTGAAAATAATAATCGCGCAGATATCGATGTAAGGTAGAGGACACTATTTCATAAAAACATTGCTAATCATCATATTAAAAAAAAAAAAAAAAAAAATTATCAGATTTTACAATGAAAAACTCTGATTGGTTACCAATGACTTCCTTTGCATTTTATCGTAAAAAAATACACATATCACTGTAAACAGCATTTTTAAAAATGGGAGCAGTTGAAAAATTTATTCGAAAAAAAGTTGATTCGTATAATAAAGTGATAATATAATTTCTACCTTAAAAAGATCCATTGTGTTTATAGAGCAAATAGTATCTCTTGTTACAATTGTTTGTATATCATCCATTAATGTAAACATATGTCACGCAGTAATGTACAAAGAAATAAAACCATATACCTAATATGAGTATGTACAAATATTTTTACTAAAAAATAAATGAAAATACCCTCATTTTTGTTCCTACTAAAAAAAACTAAAAGTTTTTTTAAATTTCTTTGTAATTTATTTATTAATAACTGATTAAATCATTTATTAAAATTAATAAACACATATGCGTTGATTATAAAATAAAACAATAGAATATAAAAGTAAAAAACATTTATAATCAATAAAAAAATTTTATTGAAGATTATTAAATAATCATAAAACTCAAAAAAATTATTTTTTTTGCAATCTACTTGCGCGTATATATATTTTTATCACTATACGATGGAATTCAAGTTATGACTTTACAAAAATGTGTATTTCTGAATTCTGTCATGTCATTTCTGCTGTCTGCATCATGCAATCGCTCAATTGCTTTTTCTTACATTTCCAGTATATCTATATCTAAAAACATATGTTAATATTGCAGACTTCTATTTTCAGAGTGCAGGCTGCAATCAGCACTCAGCAGTATGCAGCAGAAGCAGTGAGTGAGAAGCATAGTGAGGTTATATAGTTAAAAATATGGGTCGTTTTAGGCCTATTTTATCATTAAAAAATATGTAAAATGAAATATTTCTAATGAAATATATCAAAGCGAGTAACAATAGGGGTAATTGCTTATTTACTTACCCGCGGAAAATCCTATTTGCTCATTTAAAATGAAAAACAAAGTAAAAATGTAAAGTTTCCAAAATCGATTTTTGTTTTCCGAATTTTTGATAAGTTTTTAATTGAGTTTTACAAAATGACGCTCCTATTCAGTTTCTTGGTGGTCTGTTTTATTTTATACTGCACTTGTACTTGGTAAGACATTGTTTCTGATACAATTATTGGTTATAATATAAATGTAAACAAGCAGTAATTATTTTTACAAAAAACCATTTTATTCGCTATAGGGTCGTTCCAAGGTTTTTGGCTTGGCTTGTACAAAGAAAATATAAAATAAACTTACAAGTTGGTCATATCTCACTCCCTTATTTCAAATTCAGAGAAATTAACATTGCCAAAAATGGCTTCACAATTGTATGTACAGTAACAAAAAATTTCAATGCATTGATTTCTACTGTATAAAGTTCATCATTTTTTAAAAATATTTTAGGAAATTGAGGAACTTGTCTTTCGAAGCAGTTTATTTAGCAGTGATGTTGCTAAATTATTATCATTAATGTTAAAAGGTGTTAGAATCAACATTGATGTTCCAGCAGTATCTATTAGACACAAGAACCGAGCAAATAGAGTTTTGGATTTTCGAAACTTCAAAGTCCCTTCATTCATTATCACAGTAGTACAAGTATGTAGTGTTCAGTTGATTATATATTATTTAATTTTATCAAGAATCATAATTACATATGATTTTAGTTTCTTGCAATAAATATTGAAAACTTGAGCCTTTTGGCTCTTGGAAATGGGTGGTTGGCCAATGGAAATTCAGAGACACTCAGTCTCGATGGCAGTGTAGTGCATGGAGCTCGTACATTAATTGGATCTGCAACTGTTGCTAATGGAGTAATGAAATTACTTCGTCATGCATCAGATGCATGTTTAGCTCAAATTAATTTTGCTGGTACTATTGAAGCAACACTTAAAGCTCAAGGAGAATTTTCATTGGAGGTACTGTTTCGAAATATATTTTATTTTAATAGTATAATATTGCCGACCAAAGAGTAGTTGAAAAACATTTTTATAAAATTCTGTTTATTCAATGATTTGTAATTTTAAATAACATGAACTTTTCAGAAATTGTTTATTAATATAACTGAAACAGAAGGCTCTGGAGGTGCAGGTTTATTACAATTTCTGAAAGACAGAAAGTCGTTATCACCAGATACCATCAATGATGTTACTCTAGAACAAAATAGTGATGATATCTTAGTCAGATATTCCCCTATTATTCCAAAGGTTTGTTCTTTTTCTTTTTGTAAACAAATTTAAAACTTGAGTTTTTTTTGACTTATTTTAATTTAGAAAATTCATACCTTCTACAAAAAAAACGGTTTAAATTTTTACAATTTATTTTCTAGAATTTATTAGTTAAACTAGGCAGTTCTTCAATTATCGCTGGTCGAGAAGATGGTTCCCATTTAGGCTTAGAGTGTACTATGAAAAGTTTAAAGCTCAATGCTAAATTTCAACCTACTGCTTCTGAACTGTATTTAGCTTTAAACATGGATGCAATCTCTGTAAGAGGGAAACAGCCTGTTTTATCCTTAAGGATACTATCAATAGAATCAGAAGTAAGTGTAACTTAAAGATTTTTTTATAGAAAGAATCTTATACATTGTACACAACTAATAGTTTATTTTTTAAATTACTTGCAGTTAAAGGAAAACATTTTGAAAATAGCAACACAAGTTAATAATCTTTCATTAACATATGATCATAAAGATTGGGAATCAATACTAGCACATGGCGCTAAAGATATTTTCAAATCAGACATTAGTAGTACGCCAAGAAATAAATTTTCTTGGCTCCAAGTTCAAACTATAAGTGAATTATATGAAGGTTCATTATTGATTAAGTTACCTGATGTTCAAGAAACTTCTTGTTATGTTTCTAGTATAAAACTCCTTGTAGATAAATTAAAAGGTCAGATAGTATATTTTAAAACAACTTCTTTTTTTTACAGTTATAAGTATACATTTTTTTTCATTTTTTTACATTTCAGATGATACAGATGAATGGAGCACTGACTTAGATCTGTGTTCACTCTCTTGTGCGTTTAATGGAGCATCTGGCAACTCTTCGGAGTTAGAACATAGATGGGGGAACCCTCTTTCAGTTGGCAGACTTTTAGTAAAAACGAAAAAAAATGAATTAAATGAAAATGAAATTGCATTTCATTTTGATTCTATTAGAACCGAATGGAGTTTAGAACTTGCAAAATTCCTGGAACGCGTCTTATTGTAAGTCTTATCAATGTAGTAATGTAATTTTTCTATTTGACTGTGTCACAATATGTTATTCACAATGATATTCACTCTAGGTACAGGAATGAACACAAAAAGTTGTCTAAATTGAAAAATAGTAGATTTAATAATGAAACAACTGTACTGATCCTTAAATTTACGAACTACAATCTCTTTTTCGTAGCAGAAAACGAACGTAAATATTTTTTATTACATTTTTTCAAACATTGTAAGCATTTTTTAAAAATAAATTATAAATATTTCTATTATAGTTGCAATCATGGGACGTTTAGACTTAGCTACATTGGAAAGGCGTTCAGAGGAGATTGTCGCAGTTGCCGAAGGAGTTTGTGCAATAACATTAAATAAAAACGAACCTATAGAGTGTCATACAGCGCAAGCAGTGAATCATCCATTTTTAGCTATCAGAAAATGGAAAACTTCGATCAAGTCAACTGCAATAACTGTTAACCTTGAAAATACAAATTTAGCTTGGAGTCCCAATTTACATCTTAGGCTTTTGCAGCTGTGGGTCGAATCAGCTGATTTCAGAAATATCTTCAGCGAAAAAGAAGCTGTTATTGATGGTAGGAATCGTTATTAATTTTCGACTGCCGAGTAATTATGATTCCTTGACTAACTTATTTTATTTGAATTTCAGAAAAACCAGCAACGAAGCGTACTTTAGATATATTTTGTATCAATGGTATTTCGTTTACCATCGACATTTCTCCGAGACACTTCTTGGAGTTATCTTCTGGTCAGTTGAGATGGAGTCAGGGAGAGTGGAGACTAAATTACTTGCGGGCAGCCTTGGATATGTCTGACATAATAACCTTAGAGGGCTTTAAGTTAGTTAAATTGAAGGACAGCGAAGAAGTCAGAATGGAAAGAATGCACGAAAACAACGAAGGGTTCGAGCTTGAGTGGAACGAAACTTGGTCGTTGAGTATCGACTTGGCAAAAGCGTGTTTCCCTTACGAGCATCAATTCGCCGAAGCCATTCAGAACGAATTGTTTAGTATAAGAAAGTGGCTCAAAGAAATACATCCGTCCAGAGTAAAAACAGAAAAACCGTTACCCTGCGATCTAGTCATAAAAGTAAGTGACATTTTTTTGCAAACACCCAGATTAAATTGAAAAAATCAGCTAGTTAAAAAAAAATCCCATTATTTTTTAGATCAAAGAGTGGGTTTTTGAGATGAGCGATGATCCATTCGAAGTCCGTCTTCGCGACAACTACGAGCTTCTGGAGGACGAGTACAAGGAAAGCTTGAAGCGTCAAGCCATGTTGGATGCCAAGGTTCAAAAACTGTTCAAGGAACACCTACTTAATCTTCCTCAGGCCAAGGTGGACGAGCTTTATGCGAGTTTGAACAAGAAGAATGCCGAGATCTATGTTCAACGCTGGAGGCAGATGCAGCAAACGGGGCCAGTCCGCACCTGTCTCTTTACTTGGACGATGCTTGACCTAGAGATCATAGCGCTGGCAGATCCATCGATACACGGGCTTGAGCGTGCAACTCGGTGCCTTCGCGAGATGGACCCCGAGGCACCCTGGCCCGAGGACGGCCTAGAGTTCAACACCTTGTGGGTCAGGGGCATATCTCTCAAGTGTGCGGAGTGGAAACTCCAACTGCGAGATTTTCCGCAGCCGCTGCTGCTTGTTGAAGAGCTCAGTATCTGGGGCAGGCTAGCCGGAGCAGAGGCCTTGGCTCCTCAAAGAGCCAGACGGACCGTGAGAATCGAAGTTGGGGCGCCTTGGGACGATATAGTTATTGAGAGAGGCATGACTTCTCTGAAATACTACCATGACTTGAACTGGGACATTGTTAAGTACAGGTAGGTATCAATGAGAAAAAAAATCAATGAGAAAAAAAAAAAATAGCGAGTTCCATTATAAATTCCAAAAATTCTCAGATACGCTTTCGGCCCTTGTTGGGAGCCAGTGATAGCCCAGTGCAATCTCAGCTTTGAGAAGATATTCCACCCGTCCAGGGACCCGAGTCCACCTCTGCCCTTTTGGGATAAGATGCGACTAATGTTGCACGGTCGATTGACTTTGTGCGTGAAATCCCTGACCGTATTGCTTCACGCCTCTCTAGACCCCTACAACACAACGGAGGAGATGGAACTGACGTGGTCGAATCTCGAGCTAGACTGGACACTGGGAAAAATAATCGTCAAGGGTGACTTGGACGTGTACGTTCGAACCGCGAGTAAGTACGACGACTGCAGGCTACTGCATCTGCCGAACGTTAGACTCAGCATCAAGCTGTCCTGGGTTTGCATCGGGAATCCGCGCGACCATCACGCAGCCATACCCTGTGCACCGGATAAATTACCCGAGTACACTAGCAATCAGCAGCACGATTCTTTCCGGGCTTTCCGTTCCGAGGTAAGAACATTTCAGACTAATTCTGATTTAATAAGTAAGCCCGAATTATAAAGAAGAATTTTTTCAGAATCTGAACGTGAGCCTTTCCCTGGAAACAAAACCAACGGGTTCTCCAACTCTGAGCAGCGCACCGACGGCCGTTCTGTACGGCAGTACGCTCCGCTGGTTTGAGAACTTGAAGTTTATCTTGTCGGGCGCGACCAGACCAACGCGAAAAGGTCCGCTGTTCAAAAACATCCGGCCGCGGAAGAAACAGTTAAGTCGTCACTACCGAAAAATCCGACTGACCCTGGGCTTTCACCGGTTTCACGTGAGCTACTGGATGTCAGCGGCTATGCAGCGGGGGTTCGAGCTCACAGGTGGCAGAGTCGGATGCAGTTCGGAGCACAGTCTCGCTCTGCATCCCATCGACGACGGCTTGATTCACCGGCCAAGAGCCGACTGGTCCATCCTCTACATGTCCTGCGAGCTGAGCGACGCCGAGATCTGGCTCAAGAACGCTCTGCAGGAGGGAGAGGAGAGCGCCTCACTCAGACAGCCCGTTGAGAAGTGCTATTGCTTAAGTGTCACCAAAGTCAGCTACTTCAGGTGAGAATATTTTAATTAACTAAAGTAGAGTACAGTGAAATAATTACTGATCTCAAACAGAGAAGCCGTGGTGGCGGGAGTACGAGGTGACACACCAATTCACCGGCTGGTGGTTCACGACTTAAAAGGCGCTTGGACAAAAACGAACCGCGATGTGGCCTTTGCTCTCTTTGACTCGTTCATTAAGACCCAGCAGCTGAAAAAAAATCTGTCCACCGCCGCTCTCAAAGGCTTCCTCAGGGAGAGCAACTCGACGCCCCTCAAAAATCGCACTCCAGCGGCAGCGACGAGGCCTATAGAAGCTCAAGGTACACCCACCCCGGTGACTCCAGTCTCGTCCACGACAAAACAGCCCCAGCAGGGCGAGGCTGCAGCTATGTTGCAGAGGCTCATCGCCGAGGCTGCCAACAAACCGGTTGCCTTCAGCGACGACACGTCTGTGCAGACGAGAGGCCAACAGCTCCGAGGACTGGCCGCTTGCAAGCAGGATGACGTGCAGCATAAAAATTGGCTCAGTTAGTTTATTTGTTAACCTTTAGTGATCAGTTTAAATAATTTTAGTTTGTGTTATGGATTAATTTGGATTTTGTGTTTTCAGTCGTTTTGGTGAACAGTCAAGTATTATTGAAAGGTATTGAAACTCGGGGTTACGTAATTTTATCCGCAGCCAAAGCCGAAATTCTCCAGAAGGTTCATAGACCAGTGTGGAAAGACAGAACCTTGATGTCTAAAACCACTTGGGAAGGTTCACTGGAGTGCATGCAGTATTATGCTACCGTAAACGCCAACATCGACGACAATATTGACGATAATATTATGTGGCTTACTCTCGACAACATTCAGGTACTTAAATTTTTTTTTTCTCAAGTTTCTTCTATTTTGATATATTAATTTCATTAAATTTTTTTTAGGAAAAAGACTCTACGGTTATAGCTGGTCTGCCCGACGTTCCTGCTCTGGTGGGTTCAGGGCAGAGTGTGGGTGGCGTCGTCAGCTCGACGGTCGGTGGAGGTGGCGGTCCCCAGCATCAACTGCAGCGTATCGTGTCACGATGTAAGTGTGAGTTCTTTTACGTGGGTTACGGCCAGGCTCCGGACGCTGCTTCGCTCGATGAGATGCCACCGCCACCCGGCGAGGAGATCAGTCCTTGGGATCGCAAGGATCTATCAGCCGCGGATGCTTTCACCCTTATGCATCACGATCTCGACGTCTGTACGAACTCTCTGCAGTACGGTATGATTCTAGATATCGTCAATAACTTGTTGCTGTACGTGGAGCCGAGAAGAAAAGAAGCCCTGGAGAGATTGCAACGCATGAGGTTGATAAAATTTACCATTTTTTCGAAATTTTCTAAATACCTGTTCTAATTTAAATCTAATTTGATTTATTAAAATTTTTAAGGTTTCAAATGCAGTTGATCTCGGAAGAAGATCAAAGACGCCCGATCCAAGAGCGTCAGAACATCGTGCGAGGTTTGGTGGCCAAGCTTCGAAGACTAGAAAAGGATACCTACCTGGTTCAGAAAGCGTTCCGACCCGAAGAATCCAGCCCTGAGCTTCTTGCTGAGATCGAGCTACTGGAGAGGCGGGTTTTCGAATGTAAAGAAAAACTCAGCGCCAAGGCCGAAGAACTCGACGTCATGCTTAGCTGCTACAAGGAAACTACGGCACCTCGACCTGCTGCTTCGACGACCCTCAAGGATAAGCAGGCCGCGGTCGCTAGAGCGGCTGAGATTTGCTTCAAGAACGCGCAGTGGCGGCTGACTGACGCCGATGGACAACTGGGTATTGCCGATTTAAAACTTACCAATTTCCTGTATACCAAGACAAGCAAAACCGACGACTCCGTCGAGCATCTTCTCGAACTTGGTTATGTCAGGATGACAAATTTACTACCCAATCAGGTTTACACGGACGTGCTCACACCTACAGAGTTGCAAAATAACATGCCAGTTGATCGACAGAGAGCGTTGAGAGTGTTTTGCAGGGAAAAGGCACCGGTCGCTGGTATCTCGGTGAAAGAACACTTTGAAATCAACGTGGTTCCGTTAACCATTGGTAAGTACTTTTTTTTTTTCATTTTAAATTTTGATTAATGTAATAAATTAAAAAATTAATGATACTCCCGATTTTATAAGTAAATTTGAAACGATGTGCTTTGAAAGTATTACTGAAAAAAAAATTTCTTTCATAAATTTTTTTGTTTAGGTTTGACCAAAAAATTTTTCAATACCATGTTAAAGTTCTGTTTCCCGGAAAGGGATCCAGAAGGTATAGAAGAACCATCCGTTCCCCAAAGAGAATCGTCATTTTACGTACCAATGGAAAGGAGAGAGGATGTAGAAAAAATGAAAGAAAGAGCAGATAAAAATAAATTATTTATTTACATTAAAATCCCCGAAGTACCTGTACGAGTATCATATAAGGTTAGTTTTAATTGTTCTTTTGCTTCTGTATTTTTAATTTAAATTACAAAAATTAATTTCAATTTTTCGAATCACGCAGGGAACCAAAGAGAAGAACTTACAAGACGTGAGAGATTTTGCCCTAGTGATACCCACACTAGAGTATCACAACGTGACATGGACGTGGTTGGATCTTTTATTAGCAATGAAAAGTGATTCAAGACGTGTTATTCTTAGCCAAGCAATTAAACAAAAGCTGCAAATAAAACCAAGAGGTCCACAAGAAGAAGTCACCCCTCAAGAAGAAGATAAAGCTCGTCTCTTACTTGGCGCGAGGCATTTACCTGGCGAAGCACGAAAGAAAAGCGTTTTTAAACTTAAATAAACTTTAGATTCATGAATTTTAATGTATGACACTGACTTTTAGGTAAATAAGTTGGACTGAGTTTTTTTAAACTTGACTGTTTGACGTTTAATTAAATGATTGATTCATTATTTTTAAAGAAAAATATATTTTTATCCAATTGCATTTGTATAATAATGTCTCTAATGTAAATTTTCTAAAGCTTATCTATTGAAAAATGTATTGTTTGTATATGAATTACCTAAAAGGCAAAAAAGCTTTTCTTTTATAAAATGATTGAAATCATGTATATTTTAAGAAATACTTTTAAATGTAAAATGCACTATTTTTAACACAGCTGGCTGTTGAACATTTATTCATTATAATAATTACAAAAAAAATAAAAAATTCTTAACACTATTTTTTTTAACATTATTTAAATATTTTTAATAATACCTTGGCAAGCACTTACATAATATGTACAAATTTAATTAATTCTCGATTAAGGTTTTAACAACTATAACTATAAAAATCAAGGTATTGAAACATCTTCTATTCAATAGAAAAATAACTAACTGTCTATAAGCATAAAAGAAAAATCTCAAGATAAGTACAACTTATATTAACAGTCATGATAGAATAATCAATTTAGAGAGTCGGTAAAAAAATTACTAAAATTATTAAGGTCAGAGAATTATTAGAGGGGTTTCAGAATTTCTTTTAGCGTGCCTCCACTCGTTAAGATCAGCAAGAATTCTTCTGCCATACATGTTGTGCAATTCTCTAAATGACAACTTTGTTCGAGGAACATTTTCAGTTCTGCCAGGAGCTGATCTTACGCTTTGAGATCTGTGGTGTGATTCGGGTCTATTAAATGGATTGTGTCGTCTAGGAGGTGGTCTGGGTGGTTCCACAGGAGTAGCTTCAATAGCTGCTTCTTCTTCTTCAAGGGAGTCCAGTTGTCGTTGAAGTTCAGAAACCATCAACTTCATGTAATCATAACTTGCACAAGCTAAGGCTTTCATCCATTGCTCCATTGATTCCTAGTTTATAAATTTTAGTTCAATTAAGTTAGAGTGAATTGGCATTCTTCAATTTAAAATATTGGGAAATTTATAACTATTTATAATATATTTGAGCTGTTACAACCTTATAGAAAAAAATATACATGTTATATCTTTTAAAATTTCTCAGAAATTTTATATTTCTTTCCTTCTTAAGTAAAAAAAAATTTGGTTGGTTCAATTTACTAAGCGAAATAAATAAACAAACCTGAGATTCAGCAGCAAGAATATAACTCCTATTATTTGGTCCGTGGAATACAATCTTAAATCCAAACTGTTCTTCATCTTCTGCCAGTTCAATAGTGCAGCCTTCCAGAACAATCATACCAATAGGCTCCTTATCTCCTCGCTTATCAAAGTAAAACATAATATTCCCCTTTAGCACAAACCATCGTCTCTGATATCCACGGTTGACTTCTCCTCTTTTGTTGAGCCAACCCTCGCGATCAACCGGAGTTGCCGCTGAAGCAAAGGCTATCATATTTTTCTCGTTACACTTCATGTTTTAATACTTAATTTTTTACACAAACCGATTCACAATAAATAATGAATTCATCTATAAACCGCAAGAAGTTGCGTGTTTAGAAGTATGGTCATTCACTCTTAAACGGTCATCGCGGAGACGTATACTTGAGAACATAAGTTTAGTACATAGATTGATTACTAATCAATCTTTAAATAAACTTTTATCAGATAAACTATAGTGATTCATATCTCACTACTCTTCAATTGACAGCTCAACACCTGATTCTATATGTAGGGTTATGTTTTTATAAAGCGAACTAGGGTTCTCGTTCCGTGATAATTCTGAAACCTGAAGTTGGCCACGCCATCTCGAAGAATAGGCTAGAGTGTAAAGCGGCCTCCACAACAGTGTTCGCGCGAAATAATTAATAAACTCAACTAAATAAACCGACAAATGCTAAACCTAAAAAACTGTAGGTGGAAATTGAATAAAAAACTAATTAAATAACCCACAAATGTTTAACCCCCAAAACTGTAGGCGCCGAGTTAAATAAATAAACTAAATAAATAAAGCTCAATAACGCTGAGAGATTAAAGTTTTTTTGTAAATAAATAAAGAAAAATTTATTTGAGAATTTTATTAAATAAATAATAAATCAAACTCTATTTATAGAAGAGAAAAATCTTCACTTTATTTGATAAATTTATTGAAAAATCTTCACTTTATTTAATAAAGTGAAGATTTTTCAATTCTATAAATAGAGTTTGATTTATTATTTATTTAATAAAATTCTTAGATATGTTAATTAATCTTGTAATCTAAAATATGTTAATTCATCAAGTAGATCATGCCTCCTCTAATAAAAATTTAAAGAAAAATTAAATAATAAGTCCCTCAAGCTGGACTACCCGATAACCCTGGGCCTCCAAATAATTTTTGAATTGATGAATAAATAAAAAAAAAAAAACCCCAAGCTAGAAAACTCAATAACTCTGTACGACCGAAATTTTTTTTTCATTCATAAGTTATAGATGATTAAACCTCCAAGCTCGATAACTCAATAACGCTGGGCGGACGAGATTTATTTGAAAATAGATAAATAAATAAACCTCGGAACAAAATAACTCAATAACTCTCGGCGTCCGGGTTCAATTTTTAAATAGCGCTGAGAGTTTAAAGTTTTTTTGTAAATAAATAAAGAAAAATTTATTTAAGAATTTTATTAAATAAAAAATAAATCTAACTCTATTTATAGAAGTGAAAAATCTTCACTTTATTTGATAAATTTATTTAAAAATCTTCACTTTATTTAATAAAGTGAAGATTTTTCAATTCTATAAATAGAGATTGATTTATTATTTATTTAATGAAATACTCAAATATGTTCATTAATCTTCATCAAGTAGATGAAGATTAATGAAAGAAAATTGAACTCGGTTGCCTAGGGTATTGTGGATTTGAAGCTTGGGGGATCATTTATTTATTCAAAAATTGAACCCGGGCGCCCAGGGTATTGTGGGTTTTAAGCTTGGGGGATCATTTATTTATTTAAAGTTAAACTCGGACGTCAGGGTATTGTGGGTTTGAAGCTTCGGGGATTGTTTGTTTATTTAAAAATTTCACTTGGACGCCCAGGGTATTGAGGATTTTAGGCTTGGGGGATCATTTATTTATTTAAAAATTGAACCCGGACGCCGAGAGTTATTGAGTTATTTTGTTCCGAGGTTTATTTATTTATCTATTTTCAAATAAATCTCGTCCGCCCAGCGTTATTGAGTTATCGAGCTTGGAGGTTTAATCATCTATAACTTATGAATGAAAAAAAAATTTCGGTCGTACAGAGTTATTGAGTTTTCTAGCTTGGGTTTTTTTTTTTTTTATTTATTCATCAATTCAAAAATTATTCGGAGGCCCAGGGTTATCGGGTAGTCCAGCTTGAGGGACTTATTATTTAATTTTTCTTTAAATTTTTATTAGAGGAGGCATGATCTACTTGATGAATTAACATATTTTAGATTACAAGATTAATTAACATATCTAAGAATTTTATTAAATAAATAATAAATCAAACTCTATTTATAGAATTGAAAAATCTTCACTTTATTAAATAAAGTGAAGATTTTTCAATAAATTTATCAAATAAAGTGAAGATTTTTCTCTTCTATAAATAGAGTTTGATTTATTATTTATTTAATAAAATTCTCAAATAAATTTTTCTTTATTTATTTACAAAAAAACTTTAATCTCTCAGCGTTATTGAGCATTATTTATTTAGTTTATTTATTTAACTCGGCGCCTGTAGTTTTGGGGGTTAAGCATTTGTGGGTTATTTAATTAGATTTTTATTCAATTTCCACCTACAGTTTTTTAGGTTTAGCATTTGTCGATTTATTTAGTTGAGTTTATTAAATATTTCGGTCGTACACTGTTGTGGAGGCCGTTTTACACTTTACCCTATTCTTCGAGATGGCGTGGCCAACTTCAGGTTTCAGAATTATTACGGAATCGAGAGCCCTGCCCCACACGTGCCAAGTAAGCCGCACGCGGCACATGTACGAGTGTTTCGAAAACAACTTTGACTTTTTTTTTTTTTTTCTAAGATTTTTATTTCATAGTAAAAATAATATGAGACATCCAAATTTTTTACACCTTAAAGAATAAATATAAAACAATTAAAATTATTATTTTTTTTTATTTTTATTTTTTTTTTTTCGTTGCTTAATGATGGCCTCAAAATTGTCCTCTTTTTCGGTCAGGGAAGTGATAGCTCCCGAATGATGAGCCTGAAATCAAAAAATCAAACATTTTCTGAATCTGTATAGATTTGGCTATGGCAGGAACTAGAACAAAAAAAAAAAAAATTTTTACCGAAGTTATAAACAATTGAAGTTGCAAAAATATTGCAAAAAAATTTACACGGCCGCCATTTTTTTTTTTTTACTCTTAAATTACTCGTTCTAGTTCCTGCCATAGCCAAATCTATACAGATTCAGAAAATGTTTGATTTTTTGATTTCAGGCTCATCATTCGGGAGTTATCACTTCCCTGACCGAAAAAGAGGACAATTTTGAGGCCATCATTAAGCAACGAAAAAAAAAAAAAAAAAAAAAAAAAAAAAAAAAAAAATTCAATTGTTTTATATTTATTCTTTAAGGTGTAAAAAATTTGGATGTCTCATATTATTTATCAGCTGCTTTTTTTGCCCGGGGTATAAAGAGAAACGTATAAATTAGTGTAAAAGATGGAAAAAACAATCGGTGATGTTTGTTATGACAAAGATGCCTTATTAGAAAAAGCAAAAACAAGATTTTCCTTAAGGTGTCCCGTTTGGAAAACATCGCTACATATAATCATTATTTAATATGACGCAATAGCATGAAAGAAGACAAAAATGATGAAAACACATTATTAGCTTATATTGAATATTTACTGTCTGTCAAAAAGTACGCACCCACAACGGTATGGAGTAAACACTCGATGATAAAATCTATGTTAATATCTGAAGAAGGTATAGACATAAGTAAATTCCCTCGTCTAAATTTATTAATGTCCAAAATTCTAAACGGTTATGAAAAAAAACAAGCCGCAGTTTTCTCTGACGAACAAGTCAATGCATTTTTTTTCAAAAAATCTTGTTTCGAAAATTGTAGCTTTTTTCAAAAAATTTATTTTTTATAGCAATTTTTTTTTTCAAACTTTCGAGTATTTTTTTCAGTCGGGGGGCTCCGCCCTCTCCACCCCCACCAGGGGCTGCCGCCCCTGCACCCTGCAGCAGTCTCCCTTTTCGCGTTGAATTTTCGATCCATAACCTACAAATAATTAATATTAATATTGTTGTCTGAGATAGGTCTAATGAGCCCGGGCGTCTCGAGAGAGCTACTACAATAAAAAATAATGTTGATAACACGAGACGAAAACGTTTTCGTCTCTTGTTGTCAAAAGAACTATTATTGCATTTTAATAATTTTACAGTAAATAAAAATATATTAATTACAACTGATAGGTGCAATAATTAATTGTTAGAGTGCAGGCGAGCAGCTCGTCTCGGCAATTATTCACACCAGGAAAATACAGGTAATATCAATCTTTGGTCAGACAAAACGTGCATTTTTATTTTTGTTATTATTAATATTTTTGTTTTTTTTTTTTTAACAAAACTGTACTTATTAACTCATAAACGACGAAAAATAAAGTAAGAGTAAGTCACTGACAAACTACCGGTTGAGCTGAGACTGAATCTCGAGGAATTCAAGCGATGCGTATCGGAAAGTAAACCGTATACCGGTCACACAATAAAATTATGAAAAAAGTTACCGTGTACTTTATAAACTGTACAGGACATCTAGACACGACCAGTTCAAAACGGAGTTATTTATTCTTTCGTTATCACCCGGGTGAAAAATTTAAATACAACAACTTCATACAACTCAAGTTTCCGCATAATCGCGCAAACACAGAAATTTTAGTTTGTCATCAAGGTTCAATTTATTTTCTATTTGCCACAAGTAAAAAACCAATAAACAAGAACATCATTTTGAATTATAAAAAAATCAAATACGATAGAGAAAATATTATGTAAAAAATTTTTGTTGACCATCAACAAATGAATGATCTGTTGAGGGTTTTTCCCAAAGATTACAGTTGCACTACCTCTTACGAACAAATAAAAAAACATTTGAATCGACGAAAGTACCCGTATATAGTAACAGTTTATCGCCTTCAAAGATTATCTTATGACTTTATCTCTTGTTTTTTAGAATCTTTTGGTAAAATCCGCGAGCTGAAAAGATTTTGGAAATGTTTGAGTATCTCAAACGAACAAAACGTGCTTTCGATTCTGGATTTTAGTTAATTCTTTAAATGATTATAATAACTTTGTTCCCTTTTGTAACAGTGTAATGATTTATATTTCCAAACTTGAGAAATTTTAAAAATATTTTTTTTATCAAAAACTGATAAAAAATTTAATTAGTAAGAGATTGTTTATGACTTCTCTTTACCCTGTATAGCGAACGCGGAATGCACCCATTCGAAATATCAGGGATGGACATATCAGGTACAAAAATGTTAACAGCAGGTGATATGAAAAATAAATAAATTTTCATGTAAATTTTTCCCATAAGTTCATTGTTGAATGATTACTAAGAAGTCTGAAGATTGATTCACAATGCGGTAATACCCAGTATACTTATTTCGGGAATTACCGCATCAAAAATAAAATTGATCGTCGGTGGCTATAAAAGCCGCAGTTTGAGACTCTTGTACTCTCAGTAGTGTTCGAGTGCATCATTAAAAATGTACAAAACACCGATAGTTATACTTTCGGTGCTTATAGCCCAAGCCCACGTGTACTGGGCTAAACCGATTGACAATAGCTATGCAGAGTTGGAGACTCTTCTGAAGGGTTTTGACCTGCTCGACAACGAGATCAACAATTACCGGTTCAACGTCGACGGTATCATCAACTGGAGCCTGCTCGATAAGGCGGTCGAGGAACTAAAGCCCCAAAATTTTCGGGAAATTTATTCGGAAACGAGCGTTGGGTACATAACCGAGTTCAAAAATGAGCTCGTCGAAGCCAGAGATTTGTACAGGGACACCATGAGTCTGGTCTACTCGTGGGCTTTGTTCGCCGATCGTCCGCTGAAACGTATGAGGGAGAAACTCCCGGAGAATGGAAGTGGCCTGGTAGAGGTTTTGAAGATGCTGATGACCAAGGGAAGCGATAAATTCCACTCTGCCGAGGTAGAGTTGCAGAAGGTGCAGAAGATACTTTCCTCAGCCAAGGAGAGGTTCGAGCAGTTCCAGGCTAGCGCGAGCCGGGACTTCCAGAATATAAAAGGCGTAGCTGAACGAGAAGCGTACCAAAGAAGGATGGCGAACATAAAGGTTATCGAGAAATGGGTAAACGTTCTTATGGGGACCTACTGTTATTACGACGGCTGTCATGGGTACGTGTGCCAACCGCATTACGAAACCGTCAGACAGGTGGTTACTGCAATTCCCCCGGAGGAGCCCTACGACTCGGCGATTAATAACAAACTGAGGGAACTTGACCAAAAGTACAGACTTTTGGTGGAAAGAATGAAGATCGTCGAGGATCATCTGGATAAAACCAAGGTCAAAATCGTCGAGGAGGAGCGCTTGATCAACGACGTGAGAAGCAAACTCGAGAGCGAAGTCAAATTATCTGAAATTTTGGCACAGGACAGGGAAGCCATACTTTATAAAATTAAATTGCTCAGCGATTCTTGTACCGAGTACAAAAAGAGACATTCTAAAACCATGAGAAAACGAAGAAGTTTAGATTTTCTGGTATGATTAACTTTTTTCTTTTTCAATTTTATTCACTTATATGATATAATTAAAAATATTATTTTTTATATTTTTAGACTGAATCTGGTGGTGGAATCTTAGACAATAGGATTGGATGATTTGTATCAAGATTAAACATGGTCATCGATTTACAAGCATTGTGATTGGTTCAGAACATCATATTTAATCGTTTGTTTGAAATAATGTATTATAGTGAAGAATTTATTTTTATAATTTTTATAATTTAACTAAATATTATTTTATATATTACAAATAAAAAATAAAAAAATTTTGAACTGAACACAACTACGAATGTTTATTTATCAAAGTTTGAATAATTATGGGCTAAAATGAAAATTTTCGACAAGTTTTAAAATTATAACAACAAGCGCGCATAGGAAAAAACAATAATAGTAACCTCAAAATGCACTTTTCGAATATTTTAAAAACTTGTTCACCAATCAGCTCACGAATAAAAATCTTACGCAAGATGGCGATAGCTCTCTTTTATAAAGGGATAAATTAAATTTTTCAATGAAAATTTTTACATTATTTCTTAATAATTAATAAATAAATAAGAGTGTCTAAAGATAAAAGTTAATCTACTCAAAGTAACGATTTACTTAGTTTCAGAGAACTTTTCGAATTATTTATTGAAACTGAAAAAAAAAGTTTCATAATGTCAAAAAGCAATGCGATTTGACTTGAAACAAGAAATAGAGATAAAAAGATAGATATGTTTTATTAACTGTACATGATGTACAAAAAGAGGGAGAGAGAGAGAGAAAAAAAAAATTTGCTCATTTTTAAATCATGAAGATTAATGTTTATCAACGGTTAAAGTTAAGTCTTGAGTGTCTTTTTAAATTTAATTTTTATAAAACCTACTTCTGACTTGGTAAAGCAATGTCTCGGATTTGAAATTTCACGAATATACAAAACTAAAATTCTCAAATCGTGTATTTTTTTTTTTTTTTTTTTTTATCCTAAAAAAGTTTTTTTTTTATGATTGGTATAAAACTTTATGAAAACAAATTTGATAATTTTTCAACTCGTTTCATGCTTGAAAGTCTCGAAGAAAATTGTGACAAATTTTATAAATTTTCAAACATTATTACAATATTATTTCAAAGATAACTTCCCCCCGAACGAGGGTACATATATTACATGTGTGATGTGTGAAGCTAATGTGTGCTTAAAAGTAGATATATCATCCGCACTTGGCATATTATAGTAGACATTAAATAATAAGTTTATCACAGATAAGTTGTTGTCAAATTCACAATTGCTACAAATACTTAAACATATAGTATATTCTCAGTCCAATATTTACAAAATGGTGATCACAGTCAATAATCCGCGATCACAGTCAGGTAGTTGCTTGGCAATTCAGTCGAACCGTGGTACAGAAACAATAAATATCAAAATCGTACACACAAGATAATGAAACATAAGTTAAAAAAAAAAACAAAAACAAAAAAAAAAAAAAAAAAACACAGAATTAATACTGTCTGACCCCCGAAAGGTGCTCCACGTAGATGTTTCGGGACCATTTAATAGTGTCGCTGATAATGAGTCTCCTCATCATCCGCGCATAAAACGGACTGATATTGAGGAGTCCCATGACCCGCTCGTTGTCTGAATCCCTGCAGCCGCCGACGACAAACGCTTCCACTGCGACCGTGTAGCCCTGCCCTTGCAGGTTCTGTGCGAACGGGCTATACTTATCAAGCTTCTTCGCTCTTGCTTCACAGAACCCCTCCATCCGGTTTTTAAAGGGCATGCCCCTGACGGCTCGGTTTACCCTGATTCCCCCAGGAACATTACTGGCCTTGGCGAGCCTGTCCAGAATGGCATCGTGGCGTTTGGTGCGCGCGTCAGAGTGAACACCGCAGTGCTGAAGCACGTGGGGGAGTTACCACACTTCCTGCGTTGCCTCATCCCAGGAGGTTTCCAGCGCATGGTGGCATTTAGACATACCACCCCCAGGCGCGCGCGGTGTACAAAGCGCCAATCAGCGAAGCGGGTGAAACTTGCGGAATTAAACATAGTAAACGAAAAACATTTTTAAAATAACAAATTTAATTTAAATGATTAATTGTTTAGTCAAGAATTTAAGTTCCAATTCACAGAAATTAACAAATTTATACGATTTTTAAAATGATCAAATATATTTTATTAATTTCAATGCATTCGTTTTCAAACAAGCGGTTTCAAAGATGAATTTTGAAGTTATTGTGATTGGCACTATCATAAAATATGTCCGAGTATTGGTTAAGCGAATCCATCAAAAGATTTTTGGCCTAGTTTAAATATTTTAATTGTCTAATGTAAAACTTATTTTTAATAATTATTATAAGATATTTATTGTAGGATAGTCAATGTAAAAATTTTTAATTATTGTATTTATAAATAAAAAAAGTTTTAAGCAACAAGATTACCATTGTTTTATTTTATTATTTTTTTTTTTTCAGTTTCTCTAACTATTGCAGAGTTAATAATTTTTTGCACCTAAAACAATATTCATATTAGCCATGAAACTTAAATGGTTCAAACAATTAATGCTACATTGACATAAGTTAAAACTATTTTTTACAAAAAAAGAATTTTTGTTTATATTTTTTTTAGTAAAGTTATAATAAAATTCAACAAACGGTAAATTTTTCTCAAAGTATGATAAGAAATAATTCTCTAATTATAAATTTTTTGAGAAAATCGTAAAAAATTTTTGATTTCAATTGTGTTACAAATTTATTCATTTATAATATAAATAAATTTTAAAAAATGTACTTTTTTACTTTTGATGAACTTTAAGTTGAAAAATAAACTTAATACATAGATTTCAGCATCCCTCATACGATAAATATCAGCTTCTGGTCAAAGTCTCGTGAGCATTTTTCACAGGGATAATTTATACATATAAGACTATAATTTTTACATGACAAAAGGTAATTTATTATACTTTCAATTACAAAAATTTAAAAATAAATTTTTTATTTTTACAAAAACACATCATTTGGAGTTTTAAAAAATAGTATATTACTTAACTAGGCAGTATGAATGGGAAACGTCTCAGATCGCATGAAATTGTCGTCCGAGGCGTAGCCGAGTGTGACAAACATGTGATCTGAGACCTTCCCATTCAGGTGCCTAGTTGAGTATGCTATTTTTCCGCACGACGGCGCCGGGAAGCGCTACTGACTGTAGCGGCAGCGGCAGGGAAGTAGCGCTTCCCGGCTGGAGTGCGGAAAAAAACATTAACTTTGAATTCTTCGTCACTGTTTCAGCCACCATAACCAACATAAATAAGTGCCTTAAAAAAAAGAAGAAGAAGCAGAATAAATGTTAGTAAAAATAAGTTTAGGAAAAGGCTAGTAATAGCAAGGATATTTTAAAAAAAAAGGTACCTTTAAGAAGAAGAAGCAACATCGTTGCTTATGTGTTTCGAGCTCGACTGCAAATGTTTGGATTTGTACTTGGAGCAAGCATCCCTCAACTCATTGATCTTGGGTACCAAATTGACCTTGTCTTTGAGTTCTTCGGCATAGTTAATTGTCGAAGGATCAAAATCAAAAACTGCAGGGGATATTTTATTCATATTATCGTTGGCGGTTTTGAGCAGCGTCGAGAATCCCTTGTAATCCAAGCCACTCTCAACGCTAGTTTTTTGGTACTTATCTTCTGGCTCGGGTTTCGTACCATTAACGGTGCTTTTCGGAGTACTCGTAACCTTAGCAGCCGTTTCCTCGTCTTCTTTGGTCTTCTCCATCATGAACTGGTCGAAGTGTTTCTGTGCTTTAGACATGGACTCTTGCATGGCCTCGAGTACCCCAAAGGCCCCACCGAAGTTGTAATTAGCATTGTTGAACAACTGTATCAAGATCGGAGCTAGTTTGTCACCCGACTGATCAGCGGCGGGCAATTTATCCGCTGAGAACTTGAGTGGGTTGTCCGCGTACGAGCACCAGGAAAAAACGTGACTCCTCGAATTATCGTAATAATCTTTGGCTTGTCTAATCTGATCCCGCGACTGAATGAATAAATCAACCGTGTCCAGTGAGTAGATCAGAGCGAGATCGCGCGGGTGTAACTTTTTAGCTTCCTCGGCAAACTCGGCCCAGTTGACCATAGCGTCGACGTCGGTGCTCAAAAAGTTGAATACTTTTAAGAGCGAGTCGAAACCATTGAGATTCATTACTTTTTTAGTCGCGGGCTTTTTGGTGCTTACATCTGGTTCTTGAAGTATGTCGACCTCCACAATAGCGTCCATGGTTTGATCCTCGACAGGCTCTTTGGTAACTCCAGCTGTCGACAAATCCACGCATAAAATAAGTGCGCAGGCGACTGATACACCCCGTAAAAAGTGCATTTTTTTAACCGAAGTGACTTACTGACAAACTACCGCTTGAGATGAGACTGAATCTCGATAAATTTAAGCCCAGCTTTTATAGGCCAGCGATGCGTATCGTAAGGTTTTCCCACCAACACCACCAACGCGCTTTGTTCGGCGTTTATAATTAGCAAAGGTTATAGCTTTTTTTTATATCACGCTTTATCTCAAAAGTTTAAAAACAATTTTTTGAGCTCTCCTGACTATTTACTAATAGTTTCGAAGATTGCTTTTTATTATTTTTCTAACTTTTTTCCTTGAGTTATCAGTCTCGGGATCATTTAAAAATTATTAATAATTTTTTGTATTTATCTAAAAAAGCACGGCCGTGATATTTTTTCGGCTGTATATAACAATTTTTTATGTGCCACCAGAGAAAATTTATTAACCTGAGTTTCGGTAGAGAAAGATTTGGAGAAAATAAGATGACACATGAATTTGTGAAAAAAATTCGGGGCGTTACTTTTGACCTCTTGATGAATCAGTGCAGGGGTATTACCAAACATCTCAAAAACAAAAACAAATAATGATTTATTCTTGAACAAGAGGTCAAAGTTTTATATGAAAATTTTATTCCGCTAGCTCATGTAAATGAGCACTTTTAGATAACAAAATCAATTATAATTTAATAAAATTTCAGTTAATTAAAAACTTTCTAATTCCAATTATCTACTATTTTGACTTTTCACAATTTAATAAAATATACCAATAATTTAAGTGAAAATTTTAAAAATCAAGTTTTTTTGTAACAAATAAAATTGAGACCTTTTATCTGTTCCTAGTCATAAGAATCTAAAGATCGAGTAAACGTTTTACAAACTCGTTGGTAACTTGGGTTTGAACGAAACTCAAGTAGGCTCAAAACTTGATTGAACTTATTTTTTAATTTTTGATTCTCAAATTCCCTCCAAAGCTTTTTTGGCAAGGCTTTTAACATTTACGGGCTGTTAGATATTATTCAATGCCATTTGATAAAAAAATATATTCTAGTTGAAACACAGTAAAAATACGAGGCTACAAATTAAAAAAAATAATAATAATAAAAAAATTTTTTTCGACGAAAGTACATTGTAAAAGTTTATTCCTGGCAGATTTTGTGCTAAGCTATTTTTCTTCTCTGGGACTGTCGATATAATCTTGGATTAAGACGATTTTATCGTTTTTAACCAATCGATCAAAGACAAACAAGTATGTAGAATTTAATTTTGTAGCTCTCACTTCAAGATTTAAAATAAAAGCTTGTTCGTCTAAAAATATTTTTTAGGCTGGGTATACAGTTACCTTGGTTATAATAATAAATCAAGAGTTAAAAAACATGTAAAAAAACTAAAAAAACAAAAAAATCATTTTGATTTTTAAAAATATCAAATACGATACGACAAAGAATTGTTGTTGACGATTAAAAATGAGTTATCCGTTGAGGGTTTTTTCCCAAAGATTACAGTTACACCACCTCTACTAAATTGTTTAAACAACCAATAAGATCTATTCAATTCAAAGCTCGCCCCATTGCAAGTATCCTCGGTGAAATCACCGATGAATTCATCGGTGAATTCATCGGTGAAATCCTCGGTGAATTCCTCGCTTTTTGCGGTGAAATCCTCGGTGAATCTTAACAGTAAAATCCTCGGCAAAATCCTCGGCATTTTAACGGGATCGAAAACGAAGGGGTCAGGGCGGACACCTGGTGCAACTGGTGATACTTACGCCTTGGAGATGATTTCCCCAGGAAGTTTCGACTCCGGATGGGTCAGGGCGGACATCTGGTGCACCTGGTGATACTTACACCTTGGAGATGACTTCCCCAGGAAGTTTTGACTCCGGATGGATCAGGGCGGACATCTGGTGCACCTGGTGATACGTAAGGCTTGGGGATGATTTCCTCAGGAAGTTTTGACTCCGGATGGGTCAGGGTGGATACCTGGTGCCCCTGGTGATACTTACGGCTTGGAGATGATTTCCCCAGGAAGTTTAGACTCCAAAGAGACCAGGGTGGACACCTGGAGCCACTGGTATTAATTACGCCTTGGAGATGATTTCCCAAGGAAGTTAGGACTTCGGAAGGGTCAGGGCGGACACCTGGTGCACCTGGTGATACTGACGCCTTGGAGATGATTTTCCCCAGGAAGTTTTGACTTCGGAGGGTCAGGGAAAACACCTGGTGCATCTGGTGATACGCCTTGGAGATGATTTCCCCAGGAAGTTTGGACTCCGGAGGGGTCAGGGTGGACACTCGGTGCACTTGGTGATACTGACGCCTTGGAGATGAATTCCCCAGGAACTAAGGACTCCGGAGGGGTCAGGGTGGACACCTGGTGCACCTGGTGATAATTACACCTTGGAGATGATTTCTTCGGGAAGTTTTGACTACAAATGGGCCAGGGTGGACACCTGGTGCAACTGGTATTAATTACGCCTTGGAGATGATTTCCCCAGGAAGTTTGGACTTCGGAGGGATGAGGGCGGACACCTGGTGCACCTGGTGATTCTTACGCCTTGGAGATGATTTCCCTAGGAAAATAGGACTTTGTAGGGGTCAGGGTGGACACCTGGTGCACCTGGTGATACTTACAACTTTGAGATGTTTTTTCAGGAAATTTTAACTACGTAGGAGTCAGGGAAAATACTTGGTGTGCCCGGTAATAACTACACTCTGAAGATGCTATCCTAATCGTCAACTTGATGATGTGAACCCACTGGGATCAAAACTTCCGGAGAAAATCATTTTCGAGGCAAAAGTATCACCAGGTGCACCTGGAGTCCGCCCTGACCCGTCCTCCCTCCCCAGAGTCCTAACTTCCTTACGAAATCATCTTCAAGGCGTAAGTATCACCAGGTGCCCCGAGTGTCCATCCTGGCCCCTCCGGAGTCCATGGACTGATCCATCCGAAGTCAAAACTTCCTGGGGAAGTCATCTCCAAGGCGTAAGTATCACCAGGTGCACCAGGTGCTCGCCCTGATCCATCCGAAGTCAAAACTTCCTGGGGAAATCATCTCCAAGGCGTAAGTATCACCAGGTGCACCAGATGTCCACCCTGACCCATGCGGAGTCGAAACTTCCTGGGGGAATCATCTCGAAGGCGTAAGTATCGCCAGGTGCACCAGGTGCTCGCCCTGACCCATCCGGAGTCGAAACTTCCTGGGGAAGTCATCTCCAAGGCGTACGTATCACCAGTTGCACCAGGTGTCCGCCCTGACCCCTTCATTTTCGATCCCGTTAAAATGCCGAGGATTTTGCCGAGGATTTTACTGTTAAGATTCACCGAGGATTTCACCGCAAAAAGCGAGGAATTCACCGAGGATTTCACCGCAAAAAGCGAGGATTTCACCGAGGATTTCACCGATGAATTCACCGATGAATTCATCGGTGATTTCACCGAGGATACTTGCAATGGGGTCAATTGCGCGATGTGTCAATATTCTACAGTTCGGGGGAGGGGCTTGCAGGACTTTGAATTCATTTATTTATTTAAAAATGATATTTGTTAGGTCATCGCAGAGGTTACTTGTGACTTTATTTCTTGTTTTCAATATCTTTTTGGGAATAACCCTAGCCACAGTAAATTTCTCATGTGTTTTTTTTTTTTACAGAATAATGGATTTGATTCCCAGCCAAAAAAAATGATGTCAATTTTATGCAAAATTGATGTCAATTCTTTGCGTATATTTTGCATCTATTTTACGTAATTTTTATGTAAAATTTACTCAAAATTTACTATATGAAAAGTTCCAAAACTTCCCTTTTTTTTGACGTCAATTTTTTGTAAAATTTACTTAAAAAAAGGGGAACCATGTCAACAAAAGATGATGTCAATTTAATGTAAAATTGACGTCAATTCCTTACGTAAATTTCGCATCGATTTTTGTGAAATTTTTACGTAAAATTTACCTAAAATTGATGGTTTAGATTGTTTCAAAACTTTCCTGTTTTTGACGTCGATTTTTTATAATAGTTTCAATATAAAATATATGTATAACTTACATTAGATTTAGATCAATTTTTTGTAAAATTAACACTAAATTTATTCAGATATTGATAAAAATGCATTCTGATAAAATATGTTTAATTGACGTCAATTTAATGTGAATTTGATATCAATTTTTTTTTTTAATTTTTAATAAGATTTCTTGCATTTTTAAGACGTTTATTTTCAGTTCAGTATTTGATTTAGATAAATTATATTTATTTTTTTTTGCAAGCGCACTTACAAATATTGTTTTACAATGAAAAAAGTGAAAATTTTATAAAAAAATATTTTTAATTGTATCCCATTATTACAATTATTTGGTAAAAATGAATTAATTTAAAAAAAAAATAGTTGGCCGAAGGTCTTCTTATTGAACGCTTAGATACTTCAAACATGCTTCCAAATCAAAAGTCTTTTGAATTCGAAGAAGCTATCCAGATGTTTGGCAGAGGTAAAGCAGGGTAAGTGCAGGGCATCAAACATTCATGGAATTGCCTGTAAATTAAATAAAAAAAAAAAAAGTTGAATTACTTCACAATTTTCTGAATGTTTGTATTAAAACTATTATTAACTTTAAACCAAGTCTTTAAAGAATGAACAAGTATTATAGATCAGCGTATACTGACTGTCAGAGCTTAGGACATTGTTAAATATGATTCTGTGTCGTGATTTTAAAAAGAGGGACGTGGTTCGAAATAGGACCGACCACGGAAGATGAAAAAAATAATACTAATGAAAAAAAAAAAAAAATTTCTGTAGAAAATCATATGATAAACAGTTTCTCGCTTTGAACGTCAGTATTAATTAATCAGATTTTTTTTACTTGATTGCATTTGGATTTACTCAAAATTCATTTCACTTTTAACAAAAAAAAAAAAAAAAAAATTGATAAGAAGGTTGAAATGTACCTGATCACTTAACGAAGACTTAAATATTGCAAAAATTATCTTTTAAGTAAAATGGTTTTCAAATGTATTACACATTGTTTATAGTACTCCTGATAGTCACTCTATCCACAAAATTGGGCCTTTTTTTTTTTAATTTTTGATTAGTCGTTCTATAAAATAGTATATCACGGTACATAGTATACTAGCCGGACACCATATCATTCCGAGGCTTGAATTGCCGCTCGAAATATGACCGTCAGCCTAAAATTTTTTTAGTACCAACCTCGCATCACGAATGCATTTAAAAAATTATCTTACTCAAAATGAGGTTAGAGAGGCAATGTAAATGATAGACATTGATCTCTTATTTTTACTTCTCAATCTAAATTATTAAAATATTAATTATTATTGATTGATTGAGTTTGAGTTTCTTTGATCCAAGCATTTAAAGTGAAATTAAAAAAAAAATAAACAGCGTAAATTTTTTTAATTTTAATTTTGATATGAGGGGGGGTTTTGTTGACCTGGGCGCCCGAGGTCAACAAAAATACCGATCAGCTATCCCATTCCTCCAAGCTCTAAGCCCCCAAAACCCTGGGCACCCGAGGTCAACGAAATAACTGATCAGCTATCCTCCAAGCTCTAAACTTCCAAAACCCTGGGCGCCCGAGGTCAACAAAAATACTGATCAGCTATCCCCCAAGCTCTAAATCCCCAAAACCCTGGGCGCCCGAGGTCAACGAAAAAACTGATCAGCTATCTTCCAAGCTCTAAACCCCCAATACCCTGGGCGCCCGAGGTCAACGAAAAAACTGATTAGCTGCCCTCCAAGCTCTAAACCCCCAAAACCCTGGGCGCCCGAGGTCAACGAAAAAATGGTATAGCCGATCTGTTTTTTTGTTGAACTCGGGCACCCAGGGTCTTGGGAGTTTAGAGCTTGGAGGATAGCCGATCTGATTATTGTTGAGCTCGGGCATCCAGGGTTTTGGGGGTTTAGAGCTTGGAGGATAGCCGATCTGTTTTTTTGTTTAACTGGGGCGACCAGGGTATTTGGGGCTTAGAGCTTGGAGGGCAGCTGATCAGTTTTTTCGTTGACCTCGGGCGCCCGGGGTTTGGGAGTTTAGAGCTTGGGGGATAGCTGACCAGTTTTTTTGTTGAACTCGGGCGCCAAGGGTCTTGGGGGTTTAGAGCTTGGGGAATAGCCGACCAGTTTTTTTGTTGAACTCGGGTGCCCAGGTTATTCATTTTCTGGTAACCATTAATAATTCATACGGTTTTTAATATTTATTTTATTAATAAAAAAGAAAAAAAAAAAACTTACTTATGAAGAAAAAAGAAAATACTTGTAAACAGTTTAAAACAAAGCAACGGTTAACAAAAAGTGAAAAAAAAAAAAAATTGTCGAGATTTGAACAAACTGTATCAGATTTTGAAGGCGGTAACCGTAGCCACTAGACTACGCGGAATAGCAAATATTTTAACTTGAAACTTATATTTAAATTGTGCCCCTTTGGGGCTTGATCATAAAGCTTATTTATATATACGCTGATCCAAAAAAACATACAATATTTAGTTTTTCAATTCGTAGATTGAAAAATTCAAGAAAGCTCGGAACGTCAAAAAAAATTTTCCGAGATCGATAAATTTCGATATTATCGATAATTACATATCGTCGATACGAGAATATCGGCGATATTGAATAAAATTTTTATCGTATTATTATCGATCTGAAAAATTTGTATCGTATCGATATCGTCTCGTTATCGAGTCGATATCGATATTTTTATCGGATATCGTGAAGCCCTAACTGTTTGACATGACTGTGATCTATACATTTGGTTCCTGTAACCAAATCATTGGTCGCATGAACCAAAGCTTGGGAGAAACCAAAAATAACCAAATCCTTCTCTCAGTGCATCTCTGACGCTCTCTTGTAAAATCTGGTGACCGACCGTACAATTTAGTCTTTAGTTTTAATGTTTTTTTTTTTTTTTTTTAACTAACTTACAACAGACATTGATTTCTCATTCCGGCATAGAAAAGTGTATTTTATATTTATTTATCACTTTATTTTACAACCCTTTAGTTAGTTTTTCTGAAATCCTGTATTAGCTGTCATATTATTCCATGGTAAACTATTTTTTTTTATTTCTAAAGTAATTTTGGCAATACATATAAGACAAAATTAATGCGTTATTGCAGTACTTCCAGAATAGTAAAAGATTCACTTTTCGAATTAAAGATAAAAAATTTTTTTATTTTTTAATCATACAATTTCTTTGATGAAAAAAAAAAAAAAAAAACACATAAATTAATATTTGTGATCATGAACTCAATTTAAAAGTCAATAATTTGGCGAGCAGGGGATCGGATGCCACTCTGAGAAAAGATGTTATTTTGTTTATAAAATATTACTTTCACACATATTTTAACATAAAATTTCATTTTCTGAGTAATTTATATAAAAATAAAAGGTGTTTTTACTAGAAAGTTTTTTTATTTACTGAAAATTATTTTCAACATAAATTACAATTCTCAATTAGAAAATTAAAAATTGGATGGATAATCTTGGAGCTTTTCTGAAAGTGATAAAAAAATTAAATTCAGAAGTTCATGTTCATGTCAAAAGGACCAGAAAAAGTGGATGCTTGTTGGCTTTTTATTCGAGTACTTGCTGAATGTATGGTACCTACAGTGCTCTGCCTGCAGGAAAAGCAAAAACAAAGTTTAATATTAATCCATTTATGAGTGAGTTAAGAAAATTTATGATTAGAAAAGAATATTTATGATTTTACCTTTGAAATATAACAGGTAACTTGAACTCTGTTGGGGGTGAATGTTTCTAGCATAATATCGATTCACGTGCCTCTGAGATGGAGCAGGATTGCTGATGCGCTCGCTGATGCGGTAACTGTTTTCAGGATTATTTTGATTCTGATTCCACTGAGATTGAGCAGGATAGTTGTTCGGGTTATTTGAGCCCTGATGGAAGCGACTACTTTCAGGATTATTTTGATTCTGGTTCCACTGAGATTGAGCAGGATAGTTGTTCCGGTTATTTGAGCCCTGATGGAAGCGACTGCTTTCAGGATTATTTTGATTCTGATTCCACTGAGATTGAGCAGGATAGTTGTTCGGGTTATTTGAGCCCTGATGGAAGCGACTACTTTCAGGATTATTTTGATTCTGGTTCCACTGAGATTGAGCAGGATAGTTGTTCCGGTTATTTGAGCCCTGATGGAAGCGACTGCTTTCAGGATTATTTTGATTCTGATTCCACTGAGATTGAGCAGGATAGTTGTTCGGGTTATTTGAGCCCTGATGGAAGCGACTACTTTCAGGATTATTTTGATTCTGGTACCACTGAGATGAATTGTGATTTCTATTTGTGTAATTTGGAACTAGTTGTAAACGACTGTTATCAGGATTATTTGGATTCTGGTTCCACTGAGATGAATCATGATCTCTGTTTGGGTAATTTGGAACTGATTGTAAATGACTGTTATCAGGATTATTTGGATTCGGATAACTTTCAGATGAATCAGAATCGTTGTTCGGTGGTTTCGGTTGCAGGAGCTTGATTTTGTAATTGGAGCAAGAATCTTCCAACGATTTAATTTTAGGTATGATTTTGTTCTTGTCTTTGAGTTCGTCACTGAATTTTGCAGTTGATGGATCAAAATCGGTAACTCCACTGGTTAAATTTTGCAGTTCATCGTTGATGATTCTAATGATCGCCGCTAAATTCACGTAATTTGCGTCTATATTATAATTAATATTATAATTTACAGACATTGGATAATTTGATTGCTTGGCAGCTCTATCTTTGTCTTCTTTTTTCTTTTTCACCTCAAATTGATGGAAACTATTTTGTGCTTTTAACATGGTCTGTTGTGATTCTCTCAATGCATCAACGGTTAAACCAAAGTTTTTCTTCCCATTGAGAAATAATTGTTTTAAGATATGGTTTTGACTTTCGCTGGTTTTATCATCAAATTTAGCTGCAAGCAGTTGGTCAACCAGAACCTTTAGCGGATTTTCAGCATACGAGCACCAGGAATAAACGTGACTCCTCGAATTATCGTAATAATCTTTGGCTTGTCGAATTTGATTACGTGTTTGAATGAGCAAATCAACGGTGTCCAGTGAGTAAACCGGTGCAAGATCCCGAGGATGTAGTTTTTTGAGTGTCTTATCTAGTTCAGACCAAATGACCTTATCGTCGACTTCGGAGCCCAAAAGTTTGAACTCGTTAGTAAGCAAGTCGAAAGCGCCAATGCTCTGATCGTTACTTTTTCCATTAATTATTTGTCCATCTGGATACTTTGATTCTATTCCAGGGTCTCTTAATTTTGTTTTTGCGACGACTGCTCCGGGAACTAGAAAAAAACCCGCGTGCAGCACGCTTAAAATCAACTTGCAGACGATTGATCGTCCTGCGTACATTTTTTTTTTTTTTAACTTTTAAACTGATCAGCACTGTTTTTCTTTAAATTATTTTATCGAAAGCAGTGACCGTAACGGACAATGAGTTACTATCAACGGGTAAACAGATACTGAAACTCGACTTGTCTGAGCTGGGGTTTTATAAGCTTATCCCACTTATCACAAAGTCCGTTTCAGGTTTTCCCTGAAAAACGCACAAACATTCGCGTTATTTTTCAACTGATACGTCTCGATTTGAGAAATTCCCAAAAAAGATAAATTTTTTTTTCAAATAAATCTTGCTTTAGGAAACTAACAATTTTATTCTATTCGGACACTTTGTTGGTGAAAATTTTTTTATATTTCACTACTGCCGATGACTTTTACACATTTTAAGTAAACATGCTATCTATGGTTTCAGATTTTTTATATTCATTAAAATAAAAATATCTACAATTAAATTTAATCCCATAACGATGTTAATTAACGTATCTTATTGCGCTGAAATTGAATTTATTACATTGAACCTTCGATAAAAAGTAATACGTATAATTAATAAATTAAATAAAACTGAGTTATATACCCACAACTCCCACAATTTTTACCACACAGTGGATATTCAACGATAACTATGTGCACAGCACTATTAGTTATCAAAAAAATAAAAAAATAAATTAAATAATTTATCCAGTGACCGGTTTCGTTGTTATTGCAACTCATCAGACTGGAGTAAAATTTGAAACTAAATGAAAAACTCAAAAAGCAGATGCTTATATAGAGTATACTACCACTACACACCTAGCCACTCAGACTAGCTTACAAACGAAATTCAAAACAAAGAAAATAAATTCTTTGCAATGTGTATACTTGATGAGAGTTCTTAAACCAATAAATTAAATAAAACTGAGTTATATACTCACAACTCCCACAATTTTTACCACACAGTGGATATTCAACGTGGATACTCTATATAAGCTTCTGCTTTTTGAGTTTTTCATTTAGTTTCAAATTTTACTCCAGTCTGATGAGTTGCAATAACAACGAAACCGGTCACTGGATAAATTATTTAATTTTTTTTTTTTTTTTTTTTTTTTTTTTTTTTATAACTAATAGTGCTGTGCACATAGTTATCGTTGAATATCCACTGTGTGGTAAAAATTGTGGGAGTTGTGAGTATATAACTCAGTTTTATTTAATTTATTGGTCTAAGAACTCTCATCAAGTATACACATTGCAAAGAATTTATTTTCTTTGTTTTGATTTTCATACGTATAATTGTCGCGCTTTAAAATATCACCAAGTTACGTCGAGGCAAGAGTTGAGAAAAATAATTTGACACACAAATTTATAAGAAAATTTGGGGCGTCACCTATGAGTAGCTTTTAATCGCTTTATCTCTTGCTAAATTTTTAACAAAAACAAAAAGCATGAAAAATTTCGATGCAGGCCGAAAAATTCTGTTTCTCTCTACAGAAAAATAGGGATTTTGAAATTTATATTAATATCTCAAAACCCAAACGCGTTTTGCGGCAAATAATTTAGTTCCGCTATTTTTATAATTTTCAATTTTGACCAAATAACCGCTAGGTGGTGTTTAATATTAAAAAATTTTGATAAATCAGCCAGAATAGTGCCTTTCACGACGCTACCTTTTGTTTAATTTTACCTTGAAAAACATAAATCATTGATTAAATTTAAATATCTCTCCGTTGATAAGTGCTTCAATGATTATTTGTAATTGTAAAATACTGAAATTTTTGACTTCTCTATTTTCTTTTCTTTTTTTTTCTCTTTCTCCAGCGCGTTTGCGTGTCCAGTCGAAGAACAGCTTGCATGTGTTTTGTGTTAGGGGAAAAACCCAACGAATCATATGTCTTCGGCGGTCTATATAAGTCCGACTTTGAAAAGGCAAGAGCGCACTAATTCATCAAACGTGACACGCGCTTGCTTTTAAAAAACGTCTCGCTAGTTCAAGCCACGGGTTTAAAAAATGAAAAATAAAAAAATGCTCGCCGCAATATTTTTTTTGGGAATTTTGACGTCTCGCGCGGTCGGGGCAAATCCTTTAGAAAATATTCAAGAAAAAATCGAAACTGGCGAGGAAGACATGGAGGTGGTAATAAACAGTTTCGAATCCCTGAAAAAAGAAGTTTACCTCTTCCTCTACGATGTCGACAAAGTTGTTAACTGGGCGATGCTCAATATCGCAGTCAAGAATCTGGATCCAAAGGAATTTGCCGAAATATACTCCGAGAAAACCGTAGATCTCATCATTGAGTTCAGAAACGAGCTTCGCAAAGCCAAAGACTTGTACGAGAAGACGACCAGTCTGGTCTACTCGTGGACTTCCTTCGCCGCAAAACCCCTCAAGTGGCTCAAGGATCATTTGCCAAACGAATCGGAGGCTCAAGTAGGTGACAAGCTGGTTAAAATATTAAAACTATTGATGACCAAGGCTATAGATAAATTCCGCTCGGCCGAGAAAGAATTGCAAAACGTCCAGAGGCATCTGTCCTTGGCTAAGAAGAAGTTCGAACAGTTCCAGGCCAGCGCGTCCGAAGATTACAAAAATATGGTCAAAGGAAGCAAGGGAAAAACCCGGGACAAGAGAGAAACGGACGAGATGAGAAACAGATGCACGAGGAAGATCGAAATACGCATATACATATGTTTGCAGGCCTTCAACTGCGACCGCGAAAAGAATCCACCGCCTTCAAACAATCCAGTTCCACCGCGACCCTACCAACCAGCCCAGCCAGCCCAGCCACCCCAGCCACGACCCAGCCCGCCCAGTGTTTCGACCACGACCTCGACCACTACGACGTCTTGGCCGGAGCCCGATTCCGCCGACCAGCCCAGCTTGGATAGGTTGAAGAATCTGCACGACAAGTACAACCTATTGGTGGAAAGAATGAAGGTCGTTGAAGCTCTTCTGGAAAAAACAAAAGTCAAAATTGTTGAGGAGGAGCGATTGATCAGAGAGGCGAGGAGCAAACTGGACAGTCTGCTGGAAATCTCGGAGATCATAGGCGACGACAGAGAACAAGTTATTGACAAAATACAGTTGTTGGAGCTTACCTGCACCGAGTACCAGAAGAGACACGCCAAAGCTGCGGAGGTCACGAGAAAACGAAGAAGCTTGGATTTTCACGAAGAGATCTATCAGAATAAGCGATTTTCACCATAATTTTATTTTTCTTTATTTATTTATTTATTTTTTTATTGCTTTGATTTCTTTTAGACCAGAACTTAACCTTCGCTGATGTGAAATTATATCTATCGAGTCGAAGATAAAACGTTTATGCATTATTCTTAATTTGACTGATCATGGCATGAAGAAACAGCTATTATTGTAGTTGATGAAAATTTTTCTTTATTGTGGTATGAATATAAGTGAATTATAAAATTTCAATTAATAAGCGTATAACATTGTTTTTAATAAAATAATTTATTATTGAAAATCAATGACCTTTTTACGATAAAGTCCTATCCTTAAATTAAAATAATGATTGTTATTATTCTTGTAACACCATAGTACCAATTAAATAAAATAAAAAATCAGTAAATTAAAATATGCCAATAAATTGACTTATAGCATGATGCCAAGAATATTTCAATACTTTAATTTTCTCTACAAACTAATCCGTCATTTGCTATGAATTCCGATGAGTCAAGTGCTTCCTCGACTATTTCGATGGTCCCAGCGAAGAAACCAGCTTAGCTCTAGAAAATAAGTGCCAAGAATAAACTGTTACAATAGACATGTACTTTTGGCGTTTAAAATTTCTCTAAACATGCAATTTAATGTTAAAATGACCATATCGATGATGCATTACAATAAAAAAAAAAAAAATTCTCAACACATTATTACCACGAATAAAATGACTAAAAGTTATCAGATTTTAAATGATTGCAAGGAATGATTTTAGTCTGTTTTAAATAAATTGATATGGATTTTTAAACCTTTGACCAGTAAAATTATGACGTCTTAATCGTTGATTCCCGACTCAAGTGAATTGTAATTCTATACCCGGTTAATCTTAATTTTCTCACGGTTTTCTTGTAGTCTCAGGTTTTTTTTTTATTTCATAAGCGTCGACGATTTCTTATTTTTTACAGCTGGTGTCCAAAAAAAAATATTAAATGTATTGAGAGCATGGTTGTTGGCTGCAATACAAGTGGACTCACAAGGAGATGGTTTGTCCTTTGGGACCTGGATTTTAATGAAACTTTGCACACAGTTTTTATTCATCATAAAAACAAGCCCTTCAGTGTTCTTTTTCCAGAATGGGCCTTTTTTCACCTACTTCCCATATAACCTCTGTGTTAAAGAGTAGGCTGTTTCCTATAAAAAGCCGTTTTTGGCCTCATTTTCAAAAAATTCCTCCTTGGAACGTATTGCACTTAGAAATATCAGCAGGAACCTCGCATTTTTTTCGTTATTCCAAGTACTTTTGAAAAAAAAAAATTAAAAAATTTTTTTGAATGATCTTGTCCATGTATATTGTAACCCAAATATACTAAAAATTGAATTTAAAAACCTTAATTTCTCGTAGTTAAAACCATTCAAAAAATTTTTTTAATATTTTTTTTTCAAAAGTACTTGGAATAACGAAAAAAATGCGAGGTTCCTGCAGATATTTCTAAGTGCAATACGTTCCAAGGAGGAATTTTTTGAAAATGAGGCCATAAACGGCTTTTTATAGGAAACAGCCTACTCTTTAACACAGAGGCTATATGAGAAGTTGGTGAAAAAAGGCCCATTCTGGAAAAAGAACACTGAAGGGCTTGTTTTTATGATAAATAAAAACTGTGTGCAAAGTTTCATGAAAATCCAGGTCCCAAAGGAAAAATCATCTCTTTGTCAGTACAATATGAATTGTCAAAAGTAGCTTAAGTAAAAAATTCAAGCATCTTACAGCCTTAAAATCAAGTGTGACTTTTAAAACTTAACGATTTTAAGATTTCTGCGCGTCAATTGATTAAAAAAATGTTTTTGTGTTGTCGACGAGCTTAAATTTATTGGGGAAGTCCCAGTGAATATCTGGAGTATAAAAGCCCCGCTCAAAGCAATCGAGTTTCAGTAGTCACCTTTGAGTTTGAGTCAATATAACTTGTTTCGGTCTTTTAATAAAAAAAAAAAAATGTACGTCGGGCGTAATGTATCGTCAATCTTTTGCGTACTTATTATTTTCGGCCTGTGGGTAGCTGCTGACGAGCCAAGCATGGAAGAACTTTTGAAAGAAGACGAACTAAAACCAAAAGTTTTTGCTCATTCCGACTCGCTCTTCAAGGTCTTCAAAGTATTGAGCTCCGAGGTCGACGACAAGCTCAAATGGTCCAAGGCAGACAAGGCGCTAAAAAAACTAAATCCCCGTGATTTTAGCCTTTTATACTCCCTGGACACCGTTGAATCGCTTATTCAGACCCGAGAAAAAATTCGAAAGGCCAAAGATTATTACGATAATTCAACCAGCAGCGTACTTACCTGGTGCTCGTATGCCGAAAATCCCATCAATTACCTGCTTAAAAAATTATCCGCTGCTGCTGATAACAATTCCTGCGATAAGCTAGCCTTGATTTTGAATAAATTGTTCCTCAGTGGTAAGATGAACTTAGGGAAAGGGTTGGACGCGCTTAAGGAATCTCAACAGGCCATGTCGGAAGCTCAAAGACACTTTGATAAGTTCATGATGGACAAGAAAAAAGAAGACGAAGCCAGAGCTGCCAAAGCTGCCAGAGCTGTCAAAGCCGATTCAGGGGACAAGAAGAATAAATCGGAAGCTTGGTACAATCAACTGGAGGCGATCGTTAAAACCATAAAGGATCATCTGGAAACTTTGATCGCTAAACTGTCCACTGAAACAGCTGATTTTGATCCTTCGACAATAAACTATGCTGAAGAACTCAAAGACAAGGTCAATTTGTTACCCAAGATCAATGAGTTGAGAACTGCTTGCTCCAAGTACAAATCCAAACACTTGCAATCTAGCTCTAAAAACACAATCGCCCACAATGCATCTCCTTAAAGGTACCTTAACTTTTAATATGGCTAATTGCTATTACTTATTTATTGATAATCTTTTTTGGAACGAAGTTCCTTATCGCAGGTTCTGGCGCAGGGGGCTACGAAAAAAAAATCGTAAGAAACGACACCAGGCGAAGAGTGGGGGGTGACCGCCGCGTAGCCAGCAGGCTCTCTCTCTCTCTCTCTCTCTCTCTCTCTCTCTCTTTCTTCACACAGACGCCTGATGCGGCCGCGCGCGTTTGGGCCTGCACGGAGACACAAGTCACAAGGGAGAGAGAGAGAGAGACAGAAAGATTCGCACAGTCTTAGATTATTCTATTAATAATAATAATAATACTAATAATAATAATAATAACAATTGAGATCCTGGATGTTAAAACCGTTTGGGTTAAGCTGTATTGACCTTAGGGTCTGGGTAAGCTTTGATAAATAAAAAAAATAAAATAAAAAAAACCGCTTGGGCGTCCGGGACACTCGAAAATCGGCTCAAGCATGCCCAACCGCTTTTTCAAAAATGCTGTCAATTTTTTCCTATTTGAAATATTGCTATGAAAATTTGCAGAAAGCTTTTTCAAAGCCTAATGAAAAACTTCTCCGCTGGATTTTTTTTTCAAATATAAATTCTTATAGTCTTTTTTTTAAACCATCCAGTAAAAACATCCAGCGGAGAAGTTTTGAATCAAGCTTTGAAAAAGTTTTCTGTAATGTTTCAAAGCAATATTTCAAGTAAGAAAAAAATGACAGCATTTTTGAAAAATCGGTTAGGCCTGCCTGAGCCGATTTACGAGAGTCTTGGCCGCTAAGGCAGTTTTAACATCCTCAATTGTAAAATGTTATAAATTATTTTAATTAAATACTTAACAAAACATAAACGTCTCCTCTTATTTTACTTATTAATTATTATTTATTCCTTACTTTTTTTAAATATTATTCCAAATTTAACTTTTATACTTTATTATTTTCACGCGTTCATGCAATTTTTTTTTTTTTTTTTTTTTTTTTAAGGCAGAAGAAACGAGGCAAGATTTTGCTATACAAATCAAAGAAGCACCAAATTTTTTAGTTATATTGCTGGAAAAATGGCCAAGACATTTACGGAAAGTTCCAAGTTTTACAGTACAAATCCACACAATTTTCTTTTTTTTTATGTTAATTATTAAACCTGTAGCCATGATTTATGAGAATAAATAAAATGATTTTGTGCTTTATAAATTCGAGAATTTATTAATTACCAAAATAAATGCTTACTCACATGCTATTCTGCAAATAAAAGCCTGATAAGAATATTATAATAAGTTTACCATGTGTAAACCAATAATCATGTCATTAAACTTGATTTCGATTGATTACAATCAGAAAATTGACAGCTTTTTGTAAAAATAATGGGTCAATTGATTTAGTGAAAAATATTGACGAAAAAAAGAAAAAGTACAGGATTCTCAGTTTGGCTATGAGCCTGTAAATTGTTGTTTAAGCAACAAGTTATTTGGTTAATAATTTGGCATATTAAAATAATAACCCCCAAAGTTTAGAGTCATGATCGTCCTTCCACATCTCCTAATTACAGTTAGGGCCGAGACATTCATACTAACAAGGAGAGGTCACACCCTCCGGGTCACCGATCTTGACGAAACTTTGGAGATCGTTTTCTTATACCAAAAGATGAAGAAATCTACCAATCATCCCGTCTAATGGGCCTTTTATACCTAGTTCCTACATAGCTTATATCGTATTTTTAGCTCTTTTTGGGTTTTTTTGCGAATTTTCAAAAAATTCCTGTTCGAAGCCTATTACACTTACAAAATTCTGCAACCCCGCATTCTCTTTATTTTTTTATCTTCTTTTGAGAAAAAATATTTTTAAATCTAATTTTGAAGAAATAGTCTATGTAAAATTAAGGTAATCAAAAGCATTTTTTTACTGTTTTATTAGTTTTATGAACTTAAACTGTACGTAGTCAGCCTTATCAAAATTATGTCTAAAAATATTTTTTCTAAAAAATTCATAAAAAAACAAAGAAAATGCGGGGTTGCAGAATTATGTAAGTGCAATAGGCTTTGAGCAGGAATTTTTTGAAAATTGGCACAAATAAACACAAAAGTCGCACAAAAGTGTTAAAAGTGTCAAAACAAGCTGATTTTCAAAAAATTCCTGCTCAAAGCCTATTGCACTTACATAATTCTGCAACCCCGCATTTTCTTTGTTTTTTTATGAATTTTTTAGAAAAAATATTTTTAGACATAATTTTGATAAGGCTGACTACGTACAGTTTAAGTTCATAAAACTAATAAAACAGTAAAAAAATGCTTTTGATTACCTTAATTTTACATAGACTATTTCTTCAAAATTAGATTTAAAAATATTTTTTCTCAAAAGAAGATAAAAAAATAAAGAGAATGCGGGGTTGCAGAATTTTGTAAGTGTAATAGGCTTCGAACAGGAATTTTTTGAAAATTCGCAAAAAAACCCAAAAAGAGCTAAAAATACGATATAAGCTATGTAGGAACTAGGTATAAAAGGCCCATTAGACGGGATGATTGGTAGATTTCTTCATCTTTTGGTATAAGAAAACGATCCCCAAAGTTTCGTCAAGATCGGTAACCCGGAGGGTGTGACCTCTCTTTGTAAGCTTATACTTAAAAACCAAGCAAATTACGAGGTTTAAAAAAAAAAAAAAGATGGGAACATGAATTATTTTACGGTAACTAAAGTTTCCATCGAATATGTATATAATATATATTAAGAGATTAAAAATGTTTTTTTGCTAAGCTTCAATATCAGGGATCAAACGAACGCGTTGTTCATTTGAGAGATATTTGATGAAAATGTCAATAATAATCTGGTGAGGATTTTCCCGTAAAATAATCTGAAAGAAAAAAAAAAAAAAGTAACTGCTTCGATGAGCGAATAATTAAATGATAAATTATATTATTCGCTCCACGTGTATCCAAAAAACTTGATTGATAAATAATTTATTAATGAGATATGGCGCCCAGAATAATGTAAATGTAAGGCTGAGGATTAAGGCTTTAGATAAATAATCCCAAATTAGGTATTATCACTTTGAGTATGAGAATGGTTAGGAAAAAAATCATCCCACGTGTGCTGATACTGGCAATATATATGCCGAAAGTGTTTCTCATACACATCTAATTTTACCTTTTGTGGGACTTATTTCTCTAGATTTTTTATTTTACATTCTTTTTAAATTTACACTATTTCTATTGTATATTACTACTTTTTTATGAATTAATTGTTTTTTTTTTTTTTTTTTTAATAACAAGGGCTAATAAAAAAACACGTTTTATGCACCCGAAAGTCGTAGACGATCACACAAGTTCCTAATTTTATACACCCTTGTCAGGAACTTTTTATTATTATTATTATTATTATAGAAGGCAAACATATAAAAAATCTTTCATTATATCTTTTTTTTTTTATGTTTTGATATATGGGGAATTCTCAAAAACTTTTAAACTCGGTAAAAATTCGTATAAGTATAGTAAAAATTGGAGCACAGTTTTGAAATTTTGACAGCTATTTATTATTGTAATTTATGACTTGATCCAATAATAAAAAATTTATTTTTTAGTTCGCCAACGAAGTTATTGCAAAATGAAACTATCATGAACGTTCTGGCTCCGTGATCAAGAACTCTTTTTTCAATTTCAATGATTTTTTTTTAAATAAAAAATATTTAAACCCTGCCACACACTTTTTTACACTTTTAATTTTGTTTTTCCTGAAAAATATGAAACCATTTTTTACAATGTAGGATTGTGAAATTTTTGAAATTGTTTAAACAATTTTTTCCTCATGTTTACCTTACTATTATGATAAAAAACTATGATGGAATGTTTTTATCTTCTTTTTTCCCTCTGGATCGATTGCCGTCATCATTTTTTGAATTTTTTTATGAATTGTTTATTAATACTTTCTTTTTGCAATAACTTTGTTATCGAACTTTATAAAAAAATTTCCTTGCGGTTCAGCGTTGGAAATATTGTTAAGAAAAAGTGGTCAAAATTTCAAAGAAGTGCTTCAATTAGAACTATGTTTTTCTGAATACTTGTATACTTTAAAAGTTTTTGAGAATTCCCCATGTATGCCTGTAAGATTATACATATATTAAACATTCATATTAAAATTCTGGTTGTGTAATACTAATAACTTTATATTCAATGTAATGTTATTTTTGAAGGAACTTGTAAAAAGCCATTTTAGTTATCTCCAGTAGACCTAATAAACTAATTTTATAATTTTTATTATGAGTTTAACAAAACCTCTTACCTCTCATACAGTATTATTATAAACAGCTATTTTATGTTTATGAATTTAAAAAAATACAATAAAATTCAGCTTCAAATAAAATTTATTTATTTACAACATATTTATAAATAGAAATATAAAATTATCATATCAGTAAAAATAGATATTTTTACTTTTTTACTTTTTATCAAGTGGAACCTCGTAATCGAAGGAGATTTAGATTATGTGGTCTCGAGTCCTGAAAAAAATAAAATTAAGTAATAAAACAAATGTCAGTGTAAAATTAGTTTTTAATTTTAAATACCTTCAAAGTTTGATAGTTAAATTACTGTCCAGTTGAAGGAGCCTCAGAAGCTGATGAATTTATTAGCCGTTTAATGAGTTTTTGTACTCTTTAAAAGCATCGCTTATTGATTCAACATTACAAATCATTGCTTCTTTGTCTTTATGATTGGCAAGTATTTCTTAAACTGCAATCTGAGATTCCAGTAAAGATGGAATTTTAACGACCAAATGCATTTCTTCTCTTATAAAAAGTGCAACATCAAGTTTTTTTTAAAAACTCGTTGTAATGTTTAAAATGTTGATAAACCTTAGCATGGTTTATAGATGAGCTGTTATTATGAATAAAATCTCGCACCGCATTTGAGACGAAGCTATGAAAAGTATACTGTCGGTATTTATTTTCAACTTTTGTATTTCTACTAAATTATAATAGGCCAATTTAAATGTTGTACTTCCATCGAGTAAGAATTCTCTAAACATCTGGACTTGATTATCGCAAACTTCGGTTCCATAAATTGAGTTCAAAGTTTGGTTCAAAGTATCAAGTTGACTTACCGGCGTTGAAATCCACGAGAGTAAGTTTTTCGAGGAGTTATCGAATGAATCTTTGAGTTGTCCAATTTGAGCTCTGAAAAAAGTCAAGTTACTCAAGGTATCGGGTGAGTATATTTTTGAATAGTCTTCAAAGTTAAGTTTATCGGCTGCACGATCCAGCTTGGTCCAGTCGAAACTCGAAGGTCGTCTCGCGCCAACGGCCGGCTTTTATACTTGCGATCGATAACGGGGATTTTTTAGTTTTTAAAAAACCATTAGTGGCGTTTCCAATCAAATAACAAGACATCGTGAATTTTTAGATTTTTTTTTTTTTATTTTTCATTTTAATGCCGTAGGAAACAATAAAAGAAATAACTTGAAAATTTTCATTGATCAGCATTGCGTGGTTATTATTCAAAAAGGTGCTTTCATACTTTTGATGAAATGCTTGTTTTGCTCGGTCCAAGGCGATAGCTCAAAAAAATGATTTTTAAGATGTAGTTTTATCGAAAAATGAATTGATAAATAAAGTTATGATTGATGTTAGTTTAATTAGTTTAGCGTGTAATAAAGTGAATTTATCAGAGATGTCCGAGGAGGTTGAAGTTGACTCCCGATACGAGCAACTTGGCCTTTTGATCACGCTTGGCTTTTCCACGGGCCGAAGTGTCCTTGCAGCCGCATCCTAATTCCTTGGGTATCGTAACGTCGTCAATTCCCACCTCTAAACGATCGCCGTACCTGTAGAGGAAGTCGATAACGACACCGATGCTCCAGCCAAATCCGAGCTGTACCTCCGTATCTTTAGCCCTGCCGATATTACCGGCTTCTCTCGCGTCGTTCTGTTTAATAAATGAAAAATTAATAATTTGAGGCTATGTGTTAATTCGAATAATGCAGATAACGAATAATAACGTACGAATTCGTACAGGACACCGGAGCGCTTGTGGGCCCTGTAGCTGACCCTGACCCACTTCTGGACAACTTCGAAGGCCAAGTTGAGGGCGTCGGGATTATTGGTCTTCTCCAGGGCCATTACGATGAAGTACTGGAGCGGCGGCCAGCAGTTCGGGTAGTCCCACTGCTCGTCCGAGTGACGCGCGAGCGAGGCCGGTACGCCGCCCGGAAAGGAAGTGACTTGGTTGCACCTGAGGTAGCACACGACTTTGCAAGCGATATCTGCAATTCTTGAGTCGTCGTAGCAGCCGGTCCACAGGGGGACGACGTTGCTCGGGTGAAACGACTCCCGCCTCTTGCAGTTTAAACCGTCGTAGTCGAGCCATATTCCCAAGTCCTCGTGCCAGAGTATCTCGGTCACGGCCTTGCGCCACTCCAAAGCCTTGCGCTTGTACTTGGCCGCGCTCAATACGTTACCGAGCCTCTTGTTGTACTCGGCCAGCAGCCTCGCGTTCTTGTATATTATAGCGTTCAACTCGACCGGTACGATCGAGCGAGTTTTAATACTCGCGTAGGCTAAATTCAAATCTCCTCTCTCTTGGCGATCCTTGGTGGCGTCCAGGATCCACCATCGACTGGAAAAGTCCCAACCGGACTCCGCGGCGGCCCTCACCTCCGCCCAATAATTTTCCCTCTCCTCCTTGCTCTTGAAGACCTGAGATCTCGAGTAGTCCTCTCTGTAGGCTTCGGGCCTCGGACCGCACGGCTCGGAGTAGTACCTGCAGAGGGTGTACCAGGTAGAGCTCTTCCTCACCCTGACGCTCCTCTTGTTTAGCCAAAAGTCAAACTCCTTCTCGAGGGCGTGTATGTTTTCCCTGACCCAGCCAAAGTCGTTCGTGTGATTCAAATACTCCTGGACCATGGAGATCAGCATGGGCGGCTGGGACCTCTTGGTGTAGTAAATCCTGGTACCGTTCGGGACGAGACCGTAGCGCTTTATCAGGTACACCATGTTGTCGAGCATACCCCGGGCCGTGTCCCACATCTCCGAGTGCAGGATTCCTTTTATTATCCAGTACGAGTCCCAGTAGTAGAGCTCCCGGTAGCGTCCCGCGGGCACGATCACGGCTTTGGGGACGTGTATCGAGGAGTAGAGTTCCGGGTGCACGCGGACGTCGTCCTTGACCGTCCTGGCGAGGGACTTCCACAGGGCGTTTAGCTTTCTTCCGAACCTCCTGAGGCACTTGTCCTTGATCTTGGTCAAAAACTCGGGGCAGGCCGTCCAGTCTGGGGGATCGTACTCGTTCAGGTCTAAATTAACCGGCTCGAAGTGCTTCTCCACCCAGGCCTGGACTTGAGTCTTGCTCGGGGCAGCTCCGCTCGTCGCAATGAACTCCCGGAACTTGGCCAGGGTCTTTTCGGGCGATTGTCGCATCTTCATGTCCACGAAGGTCTTCGAATCCGGGTACAGGGACGCCATCTGCACCGTGTGCAGAAGTTCTCCGTGGCAGTAAACATCTCTTTTTTTTTTTTTTTTATTATGTTTATTTTTTTATTATTCAAATAGAGAATTTAAATCAGAATTTAAGAGATTATTTTACCTGTTTGTTATAGACAGTTTTGGACTCTGGCCCGGAGGGTCTTCCAGGATTAAACTCAAAATAAAATTATCTGTAAAATTTAAAATATTCTCATAAACTCTTTTTATTATGGCCTTTATTACTTGCTTTAGCTATTGATCCTCCTAGCTCAGCAGTGATCTAGACCAGAGGTTGAACCGTGAATTATCTTAACCATGTTGTTGAAGCTGGTTAAATAGATGATCTTCAAGCCTTTTCCAAAGATATTTTAAATTCTAGTAGCTCAGTTTTTAATTTTTACCAGGCAGCCGGTAATAACAAAATGTTTTGTTACTTTTGTTATAGTACAAATAACAAAATGGAATTTTTTTATGTTACTTTTTTTTAAGTAATAAAATTGCTGTAAAAATTGAGTTCACTTTTCTAGCCTATCTAAACGAAAGATTATTGCTCAGGAAAACCATTTCCTTATACCAAAAGTTTTAATTTTTACAGCAATTTTATTACTTAAAAAAAATAACATAACAATATTTACTTATTTGATTATTACCTTTAATCACAGTATATCGAGTCCGCGCTTCGATGGATGAGCGACGTTTTATTATTTGAACGGTTTAGTTAAAGCGCGGTTCAACCTCTAGTCTAGACTCTAGACTGTTACAACGCGTCTACTGCTGCACACCTTTTTTTGGAGGTTGCGAGTTGCGACGAGCTCACGTGAGCTTGAAGTTGCTTCTAGAACGTTTTTTATTAATTTTTTCGCATTTTTACTCATTTTAATTATTTTATTAAAATGAATTTTTTTTTTTTTTTTCAAATTATTATTAATTTTCAAGTAAAATGATATGAAATTTTAAGCCTTTTTTTTTTAGTATTTATTTAATATTTAAAAATATTTGTTTCCTTCAAGTTCACGAAGAGATGAAAATAATGCTTTTTACATGAATTTTTTATTAAATCAGCTCAAAAATCAAAAAAACAAAAAATTAATTAAAAAGTATGTAATGAAAAAACTGTAAGTTAATTAACTTTTTCTGTATCACGTATAGATTTATTAACTCATTGCTTTGAAATGCCTAAATGAGCAGTTTTTAAGTTAAATAATCCGTTAATTTGAGCAAATAAATGATTATTAATCGGGACACAATATAATTGTTAAACCAGCTTAGTTTGATCATCCACAATATTTCTTCTCGAATTTGTCTTCCCGTGCTATATACGCGAGGCATACTCCGCAGCTCGAGGTTCAAATTTCAATTCCTTCTTAACCTTTATAACTTACCATTTTTTTTTCAATAATTTCAACAATTTTATTGTTTATTGTTTGAATTTACATTTCATTATTCAATTAAAGTTCGTGCTATTATCATACGTACCAGCTCCGAAATTAAAACTGTATATATTTTTTCCGATATTATTTCATTAACCAGCCGGCTTATTTGACAAAATAATTAATTTTTGATCCTGTTATGGTAGTGAAAAATAACCAATTAATTAAATTTTAAAGGCTGAACAGGACTGCTTGGAAAAATATGATGGTGGTGGAGGTTGTTAACTTTATACAGAGAAAAAGATAAAGATATTATTGTAAAAAATAAGTGATATTTATTTTTATTTGAATAATAATAATAATAATAATAATAATAATCATAATAATATTAAACTATATAATAATTAAAAATTTATAATACAACTGCATAGTGTAAATAATAATAATAATAATAATGATCTTAATACTTGAAAAGTTCCACCCGAATAGTCGATTACAATTATGGTAAATTGATGTTTAAAGTTAATTACCTCTCGCTTGCGCTGCAGTCTGTTTGACATTTATTTTAAACATTATATTTTTTTATTATTATCATTATAAGATGCTCAGGTACGGTGATTTACGGAACTTTTTAATAATTCTTTTAAAACTTGGAGCAATAATAAATAATAAATAATCAGCGCTTTGAAGCGAAACAATCACACTCAACGTAAAATGATACAAACAATAAAAAAGACGATAATAATAAAAACAGAAGATTACAGAAAAACGATGACAATGATGACAAGTAAGTAACACGATACAAGAGTAAGAAAAAACAAGAAAGATAAAAATTAAAAAAAAAAAAAAAAAGTCTCAGTCTGATTATTGGGATGATTTTTTTCGTCTTCCAAAGAGATTACTGAGGACGGAGGTGTGCTTTTTGTCCCCTCGGTCGTGGTTGTTGTTTTTCCTCGATCCGGCAGTGCCGCCCACCGCCATGTTGAAGCTGTGCTCGCTCTCGGAACCGCTCTCGGAGGCTCGTCTTCCGGTAGTGCTGCCATCTACCACCGAGATACTCGGGGGCGGACTCGTCGGTGGGGCTACGTAAGGAGGCAGCGAGTTTGGTCTGCCACCGGTAAAAGTGTTCATCTGGTGTCCCGACAACTAAATTAAAAACAACAAATTCATTTATTCAGATTAGTTACGATAAAAATGCCTAAAAATCAGTCAGTTTGATAATCTGTGTACGAGGTAACTCTCACCTGTCTCGAGTTTGTCGCTAAGTTGCCGTAAGCTGAAATAAAATATAAAAATGTTAAATAAAAGTTAAAAAAATAAAAAAAATAATGAAAGGAGCCGACAGATGAAGATGACGAAAAAGTTAAACAAACCATTGTCATGGGTTGGCGAAGTGTTCCAATGCATAATCTTACTAGATGACGATGGAGGAGCGGATGAAGGCAACGGTGGTACTATTTCTAAATTAATTAAAAATCAATAATAAATCATATTAAATGGTAAAATTATACAATTCATGTAAGTCAAGTGCAATATTTTTATTGTTATTAAGTTTTTCCAAATGATTATTGATTGTCCTTTTATAATGATAAACTGGTGGTTATGAAAAAAAAGCTTAAATGGTCCGGTTTTAGAAATGAAATGAAAAAAAAGTTAAAGTTAAAAAGTCTGAAAAAAATGAAAAGATATACCTTGATGAATTTGGTGAGTATGATGAGTCTGGTGAGTCTGGTGAATCGGATGATGCTGCTGCTCGATATGGGATCTTGGAGTAGGAGCCGAGTGCGAAAAATGCGACCACGAATTGTTAGACGAATTTAGGTACTGAGGCGAGCTGCTACCACTACTCCCCCCGTTGGGCTGGACCTGCGCTTGTCTCACTCCTCCCCACAAATTATCCATTTCTAATTTTTTTACACAATCTTATTTAATTGGCTTTTAGTTTTTTTTTTTTTTAAATTATAAAAATAGTCTCACCTCCTTGGGGATGGCTTCGTCTTATCTGGGGGTGCGGCGGTGGCTGGTTACCGGCGTCGAAGCTCGGCGACCTGGCCGGAATGGGCGGTGGTGCGCCTCTGGGCGGTATCGGTGGCTTGTGCTGCTGCTGCTGCTGCTGCTGCTGCTGCTGCTGCTGCATGTACATCTGCAGGAACTCCTTCTGCGGCTGGGAATCCGGTGATCTCTTCTGCTGTTGTACAAGGTCGACGCGCCTGATTACCGAGTTTTTGCGCTCCATCTCGGGCGTGGAGGCGTGGCTGCTGCTAGACAGGGCCGCCTCGTCCTGACCGGGGCTGCTCGCCGATACTTTATGGGAGTCGTCGTAGCTCATGAGCTGCAGGCTCGGGGGCAACTTTGCGTGGAAGGATATCTTGTTTACCCAGTCGTCCATGTCCTGCTTGCCGGTCCCGCTGGACCCGGAGGAGAAGAGAAACTCGGAGCCATCGGTGCACTTTAGCCTGAACACGTTCTTTCGCTTGGTGTAGTCCTCGGCCCTCTCGCAGGACCCGTTGAATATGTTTATCGGTGCCGTGGCGGCCTTGCTCGACTGAAAGTCCTCTATGTCCTTGAAGAAGCACAGCAGCTGACCACACAGGACCGTGTAGTAGGGCTTCCAGGACCTTACCGCGGCCTTCTTCCCGCCGCTCTGGAGCTCGTGCTTCCTCTCGAGGACGCCCTGGATCTCGACGGGCGGCAGGGAGTCGACGTTCTCGATTCTCTGGTGTTTGCGGAAGCTCTGGGTCCGACGACGGGTCGTGAAGCTCGGGGTCCGCTTCGGCTTCTTCGTGTTCTCCACCTTCATGCTCTCGGCCCTCTTTATGTCCGAGCTCGAGGCTGGAAATTACAATGTTTTTTTTTAATAACGCACACTTGAGGATTTAAGAGGTACTCACACTTTCGGAACTTGTCGCTCAGCATGTGGTGTAGTCCGTAGGACTTGCTCGGCGTAGCTGTGTTTTGCTGAGACGGGTCGGCGCTCTTCATCGGCGAGCCGGATCTTTTTAAATGAACAATTTTAAACACGCGTTTTAATTCATTCTATTCGCTCTCTTTATCTTTTTAAATTATATATTTACCTGTTCATGGATTCGTCGAAGGATCCGTTGAGCTGGTTGTCGTCCCTGCTTCCCCGCGCGCCTCCGCTTCCGGTTCTCGGACTGCTCTCGAGCTGGTACCTCCTGTTGCCCTCCTCCTCGCGCTTCCGCTCCTCGGTTATCCTCTGGACCTCCTTGCGCTTGCGCTCCTCCAGCCTGGCCTTCTCGACTCTCTCCTTCTCCGCCTGGCGAGCCCTCTGCTCGCTCTCGAGCTGCATCTGGAAGGCCTTCTCCAAGAGCGTCGTTCTCTTCAGCAGGTTGAACTTGTCCTCCTGGGCCTCGATCGTCTTCTCAAAGTCCTGGTGCTTCATTATGAGCTCCTCGACCTGGGGTATCGACTCGCCGAGCTGTTCGTCCCTGAGCATCGGCTCCCTGCTCAGAAGCCAGTTCTCCAGGGTTTCGGCGTCTCGCTTGAAACACTGGGTGTCGTAGTTCTGCTCGTAGATGAGCTTCCTCCGGTGCCAGGTGTCCTCGAGTACCTGGTGGCGCTGCTTCAACACCCCGATCTTCTCTCGTATCTCCTTGGCTAAAAAGTGGCCCTGCTGAACCAGACTCTCTCCTTTCTCGTAGAATCCATTGAAGGCGTCCAGGTGGGCGTTTATCTCGGCCCGGTACTCGTTGTGCCTCGACATCAGGGTCTCGGCCCCGGGCACATCCTTGGCCAACTCGGGGGCGGTTACCTTGGCCACGGTCTCGTTTATCCAGGAGACGAGGTCCCGGTAGTCGTCGAAGTACGCCTGTAGCTGCTCGGCCTGTACGAGCTTGCTCTTCCTCTGGGCGGCCTTCTGGAGCAAATCGCTCCAGGCCTCGTCGACCTGCTCGTGCTTGACGGCTATGTGCTCGGTCGCGTCCGGAAAGAGTCCGGCCAACCTAGAGGCCTCCTCCAAGACGCTCTCCACCTGCTCCTTGACGGCCTTGAGGTCGGTGTCGAGACCCTGGTGCTTTCGCACGAGAGCCTGTATGGTCTCGAGGTCGTGGCAGCCGTACTCCTGGAGGTCGGAGACCCCAAGGCTCGCCTCCTTCTCTTGGATCCAGGAGATCGTCTCGTCGGCGGTGCGGTCGAACACGTGGACCTGCTTGGCGCCGGCCAGGGCGTCCTGACGCGCGTGCGCCAACTCCTTGAGGTCCTCCCACTGCTGCTTGGTCTCGTCAATCTTCATGTGTATCTTGCCGGACTCGGGGTTCTTCTCCTCTATCAACTTTTGACCGGCGTCTATGATCCCAGTCATCCTGTTCTCGCTGCTCACGAGGCTGGACATGAAGTTGTCGAACATCTGTATAAGGAGCTCGACGTGCTCCACGTCCGCTCCGTAATCCTCCGACGCGGCTATCGTCGTCTGGTCGCCGATCCACTCGATCACCTGCTCGGCCTGTTGACACAAATTATTTTATAATTCTTTTTTTTTTTTTTTTTTTTTTAACTTGTCAGAAATAGTAAAAAAAAGTAAGAATAGAGAAAGTTTATCCATAAAAATAAACAAAAAATTTTTAATAACCGAAAAATCAAATAAAAACGTTTTTATTTAATTTACACTTGTGATAAAATTAATTTTTATTTACCATCAATTTTCGTTGAAAGTAAGTATTTAAGTAAAAGTTAAAATTGTAACTTGGGTGAAAACCAGGTGTAAATAGAGCGATAGCTTACCTGCTGTACGAATCTGTGGTACTTTTCGCTCTCCATGAGCCTCTGAGACCTCCTCTCCTTGAAGTTCTGCAGTTCCTCGAACTTGTGCTCAATCTCGGACGACTTGTAGGCTATGTTCTTGCTGTCGAAGTGGTGTCTCTCGATCAGTCCCTTGGACAGTTTTTTCAAATTCTCCACTGTCCCGGTGAAGCCGCACAAATCCCTCTCGACACCCTCGAGCTTCTTGAAGAGCGACTGCACTGAGTCCTCGTCCTTGCCGTAGTCCGAGGAGGTCAGCAGCGGCTGCTTCTCCTTTATCCACTGCTCGGCCTCGGCTGCCTCGGCGTAGAACATCTGGGACTCAACCGCGTCCAGGAGTCTGAGCTTCCTCACGCTGGCCAGCTCCCTCAGCTGCATTAGCTTCTCCTGGAGTCCCCGGCAGAGCGAGTCTATCTTGTCGGAAGCGAAGTGACCGCTCCGGACCATCGCCGTCGCCCTGCTGGCTAACGAGGACACCACCGGCTCCCTGGATATGAGCTCTGCCTCCAGGGCGTGGTGCTTCTTCTGGAGCCTCTGGACCGTGGTCAAGGAGCTGCCCAGGTCCTTGCTGGCGGCCAAAACCTCCTTCTCCCCGAGCCAGTGCATCTCGTCTTCGACGTCCCGAGAAAACTGGTGCAGCAACTTCGCGTCCTCGAGGTTGTCCCTGCGTATCTGTATGGGCTCCTGAAGTCCGTGGTACCTGGTTATTACAGCCGCGGCCCTCTCCTGAATCTCTTCGCTCATGAAGTGGTTCGAGCGCTTAAAATTTGCCGCAGTTTCCTTTATGGATTCGCAGGCCTCGTTGTGGCTCATAACGTCGTTCTCGAGGTTGGTGTGACGTTTCAGCAAGTTGGCTACGCTGCATAGGTCCTTGCCATGGTCCTCTGACTGGAGCTGGGTCTCGACGTCGTCGACCCAGGACTCGAACTCGTCCAAGGTGCGGTTGAATAGGAGGGCCTGGTAGGCGTCGTCGAGACGGTTCTTCTTGAGCTTGCTCGTCTCCTGGAGCAACTCCCACTCTGACTCGAGCTCCTCCAGTCTGTTTTGTATCTCCTTCGAGGCGTAGTGCGAGTCCTTAACGAGGGCTTGACCTGTTCGTAAAACACCAAACGATTATTAAAACTTAACACAGTTAATATCTGGGAAAATTGTTGCAGAATGTTTAAAATATTAAAAAAAAAAAAAAAAAAAAAAAATTGTTACCCTCGGTGACCACCGACGAGACTCGTCCCTCGTTGGCGGCCAGTTCGCTCTCGAATGCCGCGTGCTTTTGTATCTTGCTCTGGAGGTTGCTCGACTCCCTGTAATTCTCGTCCCCGGCGACCTGCTGCTTCTCGTGCAGCCAGCCCTCTACCTCGAGGACGTTCCTCAGGAACTGATGCAACCTTCGGCTCTCCTTGAGCTTCTCCCTCCGGGCGGCAGCGCTGCTCTTGAGCTTGTCCCGCCTCGAGCAGACGGCCTTGAGCCTTGACTCTATGACCCCGGAGTCCTCGTGGCCCTCGGTGAGCACCACTCTAGCAAACTTCTCCAACTCCTCGATTCTCCCCAGCTGTGAGGTCAGGGTCTTCTCAAAGTCCTCGTGCTTTCTGGTGAGCTTGTCAACCCCGGAGAGAGACTCGCCAAGGTCATCGTTGTTGAGGAAGGCCTCCTTGGTTGCGAGCCAACCGTCCGCCTGGTTGGCCTGCTCCTTGAACAGCTGAAGCTGGTGTGCCTGCTTGAGCCTCTGCTTGCCCGCGTGCCAGGCCTCGTTAAGTTCCCGCTGAAGAGCTTCCAAGTGTTCGAGACTGTCCTGGATATCCTCCAGCTTCCTTCCGTGCTCCACCAAGGCCTTGAAGCTCTCCTGTCTGCCGTCTATCTCGGCCTTGCGCTCCTGGTTTAACCGAATATTTAAATTTCATAAAACGCGTTTTCATTAAAATTTATTAAATTATTAAATTATATTTTTAAAATTACTAATGTTACCTGGTGCAATTCCAGTAAAGCCTCGGCCTCCAGGATCGTGGTCGGGGCCTCGACCTCGTTCATCCTCTTAATGGTATCGGCCACCCAACTCTCGAGTTCCTTCATCTCGGCCCTGAACTTGTGCAGCGTGTACGCCTGATTGAGACTCGTCTTCCTGTCATTCGACAGCTGCTTGAGCTCGTTCCAGTTGGTCTCGAGTTCCGACAGTATCGCGTTTATTCTCGATGCGTTATCCGGGTACTTCTTCGACAACTTATCCGCCTCGGTCTGGTGTTCCTTGAGCTTGCCCTCGATCGCGGTCATGTCGCGCTCCGTGGCCTCTTGCTTGCGCTGCAGGTGTTCTACCCCGGGCAGGTCCCTGCCCACGTCGGAGGTGTTCATGGCCAGAGACTTTTCCACGACTCGCTGGTTCGTGTCGTCTATGTCCCGGTTGAAGAGGTGAATCTCCAGAGCCCCGGCGAGCTTTTCCCGGTAGGCCCCGAGGGCACCCTGGAGACCTCGCCACTTGTTGTTTAATAAATCCCGTCGTTGCTGTATCGCCTTGGTCTCCTCGTCCTTCTCTTGCTTTATGAGCTTGTCCGCCAGTGTGTTTATGGTCTTTATTCGGGCGTCGTCGACCCTCATGTCGCTGTCCACGTCGTCCAACTTCCTCTGCAGGCTCAAACAGTGCTCGTAGTCGTTACCTATGTCGCTGGCCTGGACCATCATTTCCTTGTCCCGTATCCAGGCCTCTATCTTGTCGGCCTGGTTGTTGAAGTCCAGGATGTCCTGGGCCTCCTCCAGGCCGCGACCCCGGTTCTCCGACTCTACCAGCAGCCTCTTCCACGAGGACATCAGTTGGTCCAGCTGCTGGCGCACTTCGATGGTGGCCGGGTGTTTTTGGGACAGTAGAATCTCTCCCTTGACCTTGATCTCTTCTATTCTGCTCTGGTTGGCCGCCAGCTCGGCCTGAAATTTAGAGGAAGGCTCTTGGTTATTGTCGACCAATAAATAAAAAAAGTTCACTTTTTAAAATAAAATAAAAAATGCGTTTTGTACGAATGTTATAAACTGTAGGTTCATAAATAATAATTTGTTCATTTGTTAAAAAAAATATATTTATTATTAAGTAGTAGTATAAAGGTTTTGGTTTGGTTTTTACGGATTCATTCCTCATATAAAAAACTTGGTTGAAAAAAAATGGTTAACTTATTTACGATGGTGAACATCCGAATGCTCTGTAATCGAACATTTGTTTTTTTTTTTTTTTTTTTTTTTTATAATGAAAATTAATTTGATCAAAATTGTAGACATACAGAATAGTAAGAGTGTTTAATAGAGCAAACCTGGAAGGCCTGGTGCTTCTGTAGCTTCTTGATCTTGTCCTCGAGGCTCGAGACCTGTCCCTTGGACGCCTCAGCCTCGAGTTTCTTCTGCCTCTCCCCGATCCAGGTCTCTGCCTCCCCGACGTCCCTGACGAACTGCGCGTGCAGCAGCCCGGCCTCGAGTCTGGCCCTTCTGGCCGCGCACAGCTCCCTGACGACGGCCCGCCTCCTCGCTACCTCGTCCAGCCGCTTGGCTATCGTCCTGGCCTCGAAGTGCTTCTGAGACAGCAGCTTGGCCCCGTGCTCCTGCAACGCGGTCAGCTTGTCCTCCTGGGTGAGCACGAGCTTCTCGAACTCGCTGTGCTTTTTAACCTGGGCGTCGACCTCCTCGACCGAGAGCCCGAAGTTGTCGTTTCCGAGGGCCGCCTCCTGGGTGGCCGAGAGGTTGTCGAGCTGCTTGGCGTCCCTCAGGAAGAAGTGCAGATCAATCAGCTGGTCCAGGTGTATCTTCTTCCGCTGCCAGGCCGTGTGGAGCTTCTGTCGCTCGTCCAGGAGTTGGGTGCACTTCTCCTCTACCTCGCTGGCCGCGTAGTGTCCGGTCTGGACCATGGCCTCACCCAGGTCGAGAACGGAGCTGAAGGTGTCCTCCCTGGCCTCAATCTCGCCTTTCAAAGCGTCGTGCTCGGCCTTGAGTATCTGAGCGCTAGCCGCGTCCCTGACCTTGTCCTGCGTCGACATGGTAGCGCAGAGTCCGGCTGTCCAGTTGATCAAATCACGTACCTGATAAAGAACAATGTTGGCGTCATATATAAAACAGCAATTTTGAATAAAATAAAAGCGCAAGTTTACCTGGGTCAGGAACCTTTGCAGATCGCAGCTGGCCTGCAGCTGGTCCCGTCTGTGGGCCGACCTCTCCTTGAGCTCCTCCCAGTTGGCCAGTACGATCTTCTGCTGTTGGTCAATGTGGGCGGCGTTGTTGCCCGGGTAGAGGGCCTGCAGTCTCGCCGAGTCCTCGACCAGAACCTGGAGCTGGGCCTCTAAGGCAACAAGGTCGTTCTCGAAACCCTCGTGCTTCCTTATCAAGGCGAGGACGGAGTTGAGGTCGCGTCCCAGGTCCTCGGGCAGGGCGACTTTCTTCTCCTGGATTCGGGAGAGGGCCTCGGCTACGTCGCGGTGGAACCTGTGGATTTCCCCGGCCGCTTGGAGACGCTGCTCTCGGTTTCGCACGAGTTTCAGCAAATTCTGCCACGATTCGCTAAATAATTCAAGATTTATCATTTGCGTGGATCACCACAAACAGGGAACAGGAAAAAGAGTTTTATTATTAAATAACTTTAAGCAACTTTGCAAATTTGAATAACTCGGGCAAAAAATAAAAATTCTTTCTAAAAATCATATGTAAATTTATCTTTTTCCTAGTTTCAGTACTACGTAGCTAACTTTTGCGAAGCAAAAAAGGCGTAAAAAAGGCGCAAAGCTTTAGAGAAAATAGAAAAAAAAAAAAAAAACCAACACCATTAAAAAAAAACTCACCAAACAAGAGCATGCAGGTGTACCACCTCACGTACAGGATCGTCCGCGTATTCACCACCGTTTGTTCTGATTTTTTTTATTTTTTATTATCATTAATTACCGTTAGTTTTATAAAAAAAAAAAAAAAAAAAAAACCAACCACTATTCATATATTATGGTCAAATATTCAACGACAGCGTCTTTAATTTTCAAATTCATTTTTTTGCTTTTCAAATCAATTTTTGTTGCAAACTATAGTTCTTCGTCTAAAATGACTCCGCGTCAACTTTCAAGAAAGATAAATTTTTTTCTTCCAGAGATATGACCGGTTAAAATAGTATTTTTATACATAAATTATAAGGGGCAATTCTAAAAAATATCACCGATTTTACGTGAAAATTCATTTAAATTCACAACTCTACCGAATGATTTAAAATTTGTCGATTTTTTCGGTCACTCTTCTTTGAGTAAGTAGAATAACTAATCTTCTGAATTCTTTTCAAATAATTTTAAAATACATAAAAAAAAAAAAAAAAAAATTATTCCCAAAAAATAAATTTCAAAATTTATGATGACGCCGTAGAATATTTGACGACTACTTTTATTACCACATACGAAAAAAAATCTATTATTACCAACTTGATAAAATAAAAAAGTGATGATTATCATAAGATAATGAGGATCAAATAGTTACGATTGATTGTTATTAGATTAAATTTAGTACGAGGTTTTCGATAAACCACTCCCATACTCCAATAAAATAAATAAATTAAAAAAATAAAAAATACAAAACACACCCAAGCTGTTCCTGTCTCTTGTCAATGTCCTGTATGTAGGGACTCTCGTTGGCGATGAGCTTCTTGGCCAAGACCTGGCACTGGTTGAACCTCTCGGATCCAGCCTCGATCTTGTGTTTGAAGTCGTTGAATTTAGTCTGCAAGAGCAAAAGATGCTCGTAGTCCTGTCCGTAGTCCTCGGAGGCTGCGGTCTGCTCCTGTTCCTTGATCCACTGTTCGAGTTCCCGGCTCTCCAGGAAGTACTCGTGTCTGTACATGCTCTCCATGAGTCGCTGCTGCCTGAGCGAGGCCAAACGCTGGAGCGACCTCGCTTGCTGGGCGATGGCCTGCTGCTTGTTCGCGATGGCCTTGCTGTCCGGGTGCTTCGAGTTTATCATGCTCGATGCGGTGTTTCCCATCTCGGTTACTATTCCGTTGTAGGTGTCCAGTTCCAGTTCCAGGGCCTTGTGCTTGGTCAGGAGTTTTGTCGCCGCGTCCCGGTCCCGGCCGTAGTCGCTCGAGTTTAGGACGTCGTTTTTCTCCACGAGCCAGCTCTCTACCTCCCCGGCCTCGAAGAAGAACTCCTGGGCTTTCAAGGACAAGTCCAGGGCGTGACCGCGATCCGCCGATTTATCCAAGAGATGCTTCCACGCGCTCTTCAAGTTGTCGCACAATTCTTTTATCTAAACGTATTTTATAAGTGTCGTTTTAGTTGTGCTAGGTTATTATTTATTTTATTGGTACACATTTAAACGATCAATCAAATCATGCCTGAAAACGTCATTAAATTTTTTTTTTTTTTTCACAACAAGTATCGTTTTTCCGTGCTACTCGGACTAAGGCACACGTGTACACTTTACGTTTTAATATTTAGTCTAAAAAAAAAAAAAGAAACTAATGACTTTATGCTCATTGATGTAATAATCGTCCTTAGTCGTTGCAAACGATCTTCTTGAACATCAAAAAATTCGATGGCGGTAAATAATGTAATGATAAAAAACCAGCAGCACAGATATGTTAAATTGTAAATAAAAAACATAAACGAAAGGTAAAAATAATAAATAAAAACAGGCTCAAAAAAGAGTTAAGGTGAAAAGCGCATCGTGATAAGTATAAAAATTGGTAGCTAAAACACGAAAATAGTAAGGGCTGCACCTGTATTCTTACCTCCTCAATAAGCACGAGTACATACTAGACGTAGCGTGAGGTGCACCAGCTGTACAAGTAATTTTATCTATTTATCGTTGTTTTTTTTTTTTTTTTTTTTTGTGTGCCCGATTCTATGAATAAAAAAAAAAAAAGAAAAGAGAAAAGAACCTTTTGGGTCTGGGGATGAGCTTGGTCGACGAGAGTTTGTCCGGTGGCGAGGGTCTTGGCGATCATGGGCTCGTGTCCGGTTAGCTCGGCCTCGAACTTTTTGTGCTTCTTGTGCAGCGACTGAGTCTGGTGCAAGTTTTGTCCCATGGCTACGGAGGAGGCCTGGGGCAAGTGGTCATTTATCCACTGCAACTCGGCGTCTAGCTCGAACCCGAACTTGTGGAAGCGCAGGCTCTCCTCCAGGGCCTCGCGACGCTTCTGAGCCGGTTCCTTCAAACCCTGGAATCTTTTTTTTTTTTTATTAATTTATTATTTCAAATAACAACTAGATTCATCGAGTAAATTTAAGAGAATTCAGTTACTTTTTCTGGGTGGCCTGGCTGGTCTTCAAAATGTTGGGTGCGTCAAAGTGTCCCTCGTGGGCCATCTCCTGGCCCATGGTCACCAGGTCGTTGACCTTCTCCTCCCACTGGTTGAGCTTGGTCTCGAGCAGCTGGTGCTTCTTTAGCAGATCCTTGCAGCTTCTGAGATCCTTGCCTACCTGCTCGCTGGTCATCGCGTTCTCTATCTCCTCGAGATCCTGACGGGCGTCGTCTATGACCCTGTTGTAGCCGTGCTGAGCCGCGGCCTGTCTCAGTCTTCGGCCTTTCTCCAGGGATCTCACCACGAGCTGATCCCACTGCGAGTTCAGCTGTTTCAGTATTTTACCAACGTCCTCCGATCTTACGACGAAACAAACAACGATTTATTAATGAGGTCATTTTGACTAATTTTAAATCCTCACCTGTAGTTCTCCTCGGAGATGAGGGCCTTACCGGCCTTGTTAACGGCCCTGAGTTGTCCCTCGTTGGCCCTGAGTTCTCTCTCGAAGGCCTCGTGCTTCTGTAGTTTCCTCTCCAAATTGTTTAAATCCCTGTAGGTCTCATCGCTGGCGGTCTTCATCTTGTCGTCCAGCCAGAGTCTCAGGTCGTCTACCTCGGCCGAGAACTGCTGGTAGTACTCGGAGGCTTTTAAAGCTGCCCTTCGTCGCTGGGCGGCCTCCTTGACCCCGGCCCTTCTGGCCAGTACCTGGTTGCGCTTGTCCCTCACGCTGCTCTTGTCGTAGTGGTTCTGGCTCACCAGCTTGTCGGCCACGTCGCTGAAGGCCTTCAGTCTGTCGTCCTGGGCGACCAGGGTGTTCTCAAACTTCTCGTGCTGCTTCAGCAGAGCCTCGACGTCGTCCAGGGACTCGCCCAGGTCGGCGAACTCCAGGAAGGTCAGGTGCGAACTCGTGGTCGCGTCTATCTGGTCGGCCTCCCGGTTGAACTGCTGGAGTTCCAGGCATTGCTCTAGCCACGCCTGCTTCTGGAGCCAGCTCGAGCTGACCGCGTCGTAAAGTCCGCGGAGCTTGTCGTGTCTGTCCTTTACCTGGTTTTAAATTAGTTTTCAAGTTTAGTTTAGTAAATCAATGAATTGCATCAAATTATTATTGAAGAAGTAATTAATGTACTGAATGGTTTAAAATTTAAATTGACATTACACATTATAAACATAAAAATTTTATCAATTATCGAGCCTTGTTATTTCTTATTGAATTTAATAATTATAAACTAAGCTTTTAATTTTATTCTTATTTTTAATCAATATATTTCAGGACTTTTCCTGTTTAGAAAAATTATGTTGTTCTTACGGTACTTCTATATGCACTTTACTTTTTAAAAAAACTTTACTTTAATTGCTGAAATTTGTAATCAAGAAGTTTCTGTGCTGATTAAAATAAAAAAGTTTTTTTTAAATTTAATTACGAAAATTTGGAGTACAATAAACTTTACCTCGGGGTTGTTCCTGGCGAGCAACTGACTTCCCAGTGCCTCGAGCTCTCTGAACTCGTCCTCCTTGGTCCTGATCTCTTCGCCCAACTCTGCGTGCTGCTTCTTCAAAGCCTCGGCCGTGGCGATGTCCCTGACCGGTTCCTCGGCCTTCATGGTCTCTAGTGTCCCGGTCGCCCACCCGATAAGGTTCTTCGAGCTGTTCATGAAAATCTGCTGTCCGACCGCGTCCTCCAACCTGGACCTCCTCTCCATGGCCTTGGTCTGTACCTTGTTCCACAGATCCCTGATCTCGTTTTGTCTCTTGTCGACGTTCGCCAGTTCGTTCGGGTAGGTGTTTTTGACGCTGTTCGCGAGGAGGTTGACCTTGCGCACCTTTTCCTCGACCGGAGCGAGTTCTCGCTCCAGGTGCTGGTGTCGCCTCTGGAGGGCCTGTACGGTCTTGAGGTCGGGCCCGATCTCGGCGGTGTCGAGCTGGGTTATCTTCTCGAGCATCCAGTCGTGGGCCTCGTCGCAGGTTCGGTTGAAGAGCTCGACGCTCGAGGCGCCCTCGAGGCTCTTCTCCTTCTGGGCCTTGAGCCAGTTTAGGTGGTCCCACAGCTGGTGGATGTGCCTCTGTCTGGATTTGACCTTGTCGAGCTGGCTGTGACCTTGATCGACGAACTCCTCGACGGTAGCGTCGATGGCCTCGACTCGCTTACCCGAGGCCGACAAGTCGGTTATGAACTTCTCGTACTTTCTACGCGCTGTCTCGACGTTCTGGTGTCGCGCGTCCTCTGCGTTGAGCATCTTCTCGCGGTCCTTTATCCATTTCTCGAAGTCGTCGCACTCCCTGTAGAATCCGTAGAGCCTGAAAATGACAATCACATCATCATAATCATCATCATGCGAAATTGTTATTTCTTCGATTTACTGATAATTTTCGTAGATCTTTATAATCGAGTCTGAGAATTTTCACTCGAATGTACTGTTGATTTTAAAAGTTACGATACTTCGATAAAATCATACACACCAATTGTTTCACCGCAAAAATATTTAAGATTCAAATCATCCGCTAGATCTAATCAGTCCATACAATTAAAAGTTGCGATTTTTCGAAATTATAATTTTTGGCCATTAATTTCAAGATACTTTTAATCAGAAACTTAAAAGTGCTCAAATTTATCTCTCTATCGGTATTTTATTTGAAGAGTTGCGATAATCTTTCGTCGAGTCATGTATTACTAAGTGCTTGTTTGTTTATTTATTTTATTATTATTATTATTTTTTTTTTCAACAGTTAAAAATAAAAAACAAAAAATAAAGTTAGTGGTTTTAACCTTAAAAAAAAATGTAAATTACGCGTAAAAATATTAATAAAATACCATTGGCAATAATGGTCATTTTAAGAGAGAAGCTCGAGTAAGAAAAAAATGAATGAATGTATAAAAAATAAGAACGAACCTTATCGAGTCCTCGAGGAGGGCGTGCCTCTTGGCGGCCAACTCCTGGAGTTTTTCGTACGTGTCGTTGATATTCTTCATCCTCCTCTCCAGGTTCTCGCCCTCGCTCTTCTTGACCGCGGGCTTGACCGCCGACCTGATGGACTTGACCCTCCTCACCGGCACCACCTGCCTGACCATCCTGGTCTTCTTGACCCTCTGGGTGACCCTCACTCTCTCGGGCTTCCTCACCTGTATGTGTACGACCTTGGGATCTATCTCCCTGACGTAGCTCGCGGGCACGAATCCGTCGGTCCCATCGGCCTTTCTCACGCTCCACCAGTCCGGGTTGGTCTTGTTGAGTAGCAGCATTATCTCGCCCTTCGACATCTGCATGCCCTGACCGCTGAAGGGGTACAGACTCCTGACCTGGGGCACGAGCCTCTTCTCCTCGACCGTCCTCGGCTCTATCCTCTCGACTATCTCGTCGACCCACTCGTCCTGGGGCACCAGCCTAACCTCCTGGGTCCACTCGTCCTGCTCCAGCTCCGCCAAGGGCTCCTGGTGGTGGTTGTCGTTGCTGCCGTTACCGACGCTGCTCCGGTCCAGCTGAAGGGCCGAGACTCCCGCCTTCTGAAGCTTCTCCGCCTGGGCGTTGAGGGACTGCAGGTCGCCCCTGTAGGCGTTCAATTCGCCCTCGAGGTCCTTGTGCCGCTGCAGAAGGGCCTGGGCGCTGGGTTCGTCCTCGCCGTAGTCCTCGGAGGCGACCAGTGCCATCTTCTCCTTGGTCCACGAGTCGGCCTCGTTCGCGTCAGCGCAGAACTGAAGGGCCTCCCCGGCCTCCTCGAGCTGCCTCTTCCTCAGGGCCAGGAGCTCCTCCAAGACTCGCCAGTGCTCCTGAAGGGACTCCAACCTGTTGTCGATCTCGGCCGAGGATGGGTGACTCTCCTCGACGAGTCGTCTTCCCGCCTGGGTCAGCTGGTCCGACTTGGGTTTCCTGGTTTTGGTCTCGTCCTCGAGGGCCTTGTGCTTCTGCTGGAGCGAAATGAGAGCCCTGAGATCCTTGGCGACTATTCCCGCCCTGCAGATCCTCTGTCGGTCAACCAGCCAGCTCTCTTCGTCCTCGTGATCCTGGAGGAACTGAAAGAAGTTCCTGGCGTCCTCGAGCCTGGCCTTGCGCTCCTCGCTGTACTCGCCCAGTTGTCCGTAGGCCTTGTTCAGCTGGTCGAGTTTGGCCTCCAACAGTCCGGACTCCTTGCTGGCCGGAGCGAGCTCTCCCTTTTGCACTTGGGCCTGTACTTGGCTCGCCTGTCGCTGGAGTCTCCTCTGGCTCTCGCCCAGCGCCGTAACCTGCAACTCCTGGAGACTGTGTCTCTGAAGAAGGTCCTCCACACCCAGTAGATGAGGTCCGACCTCGATGCTCTGGAAGCACAGCTGTAGTTCCTGGACCGTCGCCAAGGTGGTGTCGATCTCTCGCATGAGGCTCATGAGGGCGCTCAGGGCGGCCAGGTTGGTCTTGTGTCGGTCCAACAAACCCAGTAACTCGTTCCACCTCTCCAACACCTGGTGCTCCCGGGTCTTGACTCGCTCGAGTCCGTGGTACTTCTCCCTCACGAGTTCCTCGGACATGTTGGTGAGGTCGTGAAATCTCTCCTCCCTGGCCATAATGTCGGCGCTAATTGCCTCGTGTTTCTTGACGGTAGCGTCGACCTGGGCGAGGTTGCTGCCGTACCTGGGGTCCGACAGTACCTGTATCATCTCCTTGAGGTAGCCCTCCCTGAGCACGCTCTTTCTCTCGAACTTGTAATTGAGCTGCTCGAGTCTCTCCTGCCTGAGCAGCTCGCTCCTCAGGGCGACCTCGCGCCTGTGCTCGGCCCGCTCGAGCTCGATCCACTTGCGCTCGATGTCGTTGACCAGCTGACCTTCCTGGGGCACGAACCCGGGCTGATTGAGGCTCTTGAGGTGGGTGTTTATGTGGAAGTAGAGGGCCTCGATCTCCGACCTCTCCTTGTACTTGGGCGGCTTCTCCACGGTCCTGTACTGCTTGAACGACAGCAGCTCCTTCTGTATGCCCTCGAGGCTGTTGGGAAAGTTCCGGTCCTCGAGTTCCCCGATCTTGGTCTTGATCCACTCGAGGAGCTCGGTGGTGAGGGTGCCGTAGTGTACCTTCATCTTGTCGGCGTCCATCATCTGTCCCACGATGTTGGCTATCCTCTTGCCGCTCTTGATCTCGTTCTTCATTCTGGCGAAGGTGTGGTAGTAGGAGGCGATGTAGGTCATAATGGACTTTTCGTCCGGTCGGGCGGTGTCGACGTCCTCGGCGTCGAGCAACCTCGGTATACCGAGCTCCGAGTTGGCCACGTCGAAGGCGTTGTTGAGATTGTCGATGTGCTTGGTAGGATTGAGCTGGCTCCACTGTACGAGGTCGGGCCTGTGGGCGTGTATGAGGGCGTTGAAACCGAGTCCGCTGCGCCAGGAACCGGTGAAGTCCTGGATGTTGACGTGGGGGTAGCCGTTGGTCTTTCTCTGACACCACAGCAGGAGAGCGTCCTTGGCCGACTTCTTCTCGCTGCTCTCGTTCTCCTCGTCCACGTCGATCTCGATCTCCTGGATCTGGAACCTCAGGATGATGGTCCATATGAGACCCAGGATGAGCCGGGGGTTGCCGTCGACGATGTCCTCGGCGCCGATGCTCTCGAGCCTGACCTTGGTGTGGAGGAAGGCCAGGGACTTGTTGACGTTCTCGATCTTGTGTACCCGCATCCGTCCGTTGTTGGGCTTGGCCAGACGCTCCCCGGAGATGATCTCAAGGAGTTTGAGGAGCTTCTTGCCGTCGGCGAGGTCAGCAAAGAGGTCCTCGAGCTCCATCCTGGCCTTGAGGAGGAAGGAGTTTATCCACTTGGTAAAGGTCTTCTTCTGGATGAGGAGCCGCTCCTCCTGCAGGGACTTGATGCGACTCTGCTCGAACTTGAGCGCGTCCTCGCGTTGCGTCATTTTGAGGGTTTGCTTGTTTTATTTAAAATTTAACGTTCAGTGAGTTTCGTTTAATGTTTTATTGGATTCTCCGGGTTTGTCCAGCGGCTTCATAATGCTCCTGCAAAAAAAAAAAGAAAAAAAAGGGATCCAAAATGAATAAAGAATAAAAGTAAGGTAAGACGGTTTATAGCCACGCCCGGCTCCGCGTCGATTCACTCGGGTAGCTATGCGAGGAGTAGCAAAGTTAATCTGTTAGCTTCTGTTCTTGTATAAGATAGGTATAAGATAGATTTAGTTTAGTTAGGCGTTCTCGGTGCAGTGTTGAATAGGTTTGAATATGAATTTGGGTCGGACGTCGGTTAGAGACGTTTAGCAGCTCGCTAATTGTTATTATCACTGAGATTGATATTGCTCGGTAAAACGCAATAAATGATATGTATACATACATCATACGCAGCGTCGTTATCTTATCGGTTGAAAAAAAAGTTTATAGTTTAAGTAAGTCGAGAGATAGGTAGTGCTGAGCGGGTGTAATGTGTGTTATTGTTTGCTAAAACTCAATCGCTGTTTGAGTTTGTCAAACGCGTCACCGGCTAATATGTTGTTCTCTGCTAGGTATTATTGAAACACACACAAAGTTTATCAATCCGACGGAATTTTATTGACGGAATCTTATTGATGGAAAAAAAAAAAAAAAAAAAACATGAAATATTGAACATACCGAAGGCTGTGTTGCTATTTTAAAAGCGTTTTAAATATTCGATCGCTCTACAGTAAAAGACAGTAAAAGACAGTAAAAGAAAATAAGAATAAAAATTATTTTGAGCCCGCCAGGCTGTTTGGTTTAAAGGTATAACACAGAACCAGCAGACTGGCCCAGATGAAACCACACAAGAGTTCAGAGAATTTTATAAGATTTCCGAGCAAACGTTAGCTTGTAATAAGTTTTTAAATGTTTAAAGAAAAAAGAAAAAAGAAAAGGTTTATTAGTGAGTAGAGCATTAAAATCTCGGTAGTTTGCGGGCGTTAAGCCGAAAGAGATATCAACAGCAGACGGGGCGCGGCCGGTTAGTTAGTCGTACCTACCTACTCATCCCGCTCAACATTGAACTCTTTTCACCGTAATATTATTATTATCATATTTCTCTCTTTGTAAACAGTTTTAGAGACTCGGATAAATATTGAAGAGTTTTTGATTGTTCATATCATTGTACTATATATGTTTCGTATCCCCCCCCCCCTCTCTTCGACTCTCTTCGACTCTCTCTCTCTGTATAGGATTCGCGGTTGTTTACCCGCTCTGGAATGCTGTTCTCCGCGGTACTCTAACGTAGACTAATCTTCCTCCATCCCGCGCTTCTTTTTCTTTCTCTACTTACTTCTTTCTTTCTTTCTTCTACCATCTCTTCTCTTGATTCAATCCCAAAAAATTCTCAACTTTTATTACCAACCATCTGACACCTGTTTTTTAACTTTTAGGGAAAAAAAAAAAAAAACGATAAGAAAATCGCTCGCCGCCCCCTACCAACAACAATTTAAACTATCGGCAGAGTTCAATCGGTTTTTAATTTATAACGCCTTACGCCACTGTTACTATTATTATTTAGAGAACCGTTTTTTTTTTCAATAAGAAGAAGCGGCCATTATACTTATTACTTTAAGAGCCAACAAGAGATTAATCAAAATTCATCTTCCGCGGTAATGATGTTGCGCGAATAATACCAATGAAAGGATAAATTAAAATTAAAAGGTAGTTTTGTTGGTACCTGTTTATCGTTATCCAGGAGCCGTCAAGCTGGTAAGAGCCGGAGGTATATCCGAAATAAAAAACTAGGTAGGACGATCCAGCTGGTGCGGATCCCGAAGAATCTGGCGCCGTTGGTGGTTGCAGCAATGAGCAAGCTAAGCCGAGCGGCGTGTCTGCTACCAACTGCCCGCACTCAAAACTCAACAAGCACTTATCACTTACTTGCTATTTACACTAGACATTTATACAACTTGACGTTACAACAATAAAACAACAAACAGAAAAAAAAAAAAAAAAAAAAAAAAACGGTCCGCAGAGTTAAAAAAAAAATTCAAGATCTTGGAGTATTCGCTTTCCTTCCAGACGTGTGTTCCAACTTCCAAGTTCGACAGCAGGCGGCAACTCTACTGGCGCTGGCCGCTGCGAGTTTATCCCCTCCCCGCGTTCCATTTCCATTTATTTTCCCCCCACTTTTCTTATCCCTCCCCAACGTCGTGCAGCCGCCTTTCTCTCGCGGTATGTGCGTGCGCTCGTTTCTTGCAGTTACAGTTCCATACAGTCACCATCATGTAGTTACTATTCCCAACTATTCCTACCTGTTGCTGCTGCTAACAAACCCCGGCTGAGTAGGACTATTATTTATGCATCAATGACTTTTTTCACTCTACAAATGTTTGTTCTATTTTTTTTTATTTACCACGACCAATTTTTTTCTTTTTATCTAACTTTTTTCTTTTTTTTTTCAGTACACAGTTCCTTACTATTTCACAACAAAACACTGCACACTACCACCATCAGACTAAATCTGCATCTGCATCTTTATTCTGCAATCTTTTACTCTACTTATTTTTTATTTTTGTTTTCATCACTGGTATTTAGCTATTTTTCTGTTTTTTAAATGCTGTCCTTAAATTTACCAAATAATTAAAATTTGATGATTAACAACTTTAAGGGATAGCAATAATAAATGTCAGCTGCACAATACCGGAGGCCAGTCACGAGGGTGCCCTGCATCCATTCAAGAGCTACCAGGATGTACTTGTTTTTCACTACAGCTTACCCAGACACATACTCGGAGCATCTTGGCAGTTCACTGCCTTTGCGGACAGCCAAACCTGTCCACAAAGAAATGTTTACATGTAACTAGACTCTCATCTTTATTTATCAACTCAATTTATTCATCTTCTTATTTACTTTCATTTTAGATACATCAAGTGGGGAAGTTACCCGGTCTTTTCCCCGGATAACTCAAGCTATCCTCCCAACTTTTACCCAGACTTGTCCTCTGGCTCTATCGAAACTTGGACCACCACAACTTTTGAACCTAAATCGGGGAATGTAGTTACCATTTATGGACCCAGACCGGGTGACTGGTTCGTGGCCGCCTATTTGGCACCCTGGAACGAGGATGTGCACCAAGAAGTAAGATTTTTTTTTTTTTTTTTCTATCTATTTTCTTACTTGGAAGAGTTTCAAATACTTCTTCAAATAGTCTCAAAAACTTTTATTCTTATGTGCTATCTTTTAAGTAATTATTACATTCATACTGTCTTTGCAATTTTATTATTAATTATTTTATTTATATTATTCTTGTTTTTTTTTTTTTTTATTTATTTAAGGGCTTTGGGCACAAGTGCAGGTACAGTCTGGGCTCTGTGGCTTTGTGGTCCGAGACAAACAACCTCTTGAATATTCCTTTGAATCACCAACTGGTTGTTAAAACAAGCGAGACAATATCTTACTACAAGTAATAACCATTGTAATAACAATCCACTCTGATACTCCATCATTGTTAAAAAAGTAACTTTTTTTTTAGAGTATACATACCAATGGAGACTTGGAAATTCAAAGTAGACGTTTGGGGTTGCAACTTAACTCTAAAGTCAGCACCGCGCAATGTAAATAGTAATAACAACGTCTGCATAAAAAATCTTGAGCTAAAGGTCCACTCGCTTCCACGCCTTAACCACACTTCAAAATCAAGTCCGGTTAATTTGAGCAGTTCCATAGACAGTCACACCTTTATAGAATCTTCTCCACATCAGGATTCCTGGTACTATCTGATGGTCGTGTCAAGTAGTCCGATTAATTTCAACGTCAAAGTCACTGTCATTGGTATATTTTACTCATTATACTTAATCTGTACTTTTTTATAAATTTTTAAAAGTTTAAAAAGATTACCTATAAATGAGGTATAAAAAAAAACAGTAAAAAAATCTTAAAAACCACCTACTAAGATAATTGAATGTAAAATAATAAAAAAAAACTAAATATAATATAATCAGACTGTCCAGTAAGATCGATAGAGGATGTGTACATTCGTCAATACCTCGGCACGTCCAAAGACCAATCCAAAGGAGTTAATCAGCTGGTCAATCTCCAACGCGCTTATTTACTAGAGGCCGACAGCTTGAATTCCTGTTACGCCAGGTACCAGCTAGTGAGGATAAAGGATCCCCAGACATTTTCGAGGAGTTACATGCTGCGGGTGAGTCTTATTTGGTCAAATGATTTCAAGTTATTATTAATTGATTTTAAAGGGGAGAGAGTGGCTGACTTCTTGGCTGGTACTGACCGACAAAAATCCGGTTGTCATGCAGTTTGACGTTTTGCCCCTTATAGACGTAGGCGGTACTCTAGACATTGAACTTCACATGGAACTGGACCAAGTACCTTATAATTTACTACTGTCGTCTTATTGTTTTATCGATGATAAATTAATGTTGTTTTTATATCGCTTTGCAGAGCTTGATAAAGCAGAACGTGAGCGTCGGGATATGCGTGAGACGAGGACGTATTCCCAAGAGACTCGAAGACAACGAGGATTATCAAGATTGTAAGGATGGACGAAGAATGGAGTTGAGATCAACGACCGAAAAGAGAAGCAACGTCAGTCTTTTGGTTCCCTATCCCCAGCCCGACACTTGGTACATCGGTCTCGAGGCCATATGCTATTATTATTTTGACAGGTTGTTTTATCAATCTCTAAATTAATCTAATGGTTTATATCATTGATGAATAAAGTGTTTATTGTTTAAAAAAAAAGATCCCCGGTGCGGTGCAAAATAGAGGAGATACTGGTATTCGCGAAGGTGAAACTTCGGGCGTGCGCGTTTGAGGGAAACAGAGAGAAGAGCTGCGGCGAGTACGGGGTGTGCCAGGACGTACACCGGGGCTACCTCTACTACAGCGCTTGCAAGTGTCTGGCCAAGAGACGAGGCTGGGCCTGCACCGACGACTCCCAAGCCGTATCCGAATTAACTTCCCTAGTGTCGACTCTGTGGCTGACCCTGAGCAACCTGTTTTTCGTGCCCGCCGTGTGGTTGGCCTTCGCCAGGAGTTACCCGACCGAAGGATTCGTCTACGCGTCCACCATGATTTTTTCCGGCTTGTATCACGCGTGCGACCAGGGACAGTATTGCTTTGCCAAGTACGAGGTAATATCTCGATTTTTTTTTTCAAGCTGAGTTCGTTATATATCTTTGGATTATTTTCAGGTACTCCAGTACTGCGACTTTTTAACGGGTATGCTGTCCTTCTGGGTTACTCTGGTGTCTATGGCAGCGGGACTCTCGGAGAAGTACAAGTCGGTGCTTCGCATGCTCGGAGTCGTTATAATCGCCTTCGAGGTTGAGTCGGACAAAACCGGCTTCCTCAGCAACGCCCTGCCTTTGATTCTCGGAACATCTGTTCCTCTCCTTTGGTACTGCTACAGCTGTTGCAAAGTTCGAAGAATTATATACCCGAGCTTCAACTGGACCTTTTTAAGTTTATTACCCGGACTGGGACTGGTCGGACTCGGGGTTCTGCTCTTCGGTACCGTCGAGACCGAATCAAACTATCAGGTTGGACATCCTTTACTTATTTCTCTTAAACGCTCTATTTAAAGCTCTGCTTAATTTTACAAGGTCTCTTGTTTGAGTAAATTTTTTTTTTTTTTCTTTTAGTACGTACACAGCTGCTGGCACGTGATTATAGCGACGTCTCTGGTCTTTCTGATACCACCTGACAAAACCGAGGAGTCGAGCCCGAAGGAAGAATCATCGTCGTCGTTCCGCCACCGGACGACGGCCAATTGATCGCCGAACTCAACTGAATCTCGTATTTAAATATTAAAATACCAGCATGTGTTCAATGTAACAGTCTGCCAATGATAATTAGTCTGTTTAGTTTTTTTAGTTTTTATTATATTTTGATAATAAACCGATGAAATCGTATCGTATGAATAAATGAATAAATTTGTCGCTTTCTGTGAATCACCCCGATAAGTCTAGCGATTAAAAAACCTTGTGATTCATCTAATTCACGATTACGCAATAACTTTATTGAATTTGTACTCGTAATTTGACGAATAAAAGGTGTAAAAAAAAAAGAATTGTTACTGCAGTTTGAACTCGAGGAGGAATTTGAAGGACGGTAGGCTCGAGAGCCCGGGACAGTCCTCGTCCAGCCAGTCGGATGCGTCGAGCATGATCTTCTGCATAAGCTTCAAGTATTTATTGTTGGCTTGCTTGTGACTCAGCCTCGTTCTTATGTCATTTATTAGCTTCGGGAGCAATTTTTCTTCTTCCTCCTCCTCGGGTGAGTCATCGCAATAAGTGACGTCGAACTCCCGGGCGAATATCTTCCAGAGCTGGATCCACTTGGCCCGTATAAACTCCCTGAATCCTCGGAGATTTATGAACTTGAGCAGGGTGTAGAGGGTTTCGATGCCCATCTCGAGGTCGTTGTTTTTAATAACCGAGAGCTCGAAGAGATCCTCGAATATGGCCTTGACGGTGCTCACCAGACGTGACAAATTTTGACGAAACTCCTGGATGTCCTTGAACCACTGGATTTTTTTAACGTCTAGGGCGTACTTGATGCCACGGCTTCTGAGACGTCCAAGAGTCCCCGCGAACTCGTTGACGATTCGGTTGTACTGGGACTCGTATATGCGACCCCGGGTTCCGCCCAGGCTAATCTTCTTTATGCTGCCAAAATTTACAGTTTTTTTTTACGAATAACCAATAACCTCTTTTTTCGTACTAGCTTATTTTTTTAATTACGCATTATAATAATTATATGGGCTGGACTAGAATTTTTTTTTTTTTTTTAGATTTATCTGTCTTTACTTTTGATTATAAATATTTTAAAAACACTTGATTATTTTTTGAATTTTCACGTACTTAATTTGAAATCTGAGTACACAAGGGAGTACTTTAAAAATAATTTTAATGATGAAATGAAAAAATACCTATGTAAACTATATATTTTGATATTTTAATGATTACTTGTGGAAGGTTAATTTACGAGTTCAATAAATTTGTGTTTGAAGCTAATTTAGAAAAATTAAAAAAAAAAATAATAACGCTTAATTTTAGAGACTTATTTAAAAATAACCTGGCGAAAACGGAGACCGCATCGCAAATTTCCAGCACGTCCCGGCACCGTTGCTCGAAGTTCCGGACGTCCTTGAAGATCCTCTCCCTCCTGTCCTCCAGGATCCCGAGCCTGTCGAATATCCTCGAGTACAGCTCGCAGCGTCTCAAATTATTTCCGAGAATTTCCTTGCTCCGCGTCGGCTCGTCGAAGACCGACCTGGGCTCGAACTCCCTGGCGCAGCTCTCGACGACGCGGGCCCCGAAGGCGCTCAGGAGTGTCTCCAACTTATCTTCGCGGGAGTAATACTCGGACTCCCTGGACACCGCGACTATCAGATGCAGCACACCGAGGTCGTCTTTGTGCTTGCAGCTGCGCAGGATCACGTCGAGGTAGGCCAGGTTCGAGGCCGCCTCCCGGCCAGCAGACTCCACCCGCTCGTCCAGCAACCTCAACTTGCGGACGCTCGTCGACTTGACCCGGGCCAGCTGCTCCAGGATCGTCCGGAGATTGGGGTTCCGCCTGAGCTGTCCGGAGAGGAGGGCCAGGTTGTCGCGTCTGCCGAGCCAGAACTCGAACTCGTCCTCGAGGTCGCGCGGCTTCCCGAGCTTGCTCCTCGCGGGCTCTACGTCGTCGAGCCTTAGAGCCCGCCGGATCTGGCCGATCCAGGCGTTGGCGAGTCTCTCCAGTCGGCACAGCCTCCTGGACATCGCGAACCGCTCCAGCTCCGGGTCGGGGTCTAGCTCCCAGGCCGGCACGTGGAGGACCAGGACGCCCAGGGCCCGGTTGTAGGTAGCGTTAAAAAGGACGCAGGTTAAAAAGTCGTTGAGGTTGGTCAGTATCCGGTCCCTCTTGATCCTGGGCCAGTAAGTTTGTGAGCTCCGGAAGGCCAGGGGAGAGTACAGCTGGTTGAGCACGCGGTAGAGGTAGTTCTGGAGCCCGGTGCGGTCGAAGCTCCCGAAAATCGCGTTCCTGGTGAGGTCCGAGGGATCCTTGAACAGCTGCCAGTACTCCCTCCTGGCGAAGTAGCTGACTCCGGCAATTCCGGTGGTAAGGGTCGGGTAGTCGAGCTGGACCAGAACGTCTCTCTTGTTCCCCGAAGGAGCGCAGATGCTCAGGATTTGTTAGGAGGGCTCGGTGAAGAACCTGGAGATCGTCTCCTCGGCCAGGCTGGTCCACCTCAGGTTGGAGGAGTCGGGGAGGATAGCGAGTTCCTTGGTTTTGTGAACCAACTTCCGGAGCTCCTCGGGGGTGTAGCTAGGCTTGTCCGGTTCGACGGGCGCCTCGTCCTGGGGCTCGGGCGTTTCTGATGTTATTGAAAATGACTGTTAATTTAAAAAACAGTTGTAAGTATAAATAAATAAAAAAAGGGTTAAAACCTTGGTGTCCAAACTCTTCCTCGTCCGTGTCCATGTCCAAGTACTCGCGGTGAGTTTCGGCCGCGGGCGGCTTATCGGACGATTTAGATCGCGGCTGCTTCATTCCTGATTGTTTTATCGTCGTTTCCGATGTCTGATCGACTCCCCCCGAATCAATATTTTCCATTGTTTTATCTTTTTAAATTTAATCAATATTAATTCAATCCTGATATTTAACACAGGGCTGCTAAATCAACTGTACCCGCGACACTATTCGTTTGATCGATATTCTCCCTGTAGGTATAGTATAGGCGACGTTACTAAAAAAGCCTATTCAACTTTTTTTTGCTTTTTAAATATGTAACAGAACCAAGTTAAACAACCAAAATATCAATTTCAATATTACCATTTATTCAATAAACTACAAATAACTGCACTTTTTTTTAAATTGTATTTAGATTCATATTGAAAAATGATAAAAGTATTTAATCGTTATTATCGCGTAATATCGTAATATCGTACGTATAACGTCAAGTGAGCAGCATGTGAAGATAAAAATTATTTTAAAATTAAGCACGTGACATTTTTTAATCTTTATAAGTACTTATGCCTTACTAACAAAAAAACTTGAAATAATAAAATGAGGATGACTGGATTGAGTAATTGGAGCTTAATAGTTAATAGTTGACAAAAAAAAAAAAAAAAAAAAAAAAAAAAAAACAGTGCAGTGTACAGGGATTAAGTAATGGAAAATTTATGACTATTATTTATTATTGACGAAGAAACAGTGTGTTCCCAACAGATCCCAATCAAATATTTTATTTAATAAGATAAGTAATTTTAAGAGTATATATATACATATAAGATGCAATCATTTGCTTGTATTAATCACGTACGCGTACACGAGACTGCAGACTTTTTTGAGCCATCTTGAGGTAACTATAGCTTTTAATTTATTATATTTATCGCTTACTCAAACCTATTTTTCATTTTAAGGAAAGTTAACTTTGCTTTTCGACACACTATTACCGCGAATAAAATTACTTTAATTAATAACAATAAAAAGTGCATGTATTTTAGTAACAATAAGTAATAGTTTATTTACCAGAGCTAAGCTGTTTTTAATTTTTGCGCTTTTATATAAAATAGTTTTAATATTTTATAACTATATAACTAATATAATAGGACGTTTTGCCTTGGTTATTATTTAAATCGGTATAAAAATAGTAAAATTGCTCAAAAATGAGTAACAACGGCTAATTTAAATAGATTCGTAAGATGATGGACGTGTTACACGTAAGTGCGATTACGATGCAAGCAAAAAAGCTAGAATAAAAAAAAGGCTGGATGAGTTATGCAAGATGTAAAAAAAAAAAAAAAAAAAAAAAGAGTTTAGATCATAAATCCAGTCCAATCGAACAACTACTTATTAACAACCATCGAGGCTTAGTCGTAATACGGACTTTGCGCTCAAAAGAGCTCATTTTACCTTTTTTTTTTACTATTATCAAAAACCGTCAAAATTGGGTAAGATTATTTTATTAAACAATCTTCCACCTGTTTTTTTTTTTTTTAAACAGCTTAAACATTATTAAAATAAAAAAAAAAAATTTTCAATGCCGCTGATAATCACCGCGGTTTTCCTCGATGCGCTTGAAATGTTATTCTCTCTAGCTGTCTTTTCAAAAACTACGTGAAACTACGCACGAGGCCACGCGCTGCTTTTAAAGTGTCGATTATAAAAAAAAAAAATAAATAAAAAAAAAGGTTGAAAAAAGGTACGAGATCCACGGAGATCCTTATTGTTAGGTAGTCATAGCCCATAGGTAGTCCACGAATCACGTGTGTAGGTACATAAAAGGACTTTAACCTAAAAAAAGCAGCTGAGCCAGAATCCAAGACAGCTGATCGTGCGCGATATAAGTTTGTTTTGATTTATTGAAATTAAAAATTAAAAATAAATTAACAGATCGATAATAGAAAGGATGTCCTCCTCGAGCCAGCAGACGTTCGTGGGTCCGATGATCCACTGCGACGCTCAGAGGCAGCTTATCGTCCACCAGCAGGCCCAGATCGACGTCAAGAACGGAAAGATTGAGAGGATTTTGGTTAATCCTCAAGTTGGGAGTTTGCCGAAAAAGGGCGCCAAGTACCTAAAGCCCGGACAGTTCCTGGTGCCGGGGTTCGTCGACGGACACATACACGCGGTACAGATGCCGAACATGGGACTCGGATACGACAAGGGCTTGCTCGACTGGCTCGACACTTACACCTTTCCGCTCGAGAGGAAGTACGTGGACAACAAGTTTGCCGACAAAGTCTTTGACGCCGTCGTAGTGAGTCTAATTCAATTTAAATTTTTATTTTTTTTTTATTTAAATATTAATTTTAATTTAAAAAAAAAAAAAACTAGAAAAAAACACTGAGGATGGGTACGACGACGGCCTGCTACTACGCGTCATTGCACGCCTCGGCTTCGCTGATACTCGCTAAAAAAGTAGTCAAGCACGGACAGCGAGCCCTGGTTGGTAAAGTCAACATGAACTGCTGCCAGTACGACGACTACGTTGAGACCGAAGAGCACTCGCTCAAGGAGACCCAAACCTTCGTCGAGAACATCCTCAACATCAGGGTTTTTATTTTCTTTTTCTCTTTTTTTTTTTTTTTTTCTTTATATATTTAATTATTCATTACAATTAACAGAATCCTCTGGTGCAAGCTATCGTTACACCCAGGTTCGCCCTCAGCTGTGATCTCGCCCTCATGAAACAGCTGGCTGACTTGGCGAGGAAAAAAAACCTTCACATACAGGTATAGACTTCTTTTACCCCCCCCTTTTTTTTCCTTTATTTAATTTTATTTAATTTTTTTATATTTATTTATAGACGCATATATCTGAAAACAAAGAGGAAGTCAAGGCGGTGGAAGCTCTCTACAGTAACTTTTCGTCCTACGCGGAAGTCTACGACGCGGCCAACTTGCTAACAAACAAGGTATTGCTTTTTTTTTTAAATTAAATATTTAAATATTTAAACTAAATAATAAAATAAACAGACGGTACTGGCCCACGGAGTTTATTTAAGCGACAACGAACTTAACATTATAAACAAACGCGGCACCTCGGTTATTCACTGTCCGTCCTCTAACACGTGCTTGAAAAGTGGATTGTGCGACGTCAGAAGACTCCTCAACGCCAACATCAAACTTGGACTCGGCACGGGTATTCATTTATTTATTTTTTTTTTTATTTTTTATAAATTTATTAAATTTGTTTTTTTGATTTTAGATATCTCGGGGGGTAACTTTCCCTCGATTCTGGACGTTATGAGAGCGGCGCTTCAAGTGTCGGTGCACCTGTCCTTTTCAAAACACAATTACAAGCCTCTCAACTACAAAGAAGTCTTCTATCTGGCTACTCTGGGTGGCGCCGACGGTAATTTTTTTCTTTTTTTCTCTAATTCACGTCTAATTATATTATCTATTAAGGCTATTTATTTTCATAAATTTTAAGTTTTATTCAATTAAACGTCTCAAAGTAAGCCCTAATTTTTTATTATTTTATCAATGTGAATTTAGTTCATCAAAAATCGATAGCCCGTGCGAAAAAAAAAACCAAAAAATCAAGAATCTTAAAAACTTGATTTTTTTAAATTCGTTTCAACCTTTTACGGGTTATTTTAAATAGACTGATTTTCGGTTAAGGTTTTTCTTCGTACGGGCCATCGAAATAATCTAATTCATTATAGAGAATTTAAAAATTTTTTACATTAAATCCGAACACTAGTATTATTAATAATAAAAATGTAAATACTTTTCAGCATTGGCGATGAGTGACCAAATCGGTAACTTCGAGGTTGGAAAAGAGTTCGACGCTCTTATAGTTGACGTTTCAGCTCCCGGCAGTCTTCTCGACAATTTCCTCGACTACTCCCTGGAGGAGAACTTGCAGAGGTTCGTTTACTCCGGAGACGACCGCAACATCGCCGAGGTTTACGTTTCCGGAAAACACGTCGCGTGACTTTTTCCCTTTTAGATTTTTAATAATCTTATTACAGTATTTTTAGTGGTGCTAAGAATCTTCACTATCAATTAATAATTATCTTCTTTTATCTTTTTTATTATTATTTACAAAAAATTTGTTATTGTATTTTTAAAAAAATAAAATTTATCTTTGAAACTTTTTTAACAAACTAACTCTATTGTTTATCCAAAAACGCCCTTATGCTCTTGTCACACTGATCATAAGCCTTGTAGAATCCAGCGCTGTCGTTGTCCTGAAATTTTCATTGATTAAGTGTGATTTATTAAACAAGTATAAACTTAAACTCACATAATAAGGATCTCTGATAATGACTTCCCCTTGCGGATGGTATTTACCCAGGAGCTCTACAATGGCTTTACTACCCTGGGGCTTTTTCCTCTCCAACTCTTCAATGTTGTCCTCGTCCATCCCAAAAATGTAGTCGTACCTGCCAAAGTCTTCCTTCTTTATCTTTAAATTAATAATAATAATAATAATATTAGGCAATCGTCAAAAAGAAATTTAAACTGATCCATTATAAATTGAATCTAGTAAACTTATTTATATTAACACTCAAAATGCAGTGCTTCTATTCAGTTGCATGGAATATTATTTTTAAATAAATGGTTATAGTAATTGTAATAAAAACGTACAGGTCTAGCTTTGTGAGAGTAATCCTTGATTCCATTGGACTTTAGTGCTTCCATTGCTCTGGAGTCTGGACTTTTTCCAGTGTGGTAGCCGATTAGAGCCGCGCTGTCGACTTCCCACTGATCCTCCAACTTTTTTTCCTTAATTATACTTGCAAAAACAGCCTCGGCTATCGGCGAACGACAAATATTCCCTATAAAGTTTTTTATTTTTAGGTTATAATTTACATGAATAATTACTTGGTGACAATAATATTTATTTACCCAAACAAATCATGAGGACTTTTTTGGTGTCGGACATTTAAAAAAAAAAAAAAATTGGCCAATTGTATTTGTAAATAATCGAAGATAAATATAAATATTGATAGCAGAATTGCACCAAAATTAACAAATCAGCTGATTAAAAAAAAATTAAAGTTTGACGATGTATAAATAAGTTACACAGAGAACAGACTAATTATAAGCTGCGGAATATTAATCTATTAAATAAATATTGAACCAGAAGTCGGAACGGTCAACTTTTGCAGCAAAAAATAAATAAAATTTTGAAGACTGCAGCAGTAGCGCCCGCCGCGGCCGTATCGCGTACTATAATAAGTTATCTACACTGCAGTCTGCAGCTTGCTCACTTGCAGTGATCAGCAGAATCGAATCCACAACGGTACACGGAGGAGGAGACTTCGCGAAGATAAGTGTGTGCAAGTACTAGTGACAAATATCAACAACAAAAATAAAAAAAGCAATAAACCATGGTTCTGCTGAAGATAATACCACAGTTTTAAGTGTAAAATGTCAAGTGCTTTGCTGTTGGGTGGGTTTATAGGATCGTAATCACACCCAATTCCTTGTTGTTCTCGCCCTTCTGTTTTTTTTTTTTTTTTCTTTTTTTTTTGACAATCAATCTAATCGTCAAATCTGTGGAATATTATGGTGCGAGGTGACAAGAATTATGAAGAAAAAAATGATAACGAATCAGCTTCGTCGTCCTCAACAGCTGATAATCCTTCTTCCTCTTCATCATCGATCGCTGCTAATAATAAAATCGCGCAATCTTTAGAGTCCTCTCAACGTCATCGTCGGAAAGACGAGCTCCTGGACGATGACAAAAGCCTCCTCGACAACAACAACAAACAACAACAACAACTTTTGTTGTTATCGCCACCTCAGCCAACAGCTGTTGGTATCTGCACTACAACGACCTTGAAGTCAACAGCAGACGACAAGCATGACAAACAGGACAACAACAACGCAGCAGCGACAGCTACAACACCGACTTGGGACAACTTGCCAAGCGTCATACTCCTGGAGATATTCTCCTACCTTCCACACCAAAGCAGAATTACAGCTTCACAGGTTTGCCTTTTTTCTTTTTCAACCAATGCAGCTGCAATTTAACAGCTTAAATTCGCGTTTTTGACTCTTACAGGTTTGCAGACACTGGAGGTACACACTTTTTCACCCAAGCTTTTGGAAGAAAATTACCTTCACCCTTAAGGACCACGACAGTATTTTGTGGTCAAGGTTTGTTTATTACTTCAACTTTTATTTTATTTTATTTTATTTTTTCAAACTAATCCTATAAACTTCAAGTTCAATTATTTTTTAATATAATCATTTGTTTTGATTCATGCTAAGAATTTTATATTTTTCATACTTTTTTTTCCTTCTTTAAGTTTTTAAATTATTCCAGCTATTTAAATATTAAATGATAAACAAATAATTATGTGTCAGGATTTGTACTCAGCCTTAAAATGTCTTGGAATTTCATTTTTCCTTGGTAAAGCCTGAAAGAGTCAAGGAACTTTTTTTTCCAATTGTTACAGACCTTGTTATAAAAATCAATAATTAGGTTTTTGTTAGACATTATAAGGACCAACGTTTAGTCTGAATGTCAACTGGACTAGACATTGGACCTTACCATGGCTGATAATTTATATCACCTAATTATTCATAATTAATTATAAACAAGCATTGCATTAAATAAAAATTAAAAATAGAATTTATGTATTAAAATCCATTCAGTAAAAATTTACTAAATTTAACTCAAATAAACCAAATCTACATAATTATTGTATGGACTGTTAAATAGCTATAAACTCAAATAAATAAAGAATAGTAAGTTGAGTTAGTAGTATGAAGTAATAATATTATCTGTATATGTTAGCTCAGTCAATGTTCAGGTGAGTATGTACATCACTTAGAGTAAAAGTTTGTCTAAAAAAAAAAAACTCAACAGATGTCTGTCGAGCTGGTTCAAGTTCAGCGTCCAGGAGGCGACCCTAGTCTGCGAGTCATCGAGCGTCTACATCCGGGAGGGCCTGTCGATCTTAAAAAAGCTCAGCAGCAACAGGCAGCTCAAAAAGTTGTACCTGCAGCCGGCCAGCAGGTGCATGTTCGAGTACTCCCAGAGCTCCCAGGACAGCAAGAAGCTCTTAAAGCAGATCCTGAACGTCCTCGAATCTAGCAACAATCTAGAGTGTCTCGGTCTGGGCTGCGTCGAGGAATTCACCGAGAACCTAAACCTCGTCCTGGAGCCTCTAAAAGTCCTCCACGTGACGCACCTGAGTCTGGCCTCCGTAAAAGACGATCCGGACGGGTACGAGTTCTGCGAGCTCGACTGCTCGATACTCTCGAGTTTCGTTAAGTTGAGCGTCCTGAGCATAGATTACGATCACGTGAGCGACGAGTTTTTACGGAACCTCGTGAGCGGTACGATGCGCAGGCTGGTTATACACGTCCACGGCTGGAACGGAGACTACCCCGGGGCGAGCAACGGCGCCTGGGTGAGCTTCACCCAGAAGAACCCCGAGTGCGAATTGAGGTTGAGCTTGATACACTCGTACAACGCGGTTCGGGTCCTGCACAGCGACATTCTGCAGCCGGGGATGCCGCTGACCCACCTCAAGGTGCTCTTCTGCGAGGGAGTTAACTACATGGCCCTGCACCAGATGCCAGACTGGTACGCCAACAGCCTCCAGAGCCTCGTTTGGATAGACTCTAGAGATTCACAGAAGAACGTTTTCGACTACGACGTGCTTGACTATCACCTCAACAAGTGAGTCTTACAAACTTCATTACAACTCCTTACGATTTTTTCTGGCTTTACTTTTTTATTTCAGTTTATAGGAGAGAAAATATTTATGATTTTTTATTGAGTAATATTCATGATTTTTTTAATTCAGAAACTAATTTTTTTTTTTTTTTTTTTTCATGCAAAATTAAAAAAAATAAAATAAAATAATTGAAAAAATGTTAAAGTCCCGATCCACTGGTTCTGGCCGCGTGGAGATGCAAAAACTTGCGTGAAATTGTGTATTTGGGGTCAAAGTACTTGGCCGACAATTTACTGGCAATCGTGCGTTTGAGAAGCAACACTTTGCAACGACTCGAGTTCACCGAGACCGACATACTCTACGACTTTTCCGAGCGAGATATTATTTTAGACGTGAGTAATTTAATGCTACTAATAATGCTAATAGCATAAATAAACAATGGACTTGACAACTTGACCTTTTACAGGAGGTCAAAGACGTCATGGGCAAGGAGTGGAAGCTGCTGACCGATCAGGAACTTCCAAAGGTCGTTATAAATCCATTGAGCGGCGACAGCAGGGAAGTCATTATGCCGATGGTACTTCGGGATCAAAAGTAATATTTTTTCAATTATCATCATTTCAATAACGATCCTTTATCGAGAACTTTATGTAAATACAACTTAACATATTTACTTCTTTGGTTTTTGCTTCCCTCGACTTAAATGTAAGCCTTAAACCTTGTGAAGCTTCAAACAATCAAACAAAGATAATAAGCACAAATTATCGTCGAGGGACGAATTTAAAAAAAAAAAAACAAAAAACGCGTGATTGTGATGATAGATTATAACAAGTTTGGAAAGGAAAGATTTAAAAAGTAATCTTATTGCGGTCCGAGGTTATTTTAAATACCACAACCAATCGGTCGCTGAGTAGCTTAATATAAGATTAATTAAACAACATAAAAAAAAAAAAAAAAAACAACCGTAAATGCTGTGATTAAGATATTAAATACCTATAGATACGAGTACTTCCAAACATATAAATATATATGTATATAAATAACAGCACAGAAGTCCTCAAGTTCAATACAATGGTTTTTTTGAAAAGAGCTGTGTGTAGTCATTTTAATATGAATGTGTAGGTGAAAAAACTTAAAAACTAGAGTAGTTATGAATAAAATATCGCCAAGCAGCATTAGATTTTTATTACACTCTGCCGTCTACGTGTTTTAATAAATTATTGGCTCCAGGATACTATTTATTAATGTTTACTCTCGTTGTTGTTTACATTTCATGGATTTGTATAATCTTACTTGTGTATGTGTATGCTACCTTGTTTAACTAATTCAAATGATTATTATCAGTCATTATTTAATAATATTAATAATAATAGTAGTAGAGTGTGTAAAAGTAAAAAAACCAACAATTCGAAGATAAATGACCACTTAAAACTTAAAAGATGGGGGCTATTTGTAGAACTAGATCTGTATATATAAACATGGATCCAAAGGATAAACGAAGCATTTTTCATAAAATCTGAAGAAGAAGAAATTAGTATTTTTGGAGTATTTTTACACGCTCGTAAAAGTTCAAAAGCGACGATGGATGATGATTAAAAAGGTTAAGTATTGAAAATACTCGATAAAATAAAACGAGATCCAAAGAGCCAGATTCAGATTGCGATTAGTATTGTGCGATTGTAATAGCCGCATTTCCGCCAAGGGCTCTCAACTCAAATATGTATAAATATGTTATAATGTTTAAGCGCAACTTAAGCAACTCAATATACAACATTGAAACAATCAAAGACTGAATCTGATGATTTAAATAAAATAAAAGTCAAACCACGAACAATGTACAATGTGTTTAATTTATCGACGAGCCAAGTAGTTTTTTGACCATTTAGCTAACCGTTTTATAGTTTATCAATTCCTCTTCCAGTTAGTAGCTACTCAATTTTTTTATTTATAATAATAATGGTCATGACTCATGAATAAGATCAACAGACTAAGGCTGGCCTTAGTCGAGTTTTGGAGATTATTAACTTTGACTACCGCAGGAGGAGTCCTTCAAGAGCTGTGCTGAGGTCATTATTATCAATTTTATCGATTAAAAAAAGTCACCAAAGACCTAATTTATTTTATTTTTTTTCTTCGTTGCTTTTAATTAATAAACTCTGGAATAGCTTAAAGACTGTCGAGTGAGTCGTATTGATAAATCAAAGACTGAGCAAACACGAAAAATCGAAGTATTAAAAAATAAGAAGAATCTCTGTAAGTTGATAAATAAACCTCAGTCGAGCGAGTTAAGAGAAGAAATAAAAATAACTAAATTAAGGCTTTGACGAGGATTATCAAATGATGCATAAACTTTCCATCCGCCAAAAAGAATAAAAAGAAAAATATATTATATTAAATGAAAATCATATATTATATAAATATAGCAGTAAAAAAAAGCAGTAGTAAGGACGATTAAGAACGATTGGGAACATCTGTGATAATTTAAAAAAAATGTATAAATAAAAGCCAGCAGTTGGTTTTAATAGATAGAAAATTTAAATTAAAAACACCGACTATAACTTATGATTATAATATTAATATTGCTGCACCACAATTATGGATTATAAAACAGCAGCTATTTGTAAATAATTGGTAACAACATCCTACCAACGCTTCAATAATAGGTATTTAGATAAACAAAATGAAAATAAATAAAACCAACAAGCATCGAAGCTTAATAGACACGTATTATACATAAACAAAGAGCCCAATACTCATCCAAGTTCAATAGCTATATTTTTAATCTTTCAAATATTTATTTAAATAATCAAAACTGGCCAAGCTAGTCTTTGCTTATTGTTATTCACAAGTACTTGACCAAAACTAAAGCAAACTTGCGCCAGTTTTTTTTTTTTTTTTTTTTTTAGTCGTGCTAATTTCATTTGGAGGGAAAAAAAATCTCATCACGAATTGATGATTATAGATTCTTATTATTATAAATAATGATTATCAAAACTTTATAAATTTTTCTCTCTGCTATTTTATTTGTATTTGTTTAAAAATTTAAACCTCAAATAGGTGGTATTTATAAATTAATAAAAACTGTACTGTATGTTGACATTCCATTTCATAGTTGATTACTAATTGCTAAATTTATAATAAGGGACGTGAAAATTTATTGAACGTGAGCGTAACTTGAAAAAAAAAATCAAAGATTTCACATTTTTTGTTTTATTAACTTTGTCATTTAAAAATTCGAATAAACTTGACTGTAAGCTTAAAATCCACAGTACCTGAAATCTATACGCTCATATTTATTAAAAAAAAAAAAAAAAGAATCAAGTCCAGATAATAGATTGAAAAATGTAGGTAAATGGAATTATCTTATATAATATTTATGTATATGTAACAATGTTGAAAAAAAAAAAAAAAAAAAAAAAAAAAAAATTATAAAAATATTTTATGTTGAGTTTTTGAAGAGGGATGATTAATTCGACGAAAAAAGGTTATATAATTTAATCAAAGGCATGGATATAAGTTAACGAATCTTAAACTGTTCATGAAAAGCCTAAGGAATGAAGTTGAAAAAAATTCTATGTATATGAATATTGTAATAATCAAATATGATTTGAGAATTAAAAAAAAAAAAAAAAATGTGCTTAAAAATTGTAATTAAAAATTATATTCAGAAATTAAAAAAAAAGTTAATTTATTTTAAGGAATTACATTGTTGATAATTTTAATTGATCCCACTGTCCAAAACCTTCAAACTTCAGTTTTTAATATTATTTCATGAAAATTTTTTGACAGCACTATGAAATTTTTGGCACCTCTTAAAAGTAATTTCAAACTACAATCATTAGTATTTAGGAAAATTTCAATTAGGGCAAAAAATATTCGGCCTCTTTAAAGGTGAATGCCCCAAAAAAAAACTAAAAATACTAAATACTTTTCGCGTGGGTGTGCACATCTGTGATTTATTATGATTATTAATTAGATAAGAATAATTTATTAGACGCAGATCCTGTTGGCAGCTTAAATTAAATGATGAGGTATTTAAAGTGCAGGCAGCCAACTGACAATGCGCGAATGCACCTGTGCCACCCTGTTCTTTAAATTTGTTTAATTTAAATATGCATTGAAAGAATGAAAGAAAAAAAAACTGGCGCCTGCAACCTTGCAGCCCTTTGGCCGTGATCAACAAGGTCAGCGAAGCGGCGGCAGCGCCAGTAGGTAGGTAGGTTGGTATCAAACAAGCCAACTCAAGCTTGGCTGAGGTTGGCCATCTTCCTTAAATTTTGGGAGCAGACTGCAGCTTACAAGTTACAACTAGTATATTCATTATAAAAGTTGTTTTTAGTTGTTGATAGGCATTAGGTTTTGGTAGGGTTACACCTACCTCAACTGCCTACAACAGGTACTTTGTTTAAACTACTATTCGCTACTATCTCTACTCTCCTTACTCCTACCTGCGATACCTGCTTTCTAGGTTAGGTCCGCTTGTTTATGATCTTTCTCTTAAATTAATCCTCTCATCAAATTAACCAATCACTCGTTACCAGCTTTTATCTTGCCCTTCCTATGCACCGTACCTACATTTATGGACACCCCCTTTTTTTTACCTTTACGCTTTTTCGTGCATAATTATTCACCTCCACTTTTTTACTTACTTTCAGCGTAGACCCAAGTTATGCAGGAGCCCATGGACATGGATGGAGACGCAGTTGTTGATCTCAGCGTTGGGTAATATCTTACAAACCTTTCCCAAATTTTTACAATTATACATTAGCTTTATCTTCATATCACCAACATTTGGTTTTATAAACAGTAGTGGCACCAGGAAGGAATCACCTTCCAGAGCAAACAACGATGTTCCAGGTGGTTCACCTCTGGATCTGGGTGTTGCCAACTACGCAGGTGCTGATAATTTTGATCAGCATCAAAGAAACATACAAAACTCATCTAGAGGTATTTTAGCTTCCTCAAAGTCTGGAAGCGACGACCGTAGACCCAGGAGAAATCTCAGGCCCAGAACCGAGAGAAGCTATGCTGAGAGTCCCGATGAACCCAAGATTAATGGCTACTTGAATGGTAACGCCTCCGACAGTGACGAAGGTATTTTTACTAGTTAAACACTTTATGGTCATAGTACTACTTTAATTTTAAGTTTCAAAATCCGCGTCACAGGGGAATGGAAGTTTTTTTTATACTTGGAAACTAAAAATTATTTATTATGTACAATGTTAAGAAATTTATTATTATTTGGGAAAAGGTCAAAGAGAATGTTTTATTTAAAAGGAAACTTAAATTTTTTTACTTTATTTTAATAATAATGTTTAAAAAAAAAAAAAAATGTGTTAAACAGTGTATAAGTTTTGTCCTAAGTTCATAATTGTAATTTTTAGATATTGAAAAAAAAAATTTAACCATAGTTAAAAACTTAAAAAATAATTTAAAGCATTTTTTTAGTACTTCAATAATTATTAATTTTACAATTAATTATTTAATTCAATTCAATAATTGATTTGAAAATTATGTATTAACAATATCAAAAAATAAAATCTGGCTTATATAAAAAAGCTTAAAAAAAAAAAAAAAAACTTCCAGCCGAGATGCCACCGCTGCCGCCCATAAAGGAACTCTCCCCCGAGGAGCTGGCCTCACGTGAGAAGAACTTTCGCAAGCTCAGGGAGGAGTTGCGCTCAGAGGAGATGAAGCTGGTGCTTCTGAAGAAGATGAAGTCGTCCCAGCAGATATCCGCCAAGGAAAACGTCGCGGTCGTACCCTCCAACCCTAAGAACCTCACCTCCAACAGCAACAGCAAGGGCCTGTCGTTGGGCCCGGTCTCGATGCAAGCGATTCCCTCCGTGCACAGGGCCAAGGCTCTGCCGCCTCTTCTCCGGGGACAGCCCGCCCCCAGCCGGGGCACCGGGATACACCACACCCCGCCCCCGGGCATGCTCCTCCCGCCCACCGCGGGCAGAAACGCCGGGGTCTCCTCGACGGGCATGCCCCCCAACATGGTGATACCCCAGCCGCCTCACCCCAGGTCGAGGTCTTCGGGCGGCGGGGGCAACGGCATGCCCACCGGGTACCACCCGCCCGCGGACAGGACCGAGAGGTCGACCAAGGACCCCATGCCCTCACCGGCGCACCAAGTTGCATCCATCAAAGTAAATCTAAAGCCTTTTGAGGGCATCGTCGATAAAACTACACGTTTATTCATGATTCTGACTGGTCCAGCTGTAGTTTTTTCGTACTAATCGATGCAACTGTGGGCGAATAAGTTTCATTTTTCGACACTAATAAGCTGACGTAAGGGGAATTTTAGTACATCGATCTCTCCCTACAATAGTCAAAGTACAAACCTTGGAAAAGTATCAATTTTACTTTTAATTTAAAACTCTTCCGAAATTTTTAACAGTACTTTAGTGTATCTGGGCTTTACCTTTGATAAAAACCATTTTCTAACTCTTGAAAATAGAACAAACGCGATTGTAACCTTACACTTTGATGAATTCTCCTTGGTAACAATATTTTGGGAAAAATTATAACTCTTTTAAATTTTTAATAATACTTATTATTGTTTTTATTATTTTAAACTTAGACCTCAAAATTATAAGTTTGTACTTTGATTATTGTAGTTAATTTCAATGTGTCGTCAGCTTTTTAGTCAAAATCAAAATGGAACTTTTCGTCCACAATATGTCGTTGGTGTATACGTAAAATTAATAAAAACTTGCTCGTCCACAGGAGAGAGGATCCAGGGAGGACTCCCAGACGCCGGTTCAGAGGCAGGCCGCAGCGAAGCAGGCCCTGCGCAAGCAGCTCGAGAAGACGCTGCTCCAGATACCGCCACCCAAGCCCCCACCCCCGGAGATGCACTTCGTGCCGAGTCCGGCCAACCCGGAGTTCATATACCTCGTGGGACTGGAGCACGTAGTGGACTTCATAACCAAGGAGCCGGCCGTGCCTCCACCCCCGGAGCCCTTCGAGTGCACCCAGTGCAAGACCGACTTCACCCCGGTCTGGAAGTGGGAGAAAACTCCCTCGAAGAAGGACCCCCACCAGGGACAGCACGCTACCTTCCAGCGCCCTACCGCCGGACGGGACCCCAGGGTTATATGCGAGCACTGCGTAACCACCAACGTCAAAAAGGCCCTCAAGGCCGAGCACACCAACAGACTCAAGACGGCCTTCGTAAAGGCCCTCAAGCAAGAGAAGGAAATCGACGAGCGACTTGCGCAGGCCGCCAGCCCGGATCTCACTCCCGTGCAGGTGGGACTTTTTTTTATCTTTTTATGCATATCAATCTTATCTGATAAGCATAACTTACGTACTTACGAGTCATTTGCTTTGATCTCATCCGAAACTCGAGTCTCCTTTTCTGTATTTATTTTGAGACTTTAAATCACTTGTATTCTTCATTTTAAAATAAAATTTTTTTAAATGATATTAGGCCCTTATAATGTATGTAAAAACAAAAAAAAAACAAATAAAAGATTAAAGCAAATCTTATTGTAAGTGTGTAACGAAAAGAAATTATAAAATGTAAATGTAACATTCAAGCAGCAGACAAAGTCGGTGGTAGGGGTGAGCAAGGTAGGTCAAGGCACGCCGACGAGGCGTGTGTCGACGCCTCCGACCCCACAGGCCCAGGTTACACAATCCCAGGCACCGACGCCCCCGTCCTCGAAGATGTCGGTCGATCACCCGCTGCTCAAGCTCGCCGAGCCTGGAAAGTTCCCGGCCAATCACGCGGCCGCCGCGGCGCTGCAGCAACAGTTTCTCAGAGGTATTTTTTGTTTCCTAGTTATTTTGAATAGAAGAAGAATAAAAAAAAGGTAATGAACCGAATATTTAACAGAATTGGCAAAGAGCAACCCGATTCCCGGACTGTCGGCCCACCAGACTCTGTCGGCCGCCCACATGTTGCCGCCCTTCAACCCTCTGGCCCAGCTGTACCAGTACCAGTTGGCGATGGCCCAGGCCCAGAGCGGCAAGGGACTGGCCGAGCTCCAGCGAAGGGCCGAGGAAGCGCAGAGGCAGTACTTGCTCGACATGATACCCTCGTCTCAGTCTCAAAACTCCTCGCAGCAACCCCCGCCAAGGGCCCACTCCCAGAACTGGAAGTCGTAACCCTCCTAATCGCCCTCTGAAAACCCTCTCCTCTCTGACTGATCTTCATCTTTCTTCTGCTTATTTTATTATTCTCTAAGCTTTAGATTTTTGAATCTGTGCGTGTGTGTGCGTGATTAAGTGAATAAATGAATAAATTAATTAATTAATTAACCCTTAAATGCCACACGGGGTCAGAATGACCCCACATAACTGTCAGTGTGGCAGTTCTGGATTTGGGTGTGGCCTTTAAGGGTTAATAAACTCGTAACTGTTTAAGATCTATTCATGTCAATAATTTTTCAACTCTTCTATGTATTCACATATTATTAGTATCATTAGGATTATTCATTGTAAGGTGGTTTTTTCTCTGAGTATTTTATCTTATTCTTCATCTTACACTTCACATATACATAGCATCTCATATTCTCTTCTGTTTTTCATTCATCATTATGAATTTAAGACTAAAGAGTATAATTTTCACTTTTTTGATTTTTGATTACATTTGAATCGAGCAACGCGCACATCAAATTTAACACTGTTGTTGTTTTTTTCTGTCTATGCTGAGGTTTTTTATTATAGTAACAATGTAGTGATGAATTTTTTGATATTTGTCGTGAAAATGGTGCGAATGATGATTTTCTATAAATAGTCAAACAACAATGTTTCTATAAACTAAATGTATCTTGAACTTTGATAAAATGTGTTTTTAAAAAACAATTAAATTTAGACGAAAATTTAAAAAATAAATAAATAAAACTAAAGACAAGGAAATAATAACGGGCTGTGTTTGATCATTGCATTTAATCACTTTCGTTTGGTTGTAATATAAAGAAAAAAATGAAATTGAATTGAATAATTTAAAAAAAAAAATGGATGTTTTGAATAAAAAGTGTAAGCTAGAATTTTGAATAATAAAAATATTCGTGTGTTTGTACAATAAATAATGTAACGATAAAAAAAAAACTGTGGTAAAAATAGTGTAAAATTAATTACACTTGACGAATAATAATAATAAAAAAAAAAAAAAAAAAAAAAAAGTACTTAGTTGATTGATAATGTACGATCAAGTAATTTAAGTAGTAACAGTAGGCGAAGAGGTTTGAAGAGTCGTGCACTTTTTGAAGTGTTTACCGCAAAACGGATACAACGCGGGCTGGTCGCAGTTTCGGCAGGCCGCGGCCAAATGCGAACAGCATCTGAAGCTTTCCCTGCAGCAGGAGCTCCAAAGCTCGGGACCTGCTCTAGAGCAGTTCTGGCAGTAGCAGTCACCTGATTAATCAATAATTTTCAAATTAATTTTCAATTAGCTTCACTGTACATACATATACTTGTAAATTTCAATATTCTCAAGTCTCGTTTAATTCAAAAATTTCTTTTCTTACGTTAGTTTATAAGTATCAAAAAAAGTCAATTTTTTAATATTTAGGATGACACAAAACTTTTTGTTTACAATAAAAAATTTGAAAATACAGTTGATTGTCGAGTGGCCAGGGAGGTTTTGGAAAATTTGTATATTAAATCCAGTTTAAAATAATCGAGATCATACGGAAAAGCCTCCTGCAGGGCACTATAGCTATACGATATTTGTAGTAAAAATTTTATTCGAATTCAATTGATCAAGTAAACTCGGCTTGCGTAATTCGCAAAACCAGAATAATCTAAAAGAAGAAAAAGGCAAGATTGTTGAAGTTGTTTTAGTTTTTTAAAAGTTACCTCGAGGACAGTCGACCGAACGGCGGGCCTCCGCTCGCTTGCACTCAAGGTCCTCCGAGCATCTCTTAAACGTCTGAGCTTCTGCCGAATCGTCCTTGAATATCTGAAAAGAAAAATTGATGCAATTAGTAGGTATTTTGGAAAATAAATGAAAAAAAATCAAATTCAAGCTATAATGTGTAGATAATGAGCATATATACAGCTTCCTGTTAGCTGAGCAACCGCATTACGTATTCCAATATACAATGGGTGGACAATGCTTAATTATTCCTTTGATCCATCCGATCGGCGCTACCTGTTTTAGCTTTTGCATTCATCAGGATTTCATCACTTCGCACCTTCGATAATCGGGGAACTATTAATTAATAATAAATGACCTACCTGCTGCTCATCGCGGTCCAGAGACTTGAGCGACTTGAAAGCTCCCGGCTTGCTGAAGAACTTGACCAACTTGGCGAGTCTGGCTCTGCTGCTGTTCGACTGTAATTGATGCTGATCCATGCCAATTGTAGCCTGAGAAGCGGATCTCACACCAATTAGCAGCAGTGAGATTAAAACAATGACGATAAAGCGCTTCATCGTTGAGTCAGGTGACCAAGTGCCGCGGACAGCTCCGACGCCCTCGGAGTTCGCGCGCCTACTGACGGTTACGTTCGCGCCTGTAAAGTGTAAAGACCAATTCGCTGCAATTTGCAATCCGCAGCTGCTGCAACTTGAGCCTCGATAAATCTTTTTTCTTTTTTTCATTCGATTTTATTTTTTTATTATTTAATTCCGTGGTTTATACTTTCACAATATCCATGGCGAATTTAACGCTTGCAAGTTGCTACCAAGGTCGAGTACCATATCAACGTCGATCCGTGAACTTCCGGGGTCTTTGTACCTGTACCTACGCGTGTACCTTTTTTTTTTTTTAATTACCTATACATGCTACAACCGCAAAAATTTCCGATCAGCTGATCTATCAAGATACTCTTAACGGCTAGATTTCATAACATCTGAAAACCGGCTTTTTAAAACTTACGAAAATGTACACATCGGAGGCCTATTTAAATTTTAAATTTATGCATTGATTACAATTTACAGCACCATACAAGCCAGGGTAGGTAAATTTTAATAAAAAAAAGTTTAAATTAATAATAACGTCGATTAGTTCAAAACCCCACTAAGTAACTGACCAGTAGAATTTTATTAGGCCTATGTTTACCTATTTATCGTCGCAATAATCGCAATAATCGCAATTCGCAGGTGCACTGGGCCACTGTGCAGCAATTGAAGCTACCGGTAGATAGCGCCACCAGTCCACGCCAAGTGCGCGCGCTGCAGCAGCGATGAGTTAGCTTGTGTGTGTCGCGTCTCGGAGCCTGGGTGCAGCTAACACAGATGCATTAAATTCGCTACTAGCGACTAGCGAGCAGTTATTCGCGGGATTATGTGTTTTTACGCTTGTTATGGGGTGCTAATAACTTAACCAAACTATTTTTTATCCATAATCTCGCTTATTTTTACTCTATCAACTCCGCTACGCTCCGAGCTAAACTTACAGTGATTACCTCTGCCAGCCTACGTCCCAGGGGCCAGGACACTTGTCTACAGGACTATTCGCCTAGGTCCCCATAAGTGCCAATAAGTGCTGCAGCTGATGCCGAGTGCGTTCCAATGTGCGCGGTTAAAACAACTCTTCCCTTGATCATTCCCTATTCCCTAATCCCAAAGCAATAGACCTCAATCCTTGAGCGAGTCCAGGAGATGCTGTAAAAATGGCGTCGAGCCAGGATGCTTGGTACCTGTCGCTCTTGGGTCTAGCCGAAAACTTCCGGACGTCAAACCCGCCCAGCATAAAACAATGCATTCAGTGCCTCCAGGCGGTCTTCAACTTCAAGCCGCCGCCCCGGGTCGAGGCCCGTACGCACCTCCAGCTCGGTAACATCCTCATGAGCCACACCAAGAACGTCGACCTAGCCAGGACTCACCTGGAACGGGCCTGGCAACTCAGTCAGACCATCAACAGCTTCGACGACGTCAAGTTCGAGGCTGCGAGCGTTTTAGCCGATCTGTACCAGCAGCAGCAGTCCATTGGACTCAGTCAAAACATACTCAGGAAGGCCACCGAACTATCACAGCACAGCGTGTACTGGCACTGCAGGCTCATCTTTCAGCTGGCTGTTAGTACTTTTTTTTTTTTTTTTTTTCTGCGCTTTGTTTATTACCTGTGCCTAATAGCTTTGGCTTTGTTTTTTAAAACATTTCATTACAGTTTTTAAAATAATTACAGCTGTGCCGCTTAATTAATCCAAAAACCATGTTTATTATTAACACTGTACAGTCACTAAATCTTATTAATATTAGTTATTTGGTTGATTTTATAAACATATTAATACTTGATACACATGAATAATGGTGTTGCTTCCCATTACAGCAAATCCATGCAACAGAGAAGGACTTCAATGCAGCCAGGGAGTTACTGGCGGTAGGGGCAGACTTTTCCCAGATAAGCAATGCCAACTACACTAGGATACTCTTTGTCCTGAGCAGGTGCATGCTGCTTTTGATAGACAAGAAATTCGCCGAAGCTCTGCCCTTGCTCAACACTTCGGGTCACCAGATTGAGACCTGGCAGGGTAACAGCCACCAGAAGGACTACCTCAAGGTCTACTTCCTGGTGCTCCAGGTGTGCCACTACCTCATGTCGGGTCAGGTCAAGAGCGTAAAACCTTGCTTGAAGCAGCTGCAGCAGAGCATACAGGCCATTATGGCACCTACCTGGCCAACGGACGAGCTTGTCACTGGTCCCAACATAGGCGACATGTTTATTTGGATGCCGAAGGAGCATCTCTTTGTTCTCGTTTATTTGGTTACCGTCATGCATTCTATGCAGTCCGGTTACATGGAGAAAGCCCAGAAATACACCGACAAGGCCCTTGCCCAGATTGAAAATCTCAAGAGTAATTTTTATTTTATCTATTTTTTGTAGAACTAACTAACTGATTGGTCAACTTAATAAATAAAAAATGTAATATTGTGATTTTAAATAGAAAGCGATGACAAGCCAATACTGTCGGTATTTCAACTGATGCTGCTAGAACACATGGTAATGTGCAGACTGGTTATGGGAAACAAGAGCGTAGCACTGTCAGAAATATCTCAGGCCTGTCAATTGTGCAGGCACCAGCCAAAGCTCATGCAGAGCCACAGGGCGCAACTTCATGTTTTACTTGGGCTTTACGCAATGTCTATGAACTGCATGGAGCAGGCTGAATCTCAACTAATGTCCGCTCTAAATGTGGGTGCTTTTTTTTAATTTTAAGATTAATATCTCTGAGCTAAAAAAAAAAAAAAAAATACGATTTATAATATTTTTTATAGAAATCGCAAGAGCGGGAACTGGTGACGTTTGCGAACTTGAATCTGGCGATAGTGTATTTAAGAGCGAGACGAGACAACGAGCTCAAAACGCTTATGGAGAGGATAAACCCGGAATCTTTGCCGAGTCTTTCGCACTCTTTGAGAGCCGCGGCTTACTACGTACAGGGTCTACAGGCTTTCTTTGGAGCTCGATACAACGAGGCCAAGTTTGTTTCTTATATATTTCTAACCGTTTGAAATTTTACTTTTTATTTATAACCACAATATTAATGATTGAATGTATTTTCAGGAGGTATTTAAGAGAAACCCTGAAAATGGCGAATGCCGAGGACCTTAACAGACTGACCTCGTGCAGTTTGGTGCTTCTGGGTCACATATTCCTGTCTTTGGGCAATCACAGAGAGTCGATGAACATGGTCACACCAGCCATGCAGTTGGCCTCCAAAATTCCCGACGTTCACGTACAACTTTGGGCTACGGCCATTCTTAAAGGTAAGTTTTTTTTGCTCCGCTATAGAACTTTAAGAAGACGAGTATTTGAAATAAAAAAATGCTTACAGATTTAAACAGATTATTGGGTGATCACGCACACGAGAACGAGGCATACCAGATGCATTGCACATTTTCTCAGACTCTACTAAAAGATCACTTCCAGAGTACTCAGATGAGCGAGCATTCGTTAATCCAGTGGATAGACGGTCCTCTGCCCCCTATAGTACCAAACAGTTTGGCCGCCTCTACCTCGCAGGTCATCTTATAAAACTCCTACTTGGTGCAAGTACTCAACTTACATGGATTCTCCAAAGTGCTTTTAGAGTGCTTAATTATACATTTTACAATATTGGTTTTTTGTTCAAAGGGTGGTGTAATCATCATAATCTATGTATTTATAGTTCGTTAAACCTTTTTTTTTTTTCAATTTTAAAAAATTTTATTATAATTCAATCTTTTTTTAATTTTGATGTCTTTATTGGTACGAGAAGGAAAAATAAAAAATTTTTTTTTCTATTCTTTCATTTTCACCTTGAGCTAGATGAAAGAAAAAATTTGTAAATCTATTTTGCTAAATAAACTATATTGTATGAATTTTTTATAACGTCGTGTACATATGAAACATATATATATATATATATATATTAACTAGGATTATTGAAAGTAATCAGTTTTTGAAGGCATTGTATTTTGGGTATAACATTAGAATTTAAAATCTGTAATTCTGTAATCATTAGTTGATATTCAAAGAAATTTTAAGATCTACAGAGATATTTAATGTAAATAATCATTATGAAAAAAAAAAAAAAAAAAAAAAACATGGAAAAAAATTGTACTTCACTTTTAACCTTATACTGTAAAGAAAATATTCCCGTCGCACAGTTTTGTATAAAATAACTTTTAAAGAGTCTGAATATCTTAAATTTCACGTTGTATAATATTAATAATAATAATAATAATAATTATTGTTATTGTAAATAATAAGAGTGAATAAAATTTTTTTAAAAAATAATTATTTCATAAAAATAAGAATCAATTTTTGTTATTGAACTACCTATACATACTTAAAAGTATAAAAGTAATACATGTGAAAATGATTAGATACAATTTTTCATCATACTATCTGAGCTCAAATTAAAAAATAGTTGGTATTGTTTTTTACTACTAGTATTTAGAATGGAATAAAAAAAGTAATTGTAAGCTGTACATAGACCAGAAGATATTTTGTTTTTTTTATAAAATTTTTACTGTGAATAAATAATGTGTAGGCCCTGTTTTGAAAACAAAAAATTTATAGATCAATGTACCTATTTTTGTAAAAGATCCAAAAATAATATTATGATATTAAATAAATGAATAAATAAATAAAGTGTTATATAACCATTGACTTTTTTATTTTGTTTGTTTTCCGGAGCAAAGAACTCTAGAATTGTAGGAAAGAAAAAGCATGAAACTTTTATTACAGTTAAAACAAAGTATGTATACACATTTTATACAATTTGACTTATCATTATGATAATAATAATTATTTCATTAAATTAATAAACTACAAACAGAGCAACATATTACTTTCTATACCAAACTTGAGCAGTCTGCATGCGTTTTATTTTCTTCTGCAGCTGCAGTACTCCGTACATCAAAGCCTCAGCGGTGGGAGGACAACCTGTATTAAAAAAAAAAAAAAATTTGATAAAAAGTGTTAATGTTTTAATTGTAAAAATTTATGTAGTAGCTTAAGCCCAAAATTCATAAATATTAAGTGCAACTAATTGAGTTGATGGTATGTAGTGAAAAATATATATTCTTCTATAGTTTTTTATTTATTTTTTTCAAACGTCATAGGTTAATATACTATCAATAATGTTGATATTTATTTAGATTTTATGAATTCCAGGATTGTCAGAGGACATTTGAAGAATTATCAGGTTTAGCTAAATCAGATGATCTACCTGGCACGTAAATGTCCACGGGTATGATTCTGTCGCAGCCTCGTACAACGGAGTAGCTGTAGTGGTAGTAACCACCCCCGTTGGCACAGCTACCCATGGATATGACCCACTTAGGGTCGGGCATCTGGTCGTAAACCTTCCTCAAGGCCGGTGCCATCTTGTTCGTCACCGTACCAGCCACTATGATAACGTCCGCGTGCCTGGGCGATGCTCTGAAAACCACTCCGTATCTGTCCATATCGTACCTGGGGGCGGCTATGTGCATCATCTCCACAGCACAACAGGCCAGACCAAAGGTCAGAGGCCAGATTGAACCTTTGAGGATTTATAAATCATTAATTTGGTTTTTTAGTTTTTCAAGCCTATGAGATTGATTTTAATTTTAATTATTTATAATTTATCAATTTATGAAAGTTACAGGGAGATTTTTGATTATCTCACATTTAAATAAATCACAGGTGGATAAGTGTAATTAATATTTTAACTCTAATCGTCTAGTAAAAAATACCCAGCCAAATGTTGTTTTAAAAAAGAGTAAGTAGAATAAAAACTTACATTTTCTCCCCCAGTTGAGGATGTCGTCAAGTCTGGCAAGGGCGTACTCAGCCGCGTTCGAGGTGTTCTGAAAGGGACTGTAGGGCTGTTTTTTAACCGGTTCAGGTTTACTGCTCGACGTGGACGTCGTTGCTGCCGTCGCAGTTGCCATTTCCTTGGCATTTTGGTGGTTTTTTGTACTGGGTACCAAGGACAGAGCACCGATGTTTCTGCCAGCCAAACTCAAACCCTGCTGAAGGGACTCTGAAATATTTTAAATTTACAATATTTTCAAAATCACCAATTGAAGGTATTTAGATTTAACTACTTTAGCGACAACTCAATTTGGTTGATCCATTAAACCCTGCAGTATTTTTAAAATTTCAGGATGATAATTGAGTATTTTGAGGTTATGCGAGTGTTGATCTACACTTGGGAAGACTCTAAACGGATGGACTAGAAAAGTAGGTAATTAAAATTACTAGTTATTATTAAGATTAATTAGCTTTGATTTAAATGAATAATAAATAAAAACTCACGATTTGGATGCAGCAACGCAAGAGAACGCAACATTTTACAGGTTCTCTCCTCTGTTATGTTATAATCGCACAGCCGTGACGTCACGGATGTCTCGTCTGCTACGCGCACACCTGCACAATTATATATCTATATACACATACATCTGTATATATAACAACTAGAAATTTTAAATGCGCAAAAAAATCAAAAAGTTAATATTTTTCAAAACTACACGCAGCTAGGGCGGTCCTAAAATAATGTAACTTTTATTATTTTTCGGTAAATAAAGCTACCAAGTCAAGTTTGAGTCTTTTTAAAATTCAAATATTCAAAAGTTTGAGCCCAAGTTTGGAGTTGAAAGTTAAAAAAAAAAAAAAATTAACTTGATAAATTGATGCATGTAAAATAAAAAAAGCACGATTAATGAATTATGTGGACAGCGGCTTATTTAATCATTTGGCAAGCAAATTGCAAGACACACGAAAGCAGTCGCCAATCGATTTTTGCATCTCATTAAATCAATTGGTCACTGCACTTAATTTATCAGCGAATTATTCAATAAATGACTTATTCAAAGATCAATGTAATATCAATTCAGAAAATTTATCGATTCTACAATTTACATATTGTTTCGACCTGGGAGCTGGTAATAAAAAAAAGTTTAAACTTTGTTGATTATTGAAAAATTAAATTTTGAGGCACGGTTTTTTAAAAAGTAATAATTATTAGTTTAATAATACAGATAAAAAATATGAAAATTGAAAAAAAAAGTTATAGAAGTGCACATTTGTCGTAAATTATTGATATAAAAGCTGCTTTAGAGATACAATTAAGCGTGTTATAATGTTTGAAAAAAAGTTGAAAAAAGTATTATATTTAAAAAAAACAATGTCGGATGGTTTTAACCGAAAAAAAAGTCCTTTCTTAGTAGCATGCAACATGAAATTAAGCAAATCGATATTTATATTTCAGCAGCAGAAAATGTAGTCTTGCAGTAAAGTCTAGTCTTAAGGTATAAAGGTCGATAAACTCGCTTCCCGTGCATATTTCATGTACATAAAATATTTCACGTACATATACATCGTTAAGTTTTCACTGAGTTTGCTCAATTATTTCAATAAAATTAAACAAATTTATTTTTTTTAAATGTTATAAAAAGAATAATAAATAAATTGAATAATTTTCACCTAGTTGCGCATTAGCGACGGACAGTTGAGTTATCGCTTTATTACCGGATATTCAACATCGAAATTTATTATTATTCGCCGCTTATGTTGTTTTTTTAATGAAACTATAGCCGAAATTAGGTTTTATCATAAAAATTTGAGCAAACAAACAAAAAAATAAAAAACTGTATACATTTCGATTTTTTTTTTTTTAAATAGGCTACACAAGATATGGTAAAAAAAAAAGTTCCAAAATCTTTAAAAAAATCTAATTTAAAAATTGTATTTATTAATTTTGAACTAACGCACATTTAATTATATTAAAAAGTCAATTTTTATTAAATTTATGTTTGAATAAAAATTATCATCTCAGTGAGTTATAGGTACCGAATTGTATAGTAAGACTCTTTTTTGTATGAGAAGTAAAAAGCTTTTAAATTGTATAAATCTAGTGGTATAAAAAAAAGTATATTTGTTAAACAACAGTGTGTTAAAACTTGATAATGTTTACAAAAGTAAATAATACTTTTATAATATTGTTATGCCAAAAGATGAACGAAAATCGGCAAGCTCGCGTTTTCTTTGTTTTTTCAGAAAATAATTTTGATCATTTACAATAAAGATTATGAAATTTGTGTTTTTTTAAATAATCTAAAAAAGCATTATTATAGAAAAAAAGGGTCAAAAAATGTTATTGTAATAAAATAAAAATCGATGGTCCCAGGGAAGAAAAAAAAGTGCCACGAATAAAGTGTTACTTGAAAATTAATGTTAAAGTGTAAAAACGGTATGGTAGGAAAGGTGATTTAAAAAAAAAAAAGAAGCATATGATAAGCAGATGAGGCGCGTATGTACGATAAGTAAAAAGTAAAAAAAGGGAGGTAAAGATGAGTAAGGTAAGATAAGAAGAGGAGGAAGCGAAGGAGGGCGTGGGCGCGAATACAATTGCCAGGCACGAGCTGCAGGTGATTAACATCCTTCGAACTCTAACCGAACCGAATAACTCGATGATTTTAATCTCACCCCAATTAACATTCATTTTTTCGATCCCTTTTCCTGCCAACTGCACCTTCATTATATCTACTAATTGCACTCACAGACTGAGAGAGAAAAAAAAACGAGCAGCCGGCCCAGATTTATTTATTTCTTTCTTTCTACCTACACCTGCAGCGGACGCACATGTCGATTTTCTTACAACGCCCCCGACACTTGTCATTTCATTAAACATTACGTCTTGGAGTTTTTATTGTTGCTGCTTTGGTAGAGTTGTTACACACAGAGATCAATAATGCGAATCATGTAAAGACTATTACATATTACTCACTGAGAATGAATTAGTAAAAATTTTACTAATATAATAAGTAAACCAAATTTTACTTACGAACTAGTAAATTTTTTACTAATGTTCCAGTAAAAAGTTGTCTTTACGAAAGAATTAGTAAAATTTTACTTATTCGACAGTAAAAAACTGTTCTAACCTACAAAATGTTTTGATCAACGTCAACGAATAAAAAATTTTCAAAAATATAAACTTTGCAAAATGAAAATATTGATAATATGTGATATCTTGATAATCTTTGTGATGATAAAATAATTTTCCTAATCTGAGCAAAAGCTTAAAATAAAGGTAAATATATAATTAACTATTTTAATAATAAAATATTAAAATTTTTGAAAATTTAATAAATTACTTAAAACTGTTTAAATAGACTCGTAAAATGGTCATACAAACTTAAGTCTATTTTATAAAACGTTAAATCTAATTGAAAAAATAATAATAAATCCAGTAACCGTTTAAAACGTTGAAATATTTATAATTATTGTTAAACTAATTTTATTGATCTACTTTATAACTTGCTCAGATATCTGTTGTACATAATTAAATAAAATTAGCAAACAAGAATTTATTTAATTAACTAAAAAGGTTACTAATTCCATAAGTGAAAGTTAAATAAATAAAAATAAACAATACAAATTTATCATGTTAAAAAATCGAACAGTCGAATAATTTGAAATCAATTGTTCGATCAAATTGAATCATCTTTTCAGACCTTATATAGTTGAATAAAAAAATAAATATTTTCATTATAAATTATTATTTTTTAAGTTCTCTAGATAAGTCTGCGAGAAGATTTTTTTAAAAGAAATTGTTTTTGATGACAGCGCTTGTCAAGACTATGGTAAAAATAAATTACGAGTCATAAACTAATATTATATCCTTTTGTACATACAAAGGATATACTTCAATTTTAAGTTAAAATTAGATTCCCGGGGTAAACAGTTTTTATACCAGCTTTAACTTTATATTTCTATATGAAATGATGGCCGAGTGGTTAAAGTGCTACCACTAGATTTTGTTTTATTTTTTTGATCCCAAAGGTTCCAGGTTCAAGTCCTGGTTGGAATATATATATATTCTAATTTTTTTTATGTTAATTATTTATATTATTACTAATGATGTAGTAAAAACATTTTTTTATCTGAGTTATTTTAATAAATACTTAAATAACTAAATAAAAAACTTTTTACTAATGAATTAGTAAAACTTAATTTTTACTAATTCAATAAGTACCCGGTCACTAAACTTTAGTGGGATAATTCCAACCTATTGAATTAGTGACCGGTTATTATGTTTTAGTAAAATTTTACTAATTCGTTTTCAGTGAGTATAGTCTCCGGACGCACCTGGTCGGCTTCACCTGGGACTTATTCTCGTAACCGGTGCTCGGGATCTAGAACAAGGTACCTGATATTCTGGGTCAAATCAAGGAAATATCCCAGGAAAAGCTGACCGGGTGCACCAGGAGTCGAGCCGGTATTCAAAATCCCGAGCATCGATCGTGAGGAAAAGTTCCAAGAGAAGTCGAGTGGGTGCACCAGGAGTTATATCTAAGTACCTATGAGAAAAGTATGGGTGAGTACATAAAGTTAACTAAGAAGGTAACTTTGTGCACTTGACGTCTTAACTTACCTTAGGGATGCGAGCTGGCAGTAAAAAGACGGTAAGAATAAATAAATAAAGAAGGAAAGGATTGAGGGAGGTTGAGCGATGGTGCATCTGGCTTTGGATGGATATAAAGTAAAAAAGTGCAGCATATCTGATGTTTGGATCAAGATATTGTTGTAGGGTGCTTACTTGCCGCTTCGAATCCAGAGACGATAAAATCAATAGCGCCACCGGTTACCTCCGCCTCCGCTTCCTCCTTTTATTCTTTTCAGGTAGCTGCTCAAGATCCTTTATCTTAAGATATACCATCGTAGCATCACCTGCTGCCTGCCTGGCTTGCTATACTTTGTTCTTTTCTTCGCTCATTACCCTAAACGGTACAACCGCGGCTCTTCTTTATACAACACCGGCCTCTTTCTTAAACGATTCCAATTATCGCCTACGCACTCACTTTTTTTTTTTTTTTCAAATATAATACTTAACAAGAATTTGAACCCTCTTCGGAAGAAATTTAGAAATTTGTAATTCGATATTGTACTTCAAAAAATATCGCGTGACAGTGAAGTTTTTAACTTTTTTCTTCTTCTCAATTACGTCTGATGCTGCAAACAAGGTAGAGAACTTAAGAAAAAAGCTTGTTTGTTATGCTTATGCTTATGACTTACAAAAAGATAAAAATTTACGCGAGTAGCATAAGTTATGAATTCTCTTGAACGAGACTGCTTAAAATAACAATAGACACAATTCTAAAAGACCGACATATTTACTGCTACTTTATTCTTTGTTAGGTTAATGTCTTTAGACACCTTTTTCTTCTATCGTTTAAAATCGTAGGAGCTTTGGAGGTTATGTTGACTGATGAAAAAGGTGTGGGCAGTGTAAGGGATAGGTAATAATAAATAAAAAGGAGGAGTGTTAAAGAGAGCGACATATGTAGCGGTAGCGGCGGTTAATGGTTGGGGCGTTATTTGTGCAGATTATATACCTACCGAGCTCCGACTGCACAGGTGGTCAGAGCGTTTACTTGTAAACCACCCGACTATTATAAAACTATTATTATTACTCTTATTCCTCTTATTCTTCTTATTCTTTCTTTCGGAACTTACTTCCTTCCTAACTTCCTCTTTTTTTTTCTTTTTCTTTTTATCAAAGTAGATGTTCAAGTAGCTTTTATTTTAACAATATTCTACAACTAACTTTCGCTTTCAATACTTCTCAATAACTACTTTTTATTGCGACTTTTTTCCTGTTTCTTACGAGGAGGCTATTACTGCCATTTTTTTTTTTCTTTCCGGTATTACTTAAAACCCTTTTTATTCACTATTTTCACTTTTTTTTTATTATTACCGCGAATTTCATTATTATAACTTTTCAAACTCTAAAACGTCCCGCAAGGAGTTAATTTTTTTTAGTATAACCCAAAAGCTCTAAATAAATTAATAAATTTTAACATATTTTGGGGAGATAAGCTGTTTTTATAAAAATTCTAAAACCAATTTTTTGATAAACATTAGTTAAAAATAATTAAACGACCAAAGTAAACCTGTTTAATAAATAAATCGACGTTGTGGCGAATGAAAGAAATATTTTTGGACATGTAAGGTCTCATTTTAAAGGTTGATTCAAGAGCTTTTAAATGAAACCTTATCACCGTTAGATTTTGATCAATGAGCTTTAAATGACAGAGGATTAAGACACCTATAATTTGTTTACCTAATATGGCCCCTTTGAAGTTATTTTATAAATTGAGATTTATTCAATCAGGATATGAGATTTAAAAAACTTGATTTAACAAATTGAGCCTTTTTTACAATGTTTTTGAAAGCTTCGCAAGCAGTAGAAAAATTACAACTTATCAAAGTTTGTTTTTTTAGTTATAAAATGACAAAAAAGCTTTGAAATATCGGTATTTATACTAATTATTGGGCGGGGGGCCATATTAGGTACATTGCCGAATAAAACCCGTTAGAAAACTAGTTGAAAAAAAAATAAAATAGCGTTTTAAAGCTTAAACAATAACGAACCGAAGAAAATATAATTTTCAAATGTTCTAAACAACTGAAAACTTCATAATTCAGTGTTTTTGACTTATTCCTACCTTAAGGAGATGCCGCATATCGAGCATATTCAAAATAACAGGGGGGGGGGGGGGCATATTAGGTACACCTACCTTAATATGAAAATGCTAAGAAAAATCATTTGCTTTTATGCGGGAAAAAACAGCTTATGAAATTATCAACTTAAGGGGTTTATGTCTCTTTGATCATAATATTAGCCTGCAGAACAAATTTTAAAAAGCGTCACTTTCTACCATGGCGTTGATGAAATTATAATAGAAAAAAAAAAAAAAAAAATTTCTCCACACCAGTCACGAATAAAATGACTTATTGCGATGTTTTATTAGCTAAAAACATTATTTGTGGCTGGTATATAGAAAGTTTTTTTAATTTTTTTTATTTTAATACGCATTAAAGGTTTTAGCGTCTAAACTTGATCATTTTAGTGGATCTCAAAAGTACTGTATTGGTCCCGAAGATTAATACATTTTTTTTTTTTTCCATGTAAAATTTTGGACTAAACTCTATTTCAGTTTAGTCAAATTCGCATATCATATAAGGTAAGTGTGCCTAATATGGCCCCTTGCCTAATATGGCCCCCCCTGTTATTTTGAATATGCTCGATATGCGGCATCTCTACAAGGTAGGAAGAAGTCAAAAACACTGAATTATGAAGTTTTCAGTTCTTTAGAAAATTTTAAAATTATTTTTGCGCACGCCTAATAGCTAAAACTCGTTTTGTATACCTCCGTTATTATTTTACGTTGTAATTAGATGGTCTGCCAAAAGATTTAGACGCATCTGACCAAAATTTGAATAAGTAGCTTCGATTCGTTATTGTTTCAGCTTTAAAACGCGACCTTAGTTTTTGTTCAACTCGTTTTCTAACGGGTTTTATTCTTAAATAACTTATTATTCTCCAGTGTTCCTAATATGGCCCCCCGCGAATTAGTAGAAATACCGATATTAAAAGTCCTTAGTTTCATGTTTACTTTTTAGAAAATCCTATCCTAATATTATTTAAGAAAAATAAATTTAATTGTTTCAAAGCTTTTTTTCATTTTATAACTAAAAAAGAATTCTAGCTCAAAAATCAAACTTTGATAAAAATTTAAAGTTGTAATTTTTCTACTGGTTGCAAAGCTTTCAAAAAAATTGTAAAAAAGGCTCAATTTTTAAATAAATTATTTTTAAAATGTTAAAAATTTTGAAGTTTTTTTTAATCTCATATTCTGATTGATTTAAAAAATCGCAATGAATAAAATACTTCAGGGGGGAGAGGGGGGCCATATTAGGACACAAATTTTATGTGCCCTCAAAAAACCGTGTTTTGGTAAATCCTCTGGCATTTGAAGCTCATTGATCAAAACCAAACGTGTAAGGTCTCATTTTAAAGCTCTTGAATTAAGCTTTAAAATGAGACCTTACCCGTCAAAAAATAGTGATTTGATTCGCCACAACGTCGATTCTCGCTTAGGGGGGCCATATTAGGTACAGGTACCTTATATACAATCGAATTAGCGAGTCATTTAACATGTGAGTTTGTCTCTGCAGTTTCATGGTCTCACTTCAAAATTAACCATCTCTGTAGATCGGTTTAATCTTGTATTACACTAATAATTGTAATTTTTTTTTTTTTTTTTTTTTTTTTTTTCAAATAAATTGAGCAGAGACATAAGGTAAAGATGCCAATTATGATCACAAAAATCGCTACTTTTCAGCATTTTGAATTTTATTGAAAAAACAAAGCATATTAGACTAAATCTTTTTTTACATACTTAAATTTTGGTTCTTAGGAACTTGAATAAATTTTTTTTATATGATAATTGTATTTATTTATTGAATAATGAATGATTAAAGTCAAGACCTTTTATGCCTCCGTTTAAAGTCAAGGCCCCAGTTTATTAGACAACTTCAGCTTTGGCCCCAGTTTATGGAACACTTTTACACGTGAAATCCCGTCTGTGACTCAAGTGCCCCAGTTGATGGAACGGAATCGTCAAAATTCGAAGGTTTCATCACTCTCAAACATGAACAAATTAAAAATCTAACATGAAAATTAGATAAACCGTTCCATCAACTGGGGTATGTAAGTCACAGACTGAATTTTACGCGTAAAAGTGTTTCATAAACTGGGGTCAAAAGGTCTTGTCTTTAAACCTTAATTATTCAATAAATAAATACAATTTACGTATAAAAAAAATTTATTTAAGTTCCTAAGACCCTCAAATTTAAGTATGTAAAAAAAGATTTACTCTAACATGCTTTGTTTTTTCAATAAAATTCAAAATGCTGAAAAGTAGCGATTTTTGTTATCATAATTGGCATCTTTACCTTATTGTATAATTTTCTGAAGTGTTGACGTTATTAAAATCTGTGACATAATTTTAAGTTTTAAAAAACATGCTTTTTTCTGAAGCTGCTACAGTCCGATTGATCCACTCCAGAATCTTCGATTTTCGTGCTTGTGCAGTTTACCTAGTTTTAATTTAGATTTCCGCAAACTACAAAAAGCAGTAATAATCCACTGATTTAGACATGGCCATACGTAAGCTTCTACGACTTAAAAATTAAAAGAAAATAACAGGAAGGAGGATTTCCTTATTTGTCACTCGCATGACTTACGTATACGAGGATAATAATAACAACAATAAGCAACTATTTAATTGCCGGTTTGACAAGACACTTGTGATTTAAAGACGCGCGTTTTTACGCGATTATTATTATTATCATGCGGCGGCCTTTGCAGCATTGCGGATATTGTTATTATCCCGGGCGCCAAAATGGCGTGCTCATGAGCTTAATATGAATTTATCATATTTTTAAATAATAATAATATCCGCCTTTTTTTTTAAAATTCAACAATAAAAGCCCATATTATTAAGAGTTTGAAATAGCACGTATATAAATAAATAATAATCTTTTGGTCTTAGGAAGAGAGCGCGGGAAGGCGTGCCTTAATAAGATGCTTTTGATTGGGCGATATTAGGCCGCAGGAAGTCCGCATGAATATGGATACAAGTCGGCCAAGCGTGCACTCTTTATTCGCTATTATCATCCACATCCAGTGGCTACCTACCCACTTCTAATCTCGAGGGTAGACACGTAAGTAGCTGGGCGGGGCCTACGCTCTACTCTTGGCTCCACCCACCCGGCCTCTCCAACCAATCGGCTGCTCTTTCCCCCTCCCCTTGCACCCACCTACGTACCTGGTGGTGCAGCGATTAGAGGGGCCGATTAAACTAAATAATTAGCGTATAATGTTCCCCGTATTTTATAAAAGCCCGTCTGGCTTACCGAAAAAGGCTTTAGGTGCAAGATCGCCTCGCTCGCGCCTGTAATCTGTATGCATGCATTTAATAGTAAACCAGTCGACCAGCGTGAGAAGGGATTATAAGAACCTTCATTATTATTCAAAATGGCGGCTTTATACAATATTTGATTTTTTAAAAATAGGTATTCCAAGAATAATATTAACAGTTGGTGCTTCTGGTTGCTCGGACTTGCTTACCGATTATCACACCTGTGTCAATACCAACTTTTAATCTAAAGCTTTATCAATTATCAGACTATATAGCCGGTTGCGTCTTTTTTTTTTTTTTTTTTTCCATTTAGTTACTGCGTAATGATTAATCTTGTAACAATAGTTTATAGTTATTAGGATAACTAGCGATAAGTTAACACTAGTTGAATAAATAAACCAATTTGATCGTATGTTTTTAAATTCCTATGGTAATTCATTTATTTTGGGTTGAAAAATATTGATTTTACTGACGAGATAATAGGAGTTTCGTGTGTTTATCTTTGGTTAATGTTACCAAATTATCTGTATTTATCATTTAAAAGTGCAGTCAATCGAATTAACCATTATTTTATTAGATCCAGATACAGATCGGCTGAAAAAATGTTTTACAGATTGTTCGTAATAGCGCAATACAGTAGGACCTTGGACATTGTCCAAAAATCAAAGGAGTCGCCATGGACAATTCGCGAGGTCCTACTGTATCTTGATCAGATTATTGATATGCATTATTTTTGTTTTTCACGCCAATACTGACTTAAAACTTGGATTAAACATTCAAGCGATAATCCCAGCGAAGAAAAACCTTGGTCAATAATCTACAAAGGAGATTTTTTTGGCCTATAAAATTTATCTAAAAGACTTTGTTCGTGATTTTAACTAGTGAGCTTTGCTACCATACAGTTGATGTATTATATTAAAACCAAGGAGTCATTTTATTCGCGGCAATAGTGCGTCGAGAATTTATTATTATTATTATGATTAATGAACGGTATGGCAGCAAGAGGACAGATTTTCATAGAATATAAAAAAGTAAAAAAAAAAAAGTGATTTAAAGAAATAAGAGTAGAACGTGTGAGATGATTCAGTAAGGTGTTTTTCTTCGATTGTAGGGATTGAAAATAATGTAAAGGTGGGCGTAGTAGTTAAAGATGGGTGTAAGCTCGTAGTGGGTAGGAGCCAGCCTCGACAATTGGCTCCGGCGAACCGCTGATGGCGCGCGCTTTAGTTGATGCGCGCGCTCTGACTCCCACTCTCTTTCCTTTACCTGCTGCTGCTACTACCACAGCTCTCGAAGACTAGCCGCAACAGTCTCCTGCGGCACATCCATCGATTACCACCAAAGCTCGCCTCCTGCGATATCATGACTCTTTCACTTTTTTTTTTAGTTATCAGTGCAACTCATCGTTCTGTTTTATTGAATTTTTAATAAAAGTGCTTTGTTATGATGATTGGCGGGGGGCTAGCCACGCCGCCGGTCCCGGTAGCCTCGGTCCTCGAGGACGGAGCCCCCCAGCACCCGAGCGCCTCCTCGCCCAACAGTTGTCTCAACAAGGATTACGACGAGCCTGCGTCTGCTACCCGGACAAACAACAACGACGATCAAAACAGCAACAGCAGTCAAAGCAGCAACAACGAGCTAGAGCAGCCTTTAAAGTGCACTGCGACTACCAACAGTCTTCAAGTGGCCAGACCCTGGGAACACCAGAGCCATCGGCAACGTCAACCGAGTACCCTCGAAGGTACTTTCTTCTTTATCCCTTGTACTTTTTTTTAAAGGTGTTTACATTTTATAATTTAATATCCAAAATCAAAGATTAGCATCGTACACTTACACCCCAACAGCTGATGATCTTATCTATATATTGCCGCTTCTTCCTCTTTCTCTTTCATCAACTTTTCAAATACATTTCCCCAATCTAATATATTTATACTTTCACAATTTAAATTTATAATTCAATGATAAATCACTAGTTTGTAAATTAGTTGGTTAAACTGTTTTTGATTGGATTAATCAGCAGGTGATAAACTTGATAGTTAATTACTTAATTTTGAATGCATCTCGGGGTTTTTTTTTCGTTCTGGAATGTGTCAAGTGTTCTCTTTTAAAAGAGTTTTAAGAGGGAAAAAAAAGGTTGTTTTTTAGAACATGCACCTGTGGACTCTGATTCATATTCAAATACACTTTTAACTTCTTTTCAGGTTAAACCATCCGAACGCTCAACCGGGGGAATAATATTACCTTTTTTTTCTTTTTCTTTCACTCGCTTCACTGCTCTAATTCGTATTTATTAGTAGAAAAACATCTTTTTTTTTTTTTTTTCGAAAAGCTCAAAGTTTGAAGTTAAAACTTCGTTTCATCGGTTAAACTTCAATGCGTTTTGCCGACGCTTCGCGCCAGCAACGGCTGCATTATAATTCACTCCGATAGAGGGGCAACTTTTTTATTTTTATTTTATTTGACAACTTAATCGCTTGAATTAGAATAATCGCTTATTTTGATTATTAAAAGTGGGTTAAACTTTGTGATTAAATGAGTTACAATTCAGGAAAGTAAAATACTGTCGTAATTATTATCAATAATATCTGCTAGTATCTATTTATACTAGCCTACTTTTTTGAAATTTATCAATATTTTAATTTAATATAACCAAGTTATTTTAAAATTCGTATATTTACTACAGCCCTTAGATAAAATTTCTACCGTGTCGTAATTGAATTGCATTTAATTATTTAGATGTACCCAGCCGGCTCAGTTATAAACGAAAAAAGCAACAAATAAATATATATTTGGTTTTAAATATTAAAAATGTAAAAGGGTATTTATCTCTTGATTAAAATGATATTGATATAAGATGAAAATAAGAGTTACGGGTGTGAGAAGTAAAAGTAATGTGCAAGACGCCAAGACACACAGTATATGTTGATCCTGTAACTGTATATAATATTAAACCGATTTGAATAAATGTAAAGAAGCAAAAAGTAATTAGCCAGAACAGGGTGAATAATGGAGGAGGGAGAATTGGTAAAAAAAGTTCCCATAAATTAGTGGCTTTAATCGAAGTAGGTTGGAAGAGGTTGGAAGAGGTTGTAAGAGAAGAGGAAAAAAAAGGATTAGGTTCGATAAAGACTTTCAGATAAACGTGTGTTAATTGATGCCGCGGCGCAAACTTTCTCACCAAGTCTACTCTCATGATAAAGAGTGTCCACCTCACAATTGATTCAAGTTGCGGCAGCGAGTCTTAATCTAAAAACACGTCTCTCAATTCCCTTAGCAGGAACAGCAAGAGAAGGAAGATTTAATCGGAGACACGCGAAGAAACAGCAGCATTTCAATTAGGCGCCGATCCCCAATTAGCGACTTATTCCCGAGTCGACCGTTGCTCCTTGTAAGTCTATATCCCAAACTATTCGGCCGTAACTAATTTATCTTTTGTTGTTAAACTCAAAGAAACTCTATATTCTTTTCACGCCTCCTTCTTAAAGAGTAACTTTATATTCTCACTATCATCCTTCTGTTCTCTTCTCTTCTCTTGCTTCTTCTCTGAGTGTGCCGAGATTCCAAACCGAATGAGTCCAAAACAACATTAATCGAGCAATCATGACTGCGTATTCGTCATTCATCCTCTGATCCGTAACTAATTTTTTTTAGCCCCCCTGACTTTGCACCTTTTTTTTACTCGTACTCTTATTTAACTTTTTCCTCCCCATAATAAATAGGTCCAACGCTGTCAAATTGCGCGGGAGCCAATCCGTTTTCGGTACAGCAGCAGGCCACCAACAACAACAACAACAACAACAGCGGTAGTGGAGGAGCGACGAGGCAAAGAATATTGGAACTGTCGCACGGTCTCGGTGCTCTGAGGCACTACAACGACCTGGCCAATCACGTATTATCGCTCAATCAGCAGGGCGCGGTAGTGAGCAAACTTTTGGGTGAGTTTTTCAATTATAATAATATAGTCGCGATAATCGTCCGAGCTCGTAAAATCATAAAATAAAGCTTTACTATGATCGTAAACGAGGTGCGATAAATATGAGCTCGATGATCTCTACTAGGGAGCAAGAAGTGAGAAAGGTGCAGGAAAGAAAAAAGAATGAAAATAAAAAAGGCGCAGACAGGCAGAGGAGCTCGTTAACTTTACGAGCGGCTCGTAAAAATCCCGTAGTTCGACTCTTTTTTTAAACTTGTTAATGTCTTCATCTCACGCTGCTGGTGCTGCTCCTACAGAAAGAGAGAATAATATAATCGTCCTTTCGCCAATTACTTAACGCCCTGTGCCAAGATCAATCTCTTTTAAAACGAGCTTGAGCTGATAATGCTTAACCTGCTTCTGAAGACGCCGACATTTCTCTTAGGCCACTATATCTATATTTTAAATAAACCAACTCAACAAACTTTAAAAGTCTCTTGCACTTTTATGTGCTATGATGATACTGATAATCCAATTTAATGAAGCCCACATTCTCTCTCTCTCTCTTCTCGCCCTTTCAAGCTCACGCGACTTTTAACAGTTTACTCAAACAACTCTAATACCCCCACCACCACCACAACTCTCTCTTAAGTTTTTATGACATTTTATTTGATTCACTTCATTTTTCACTTTTACACCAAGGAGCAATTCATTCTAATATCAAATTTATACCATTTTTACCGCGAATAAAATGACTCCTTGCGATGTTTTATAAGCTGATAACTTTTAGCCATTTCCATTTTTTTTACCGCTGGCTCAATATATAAATAAAGTTACTTTAGAGACATGTAACATGTTACTCAGGGTCGGATTTAACTAAGGGCACACCGGGGCACGTGCCTCAGGGCCTCCACACGATTGAGGCCCCCACAACTCATAAAAAAATTTTTGAAAAAGTTATAACATACAATTTTGTTTTCAAAATTTCTTCTTTAAAAAAAAAAAAAAAAAGTACTGGTTACCCTCAAGCTCTAAACTCCCAAAACCTTGGGCGCCCAAGTTCAACAAAAAAACTGATCGGCTATCACCCAGGCTCTAAACCCCCCAAAACCCTGGGGGCTCGAAGTCAACGAAAAAACTGATCAGCTATCCCCGAAGCTCTAGGCCCCCAAATACCCTGGGCGCCTGAGTTCAACAAAAAAACTGATCGGCTATCCCCCAAGCTCTGAACCCCCAAATACCCTGGGCGTCCGAGTTCAACAAAAAAAACTGATCGGCTATCCCCCAAGCTCTAAGCCCCCCAAAACCCTGGGGGCCCGAAGTCAACGAAAAAACTGATCGGCTATCCCCCAAGCTCTGAACCCCCAAATACCCTGGGCGTCCGAGTTCAACAAAAAAAACTTATTGGCTATCCCCCAAGCTCTGAACCCTCAAATACCCTAGGCGCCCGAGTTCAACAAAAAAAACTTATCGGCTTTCCCCCAAGCTCTGAACCCCTCAAAAATCTTGGGAGCATTTTAGTTAACCTAAGCATGTAATAAATAATTTTCTAACTATACCAAATTACGCTGCACTGGTGCAATTATATCATAAAATTGTAAATCTGAAATTTTTAACTCCAAAATGGCGTGATTGATTAGGAAAACGATATAAGTTTTTACTTATCGTTTAACTCTTTGTTTGCAACATTATCAACAAATTTTTTTTTTAACTATAAATTAAATGCTTTTTGCAAATGAGACACATTTCGAGAAAAGTGTAAAAATTGTCCTTTGTTTATTTTATATACTTTTTTTTATTATTTTGTAATATTTTCAAGTGATGTAAATAAAAGTATACCACAACCTTTTTGAGGAACAAAAAAATAAAAATTAACAACACTTTATTATTGACTTGATATACAAATATAAAGAACGCCTTGTAAAATTATTCCACTCGGTAACCAGAGTTTTGGGAGGTTTAGGGCTGAAGGGATAGCCGATCAGTTTTTCGTTGAACTCGGGCGCCCAGGGTATTTGGGGATTCAGAGCTTGGGGGATAACTGATTAGTTTTTTTGTTGAACTCAGGTGCCCAGGGCGCTTAGGCATGCAAACTATTTTGACATATGTAAAGTCTTTTTTCGGGTCATTTTGTGAAAATTTATGAGTCGGAAACTTCTAAAAATTTCTTAAAATATGCTCTGTTATGAGGTACAAGAATTCCCAATTTTAGCCACCTTGCTAGGGGCCCCCACACCTATGGTGCCCCGGGGCCCTAAAAACTTTAATCCGGCCCTGGACATGTTACTGACCAAAAGTACCCCTACCCCTAAAATCCACCTGGAATCCGGTTACAATTTGACGGCTGGATTAAAAAAAAAAATTTTTTTTTTCATATTGCTTTAAATTAAGTTATTATTCATTTTTGAAAAATTGAACTTGGTTTTTTTTTCCAAATTTTCCAGCTGGATTTTCACTTGGACTTCCAGATTTTAAAACCGGCAAATTGGAACCGAAATCAAGCTGGATTTTAGGGGTAGGGACTTTTCTCTACTGTAACAGTTTAATCGTGGTAAATTTTGTTATTCCGTCCGATGGGGCCTTGATATCGATTTTACATATAGCTCATATGGCATTTTTTGCAATTTTTTGGTTTTTTAGCTAATTTTTCTTTTTTCTTTTTTGTTTGCTTTCAAGGAATAATATTTTTAAGTTCATTTTTGATGAGTTTGACCCTGTGCTAAGAGGATTTCTAAATGCATTTTTTAGGGTTTTTTGGCTTTTTTAAACTTTAATTGTTCAAAAACAACTTTATTAAAACGATGTCTCAGAATATTTTTTCTCAAAAATTCATGAAAAAACAAAAAGAATGCAGGATTACATAATTCTGTACGTGCAATAGGCTTTGAACGGGGATTTTCGGAAAATTAGTTAAAAAACCACAAAAAAATCAAAGTGTCTGAAAAAACTAATTTTCCAAAAATCCCTGTTCAAAGCCTATTGCACGTACGGAATTCGGCAACGTCGCACTCTTTTTATTTTTTCATGAATTTTTGATGATAAATATTCTTAGACACCGTTTTGATAAAGTCGTCCACGTACAATTAAAGTTTGAAAAAGCTAAAAAACCCTAAAAAATGCTTTTAGAAATCCTCTTAGCACAGAGTCAAACTCATCATAAATGAACTTAAAAATATTTTTCCTTAAAAGCAAATAAAAAAACAAAGAGAATGCGAGGTTGCAGAGTTTTGTAAGTGCAGTAGGCTTTGAACAGGAATTTTTTAAAAATTAGCTAAAAGACCAAAAAAGGCCAACATCAAAGGCCCATTGGACAGAATTATTGATGGGTTTATTCATTTATTGATATTAGAGTGTAGCCTCCTTGCCAGTTTAAGATTTCTTGATAAAATAAATTTATTTCGAATATTTGAACATTATTAGTAAAAAAAAAAAAAAAAAAAAAAAGAGTATTTGCGGTTAATTACCGATGTAAAAACTGAAACACTAGTCAAAATGAGCATTAAGATAGGAAAAAGGGGCGAAGGTCTGATTTAGAGGTTAAAATGCGTTTGTAAGTTAATTAGTTGATAATTTAGCGAAAGCTCGCGGGATTGTATTGGTTAGAGCAGTCGCAGCCGAAGGCTCAGCTCAATAAAAGTATGAAGTTAGCGTGATGCAGGAATAAAGGCTCACGCAAGGTCAGAAGGAGAAAAAAAAATTAAATGCTCCGCGGAGCTTCTGTTTTTTTGACCGAGCACGCAAGCATGATCCTCAGAATGGTAATCATCGTCATCATCGTCATCATCCTGATCGCGTGAGAGTGTTTTACCACCATCATCATCATTATTTCTTCTCCTTTAGCTCAAAAATAATCGCGCTTTCAGCCTCTTTTATTTCCCTCGCTTCTTCTTCTTTTCTTCTTCTGCATTTACGTACCTACGTACCCTATTATGGCTCTCCAAATTAATTACCCTGCAGCTAAATTAATTATTAACTCCGCTCTCTGTGAACTCTTACTTCGCTCGACCATTATTACGCCTTTTATACAACCGTTTGCGTCATTTATTCACTCAAAAATTAGCTTTGCGACCAATCACAACTACCTTATAAGTCATTTTATTCGTGGTTAATGTTACTTTCAACTCTGCGGTATTATTACTTCTTTGTATAACTTATATATTTTATTATTACATGTATTCCCTACCCCTAAAATCCAGCTTGAAAACCAGCCGTCATATTGGAACCGAAATCCAGCTGGATAGTCAGCTGGAAATCCAGCTGGATTAAAAAAAAAAAATTTCGTCAATTTTGCTTAAAATTGAGTTATTGTTCATTTTTCAATAATTTCGAAATTTTGAACTTAGTTTTTTTTCAAAATTTTCCAGTTGGATTTCCAGCTGGATTTCTAGCTGGACGAATCCGGCCGGACAAATCCAGCTGGAAAATTAAAAAAAAAACTAAGTTCAATTTTTTCAAAATCATTGAAAAATGAATAATAACTCGATTTTAAGTAATATTAACTAAAATTTTTTTTTTTTTTAATCCAGCTAGTAATCCAGCTGGAAATCCAGCCGTCATATTGGAACCGAAATCCAGCTGGATAGCCAGCTGGAAATCCAGCTGGATTTTAGGGGTAGGGTTGTTATAAACAAACTATCTATCTATCTAGCTAAAATAATATTATGTTAAGCGGTTTTTAAACACTGTACCCGCCCCGTCAATTGTGTCAGTTTTTACATTTTTCTTTGCGCGGCAAATCGATACTTTAATTTATTTTTTCCTGCTAATTTATGGATTTACAATTATAATTCCAAGTTATAGGACGCCATTTTGCCTTAACTTTTTATTACCGAGCTGATTGGTGAAGATGTATTCAAAGCACACCTTAAAGAAAGCTGATTTCAAACCACCGGTACGATGCCAACGATTCAATATAATTATCGAAGGCATTATTATCTTTTATTTTATTTTTTTCGTAAACAAATATAGTAATATACGATATTTAAGAAAAAAAAAAAAATTGTAGTTCAAATGAACTGATAATCAGTTGTCAGCGCATGGAGAGGAACGAAATGGTGTTAATTGTCCTAAAAAAATAATATTGTGATAATAAAAGTCGCGTGAGCTCGGAGGTTAATCGATGTTGTTGTATATAGTGCCTATATAGATATATGTATATGACAGGCACCCTCCGCCCACCGGGTCTGATTGGCGGTAGCAAACCGAAGGTAGCGACGCCCGCCGTTGTATCGAAGATCGAGCAGTACAAAAGGGAAAATCCAACTATTTTCGCGTGGGAGATCCGGGAACGACTCATCTCGGAGGGTAAGTTTTTTATCACTTTTATTTATACTGCTTCTGTGCTCATCGTCCTTCGTTTCAATATTTAAATCCCTTACGCGAGCCTCTAATTTTAATTAATCTAATATTACTTTTTAATCTCTTCAAAAACATGTTTAAACAGTTTGACACACTTTAAGAATATTAAGAACGACGCAACACCTGCTTCTGCCCGAGTGTAATTCAGTGATTATTGGATTATCGCTTCGAATATATCAATTAACAAGTTTTTTTTTCTTTACCCAATTTTCATTCGAAAGTTATTTAAATGTATGCTTACGTCGTTTCGGCTATCAATTTTGAAGGTATGTTTTAAATTACATGTCAATTTTTTTTTTTTTTTTTTTAAACCTTTAATATTAGTAGTTCAAATCTCGTGATCATATGGCAGTTCGGCACTAATTCAAATGGGCTCTTAATTAAATCTTCGATAATCTATAGCGATAATATACATCCGTACTTTTATTTTCTTGGTTAATTTTGAAAAAAAAGTTAAAAGTTAAATGTGTGTTTGAAAATCAAACAGGAGTGTGCAGCAACGCAACGGCGCCATCGGTGAGCAGCATTAACCGAATATTGCGCAACAGAGCCGCCGAGCGGGCGGCGGCCGAGTTCGCCCGGGCCGCCGGATACGGTCTCTACGCCGCCGGTGGGCCCCACCCGTACTTCGCCTCCTCCCAGCAGCAGCAGCAACAACAGCAACAGCAACAACAACAACAGCAACAAGCCCCCCAGCCTCCCCAGCCGACGGGATCCAGCTGGCCGACGGGAGCCGGGCAGGCCGGGCACCCCTGGCTTTACCACCTGCAGCCTCCCGGGGCACTGGCGGCAGCGGCGGCGGCAGCGGCAGCCGCGGCCGCCGCTGGGAGCCCGGAGCACGCGCTCCACGCGGTCGACGCCATCGCTCGCGGCTATCTTCACCCGGCCGCCTCCCTCTCCTCTGGTTAATTTTTTATCTTTTTATTTTTCTATTAATCTAAACAAATAACTTATTCTACCAGAGGGCAGCACTTTTAACGCAGGTCCAGTCATTTGGAGGTTATGTCGACTCCTAGCTGAAGCTTCATGTGGTTTCATTGTTTTTTGAGCTTTATCGATACCTTTGGCGTTTAACTAATTACTCAATTTTTTTTCTCACTCGAGTCGCTCGCTCGTCTTTCATAAGAACGCGTGTCGACTTCGATCTGCAATAAATTTTAAAAAACTGTAAAATCACATTTAAGAAGGCCGCGCGACGTTTAAAACGCAAGCTCCAGTTAAATGCAATCTAGGGTAGGGTGGGGTAATCACACCGGTGGGGTAATGGGACCATGTCTTTTTATTTTTATTATTTTATTATTTTTTTTTTAAACTATGATAAAAAAGAAAATTATTTATGAAAAAAAAAAAGTGTTTTCATAATTTAATAAAAATAAAAATACATGGTCCCATTACCCCACCGGCACAATTACCCCACCCTACCCTAGAGCTTGTGTGTGTAGCAGCTATTGTTTTGAAATTAAGTTGCAGAAAAGGTCTCGATTGGGTTAAAGTCTCTAAGCGGACCAAAGAAATATTAAAACTTCTAGACTTTAACGAGATTAAAATGAAATAAAATGAGTCATGAGTGAAAAAAAAAGAAAAATGAAAATGTATAAATTACAGATGGAACACTCGGGGTCGACGGGGACGATGGGAGTTTGGACGGGTCGGAACAGCCGAAATTTCGTAGAAATCGCACAACATTCAGCCCGGAGCAGTTGGAGGAGCTTGAGAAGGAATTCGAGCGATCGCACTACCCCTGCGTGTCGACGCGGGAGAGACTCGCTTCCAAAACCTCCTTGTCCGAAGCCAGAGTACAGGTACTTCCTCTTCTTCTTGACCTTTGCTTGGGGATTTTTTTTTTAAAAACGCTTGCTTCTTTCAGGTATGGTTCTCCAACAGGCGAGCCAAGTGGCGTCGTCACCAGCGCATGAACCTCCTCAAGCGTTCGCCACCCCACTCCACCCCCTCGCCATCGGTACCGTCCTCGTCCTCGTCCTCGCAGCAAGCCAGACTCGGCAGCGGGGAAAAGAGCGCCTTCAGGCCCGTCCACTACCCCCACCTCCCTCAACCCCCCAAGAAGCCGAGCGCCTTCAGGGCCATTAGCCAGCTGCTCGCGGACGACGACCGCGACGAGGCGCCCCCGCCACCGCGACTCGAGGACGAGCACGCCGCCGCCGCCTCCGACGACGAGGAGATACAGGTCCAGGACGAGGACGACGATAATACCACCTCCTGGAGGAACCCCCGATGGCAGAACGAGCAGCAACCGCTCGAGCTCGTCACCACAAAACATCATCAGCAGCATCATCCCCGACGCTGACGCTTCCTCCTCTTCGCTTAGGTGCATACTTTTATATTCATTCCTATGAGACTGCTTTTTTTTACAACTTCATTCAATTGATCATTGAATTTTTTTTTTTAACTGAGTTTTATCCCGAACGAAAATTTATTTTCTTAACAACTTGTTCTTTCAATAACATCCAGTTATTTACTGTCTAAATAATAATCACCGCTTAACTTTGCTTATGAGCTGATTTTACGATTCGCCACCCAGCGGCAAGATTTTAGTACTTGTATCAAAATTTTACAATATCTCTAACCTAATTCATTTAAAAATTAAATCTTTTGACAAAGTTTGTCAATAAAGTCTACATTCGTTCGGGATATTAGGAAGAAAAATGATAAAACTGTACTGCGGTCATAGTTCCATAATGTTCAATCTATTCGATAAAACCACGGTGACAAGGGATCGGGAACTCATTTTAAATTGGACAAACTGGGATTAATTTCAGTTAATCTCAATTTTAATGAATTAATCTTGATTTTTTTTACAAATTTTACAGATAAATAACTGAGTTAATTATTGAGACTTACCTGATTCCTTGCACAGCGAGTAATACTGAATATTAAAAAAAAAAAAAAACGAGGAGGAGAAATGTGAATGTGTTAGTATAAAACATAAAGTTAGTGAAAATAAGAGCTTCGTACAAAGAAAAAAGTAAGAACTGCTAATGAACTATATGATGTGTATAATGTCTTGCAGGATAACCAAAGACACACACGTCGATTAGTAATAATAATCATAATAATCGAGCAAAAACTAGTCCTAATAAAAGTAGTTAGGTAGAAGATTTTAATAATAATAATAGTTTTAAATGAATGATTAAGTGCACACAGGGTATGTAAGTTTTTTTTTACCTTCTGATGATAATGATGATAATAATAGTTTTTCTATAAAAGCCACCACCACAAGTGTCAAAGTGGTGCACTTCGAAAACGAAGAATAAAAATAAAGAGAGAACAATAAAAAAAGTAAAGACGATAAAAAGAGAAAAATGGAGTGATTTATTTGAATAATCCCTCCTCCTCCTTCTCCCTCGGGACCCAAAGTAAAATTTTCACACCAATTTGGTCTTGAATACCTGCCTGCCGTGTTGGCTTGATTTAATTTAATTTCAGCAGTAAAAGGCAGCAGCGATGTCAGCGGCGGCAGACTCGAAGGGTAAAAAAAGGCAAAAAAAGGCAAAAGAGAGAGAAATCGAGGGATGAGGTAAACAAGGAGAAGAGCCTGATTATTTTTGGAGCTCGTTTTGGGTTTGTTTTTCGAGGTCTCGATTAAGAGAGTGAGCCTGGGAACTGGTTTTTCTGAGGACTGGGATACAACCGGAGCCCTCTTTATTTGTCACAGCAGCTTACACGAAGAGAAAGATTAAAAGCAGGTACTAATTTCGCACGCAACTCCAGTACGCATGCGCTATAGATCGTTTATAAAATTTACTTCCCAATGATCTATTGCGCCTGCGCATCTAGAGCGCACGAGCGCAGATATTGGACTGGTTACCAGTAGCCTTCTCGTTTTATGGTCCAAGTCAGAGCGCGAGACAATTTAACTGCAGCAGGTTTTATTTACGAGCTGCAAGCAGTGCAAGCAGCTTTGGTTCGGCTGCCGGTAACAATAACTATAAGTCTTGTCTCGAAGCAGCACACCGGAGAACAAGAACAAGAAGAAGAAGAAGAAGATAAAGCTGAGAACTTAAGCAAAGCGCGCGTGATGTACACCGACAGCTTAGATATCCCGCTCGTGCAACCTCGCTACGTACAACTCCAGTTCAGCAGCTTCTCTTCTCTTATCTTATACTCTCTTCGACGCGCATACCTAGCTTCTGATACTCTTTTTATTCCCTGTCTTGAACCGATTCATTTATACCCATTTTAGCTTTTTAAATCTCACCTTTAACTGAACCGACAAGTCATCAAATAGTCAAATTTAAATAATATTTTTATAGTCGCGACCCGGAAGCCCCTAAAAGTATCAGCGTAAGTATCTAAAAAAAAAGTTTGTGTGTAGTTTTTTTTTTCTTCTATCGATTTTGGAAGGCTTGGCGAGACACATTTAGGTGGTGCGTATTTGAAAAAAAAGGGTCAAGCCTTATTGAACCAAATAGCCTAAAAAAAAAGTTGAAAAAATTTTCAAATGTCTCAGAGAAGACTGTAAAAAGCCAATAATTATCCAAGAAAAGATTAACTGGGATAATAAACTGTTAAATAATAGTCAAAAAAGATAAATTTGATTGGTCATTTTAGCGGAAGACAAGGTCAGGGGTATGAGAAGTTGTAAAATAATCCGACGGTCAAGGTTCAGTAGTGACAGGGCAGCTTCTAATCTTGATTGTTTTCACACCTATTTCGTGTCAGTCTGAGGTTTAACATCCGCTTTAACGTTCTTTATTCCCTACATGTGGTAGCGGTGGACTGGCGGTGGTCATCTAAACCACGTTCAACCTTTTTTTATATTCTCACCTCCTCTTTCACACCAGAATCATGGTGCTTAAATAATCCCTTCTGATACTCGATCCCTTCTTCAATTTTTCGATATTTCGACTACTTTTTTTTTGGTCTATGCTTCATCCTCCTTCTCCCTAATATTTTTTCTTTTTTTTTTTTTTTTTTTTTTTTTTTATATCCTACTGATAGGCCGATTTAAAGCCATGCAGGCTCATCTAATTTGAGTTTTAGATTTTCACAGTTTACAAAACGTTTTTTAAAATTCGTTACATGTTTCAACATACAATGTCATCTTCAGACGAGAAAGATACTTACAAACTTAACCAGGCAATTTGCCTTATTATATACGGTACTAACTACTTAAAGTGAATAGATTATAAGGAGTGGGGAGTCATTCAAGTCCAGCTGATCATTTAAAAGTAAATTTTTATTTCTCAAACGGTTTTTTTCCAAGGTTTCAAATAAATTTAATTTTTCAGATTTATCTTGTATATGTACAATTTTTTTTTCATTATTAAATTTTCCCAATCTTCTTTGTTTGTTCACCATAAAACACTTAATACTGTAATATTTAAAATTATGATCAGGTTTTTTCATAGGATAAGATTTTTGAAGAGCCAACTTTTATAATTTTTAATTCAAAATTCTTTCAACCAATTCAACTTCATATCCATTATTAATGGCTATTTGTTTTATAATGTTCAATTCTATATCAAAACTAACAGAAGACATAGGAATGCTTATCAATCTATGAATATAGCAATTAAGTGATAGTAGTTTATGCGAAATCGGGTGGGCAGAAGAATTATTTATAATTGTATCTGCATGTGAAGGTTTATGATAAATACTAAATCCAAGTTTATTGTCAAATTCCGTAATTAATAAATCCAAAAATAGTAAACTATTATTGTTCTCCTGTTCTAAAGTGAATTTTATATTATCATTCAATTTATTAATATCATTAAATAATTGTTTGAGTTGTGAGTTGTCTATCTGTATCAGTAAAGCATGTTAAAATATCATCCACATATCGATACCAAAATTTAAACAAATGAATATATATATGTTTTTCTATTAGTTTATCAATAAAATCCATGTATATTTCAGACAAAAGAGGGCTTAATGGGCAACCCATGATCAAATCATCCTTCACTGAAAAAATCTGACCATTAAATTCAAAATAATTTTGCTTTAAACAAATTTCCAAAACCTCCAAAATTTCTTCGTGTGTGCTACTACTATGAATCTTACGATTATACAATAACTTTGAAACTACATCAATGACTTATTTCGTATTAGACTCGGAAATAATTAACTACGTATGGTATAAAAACATCTTTAATTTTTTAAACTAATGAAGTGAAATTGGTGCTTGCTTTCAAAATATTAATAAGTTTATAGATATGAGAAAGCACTGGTCGAATAGGATAATTATCTTTATGTAGTTTAATTAAAGAATATAATCTAGGTGTTTGTGGATTCATAGAAAGTAATTGAAATTTTTGAAAACTATTAAAAATATCGGGTTCTTATAATTTGGGCATCCCTGATTTAATTGTTGATATATATAGTTTGAAGAAGAAGAAGAAGAAGGTAAGTCAGACAGAACAGAAGTTTGTCGGTAAGAATTAGTCAGATAAAAGATTGTGCGCTTCCCGCTGTTTCGAACACACTAGAGTGACTCGGCAGAAAGCTGCTGTAATCGATTTATTCTTCTCTACAGGATCGAAAATTGATGTCGGCAATAAGTCTTTAGGATGAAAAAAAGGGGCGCTCTCTCGCGGAGGTAAAGGAGGAGGATCGTGAGTAGAATAAGAATATTGGGAGTCTAGTTAACACCCGCTTTGAGAAGAGAGAAATTTAATACGCGCGGAGAGACCGGTTCGACGACCTGGACGCGTCAACTCTTTCCTGATCTTCCCCGACAGCTTAGCCTACCGGGCTTTAGCTGCTTCGGTCGAACAAATATCAAATATTTCGGAGAATATTACTCCTCCTCCTCACCAGCTCCTCGAAGAGCCCTGACGATTTTTATCTTACTCCCCCATTTATTATACCCCCCAACCAAATTCGTATGCGTCTCCTGTACTCTAACCTCTACCCCTTTTTCTTCCCACATTTTTCAACCATATTTTTATCCGCGCTTCTTCAAGACTCATTTTATACTTGCCCAAACTCACTTTTTATTCATTTTCATTATTATCAACACTTATGAGCCCACCATTGGAATTCATTAAATTTAACTTACTTAATCTATGAGAGTATACCCGCGCATTAATCTCACTACAGCTTTGTGATTTTAACTTTTTAAAATTTGTTATACCTTATAAAATAATAAATAAAGTTAAGGTTTAGAGACGTTTTTTTATTGGCCAAAAGTACCCATCAATAGTTACTTTATTAGTGGAAATACATGATGTTTTACAAATTTACTCGACGCTCCAATTAATTTATGGATTTATTAGCATAAACTTAAATTAATCAACTTTTATCAAGGATTTCATATCAAAGATTGTAAAACTTAAAACAACGGCTTAAATATTACTGCAGCGGTTCTGTAATCGCTCATATATTTGAAAGGATGTTAAAGGGTCGCATTTTAAAGCTGAATTATGAATTCAAAAGCTTTAACTTAAAATCCAAAAATATTGATAAATTAATATAAATATAATCAATCGAAGAGAATCGTAAGCAAACGAACAACAAATAAAAGTTGCTTTGTTAAACTTACGAGGAAGAAAATAATAATCAGTGCTGCATGGTCTCAGACGTAAGCACGCGAAAATTGTAAAAAGAAACATGTTCTTGGAAAAGCAACTCATAAACGAGGGCTAATAGTAGTTTCTCGACAAATCTCAGGAGCCGATAATTACGAAAATATGTAACGCTACCTCGGCAATATAATCGATCCACGTCCGGCGCTTAATTCTTATTATTATATAATAATAATAATAATGGTCATATAGACGTCTGGTTATGATGATAATGACGATTCGCCCGAAGCAAGTCACGTAGGTATACGTACCTACGTACAGTACATAATGCATTAAAACAAGTAAATAAATCAGCTTCCCATCGATAAGTGGCGCATCCGCGAAAGCTAGATGACCGTAATTACCCTCTCGTATCGTTATTACGATTATGTTGACGCTTCACGAAAAACTTTTGAGCTGCAGTTGCGTGCCGCAGACCGGGTATATAGCTTCGTAATTATTGTCACGCCATCCTTCCGGCGACGGCCTTGGCTCCGGCTCACTTCCTCCTGACGACAGCTGTTTTTTTTTTTTTTTTATTCATCCTCATTTTCCCGCAATTTAAAGACCCTTTTAACATATGCGCACCATTGTTTCCTAAAAAACAATTGAACGCTTTGAACTCGAGTCGGTAAGGTAGAAAGTCACCTTGCCCGCCGCCGGTAACGTTGAGTTTTCTCTTACCGACAGTCGGTATTCGGCGAGGTCTGGTAGCGGCGGACGCGTTCGGGGGCGCCACTCGACGGCTCTTTGAGTTTTAGCTGACTCGGATCGATCGCGCTTGATGGGGTTTCAACTTTCAACTCGCTTGCTTTCTCGCTCGCGTGCAGCTATGCCCGAGGGTAAATACCAGTACGTGCCGCTACCTAATATCTTTACAAACTTTACAACTCTTTTTTTCTTTTTTTTCTTCTCTCTCTTCTAATCCCATCAATATTGCACTGTTTTAATTCAAAGCGCGTGCTATTGAGATTTAGTTTGTTTAAAACTAAGAGCAAAGTTAAATAAATAATTGAAGTTTATTTACAAAAAAACGTAATAACGATAAAAGCAGTAAAATAAGTAATTTATGATAAAATTGTACGAGATATAATAATCCTCGTCCAATAAGGTAAAATTACGTTTGTACACACAGAGTAATCGCGATGAGGTGATGAATGACGATGACAGAAATGGAGAAGTAATTACGCGGTATATGGAGAAGAAGTTTATAGGTAGGTGGAAGGAAGACGTCAGAGAGAGAGAGATCGACAAGTTGGAATTTGTGAAACTTTAGCCGATAAACCACGTGCGAACAACCTTACGTCACGAGCCGCTGATTTTCGGACTGGCGTGTGTACGAGAGATTATTATTTTTTTTAAAAATAACAACAGCTTTTATATATATCTGTTGGTTTTTGGACACCGGACGAATTAAAAAAAAATCACTTTGTCTGGATAAAAAAGCGATAAAAGTATAATTGGATTAAGGAAGGACCGCGGTGAACATAAAACAAAGTAATTGATAATAATCGAGAAAGGTATTGTCCCACAAAAAGTAAAAGTTTCTAGCGCAGGTGTCGGTCCAAGGTCATTCGAATTCCCCTCCTCCTCCTGCTCCTCCTCTGGAATTCACGAATCCGCGATATTGAAGAGTCTCGCGTCTCAGTTGGTCGGCAGCGGCAAGCTCGTAGAGTGAGTAATAATATAAAATCGCTTATCTGCCTGCCTCGGCTAATTGTGATGTTTTACTCGAGCTGGGGGAGTTAGTCTGGTAACATGCCGCAGAGAGAGAAGATCGAGGACGACGACGAGGAGGCAGCCGCGGTCGACTACGAGTGGCACCAGTTCGAGAAAGCCATGCGCGAGGCCAACTCCCGTAGAAGAGCTTACTACCCGCGAGCGGGACTCCTCTTCCTCACCGTGCCCTTCCTCCTCCTCGTCCTGATCCTGCTGTGCCTGGGACTGGCGGCGGGGAGGACCAAGACCGGAAGCTACAACGGGACCGACTCCCTGTCCGAGGACTACTCCGTCGACTACAACGAGACGCTTCTGGCGAACAATCCCTCTACCGAGGAGACCAAGGCGGTGGTGCCGCCGCTCCAGGGTTCGATAATCGAGGTGCCGGTGTGCCCCGGTAACATGAAGAGGATCCACGGGAAGTGCAGGAAGGTCATCAAGGTCACAAATTCCGCGCATTGACTATTCAAGCGAGAGCCGATGTTACTGAGCGTTACCGGTGCGTCCGTGAGTTTGATCGAGCTCTTCGATGTTGTGGTGCCACCAAACAAGAAAAAAAGTTAGTTTTTTTTTTTTTTTTTTTTTTATCCTCATTCCAAATACCGGTAAGTAAGCCGAACGAAAGGCTTGTTTACCTTTTAATGACCAACACGTGACCGCGACGGGTTTTTAATATAAAATATATGATTTACAATTAAATGGCTTTTTTTTACATTTGGAGGTATTAAGTTTAAATGAAGGTGAATCATTGTTAAATAAGCGATAGATTCAAAGCAATAAGTTAAATTGACCGAGGTATGACGGCCTGTTTATCAAATTCCAGATATAACTTATCTACGACCGGGCGGCTTTCAACTTACCTTTTATCTCTGCTTTTTTCTTGATTATGATCTATGCTACCGATACGATTGAAATACTTTTTTATTGAGACAATCGCCTGCGTCAGTTGTATTATTGCCTGTACTTTTGGTCAATAAAACCTACACTTTATTTATTTGGTAAATAAAGCTTTGTGCAGATCAATAATCAATGTGAGGAAGAGCCTGATCCCACCAGTTGGGAGAAAAGTTAAAATTTATTCAATATTATTTATCGGAGTCTCGTAACTTCATTTAAATAGCTCTTCTTCGAAAACTTATGAGTCAGCTCTTCCTCTTATTTTGAATGAACCTGCTTAGCGAATAAAGTGACGCAGGAGTTATGGGAAAACCCTAAATTTAACCTTTTTTTCATAACAATCTGTTGGTAAAGTAACCTACGTCACGCCGTAATTTTTTAAAATCACACATTCTTCTATTTATTTTAAATTTTAAACCTTGGAGTTTTAAAAACTAAAAACTAAATTATTACTCTTTAAAACATTAGAATAGATATTGAAAGTGTTACGTATGAATAATTATTTGGTGACTCTTACTAACTTTAAAAAAGATGAAGTATGATTATTTATTGGGTAAATAAAGTTTACGAAAATGATGAAATTGTATGTTACAGAAAGTAAAAAAGAAGGAGGAGAGAAAGAAAAAGAGCAGCAGCATAATAATAAAATAGAGGAACTGAAGCGCAATGCATCATCATCATCATCATCATCATCATATTCCCCTAAACCAAATTGCACGAAAGTACTGCAACTCGCGCCAGCGTTTATCATCCTCATCGTTTTACTACTACTACTACTACTATTAAACGATTCTAGTTTTTAAATTTATATCTGTATAAATAGTGTTTTTATGTGTGTATTTTTTTTTCTATAAGCCGCGTATATTGTTAATAAATACATTTTTTTAAAAATCAAGTTTATCAATTTATTTGTCCCATAGCGTATACGTAACAGTGTAGCTGGGAGCCTTTGTTCTCTCTCCCTCGAAATCACGATTAACGTCTGACCCACTTCGCCCCTTACGCCTTTTTTTTTTTTCTTCCCTTCTCTCTTTTCTCTGCACCCGTGCTGATTAAAACTACAACTAATGCTTTTTTTTTTTTTTTTAAACTACTTATTTACAGAGTCAATAATAGTCAAATTATGGATTTTGGAGCAACAAGTTTGGGCTTGTCTTTTATACGATAAAAACCACTTAAACTCAAATTAAATAGTTATAATCCCGCGATATTAGTTATCTTTTATCACCAACTACAACAATATAGATGATTGATTTATTTTTAAAATACTTTAAGTGCTAATTAGATAAGCTTTTAATCCATTAAGTTATTCAACAGGCTTATCTGAGCTCCTAAATCGCTCAATTTTAAGAGCTTAAACACACCAAGGTGCGCGCAGTTCTAATTCTTTGAACAAACAACATTCAACAACACACTTTTCTCTTATAATTACCATCTTTTTTTTTTATCAAATCTTGGAATTTTGATTTTAGTGAGCCAAATAAATCATAAATGTAACAGTTTACTAAGCTGCTGTAGTTTCATTACCGAGCATTACTATAAAATCAATGCGTGGTGAGTAATAGCATTACATCATTATTTACCCAGTTGAAAGCTCTTTACTTGGACATGAGCCTTATCAAGATGTGATGTAGCTTTATATTAAAAAAAAAAAAAAAAGCGTGTTTGAAAGGTAAGTGCGGTAGGCAAAGAAGCAAAGGAAGGAAATAAGCGCTATTGAAGTTTAACTTTTAGTTTTATTCGACCGAAGCTCTAATTCATTGGACCGTCAGAACTTTTCTCCTCGAAACATTTTTCTCCTTCTTTTTAGAATAAGTAAGCTTTTTCGAAATTACGGGACAGCTTAAACTTTGATAGCTCCCGGCCGGCCGCTTTTATAAAATCGCTCAATCAAATCCGAGAAAAGTTTTTTTCATTCCGGGTAACAAGCTATCATCTTAAATAAGCCATTACAGCGTCGTTCGTCAATCAAAACTGTCGCCGAAACCCATTAATCGATAAGAGCTGCATGTAAGTAGGCTCGAGGCTCCTTAACTTTTCTTTGACTTTTCGATTTAGTGCTTTTAAAACAAACAATTTTTATCTTTCAAATTAGGTTCTTAAGAACTAATATCGAGATTAAACGCGGATGGTGTGAAGCGAGCTGCACGCTTATGCGCAGGAGCTTCGGCTCGATGCCTAAGAATTGTCAAGGTGCGCGCGTCACATTACCATATTATTTGAATTTTTTTTTTTTTTTTTAAATTACCTTGTCCCTTGTTCAAATGATAATTTACTTTTATTGCCATCGTCCACGAGGTTTTTTATCATTTCCATCTCAAACTGGTCAATCCCTACTTGATTTTGGAACCCCCCTCGTACGGAGGCAATCCCGTATTTATACCTACAGAAAGATCAGCTTCGCGCGATTAAATAAATTGAATGTCGATGTGGTAAAATTTGAAAAAAAATCTCTCATCAGTGTAATAGTGCGATTATCCACCGCTAGGTGCTTTCTGAATCTCTATTAGCGTGCGGCGTGGCTAAAAGTGTTAGGGTTGTTTAAAAAAAAAAAAAAAGCTTTCATCAATTATTAGATGTTTCCTTGAAGTTGATCGTTAAACTAAAAGGACTTGGTATGTTTTAGAAAATGATCCATAGAGCCTATTGACCATTTGGGAGATATTTAAAAGCACTTATTCTGGATTGTCATTGGCGTACGTACTGTGGTATGGAAAAAGTAAAAAGTACTAGGTTAGGGTAAGTTGTACAGAGAGCAATTGGAAAAAAAAGGAGTCTCCTCCAACTTTGGCAATACGCACGCACGGAGTAGTAGGGAGTTTGCGCAGTGAGGGCCTGTCGGGCACCTACCTACCTGTAAACGACGGGGCGCCGCGGCGGTCGGAGGGACGCTTCCATCGAGCTCTTCTCTCAGTTTTCGGCTTGCGATACACCAATATGAGTTGTTACGATAAACACATACAACGAGTCATTCCGTTGTTCTGAGGAGTGCTAAGTGTAACTTTGTTCACTAAGTGCGGGGACTTTATCACGCTTTGCCAATAAGTCAGTAGTAAGGCTCGCGCTCCGGTCAGACGAGCTTACCTCATCTCCGCTTATCCCATCGTAAGTATCGTAACTAGCCTATTTCCTTAAATTTTAAAATATATAAGCTTTTTAAAGGCATTTTTAAGCGAGTGCCCAAGAGAGAGAGAGGCTTTATTGCTTCTTCTCCTCCTCCCCCTTCCCTCCCTACTACTACTCCTGCTGCTGCTGCTGCACCTATTGATTCGGCAGGAGCCAGGAGGAGCAGCAGGACTGGGACTGGGACTGGCTTTATTTTGAAGGCTGATGCGTTGGTGCTTGATTAGACATCAAACTTTAGCCTCGTGTAATTAAGGACTCTCGCTCCAACCAACTTTTTCTTTTTTTTTTCTTTTTTTTTCATAAATAATGCTTCGAGGATTTAAGAAGTGGGATCGATTTAAACCGAGTTTTTAGAGGTGGCTTGCTAAGAGTGTGTGTGCATTGTACTCCTGCTTTCTCAAGAGCGAGAGGTGCCTTTCTTTTTTATCATCTTCTTTCTTTGGAGGCTCCGAGCTCTTTGTTGTTTTTTGGGGAATCCACTTGTTCTTTTTACTCGGGCTAAAGATTATTTTTGATTTTTTTTTAAAGTTTTAAAAAAGTAGGGAAAAAACAATGAGTCCTCATCAGCGGGAGAGCCAATCGATGCCGCCAGGACGATTTGCGTCCGGCGGAAATCCGCCCTGTCGTACCGCTGACTCAAGCGGTAATCATTCGATGACTTCAAAAAATGATGGATCGTCGAATTTTTTGAAATGACTAATGGATTATGGCTAATTGATCAAAATAATATTTAATGCGAACTTTGACCCACTTATTAGGGCCGAGTGTCAATCAAAAGAAAGAAAAAAATGTTTTAGTGGTTTAGTGCTTTAGGGTTTAGGTTTGGAATGCATATTAGTTGGTGATCGGATTCGAGGGCAAAGTTGTTAGGTACGTCTTGTTGAAGCCATTTATCAGCCAAGCGTGCGTGATCACAGTATTAAACTTTTATAAATTTGAATAAATTATAAAAGTTATTAGAGCTCTCGTTGTTATTGAGTTACAGGTGAGCGATGTTCGTTAGAAAAAGCTGCCGTTGCAGGCGAAGGATAAACCAGATGCTTTAAAAGCCTCAAAGCCCAAAGCTTTGATCCAAAGAGATATGCTTCGAATCTGGGGACTCGTGGCCGTTGTCCTCCTCATACGAGGTAAGTTGTTCGTTTGTGTCAGCTTTGAAAAAAAAAAAAAAAAAAAAAAAAAAAAAATTAATAAAAAAAAAAAAAAGAAACGACGGGAGTTAGCTGGGAAGAGTGGTGGACCTACGATGGTATATCGGGTCCGGCGTTCTGGGGTCTGATCAATCCGGAGTGGTCGCTGTGCAACAAGGGCCGAAGACAGTCCCCGGTAAACCTCGAGCCGCAGCGTCTGCTGTTCGACCCGAATTTGCAGGCCCTTCACCTGGACAAGCACAAGGTGAGCGGTTCGCTGAGCAACACCGGCCACAGCGTCGTATTCACGGTAGACAACCAGGACACGAGGCAGCCCGTAAACATATCCGGAGGTCCTCTCAGCTACAGATACCAGTTTCACGAGATACACCTGCACTACGGACTCGTCGACAGCCTCGGCAGCGAGCACACCGTCGACGGACACAGCTTCCCGGCCGAGGTCTCTTTTACCTATTTTATACTATACATCATTTTTAACATTTTTTTTAAAAACTCACAACTGTGACATTGATCATAATATATCTTTTGACCTTGAAAACTCGAGTTTTTTATTTATTAAATAAATCAATTATCGTGGCAAGATGAATCTTGGATCTTAATTAAATCTGAGGGCTTAGTCCAAATATAATATTGTCACTCAGAGTTATAAGTTTTGATGGACTTAGACTGGGGGGCTCGAGTAAAGCTATGATATATGATGTTACAGATCCAGATATTTGGTTTCAACTCTCACCTGTACAACAACTTTTCGGACGCGCTGAACCGAGCCCAGGGCATCGTCGCTGTGTCTCTGCTCTTGCAGGTACGTGACTGATCAATCATCTCTTTAATCTCTTATCTTTGGTTTTAATCGACACGTACCTTGTTGCAGGTCGGGGATCTTTCGAACCCCGAGGTGAGACTCTTCACCGAGCACCTAGACAAAATCATGTTCGGAGGTAAGTACTCTTTTTTTTTTTTTTTTTCTTTTTTTTTATCACCATATTAATGCACTTACCGTTTTAGGTCAGTCGATGGAGATCAAGAGATTTGGGGTTAGGGATCTTCTGCCGGACACGACGCACTACATGACCTATGACGGATCTACCACTATGCCCGCCTGCCACGAGACCACTACCTGGATCATCCTAAACAAGCCCATCTACATAACCAAGCAGCAGGTCTCTTCTTTTTTCTTTTTTTTTTTACTTTTTTTACCTTGTTTTACTATTTTCATTCTAAAATCTTCGTTAATTTTAATATTTCATAATTACCTACGCTTTTTTTTTTCATTTTTTCTACCTGCTTTTTTACTTAATGTACCAAGCTATGGTTCACTAATTAAAAGAAATATTTTAATTAACATTATGTTGAGTACTTTGAATAATGAACAAGTTACAGGAATAACTAATAATATGTATTATGTCACGATGACTTATTTAATTAAAATTTTTTTTTTTGATTACGTGTAATATTTTTTTTTTTTAACAAACAAACTTCAAGTACAAGAAATAACAATCAGAATTTAAAAATTTTTAAATTATAAAAGTTACACTCATTACTATCATATATCAATTAATTAAACCGAGTTTATGTATTTAATTTACGGCTATATTGTATGCTAAAGAAACGTAAAATCTCCAACAACAATAAATAATAAATAAGAATGGATATAAAGGTTACTAGATGAGTTTAATATGTTTAGTTTTTTTTTCTTTTTTTTTTTTTTTATGTGATACTTGGAATATTTGTCTTATAGTCTACAATTTTCTACGAATAAAGCTACAAAGGAGATTTTTTAGGCCAATTAAATTTATCTAATAGACTTTATTCATGATTTCAACTTTTTTAGATTGGAAGAAAAAAAACTTGGCTGTCAGTCCTTTGATACGTGAAGTAGAAAAAATATTAATCGACACACTATTACCGCGAATAAAATGACTCAAAGTATTCAACTTATAAAAACCTTGCAGGGTCTTATTATTCGTGGTAATAGTGTGTCGATTAATATATAAGCTAATTTATAAAAAAAGTTAAAATGGTAAATAAAGTGGTTAAGATAAATTTGAGTAAGCTCATTGTAGCTTTGTTCGTGGCAAATATTGGGCAGATTTTGGGGAAGTGAGTTGTTTTTCTTAGTTGTACAAAAAAAATGAATTGAAAGTACTTCGGATAAGAACAAAGGCGTGAAACGTTGATTGTTTCAGTTGCACGGACTGAGGGATCTGAAGCAGGGCGACAAGCGTCATCCGAAGGCGCCCCTGGGCAACAACTTCCGGCCGCCCCAGCCCCTTCACCATCGTCCGGTCAGGACGAACATAGACTTCAACAGCCTTGAGGTTTTTTTTTTTTTTTTTAAATCTTCTAATTCCAAAATAAAATCACCGCTACCCACTTGAATATACGCTCCAAAGAGTAAAATCCAATTTAAATGTTAATGCAGCCTCCCGGTCACAGCTGATCGTATAACCTGCGTTTTTTTTTTTTTTTTTCTTAAATTAAAGCCACGATTGTTGAATTAAAACTCACTTGTCCCCATTAGTCATTTGAATATGCTAATTTTGATAATAGTCGCCAGCGAAAAGATTAAAAAATGATTGATGCAATTGAAGGTTGATTAAAGGTCCCAACCGCTCATATACATATCTTCTTCTATCTCTATCAATTCCGGAGCCATTCTACTTGAATTATGTAAATTAATCCCTCTTTTTTTTTATTTCCAATAAAAAAGTGCAGTGTAATTTATTATCTGCTCTTTCTCTTTAAGATGCTGGAAAATTTAAATCCTCGGCTGAATAATTAAAAATTCAAAACTCCATTTGCAAAGTTATACTTTTATTGTTTTCAGCACCAAGGCCCGAAAAATTGTCCGACCATGAACCGCGACCTCTACTACAAAGGTAAGTCTTATTTATTAAATATTCTTAATTTTTATTTGATCATATTTTTAATTGTTACAGCCAACAGTTGGACATAAAGGGTAGCTTTGGGTGGAGAAACCCTACAAACGGCTTGGATCCAATAACTCGACGACAACAAAGCTTTCTGTATAGAAATCATGATAATATTATTATAAAAACATAACTATATAACATATCAAAAAGATGATGACACATAGACACACGCGACGCGAAGCTACTATTACTAAAAATACATATGTATAACTAGCATAAAATTAGCTTTTAAGTTATTACTTATGTACGATTGATACGATATTGCGCGTTATTATTGTACCATAAGAACTTGCTAAAGTGCGGTGTTCAAATTAATAATATACATATAACTATAACTGTTGTAAATTTTAATTGATAATCATTATAAAAAAAGCTAAATAGCTTATTATTAATAATACGCATATACGAAAAAAAAGAGCGCTCGACTCTCTACGTCACCTACACCTCCCCAGAGTCCCTTTTTTATACTATCGACTATGTTTTACAACAATTGTTTGAATCAACAATGTTTTACACGAATAGCTCATTTATAAAAAGTAAAAGTTAAAAAAACCAAAATAAAGGGAGATTGGATTATTGTTGATTGCCAATAGTTTAGCTAATTCAATGTATGTACGAGTTGTTAGCAAGCGAGCGAGCGAGTAGGTAGACAATCTATCTAAAGACTATTTAAATTCGAGTGTCGTATTATAACTTAATTTTCTCGGCCTCGCTAACTTGGAAGAAGGAAGAAGAAGAAGAAGAAGAAGAAGGATCGATATATACAGTTGTAGACATCGATAAATTTATACTATATTCTTGTAATAAAAACTTTTAAAAAATCACTACGACTTTTTTTAATTTTTTTAAATCAAGCCTTTTTAGGTTTTTTAAATTGAAGTTTACAGCCTGTTGGCGGGGAATAATGAAAATATCATCGTTAATAGGGTGGGGTAAAAAGCCGCGGCGTCAGCAGGTGGCGGAAGAGGACTGAGGAGTCACTGATCGGTCAAGTGGCGGATTCGAGAGCTTCTTCTTCTTCTCAGGTATATCCACCAGGTGGCAGCACCCTCGAGCCCTCTAGCCTCGCTGCGGCAAATCTGCGCGAGGCGGACACTCGGCAGTTGTACAAGCGACACCCCCCGAGCAGCACTCTAAAGCTTCAATAATCATCTCATCTTGATCCTTTTTTCTTTTGGGATTTTACATTATTTAAATTGTGTTGTTTATGACGTACAAGTAGTACGAGGACGCACTGGTTCGCAAGACCGATATGGATACTTGGGCCTCTATATTCTGTCGACTTCATTTAAACGAACAAGAAACGAGCTCCAAACACGACTGGCCAGAGGGTGAGTGCGCTTTTATTTATTTGTGTGTGTTTTTATGCTTTGCGCGACTTATCACCGAGTACGAAGGGCCATTCCAAAGAGCTTTAACAAGTAACTTTCAATAAACTTTTGATAAGTTAAGATGAGTTTATGTTAATGAGCATATTAATAAATATAAAAAAGCACGCACAAATGAGTTGTTAGAGATGCAGGGTTAGCGATCGATCGCTACGCGGGTGGAAAGGGGGAGCGGGTGGCCAGCCTGGCGTACCTCTGCTCTACGGGCGCGATAAATCAAAATAAATTGGGTTTTAGCCCAACCGCTAGCCTATCCGCGCGAACATGACTTTAAGCATTTTCTTCAATCTCGACGCTTTCAGGTTGAAAAAGAATAAATAAATAAAAACCGGATGTCGGAGCAGACGACACCCCAGCAGGGTAGATGAGCTGGCCGCCTTTGTGGCTTTCGTGGCTCTTGGTAGCCGCCTCTTGGTGTCCTTCGGCCCTCGCCGACTGTCCGGAGTCGTGTCGGTGCCGATGGACCTCGGGCAAGAAATCCGCCCTCTGCCCGGACGCGGCCCTGAGCCACTTGCCGGGCATCCTCGACCCGGACACCCAGGTCATAGAGCTCTCGGGGAACCGCATACCCGAGCTCGCCTCCAGGGCCTTCAAGAGGGCGAACTTGCTCAACCTCCAGAGGGTCTTCATGAGGTCGGCTGGCCTGGAGCGCATCCACAGGGACGCCTTCGAGGACATGGGGATCCTGGTCGAGCTGGACCTGTCGGACAACCGGCTGTCCACCCTGGACGAGGGCACCTTCGTACACAACGAGCGTCTCAAGCTCCTGGTGCTCAGTGGTAATCCCCTGGGGGTGCTCAGGGACAACCAGTTTCCGAATTTGCCCCACCTGAAGACCCTGGAGTTGCAGCGGTGCAGTTTGAGGGAGATTAACAGGCTGGCCTTCCACAGGCTCGCGGCCCTGGAAACTCTTAGGTGAGTTTTTTTTAAATCTTCTTTCCTTCTTTACGGTGGAAGAGGCTTTTGTAAAAGACTCGAGATTGATAATTAATTGGGCCAATTAAGTTAAACTTGAATAAAGCGTAATAATGGGCTTGATGTATCGACAATTCGACAATTAGCGGCCCGGTCATATGTATTACAGTTTAATCCTACTTTGGTATTCGGCACATACTCTCTTTATTTTGGAGTTATGATTTTTCATCAGCTCGGTAAGGAGCTTACGGACGAGCGTCACCGGTTTAAAGTCTATATTTTCGGTTGGCAGAGACTCTTTATTTATTCAAACGTAATCTTTTCTAGACCACCAAGTTTTTCAAACAACCGCACGAGGATTTAAAAAAAAAAACTTACCAAGTAGTGGGTTATTGGGTTATAATCAGTGATTCGGAATCCATCCAAGACTCGTTGCTCCAGTTTAGAATCTGAGGTACAACCGCCGCGTCAGGGAAACTTGAGTGCAGAGACACTTTTTTTTCTTCTCTATTTTATCGATTTTAATTTTTAATTACGTTTTAATCACTACGCCCCCTTGAGCGAGCGCAGTTTTTTAGTTATTAATAAAATTTATCAAGTTGAAAAAAAAGTTTTTTGACTCCATGCAATTAGGTTGACGATCAAGAGGTAATGATATTAATCAATAGAGTAAACTAATAGAGGCGTTGTGTTAAAAAGCCTGGAGAAGAACGAGCTCGAGTACCTGGAGTCGGAGACGATAAACCAGCTGCGTCGTCTGAAAACCCTGGGTCTGGACTCAAACCCCTGGAGCTGCGACTGCCGGATGCGGGACTTCAGCCGTCTGATGACCTCGGGAAACCGTCTGTACTCGGTGCCCCAGAGCTGCTCGAGTCCACCCTGGTTGGCCGGACGCCGCTGGGAGGACGTGAGGACGAGCGAGTTCGCCTGCAAGCCCAGGATCTACCTGGGCCACCCCGGGGGTACGCAGCAGCAGCAGCTGGACGTTAACGGTAATTTGAGCCTGAGCTGCCTGGCCACCGGGGACCCCGAGCCCGAGGTGTGGTGGTCCACCATAAACGGGGCGACTTTGAACAACTCCTCGACGAGGGACGACTACCCCGGATTCAATAACCCACCCCCAGGTAATTAAAAGAGCATAATTGTGCTTGTTTGTTTGCAAAGCTCCGTCAAAGGGAGTTCTTGAATCTTGGAGCTCGGAGAGAGAATAAACAAAAACCCAAATTTAGCGAATATTTGACCAAGTTCTTCTTAGCCACCCCCCGAAAGTTTAAAACAATAATATAGTTCGTACCCCCTCCCCCCCCTTTTTTCTCTTACGATTATTTAACTTACACCTTTCTTTTTTATAAACCATTTATAACATTTTTTCATATACAAATATTTCATCATATTTTGTATGAATTTTCATTTTTTTAGTACTTCTAAATTATTTTTTAAATCATATAGCTTTTTTTTTTTTAAACTCGAGAGATCTCATTTCAAAGCTGGAAACAAGAGCTTTTTTCGTGTGCGAGTTCTTTTTAAAAGAATGTCGATGAGCTGGCTTTAAGTACCTACCTACCTGCACCACCTGGTTTGCTCAAAATTTTATTATTATTTTTTTTTTCTGCTCGGTGGTAGTGTAAAAAACTCGACCAATATAACTCAACTTATAAAAGCATTTTTACTTTTTTTAATTTTAATTCATGCAATTTTTCATAAGTTTATTTCTATGATATTCTAAAATTCATTGTTCATCAAGCTGCTTCGGATTTTAATATTTTCATTCTTTAAAATTTATATATTTTACCAGTTCAAGTAAAGTTCCAAATACTTGTCTAGTAGTTTTGAGGTTTCAATATAATTCAAGAGCTTCCAATTCTTTTCGTGGGAAATATTTCAAGTTGGGATCGTTGTCAAATAAATTATTGAAATTAATTTTCCACGAGGTTTCTGTGAATAAAAATACTTTTCGTGGTAAACATTATTAAATTGTACTTAATACGATGAAAAAACTCGTTTCAGTGACTAACGGTGGCAGCAGCGGTGGCAGCATAGTCGTGTACTCGACCTCTCTGGAGACCCGGCGTCACCTGGTGGAGCGCTGGAGCAACCTGACCATATACAACGCGAGCGAGGTAGACGCCGGAAAGTACACCTGCAACGCCCGGAACACCGCGGGCACGGCCTCGAAGACGGTCGAGGTGAGCGTGCCCCAGGTCGGGCTGTCCTCCCCCACCCTCTCCCACGGGGCACCGGGCTCATCGGACAACGCCAACTGGCTCCTGTGGCTGAGTCTGGCCGGGGGCAGCAGTCTGGCTTTGTGCGCGTCCGCCCTGGTGGGACTGATAGCCCTGTGCGTCTGCCACCACGGCTCCAGGTCGAGCGCCCCCAAGAGGGCCAACAAGAGGCACCACCACAGGTCCAAGGTCAAGCTCCAGGGTAGCGCGAGCTTCGGGGACCAGGAGAAGAAGCTCCTCGATCTGTCGGTTACGACGACCGCCACCACGGCGAGCACCACCACGGCCTGCAGCAGCGCCAGCAGCAGCGCCAGCGAGCACCCGAACCCGGTGCACCAGGTAACCAGATTCTTTGTAGAGACTAGCCCTACTCTCAAAAATCTCTTTCCCTCGAGAAAAGCGACTTTACTAGATTATCTTGCGATAATACAGCTTATTCGTTCAAAAAAAGCTCAATAAATCAAGTTTACGTTTTAATTGATTTAAAAAGCATTATTCCTCGTTAGGTAAAGCACTATTCTTAATAGAATAACGGCTAAATTTAATAAATTACACGAAAAGCAGCTTTAAAAGCACACAAGACAGAAATATTGATGACTTACTAAATAATTAAGCGTAAGTAAACGGCACCTAAAGTTTAACGAGGATTAGTCTTTCCGACCTCGTGTCCTCTTCGCGTTAATAAATTATTAAATTCAGATCTTTTCAAAGTATATTCAATCCCAACGCTTTTCTTTTGATCAAATTTTTCATAAAAGCGCTTAATTAAGCTTTGATTAAACTCAAAGTACAGTAGTGCTCAAAAGTTTAGGCCACCCCCAAATTTTATCTTTGTAAGTTACCGCAACCATCCAAAACTTTAATTTTTTCAATCAATATACTCAATTACTCAAGGGAAAAACATTTACAATGTACAAATTTAGTTTATCAATTTATTCTTACCCATATTTTAGTTTGAAATGTTATTTTTTTTAAACTGCTATTTTAAGTAATTTTATGATTTTTGATCGATTGTAAAAAAGTTTTATTAACTTTCAGGCTTTATTAACGATTGAATGCATCTTTTTTTTTATTTTCAGGGTCAAAATAAAAACTCATTTTTTATGTATTTACAATTTATTTATTAGAAACAATTGAAATTTTTTTTTATAATATTAAAAAAACTATCTATTTTTCAGAATTTTTAACACTTTTAAAATTAAAGAAAATTACTTTGTTTTTTGAATAATTTTGTTTGAACACTTTGATAAGACTATCCAATTTAGACATAACAAATATCTTTTGAATTAAATAGTTTTTGAGTTTAATCAGTACTTTGTAGCTCCTCCTTTGGCATTGTAGCAAGCTTTCACTCTTCTAACCATCGAATCTGCAAGCTTCTGACAGTAAGTTGGGCTTAAACTTTGCCAGGCTGCAGCAATCTCCAGTTTTAAATATTCTATACTTCTCAACTTTTAATCCTTGATCATCCTTTCGATCTGATCCCAAGCGTTTTCGATAAGGTTAAGATCAGGTGAACGGGCGGGCCACGTCAATAGTGGAATTTTTTTGTTTGTCAACCATTTCATTGTTATTAGATTTATGACAAGGAGCATTATCCTGCTGGTACAAGCAATTTTTTCGTCTTCCGAAAACCTTTTTCTTGGACGGGAGCATGTAGTTTCTCATAATACGAATATATTTATCACTGTCCACTGTTCCATTAATAAAATGTAATTCACCTTTACCTTTACCAGACAAACAGCCCCAAACCAGATAGGAAAATAGTTGAAACGAGGATTCATCACTAAAAAATACTAGATTCCATTTTTCAGTACTCCATGATAATCTTTCCTTGCACCAGTCATACCTAGCTTTTTTATTTTTTGAAGTAAGAAGAGGCTTGCTGCAAGGTATATGTCTTGCAGGAGGCGTACAAATTTGAAAAGTAGAAATATGTGTATTTAATTGTTATTTGTATTCCGATCTATAAGTGTAACCTAATGTATATTTAGGTAAATCATCGTACCAAGCAGTGAGACCCGTGTCCGCCCGAGTCGCTTCGTATCCCCACCTTGTCGCCGGTTTCCTTAGTGGGGATTTGCCCCTATAAAAGCGGTAATTAAACGTCAGTTCGGGACTTCTATTCTCTACTTCATAACATTCACTACTCCATTAATTACAATTTCAATAATTACCTCGGAGTATAGTGAATTCAAGTAGAGAAGCTATCAAAGTTTACGTTGTTCGAGACGTGAGTTTAAACTAAGCCCAGCCAGAAGGTCAACCAGGCGACGCTTCTCGGTTTATCTGTTCCAAGTTCCAACGTATCCAGTGAGCCGATTTCAGTTCCTGATCCACTATCACTGACCTTGCAGCAGTTTTCTTTCGATCCAGGCATCATCCTGGACATTCAAACTCGCCCGGAAATAGGAAGGATCTAAGGCTGCTTGCATGAGTACCACACTCCGAGATTCTGGGACAGCTACAGATGATTGCACACTCGTATGGGTAAAATTATTTAAACTTTATACGTGCTTTTCTTCGACTCACTTAACCATCTCATCAGTGAGTGAGTCGAGCCAATTATAACTTTGCAATATCGAGAGAGAGAGAGAGAGAGAGAGAGAGAGAGATTTAACCTCTCTTATTCTTTTTTTTTGTGAACCCCTTTTTTTTTTGTTATTATTCGATCACGAGTTTATTTTCTTAGTCTTTTGCGAGGCTCACTGCATAAATTTATGAACGAAATAATCTAGACCATTGTGTATCCGTAATAAAACGGAATCTAGTAAGTTTCTGAATAAAATTTTGTTACTCTATTTATGATTAAATTAATATTTTTTGTTGTCAGAATCCCCATTCTAATATACATTTATTTAAAATTTCCTAGTCTATAAATATTTTGCAATTTCTTTCTTCGGCTGTGTTAACATCACAACTGCATGAGATCTCAGGCAAGCTAGAGAACTCGCATTGCGGACCGCGATGGTGGATTTTCAATTCATTTGAAGCAAACGTCTGTTTATTGCACTGTTATTGTTTTTTAAAAATATATATATTTTTTTTTTAATTTTAAGAACTCTTTACAAGAACATTCAAAATTGATATAATATATTGATACATTGATATAATAAATTATAAAAATTGTAACGTAACAAAAATAACAATTTTTTTATTCGTTTAAACAAAATTATTCAAAAAACAAAGTAATTTTCTTAAATTTTAAAAGTGTTAAATTCTTTAAAAGTTTAAATTCTGAAAAATAGATAGTTTTTTAAATATTTAAAAAAAAAATTTCAATTGTTTCTAGAAAAAAAATAAATTGTAAAAACATAAAAAATGAGATTTTATTTAATTTTGACCCTGAAAAAAAAAAAAGATGCATTCAATCGTTAATAAAGCCTGAAAGTTAATAAAATTTTTTTACAATCGATCAAAAATCATAAAAAGACTTAAAATAGCAGTTAAAAAAAAAAACATTTCAAACTAAAATATGGGTAAGAATAAATTGATAAACTAAATTTGTACATTGTAAATGTTTTTCCCTTGAGTAATTGAGTATATTGATTGAAAAAATTAAAGTTTTGGATGGTTGCGGTAACTTACAAAGATAACATTTGGGGGTGGCCTAAACTTTAGAGCACTACTGTAGTTTTTTTAATTCTATTTGATAAGAAGCAAGTAACGTAAATAATTGTTTATAAATTTAAGCAGCCGAGCAACGAAGAAAACTACGAGGTCCTGAGCCCCCTGGCGGGTCCCAACTCGGGTCCGGGCGTGCCTGTCTTGATCCCACCTCATCAACAACAAGTACCTCTAACGAGCAACGCCAACGGCTACCACAACTGCAGCCAGCTGGACTTTGACGCGTGCTCGGTCCAGGAGTACCCCCGTCTGTACTCCGGGCACCCGGGTGGTAACGTCTTCGTCGCGGTCTCCCTGGGCGGGCCCTCTCAACAGTCCTCCCAGAGGATCGTTGAGAGCACCAAGTACGAGAGGTGCTACCCCGACCTCCTGGACATCGGGTTCACCAGCAGCTACGCCACCCTCCCCAGGAGGTCCAGCAGCGGGAGCACCGCGGTGGTGATCGGCAAGGAGCTGGGCTCGCCCTACGACAACATGGGACCCAGGGTTACGGCCACGGGCAGCTCTACCTTCTCCCTGGTCGAGGGCGAGCTCCTCTGCGAGCCGCCCAACCTCGCCAAGGGCTCCCTCGGGGGCATCGGGGTCACCATACCCATGCCCCTCATACAGCCCCCGCCGGAGTTCGTGTCCCTCTGACCCGACGAGGATGAGGAAGACGAGGAGGACGAGGAGGACGAGGACAGTACGACGACCGTGCTGGAGAAGCCCTACCAGGACCAGGACGCCACGGCCGCGTTCATTGTGTGGAAGTCCTCGCTGTAACCACCCCCATGCCCTACCTTTTTTTAACCCCTAAGAGGATAATCAAACAACCACAATCGTTATAAGGCTGATACATTTGTGATTTAAAGTTTTTTTTTTCCAACCCGAGGAACGCCCGGTGCGCTGAAGAAAGTAATGTGTCGCTTCGCTTGCGCACCTTTTTTCGTGCCAAAACTAAACTTTGTACGATTTAAAAGCCGGATCGGTTTTTTTTTGAAGATAAAAACTGCATAATATTATGTACACATTAGCCACTTAAAGTCTTCCTTATTTTCTCAAGGGCGATAATCGAAGCTACGTGTTTTGGTTAGCGCATCGTTTTGTTCCGACTGGTAAGTAAACGACGACAAATTACTGTTAACCGGAGGTTTTTCTTAGCCTCGCAGTCTCGCACTCAAGTGGCCAAATTAAAATAATAATCATCATATTGTATAGTTGAAATAAATAAATATTCCACGATCTTGATGAAAAGCCGCGATTAGTAAGAATGTAAATTGTAGCTACTAATAATTTTCTTTTTTTACTTTGATATTATTCCTAAGGTAGAGTATAAATGAGTTTTGATGAAAAAAAAAGCCTACTATGAAGAGAATATCCCAAACTTATATTTAGATTATTCAGTCTCCCATGTCCGATATTCCGCTTATAAATATACCATCCTATCACTTTGGTACCAACTCTTTCATCTTTAAAAAACAAAAACCAAACAAAAAAATCAATCAAAATCCCGATTATTATTGTAAATAGCTCCTTCATCTAATCGCAAACTCTACAAGTAAGTAATACATAATTAAATAAACTTTGGACCTTCTTTAGCCAGGAGTTTGTAATATAAAATCCCCGCTGTTAAACATACATAACTTACTATCATCATTATCGCATTTTAAATTTTAAATTTTTAAATCTAACATCTTAACTTTAAGACTCTAGATTAAACTCAAACTAATTTAAGCAATCTGCAAATCTATATTATTCAGACCTTTTTTTTTTCACTCGTCAATTTTCATCAAAGCGATATTTAAAGCTTAAATTAACCTTTTTTTTCCCTCTCTGTCTCTCATCAAAGTGTCAAATAACATTCAAACAAGTATCAAGTTGATTATAGCAGCTACGAGAAAATTAAAAAAAAAAAAAAAAAAAAAGGTCTGATGCTGTTCCGACAAGTTTAACCCTTTTCACTGATTAAATAAATTAAAACAAAAATTAGTAATTTGTTGAATTATCTACCAGTGTAAATACTTGTTAATTACATATATATATATATACATCCCAAAACAGCGCGTGCGTGGATTCGTACTTAAAGTACCAAAAAGAAAAATCAATCGAAACTTTATCCCGCGATTCTCTTTATTTGCGTTGATAGAGCTTTTAAAAGCTTTTTTCCGGTGAATTTGAATAGGTAAACAATAATTTATTCGTACGATTGCACGCACGACGATAGAATGATAAAAAAAAAAAAAAAAAAAAAAAAAAAATTAAATTATATAAAAAAAAAAAACCTATAATTAATTACGAACGCTTTGTCAATTATAAAAAAAAAAAAAAAAAAAAGAGAGATGAAATAGAAGGAAAGATGATAAAAATATTAATGCTGTCGTTGTTGTAAATTATACTTTTAAAGATAGATGTTTATAAAAAAAAAAAAAAAAAAAAAGAGAGAAAGCGCTTTTGAATTTTTCTATAGGTACGAGTAAAGTAATAAAAGGGTTTTGTTAAAAAATAAAAAATTGGGGTACACAAGCAGCCCACAAAGGGGAGGAAAAAATTCATTGTCGATGTAGAAATAATTGAGCTGACCCTTCATTGTACTAATTGTGTCGCCAACAACAGCTATTATTATATTAACTTCATTTACTACATCTAAAAATATTAATAAAAGTTTTATTTACAAGTGTAAACTGATTCCATTATGTTAAATAGATGATAGCGACGCGTTAAGAATGATGAGAAAAAATCAAAATAATAAAAAATGTTAAAACATAAAAATTTTGCAGTTTTCATTTATTTATTAATAAATATATTGATTAGATAAATACAAGAGTTAGTTGTTGCCGCCGATTGGTTGATCCGCTTGCTGATAATAATCTGGGACAAAAAATTTAACAAGGCTTACCAAAAAAAAAAAAAAAAAAAAAAAAAACTTACTTGGAGTTATGAGAAAGAAAGGCCAGGGCGCATTGTAACTTTGGTGTAAATCGTGAGTGTTATAGCCGAGGTCAGGGTAATCCTGATCCAAGTACTCGGAATTTAGTGACGACGAGCGTCGTCCGATCCGAGGGGCGCTGAACAAAAACGGTCCTCTTCTGTAGCATTCTGAAAATCATATTTTTACCTTTAACAATATTAAAACTTGATTAGATTATTCCATCAAATGATCAAATTTAAATTTCAACAGAACCTTCGGGTATTGGATTTTTGAGGCACTCCAAGTTTGACGGTCTAATGAGGTACTGTTGCTTTTTCGAAGCCACCTGTTCGAACCTTCCTGTACAACATTTTTATTTATTTTTAAATAGTTTTATTTAGTTTTATTATTAAATTCAAGTACCGTTGAAAAGTAAGAGGAGACAGCAGCAGCAGACGAGGTTGAACATCTTGATCGAAGGAGACAACAAAACTCACTGATCTCGCCTCCAAGCTTGGTACATCCCTTTTATAGCCACACTGTCAACCTTAATTTTTCTTTTCATTTACCCCCCACGAACTCTAAATTTCAATTCTTTTTTCATCTTAACTATTTTTAAACGAGTAAATATGCAGAGTCCAAATTAATTAGATTTCACCTATCTACGTAAACAGTTTAATTAATTGCACCTTTTTAGCACGCTCAACTCTGTTTTCACCGCTTATTATTTTTAAGTTCTTCAAATAACTTTTTTTTCGAATTTTCATAAACATGCAGAGTCGCAGTAATTCAATTGAATTTAATTTCAACTCAATAATTCATTGAATTTTTTAATTTGATCATACTTGAAATACTCGCGATAAAATCATATCAATTTTATCATTACAATAAAATTTTAATTTTAATTATTTTTCTTTTAAAATCAATAAATTACTAACTACTTAACAGCTTTTAAAATAATTAATAATTTGTACCAATTTTATTATTGAATTAACAATTTCATAAACTTTGATAATTTGAAGAAATTTTATATTTTTTTCAAAACAAAAAAAAAAAAAAAAAAAAAAAAAAAATTGAAGGAGCTACAATACTTTGAAGTTTTCCATATGTATATAGATATACTTTGAACGCAATATTTATAAATTTATTCTAATGTAGTAGTAAAATTAAGACTATTATAAGTGTATTGATAAAATATAAATAGTTCATGACGAAAAGTGAGCTTGCAAGCTAATTTTTAAGTGGGGGCTATTACATAATTATAGCACAAACAGGCTGCAACGTTTACCTTCGTCGCTCAGCACTCTCCAGTTGGCTGACATTTTTGGTTGCTCTGTGTATATGTAAGTTTTGTGTTGTACGTGTAGTAAGTGTACCGGCACACGCGCGCAGTGCGCACTCGTCTGCTGGCCGACAAGTGGATTACAACTTCTCCTTCAATTTTTTCGAGAACATTACCTTCGAATTTTACCCATTTCCTTGGTCTCCTTTGTTTTTCCCCTTACCTTACCTAGTCATCACCAAATTCACCATCATCATGTTCTCCAGATCCCTTTGTGTGATTCAAAGAAACATGGCTAGCCTCAGGTTATTATTATTATCATTAACACCTTTTAATATAATGATTTTTAATATAATGATTTTTGGCCAGTAATATAATGATTTTTCTACCTTTTAATAAATATAGTTTTTAAACTTACAAACTACATCCCAATTATTTTATTTCAATATATTAACTAGGATTTTTAGTAGCTTACATAAGATTGTCCAATAATGTAAAACCTATTAACAGTGTCATCAGAATGGTTGGCGAGAGAGGAGCCGGTGCTGGCAAGGGAGGCGGTGCTGGTGGTTCAATCAGGGAAGCCGGAGGTTCCTTTGGAAAAATGGAAGCCGCACACGAGGACCAGTACTTTTACAAAATGGTTACTCTCTTTATTAACTCTCTCTCTATCTCAATCTAATCATCAATTTTATATTAAATTTTTCATCATTTTTCATCAGCAAAAGGAGCAGATTAAGAAACTCCAGGATGGTCTGCACGATGAGATTTCATTCCACGAGGAGCAGATCAAACGACACCAGGAGGCCATCAACCGCCATAAGAAGAGAATCACCGACATGGACAACAAATAAATTTATTCCTCATTTTTCACTTACTATTATTATGGTTTTTTTAGCATTTTTTCACTGCTGCAAGTATTATCATGTTACAACTATCTTTATTACATCAAAATAAACTACTTTGAGGCTTAATTATAATAACAAAAGAGATATATTATTACATAATCACGGACTCTGTGATTTAGTATAAATAACAATAACTAACGTTTTATCTTAAAACTTTGGTTTAAGGTACATGTTAATCCTACTTTTGATCATATGTTTTCAAAATATAAATAAAAATATTTGTATTTTTACTTGTTCAAATAACATAATACAGTTTTTGTTATTACAGTGTCCCTGGTTCCACTACAATAATCTTTTTAAATTAAAAAACTAAGTGATTAGTAGATAAAAGAAAATCATTTTGAATATTACTCTTTGTGCAATCCTTTATTTAAAAAAAAATATGTACAGTATAATAAAAACGGAGTATCAAATCACTTGATGATCTTCTTCATACTGAACTCGTACAAGTCCGCATTGATCTTCTTGAGTTTGTCGTTTTCCCTCCTTAGTTCGTCGATCTCCTTGCCTCGATCCTCGCTTGCCCCAAGCTCGCAAAGCTTCCCCTTCCTATGACTTTCGAACTCAAGCAGCCACGAATCGTCACCTTTCCTGTTGACCTCAAGGATCACGTCGCTGCTCGTCTTGGTCGAGAGCCTCTCTAGGGGCTTTACCACCAGGCTGGGCGCCAGACTCTTGACTTCAAAGTTGTCGTAGGCAGTGGCGAAGAAGGCGGACACCACTGGCGCCCTGAGCTTTATGTTCAATAAAATCTGGCAACTGGCTATGTCCCACAACTTCAAGGTGGAGTCACTTGACCCGGACAGAAGAGTCACGCAGTCACTGGATGCAGACAGGGCAGTTATCGGCCCGTCGTGGCCTTTTAAGACAGAGTTCTTGTCGTCGTTAACGCAACGCTCGGTGTTTCCCAGGGGAGGCTCTCGCAGACAGGCCTTTTTGATCAGACCCGTGGACGAGCCCAGGAACAAGAAGGACTCCGTTGCTTCCAGGGTCAGCCTGGTCAGGGGAGAGTCCAGGATCAGAGTCAGGAGGAGCTGCTTCGAGTGGACGTCGAAGACGCGGGCCGATCTGTCGAGCGATGCCGAGTACAGACGACCGAAGCTGCCGAGCTTACCTTAAACAAGCAAGTTTTTTTTTATTATAAACTCATTGAGATATTCAAGATAAAAAGATAAATAATTACCAAAGTAAAGATCCTTTATGGGCATTCTGTGGCAGTCAAACAGGCAAGACTCCTTGGCAGTCTCCTCGTTAACGAGCTGGCTCAAAGACCAAACGATTATCAAATTGTCCTCCCCGCCACTGGCCAAAGAGGATCCATCTGCGTTGAAAACCAGGCAACTTATATCCTGGTAGTGTCTTTTGAAAAAACTGACCAACGCTCCGCTGCAACTCTGCCAAACGTGTATCTGGTTGCCCAGTGCGGCTGCTATGTACGAGCCACTTTGGGTGCAAGCCAGAGCTGTTACCCTACCGGGTGTACTAAGTCTTAAATTGGGAACTGGAGTCTGACTGTTCAAAGGCCATAGTGGGAGACACTTTTTGCTCTCGCTGAATCCTATCAGGTAAGAATCGCCCAAGAGTTGCAGCGAATTATGGCCTAGAGTACCTGCGTCCTTGTAGCTGCGAATTTGGGAGCCCGAGCATGGGTCGTAGGTGGCTGCGCTGTTGTTGTCACCACAGCTGGTGCATGTGACTATTACCTCCAGAGGATTTGGCCCCATTATTTTTACTGCACTTTTTTAATTATCGTTATTTTTAAATTACTTTTTGTAAATATATACCACGATTTTCATTACACTAATACATTGTACTAATTTTTCAATTATTAATCAATTTTTTAAAATTCTTCTGTGGATAAACAAGCTAAGATTACAATAATTTGTAAGGAAAAATGAGTAGAAAACAAGTTAAAAAGTGTTAAGTAAGTATCTCTGAGTGAAAAATTATAAATTCAAAATTCTATAATAGCATAGGATTCTGAATAAATGTATAAAAAGTATAAAAGCATTTATATGAGCAATAAAAATATTCTAAATAAAGTACTTCAAAATGAAATTAATAATAATATAATTTTAAAGAAAAGTACTTACGGATATGAAAATCATCAGTTTTTAAGTACAATAAAAACCTTTTTTTTTTTCTTTTTTTTTTTACAATAAAAAACGAGTTGTTTTTCTTTTGTAAGTACGATAGCAGCCGACCACGTGAATTTCTTTTCTCGACTCTCGCGTGCGTGTAAACAATAAACATTGGGATTTTTAGGTTAGGCTACCTCAGCAGAATATTATCATACATTATCATCGAACTTAAGTAATCCATATTTCTCATACACATCGAAACTTTGTTATGAGATTTCCCTAGTATTTTTTAAATAATTTAATAAATAAATACATTTAATTTTTTAAATTATAATTTATATTTGAATTTGAAAATTCGATTAATTGATATCGATAGAATCGGTTTAAATCGTTTCGATATTTGAGGTTACGTAAATATCCAGTATGTGGCGCTACAATAGGCCGTCAGTCCGCCGTTTATATTACAGCGGCTTGGAAAATTGTATTATATTATTTGTGGAAAATTTAAGCTTGAATTTCCAAGAAAATGTAGTGCACTAATAAAATAAAACCAAGTTGGGGATAATATCGTCCTGGCCAATAAGCCGTCGTTTAAATAAGTTTGCTTAGAGTTGTTACTTTGAGTCTTCGATGAGCACATAGCGTCGGTTCCAACCTCTTCGTAATCATAATCCTACAGAGCCGGTTTTAATTTTTAATTTATTTAGATTAATTGCGTATTTTTTGTGATTTTAAACTGTTAAAATGGCGTTACCAGCCAACTACAAGCAAGTTTCCATACCCTCGAACGTAATGACTCCAACAAGTCGTGAGTATTTATTCTATTGAAAAAATGTATGCTTGGCCAAATATTTTATATTTTGCTTAAATTAGTTTACATATTTATTTTTTTTATATGTGAAATTCATCTGTACACTTAGGTTTTGATAAATTCTAAAACCAACACTAATTCCTGCTCTTTTTTATTTACCCTTGATTTCATTGTTTTATTGATTTTTCTTAATTTCAGAACGAATCCGCTCAGGTGGTGGAAGCTCAGGAGGCGTAAGAACAAACATTTAATTTTATTTTACACATAGGTTAACTATTTTTTATTCTTGTTTTTTATTTTATTATTACAGAAAGATCAGAGCCCCTTCATACAAACTCCACATGGACATCCAGGCTTCACACCCCAAAAAGTTGGAAAAAACACAGTGGTAACATATTAATTTAACATATATATTATTATTATTATTATTATTATAAATGTTTAATCCTGAATAGAGCTTAATCTAAAGTCTTTTGACAATTATTGAAACAGTAATGTCATGATTTATCAACTATGATGATGTTTTGGTACATATATCCGTTTTGTCACAGATTATTGGATTATAAGCAATTAATCACAAAGGTTTTTTCAATCTTCACAAATTTTTTTAAGTTTGATAAGAACTGAACTGACTTTTTAACAAATTAATTAAATTTAAATTTATTTATTTATTCTTTTATTGTAAAATATTCAAAATTTTTCATAATTTAACTATTATTTTTCACGATTTTTAAATATTTGTATATTGTGTTTATGAATTTTGGGTGTATGGTCTGTTTTTTGAATAAATAAATAAATAAACAAAAGACTTTTAGGTTTGAAGTTACTTACATTCATTTCAAGTATAAATTTTTTTTAAGAGTCTAAAGATACAAATAGGTCTAATAATGTATGTTTGTAATTATTCTCAGGTGGATGCTCGTTTGCCAAAGCCTCCAAAGCCACCGGAGAAGCCTTTGATGCCTTACATGAGGTACAGCAGAAAAGTTTGGGACCAGGTCAAGGCGCAGAATCCAGAGCTCAAACTGTGGGAAATTGGTAAGATCATTGGACAAATGTGGAGAGATTTACCCGAGGAGGACAAAACTGAGTTTGTTGAAGAGTATGAGGCTGAGAAGGTAAACTTGTTTAATTTCAAAAGTGTTACAGTATTTTAAAGTAGGTGTTCAAACTCAAAAACACAGTAAGACTATGAATAGTATCAATTTTTTTAAATATTAAAATTAAATTATTCAGGTTGAATACGAGAAAAGCCTGAAGACATACCACAATTCTCCTGCTTATCTGGCTTACATAGCAGCCAAAAACAGAGGAAAGTCTGGTACGTTTTGTTAAAACTTTCTAACTTCCTCTAAAGTTGGATGAATTTTCATTGTTAATTCAATTTATTTGCAGCACTTTGCGCAGCTCAGCAAGGAACCGACGACCGCGAGACTCACGAGAGATCTTCAGGTGGAAGCAAAAGCCAGACTGCTCAGGATCGACGCATTGACATACTTCCGGCTGAAGACGACGATGGTAACTCTTTTATTATACATTAATTTTTTTTTTTATACTGCAGGAAATTACAGGAATTTCATTTTTTAAAACAGCAAAATCGCGAAATGTCGTTCTCTAAATTCTTTTAACATTTAAAAACAACTTTTTATATTTTACAGTACTTAGTCATGATTTTAAAAAAATATGACTCAATTTAGTTTAAAAATTTCACAAGGGACTAAAGATAAAAATTCTTGAAAGCTCCGAATTTTTTTTTTTTTTTTTTTTTTTTTTTTTACTTTACAAAGAAATGTTAAGAAAATAAAAAGTTTAACTTAAAAAACTTGGAAAATCATGAAATTTCATTTTTCATCCTGCAAACTTTTTTTTTTCTGTCTAAGTCTCTGAAAGCATAATATTTTCAAAAATCAGACCAAGCTCAGAAATAATTTTTTTTATATTTTACAGTTTTTAGTCATGATTTAAAAAGTTGTTATAAAATTAGACAAAAATATTCATTTCAGACTTTGTTCAGTCAACTTTGATTTAAGAAGTAGTTAAATATACAAAATTACGAGCTATTAATAATTATAATTTACTGATAATTGTTGTTTAAGATCAAGACGACGGATACTCGGTAAAGCACGTGGCGTACTCGAGGTACTTGCGTAATCACCGCTTGATCAACGAGATTTTCAGCGACACGGTTGTGCCCGACGTCAGATCCGTGGTTACCACCCAGAGGATGCAGATACTGAGAAGACAGGTCCAGTCTCTGACCATGCATCAGGTTAATTTTTCATTGACTCTTCTAACTTAAGATACAACTCAAAATCTCCATTCCTTTATTAAAATATTTTTTGGAAAAAGAAACTCTAAGAAAAATAATACTTATTTAGTGAACTTTGTACTCAAGCTAAAAAACCTTACGGGACGTTAGTTTCAGTAAATTGAGTGTAATATTATTGATTAAAAACAGAAAAAACTAGAGGCCGAGCTCCAGCAGATAGAGGAAAAGTTCGAGGCCAAGAAGAGAAAGTTCATAGAGACGAGCGAGGTCTTCCAGGAGGAACTTAAGAAGCACTGCAAGCCCGCTGTCGACGAGGACACTTTTACCAAGATGGTCGAAAGACAGTACGAGATGTTGAGGAGGGACAGACTTAGGGGACCAGAAGAGACGCAACAAAATTCAAACAGCAGACAGGATCCCAACAATCCACCCTCGAGCGAGTCCACGCCCAACTCAACTCCCGCTTCTACTCCGGCACCGGTTAACGAAGAAACATCTTCATCCGAGGTCAATCAACTCATATTTATTTATTTATTTAATCAGTACATTTAGCTGTAGACTTATGAGACTCACGGATCATTAACAATAATTTGTAGTTCATATTAATCATTCAGCAATCAATTTACCAGAGTATCACAGCTTTTCATAGAAGTACCGTTTGGATAATTAACAAAAAAAAATTAAAAAATTCAAAATTCAAAATTCAAAAAACATTCTGTTGAAAATAAACAACGACAGAAAATGGACTTAAATAAAAATTTGAATTAATTAATTTTTAAAAAATCAGGCGCCGGATACCGAATTAGCCGATAAAAAGATGGAGGTAGACGCTAAAGTCGTGCCCGAGGTGGCCAAGAAGGAAAGTGGAGCGTCCCCGTCGGCAGTTACCGACAAACCAGCCGAGCAAGCCAGTAGTTATTCCCAAATGGGAGGACAGCAGCAAGCCTCGCCTCAGGGTCAAGCTGCATCTCCGACTCCAGCTCCTCAACCGAGTCAACAACAGCAACAACAGTTTCCACCGCCAGGTCCTATGAGTCAGCAACAGCAAGGTAACACGATACAACAGTTACCTGCCACCCCACAACCGCCTCAGCCTCGACTCGACCAACAACAAATGCAGCAACCGGGACAAGGTTATTTTCTTCCTTTTATTTCCCGAAACAACGTGTGCTATAATTAATTGTTAATTACATCAAATATTTATAATGTTTTACAGATCCTCTGAATCCTGCACAACAGCAGCATCCAGCATCCATTCCCCCGGCAGGTGAGAATATTCATTTATCTTTATCAAAGGTAATTTTTTAATTTTTTTGATATCTTAAGGTCCACCTCATCAGCAGCCGGGTATGATGATGCCACCTCAACACATGCAACCTCCTCAACCACCTCAGCAACAACCACAACAACTGCAGCAGCAACCTCAAATGTCTGCACCTCCTCAATCTCAGCAACCGCCACAAATACCTGGTAAATTTTAATCTTAGATTTAAATTTGAAAAGTAAAAAAAAAAATGCACATTAACTACTAATACTACTCCCCCAGGGCATTCTCCTCACTATTCATACAACCTGCACCAACAGCATCAAGTTATTCTCCAACCCCCTCATAATCATCTACCCCCAATACCTCCTTTGCAAGGTATTTTATTATATTCACAAAATTCTTCTTATTCTTCTTATATTTGTATGTTCAATAGTTTATTTACGCATGTAACTTTATGTGTGTCTTATCGCATTGTCCGTACCTTCATTTTTTTTTTTTTTTTTTTTTTAAATGAATTTTGATTTTTAGCTGGCCAACAGCAGGTCCAGCAACCCCAAACTCCTGGTCAGCCCCATTTGCCCCCGCCTCCACCTCAGCAACAGCAGCAGCAGCAGCAACAACAACAGCAACAACAAACTGGAGCACCTCAACCACAACAGCAACAGCAGCAGCAAATGCAACCCCCAGGTAATGAAAAATTCTCATTCTGTGTATCAGCTACCGAGGTGCAATGTGTTTTTTTTTTCTAAACTAGGTCCAAATATTTTTTTCGCCTGCTAAAAATAGGTTTCTATAGAGATTTAGAGAAATTAACATTTGATTGTTTACAGGGCCTAACCAACCACCAGTGCCACCTCAGCCACAGCCTCAGACACCAGGTAAGACTATTTAATACCCCTCCACTGGTAAAATTAACTAAAAAAAACATCCGATCTTTATTAGTAGGTCCACCAAACCAACAGCAAGCTCAAGCACCCGGGGGACCAACTCCCCTGATGACGCCCCAGGGTCCTTACCCCCCACAACCGGGAAAGCAGCCGGCCTCTACAACCGCGGCTGCGGCGGCCGTGGCAGCTGCAGCCGTAGCAGCGGCTAACGCGGCGGCCACCGCCGGTCAGATAGCCCCGTCGATGCCGCCTCAGCAGGTACCACCGGGGGGTCCGCCTCCTGGGGCCATGCAGGCCTACCCGTACCAGGGCGGGCCACCCCAACAACAAGGAGTACCCCCTCAGCAGGTACCCCTTGCACCCAGGCCGCCTCATCCATCTTACGGGTACCCGCAGCAGCATCCTGGTAAGTTTAAGGAAGCCCCATTTCGACCTTCAATTATTGGGAAATTATTATTGAACTTTTTAAATATTTTTTTTATAATACCTATTTAGAATTATCAAATTGCAGTTTAATCTGGAATATCGAGAATAATTTTTATTTTCAAGCTGTTACTAAACCTGTTTAACGAGCTTACCTTCTTATAATCTAAACTATACCTCAACCAACGACTAATGAAAAAAAAATCGTTTTTCTTTTCCAACAGGTCAGTACCAGGGCCACCACCAGGGTTATCCTCAGTACTCGCACCCTTACTACCACCCACCACCCCAGCCGGCCTACTCGCCCCAGTACGGACGACCTCATCCTCCTCATCAGCCTCACAGCCCGCACTATCCTCATCCCTCACCCCAGCAGGTCGAGGGTGGGGCGAACCCGGCTGCGGCCGCCGCCGCCGCCGCCGCTGCTGCTGCTGCTGCCAGCGCCGGCAACAGCCCCGACCAGCCCGGGTACGCCGTGCCACCACCACCGCCATCGGAACCCGAGCAAAGACAGGACGGACAGGATCCAGCGGGACAAGACCCGAAACCAACATGATTTTTTTACTGGGACTGTTTTAAATCATTATTCACCAGAACGAAAGTGGGGACTTTCTTGATTCCTTCTCTAACAGTTGCCAAACCTTAATAAACCTTTAAAAACCTTTGATTTTCTAACCATTAGCTTAAATTTTTCCAGTTCATTCTATTTTAGAGTTTAGTCCTAAAGATATAGCAGTGTTTGTTCAAGCAACTATTTCGTTTTTTAAATTGGTGTGAAAATTTGAAAATTTAATTTTCACTAATTTATGTTTGTCTTATACAATTGGATTGATTAAATTTTAAAATTCAAATGGGAAAAAGTATTATACTTACTCAGGGCTATGTAATTATGACCATATAATTTAATTTAAGAGCTGATTTTACAAGCTGCCACTAGCACAATACTTATAACACAGATCATTTAGAAACTAAATTTTTACAAACTTTTCCAAACGTTATCATTCACTACTAAAGCTTGAAAATGATTCAAAAATCTCAAGTTTATTAAGGTTTGCCAAAGTCTGGCAAGATTTTTTGTTTGCAAAGAAAGTCTATTTTCGTTCGAATATATCTAGATTTTACTATTTTATTGTAAGATAATAATTTGATATCGTTTATTGTAAGCCTATTTGACGATTTTTTAGATACTTGATATTTATGATGATCTATATATATTATTTAAAAGGAAAAAAAAAATTACTATTAAATAGTGAAAATAAATTACTCATCTCGTTTTTTTTTTTTTTTTTTTTTTTATCATATAAGATTACATTTAAAATTATTATTTAAGCTGTAAATGAATTTTAACTTTTAATAATTATTGTCAAATATTATCAGTAGTTTTCTGGTGAAAAAATAATTTTTATATAATTGTAAACAGATTATTAAGAAATAAACAAACTTTGTAAGTTTCTACTGGAAAAATCATACTGAGGGGATTCATTGAATAAAATAATAAAAAGTTTTAAAAAGAAAAATTAGTTTTTTTTATTCTTAACATAAATAAATTGTGTAAAAAACAACAAATTTTTTATTATTTTACAGACTTCATTTGCCATAAACCGTCGTTCAGGTAATGACAGTTCTCAATACCAATTCCTTTGTTAACTTTGGCTCTGTAATTGAAAAAAAGACAAAGACATTAATTTTGTTGATTCATATTAATACATGACACATGTAATATTTATTATGTTACTTAAAAAATGACATAGCTCAAATATATTATTATGTTAATTTTTTTTCGAACAAAACCTCTTTCAATTCAAAATAATTTTTGGCCCAAAATTAATTTTTACAACAAATACAGACTATTTCAATTTTTAGAGCAATTTTATAATAAAAAACAAAAAATATAACAAAAGTCTATCTTGTATGAATGAATTTTTTTTTTTTTTTTTAATAACAAAAAAGTCTAATTTTGTTATTTGACAGTAAAAAAATTAAAACACAACAAAAGTTAAAAAACTTTTTGTTATTACTGCGTCGCTGATGAATGCAAATAAACTTTTTAACAAATTTTTACAAAATCAAAAAATTTGAACAAATAATTTTCTTTTCAAATATTTTTGAATAAATTGTCTACACTACAAGGCAAGACTTGAAAATTTTTAACTACTTACATGTCATCTGTTGACAATTTGGTTATTCCTATTGCTAAAGCATGTTGTTTACCCTCTGCCATGACAGCCTGCAGTAGTTTCAAAAGTTAAGGAACAATAAAATCACTTAGCTAAATCATTTCTAATAAATAAATAAATAATAATAAAGGATACAACAATGGTTTCCTTCTCGGCGGGAGTCATTTTGGCTCCCTTTGAAGTTAACCCTGGGCACATGATGTTAGCACCACTGAGGACAAACTTAATTGCTCCCTTGTCTACCTGCTGCAGAGGTAATATGAATGGATCTGAAAAATGGTAAAAAAAAATTAATCTCATAAATTATCAATATCTATCTATTCTTAAGTTTGTTTATTTATTATGTATTGATTACCTAGTAGATAAACTAGACTACAATGTACTACAGAATTATTTATTTATATATTACGTACAATAAAATTGGTACATACATTTGTGAAGAAGTTTTAGTGTGGGCATCCATGGACTTTCCCTCTGTCTGAAAAACAACAATTCTCCTGCGCTGTTTACCATGATCTCAATATGTTCATGACTAAAAATAAAAAGAATAATAAATTATAATTGGATTTTTGGCTTCTACTTTAATAAACAAACTAAATATTTAAATTTTGATAAACAAATCCTCACATTAATAAGACACTTCCATTTGAAATATATTTAATTTGTTTAATTTAAAATTTGAATGAAAAAATCAAGAACTAATTTTACCATTTGACAAGCCTGAAGGAGTCTTTTTTTGGAATAATTTGATCAATGAATTTATCCAAGAATGGATACGATTCCAGCAGCTTTGATCTAATCCCCTTTTGCACCGAAGACTTTAACTGTTGCAAACTTGACACACTGTCTTTCTCATCAAATCTATGGAAAAATTAAATTTAAATTAAATAAATGATCATAGAGTTCAGTTTTGGCCATTATTTAATCAAACAGAATTATTACTTTCTAAACATTGTAAACAATTGTATAAGCGTTTTCAATAAACAATAAGAATTATAATAATTTAAACAATTCTTGTGATTACAGTTTAAATTAACAATAACTGGAAAAAAAATATCTAAAGGATCGATCACAAACTACTGCTGTTGCAGCCGCTGTCGGTGTTCTAATTCTAATATACTTATTGTAGGTTATGTTTTACCAAAGTTTGAATTTTGCAGGATTCGACTGCGTCCACGACAATCGATTTTAAAACTCAGTGCCGCCGTGCGCACTTTTACAAAATATTTCAAGAATTAATATTTTTTTGGAGAAAATTTCGATGAAATCGTTCTTAATAAACAATTTTTTATTCTATTTTAATTAGTACATACAATCATGATATAAAGACTAAAGAACAAATAAAAAAGATAATTCGTTTGTTGGAAAACATTTTATTATAAGTTTATAAAGACACTCATTTGTTTGTTTGTTTATTTAATTTACAATAAAAGCACAGCTTTGTAAAATACTAGCATTACATGGGAAAAAAAATCATCACCATTATAATATCTAAGGTATTTTATATTACAATAGAACTTAATAAATAATCAAGTAAAGACACAAAAAACTTTTCAAATATTTACATATAGTTTGGCTTAAAAAAATTACACTTTTTCAAACTTGAAATCACTATAAATTCATCATAGACAATTTTTCACCTGAAGGATAAAATGAAATTAAAATATTTTTATTTTTTCTCATATAACATGCACAAATAAAACAATTTACTATAATTTAGATTAAAAAAAATCGGTGAAGTAATAAATATTATTTTTCAATGCCCACTAATAAAAAAAAAAGTTACATCCAATTGTAAAGCCGTTTAACGTTTAATTAAAGGCAGTATTTTATAATTGAACCACTTATAATTTGGCGGTAGTAAAGAGTAAAAAATAGAATATTTTCCGTGGCATAATACCAAAATTTAAAAAGAAACTCCGATTGACTTATATGTTTATCAGGTTGAGTAAAAAGGCCTTAATGCAACTATTTATTCTTATTTTTGGAAGCACTAGTTTTATTCGTTCGTCTGGGCGGATAGCACTCGAAGCTGTTCAAACTGTCGTTGAAGTTGAGCTGGAGGTCGTTCTCGAGGATATAGAAATTGTTAGTCTCCTCGTCCTCGTGCTCAGACTCGGAGGACTGAGCCAGTCTGGCGACTATTTCCGGCAACGGCCTGTTCGGACTCTTCCTCGACTTAGCCCTGTCTATGCTGTTACGCAGTTGTTTTTTGCTGTTGCTGCCTGCCCTAGGTGGAGTCTGATGACTTTTAACTTTGCAGCTTTCAATAGGCTCGACCAGGGGGGAATTTGAGTGGATTTCGACGTTGCTTAGGATGTCGTAGACGCGCTGAACCTCGGTGAAGGTCGGCTTCTGGGTGGGAAACGGCAGTGGTCTCAGTCTGTTGTCGTTCTTGTCGAACATTGTGTTCTTACCTACAAAATAAATGTAACATTTTATATTAACACTTTGTGCAAAGAATTAATAATGCAATATGAATGAAAAATAGTTCATTACCACCAAAGAGTATGTTCCTGTTATGAGGTCCAACTGCTCTATAAAGTATAAGGGAAGAATCACTGATCAGGGAAGACCAAGACTCCAGTATCTTTTGCACATGTTCAGCCAGAGAAGCCTCGTTGTACCTCCTCAGACTGGCACCAGCGCTTTTTGGGTGTCTTGATGCATTCTTGTTGTCCATGGAGCTCTGGGTCGAACCCTGCTTTGCTCTGACAGTGTACGAGTGGAATGTCTTGTGAACCAGCGATTTCCCATCTGAGAATACACCACCTGCAAAGTGTCCACCGCCAACCAGAATAATAGTCCACATTGGTGACTTTTTTGCGCACTCCAGGGCCTGCCTGACGAGTATGTGGTCTGATTCGGGAGGTTTTTTTTTGTTGTGCAGGAGACACCTTTTTTTTTTTTTTTTTTTTTTAATTACACCTTCATATTATTATTGACATTCAATATTTTTTGGGTATTAATTTTTTATTTTTATGCTATTGTATCAATTTTATTTTTATTTTCTTTTTACTACTTATGAATAATATAAATTTTATCTTTTAAATTAATTTTTTTATGTAATATATATCCAATACATGCCAACATGAAATATCCTTCAACATTATCCAATATGTTTAAAGACACTTTTGTGAAGTGATGTGATTGATAAAAACAGTTTATTTATATAAAAAAATAAATAAAACAAAGAGAAAAAAAATTTTAAAAATTATTGACTCCTTTGTAAATAATGATAATTTATGATACACTTAAAAGTTATATTAGTTTGATCATAAAATAAGATATAATAGAATGGAATAAAATATAGTAGTAAAAAAAAAAACTTGATGTGGCAGTCAACAGATGAATCAATTGAGTTATTGCATAATATAGTTTAATTTTTTTCATAATCAATTTGAAGTAATATGTATCAAATATTTAATAATTTATTATTATCTCTAAATCAGGATATACACAAAACACAGTTTTGTATTATACAAATAAATCTACAAGAAATGGTTGATCAAATAAAATTGTGAGTAGAGATATTTATTCTTTAAATCAGTAGGTAAAAGTTTAGTAAAAAATTGAAAAATTACTGTGATACATGAAAATTGTGATTTGTTATAAAACTTTAACTATGATGAAATATCATAGTTAACATAAGTCCATGAAACATTACTTCAGAAAATTATAAATATTAATATTGATAATTGACATAAGCTACCTGTACAAACTGAAGGTGCTGCCATCCTCGTTCTCGAAGAAGACTTTGGTATGATAATTCTTATTCCCCTCCTCCGTTGTCTTCGTCTTGGGTGTATTTTTAATCTCCTCGTCTGAATCATCTCCTTCGGATTCATAGAGCAAGGTCTTATCCTCGAGGGACTCAAACTTGTCCTCGGTAACCGAGTCGTATCCGTTAAGGTTCTGCTTGAGGTTGAATATGTGCCACTCGAGCTTGTAGTGTAGCCTCTGCTCGACCTTGTCCTCGAATTTCTTGTTGCAGTACGAGCAGCTGAGCGACTCCGATACGACGAGGTTGTCCAGGTTCTCCAGGAGTTGGGATTCCGGGGTGCAGCAGTCCAACGATTGCGGGGCTATTTTGAGACCTTTTACGTTCTTGACCAGCTGCTGGAATTCAATCTGGTTGTAAATCTTGACTGTTGTCATGTCGTTACTGTTGTTCATTGTTTTAATTAAGCTGCAGATTCCGAGTTAGCAAAAAACAAAAAAAAATTAAACACAGTGGGTGTTGAATGTTGATAACACCTGTGAATTTTACACCTACCGAATACCGAATCGGTAGCGTAATGAACTTATGAAATTTTAAGGTTATGTTTATCATCCTTCTGCAATCACACTAATCAGTGACGAATTCGAAAATTGCGGGAATATTCAAATTACATATATCATTTTTACGAGGAGAAAACTCTTGCTAAAGTAAATAAATAAATGAATAAATCATGCGTAGAACGAAAATTAATTAATTTTTATAATAAAAAAAAAATAATTAATTAATAATTATAAATACTGTTAAGAATAATAGATTATTAAAGAACTAATAATAAGATGATTATTGTAAAAAATAACGATGTGATGCAGTGCAGTAGCGACTACTTATACATAGCTGTATATATGTAAAATGCAACCAGCTCGTAAAAAGAAGAAAAATTAAAAGTTGTTTTTATGATAAATAAATCTTGAAACAACAAAGCACAGCAAACTTGTGAGAGATACGCGATACCACTGGCTGGTAAGGTAAAAGGGGAGGGAGGGAGAGAAAGAGAGAGAGTAAAGCCATTTTGACGTGCAATATTCATTGTGTGTGTACTGTGTAGCCACTAACAGCCACTAAGTGGTAGCCAGCTGTAGGCAGGCAGGACTCAGGAGAGACGTAGGTACTTTATAAGGGATCAGCGTTAAATTTTGAAGGACTCTTGAATTACCGGAAATCGGAATTCAATCTTCCGCCTACTCAGCCTCGGTGCAAGAAGCAAGAAGCAGGATGCTGCTCTCCAGTCTCCACTCTACTCCCTAGCATACTTTAGCAGCACCTAGGTACGACGTACTTTGGATTTTATTACAGCTGACTGTCTAATCAGACATGCCATGAACTACAGCAGTAGAACAATCGAAGATCTGGATCCCAACAGCTGAGAAGAAGAAAAAACTTTAAATATTTCTTATTTTTAATTTTTAACCTGCGACTAAAGTCTATTTCTACGTGCTCTACGTCAGCTGATCAAAGTTGCGATTTTCTTTGTTTTGGTGCAGCCAGTTTATACACTGCAGCAGCCATGCACTAGTTTTATCTTATTATCGTAACATATAAGTTGATTTTTATATTTTGCTTCGTCAGCTCAAATACACGGAGCGAGTCGAGAGTCGTCCCTTCTTAGGTGAGTGTTTTTTCTATTTAGTTTTAGGTTTAACTCTAAAAATAGTCTCTCTGTAGTGTGTGCCTTCATCATCTTCTGCTATTCATATTGCACAGTTTTTTTTTTTTTTTTATATCAGTGTAATATAAAAATAATGTGTATTTTCACAGCTTGATTTAAGATCTTGCTTGATTTTGTTCTTTCTCTCTTTGTTTTTTATACATTGTGCTTTTATAAAAAAAATTTTGCCTTTCTCTTTTGTCTTTTCATTCATTGTTCTTCTTACCAAAAATGATCAGCAAAGTTTATTCACCTACTTTATTCACACCAATTCTTGATGAGCTGAGTTGAGTTATTTTTGTTTGTTTGTTTTTTTTTTTTTCACATTCAGTCTCCAAGAATCATCAAATAATGCTTCACAAGGTTAAAAAACAATTTAAAAATTTTATATTTAAATATTTTGTTGATTAAATTATAAACTTTGATTGTTAAACTGACATATTGTTGCAAAGCTACTAATATTATAGTCATATTTTTCATAAATCTGCTTTAATTGTCACATCACTTTAACTTTTAACTTCTAATACTATTATTATTATGTATTCATTAATCATTGAAATAAATTAAATTAAATTTAAAATCTGTATACTTTCATTCAATAAGCAAGAAATCAGTAACCAGTATCTCATATGTAACTAGTAACTATATTTACTGGCTATAAATAATAATGATTTCAATAATGCACTTAACAAGTATACATAATTTTGTCAATAAAATTATTTTTTAAACTTAAATCTTTTATCTGTTGTTTATTGTTAAATTGCTATGCATCATATTAGTGATAATTTAATATAATTTTAAGTATATTTTTTCATAAATTATGCCTCAATGTTAAAAATCTATTTTATTTTTTTCCCATCAAAATTTAAGTCATCTGGTGATTGTTTATCTGTAAGACCTTAAAATAAAAAAAGTTATGAATGACTCATGAAGAAAAAAAATTGCCTCTAATTAGAAATCAAGTTTCAAAAATCATAAAACATGTGTTAAATAAGTAAATGTTAGATAAAAAAAAATAAGTAAAGCATTAAATTTTCCAATAAATATGTCATAATAAACCAAAGATTGATTGATTTATAAAAACTAAAAAAAATCAGATAAATCCCTATAAACTAATAAAGTGTTGCCATCAATTTCCAGGACACAAAATAAAAGTAAAAATGAATAACGAATCAGACGAAACAGACGTTGAGCTGACCCTGTCGATGCCCCCCATAATAAGCTCGCAGAATCCAACCTCGAAACCCTGGATAAACCTCTGGATGGAGAAAATAAACCATGGAACTCTGTCAACGGTTCACTTCAAGGAGCACTGGCGTACCTGGGTACCCAAGATTTACAAACTTGAACCAACGGACAACTGTTTGGAGTGGATATTCAACGAGAAGAAGGCACAGGAGATTTTGTATGACTCCCTGGAGGAGTTTATATGCAACGGAAATCCCAGCGAGATTTTGAAACAGTTAAATCAGCTTGACAAACCACCTTCGGTATGTAAAAAAAGAAAAAGATAAATATTAGCTTAAAACTAAAATACACATTTAACTATAGTAAAAAACCTACAGAGGTATACAAAAAGTAGAATTAATGAAAAAATTGTCAGGTATGCGGCAGGGTGTTCAAGAACGGTGAGCCAACGTACAGCTGCAGGGAATGCGGTATGGACTCGACGTGCGTCCTGTGCGTGGACTGTTTCAAGCAGTCGGCGCACAAGAACCACAAGTACAAGATGGGCATAAGCGTGGGTGGCGGTTGCTGCGACTGTGGGGACACCGAGGCCTGGAAGAAGGAGCCCTTCTGCAAGATACACCTGGCGGGTATTGAGTCCAAGGACGTCCCCAAGAACAAGCTGCCCGAGGACATGGCCGAGAGGGCCAGGATAACCTTCAAGGCCGTCCTCAAGTACTGCTACGATTTGCTGTCCATGGAGCACAGTCCGAGTTTGCCGGTCGACCTGTGCGTTAAGAAGATCACCGACGATGACTCGGTCAGCTTCCTGGGGACCAACGACACTTATTGCACCGTCCTCTTCAACGACGAGCTTCACACTTTCGACCAGGTTTTTGTTTTTTTGTTTTTTTTTTTTTTCAATCCCGCTCTTATTTTAAATCTCAATTAATTCAATATCTCTGTTTCGATCCTCAATTTCTCAGGTGATAACGACCTTGACCCGGGTTATCAAGTGCTCTCAGCGGGACGCCATAGAGTACGTGACCAACATAGACCGCGAGGGCCGGGCCGTGGTAAAGTGCTCCGGGTTCCAGCACTGCAGCGAGCTCAAGATCGAGATCGAGCGTTTCACCTCGCGTCACAACAACCGTCCCCTCAAAGTCTTGGTCGAGCACTCCCATGTCGTGTCGCACCAGATATTCGCCATGAAGCTTCTCGGTTGGCTGCAGCAATTCATAAGCCACTGCGAGGATTTCAGGGTTATCTTCAGCGAGGTCGCCTTGCTCGCCAAACCCCCGGACACTTCCATAGTCAAGGGAATACTGATAAGGGATCACCAGCTTTGGAAAGCCGCCAGGACCTGCTGGCATCGACTCTTTATCTCGGGTATGCTGACCGAGTACGAGAGCAAAAAGGCTCTGGCCATAGTCTTCACTCACAACTACGGCTCGGTCATGAAGGACTTCATCCGGGACGACCACGACCACTCGTACAGCGTAGCCTCGCTCTCGGTCCAGCTGTTTACGGTGCCCACCCTGGCTCACCTCCTCATAGCCCACCACGACGCCCTCTTGATACTCCTCAACACCTTCAACTCCGAGAGCCAGAGGCGCTGCAACGCCCAGGGTAAGCTCGAGTTCGAGCGAAACACCCCCAACAACTCGTTCAAGCGGGCCCAGTTTATTCTGTATGACCTGAGGTATCTCCTCAGCGCCAAGCCCGAGAGCTGGACCGACGAGCTGAGGAAGAGCTTCCTCCAGGGTGTTAACCATCTGCTTCAGTTGCTGAGCAGCATGCAGTGGATGGACGCGGTCGTCAGACAGGTCGGACAACACATGGAGTACGAGCAGGAGTGGGAGTCGGCTTTCAATCTGCACATTAAACTATCGCCCGTTATCAGTTTGGTGCTGGAGTGGTGCGGTACCGATAGGGTTGTTTTGGTCAAGGCTTTCAGGCTGGTCTTGAACGAACTGGCCAAGCAGCCAACCAAGGCCAGCACCAATTTCAGAGAAGTCGCCGAACACAGCGCCAGCTGCATACACTACGAGGTTTTTATTTACATCTTTTTTTATTTTTAACCACTTATGGGCCCGTAACGTAATCAACCTTTTTTAGGTCGCCACGGAGCCGGTGAGCATCCACCTGCCACTGTCCCGGTTCCTCGCCGGTCTGTTCCTGCACCTCGAGAAGTTCAACCTGAGCTTCGACGCCCAGGAGCTTCAGACTCCGACCAAGCCTACCCTGGTGGAGATTATCGAGCCGGTACTTAGGGCCCAGGCGATGATCGCCCAGGTCCACGCTGGCATGTGGAGGCGTAACGGCTACTCCCTAATCCACCAGATATACTTCTATCACAACGTTAAATGCCGCACCGAGATGCTCGACAAGGACGTGCTGCTGCTTCAGGTAGGCGCCGCCCTCATCGAGAGCAACGAGTTCATCATACACATTTTGAACAAGTTCAATTTAGTCAACTGGGCGCAGCAGGAGTACGAAAATGTCTTGTTGAATTCAGCCGAGGAGGACACCATCAGGCAGACCATAAACCTCGTCGAGGAGTTTTTAGGTATTTTTGAATTACTTTTAGGGTCTCAATTTAAGGAATTAGCTGTAATTAATTGTATTTATTAAATTATTACAGCCCTTCTGATAACGATAATCGGCGAGCGGTACGTACCAGGAGTGGCCAAGGTAACGGCCGACGACTGTCTAAAGCGCGAGATTATTCAGCAGCTCTGCATAAAGCCACTGTCTCACTCCGAGCTTAACAAAACCCTGCCAGACGACGTCCACCACGAGACCGGCATGGAGCGGGTTATAAACTCCATAGCCGACTTCAAGAAGCCCCAGATAGTTACGGCCAGCAAGGGCGTCTACGAACTAAAGCCCGAGTTCTATTCGGAGTACAACATATTCTTCAACCACTACACCAAGGAGGAGCTGAGCAAGAGCGAAGAGACCCAGAGGAAGAGACGCAAGAAGCTGGGACACCTCGAGTGCTGCCCACCGCCCAAGCTACCCAAGCTCACGAACATGTTCGCGATGCTGGCGAATTTGCTACAGTGCGACGTCATGCTGAGCATTATGCAGATTGTCCTTACCAGGGCGCTCGACCTCAAAGCCAGGAGCTTCTCCGAGCCACAAGTGCACAAGATCTTGCATCTCATTGGTTATGCGCTGCAGGAGCAAGAGTCGGGTAACTACGAGTTTCTGGCGTTCACCGAGGCCGCCGCCAAGTGGGACATCTACAAGCTGTTGGAAAATATGCAGAGCAGTCCGAGGATAGACGCGCACAAGGATCTTCTCACTTGGGTACTCGACAAGTACAGACTTGTCGCGGGTACCACTACCTCACAGGTTTCACCTCAACCCGAGGAAAGTGCGGGACAGACTTCGCAGCCTGGTGATAATAACGAGGAAAACAACGCCGAAAAGGCCGAGAAAGGTATTACTTGAATTTTTTTACATTGAGTGAGAGACCATTTTTAGCTATTTAATCTTTATAAGTTCAAACAATTATTATGAGCCACAGGTAGCCAAGAATGGCGCATGCAGATGGCCGCGAAGAAGCGTGCCCAGGTAATGGCCCAGATGGCGGCAGCGCAGAACCATTTCATGAAAAAGAACGCGAAGCTCTTCGAAGAGGCGGCCGCTCTGGACAAGGCCGCGCCCCAGCTGGGCTCGGCGATGGACCTAAGCGAGAGCCTCGACCTCGAGTCCTCTGTAGCCCTGGGTCGTCGTCAGACCACGCGTCTCTGCTTCGAGAAGTCGTACACGTGCATCCTGTGCCAAGAAGACCAGGCCGTCAAGGCCGACGAATCCGCCATGGTCCTGGCCGCGTTCGTCCAGCAGTCCACGGTCCTTTGCCAGCAGTCTCGGGCCTTCCCGGAGACAACGCCCCTGTTCCTGTCCTCGTACCTCGGTGCCTCGCCCCACACGAGCACCTGCGGTCACGTGATGCACGCCAGCTGCTGGCAGAAGTACTTCGACAACGTGCTGGCCAAGGAGAACCGCAGGCCCTACAGGCTCAGGCAGCCCGCGAGCTTCGACGTGGAGAAGCACGAGTACCTGTGCCCCCTGTGCGAGTGTCTCAGCAACACCGTGTTGCCCGTGCTGCCCTCGCTGGGGATACTCCAGCCCGGTCAAGGGCCGCAGCCGGATCTGGGCTTTGACGAGTGGCTCGATCTCATGAATTCGGTGCTCAAGTGCAAGGGTACCGGGGTCGAGGACAGCGTCACCAAGGTCCCCCACGACGAGGACTGCAGGTACTGCAAGTACCTCTCGCAGCAGGAACTAGGTAAGTTTATTTTGGTGATAAGGTGTATGATAAGGATAAGGCGTAAGAATGAATGAATTTGTACTTCCAGAGAATGCCGACGCCGAGCCGAACAGTCCTCAGAAGAGCCCGAGCCTTTACTCCTGCCCCATCGAGGCCGTAAAGTCGCACGGCTCCGTCGGCGAGTCCGTGCTCGAGCTGTACAACCAACCGGGGCCTCGGCTGTCCCAAAATTTGACCGAGATGATAGAGTCCTTCACGCAGACCACCTACACCAAGGGACTCGGCTGCGACCCCAACAACGGCGACCCTCGAGTCCCCCTCTTGGCGTGGAAGAGCACGGCCTACACGATCCACGCCATCGAGTTCATACTGCGGGACACCGATAAACCCTTGCTGGGCTCGCTGTCCTCGAGGCAGAGGGACAGCCTGGAAGGTCTCGCCAGGGTTTCAGCTGTAATGAGCGTCACGAGGTAGGCTGGGACCTTTTTTTTTTTTTTTTTTTTTTTAAATTTCAATTGCTTATTGACAATTTTATTGTCCAAGGTCGAACGAGAACCAGATATCGGCAACCTGCGCTAGCTACGTCCTCGACTGTCTGTCCTGTCTGCTGTCAAACGCCGAAAGCAACTACAGTCTGCTCAGCTGGGATCCGTTCGGGATCCTGGTGACGTTGGTATCGTCCTTGTCCAATCTCCTCAGTGACAGAACCGACAGTCCGATAATAACCGGAAACGTGGTGGAGCAGCACGCCTTGAGGCTCGTCTTCACCGGTCTGGTGGTCAAAGTACTCCTTACCTCGAACTTTGACCTTCCCGAAGACATGGACGTGGACGACGTTGTCGGCAAGCAGGAGGGCAGCAACGAGGAGACCCTGGCCAAGGTGTTCGAGGTTCTCGAGCTGTCGACCGGAAAGACGAGCTTCGGGGAGATCTGGAGCAGGCTCAAGGAGTCCTGCAAGCCCTTCCTGAGGTGCTGCGTACTTTACTTCCACTACGTAACCGATGTACCCGCACCGATAGAGTTGACGGAACGCGGTGGCGACACCTTCGAGAACATGTGCAGGTACCTCGGTCTCCCCGAAAGTTTCGAAAGTCTCTTCGACAGCCCCAAGGTTCTCGAGCTCGCCCTGTCATGGTCCAAGCACCCGGGTATGTCCGAGCGGGCGTCCACCACGAAGGAGCCCTTGAGGATAAATCAGCTAGTGGAGCTCCCCGAGGACTACAGCGAGCTGATGAACACGGTATCCATGTTCGTGTGTCCTAACAGCGACAAGGAGGACTCCCGGAACCCGACCATGTGCCTCGTCTGCGGGGAGATGCTCTGCTCCCAGAGCTACTGCTGCCAGCTGGAACTAAACAAGAGCATGGTGGGCGCGTGCACCTACCACGCGAGCGAGTGCGGAGCGGGCGTCGGTGTCTTCCTGAGGGTCCGGGACTGCGAGATCATATTCCTGAGGAGCCCCAACAGGGGCAGCTACGACTGCCCGCCCTACTTCGACGAGTACGGGGAGACCGACCAGGGACTGCACAGGGGAAATCCCCTCAAGCTGTGCAGGGACAGGTACAAGAGGCTGAACCAAATGTGGCTGAGCCATGGCTTGTACGAGGCCATCACCAGGTCACTGGAGAGCAACACCGCCATCAGCAGCCAGTGGCAGCATCTTTAAATTCTTAAATTATCATTTGTTTGGGAAATTACATTGTCACGGCGTCACCAAGCATAGAGTCAATATGGCGTCGACAAGTTTATGCGCATGCGTTGACTTCATGTTTTTTCCCAATAAATCATGTGAATTCTTCGATTTAGTTTAATTATTGGCTTATCTCGAGGAATAATGAATTTTTTTAACGGTTACTAGGATATTAACTCGATAATTAAATGAAATGATTTAATTTAATTGTTCGATCAAACGATTCAAATTTAGTTTAATAATACCACAAAGTTTACCGATTTTTTAATTTTTATCATCGAGATAACTTTTTTTTAAATCTTGACTAAATTTTCGGTAAATTTTGATCGGTATTTGAAAACTACATCGTTTTAAATATACGAAAACCGATTGGGTCGACTTAATTTACAACAATAGAGTGCTCAGGAGATGATTTTAAGGTAATCGTCTTTTTTAAGTTTTATTGATCAATTACTGACGATTTAAAAGAAATGGAACTGATAAAGTCGAGTCTCATTGTGATGTCAAGAGTTACGACTGAAACTCTTGCGCCAGCGCTGCATCTTCATTCTTTTAACATTAAAGATCAAGATGGCTTGTACATTTGAATTATTAATATTATATACTATTTTATCACCCGCTAAAGGTGGTTACTTTCTTATTATTATTATTATTTCGCTGTATTATTTAATCTTAATGTACTATAACGTAACCATTACCGTCAGATTTTTTTTTTTTTTCTTATTCATAGACTTCGAAAAAATTACCATTACCGAATATTTCGTTAAAATTTTAAACAAAAACTTGTTTTTAATATCTAACTGTTGAATAATATAGTGTAATGGTGATTTAAAAAAAAAAAAAAACAGTGATTTAAAAGTCTGAGATAAATAAAATAATGCTATTTAGCTGATTTTTGTGATGAGTAAGTAAAATTAAAATAAATTTTATGCGCACTTGTAGTTTGAAGTAACATTAAAAACAACATCGTTATTATCATTATAATGAATAGCGACTAAAAAAATCACTGTTTACAAAGCAAATGTTTTATTCATTTTGGCAGGCTTAAAAAAAAAAAAAAAAAAAAAAAAATTAGAATGTTTCAAAATTCACACTGCCAAGTGTCTGTTGAATCTAGATAAAAATAATGTAAATATTTTCATAAATTTTTTTGATCGTTTTTTTTTTTTTAACTTTTTTTTTTAAGCAAGTTTATTCTACACAATGAAAAATAAAAGGAACGAAAAATATAGTGTTTGTTAATTAAGGATTGATTGATACTGCAGCCGAGTTGGATTAACTAAAACTTGCTGATAATTTTTGATAAAGTAGTTTTGCATATAACAAAACGCAATCTCATCAAACATAAAAACAATATAATTTTATTTAATACATAAAAAAAAAAAATTGTTTAACATTATACATATTATTATTATATAGTTTTGTTTGTATAATAAAAATCAATATGACATAAAACTAGCTGTGAGTATAAGATTATTGAATCCAAATTAAAAGGATCCCCATAGTTATCTTTCCAACTAAATAATCACAGGAATTTGGTGGCATATATAAATAAATTTAAATTTGTTGGTCAGCTGGGAAGATAAACTTTGAAGCTGAAAAAAAATATAAGAAATGGAAAATAATAAATATTTATCTTGGATGGATTTTTAATTTTATAAATTTTAAAACAAAAATTTTATTGCATAATCAAAAAAAAAAAATTGTTTTAACTAGTAAAAATACCAAATTTAAAAGCAGTTTTTATCGCATGATTTTTTAAAATTTCTCAATTTAGGTATACCCCGAAATTTTACTTGAGACTAAAGAATATATTATTTGAATTTGTAAAATTTCTTTACCTACTGCTGGCTTTAATCTGCCGCCCGCCGGGGTGCAGACTACAGGCGTAAATAACGTCTGCAGAGTGCAGGTTGAATTGAGATAATAAATAAAATGATGCAGATTATTTCATAACTTTCATTATTTTCATTTGGGTATTGAGCGAAGAGATAATAAATAATAAATAATGCAGGACTTTGAAAGCCCGGACGTTGAGAAAGAATTTCCAGGACTTTACGCCTCGGATACGGCCTGCAAAAAAAGCGAGAGTGACTGTAAGTTTTTATAAACATTTTTTTTTAATTTATCTCTACTAACAGTTGAAACCTAATCGTAATTTTACAATAATCAGTTTCATTAGGTTAGGTTCGTTTATCTAAAGTACCTACTAGTTACTACCCATGGTTTGTCTGTATAATCTTCACTCTTCTCTCTTATTAAATTCTTATTGATATGCATGGTAAATTGCCTAACTATTTATTTATTTATTTATTTACTTTCTGTGTTTTTAGCTTCTTAGTTCCAAGTTCTCAGAGTAACTGCTGTTGCTAAAAACCCTACATATGTTTTTCACTTTTACTTATAAACTGTTATTAATACTATCTTTTTTACCTCAAAAGCAACTTAGTCTTACATTTTGCAATAATTATTATTATTATAACTCAAACAACTTGTTTTTTGTTTGTCGTTTTATAGTATTTTTTCTTTTTGTCACATGTTTGAACTTCAATATTGATACAACCTAGTTACCAATAAAAATTATGCTCAAAAGTTTATATTTTGAAAAAAACTTGACTTTAAAAAAAAATTATTGCTATTATAATCCAAATAACCTAATAACCAATTTTTAATTTGTTGAAAACTAATGTTTGCGTGCAGTTAGAGTCAGTCTTTTTTACTTAAAATTTTTATTATAAACCAATCAAGTTATAGTTGGGTTTTTAGCAGTTGCAATAAAAAAAAGTAGTGTAAGAAATAACACAAATTTTAATTGTAAATTACAGTCAGCGACGACGGTGTGCACGACAAACATTCAAAGAAAGAACTGCTTGGCAAGAAAAAGGACAAAAAAGACAAGAAGGACAGAGGTTACGCTACTTTGGAAGGAGAGAGCTCCGCAGACGAAGAAGAAACCAAGTTTGTTTTTTTTTAATTTAAAGTTCTTTTTTACACAGTCAAGTGTTTAATTATTTAAGATAAAATAATATTTATTCTGCAAATTAGAAGTCCATCAAAGTCAAAGTCCAAGACGAAGGCGTTCAAGTTTCCTTCGAAGAGTAAGGAGAAGCTAGAAAAGTCCAAGGACAAGGATCAGCACCATCACGTCAAGGATAAAGACAAGGATAATGAAAAGGAGAAAAAGAAAAAAGACAAGGACAAGGATAAAGATAAGGAAGACAAGGAAGGAGAAAAAGACAAGCGTAAGGAGAAGGAAAAAGTAAAGCACAAACACAAGGATAACAAGAAAAAAAACAAACATGGGGAGGATGCATTTGACATTGGTGGTGAGTTTATTGTATTGGTGGTGAGAGATTGAATATTTCATTTGATTTATTGATTTTAGTAGAAGAGGAGCCTATTTTTGGAATAAGTTTAAATCTGGCGGTCGAAAGGAGCAGGTGCCACGACGGTGTAGAGTTGCCACTCGTGGTCAGGGACTGCATAGACTACCTCGAGGAACACGGAATGTCCGTCGAGGGATTGTACAAAGTTCCCGGTAACAAGTCCAAGGTCCAGCACCTCAAGAAGCTCTACAACCAGCGGGAAAACGTCAACATTACGGAATTCGAGCCCACAATTGCCACGAGTCTCCTGATGCATTTCATCAAGTTTGTTTTTTTTTTTTTTACTTTCATTTTATTACTTTTTTTTCCTTTACAAAAAAAAAAAAAAACAAACAAACAAATTTTTAAAAGGGAGTTGCCCGAACCGGTGCTGGAGAGTAGCGAGACTATATCGAGGTTCGAGCAGGCTGCCTCGACGAAAGAATTGGCCCAGAGAGAGTCACAACTTTCGGAATTGGCCAATAAACAGTTGGCCGAGTGCAACAGAGTTTTACTCGCGTGGATGACGTTGCACCTGGACAACGTAACCTCACACGAAAAAACGACCAAGATGAACGCCCAGACGATAGCCATGACCCTGAGTCCGGCCCTCCAGATGAGCCACAGACTTTTGCTGGCCCTCTTGTTCCACTGCAAAGCCATGTTTCCGGAAGTTCGACTTACCAAGTACGTACCCCCGCTTCCGGCCGGCAGCACCCGACTTCCGGAAACGGCCGGGGCTATAGCAGCCGAATTGGCTAAGCAGGAGTCGCTTTTATCCCAGATACACATGTTGATGAACGCGGGCTACGTCAACAAGTCCAGGGAGGAGCAGCTCTGGGAAGTCCAGAGGATGATAACCCAGCTAAAGGTAGGATTTTATCTATATATTTAAAATCAGCATCAATTTTAAAAAATCATGATTTACCAGAGAAAGTACAAGTCGGTTTTGAAACTTCAAGAATCGACGCAGAAAAGCTTGGGGGAAGAAACTATTAAGTCGAAAAAAAACAACGACGACAACTCGAACCACACGGTGGCTGAAAACGATAGGTTTAACAAGCTCGAATCAGCCAATGGTCATTCTAGCGTTACACTAACCAACGACAAGGATGCCGTTGACAATGTTGTTGCTGCTGTTTTAACCAGCGATACCAAATTAACTGAACTTTGCGCTGGTGCAGAAGTTGTGGCCGAGGAGAAGGAGCAGAAACCGAAAGAAGAAGAAGAACAAGAAGTTAACGAGATCGACAGACTACGCGAGATTTTGATTAACGAGGAGCTCTTGAACTTGCGAAGCTCCCTGATAACTCGAATATCCCAGGAACAACACGAGATCGACAAACTCACCGAGTTGCTGGCCGAGCGAGCTTCTGGTTTAGTTAAAACTCCAGTTGTCCTCGACAGGACGCACAGTCCCAGTGAGGCCGAGATTACTGCCATCATACAGCTCGACAACGAAAATCAACTTTTGGAGGTTTTTATCATTTCAAAAAACGCTTAAAAAACCTTTCTATTGGCCTTAATTATTCTTAATTATTTAAATATTGATGTTTCAGAAAAAAATGACTACTCTGATTCGCAGTATTATCGAGGAAAAAGATCAGTGCGTCGATCTACGAGTACAGCTGGCTCTGCACCAACAGTTGGGGACTCTTAAAAATAATCATACTAACAGTTTGATTAAGCAAATTTAAACCCTTTTTTGTTTATAATGTTGTTACTGTCGTTGTTATTTATTTAGTTTTTTTTTTTTCGTGTAACTACTACCATTTAAGTATTTTCTTCTTCACAACTCCTCATTAGTTTTTAATCTTTCAAGTGTATAATCGTCAATTTGATTCGAGCTAAATTATTGAGTATCTTTATATAGTTTGTTTATCGATAACTTTCTATAGTAAGATTTTTATAGAGTGTTTTTACTTGAAATATATATACATACGATAAGTGAACTGTTTATTAGTTTAATGATAATAATTGATTACAGTTCATATTTGTTTCATCGCATCGGAATTATGTACCACTTACCTATGTAACACACAAATTTTTTTTTTTTTTTTTTTTAACAGTTTTTTCATAAATCTATTATTTATCTTACAATACAATACTTATTTAAAAAACAATGAAATAGTATTCAAAGAAAAAACTTTAAATATATCTTCTTTTAGTTAAGAATATTTTTAGCTAGAAATTTTAAATAAAAATTAATAAACAAATTATTAATAGAAAAAAAAGAAAGTAAGAGATTAAGGCTAAAATGATGATGCAGATGTTAATAAATAATAGGAGATGAGACGTGTTATTGGTATATTATCAATCTCTGTAATTTCATATTTTTTATATGAATATAATCTAATTATTGAAAAAAAAACCAAGTTTAGTTTATTTTCTAAACCTTGAAAAAATTAACGCCCAAGTTTTTCAAACAATTTAGACAGTCCACTTATTGAATTTTTGCTTATATGCTGTTAAAAAAATATGTTTTTTCTTAATTTTTAGGAATATCGATGATATTACAAGTCCACGTAAAATAGTACATATCGACACTAATGCCTAAAACAAGGCAAAGTTTTTTCACACGGCGCGAAGTTATCGCACGAGCGAAGCGAGTAGGATAGCGCATGTTTAGGCTCCAGTGTCGATATGTGCTTTATCGAATCGAGTGGCTAAAACATGACAACTTCAGGTCGTGCGTAGAAAAATGTTTTAGCCACGAATGCGATAAAAACAATTTTAACAGAATTGAATTTTTATGGTAATGGATTAATTTCCAATCTCCATTAATCTTGGAGAGAAAAAAAAAAGTTTTCATTATTTGAATTTTATTTATTATTAATTTTTATAACTTATCCAGAAAGATGAAGGAATATGAGTTTTGTATTGACGGAAATCGAGCGGTTGTTTAGAGTATAATTTAGTTGCGATTAAGAAGTTACTCGAAAACGTAGCTGACGTTAACGCCCAGGACAAAGATGGCTTAAGTTTGTTGGGTCGGTACTAACGGTACTCTCTGTCTCTCTCGCACTCGTGTAAAACATGGCGACTAACCTAAGATTTTAGCTTATTTTAGCGTTCACTGATTTTTTATTATAACTTACATATGTCTATCAAGAATAATATTTTTTGTTCTATCACTTACATTTTTTTTTATTACAATCGTTCTTTTCGTTTTCATGAGTTTTGATAAAAGTATCTTTTTTTCTATATGCCCCGATGGTCTATAAATTAAACTGAGTTAATAACTAATGATTACCTACGTTTTGGCCAAGTCTCGAGCAAATCGTCTTTTTAATTCTAGTACCGAGCCAACAACCTTACTTATGAATTTCGGGGCTGATGTAAGTACGAAAAATAGGTTATAAGATACTCCTTTGCATGTAAGATCGATGGTCAATCGCGGCTTGGACGACACCAATATTGCATGAAGCAGAACTCCACGGAGATTTAGCAGCCAGGAATGTATAATTAACAAAGAAAAAAATTGTGAAAATAAGTGTCTTTGATATTGTCGAAAATTTTATACGTGGAAAATGAGTACAAGACTGTTGTCGCTCATAAGGATTGTTTTGTGGGAGTTCCGACAGATTGAAGAGACCCAAGCATGCATGGTAACACAATATGTCTCTTTTTATTTTATTTATTCATATCTATAGATTTTTTTAAATAATCATTTATTACCATCATCCACAGGTATAAAATCATGCGGGATTGTTGGAACGGAGATCCTGATTCTAGGCATTGAAACTAGTGCCAATGCGGTCATATTTTTTCTTTTATTTTATTTTATATATATAATGACTGAAAAAATGTACTTTTTCACAGGACTATACCGATTAAAGTTATGAAACAATTGATAACTAAGATTTTTTTTAAACCCAAGACAAGTGTACTTGAAAGTTATTAGGCATATTAAAGTAATTAAATAAATGATTTAAGATAATTAATATTTATGATTCATTCAAAAGACAAGATCTTTGTAAAATATTATTATGATGGTACATACGTAAAAAAATAAAACGAAACCCCTTTAAATAGCACAGTCGTAGTAAAAATTTGGGCATTCTCAAAAAGAATACGCGATTGTGTTTTGGAATTTTATTTAAAAAAAAAAAGGTAACCTTACATTCGTAAGCATCTTAGCAAAAAAAAATCATTGAAATTAATAATTAAAAAATAATGCATTTACAAAAGTCCCTTGGTCAAAGTCAATTAGACTGTTGCAAAATCTACATCGTAAGAAATCATGATAGAAAATATTATTGCAACGACAGCACCGCCAAGAGATTCATTATTGGATTCGCGCTCGCCTTTGGAGTATCCTTTACCGCAACCTACCTAATAAACTTGTTTAAAGACAAATAATTTTTTTAATAACAACTCTTTTTTTACATCCAAAATTAATTAACCTCGAAAGAATTTAATAAATATGTCTATCAAACTAAATTTTTATTACGTCTTTATGATTATTAATTTTATAAGTTAATTAAAAAACGGTAAACCGTTTTAAATTCATAAAAGTCAGATTCAGATTGTTAATTTGCGGTAATAGTGTGTCGATAAATATTTTTTATAACAAAGTCGCAGCTTATTCGTGGCAGATTTGGAGCTAAGCTGTTTTTCTTCGCTGAGACCATCGATATGTATTAAACATAAAATTAATATAAATTTTACGTAATCATAATTTAATTTTCTGTTCCCTTCAAAAAAAAGGTAAGTTATGGAACTTTTCATATAATAAATTTTAATCAAATTGCTTTTTTTTTATTGATACTAATGCTAGATAATCATTATTGGTTTAACTATTAGCACTGACAGGGCTGAGATAAATAAAAAACCCGCATAAATAAAAAATAAATAAAATAAAAACACACGTGTTGCCCATCCTTCAGCGAACGGCATAGTCTTCTCTCTCTCTCTTTCCCTCTCTGCCTCTCTCTCTCTCTAACGCGTGTTGGAGGGGAAAAAAATATATAGGTATACTGCAATGTAATCTCGCACTTTTTCGTGACGTTACGTTTATTTTGCTGCTTGAAGATTCGTAGAGCAATAAAAATGATTTTTTTTTTTTTTTTTTTTAATTCTAAATTGTTAACTATGTCTTGTGATCGCATCATATGACAAAATTTTTCAAGACATTAGGGCAAAGTCAAAGAACCCTGGATAAGATGCACACCAGTTTTGAAATTTCTCGCACCGAATTGTGATCGTCGCACCCGATCATATCAGGTCCTTATATTTTAATAAAATTTCAAAGACGTTAATATAAATTATTTTATAAAATATGCTTTAAATATTTGTCGTTCAACAGTTTTTAATGGCAAAGAAAAACCTTCAGAAAATATCAACTACCTAATAAATTGAAATGTTGAATTTAATTGTTCTAATCAATAGAACTCGATTAGACCGTTTAAATAAAAGATTGAATTCAAAGTCCTGCAAGCTGTAAAATTATTGGTTTAAAAAATTGGCGCAAAGGCGGAGTAGATATTTGGGAAAACCCTCGACAGCCAACTCATTTTTTAATCGTCAATAACAATTTTTTCTCCGCAACTTATCAAGTATTTTTTTTTTTTTCATAATCAAAAAGAGTTTTAATTGACCCTTGATTTATAGCTAAAACTCAGGTAACACGATAAATAAAAAACGTTGTTGTTCCCACCTGAGTTAAAGAGTTGAAAATTTAAAAAATGTTCACCTTAGGGCGATAAAAAGGTTATTATTTTCTGACTCAGCAGAAACATCAAATAGTTTATTGATGTAAGTAAGCATTGTTATTTTACTTAAGATTTTTGGTAATACCCAAGCACTGACTCATCCGTTCAATTTCAAAACAAAGGTCAAAAGTTACGCTCACATTTTTTTTACTTCTCGCTCAAACTTTAAGATAAGACTTAAACTAAATAAATAAATAAATTTCTGTAACCATTCAAAATAAACGTATTTTTATCGGCACACGTGACTCTGTGAATATTCAAACAGCTATAAAGAGCTTTTTTATAATAGAAAGATAATAATTATAATTTTAATTTAAATTTTAGTATTTTTTACTATCTTACTGAGGGCCGAATGTTTTACAGTTTTCTGAATTTATTTATTCATTTAGTTTTTTTTTTTTTTATAAACGTATGAAACATTTTTTTCTAAAATAATTTTTACTGGTATCAATAATTAAATTTAAAAAATATTCATACCTGATATTAGCTTGTTCCAATGATGAAAAATCATTTATTAATGTTTAAAGAAATCAACCGTAAAAAAAAAATTTATCAATATAATAGTTTTAACATTTTTAAACGTAAGCTTGGACAAGGGTTGGAACAAACAATATACAGATTGTAAAAAAAAAAAGTTCTTGGCGCAACCATTGATTCTTTTTGAGAAATTAAAGTGGTGCGTATGCACCCCGGCAAAACCAATAATCTTATAAAAAATCTCTCAAATGGTTGCATTATGCTTACAAATGTTAGCTTAATCATCATGAAATTACAAAATTTCAAGGTATAAAAAAATTTAAATAGCTTTTTCTATGTGCATATAAGAGTACCAAAAGTTTATTTAAAAATATATCTTGACTTTGCATAATCATAGACAAAATTGTGATTATTAGAACGAAGATTTTAAATCAAATTCACCATCATTTAATATATTGTACACTTTCTTTGTGGTTAATTAGATGAAAATTAATATATGACCTTTTCAAATGTACAATATTTGTGTGTGGTTTCAATATTTTTTTGAAACTTCAATTTTATTGTTGCAAAAATTTAAAACTTCTAAGATTACAATAAAAATAAATTCTTCAGGATTATGAATCTAGTATTATTCCATAAGTTCCCCAAAAGTAGTCAAGATCCACTTTAGCTGCCTTTATTCACTCGTCACCTAAAAAAAATTAATTATTCCACTTGTGATTAAGGTAGTTCCCAAAAAAATTGAGTTTCTTAAAAAATCTCTAGAGTTTTGCACAGAGGTAGATTTTTGAGTCCTGTACACGCTGGTATTTTTCTTAAACCCCCAAGCCACACTTAATTTTGAGATATTGGGCTCAGAAGTTTCAATTTTTTACATGGGATTCCTATGCTGAGCGCGTGAATTCATACAAGTCGTCCCCGTAATTTTTTACCTATTCCTTGCCAAGAAAAACGCATCTCTTTGTTATGTCAAACCCCTGCCACGAAGAGAACTAAAGCTAACATTAAAAACTTTATCTTATGTTTCACAGCCACGTTAAAAGAAACAAACGTGTGTTTTGTGATGTTTCAACGCGCGCGCACGCGTGCCACGAAAAAGGTACTGCTGAACATTACTGACTGGCACGAAAAACAAGACACGAACATTCTAAGCTCTTCGTTTCGAAGTTGAGCCACGAAAAAAAAGCGAAACAGTTTTTTAATTATTTTTGGCAAGGCACTTGCCAGGAAAAAGGCTCAAGCTGCGTCTCTGACACCCTGCCAGGAAGAACAAGACACAGACTTAAAAAAATTATAGTTTTGTGAATTAGACCACGAAAAAAAGACGAAAGAGCTTTTCAGCAATGTTTGGCCAAGACCTTCCAGGAAAAAGGTTCAAGCTGTGTCTCCAACACCCAGCCACGAAGAACAAGACAAAGACTTATAAAAATTATACAGTTTTGTGAATCATATTTGTTTAGTTTTACTTTTTTTTTTATTGGGAGGCCTTTTTTAAAATCACACCTAACAATTAAAATAAGGTAGAAGCTTGCATGAACACCCGGACCCCAATCCCTCGACTCAATAGCTTGGAGCTTAGCCCGATAGCTCAGCCGATCGGCTTAGAACTTCCGAGCTATGCTACGAATGTTCGAGCTTGGAGCTTAGCCCGATAGCTCAGTAGCGCGGCTTAGAACTTCCGAGCTATGCTACGAATGTTCGAGCTTGGAGCTTAGCCCGATAGCTCAGTAGCTTAGCTTCGAACTTCCGAGTTATGCGACGAATGTTCGAGCTTGGAGCTTAGCCTGATAGCTCAGTAGCTTAGCTTCGAACTTCCGAGTTATGCAACGAATGTTCGAGCTTGGAGCTTAGCCTGGTAGCTCAGTAGCTTAGCTTCGAACTTCCGAGCTATGCGATGAGTATTCAAGCTTGACAAATTTCGCGTAGGCTCAGAATGCCCAAGCTTGGCACATTCAAGCTATGCAACGAAAGCTCCGAGCTAGGCCCAACGGATTGGAGCTTAGCCCGATAGTTCAGCAGCTCAGCTTAGAACTTTCAAGCTAGGCTACAAATGTTCAAGCTTGACAAATTTCTTCGACGCTTATTATGTTCCAGCTTGATAAGCTTCGGTGAGGCTTAGAATGCCCATGCTTGGCTTATTTGAGCTGAGCAACGAATGCTTGTTAGGCACATTCAATCTGAGCTACGAATGCCCAAGCTTGACAAATTTCGGCTAGGCTCAGGGCCATCACAGGAATTCGGGCGAAATCGCTTGTCGACTGACGACTGACGACCGTTTCCCACCCATAGTACAGTACCGATAATATTTTTGAAGGGAAAAATTAATGAGCAGTAACTAACTACGGGAAGTTGTTGATTATATGATTCTATATGAGGGAAAAATAATTTCAAGAAATTCAGTTTGGAAATCGAAGGAGGGGGTGGGTTTTTAGGGGTGAAAAGTGGTTTTTTGCATTTTCTGAGAAAACTACACGTTTTATCAAAAAAGTTGGAACGCAAAAGTTGTAGATAATCAAAAAACCTACAATTTTTGTTCTAACACTTTTTTTACATAACCTCCACTTTTCATCCCTAAAAACCCACCCCTTCCTTCGATTTCCAAACTGAATTTCTTGAAATTATTTTTCCCTCATATAGAATCATATAATCAACAAACTCCCGTAGTTAGTTATTGCTCATTAATTTTTTTCGTCCCTCTAACCTCAAAATCGGAACTTCGCCCCTTGTTTTCGGTTAGAAGGACGAAAAATAGTATATTTCCCTTAGGCTTGAGGGTTCGATTTAGCCTCCTCGTTGCAACCCTCGCCTTCGGCTCGGGTCGCAAACCTCTCGGAGGCCAAATCGAACCATCTCGCCTGCGGGAATAATATACTATTCCATTTTTTTTTTTTTTTTACCAGTATCGGTACTGTACTACCAACCTTACAGCTGGATTGGACGATCGGCCAGCGGTCGACGAACGATGCGCGATTTCTTAAACCGACCGATCGCCCAGTTCAGCATTGAGGTTAGGTGCGCAACGATCGATGGAGCATCGAGCGATTCGCCAGAGTTCCTGTGATGGCCTTTATAATGCTCAAGCTTGTCACATTCAAGCTGGGCTACGAACGTTCAAGCTTGGTACATTCGAGCTAGCCTACGAATGCCCAAGCTTGATAAATTCGAGCCAAGTCAGGCTAAGAAATCCCAAGCTTGGCGAATTTCAAAACTTGACAAAAAAAAGCACGCATTTTTTGTTTGTATTGTTTTTCATAACTATTATGTATTCTTTATGTCAAGTTTCTTTTTCTAAATGAGCTAAGAATTCTACAAACTTATCTCGAAAGCTGACTACATGAGCCCTTTAGTTTAAAGCCTTATTTTAGAAAGCCGGAAGCCAAGCTTAGTAATTTCGATCCTTGCCTAGAAACTTAAAAAATATATTGACTCTCAAATACTTCCAATAGCCAGGAATTGCTTGGTACTTTACTTTGTAGCTAATTGAAACTTAAGCTTTCTAAACTTAGATTATTCAAGTCATCGGATTATCTTATTCTAGTTTCGGTAAAAAAACAGCATAAGAGTCAATTGTTCTTAGAACTATATAAAAATATCCTCGGACTCTCGAATTTTTGAACGATTTATATCGCATACGAAGTGGACGAATACCAGTATTCAAATTCACTTAGATAAAATACCTAATGACTGAGCATGAGATAATTTGACTAAATTATGAACGACTACCGTCTCTTGAAACTTAAAATTACTAATAATAATTTTAAACATGTTATAATGAATAACAATTGGTAATTGAATCAACATTAAAAAAAAAAACTTAAAACTAAGAAGTTAATTGATATTTCTTAAATGGTACCAACTGGAAATTGCGAAGATCGAACCTAATGCAAGTATCATAAAGTTAGTATCAAGTGACAGTGGAATCTGTTACATTTCTTACTCGATAAAATGGTTAATTTTTTCTGACTTGTTTTTTAACTTAGTTTAATCTGACTTAAAGGTAACCATTTTTTCTTGGAAACTTTTTATCTTTCTTTAGTTGTATTTTCAAGTATGTTCTGTGTGAAAACTTTTTCAATGGTCCAATTTAGTTAATAATGAGCCAATAGATATTTTTGAAATTGTTAAAAATCATCCGAACGTTGGGTTCACTAATTTTTATACATTTAATTTGCTCGTTGGGTGTCTTATCAACTCTCCAACCTTTTTCTCGATTGTACGCTTCAAAAAAATTTGCATCTAAATTTCTTATTATTCGTTTTGTAATATTATAACTAGAACTATATGCAGTTTGATGTTTTAGAGTAGACTTACTAAAGATAAAAAATTATTTACACGATAATTAATTGTCATTACAAAAATCTATCATTTTCGAGTTGGCCAGAAATATTCGTTAGGTTATTGGTAATTTCATCTTACTCAACCAAGTTGTGTTCTTATACAAAGACGAAGGACTATTTTAATTTTTTAGTTTTTTACTCCATTAAAATATTTTGCGAATGCAATGTTCAATGTTTGTTCATCTATTCTTGAAGATTATTTTGTTCTCATTAATTTTTCAATTTTAGATTTATCATGAAGTAACAAGACTTTCATAAAGTCATTGTTTGATAAAGTGAGTACTTTGGCCCTGTGTGGTTTATTAAAATTCTTTGTTTTGAAGCATTGTTCTTGAATAATTACGCGTAGCCGAAAAATTATTTTTAAATGAAAAATTTTCGAAAGATGATTAAATACTATATAGTGTCTTGATGAGCTGCTTGAACGTTTTTATTTGTATATCATCGATCGATTTTACACTTTTCCTTGTACTCATTACTAAAAAATTTTAGTTTGAATTTCTGTGTACACTGTCCACTATGAATTGACTATTTGACTTTGCCCTAATGTCTTGAAAAATTTTGTCATATGATGCGATCACAAGACATAGTTAACAATTTAGAATTTAAAAAAAAAAAAAAAAAATTAAGGTACCTGTACCTAATATGGCCCCCCTAAGCGAGAATCGACGTTGTGGCCAATCAAATCAATATTTTTTGACGGGTAAGGTCTCATTTTAAGGCTTAATTCAAGAGCTTTAAAATGAGACATTACACGTTCGATTTTGATCAATGAGCTTCAAATGCCAGAGGATTTACCAAAACACGGTTTTTTAAGACACCTAAAATTTGTGTCCTAATATGGCCCCCCTTGAAGTAATTAATTAATTGCAATTTGTTCCTACTTTTTAAATCAATCAGGATATAAGATTTTAAAAACTTCAAAATTGTTATTATTTTAAAAATTATTTATTTAAAAATTGAGCCTTTTTTACAATGTTTTTGAAAGCTTTGCAACCAGTAGAAAAATTTCAACTTTAAATTTTGGTCAAAGTTTTTTTTTTGAGCTAGAATGCTTTTTTAGTTATAAAATGAAAAAAAGCTTTGAAACAATTAAATTTATTTTTCTTAAATAACATTAGGATAGGATTTTCTAAAAAGTAAACATGAAACTAAGGACTCTTAATATCGGTATTTCTACTAATTCGTGGGGGGCCATATTAGGTACACTGCATAATGAAAAGTTATTTAAGAATAAAACCCGTTAGAAAACGAGTTGAACAAAAACTAAGGTCGCGTTTTAAAGCTGAAACAATAACGAATCGAAGCTACTTATTCAAATTTTGATCAGGTGCGTCTAAATATTTTGGCAGACCACTTAATTACAACGTAAAATAATAACGGAGGTATATGAAACGAGTTTTAGCTATTAGGCGTGCGCAAAAATAATTTTAAAATGTTCTAAACAACTGAAAACTTCATAATTCAGTGTTTTTGACTTCTTTCTACCTTGCAGAGATGCCGCATACCTAGCATATTCAAAATAACAGGGGGGGGGGGGGCATATTAGGCACAGGGCCATATTAGGCACACTTACCTTATTTTAATTGCTCTACGAATCTTGGTTTTTCCAGCATTCGGTATTGCAGTTTAAAAACAGCCCATGACTTTGCGTCTTTTAATCAAGCGAGAAGATATCCGGTAAAACCCGGTGGAGTTTATAAAAGTGCGATTCAAAGTAGCCCTCGTCTCAGTCTCGGTTTACCTTCTTGACAGTTTGCATCGGTAAAAAAATGTTGGTCATCACAGTTGTGTTGGTGGGTTTATTATCGATATCTCAGGTACGAGCCGAGAGCGCCGAAGATATACAGGCACTTATCGAGGGTTTCAACTCGCTCAAGAGGGAAGTAAACCTCTACCTCTACAACGTCGACAGCGTGGTCAACTGGACGGCCATCAATGTCGCGATTAAGGATCTCGATCCAAATGAATTTGCTCAAATTTACTCCGACAAAAGCGTTTCTTACATGCTCGAGTTCAAAGAGGAGCTGCGCAAAGCCAAGGACTTGTACGAGGACACGACCAGTCTGGTCTACTCGTGGACTTCCTTCGCCAAGCGTCCGCTCGAGTGGCTGAGGGAAAACCTGCCGACCAAACCGGAAGCCGAAGTGAGCGACAAGCTGGTCAAGATATTGAAACTGTTGACGACCCAGGGAATTGATAAGTTCCGTTCGGCCGAGGTTGAGCTGCAAAAGGTACAAAAGCATCTGTCGACTGCCAAAGACAAGTTCGAAAAGTTCCAGGCCAGCGCGCTCAAGGACTACCAGGGTAAATCGCGACTGAAAAGACAAGCGTATGGTTACAACCCGAATTGCTGGAACAACGTAAACAGGTGTATAAACACCATGTGCGACGTTTACTACTGCAATCCAAACAGACGCGGCAACAATACACCAACGACGACACCATCAAACCCCGAGAGAGACCAAAGATTAAAAGAACTTGATGAAAAGTACCAACTTATGGTCGAAAGGATGAAAGTCGTTGAAGAACTTTTGGACAAGGCCAAAATTGACATTGTCGCGGAGGAGCGCTCGATCAACAACGTCAGAAGCACTCTCGAGAGTAGACTCGAAGTAGCCGTTATTATTGGTGAAAACAAAGAAACCGTTCTTGAGCAAATCAAATTGCTGGAAGAATCTTGCTCCGAGTACAGAAGGAGACACTCCAAAGCTGCCGAACTCGCGAGGAAACGAAGAAGCTTGGAAACCAAGCTATTCTCACCAAGATTTTTACCAGTGGAAAGGTATACCTAATTTTTTCATCTTTTCCCTGTTACACGTGTCTTAGTGTAACTGTATTTTATGTAATTTTCATATGTAATAATTATGTGCAACTTTTGATGAGATAACTTTCACGAATTAATTAATTCATGCTTCTTTTTTGGTCAATTTTCATGTGTAATTTTTGTAACTTCTCGTAACTTACACATTTCTATACTTGCGTATTATTTGATAGCAGCGTGAAAGTTTTTACAACAATTACACATAAAAATAACATAAAAATTACATTTGAAAACTACATGTGTAATTTACACTTGTAAGTTACACTAAGATACGTGTAATGTAACACGTGTAACTTACTCGTGTTTATTTTCAACAGGGTTCTTTTAGTCAAGTGTTGAATGATTTTTTTTTTTTTCAGACTCGAACTGGATGAATCTTCCGGGTAATTGAAAAAATTCGACCATTTTATTAAAACTTATCTACAGTCATTTTACAGGCTTTATTTGTATCTTTTTTACATTCTTGCAATAATAAAATTGAAGCTTCAAAATTTTGACAAAAATATTCAAACCACACACAAACAATAAAAATTTATTCCTATTCACCACTATTTGATAAAATAAGATAACTGTTTTTTATTTTCAAATTATCTAACTAAGTGTTTCTGTCGATTCAATAGATCCTTCTATTACTCAAAAATTTATTTATTTTATAATTACGTAGATTTATTTAATAATGTATAAAAAAAAAAAAAAAAAAAACATTACTGAATTTAATTTTTAATATGAAATATTGCATTATTACTTATATTGAACAAATGTTTAATATTTAATTTGAACTTGTGGTAAGTAAGCATTATTGAAATTATGGAAGGTGATTAAATAATTCTCAACAAATTGTTGTTTCATAAAAAAATTTTATTAGCTTTTTCCATCAAATGGTTGATAATATGTTTTAATTAAACGAGACAAATAACCCACTGGTGACTTTATCTTTTTTTTTAGTTATTTTGTGACGCAATAAGCTAGATCAAACAAAAAAGCGCGCAAGTTTTTTTTCAGTAATAACAGATGATAAAACCAGTTTGTCTACCGTCTTTTGGGCCGATAGGTTGATTGTGTGTTTTTAATTTTAAAACTTAGTAACTCTCGATTTTCACTGTACAGCTGAGTTTATTGTAAATGGATTCGTCATATAAACTACTGTACGTATTACTTTTACTGATAGCTGCTAGTGCCGAGAATCCCACCGCGCCAAGCCTTGAAGACGTCCAATGTCTGTCGAGGTCAAAAGCCATCAAAAAATCAAGCGAGACGCTCGCCTTGCTCGACTCTCTGTGCAACTCTGAAAACCTTAAAAAGTGGGAATCGTTCGTAAACAGCACGCTGACCACTTCCATAAACCAATTGGCCAAGGTCCAGCTGACGAGAACGGCCTCTGGTCTCAACGACGTGGTTGCTCGTCTAAGATCGGCCGCCTACCAGTACTTCACCGTGGCCACGGAGGCCAAGGGCTGGATCGCCTACTCCGGGGAACAGTTCGAGCATTACAACCGACAAGAGAGCACCAAGATTCCCATTCTTAAGAACGTCCTGAGCCAGGCACACGAGACAATCGGGAAGATCAAAGTGTCCCTAAGGTCCATACGGTCGGAGCTCAAAGCCACGAGGGAGTCCATAGCCAAGGTCAAAACGGATGTGCCCAAAGACAGAGAGGAGATCCTGGGGAAGATAAGGAACGACAAAAGGCTTAAGGTCGTACTGAACAAGGTGGAAACTGTCGCGCTCTTGGGCGAGGTCTGCGTCCCCGCGGCCGCTGTGGTGTCTGTAATAGTTAACCTGGGGATGTCCATACCCGCTTTCGCAGCGTGCGCTAACGCGATTTTTTATCTGCTGGACACCAAAGACCTGACGGCGGAGAAGAAGATCGACCTTTTTGTGGATAAAATGGAGGCCATCGAGGAAGCTTACACAGCGATGGACCATTTCGTGGCAGTGGAGATGGAACGAGTCGACGGGACAATCAAGTCCTTGGGTTACAACACATCAGTGGCGAACTTCTGCGACGGCGATGAGCTCGGTGATCAAGCCTGCGAAAGCAGCGTCGTGGATCGGTTCAAGGAACTCTCCAAGTTTTACTCGGATCTGGATTACGAGGAGTGAATGGCTTTTTTACAGTAATTACTTTAATTTATAATCAAAATGACATAACTTATGGTATTCAGATGTGTTTTTAATAAAACTATAAGTGCATAAATTGACTTTTTTATTTTTTCATCATCACCTACCAAGGAGTCATTACAATTCGTCAGATCTCATATCACCATGCAGGATTATTTAGTAATTATTAATTTTACAAGTTTTTTTTAATTTCGAAATCTTTTTTTTTCTAATTTCAACAAATACTGAACAAATTCTTAATTAACTTTATAACACATCAATTAAAAATCGAATTTATCGTTTTTTTATTCAAAGTTTCATGGAGTAAACGAAACGCAATAAGCTAGTTCAAATAAAAAACACCCAAGTTTTTTGGGTTATTCCCAGTAATGAAAAAAAAACTAATTTAACCAGAATAATAAAACTCTTCGTAAGAACAATTCGATGGTCCCTGCGAAGAAAGTCTGCATATTTAAAATTATCAATAAACGACTGAAATTAATTAAAAATTTAGAAAAAATGAAAAATTCTTTATTTTTTATGATTATTTAATTTATTTGAAAACTGCAGATTTTAGGCTAAGGTTTTTCTTCGCTGGGACCGTAGAATTGATTTACTTTGTACACTGCAGTCTTGAGTCCTATGAAATAAAAAAAGTTCAAATATGCAAGCGACCGTAAATTCTACAAGCTCGGCTCGCAGTTCCGATGATCTTGAGCAAATTAATAAAATCGTAATAATCGCTCAAAGCTCCAATAAGAGACTCGGTCCACCTTCGGCGTACTCCGAGTATCTCAAGGATTAAGTGACAATAAACATTTTTTCACCCTTACGATGCGCGATGTACTACTGGTATGCGTACCAAAAGTCACTTTTGATTCTACTTTAAATATGAATAAAATAGTTTAAAAATAATTAAAAGGTAGTCAAAAGTATTTTTAATTAGGTATTGTAGAAACTTACTCGGTAAATCTGTAAGAGTGAGGTTAGCTCAAATCCACTCGAAGCCTAGTAAAAAGTGAGCCACTCTAAGCTAAGAGTGACTCACTTTTAACTCGATTCGAGTGGATTTTCGTACTTTTCACTCGAACAAATTTAGAAGGTATTATATGTTAAAAAAACATTAATGTTATTTTTGATTTAATCATGCATGATTTTTAAAAAAAAGTTAGTTTGCACTGAACAAGAATCGCTTAAAAAGGGTGCTTAATTAGCACAGCTAACGACAAAACTCGATACGCATTTATTCCGAGTTGCTATTTCCCGGTCAATTGTTTATCCTTAAAATTTTTTATTTCTTTCATTGTAAACCACAATTCGTACGTTTTCATTTTTTTTTATCCAAGTAAATTATTTAAACTAGTGTTATCGACGAGCAAATAAATATTTATTAACCTTTTAGATACTTTCTCACTCGTACTTTGATCAAATTCATTTATTCGTTAAGAATTTATTTAAAAGTTTGAATCTTAAACTATCTATATATTGATGATAAGAGATAAGATAAAGTAGTTTTATTGTGTATTCCGTTCCGGGAGCATCAAATTAATCGATCCACACAAGCGAATCGTTTGCGCATTTTGGGGACTTCCCTAATTCATTTTTTTTTTCTTTTTTTTCTAATCATTAGGATCCTTAAAAATCGTGCTTACACCCCATCCGGCAATCTTACATATTTTACCCTTTTTTACGAAGCTATAATGCTTTTACCATTTTTTCATTTTTTAAGCCTTTTTTAGGTCCTTTCAACTGATTTTCTCCAACTTATGTTCTTTGGATTTTTTAATTTTTACCAAGTACACGGAGAAAAAAAAATAGGAGTTTCTCCAATTTGGAGGGGAGTTTCACCAAAAAAAAATTGGAGATTCTCCAATCTTGAAAAATTGGAGTTTTTCCTATTTTTTTTTGGTATTCCTACAATTTAAAATTGTGAATTTTGTCGACTATAGGTTAAGATTCCCGTGCTGGTATAGAAACTTTCACGGAATAGGATTTTGTTTTTTAACTTTTATTTTAAAATAAGGTTATATCCTTTTAATTCAATAATAAACCTTTTTAAAATTTTATTCATTATTTAAGATTATTTTGAAGTTAATCAAGGTAAATTCAAATAAATTATTCAAAAACTCAAAAAACAGTTTGTCAAAATCGGAATTAATTGGGATAGTTCGAATAATTATTAGAAAAAGTTGTGGTTGTTTATTGAAAAATTAATATCGATAATCCCAGCGAATAAAGTGACTAAAAATGTTATAAAAAATATTAATCGCCAAACACGATACCGCGAATGAATAAAGTGCACAAGCTGTTTTTGAATTAGCTGGGAGCATAGATAAGTATATGTAGAACTGTGGCGACCCGTGGAAACCCGCCACAACAAGCACAGCGGCAACCGCGCAAGCAGAACCTGGCACCGCGCGCTGTGTACTGTGCGGCGCTCATGGACAGCGCACACACCAACACCGATGCAGCAAGGCGGCCCTTTTGGGCCTGAGCGTCCCTGTTCGCAGGGGGCCCCCCTAGTCAGTCTTGCACCGTCACGCACGCCGTGCAGAGCCCAAGCCACGCTCAACCGAGTAGCTTGGTCAAAATAATCTTTATATTCACTTAAACTAAATACATTCTTAACTTGTAATCAGTCAACATTAATTTTCATTTTATCATTAAACTACAGTTAACCTAACAAGTGCTTTTATTATTTATCAATCCCTTTTCTCACTCACTGATATAGAACACGCCTAAGTCAAATTCAACCGCCCGTCAAGCTGGTAACTTGACGTGCCTGAACCCTAAAATACCACATTGGTGACCCCGAGTTTTGAAACATTTTGTGAGTGAAAAAAGCGTGATTTTAAAAAACAATAAACTTTGTGAAAATTCGAAAGTGAAAGTGACGCCGCGTCAGTTGCCGCCATTACGGCGTCGGTTTTCTGGAATTTTCCACGCCATTAGAGCGTCTCTCTCCCTCCCCCACAAGACGCTACCGCCCCCACTTCAGTTTCCCGCCACTGCACCGACGCGCTCAAAGTGGCTTGGCTACGCTTACTGAAGTACGCGCGTGAACATTTAACAAACAGTGCAAAATTTTAACTGTGCTGTACATTTTTTAAAAATAACTTTGGGTTTTGGTTGCATAAATGTGGCACATGATGTGTCATGTACCATACACCCCGACAAACACGTGCTGCTGCTAAGCGCCAAGTGGAAGAGGAACACCGTGACACCAGCGAGCTGCAGGGAGAACAACCAGCCGGTACGCCTCCACCTGCTCCAGAGGAAGAGCTTGCCGTACAAACAACCAGTAAGAAATCTACTACCTTTTTTGTGGCCGTTGACGCTGTCACTCCTACTCCAGACGACGACTTCCCTGCTACCAACGACACGGTGGAGTCAACCTCTCCTCCAGCGTCACCTCCATCATCGCCAAACTTTTCTGAGCAGTCGCCCACAGACTCTTCTTCTGGCTTGGAGCTGCACGTCCTCGACAACGTTCTATCTCCACGAACCAATCTCAAAATGTCAACGAACAAAGACGTCAAACTGCCTCAATTCATATCCGCGATGCCAGAAATCTGGTTCAAAACGGTCGAAGCCATCCTGTCGGCCGCTGGCATCACCGATGACTTAGAACTTTATAACGCAGTGCTGACACACATTGACCCGAAAGCATTGATGGAGGTTTCCGACATCCTGGCGAACCCACCAACCCAGGATAAGTATAAAAATTTGAAGGAGAAATTAATCGCAAACTTTTCAGATCCTCCTGACCAAAAACTGGAAAAACTTTTTGGTGACCTCACCCTTGGAGATGACAAACCGTCCACTCTGATGAAACGTATGAGGGAATTAGCTCAGGGTACATTGGACGACAAGGCGCTACGAGTGAAGTGGTTCAAGGCCCTCCCAAGCAAGGCTCAGATGATACTTCAGCCACTTAAAAAAAGCAGCATAGACGAGCTCACCGAGGCGGCCGATGAACTACTGGTACTCATCCGCAGCAGCCCCTCAGCGGGAGTTTTCGCCGTCCAGCCTGAGCCACAACTTCCTCGAGGCTCTTCTGTAGCTGCAGCAAGTCACCAGGACAACAGCCAGCTTAACGCCATCGCCAATACAATGGGTCAAATGCTTGCTGCAAATCTTCAACTTTTAGCTGAGGTACGCGCGCTGGTTGCAGGTCAGCAGCGCCACAACAACAACTTCAACAACAACGGTGGTGCACCACGTGGCCGCAGCCGCAGCCGCAGCCGTCCTCACAGCCCTGGACCTGGCATACCGGGAGTATGCTTTTACCATTCAAAATTTGGCTCGGCTGCCAACAGATGCCTGCAGCCCTGCAACTTCAATAACGGCCAGCCTCTGCAGCAGAGGGAAAACTAAGGCCACTGTCGTCTGTTTCGGCGGTAGACGACAGGCAACCAGTTAAAACACCTCAAGAAAGCCGCCTCTTCATCTGGGACCGGAACTCAAACAACACCTTCTTAGTGGATTCCGGCTCAGTTTTATCTATATTACCTGTTACAGCTCTAAAAAACACTCCACAGCCCGCTGGTCTCAAGCTGCACGCCGCAAACGGGACCACCATCAACACCTACGGTCAGCAGTACCTGGAGCTTAACCTGGGCATCCGAAGGCCGATCAGGTGGGCCTTCACCGTTGCTGACGTTGACAGACCCATCATTGGCGCAGATCTACTGACCCACTACGGTCTGGTCATAGATCTGAAACAACAACGACTACAGGACCCAGAAACCACGGTTTCGTCTGGAGGCTTCACAAAACCAACTAACCTCCACGGATTCTCAGTGGTTGCAGCTTCCTACGTTACGGACGCACCCAAGCAGTACCACAGCCTTCTCAGGGAATTCGAACACCTTTCTCTTCCCAGAGCAGCACCCAACATGGCTTTCAACTCGGACACCATGCACCACATTGAAACTAAGGGACCACCAGTTTTTCAACGAGCCCGGCGACTGACTGGCGAAAAACTGGAAGCTGCGAAGCGAGAGTTCAAGCTACTTGAACACCACGGCATCATCAGGCGCTGCAACAGTCCATACGCCAGCCCCATCCACCTGGTGCAGAAAAAAAATGGTTCTTGGCGCATAACCGGAGACTACCGATGGCTCAACAACCAGACCATACCGGACAAATACAGCATTCCTCGGATCGAAGACCTGCTTGCCACTAAAGTTCACGGTAACAAAATTTTCAGCGTCATCGATCTCGAGAAAGCCTTCTACCAGATCCCTGTGGCGCCAGAGGACGTACCAAAGACAGCCGTCTCGACGCCCTTCGGGAACTGGGTCTTCTTGAGAATGCCACCAGGTCTCAAAAACGCCACCCAGACCTTTCAACGTTTCGCAGACTTAATTTTTCAAGACCTGGACTTCGTCGTCTGGTATATAGATGACATTATGGTAATGTCAAAGACGCACGAAGAACACCTCGAACACCTGCGAATCATCTTCGAGAGACTAGCAAAATACGGTCTGACAATGAACGCCAGTAAGTGCTCTTTCGGTCAAGAAGAGGTAATATTCCTAGGTCATAAGATCACTAGCACTGGCTACTCAGCCCCAGATGCCAAGGTTGAAATAATAAAAAATTTTCCCTTGCCTGAAACTTGTCATGCCATGCGCGCCTTCCTAGGCACCATAAATTATTTCAGATCGAGCATGCCGCATGCAGCACAGCACCAAGCCGTCCTCAATGACTGTCTCAAAGGCTCCACCAAGAAACGTGACATGAAACGCATCATTCACACTCCGCAAACACTTGAAGCCTTTGAACAGTGCAAGCAAGCACTCATCACAGCCACAAAACTCGCTTATATTTCACCAACTGGACAGCTGGTGCTAACAACAGATGCTTCAGACGTCGCCATCGGTGGAACACTTGAGCAACACGAAGGCAACATCATCCAGCCGTTGGGTTTCTTCTCTCGCAAACTCACGAGCACAGAGAAGAAGTACAGCCCTTACGATAGAGAACTACTTGCAGTTTTCGCTGCCATCAAGTTCTTTAGACACATACTTGACGGTCGTGAGTTCCGAACCCGGACCGACCACAAACCACTGGTACAAAACAGCCACAGACGACCCAGCGAAGACTTGTCACCAAGAGTCCTGCACCAGCTCGACTTCATATCGCAGTTCAACACCAAGCTTGAACACATCAAAGGTGAAGACAACGTTCCAGCAGATACTCTCTCCCGCATCAATGCAATCACGATGCCCACCTTACTCGACGCCGCCACCATCCGTGCAGCACAGCAACTGGACAACGAGTTGGAGCAAGTGATCGGACAAACTTCGCTGAACCTGCAACTACTGGACCTGGAGGACAACCCCGTCATTTGTGACGTCTCCACTGGCGTCGTGCGACCCTACCTGCCCGCATCTTTGCGCAGGGTTGCATTCGACGTCATCCACGGTCAAGCTCATCCCAGCGGTCGAGTGACAGCTCGAGCGCTGACACAAAAATTCGTCTGGCCTGGTATTCGCAAAGACGCCATCCGATGGTCGCGCGAATGCGTTCCATGCCAAAAATCAAAAATATCTCGGCACAACAGGACAACACCACAACACATCCTTGTTCCTGGCACGAGATTCAACCACATCCACATCGACATTATTCTGCAACCACCCGCCGACGGTTACAAATACTGTCTCACCATCGTGGATCGCTTCACCAGATGGCCACAAGCAGTACCCATGAAGGACATGCTGGCCGAAACAGTCGCCTGGGAGCTGTACCGACACTGGATCTGTCAATACGGTACCCCCATCACCATAACATCAGATCAAGGAAGTCAGTTCGAGTCAGATCTTTTCAAGTCCCTTGGCCGTCTAGTGGGACTTTCCAACAAAATCAGAACGACTTCTTGGCACCCACAATCAAATGGCATGTGTGAGCGGATGCACAGGACACTGAAAGCCGCCCTCATGTGTCACTCTGACAAATTCCCGTGGACCCAGATCCTTCCGACAGTTCTGCTTGGTCTACGAACATCTTACAAGCCGGACCTCGGCGCGTCACCAGCTGAAATGCTATATGGAGCAACCATCCGCATTCCTGGTGAGTTTTTTATCACTCGTGACTTACCAGTAAACCCAGTCACTTTCTTGCAGAAAATCCGTGCACATTTCCAAGCCTTGCAGCCTGTACCCTCGGCACATCACATAAAGCCGGACAAGCAGTTCGTCTTCAAGGACTTGGCCACCAGCACACACGTTTTTCGTCGTGTCGACGGAGTCAAGCCCATGCTGACACCTCCGTACACAGGACCACATAAGGTCATTCGGAGGTTAGACGAAAAACGCTACGTCATCGACCAGGATGGTGCAGAAAAAACTGTCTCCACTGACCAACTTAAGCCTGCATACCTGGAACGTCTGGATCATGTCAGGTTACCACAGGTGGAGCACAGCCAAAATCCTGAACCTCAGCCCTCAACCTCAACCCAGGGCAACAACGAGTCTGAGCCACGGCAACAAGCTGCTCCTCAACAAAAACAAACAAAACAATCTAAGACACAGCATCAAACTACCCCTCATCGACAACAACAACCAAGCGCGGAGTCTGAGCCACAACAAACATCTACTCCTTCGTCATCTCAGCAAGAACCTTTCCAGTGGAACCTTGGCCACGAACTTCAACAACTCTTTTCAGTTCCTCAGCAGCAACAGCAACAACAGCAAGCTCCTCAGCAACAGCAAAAGCCACCACGGAAAGTTCATTTTTCGCTCCCTTCGCTCCTTCGTCCTGCGAAGCTCTCTGGAGAGGGGGTAGCTGTGGCGACCCGTGGAAACCCGCCACAACAAGCACAGCGGCAACCGCGCAAGCAGAACCTGGCACCGCGCGCTGTGTACTGTGCGGCGCTCATGGACAGCGCACACACCAACACCGATGCAGCAAGGCGGCCCTTTTGGGCCTGAGCGTCCCTGTTCGCAGGGGGCCCCCCTAGTCAGTCTTGCACCGTCACGCACGCCGTGCAGAGCCCAAGCCACGCTCAACCGAGTAGCTTGGTCAAAATAATCTTTATATTCACTTAAACTAAATACATTCTTAACTTGTAATCAGTCAACATTAATTTTCATTTTATCATTAAACTACAGTTAACCTAACAAGTGCTTTTATTATTTATCAATCCCTTTTCTCACTCACTGATATAGAACACGCCTAAGTCAAATTCAACCGCCCGTCAAGCTGGTAACTTGACGTGCCTGAACCCTAAAATACCACAGAACACAAACCTCCAAACGCCCCCCTGATAGCAACCTATATATATTAACTTTAAACTGTTCCTTACTGTTCCTTACCGTTTCTGGAGCATCTCCGGGTCCAACTTTATTACCACCAACTTTTTTTTTCCTCTTTGTAACCTTTTAATCAATTTTTTATTTTTTTATTCTATTTTAAGTGTACACTGTGATATGCGGTGAAAACAAAACTTTTAGATAATTATAATTATAATACCTCTAATAAAACGCCAATTAAACGTAAATACAAAACAATAAATAAAATAAATAATAAATAATAAAAATATGTAAACAAACATTAATCAGGTTTGAAATAAATTTTGTAATGGTGAGTTGTTCAAATCCACTTGATTATTTAACAAACAATCAAAATTTCTCAGTCTATTTATCTCGAGAGATTATAAAATTGAACAAATCTAGTAATAAGTCTAGTACTATTAATGTTGTTGTTAATAATTTAATTATAAAATATAAAATCCCTTTCGCGCTCTAGGTATGTGATCGTCACGCATACGGGGTCAAGGGTCATCCGATTACACAAGAAAACCATGATAATTTTGTATGAGTTATTTATCATACAAAAAATATTTATAATAATTGATCGTATTTTACGCCCTAGGGCGAGAAAAATTAAATTACGCCCGGTTTTGCGTCCCGGGTGACATAATATAATTTTATGTACATACAATCCTTTATACCTTATTAAACTTATTTCAAATTAAAAATTTAAATTTTAGGCTTTAAATGCAATAAATATTCATTTGACGCTTCGAGTCTTGGAAAGATTTTTATAAATCAATTTACTTCAAATTGATAAATTTGATTAAAATCAAATTACTTTAAATTGATAAAATTGATTTTGATTTTAATTGATAATGGTCGTAGCACGTTATTTTATTTTAAATTTTGAAGCGACATATTATCCTTTTAATAATTTTTTCAATCGCATTAAATAAATAAATGTAAGAATAATAGTAAATAATTATTAAATTTAGATAAAAATGTACTCCGTGTTGGTAATTCGTTCAAATTTGATGCTCACTAAGGCAAGAGAAAATCTATAAATCAATCCATCAATCAAGCGCAGCCGCAACAAGTGAAAAAAAAAAAGACAGGAGTCTGCGGCGAACAAAAACAAACACTCAACAAGCCCCAGCAGCTGCTTCTGGATCTTCTCTCTTATTCTCTCGTTTTTTTTTCTTTGTCAGAGTTCGTTTGAGCTCAAATTAGACTCGTTTGAGCGTTTTTCCGATAAAATCTCATTTATTCTCGTTGGTGCTGGTGAGTGGTGGGTAATCAAAGTCGAATGATTACTGATTAGTGAATCTGTACTCGCGGTAAGTATTCACAGTGTTGGCGCGTCTGTGTGGCCAGCAAGGCAACCGCGAGCCACCGCGATCAGCAGCTTGGCCGTCGTTCTGCATACTTTTGTGCGATTCATTCCCCCGCGTACCTACCTACCTATCGAATTGCAGCGAATTTTTTCTTCTTCACCAAGTGCCTATCTTACGTGCGAGAGTTTTAACGTACGTTTGTGTTTTATACCATCTTTATTTTGAGGTTAGAAAATTTAAACTCTCATCTGCAGGGGTGTGGCTGGACCGATGAGCTGTTTTTTAAACAAATTCGTATCTTCTACTAAATCTTCATCATCGTAATCTCGAACCTTTTTTTTTTTTTCAACAGCTCTGCAGCTTTCCTGCTCACCTGCTGGTTCATCCGTGACGCTTTTTTTTTCTCTCTGTCTTTCACTTTGCAACAGTGTACCTACAGATAAATAACAACAATCTATCGTGGCTGGACTCGTGAGTCGTGATACATAAACACAACGACAAAGAAATGCCCAAGGCTATAATTACCTATTCTAGGTGGTTTATCATCATGGCTGCACCTGAAGATTGCAAATCTAATGAGATCACAGCAGCATCGCATTGACTTTAACTGCAAACTGCTCATGATACTTTTTTTTAATAATATTAAGATCCAGATTTTTGGGTCTCATGTGGGATGTTGGGAAGCGCACCATCTCACCACGACTCATCTTTCACCGACATGTCCAGGCTGGCTGATTACTTTGTCATTGTTGGATACCATCATGAAAAAGAAAGTCAGTACTTATTTTTTTATTTTTATTTCTATTAAATCAATGCTTTTAATCAGGAATGTTACTTTTTAACAAATTATATCATTGATATGAACATTATTAAACTATCTCTATTTTATGCAATTTATATTATTCTTTAAAAATATTCATTAAACAAATTTTATAAAGACATTTTATGGTATTTATGACTCATACTTTTACTATCAAAAAATTGAATCTTAATTACAAAAATTCATTATTTTTTCTTGTGTTTATTTAGCTAATAATTTCTAAAAGTTAATGAAACTTCATAATTGTAAATAAATTATTTTCAGGAAGCGGGATCAGCAGTGGGATAATACTTCAGAGGTTTCCAGAAAAAGACTGGCCAGACACGCCATTCATCGAGGGCATAGAATGGGTATGCACTTTTACAAATTTAGAAATATTTAATCTTTGTGTGTGTAAACAACAAGTTTAGTTTTTAGGTTAACTTTGATTTTAATGAGAAATATTTATATGTTGAAGTGTCAATTCATGGGGAAAACAATAATACATTGTGTGGTGATTACTAATAATCACCACATATAATAGTGATGATAATTTTACTAAAAAGCTATCAATGAATTCAATTATATTATCAATATTTCTGGTGATAAAAAATGTATCTTATAATGCACGAGTATTTGAATTTTTTTAAATTAATTTTTATTTTTATTATTTTTTTTACAAATTGTGTTCTTATCATGTCAGTGTCTTAAATAGTTTCTACAGACAGTAGAACATGTACCATTTTTTAAATAATATTAGATTTGAATAAAGCAAGACTGAGAGTTTTTAGTGTCAAATAAAACTTTGTAAATATTATGAAAGCCTTTAAGCATAACTTGCAAAGCATCATTATAATGAATTTATGAATTGATTGTACAGTTCTGCCAACCACAAGGATGGGCCCTGTCAACGGAGAGGCAGGAACCTCGGTTCTTCGTATCAATTTTAACGGATATAGACGCGAACCGTCACTACTGCGCCTGCATGTGCTTCAACGAGACGGTTTCCATAACCCCGAGCAAACCCGTGGACGAGGAGGAGGATCCGGTCGACGGAAACGACAACCGAAACTTGGTCGTCAAAAGCATACCCGTTATCGCCCACCAGAGCATCATGTACGCACCGAAGTGTTTGGTTTTGGTCTCCAGATTGGATTACATCGAGACCTTCAGGGTGAGCTTTTAAATTCTGCATTACTAAAATAAACCCGAAAAGTACTTAAATTTAAAATAATAAATATTATTACAGAACTGCCTTGGAATAATATACACGGTGTACATAGAGAATCACAACATACCACTTGAGACTCTGGTCGGTAACATACTGGGATGTATCCAGGTGCCACCGGCGGGCGGTCCCCAGGTCCGTTTCAGCATTGGCGCCGGGGACCGTCAGGCCCTTCAGCCCCCCATAAGCCCTTCCTTGCCCATAACCCATACCAGCGTCAATCTGCTTTTTCAACAGCTGGGTAAGAGCTTCTTTTATCCATTCGTTTACAAGTGTCAAGACAAGCAATGCTATTTTTAATTTACCCAATATCTTCTATCAACAGATAATTTATTATATTCATTATTTGTGTAAAGTATGCTTATATATACACAAATTTTTATATGAATTAAATAAATCATTTAATTTAATATTTAAAGTGTACACTGTGTATTAAAAAAAATACAGAAATATATAAAATTTATAAATGTTTTGGTTGTTTAGGTATTCGCAACGTATTGGTGCTGTTCTGCGCCGTGATGACCGAACACAAGATTCTTTTCCACTCGGCGAGTTACTCGCGGTTGACCGAGGGTTGTCGGGCGTTGACGGCCCTTATGTACCCCTTCAGGTACACCCACGTTTACATTCCACTTTTGCCGGCGGCCCTAGTCGAAGTCCTAAGCACACCCACTCCCTTCATCATGGGAGTTCACAGCTCTCTAAAGTCCGAAGTCGCCGAACTGGTAAGCCCAATTGTCTTTACAACTTAAAACTCAGCATTAAGGGCCAGTTGAAGTAGACATCAAATTTTCATTTGATGTTTATTATTAAAATAAATAAAACGTGCACAGATGGACGTGATAGTGGCGGATCTGGATGGTGGTTCCATAATGGTACCGGATGGCGTATCCCTCTCTCTGCTCCCCGAGCCGCTGCTGTCCCAAACCCAAGAGGCCCTTAGCTTGGTCCTCCAGCCCGAGTTGGCCTGCGCCGACTACGCCTTTCCGCCTTTGGCCACGAGGGCGCCTCACCCGCCCATGCTAGACAAGGAGCTCAGGGCCGTCTTCATGCGAACCTTCGCCCAACTGCTCCAAGGCTACCGCAGCTGTCTGACCCTCATAAGGATTCACCCAAAACCGGTCATTACTTTTCACAAGGTGAGCCATTCTTTCTTCATTTATTTATCTCATTACATTACGGGTTTTTCACATAATTGATATTATTTTAATAATTAAAAAACATTAAAATTATATTGTTTAAGGCTGCATTTCTCGGTGAGCGTAATCTGATGGACTGCGACTTCACGATTCGCGTCCTGGATTGCATGTTTTTCACCTCGTTCATAGCCGAGCGCGGACCACCGTGGCGAGCCTGCGACGTTTGGGACGAGTTGTACAGCAATCTCAGCGATCAGCTCAAGCAGGAAGCTCAAGATCACCGTAAGCATTATTATTCTTTATACAACACAATTTCTTTAATCCGACAACTAGCTCCTCAATCGTTCCTCTGTTAAATTATAGGAATAATGCTGACCCACATCCAGGAGCTAGCCCAGCAGCTGTTTACAAACGAGACCCCGAACCCCCAGCCCTATGTCCAGAAGATCCTAAAACCCCCGGAGGGTGCCTTCGCCCGTATCCACCAGCCCCCCTTGCCCCGGATAAACTCCGAGGCGGTCCAGGCTATAATCGACGAGGGCCTGGCCAAGAGTAACCTCAAGGTTCGTCTGTCCTCCCTGCGGCCCGTGCAGCCCAGGATCGTGCCCTCGGGGCCCCACATAAGCCTGGCCCACGACACCCGTCACCTGGTGAGCAACTCTGCCCGTCGTCTCGAGGTACTGAGGAGCTGCATAAACTGCATATTCGAAAACAAGATTTCCGACGCCAGGAAGACCTTCCCGGCCGTCTTGAGGGCCCTCAAGAGCAAGGCCGCGAGGTTGGCCCTCTGCATGGAGCTCAGCCAGCACGTAGTGGGCAACAAGGCCATGCTGGAGCATCAACAGTTTGATCTGGTGGTCAGGTTGATGAACTGCGCGTTGCAGGACGACTCCTCGATGGACGAGCACGGGGTCGCCGCTGCCCTTCTGCCCTTGGCCGCGGCATTCTGTAGGAAACTTTGTACTGGAGTCATACAGTTTGCTTATACTTGCATACAGGTAATTTAAAAAATTTTTTTAAATTTATATTCATCATTGTTGTTATTATTTTTTTAAAAGTAAAATTTTTTATCAATATTTATCTATATTTATTTTTATTTGTAACGTAAGTCCAGTATACTAATAAAAACTAAAATCTTCTGTTTCCAGGAACACTCGGTGTGGCAGAACCAGCAATTCTGGGAGGACGCCTTCTACATGGATGTGCAGAAGGACATAAAGCGTCTGTATCTTCCCGGTGAGAACAACTCCCATCTGAGTCCGACCAGTCCCAGGGACAACCGGGACCTGCTGTTCAGGGACAGAAGCTGCTTGGTGTACCGAGGCCAGGAGGCTTCGGCCCTGGAGATAGCCGCCGAGCAGATGAGGATAGCCAGCTCCATCAGCGCGGAGAAACAGCGCGAGCTCGTTGCCAGCGAGGAGAGCACCTTGTACAGTCAGGCCATACACTACGCCAACAGGATGGTCAACCTGTTAGTCCCCTTGGACGTTGGAGCCAAAACTGGACACCGGGGACAAGATCACGGAAATTTCGAGGACGAGAGAGCCAGCAACAGCATAACCAACAGGTGGGTTTTTACTGTTTTTTGGCTTCTTGAGGGGGACCAAAAATACTTTGACAATTCTGGGAATATTTGAGAATACTTGGAATACTATGGGGGGCTTTTCATCCCAAATAATGAAATAAATAAATAAAAATAAATTCTAAATAAATAAAAAATTACTGGGAATTTTTCAGAAATACTGGAAATATTTCTTTATTATTGGGACTACTTTGGAAATAATATTATAACAAAGTTTTTTTTTTTTTTTTGAGTTTTAAATATGTTTAAATGTACATGTTCTACTGTAGAGAATGAAGATAAATTCATTAAAATTGAGATAAACTGGAATAATTTAAAGATATTGTAATAACCACGTAGGTTATTATTAGATAAAACAACTACTTCAACTTTAAAAACACAAACTCAACTTTATTTACAACTCAATCATTCAACAACATCGCGACCGAATTTCTAAACTTACAGACGAACAACAACATAAACATTCGAATATATACATGACAACGACGCGACATTCAGATACGTTCCAAATTCGAACACATTCATAACATTATTCCCTCCCTTCTTTAATTGTCGTCCTCGACAAATAAAAAAAAATATCCAAGTACTCATATTTACAATATTTCAAACTAAATATCTTTCACAATAAACTTGCCACTGTTCATACTACTTAACTACTATTTACAATATTTCATCACTATTTACAAAAATTGATCTTAATTAACAATACTTTCCGGATGCAGTCACATCATACAGATCAAACATTTTCATTCAAAACACTTCTGAAACTTTTAAAAGATCTTCCTTTCATCTGGGATAGAGATGGGAATAACTTTCCATGGATCCATTCTCTATCCCTGCTCCGACAAATCATACCAAGTCCCGAGCTCAAGGAAAAACCTTGGCCTAAAAACCTTCAGAAGAGCAGTCAGTTTCAGAAGTCTTTCTTTCTGTATTATCGACCAATTCAAAGATAGCACGATCTTTCCAAACTTCTTCCTTCTGTTCATTCATGCGACGTGCTTCCCAAAAAGGTTGTAGCTCTCCTAGCTGCACTTCAAGAAGGTGGACGAACCAGGGCCAAAAACCAGAAACCACAAATCAGAATCAGTCAGCTCAAAAATACCTGTAAATTAACGAAATTTGTGAGATCTATACTCTTGTTTTTCGTTCTATATCGTGTCATTGTCTTATGTTTAGTCTATCTGTGTGTTCCGTGTTCCAAGTTCAACGAGATGTATACCACCGTACAATAATTATACAACAAGGCATCAACTATTGTATAACTCAATCACCGTACCAATGAACCGCCATTGTACACCATCTACACCATACAAAGGGTTACCTCCTATTGTACAATCCCATCTACAACGAGTAACCTCCCATTGTATAACCTTATCACTGTCGCACACGGCCAACCCAACTACACCGTACAAAAGGACGCCCGATATCATACAATAATCATAAAATGGATCACATCTCGCTGTACTACCAACTAACCAAACTCAACCATTACAACCATAATCCCATTTGAAGTTACAAGTCACTGTGTCATCCCTAAAGTTTAAATTTCCCGTATTTTCAATGTTAATGTCTGTATGTGTAGGTAGGTTAGTGTAAAAACATTCAAACGACTTATCTGGGAACTTTAGGTCCATCGACGTGACGTGGTTTTTACGGTTTGCCCTTGACCTTTAGTTTCGTCGACTCCAAATCCTTCCTCTGTGAATCATTTGAATTTTACGAAATCTGCTCCGTTGCACCATTTTCTTGATTTTGAAAATCTTCAGAGAGGAAAACCAACTTTTTTCCGACTTGACCCTCATTTTTCTTCAGTTCTATCCCGGACGCAACTCCCAAATGTAATAACCACGTAGGTTATTATTAGATAAAACAACTACTTCAACTTTAAAAACACAAACTCAACTTTATTTACAACTCAATCATTCAACAACATCGCGACCGAATTTCTAAACTTACAGACGAACAACAACATAAACATTCGAATATATACATGACAACGACGCGACATTCAGATACGTTCCAAATTCGAACACATTCATAACAATATTATAAATGCCTGAGATCTGGTTGTTTACCTCAATTTATTTAAAAGAGCCACACATAAAATAAAAACCTCAGTAATCGTTGTCGTACAATTAATTTCATTAAATTGACAAAGTTCGACGATCCACAGCGTTGCAAGCGACTCCGGGGACGCCGAGTCCGGGTTCGAGGAGACCGACCCGGGTGAGATGGGCGCCGCCGTGATCCGCATGGTGTCCAGGTTCGTCGACCGGGTCTGCACCGAGGGTGGAGTGAGCACCGAGCACGTGAGGTGTCTACATCAGATGGTACCGGGTCTGGTGCACATGCACATTGAGACTTTGGACGCCGTGCACAGGGAGAGCAAGCGACTGCCACCGATACAAAAGCCCAAAATCCTCACGCCCAACATGCTGCCAGGAGAGGAGGTCATCATGGAAGGACTCAGGGTGTATTTGTTGCCCGACGGCAGAGAGGAGGGGCTTGCCGGGCTTCCCAAGACGCCGCCCTACTTGCCGGCAGAGGGCGCGATTTTTTTAACTAACTACAGGATCGTCTTCAAGGGGATACCCTGCGATCCCTTCGGTAAGTCTTTTTTTTTTTTTTTTAATGATAATAATGTTTATTTTCATGTTTTATCACAAGAGCATTCAAATGCTTTAAATTTTACAAATTCCCTGAACATCTTGAATTTTCCAGCCTGCGAGCAAATGGTGGTGCGTGCATTCCCGGTGACCTCGCTAACGAAGGAGAAGCGAGTTCCGGTCCAACACCTGGCCCACATAGACCAGTGTCACCAGGAAGGTCTCCAACTTCGATCCTGCACCTTCCAGCTTATAAAGCTAGCGTTCGACGAGGAGGTAACGCCCGAGAACGTCGAGACTCTACGCAAACTAGTCCACAAGGCACGAAATCCGCCGCACATATTCCACCACTTCGCATTCAGCGGACAAGTTTTGGTGGCACCGACCAATCACAACAAGGACAAAGAGAAGCACGCCACTCTCAAGTTAGTTCACAGATTTTTTTTTAACTTTTAGTTTTTACTTATATATTATATGTATCGGTACATAATATCTAAAGAGTTGAGTTACTCAATTTTTGTAATTTTTTCTTGGTATACAAATTCAACTTAAATAAAAAATTTTAAATTGAATTTCAGGGGTTTCGCAAAGAAAACTCTGTTGAAGACGGCCAGGAAGGCCGGGTTCAAGCCAAAGCAGTCGTCGAAGAGACAAAAGTACGTACTGCCAAACATGAATCTCACCAGCAATAACAAGTACATGACATCGCCGGGACGCATGAGCTTGCCCATTGCCTGCGAAAACAACGACCTCAGCCATGACGACGATCTTAGTGGTTTGTATTTTTTTTTTTTTTTAAACTCAAAAACTACTAAGCTGATGAAATCGCGACGTAAAAAATGACTGTTCGAAACTATGATAAAAAAAAAAAGTTCGTAACACGGGTCTAAAAAACTAGGACCTAAGGAAAAGTTTCTAGCTAGGTGGAAAAAAAAAAAAAAAAAAAAAAAAAAAAAAATTGCTTTTTTATATCCTTGTTACGAAAAATACAATAATTTAAATTTTTTAATTTTCTCTTTTTTGCAGTAGACGAATTCGAGATACCTGGAATAATCGTTCCACCGCCAACAGACGCGAAAACCCTGGAGCGTCTGTCCGAGCGCAGTTACGTTCGGGACTGGTACAGGCTAGGTCTGTGCTCAAACGGACCCCAGAACAGCAGCAACCGTCGCAACGAGCCCTTCCGTCTGAGCTCGGTAAACTGCGCGTACATGATATGCCGTAGCTACCCGGCCCTGTTCGTCGTACCCACGTCTGTCTCCGACGAGAGCATCAGGAGATTCTGCCGACTCTACAGGCACAACAGGATACCCATCGTCACGTGGAGACACCCCAGGACCAAGGCCCTGCTGATTAGAGGCGCGGGATACCACGGAAAGAGCGTCATGGGGATGCTTAAGGCGCACCCGGCTTCTACGCACAATTTGAAAGGTACCTTGTTTACTTTTTTTTTTTTAAACACGACTTTTTTTTAATACTGTTAAATTGTCATTTCAGCAAGTTCATCCGAGAGTACATCGACTTGGGAGCAGGAAAAGTACATAGCCGCACTGGTCGCAGCGACTCCGGTTTCCATACTCAGACAGGGCTCAGCCTGGGGAATGTCGGACAGTTCGCTGAGCATCGACTCGCTTCTCATTGCCGCGGAGGACAGAAACGCAACACCCGAGCAGTCGCGAAGAAATCCTTTCAACAAAGCTATGGGCACTTTAAGGTAAGATTTAATAATTTCAGGGCTTTTTTGGATGATCAGTCAATTATTAAAATTTGTTTTATTTCAGTTCGTCCGGTGGCAAAGGACCAAAGAACTTCGGCCGTTGGGGCTCGCTGAAGGACAAGCGTCAAAGCTCCCAAGCTTCCCTTATATCGGCGAACCAACGCACCGGTCAAACCACGACGATAAGACACTCGGCCGACTCGGACAGCGGATCCGAGTGCGTCCACACCTTTCAGAGGGCTGCGCTTTATATTTTAGGTGAAAAGTCCCACATGAAGGGCGTCAAGGCGGAATCGGCACCCAAAACCGACTTCATACCCGTTGAGTTTTACGACGTAAGACACACCAAGGCGGCGTTCAAGAAACTTGTCAGAGCTTGCGTACCCAGCAGTCCCAACGTCGAGCCGGACTCCAGTTTTTACAAGTAATACTTTATCGTAGTTCTCGGTCGTAAGATCAAATAAACTCTTAATCAAATAAATCATTATTCCTCGTAACAGGTTGATCGAGAGTTCCGAATGGCTTCAGCAGCTCCAATCCCTAATGCAGCTGTCTGGTGCGGTTATCGACCTGATGGACTTGCAAGGTTCCTCGGTGACCGTCTGCCTCGAGGACGGCTGGGACACGACCGCCACGGTCTGTTCCATAGCCCAGGTGTGCCTGGACCCTCACTACCGCACCCTGGAGGGCTTCCGGACCCTCATAGAAAAAGAGTGGCTCGGCTTCGGTCATCGCTTTGGTCACCGCAGCAACCTCGCTGTCAACTCCCAGACTACCAACTTCACCCCTACCTTCCTACAGTTCTTGGACATAGTTCACCAGATACAAAAACAGTTCCCCCTGGCTTTCGAATTCAACGAGTTCTACCTCAAGTTCCTTGCTTACCACTCGGTAAGCTGCAGATTCAGGACCTTCTTGCTGGACTGCGAGTTCGACAGGGTCGAGTGTGGGATCACCGCGGTGGAAGACAAAAGAGGCTCGCTCACCAGTCATCACAAAGGTAATCTACCTTGTTCAGGAAAATATTTTTTTATTTTTGAAAAATCTCGAGTAACCACTGAAACTCATTAAAAAACGTTTTATCAAAAAGGTGTAGATACCGGAAGCGACGACGAGACGGTTTACCCAGGAGGTCGTCTAGCGGGCACCAACAGTCCCGGCTCAAACCTCGGCCAGTCGATATTCGACTACATAGAGAAGCAGCACGCCAGATCTCCCCTGTTCTACAACTTCCTGTACACGCCGAACAGCGAGCATCCGGTACTGCGGCCGGTTTCTCACCTTCCGTGTCTCGAGATTTGGCAGTACTACCTGGAGGAGGAACTCGCCCACGGGCCGGCCTACGACCTCGAGATACTGCAGCAGGACTCGCAGCAGGAAGAGGAGGCGGAGGCTGCCGATGGTACGCTCATAAAGACGAATCGCAAGGTCGTCACGCAGGGGTACAACAACGTAAGCACGATGGTACCGAACCAGTTCACTCACCTCCTGGAGGAGATACACAAGCTCGAGACGGAATTGGGACACTTGCCCCAGAAGTGGAAAGTCTTGTGGGACAAGCTCGAATTGCCGAACACGGATTCTTTGCAGAGACACGCGTCCTTTAGCACGGCCCTCGTGAGGCACCACGGACGTTTGATCCACAAGCGCTCGACTCTGGAGCTGCTCCTAAGGGGCAAACTCGCCGGAGGCAACGCCGCTGGAACCGAAAGCTCGGTCTACGTACATCCGCACAGGTTTGAAAAACTAGACACCGCGACGCCGACTCACTGCGAGGCTTGCTCCGGTGTACTCTGGGGTCCGGTCAAGGCCGGCTTGAGGTGCGTCGACTGCGGGCACGTGTGTCACGAAAAGTGCGCCGATTCGGTATCGAAAAATTGCACAAAGTACAAGGCCGTGGGATCGGACAACGTACAAAATCACACGCTCACGAGGAGCGGAGCCGACAATGGAAGCGTCAATTCCAGTGTAACGACGCTGCAAACCTCGTCGCAGCAATACTACGAGCAGTTCTCGAGCAACGTGGCTGAAAATCGGACGCACGAGGGGTACTTGTACAAACGAGGAGCTTTGCTCAAGGGATGGAAACAGAGGTGGTTCGTTTTGGACTCTATAAAACATCAGTTGAGGTATTACGACGCCATGGAGGACTCCAACTGTAAAGGATACATAGGTAACTCTTAACTACTTAACCTAAAACTACAGTCAAAACTCCAAATTTCATAAGCGTACTCCTATTTTTTTTTTTTTTTTTTTTTTTTTAATAGATCTTGCGGAAGTTGTGTCTGTGACTCCGGCGGCTCCCGTTCAAGCTCCGGGAAAGAAGACAGATGACAAATCCTTTTTCGATGTAAGTTTTTATTTATAAAACATAAAAAATTGATTCTTCATTTGTATATTCAAATTGTGTCTTTTAATTATAATTACAGCTACGCACAAACCGACGAACATACAACTTTTGCGCAAGCGACGCTACTACCGCACAAGAGTGGATAGAAAAGGTTCAGGCGTGCTTGCAGTAGTGTTATGATTATAATTATTTTAAAAACTTGACTGATAATACTATTATTATTATTTGTGAGATATCTTTTGTAAAGTGTAATAATACTATGAAAAATTTATTTGTTTACTATTATTATTATTATTATTATTATTTACAGTGTGTTTTTGTAATTACAAAAAAACGTGTTTTTAAACGATTGAGAGCGTGAACGAGTGAATGATTTTTTATATGAAAAACTATGATGTTCGATTTTTAAACGATTTTTCTAATTGTTGTTGCAGTTTTTCCATTAACAAAATAGTCAAAATCAACACTTTTGTACACTACACTAATAATCTCAATTTTTTATATGAATAAATCGTAAGTGTGAGAGCTATGAATAATCCTTGACAGAACTTGACTATTGTTGTTGCTAATTTAATAAATAAATAATTAAACGTGTTTTTCGCGCTTGTAAAACTAAAATTCGAGACCAAAAGATAAGATGAATTAATGGCTTTTGCTTATTTTTGTTCGTTCATTAATTTTACAAAGACAAACGTTGATTAAAATTTTTATTGGTTCGCATATAGTAGATAAGTAACTAAATTAAAAGTGAACTAATATAAGTTGTTATTATAAATATTATTGTAACAGTGATGTGATTTTATATCAAGTAAAAATCAATCACTGCGGTTATCGTGAGACTTGTTTAAATTTGTATAAATATTCTTGTATAAATGACACTATAATGCAAACTTTTTTCAAATATGGATGTTGAATGTTTCATTATTATTATTATTGTTACTTTAAGTTTTATGTGAAATATTATCTTTTGGTTTAATATTAAGCAATGTGTATTTATAATTCACTTCCTAAATTATTATCATCATTTTTAATATTATTATTTTTTTTTATTATGAAAAATAAACTGTGAATTTTTTTAAAAATCTTTATTAACTAGCAGTCGGTAGAAATTGTTTAATTTACTTTTTTTTTTACAAGAAAATGTAGAAGTTTTTCCTTATTTCTTTATAAATAATTTTTTTACAATAGTAAAGTGATGATTTAAAAAATATTTATGCAAAGAATAATTTTTGAAAAACTATAAAATATATATAAATAATTTTATATTGAATTGAAAAAAAGGTATAAAATGATGTATTATCCTGTTTCATAATATTAAAAAATTTTCAAATATTATTATTTACTTAAAATAGTTACTTTTTGTGTCTAATAAACCTCATCTCGTTTTATGGAAGAAGTAAGTTTTTTTATTGCAAAAATTTCGATAATGTAAGCTGCTCCAAGACATTATTTACTTTAAGTCACTTCCGTTATATTCCGCGAAAAAAAACCAAATATTTGTTGAAAATCCCGAAATGAATTTTTTTAAATGATTTTTTCAAAACCACAATACAAAAATAAATTGAGCTTTAATCACATTTTGAAACCCCAAGTTCTGCTGCTAAACTAGCGTCGCGGTGAGGGTCGTGGGTTCGATCCCCACTCTGGGAAAGTTATTTTATAAAAAAAAATTTTTCAGATGGTGAGGTGAACCCAAGAGTCAAGACCCGACTGACGTTGACAAAACCGATGAAAATAAATATTAAAAAATTTATCTTCTCTACCTGGGTGATGGCCTGAGAGAGGATAAATTTAATATTCTCTGCATCAGTCAAAAGGACCTCGCATCTCATCAGTGCTTCGTTGCACCGCCTTGTCGGATGAGTACTCCACGACAGTGACAGACGAGACAGTTTTCTACCTTCTAATGGCAAACCTCAACCGTATAGCCTGCAAAGAGGCGGCTGGTGTTAAACATTGAAGAAAAAAAAAAAAAAAAGCGTCTGGAGTTTCATGATTTTTAATTCGGTATCGTAACCTTCTGAAACTAAAAAAACTACTCCTTTTCCCAGAATTTAGTTCGCTTAGCTCGAAACGATCGTAAAAACGAGCCACGGTGACCAAATTTGAGCGTCGAGGCCCTTTTTTATTTTTTTCTCAAAGATTATAAATGGTTTTACGCACTCGGGACAAAATATATTTCGAAACTGGTGCGCATCTTCACCAGGCTCTTTCAAAGGAGCCCCGAGCCCTGGCGATGACGTCGCACCATTATTCGAAGACCGTTGAGTGAATAATACTTATAAAGGACTAAAAAACTCTATACTAAACCAAGGAGCCAAAGGAGCTGTTATAGAAAATTCAAAAACTATCGATTATTAAAAATATCGAAATTCAAAGTTCTGGGAGATTGGAGAATCGATACGCTACCAAGAGAGGCCGCAAGAGAGCGCTAGTGACCTGGTGACGATCAACAGTGAACAGGGCGGCGACGAAGACGACGTTTTTTTGCAGCTTGGGGGCGTAGATCCAGGTCAACCTGCTGCAGGAGTCGAAGATAAAGCAGCTACAACTTCGCCTGGACTATAGGAACGAGTACACCACAAATTTTTTCTTCCTCTCCGCTGCGGCGGCCGCAGTTATTGATCGCACTGTAGCTATCGAGCGGCGAAGGTGATAATTCATCAAAGTGTTTCAGTATTATTATCAACCGCGTACGTCTACTTTTTTTTTTATTTACCATACTTTCGTCTTTTATTTTCACAAAGCATTGTATCTATCATTGATCACTAATCACCATATATAACGTATACATGTATTTATATACCTATATCGCGATGCCACTCTCATGTTCCATGTATATACCTATATATAAAATATTGTTTTTTTATATACCTTGATCATTTCGCGGTTTTTTGACTAATAATTTTTGATTCTCAAAGCATTGATCGGACCAGCTACTTGTATACGTGTATGTGTTTTGAGTGTGCTATATTTATGCATTCGGTGTACACCTTATTTCTCTTTAAAATACTTTTTTTTTTTTTTTTTTTACCTGTACTATAACTATAAAAATATATATCTTCCAGCGGCAAAAATGACAGACTCCAAATATTTTACCACCACCAAGAAGGGAGAAATATTTGAGCTCAAATCTGAGCTCAACCATGATAAAAAAGAAAAGAAAAAAGAGGCAGTCAAAAAGGTTTGTCTATTTATTTATTTATTTGTGTTGTCATTTTTACAAAATTTTGCAATATTATAATCAACCAAAGTTCATAGTAAACTTTTTACTTTTATAATAAAATAATTCCAAATTCTTTTGAGTCTATTGACAGTCATATCATACATATAGTCCAAATTTATTAAAAAATTTATTCATATAAATAATTGAAAGTAATTTGTATTTATATCCGTAATTTATCTCAAATTTTCAATAAATGTTAACAGTGAAACAGATTGTAGACATCAATGAAATTGTTTGTTTTTACAGGTCATTGCCTCCATGACGGTTGGCAAGGATGTTTCGGCTCTCTTCCCGGATGTGGTAAACTGCATGCAGACAGACAACCTTGAGCTGAAAAAGTTGGTCTACTTGTACCTCATGAATTATGCCAAGAGTCAGCCCGACATGGCAATAATGGCCGTCAACACCTTTGTCAAGGTAATATTTCTTTGAGCGAGCATCTTGTCATCTACGTCATAACTTTCTATCACATGTGTCAGTTCCGCACTATATATCAACATAACAATCATTACTAATATCCTATCTATCTATCTATCTCTATGTTTTCATAAAACTTTTCTTATCATTTATTAAAGACTAAACTGCAGCTGTAAGATTCTAATATTTTACAGCTGTTCTTATGAAATATATTTACATACAGAGTAGTTTTTAGTGTATAAGCTTATGTTCTTATGAAATGAAATTTTTTGGATTGCTTATTTTTTTTTTATTTTTCTTTGAAGAGCACGAGTTAAATACTATGACCTATATTATTAGTAGTATTATTATTATTATTATTATTATTATTATTATTATTATTGTGAATTAGAAAAGTTTTAGATTCAGTTACCTAGTCAATGTAAATGCACACGAATGTACAAGCACTTGAATATTTGAAAAAAAAATTTTATTCAATTTTTTATAAAAACTATATAATGTGTATATGATCATACATGATCAGGGTTGCAGTAAATCAATTAAATTGTTTGGTTATAAATAGGCTTAAATAAAGAATTAAAATATTTAAAATTAATTAAATGATTGATTTATTTAGTGAATAAATTTATCATTTAATTATACTCAATTTAATAAAATATTTGTTTCAGTTATTTTTCTTTTAAAAACAATATTAATACCAAATTTCATAATATAAGTAAGTGGTTTTAAAGCATTGTTTTGAACAATAATGAAAGTTAATGATTTAATTGTTTCATTTAACTAATTTAATGAAATAAATAGAAGTTTTTGAATAAATCAATTGAGGCATTTTTATATTAATAAATCTACAACCCTGGTCTACTTGTAGATCAAAGAAATATTTGTTGCTGAGCATGTATTTTACAAATATACAAATATCTAATTAGTAAATTTATTTTTTTTAATTTTTTTTTTATTAATTGATAACAAACATAAAATATAACACAAAATGCTTCAATGTTTATGAGATTATTATTTTACTATTATTATTATTTCAAATCAAGCAAGGCAGACTTTGTGTGTGCTCTTAAAAAAAAAAAAAAAATGACCGATCCAAAAAAAAGTCTAAAACTAAAAAAAAAAGTGTCTAAAAAACTAATGGTGACGGTGTATTTCAAAAAAAACTATGTATTTGACAATATATTTTTCTCCGTTCTCACACGCTGGTAAAAGGAGCTAGCCACATCTCCGATGACAAAGGTACTACTCTCAATTATAATATTAAAAAATGAATATTAAAAAAAATCCACACCCGTACTAGACTAGAGTTGAATCCCTGGCGTGACGTATTTTTGCGTAGGACTGCGAGGACCCCAATCCCCTGATAAGGGCCCTGGCAGTGAGGACTATGGGCTGCATTAGGGTGGACAAGATAACCGAGTACCTCTGCGAGCCCTTGAGGAAGTGCCTCAAGGACGAGGATCCCTACGTCAGGAAGACCGCCGCCGTCTGTGTGGCCAAGCTGTACGATATCAATGCAGGATTGGTCGAGGACCAGGGCTTCTTGGACCAGCTCAAGGATCTGCTTTCGGATAGTAATCCAATGGTGGGTTTTACATTTTTATGATTTTTCATGATTTTAATGAAAATAATAATGATTCAGGTCGTGGCTAATGCAGTGGCCGCACTGTCCGAGATAAACGAGTCGAGTCCGAGCGGTCAGCCTCTGGTCGAGATGAACGCGCAAACCATAAACAAACTTCTGACCGCTCTAAACGAGTGCACCGAGTGGGGACAAGTCTTCATCCTGGATTCGCTCGCCAACTACTCGCCCAAGGACGACCGAGAGGCCCAGAGCATCTGCGAGAGAATAACTCCGAGATTGGCACACGCCAATGCTGCCGTCGTTTTGTCCGCGGTCAAGGTCCTGATGAAGCTCATGGAGATGCTTCAGTCGGAATCCGACTTCGTGGGTACCTTGACCAAGAAGCTCGCTCCACCTCTGGTAACTCTCCTAAGTTCCGAGCCCGAGGTTCAGTACGTAGCCCTTCGCAACATAAACCTTATAGTTCAGAAGCGACCGGACATCCTCAAGCACGAGATGAAGGTCTTCTTTGTGAAGTACAACGACCCGATTTACGTCAAACTCGAGAAACTCGACATTATGATCAGACTTGCCTCGCAGGCTAACATAGCTCAGGTACTTTCCGAGCTTAAAGAGTACGCGACCGAGGTAGATGTGGACTTCGTCAGGAAAGCCGTCAGGGCCATTGGCAGGTGCGCCATCAAGGTCGAGCCATCGGCCGAACGATGCGTTTCCACCCTGCTGGACCTCATTCAGACCAAGGTAACTTGAATTCTAAAATTAAGTTACCAGTGTGGTTATAATGTTTATTTTTTGTCAATATTGATTTATCCATCTTGTAGGTTAACTACGTAGTACAAGAGGCGATAGTCGTGATAAAGGACATTTTCCGTAAGTACCCTAACAAGTACGAGAGCATAATTTCGACCCTCTGCGAGAACTTGGACACCCTGGACGAGCCCGAGGCCCGAGCGTCGATGATCTGGATAATCGGTGAGTACGCCGAGCGCATCGACAACGCCGACGAGCTGCTCGAGAGCTTCCTGGAGGGCTTCCACGACGAGAACACCCAGGTACAGCTTCAACTGTTGACGGCTATAGTCAAGCTCTTCCTCAAGAGGCCCACTGACACCCAGGAACTCGTGCAGCAGGTACGCTTTCCAAGATTTTTCAGTATGTATGGTTCAATAGTTGTATACGTCATTATGACTCTTCTCGTAAAAAAAGATATTATTTTTCAAAAAAAAAAAAAAAAGTCTTCATGTGTTTAAACGTTGAGTCCTAAAAACTCATATCTAAATAAACTATGTACCTTATTATGATTTAAACCTGAATTAAGGTACTGAGTCTGGCGACCCAAGACTCCGACAATCCCGACCTCAGGGACCGCGGTTTCATCTACTGGCGACTCCTCAGTACCGACCCGGCCGCTGCCAAGGAAGTTGTGCTGGCCGAGAAGCCTCTCATCTCCGAGGAGACCGATCTCTTGGAGCCGACCCTTTTGGACGAGCTCATTTGCCACATATCGAGTCTGGCTTCGGTTTACCACAAACCACCCACGGCCTTCGTCGAGGGGAGATCCGCGGGTGCCAGGAAGTCACTGCCCGCCAGAAGCAACTCGAACGACGATCAGGCCAGGTCGGGACAGCCACAGGCTCAGGTCATACCCGCACAGGACTCGCTCATCGGGGATCTTCTAAGCATGGATATAGGTTTGAATTTTTTTTTTTTTTTTTTTTTTTTTTTGGGCTTAAAAAGATTCTGCAGTATTCTGTGGTATTTATTCATATTCTTAACAAAAAAATAATAACCATTTTCAGGTGGACCGTCATTGGTTACGCCAGCCCCGGCCGCGTCCACCGGATTGGGCATGGATCTTCTCAGCTCGGGCCTCGACGGCATTTTAGGCGGTTCGGACGTTAACTCGACCCAACCTTCAGTGTCTCAGTCCACGACCGGACTCTTGGGCGACATCTTCGGATTCACCCAGGGCACGACCTCCTACGTAGCGCCCAAGGCGAACTGGCTACCCGCGGAAAAAGGAAAGGGCTTCGACATCTGGGGTACTTTCTCGAGGAAGTAAGGACTTTTGAAGTTTTTTAAATTTTTGAAATTGTTTATTTGGTTAGAGCATCAAATATTAATCGATATATTATATTCTTGATTAATTTGATATAAACACTTGTCACAACTTAAAGAAACGGCACAATAAACATGGACATGACACTAACAAACAAGGCTATGCAGCCAATGGGCGGTTTCGCGATACAGTTGAACAAGAACAGCTTCGGTCTGGCCCCGGCCGCCCCGCTCCAGGTTCCTGGGCCCCTTAACCCGGGTCAGAGCATGGAGACGAGCCTCGTCTTGACCACGGCGGGGGCAGTACAGAGAATGGAGCCGCTCAACAACCTCCAGGTCGCCATTAAGAACAACATTGACGTATTCTACTTCGCCTGCATCGTCCCCATGAACGTCTACTTCGGGGAGGACGGCCAGCTCGACAAGAGAGTCTTCCTCTCGACGTGGAAGGATATACCTGCTCAGAATGAAGTATGCAAGAGAACAATTAACGCGTGTCAATCCTTTCTGTTACGGACGTTACATTTTTTAGTTTTTTAAAACTTTACAATTAATAACAATAAAAAAGTTGTTAAAAATAGTTTCTAGCAAAGAATGTAAAAATTATACTATATCTAATTTATGAATTTAATAAGACGCACGAGTCAAAAGTAGCCGTTACGGATGTTGTTACATTTATACGTCCGTAACGCATATTTTTCGACTCGTGCGTCTTAATAAATGTATTAATTACACAACATAATTTTGTTGAGAGTACTCATTAAATTGCATCTTATCATTTACCAAATTTAACATTTTATTCATTTTAGTTAATCCAACAGCTGTGTAAGGCTTACAATGTAACGTCCGTAACAGAAATAATTGCTCATTTATATTAAATTGGTTTTTTTTTTTCTTTTCTTCTTCTTTTTCTTCTTAAATACACACGTGACTTTTAAGCCCTTGAGTTATGAGCTTCGAATTTCATAAAATGTTTTTTTTTTCGTTTCTTAGGTGCAGTACACATTATCTGGAATAATGTTAACAACGGATCAAGTTGTGTCAAAAATGCAGCAGAACAATGTATTTACAATAGCCAAGAGGAACGTCGAGGGACAAGACATGCTTTACCAGTCTTTAAAACTTACGAATAACGTCTGGGTGCTTATAGAGTTAAAAATTCAGCCAGGAAATCCAGATATTTTGGTAAGCCTACTATTATTAATTTATGACTCTTGATAATAATTCTTATAACAAAGATTAATTTGATGTTTCTTTTTCAGTTGTCATTAAAATCTAGATCTGTCGAAGTAGCACCTGGAATCTTTCAAGCTTACAATGCTATTTTGTACTCATAAATTAAATAATCATTCCATTAAGATTAAATTCTATGTAAATTAATTTGTTGATTATTTTAAATCTGACGATGATGCAAACGAGATTGAAATAATGTTAATGAAGTTGTGTAATATTTCAATTTAAATGATTTTAAAATAATGAATTGTAAAATTATATATTATATATAAGTATGTATAAAATATACTACTCATTTATTTATAAAAAACATGAATTTGCTTTTATTTTGAACTATCCTTTTAAAATAAAAACACTTGCTTTTCAAAAAAAAAAAAAAATTAAAAATTTTAAGTACTATTTATGTAAAAGAGACGTTTACATTTTTAATTTTTCTGTTAGTTTTAACAGATCTACAAAAAACACTTTCCTTTTAAAATTAAAATTAAAAAAAAATTATGAATGTGGAAAAATTAAGCTACTTGTTCATTTGTAAGAAAAATTAAACGAAGTTACATTTATTTCAAATTATCTTTTTAAAATTTAAAAATAAAAATATTTTACTAATACATTTGTGAAAAAAAAAAAAAGAAAAAAAATTTAATTTTAAAATTTTCTAAAAATCAGTATTTATTGACATTACCTTTGGTTAAGGATGTAACAGACAAGACACATTTGAAATTTTTGTTGTTTTTTACATAGTAATTTTATTAATTATTAAAAATTAAAAATTAACACTGAATTTTTCTCCTGAAGGAGCATCCCTCGGTAAGTCGGGCTTTGCCACCTGTGGGCGTGCACAAAATAGTCCTGCAGCCATCGCACTCGACTGGCCTCTGAGCGTGAGAGAAAATAGTCTTGATTGCGTAGCATCCGGGACACTTTACATCCATGAAGTAACTGTTTGGCTTTTGCACCAAACGCTTAAGTTTGTGTTTCCTCTTTTCCTCTGCGGGAGAAGGGTGAAGAAAATCTTTAGCCAGGGGCATTCTGAAAATTAATCAAAAATTCACAAATTAGTTATTTTACAGTTGAATATTATTTCCAGACTTTAGATATTGATTACTAAACTATGAAAAAATCTTTATACATTTATAATTGTTTATGGTTGTGCCTATAAATTGATTAAAAATTTGTTAATTTATAGATGGCTCACAAACTATCCCATATTGAAAAACAATTTTGAAGAAAGAATTTGTAATACATATTAAGAAAATCAATGAACATATTAATCAAAATTTCAACAAATTTACTTGTAGTTTTGGGTGTAAATTAATTTAAGAGTCACATATAATTTTTTTATGCAGACTTGGATATCAAATATTAAACTAAGACAAGTCTTCATACTTGATTCTTAATTTTAATTGTTCAAAAAATTAATTTTTTACAGGCTTTGAGTTAATACTAAAAAATTATTTTTTTTTTTCAGCTCAGAACTAAATCAATAATAAAAAATTAGGATATTTAATTAGTAAACTATTGAAAAATTGTAAATTTATTGAATAATCTATCAGCTGGCACAGCAACTATCTCAAAAAAATTTCACATTTTCAAAGATTGTAAACAATGAGTAAACACTTTACAGGTAAAAAATTATAAACGTATATAGATAAATAATTTGATTAACTAATTAAAACTTCAACAAATTTACTTCTTCCCACCCTAAATCAATCTTTATGTGCAAACAAAATAAACCTTGGGGCGTTGAATTACAAGGAGATTTTAAGGTTAGGAATTTTATCAAATTGCACCTTTTTTCGCAAATTACCGAATATTAAAAAACTGAACTAATAAGCCCGTAAAACATCGATGATAAAATTTTAGGTTTAATTATTTAAACATATAAAAAAAAAGGTGAATTTAGTTAAATTATAGAAGCCCAGCCGCTTACTTCCCGCGTGTGCCGGAACCAAAACAAGCCCTTAAAACCCCATCAAACTTCAATTTTAACATTTTTTAATTTTTTAAAAAAATTAGGAATAATTACTATGGATTTCTTACTTGATACACTGGTAATTTGACGTTTAATTTGCAAAATTAAAGTCAAGCCACGTGTTTCTGTCGCGACGCAACGACATGAAAAGAAGGAAATGGTCGTCGTGCGTTTATTAACTTTGGCCAAGTTCCACCAGGTGGCATCTAGCGGCTCATTGATTTTTTTGAATTATAGGTAATCATTTTTATGATGAACAAAATTGTACTTATTTAATTTAAATTATTTTTTTTATAGTCTTTTCTTAAATTAATCGTATTATAGCTTTGAGATTGGGAAATTTGAAATTTACAACATTTTTGTGATATAAAATTTTGATGTGTTATACATACTGATTGTGAATTACAACAATGTAAAAAAGCTTAATTTTTGATAAGGATAATTTTATTTATTTATTTACTTCACCATACATATATTTAAAAAAATTGCAACGTACATAGTATTTTTATACATTTATACATAACATATCTTAGTATTTAAAAAATTATTAATAACGATGTCATGTTAATAGAGAGATTCATCATTATTTTACATTAATTTGAATATATTTTTTAAATTAGCTAGACTTTCTCATATTTTTTTATTTAGAGTATGCATAAGTTGAGCTTAAATTACAATTAAATCCATCAGATTAACATTCTTTTTTTTGTTAACTTATTAAGAGCACTTTAGCACTTAAATAATACTATACACATTATAAAAAGAATAAACAAACGACACACACACGCTTATTTAAATTGTTTGAATAAGCGTGTAATCTCAGAGCGTGCGGTAACTCCTGTCCGTCTTTATCTTGTAGAACTTGTAAGAGCCCATGCTCAGACCAATTATGCACACTGTGGCAACAACACCAACTGTAAATCATAAATTATTGTTATCATTAATATTGTTGTTATTACTTTAAAACTAAAATTCATTTATATTAAATAGTTTTGAAGTTTTTAAAATTAAATATAGAAAATAACTAAAATTTTATACTTATGATGAATACAATTTTTATAAATTATTTTTTATTAACGATTAATTCTAGTTTCTTAGTTAAATGACTAAAATTATTTTCTTAAATACTACAATCATATAATTTTAGTGTTTAATAAATTTAAAATACAATAATTTAATTAAAAAATAATTTTAGTTGCCTTGGTAGCAATGATAATCAATATTGGGCTTTTTTGGGCTTGTTTTTGACCATTTATTAGAATGAGTCTATAAAATGGCCTAAAACAAGCCATAAGGCTGATTTATACTCTACTTCTACCAGGGAGTTTAATTGATTCTGAGAAAATAGTTTATGAAATCGTCCGGAAAAAATAGTTGATTTCTAAAGTGATTTTTTGATTGTTTACTCATTAAAAATGTATATGTGATACTAACGCAAGAAGCTCCAGCCGCTAAAGTCGTGTTTTCCGGGGTTAGGTGTGGGGCCCGGTGGCTGATGAGTGGTGGTTACATCTGGAGCAGCTGTGACTGTTGTTGCCGGAGACGTAACAGGAGCATTCGTCGTCGTGTTAGGTTTGTTTGTCGTGGTGCTGGGTGGAGTTGTTGGAGGTGTAACTGGGGTTGTTGTAGGCTGTAATGTAAATATTAAAAAATTAAAATACTTTTACTTATTATGCTCCATTAGTTGTGAATATTAAATAATTTTTTAACTTACAGAGGTTGTAGTTGTTGCTGGGGTAGGTGGGGTAGTTGGTATGTTTGTAGTGGCGTTGGGAGCAACCGTTGTAATTGGAGCAACCGTTGTTTTGTTGGCCGGAACTGGAGTTGTAGGTACAGACGTTGTTGTATCTGTTTGGGGTTCCGGATGTGCGCTGACGTGTTCTAAAAAAAGGTAAAGATTAAATTTAAGAAATATTAATCATTCATTCAGTTTGCTTCTAATGTCATGTAGTATTAATTTTTTCAATATGTACAGCACGAACTTTAATGTAAGTATTCCTACTGGCTTGTATACTTAATCACATTATTTAATCCTACCAATTATTTTCATTGATTTATCATTTGTTTATTAAATACTTGATGATATCATTTGAACTTATACAGGCACACTACTGTATTAATTATGTCCAATGAATAAAAAAATCAAGGGATATTTATATAGTTATTTAATGAGGATTGAATAATAAATGATTCATAATGAAGAATTAAAAACTTGTGACTAACAAAGAGATAAAAATTTATCAAACGAAACTGGGAATTCCCGAGAGATGAAACAGTTTTGGAATTTTGAGGTAAACATATAGGCTGATACCACTGGATACCACCCCCAAAAAATTAAAGGTATAACCTCAAAAAAGGTACATTAAAATAGTTGAAAATCAGCGTTATAAGCCTTATAGTCATATGTAGTTCGACAGCTCAGCAATAAACCAAAGTTGATACAGTGTCAGCTACGTATACACTGTAGCGCAAATGGCGAATAAATGCGTAAAAAAACTAAGAATGCAATAAGAGGCACAACTCACCATCCTTAGGTTTTTCAGAGGGAGGGAGAGCCTGGACGAACAGAGCAACGCAAAGTAGCACCGAGAACAAACGAATAATATTATTGTGGAACAACATTTTTAATAAATCTAGGGGAGGAATTTAAACAAACTACACGGCGATTCCCGGACGGATCGATTCACACTAAGCTCAGCTCGGTCGTTGGAATGACGCTACGCAGCAGCAGCAGCGACATGGGGGGGGGGGGGGGGGGGAGCCAAAGTGAATGCGAGAAATTTCCCAGCTTCTTTTATGCGAACGCAGCGGAAAACTGCGCGTATCTACTTTCTTGAATGTTTTAAGATTACTTATAAAGACGTGTATTCGTATACGTAGTCAAAATTCATTTTTTTAATACTAAACGATTAATAAGTTTTTAGAAGTCGATTTTTTCTATTAATCTTACGAGGATTACCCGGGATTGATATTATTAATGATCAGCTGTTCGATATTTAGAAGTTGAACTCCTTTTATTCGAAGTCAAGTTTTGGGCGCTTTATGTTGCTTAGTACTTCGAATTATCGAGGTTTCACTGTTTAGTAGGTAAAGATTGATTTAATCGATTGTGATAATTTATAAGACAACTTTACATAAAAATCAGTCTAAAATAGCCCATTTGAAGGACCAATAAACTTGAATAAGCTGTTTTTGGTCTAAATTATGTAAAATACCTTCAAATGAAAAAATGTACTAGCAAATAACCTTTGAAAAAAAAAGGCATTTCATCATTTAGAAAATTGGTGTATATTGTACGTTTGCGCACAAAGAGCCTTTAATTTTGGTCCTAAAAGTTGATTCAATAATTTAAAAATTGAAAATAATTAAGTAAAAAGCAAAAAAAAAGTAAAAAATCGATGGGGGTAAGTAAGGGGTTGGGGGGTAAAAAGAAAGTGGCTGGCATGCGCGTAACGGTAGAGTCGAGAGGGGGCAGTGCAAGCCGGTTCGAAGTCTTCCTCGAAGTTTATTGATCCTCTGCTCAGCAGTGCTAAAGGAGCTTTTGAGCTTTTACAACTTACTCTTGTTCACCATGCACCTGCTCCGTACTATATTCCGTAAGTTTTTTTTTTTTTTTTTTTACATCTTTCATTATTTTTTACTAAATTTGAGGGTGGATTTTTTAGTTTTAGGGGCCGTTGCGTGCTGCTGCTGTAGAGGCTTGATTCTGCCAACCCAGACGAGGACGACGACGACGACGACGAGGACCGAGGACATAGTTAGCGTGTCCGACGAACAGGTTTACACGACCAAGAGAAACGCACACCTCTACTTCGATCTACCAGTTGTCACTCACTTTCCCCTCGTAAGTTTAACCCTTTTTTTCACTGGAAAGCTTACATTTAGTCATCGTGCCATAGACATTACTGCTTTTACGAATTTTTTTTTTCCAAACTCAAGCATTTTTTTAAAAGCTTTTATTGAGCTTTCAGTATTTTAGATTTATAATTAATTATGTTTGCTCATTTCAAAATTATGAAAAACAGTTTTAAAATCAAGATTAATGATGTTTCAGTGGACTTTTAGTAATCGATTTATCTCATCTTTAAAACTTGACATTTTCAATTAAACTTCAATTTTCGTTAAAAATAAGAACTATATTACACGCAATATTGATCCAACTTTGATTTTAATTTATTTTTTAATCATCATAAATATAATTAAAATTTCACGTCCATTAAAAACGGTAATGATGAATGACAAGGGAGTTGTACCATATAAAAGGCGAAAAATTTAAAATAAACTTTGTTGCTTCAATAATTAAAAGAAGCTCTGCTTTTTTAAATTTGATAAACAAAAAAACAAACAATTTTCTATTATAAAATACGGAATCTTCTTGTCATTCATCGTTACATATTTGAAACTTTGCAAGGTGATTTTTTAAACAATAGTGAAAGTTGACTAAATAAAATTTCAAAATTATCGATACTGAAAGAAAAAAAAAAAGATTAAATTCTTGTTACACACGCATGAAATGCTTCATAATAATTGTAGGTTACAAATTATTTATCATTATTAAGTAATTTTTAAACACTAAATATATAGATTTAATTGAAAATGTATAAACATAACCTTTATGAAAAATTTTATAATATGAATTAAATATCGGTTTAACGACGAAAATTATCATTTTTCGCCCTTGGTACAAAAAGTGTCTTTTTTTGCCCTTATTACGAAAAGTAGAATTTTTCGCATTCACTACGAAACATACTAGAACCAACCAATAATCAATCAATTTCTTAATCAACAATTGAAAAATATTTTCTTTAGCCGGTGGTAAACTCGGAGATAAAAGACACCGTGTCCACGCCGACGGGATCCGTAAAGCCCCAGCAGAAGATGCCAGAGGTGGCGAACGCAAAAGTAGCCGCACCGGCGACGACCTTCACGACCTCGAGCTCGTCCCCGGGCCCCCGTCGGGGTACCTCGGAACTGCCCCTGTACAGAGTCAACGGAAGCAACGGCAAGGCATGCATACTGCTCCAGGTCGACGCGCTTATAACCATCAAGTTCAGGACAAAACTCGGCGAGGTCCAGGAGGCCGACGTCTACGTGCCCGACGACGCCAAGGTCACTGGCAACTGCGACGACGAGAACTACGTGCTCATGTCCTTGAGATGGGACTCGTACGTCCTCTCCTGGAACTTTGCCAAGGTATGATTTGCTGATTATTTATAATATTTTAAAGGGGTTTTAACCTCAAAATTAAATCTTTTAGGCGTGTTTTCGGTCACTCTATTATTTTATTTATTACCAGAATGAAAATTGGTTATACATAATTATAAATTCAATGATTTATTATTGAAAAAATGAACGATTGATTTTTAGACACCTGGCGGCGAAAGATGGTACGTCGACAAGATCCAGTTAACGTTCAACTCGAGCGACCGACACTTTGAGCACATTGACCAACCAAGTGAGTCTTATCAGAAACAAACTATTTAAAAAATAAATAAAAATTGCCTAAAAAATAATGAAATAATGTAAATATAACTTTAAAGACAAGACAATAAAACTGAGCACTGCGCACCGACACCCATCGATGCTGTTTCCTACCCCGGTGGGTAAATCCTTCGCCTGCGACGACGAGCAGGAAATTCCCATATCGGACAACAAGTTCGAGGCCAGCATACTTCTCAGGTACTTTGAATAAACTTTTAAATTTTAATTTTTATTCTTCAACTGTTGATTTTTAATCACCGCCAAAATCTCGGGGTCGTGACTCTAAAATTCACATAAAATTTATGTAAACGAAGAGAAAACATAAAATCATCAATATTGATCCAAGCTATAAAAGTGTTATTTTTCGCCCTTGGTACGAAAAGTATCATTTATTGCCCTTGGTACTAAATACATCATTTTGTTCGTAATGAATAATTTTTAGAAAACATTGAATTTTAATTCTTCAGAAACATGAAGCTGCAACCGTTCAAGTTCAAGAGCAACGACTTCGCCACAGAGTTTTCGTGCGCCGCTTTGAACGCTCGCTCCGGAAGAGACGAGACTGCGCCTCTCGCGGTCGGCTCGACCCTGGCTGCCGCCGTGCTACTGACCATTTCCGGATACGCAGGATGGAGACACTTCAAGATCAAGAAGGTCCAGTACGACACCATGGAATAAATTTCTTTTCTTCCCTCTAACCTCAAAATCGGAACTTCGTCCCTTGTTTTCGGTTAGAAGGACGAAAAATAGTATATTTCCCTTAGGCTCGAGGGTTCGATTTAGTCTCGCCTTCGGCTCGGGTCGCAAACCTCTCGGAGGCCAAATCGAACCATCTCGCCTGCGGGAATAATATACTATTTTTCTTTTTTGCCTCTTTAAATTTAATTTTCATTTTTCCGGAATTGCAGAGCTTAAGTTTCATAATTAAAAAATTTTAATCAATGAATAATTTTTAATAATTTAGTTAAATATAATTTTATTACTTAATTGATACGTTCTCACTAATCTAATCAAATTTATTTAAAATCGATGAAGAAAATTCATTGATTAAATCGGGATAAATTGTTTTAATTCATATGATTTATCTATTACAATTAAATTACGATTGTTTATCAACTTTGAACGGTTTATAGTAAAAAAAAATTCATCAATTTATTTGTTTAAATGTAACTTTTACTCAAACTTGTGCCGATTTTTCATTAAGTTTATTCAAAGTTTAAAAAAAATCAATCAATCGCTGTGCGAAAATATAAGAAAAAAAAAAAAAAATCGATCACGTGTGTGATAAAAACCTCCATGCATAAATCAACGTCGTCATCATATACATCGAACAATCAGAACCACGTAAAATTTATGATAAATCAATGCATATAATATTGTTAAAACATTAAACAAAAAAAAAAAAACAAAAAAAAAAAAAAAAAATTAAAATATATTCGTCGCGCGCGCGTTCGTATGTCGTATACTTATGAAAATAATAATTGTGCGGATGCTGATTAATCGCAAACTCACAAAAAGGTTGTACGTGAATAGACCAGATTAATCGGGTTACTTATTATCATCATTATTATAAATTTTTTTCATAAACTCGAGTTCTTACGTATCCTGCATAATTATATAAAATCTTGACTGTTTCACGATTCAAATTTCATTGATCGATTTCCAAATGTTTATCTATAGTTGATGACTTGATATTATATATATTATACATATTAATATTTAAGTAATATACGTACAAAAAAAAGAAACCACTTCTTTCAAGTTTATAGTAATTTAATTTTTTTATGCTTGAATGTATATTCATTTATTTGTTTAAAACTATCGCCGACTTTGATTATTTAAAAGAATGTTAAGGATTTAGATGGTTTTGAGAACACGATTCAGACTAATAAAAGCAAAAATATTGCATTATTAAGTGACTTAGCTAAGTAACTACATGAACAATGTATAAAAAAATTAATAGTTATAATAATGAAATAATGATACTGCAAGTGCAGCTGGTATGCATGATTGTTAAAAAAAAAAAAAGTTAAGAACTGGAAAAGTGTAGAGATATTATTTAAAGGAACATGCATATCTATAATGATGAAAAAAAACCTCTGTCTTCCATGCGTTTATTGATAATATATACTATAGATAAGTAAATTAAATAATTATGTATGATGATGAAAAAAAAAAATAATAATAAATATATATATATATTTCTTGTGTACATACGATTCTCTTATACGTATGTGATTATTGATTATTATTATATATATTCTATACATTATTCATGAATCTCAGTGCATAAGAAACAGAAAAGATGATGTCAATATTGTTAAATCGTAAGAGTATTATAAATATTGTTGCGTCGTAATATTATTCGTCGTTTTTTCCGAAAAAAAGGTTTTAGTTTAAAAAATTTATAAAATGTACATAAATAATAATGAAGTTTTATCGAGTAGAGCGAAGTGAATTCAACTACACGAATCGCGCGGGTCTTATCGCATAAGTCAGTGCAGTGACAGACTCGAGGCGAGAGTTATAGTTGAATTAATCTCGCTCTCCCAACACTTTGCCGCCGCCGCGTTATTTAAAGAAAAGGAATGTAAATCAGTAAATATGTGTAAAACTAATGAAAATAAATAAATAAATAATTGAGTCAATTCGACGCGCTACCAATAATGCAATCTTTTTATTGCAACATTTCCTGATTTCATAAATAATATGTCAAAAAGAAAGCTCCAAGTGTTAGTTTCCCTGTATGGGCCTTTTAAAGTCCCTCTACACCTATGTTAAAAAATCAGAATATGGTCTAATAGATAAAAAAAAATCTAAAATAATTTTATCCGAGAAAATGCGATTATTATTTCAAAATCAGTTATTGAAAAATTGTGATAAAAAGCTGATTTTGAAACATGGGGACGGGTTGTTTTTTAAATAAAAATAATAAATCTTAGTTTATATAAATTGATGTGGTATAGACAGAAGCAGTCAGATTACAGATTAGAGGATGTTAGGGGTTAGGGTAAAGCTTATTTGGTGTCGTATGACGTAGCGTCGAAGGTGCTCCCATGTCGGCTCGTTACACTTATCATCATCATCATCATCATCGTGAGTTGGAAGGTTGGAAGGTTGGTAGGTTGGTAATTACGCGTCGCAACCCTTATAAATAATAGGCTGTGCATCTGTCATCCAGTGAAGGCAATTATTATCTGCGGCTATCGCGCACTCGTTTACTCCCGAGATTAAATTAGTCTCACTCCCTCTTAAACTTATTTAATTGACACTCGTGATTAACTACCTACTACTTTTACTATCGGCACCCCTCTCAAAATTCTCAATAAATTAGTATTTTGATTTTTTCGTAAAAGTAAGTAAAGCCGCTAGTAGAGTACAACTGTCGTAGTTGTTCTTTGTAGGTACAATGTAATAATCGCATAATAATAATAATAATAATAACAATAATAATAAAGCTGTAGGCTGTAGAGAGAGAAGAATGAGCGTCACCTCATAATACATGACCAAATGATCATAAAGATGCAGTGGTGGTACCAGTCAAGAGCAGGCTTCCCCTTGCGCTTCAAAAGAGCAGCAGCAATGTATTGTGTTTGTTTCTATTATTCCCGGTTGTCCCCCTCCCCTTATTATGTCACCCGCGCCGCGTCCGATAAAATGGCTTTTCTTCTTTTCGAGATCTATCTTTCCACGAGTTTTGCTCTTTTTTCCCTCACTTCCTTCCTCAACTCAATAGAGATCTCTTCGGATAATCCCTGCATATTTTCAGCAGTCCTTTTTCCATCTCTCCTCCAAAGCACTTTTGTTCCAATATTTCCGAAATATTTTCATTTTATATTTCTTCACCCTACCAGCCACCATAATTTTTTTTTAAATTACGATTTCATACTAATTACCGAATCCAGTAAAAAAAAAAAAAAAGAAAAAAGAAGGTAAGTAGTGTCTCGGAGAAAAAAAAAAAGTCTAGTCAGCAGAGTAAAGCAAGCGTAATTGGATCGTAGGAACCTGCGCTTCGTACATTTTCCCACAAAACTCGGCTGACGCAAACTCGGTAGGTACGATAATAAAACTAAAAGATGTTTATTAGGTAGGTAGGAATGTTGGTACACCTGACTTTAGTCTTATTGTTTTGATCCAAGGGCGATACTATTCTTTGAATGCTGAAGAGCCATTATTGCGTATTAGTTACGCTCATTATCAAAGCTATTCTGCTAAAGTAGATAATTAAATAAGTACAATAAGTACACGAAATATTGGATTACACGCACGCACTAAACTAACTTCAAAGCTTTGCAGATTATCAACGCACACTCGAAAGGGGGGACCCGGGCTGCATACCTGAGCTTCTTTGCTTTGATCTCTCTCTCTCTCTGTCTCCCCAATTCTTCAAGTACTTTTTATCCACTTGTTTATTTACTTTTTTTTTTTTATCAATTTTGAGAAAACATAAATATAGTAATAGTTCACACGGTGTAGTAAATATTCCAAAAAGTCCAATTAAAACAAAAAAACGGTACAGGCGTTAAAATATATAAAATATATAACGAGGAGGGTAAGGGGGAGTTGACATAAAGGAAGGAAGTAACGGGAGACGGATCAGACAAATAAAAGGACATAACGCGCCAAACGACCCTTCATCAAACTAAGCGTGTAATCGACTATACATATATATATGCTTATACTTACACCCTCTGTTACGCTTATTTATCCATTTTTTTTTTCTTTTAAATAACCTGCTCTAATGGAATTTTTTAATACATAATCCAAAAGGTGGATAAGTAGCTGCAGTCCAAAATCCAAATCCCCCAACGATCTTATCTATCCTTTCTCGTCCACCTTTTATACTAGCATACTTACAATTTTCTAGCCTCTTCTACCTTGCTTCGAAAAGTATTTAACGAAAAAAAGCAACAAACCACTCTCTTACCACGAAGAAGATTGAAAAATCTGTAACTTATTATAGAGGCGCCTGGTTTTTAAAATCCGTGGATTAAGATGTTCTTGTCCAAGAAGAAACTGAAAATCTATACAGCTCGTAAATATAAAAATACCACTCCAAAGGTCGTTTGATTAAAATGAAAAGTTCTAAACTTTCCAGAAAAAAAAGGCTTAATTCACTATAGTTCATAATGCCCATTCTACACTAGCGGCTGAGCCGCAGCTCAAGCTCGAAGTGGCTTAAGCAATTAATTGTTATAACTCGCTTGCAAATAGTTGTACTAGCCTGTCTTTCGAGATTAAGTTAAAAAACTACATTTTTTATCTTAAATTCCAAAAACAAATGTAGTTCACTAGTATGGAAAAGCGATACAACAATTTAAAGCTTAATCCACTTCGTGCTTAAACCGTGGCTCAGCCGCCAGTGTAGAATGGGCATAAAATAAAAATTCTAGTTTCTGGTTAAACTAGGGTAAGTGAAAAAACGCTTAATTAAACGTAACGGCGAAAAATAATATTTATATCACCTGCAATGGTTCGAAAAGAAGCACTTTTCACCCTCGGTAAAAAATATTCTACCCTCGGTTAAAACTCTATAAAATATAGATGCTGCTCTATAAAATATAGAGGAAAAAAAAAAAAAAAAAAAAAATTCTTGAGAAATGAAAAAAAAAGATGAGTTGGATGTCTCGGAGGTTTAAACTTACCGAGCGTTTAGGTAGGAAGATAAAAGAGGTGTCGAGTTATGTGCGCTCGAGTCAAGTGTCTCTTATACGAGCCACGGGTGGTCAATGGTCATGCTTCATTAATTCATCGCTCGCTTATTTAAACAATTAAAAAACTTAAAAGTTATATAAACAATCAAAGAGGGTATATCGACTGCAGGAGGGCTGGAGGGTGCGAGAGTAAAATGGCCGCTGGTAGGTAAGAGGACACCAAATCGAACAAGACCAGCCCGCCCCCCGGCAACCGAGTGTCTGCGTGGCTCCGCTCGGTTACGCCTCCTGCATCCCTCCCACCTCCACCCCCTAACAACAACAACAACAACAAGGTCCTGATTAATATGAATAAACTGAAAAAAGCATAAGGAAGATTAAAAAATGGTGAAAATGAAAATGAAAAAGAAAAAAGGTTGAGGGGGATTGTTAAGCGGAGTCAGGGTGTCGAATGGTATTGTTTGCGATAGTGTCTCGTGTCGGTTTATAGCGATGAGAAGTATTGACATGCGCGCGCTGTGCAGATAACGACAACAACAATTACAATCTAAATTTATTCTGCCTTGCATCCTCTTTAACAAGCTTGACGCTTCCTTCTTTTACCTTTCTTTTTTCTTTGTATCGAATTCCACACCGTTATGTCATTATCTATCTAACTTACACTCACTTACACACATCTTTTTACTTTTTTTCTTTCTTTATTACTATCCAATTTTTTTATTTATCTATATTTGCTCAATATGGACTCACTAACTATATTTTTACAAGCTGAAAACTTTGAGTCTCTTTATTCGTGCTAATTTTTTACCCCCCGTGTATCAATAGCAAAGCTCACTTTCGTCCAAATAAGTGGTTGGAGATTTATTTTAGTCACCCAAAGTCGCCTTAATATATGTTACTTTTTGAAAATATTTTTACCGATAAATCATCGGAAAATTGAAGTAATTTTTTGATAATTAGCTTATAAATTTATATTATTGAATTTAACCGAAGGTTTAACGCATCCGATTCCAATGATTATAATGCCTGCAGCAAAATTTCAAACAAGTACTTTTTTTCTGAAAATTTAGTCCACTTTTGAAAAAAGTTAAAATTTTAATATAGAAAAAAAAAATTTCCGTGAAAAAAAATGCGATTTTCTTCGTACTAGAATTTACCGCGAATAAGGCGACGCTTGAGTTTTAAATTTTGGCCCGAATATGTACCTTTTTTCGTGATAGTTATTTAAATAGTTTTTTCATTGCGCTGGAATGAAATCGGTAAAAAAGAATGAGCCAACCCTTAGGTGTGTCACACTTAAATGAAAATAAAGGTGTCGAAAAAAAAGAGCGCATAATTAGTGAAAAAAAAAGCTGGTTGAATGAATGGTCAGTCGTAGCGTCGCGTCGGTTAAAATCACACAATAAAAAAACGTAAACACCGGAAAGAAAGAGAATCGCAGTTGTAGGTTGGCCGGTTGGTGCCAGGTAAATGTTTAAAGCGCGCGGCTCAAACAGTGTTAATCGATTGGCTTGCTTCTTCCTTACTTTTAAAAACAACATAAACAACCCAAACTTTTTAGCTGGGGTTGCTGCACAGGGTAACCATAGGCCCGCCTCGCGACCAATCCCGTGTCAGCGGGGGTTTCCAACCCCCCACCACTACCACCACTCCAGCGCTTCTCTCTCCTCCGGCGTAGCTTAGCAGTTAGCAGGGCCAGTTTGCACCCGTCCTCCGCGTGTGTTAGGTGCATTAAGTGTGTTGTGTCATGGCTTTTTAATCATTCGGCCGGGAAGATGATGAAAGTCTTCGCCAGGAGTCTACAGGACGGTTGCACCCCCTCGGCGGCTGCCGTGGCCTCCATGTACCACCACCACTCGGTACACGTGCACCAGTACCACCACTCCGTGCACCACCACCTGCAACAGGATCAGATCAGCACCAGCGAGCAGCAGGAACAGCATCCACAGGAACAACAACAACAGCAGGAGAGGAGGAGTAACCCGGAGAGTGGCAATTTTGCACCCGATCAGGTCGAGTGCATCTGCGAGACCCTGATGAAGAGCCAGGAGTACGATAAACTCAAGTGGTGAGTTTTTTTTTTTTTTTCTTTTAACGTACTTCATTTGAGTTTTTAGTTTTGCGGATTCTGCAGGTATGAACTTGATTATCTTTTAAGTAAACAACATGCTCGGACGTATTATATTTACCAGATGCGATTCGAAATGCGGCTTTGCAGGGACAAAAGCGCTTTCGGTTTTTATTTTAAATTTTCAAATTCGTATCATTGATTGTGTTTTTGGTTAGCATAAGTTTTTATTATCGGCTTAATTTTTTCCACTTAAATTGTCGGTTATGATTTTAATTTTCTTATCGTTCGACAGCAAGTGTTTTTTAATATTATAACGGTCTAAATTATTTAAATATTCAAGCTGTTCGAGACCCTAAATATTTTAATATGTTTCGTAGTAATTCTAAGAAAGATTTTTTTTATTCAAACTTACTGTTCCAATCTTGAAATTTTCAAATATTTGAATGCCCTGTACGTAGATCTTAATTTTTAATTCATTGTTTTATTATTGTTTATGCAATTAATGTTTACATAATTCGAACTAATCGCGTTTATATGAATTTAAGTTTGCATTTCGCGCTGGTTAATAATTCTAATACCTATGGAATGCGCGATTTGATTTATAAATCTTACTTGGTTTTATTGTTTATTCAATCATGACTAGTTCAATAATATTTGTATTTATCTAGTAATTAATTTTTATATTTTATTAGAAAAGTAAAAATTATTGAGAAAAATTGTAATATTTGAATCGGAAAATTTTGAAATTACAATGTTATTAAATCCGGATAGTTTTAGCTATTGGCTATTTCAAAATAAAACCGTTATTGTTTTAGACAAGTTCTAAATTAAATACGTACTTACTTCTGATTTGATAAAACTGATTAATGTTAGATCAACTATGTATGTAGCAAAAAAACAAGAAACACTGATCATAACATTTATTTATATAATATGCTTCACAAGGCTAAGATTTTTTATTGAGTAAACTAATTAGCAATCCTTTTCAAAGAAAAATTTTCAAATTAATATGTTTAATTAAAATTATTTTTGCATAATTTTAAAAATTAGAAAAAATCAGTTTAGTTTACTGACTTTAAAAATAAAAACTTTCTCGTCCCTAAACTCGTCGAGTTTCTTTTAGCATTCAAAAAATTTTCAAAGCAACTTTTTACGTGGAAATAAATGCTTAAAACGTGCAATGCACTCTAGAGTGTTTAAAAAATAAGTTGATTAAAATACTTAAAATCGTTTAAGAACTTTAAGATAATTTTAAAGGTCTTTGTCCCTCGTAATTTTTCATAATATAAAAAAAAATCACTGATTTTGACCCTGGAGTTAGTAGCTTTTATCGTCAAAAATTACTGACCCGTCGCTTTTTACTTAGCATTTTTATTTTTCTAATTTTTTAGCACTTGAAATGCTTTCAAGGTATCTAACATTTAAATAGTCGAAATTAATGATTAAAACATTATTAACGTGGAAAAAATGTATATTAGACCTTTTCCGTCGCTTAAAAAAAAAAAAAAAAAAAAACTAATCTCAACTTGATCCTTGCTCAGGTTCGTCGAGTCTCTGCCAAAGTCATCCAGCCGTTCGCCCTCCGAATCCGTGCTGGTAGCTCGCGCGGTTGTGGCTTTCCACAAGGAGGCCTTCGACGAGGTCTACAAGATCCTGGCCACGCACCAGTTCTCGGTGAAGCGCCACGACGAGCTCCAGCAGATCTGGTACAACTCCCGGTACTCCGAGGCCGAGAAGGCCCGGAACAGGCCCCTGGGCGCCGTCGACAAGTACAGGCTGAGGAAGAAGTACCCCCTGCCGAAGACGATATGGGACGGCGAGGAGACGGTCTACTGCTTCAAGGAGACGTCCAGGAAGGCGTTGAAGGCCAGTTACGACAACAACAAGTACCCGAACCCGGACGAGAAGAGGATGCTGAGCAAGAAGACCGGGCTCACTTTGACCCAGGTCAGCAACTGGTTCAAGAACAGGAGGCAGAGGGACCGAACCCCACAGCAGCAGCAGCAGCAGCAGCACCAGACCGGGCTCAAGTGAGTGTTTAATGGCGCGTGGTAAAGACGGACGTTGTTGTGGCTACGAGCCACGATAATTAAAATTACTGCCGAGGGGAGCCGAAAATTCTCTAGTACGGGGAAGCTTTTTTTATTGTTATTCTTTAGGAGTTAGATAATTTAGATTGGCACTGGTTTTTTTTGTTTTGGTTTGGCTGGTGACAGCATCGGTGATGCCGGCAGGATGTTTGGGTTACGCGTTTTAAAGCAGCTTTTGTTTTTTGTTTTTTTTTTTTTTTTCTTGGAGCCGAGAGTCGAGTGTTTTAATTACTTTTAAGAATAACCAAATGAACGCTTTGCTTTTTTTCGATTTGATTATTTGGTACTGGCGTTTTGAGAATGCAAAAATGAGTTCTGCTCGAACATTAATTTGGGTTTGCCAAGGACTAACTCATTTTGGACTCCCTCGTTTGAGTTCTCGTCGCGACGATAAATTCACTGAAACACTTATTACATAGCGATAAAAAGATCTTAGGTGAGCTTGATAAATAGATAAGTTTACTAAAATGTAAATAACCGTAATAATTAAGTAGTTTTAAAAGTGAAAAATTATGTTGAACTCTTAGTAGATTATAATTTGTTCGGTGCAGGAGCAATGGTGAACAGTGAAAAGGGCAGCATACCGGTCGCGTGCTGTCTATTACACACATACGAAAAGGGAGAAAAGGGGAGGGGGAAACTTTGGAGGACGCAACGCCCCCCACTGACAGTCGCGGCTCCCCATTGGTTTATCCGCGCCGCTTTTATTCCCGTTCTTCTTTTTATTATTATTATCATCACCTTCGGATTTATCCCGCCGAGATTATGGCGAACTGCTGCAACCAGACTAGTACGTTATAAATACGTGTTGCGCATTTTATTTTCCTATCGATAATCGTGGCCGTCAAAAAGCACGAAGGTAAATTTTAGGAATATTAAGGACCTAAAAGAATATATCTTTGAGAGCGAGCGAGCAACTGTTGAAAAAAAAAAAAAAAAAAAAAAAAGAGAGAGAAGAAAGGAGAAGAAGAAGGTAACACAAGGAGCTGTAAGGCTGTGAGGAACAATAAGAAAGAAAGGAAGGAAGGGAGGGGAAATGAAAGAAAGGGAGAAATGCAGCTCATAATGAATGAAATTCGTAGGTATGAAGAAGGCGTTAACTCGACACACGCCCTCTTGTTCCAATTTCAAGTTTTCGAGTACCTTTATTTAGTACTCCTTCATCTCGTCAAAACTACTATTCCTATATTCTACGTTTATAATATTATCTATTCTTAATTAAAAAAAAAATCTTTAATTCATCAATAATAAAGTTGTAATTATAACATCGACGATCCCAGCGAAGAAAAACAGCTTAGCTCCAAATCTGCCATGAATAAAATGACCCTTGGCGATGTGTTTATAAGCTGATAAGTTTGAGTCATTTTATTCGTGGTAATAGTGTGTCGACGTCAAAAGTATCTCCATTGTATAAGTTTATTCGCGGTGAGAAAAATCAAGGAGATTTGAAAATGAAGCGTAAAAAAAAGGTTAGCGGGGGAAAATTGTTAAAGCGGATGTTGGCCGCACGGGGAAAAACACGTGTTAACTGTTACTAGCGGTAGGTGGTAGAGCCTGGATGGACACGTGTTGACCATCCATGACCTTCCTGCAATTTTGAGATTTGCTTTTCCGGTACTTCGTCACACAGCAGGCGACGACGGGTCCTCCACCCTGTAAATCCTATATATAATCCTTGGATAATCCTAGCTCTTTTCAATGGATCTGTAAACAACTTTGCTTTTTCAGCTACGAAAAAAGCCACTTGTCTAGCTTTTTTTTTGCGAGCTGTTTTATATGCTTATAGTCAATAAAACGCCTGTTTTTTTTTTTTATAAACTGCAGCCTAATAATACTTTAAACACTTCATATAGTTTTCAGTTGCATTTTTATGTTTTTCGATGATAGGTTAATTTTTTTTTTTTAAGGGCCATGAAACTTATTTACTGTCATACGGTATGATTATTTTTACATATTTTAATCTCGACTTTTAACTTCGTTAATCTTATATCGTTATTTTTCAGGGATCCGGTGCAGTTATAAAATTTTTCTTACTTTTGTTTTGTTTAATTTTTTGGTAAAACTAAATTGCTGTAATAATTTAATTGATTGTTCAAAATATTACAATTGAGTAAAAAAATTTAGCCTAGTAGCAATTAATAACTAAAAAAAATGTTTTAGATCAGTTTTTCCAGTAAAAACACATTTAAGTTATTCCCTTTTTCAGTAACTTCGTCAGTTTTCAAGCGACGACATATTGTGCTCCAGCCCGCATACCTAGGTGCCCCCAAAGTAATATTATCTCCTGTGTTTTATCTCTCTAATCCAAAGTAATCCAAAGTAATCCTCGCTCTTTTTAATAAATCTCTTAAAAAATTTACATTTTTTTTTTTTAAATAGACTCGTTTTAATATCTTGTTTTTCGGGTAACACTTTTTTTTTTTTTTTTTTTTTAAATATTTGCAAAAAATCTGTTTGATTACGAAACTAAAATTTCATAGTAAAATTTTTTTATTAGCATTTAATTTTGATTGAAGTCTCGGGAAATCAGCAGAGGCGTTAATCAAACATCTAATAATTTATCAATGATTAGAAAATTTGTTTTTTCAGTCAATCAATTTTTGATGATTCACAAGCAGTTTGTAAAAAAAAAAAAAGAAAAAAAGTCGACACGTATTTTGAAACTATCGCGCAGCAGAGGATGCCGGACGACAAAAACAACACGCGCCTGCTAATATTATAAACGATCCTTTCATTAACGCACAATCGCTGATTTTGCTGATACCAACCAATTTGCTTTTTCTTTTTTCTTTTTTTCATTTCAAAATAACGCGCTCGACTTTTAAATTTCACCTCGTACTCTTTTTATAATTTTTTACTTTTTTCAAGCTCAAATATAACCCTTATATTATACAAATTTAATAACTATTTTTATTAAACAACCGAGAGATATTATACTCCAATTGCAATTTAAATGAAGGTTTTTAATTTTTCCCACTCAGACGCTACATCTGTAAGTAAAAAAACAGTGATTAGGCCGATAGAAAAATTGTACAATCTTATCTGTGTGCAATAAACGTATCTTAACGCAGTTATTGAAAAATTTCCCTAAAGCAATCACAAGGATTATTGATTTTTCAGGGAGATGAGCTGTCAGGCTACCAACCTGTTATCTCGTCCCGGGCTCCACTCCCACCACTCCCACCAGCAGCAGAGCTCGTCCTCGCACCCGCACCACCAACAGCAGCAGCAACAGCAGCAGCTGACCGCGGCCATAGAGTCGGGATACTCCTCCGCCCTGACGATGTCCCCCGTGCCCAGCCTGGGGATATCTCCGAGCACCCCGATGATAGCGTCGCACCCTGGTTACGCGGCCACCAGTCCGATTCTACACCAGCAGCCGCAGCAGCAGCAGCAGCACCAGGATTCGACCGGAGGAGGCAGGCTGGGCTCACCCGATGTCAAACCGAGTGGCTACGGTGTACCCAAGGACCCACATCTGCTCTACGACAGTGAGTTTTTTTTTTTTTTTTTTTTTTTTAAGATATGCGAATTTTGCGATCGGAAAGAGTATAAAAATAAGCTGCGGAAGACCCCCCGCGAGTACCAGACTCCCCGTGACGGGGGTTGGTCTTACTACGTACCTATCATCATTCAAATTGCAGCTGGGATGCTGGGATCAAAGAACCGCGCGCGTGCCGGCTAATTGATCAATCAACTTGTCTGAAGTTTTTCAACCTTTTATTGCCGTTAAAAGGTTCAGGTTTTTGGGCTTTAAATTCGGTCCGTCGGATAAATGAATCCATCATATCGTTGGCCCGAACGAAAAAAAACACCTGCCGAAAAATCCGGTAAAACAGTAACAGTACCAGTTTTTCAAGAAAAACGTAACAAGTTTTTTTTTTACAATAAAACTGTAACAAGTTAACAATTTTCCGAGATAACTGTAACAACAAAATAATCGGCCAATATATGAGCCACATTTTTCCGAGAAAAGAGTAATTAGCATATTTTTTCCGTGATAAGAATAACGATCAATAAAAAGGGAAAATTTCCGAGAGTAAAGTAACGGGTAAAGTGTAATATTGAGGTAATTGACGATTAAGGTATTGTTTTTCCAGGTAAAAAGTAACAAGACCATTGCCAACTTATTTGAAGCAGACTAAGGGAGTTTTTCCCGAGGAAATCGTAACGTTGAGAACTTTTTTTCCGAGTAAAGTGTTACGTTGAGGAAATCATTGATTATAAAAATATTTTTTAAAGGAAAATTTACAATATCCATGCCAACTTACTTAAATCAGAGAAGGGAGATTGTCCCGAGGAAATGGTAACGTTGGGACTTTTTTCCGGGTGAAATGTAACGTTTAGGTGATTAACGATTAAAATAATATTTTTCTATGTGAGAATCTACAATATCAATGCTAACTTGTTTAAAGCAGGCCAGGGAGCTTTTCCCGAGGTAATCGTAACTTTAGAACCTTTTTCCAGGTAAAGCATAACGTTGAATCGTCCAACGATTGAGATAGTATTTTTCCAGGTAGAAAATTGAAAGTTTTGTGTAAACTTATTAACAATAGAATAGGGTGCTTTTTCCCAAAGAAAAAGTAACGAGTTAAATTTTTCCAGGTAAAGTGTAACCTCACTCCCTTGAACTATTTTATCCGAGAAATATTATTCAAGAAAACTATGGAAAAAAAAGTTTCCGGAACTTTTTTTGATGGAAAACATAACGAATGCATCTTTTCCCGGGTAGATTGTAACAGCCACCTCGGACAACTTCACCAAACCAGCAACAAGATCAATTCTATCTTGTATAAAAGTACTGAAATTTTCCTTCATAAAATACCGTATTTTTATCGTTAATCAGCTTAACGTTACATTTCACTCGGAAAAAAGTCCTAACGTTACGATTTCCTCGGAAAAATCTCCCTTCTCTGGTTTAAGTAAGTTGGCACGGATATTGTAAATTTTCCTTTAAAAAATATCTTTATATTCGATGATTTCCTCAACGGTACACTTTACTCGGAAAAAAGTTCTCAACGTTACGATTTCCTTGAGAAAAGCTCCCTGGCCTGCTTTAAACAAGTTAGCATTGACATTGTCAATTTTTATTTAAAAAATATTTTTACATTCGATGATTTCCTCAACGTTACACTTTACTCGGAAAAAAGTTCTCAACGTTACGATCTCCTCGGGAAAATCTCCCTTCTCTGGTTTAAGTGAGTTGGCGTGGATATTGTAAATTTTCCTCTAAAAAATATTTTTATAATCGATAATTTCCTAAACGTTACACTTTACTCGGAAAAAAGTTCTCAACGTTACGATTTCCTCGGGAAAATCTCCTTTCTCTGGTTTAAGGGTCTGTCCGTATGTGACGGGTGTTACATCGTACACAGTTTTTCAAATATTTATGAACATAGAATACTTATAAAAAAAAAAAAAAAATTGATACTAAAGGAAAGTACTTTTTTTTTTAGAAAATTTTCATGTCATTCAAAAATTTTTCACATCTTTCATTTTTCTAAAAATTTAATGCAAAGTCCGTTCCGGGCGTTACTGAAAACAGAAGTGGTTCTGATGTTACCGTTCAGAATACAAGAACTCAGCGAATTATGAAATGATGCAGTTCTGAAAAAAATTCATGTTAAAGATAAGTCTTGAAACTTTTACGCTCATAATAATTTTATATTATAAAAGTTTTTGTATTTTTCATTTTTTTTACTTAATAAAAATTTATCTTTATGTTCCGGGTGTTACACGAATTTCTTCCGGGTGTTACGCGTACGAATAAATTTCTTGTAGAACACTGAAAAAATGATTTCTGATACATATTTGATACTATTAAATTTAAAATCATCTATTGAAAAACTCTGAAGCAGTTTATTTAAGAAAAAATATTTTTAACCTCGTGCATCGCAAGTAATAACTTGAGTCCCTCCGATGAGAGCCAAAAGAACGGCGGGGGCTCCCTGCGCAATCGACCAGCGCGCATAGCAGATCAGCTGTCTCCCCTCGCCTGCGGCTCGGGGAGACACACACTGATCTGCTGTGAGATGCGCGCTGCTCGCTATGCGCAGGGAGCAACCTCGCCGTTTTTTTGGCTTTGATCGGAGGAAATCAAGTTAAATCTTGCGATACGAGATTAAAAAAGTGTATATATCACTCGCCTTCGGCTCGGGCTGCAATTAGCGGGCCTCCCCGGCACACTTTAGTCCTTCGGTGAACACGGAAAAAATAAAACCCTTGCAGCGTAGCTGAATTCGGCGATATGACGATGCGAACAGTTAACGACGCTCCAACGCAGACTTTTCATCGTGGCGAGGCAAAGTCTGCGTTGGAGCGACGTAAAGTTAACTATAGCGTGCCTTCCTTACCAACAGCTGTAGCAGAGCTCGACTCACGCTTGACGCTTGTTTACTTGTGTACTTACTCTCTGCTATCGCGGGTGATAAAAATACTGATATAAAAAATACTTAAATTAATTACAACTATCAATAAACACATTTTTTTATAGTTATGCTGCCGTAAACCCGCGATAGCAGAGAGTAAGTACACAAGTAAACAAGCGTCAAGCGTGAGTCGAGCTCTGCTACAGCTGTTGGTAAGGAAGGCACGCTATAGCTAACTTTACGTCGCTCCAACGCAGACTTTGCCTCGCCACGATGAAAAGTCTGCGTTGGAGCGTCGTTAACTGTTCGCATCGTCATATCGCTGAATTCAGCTACGCTGCAAGGATTTTATTTTTTCCGTGAATAATATACTACTTTTGAAGATTTTACCGAGGATTTTACATTTTTAACGGGTGTATAATATAAACATTGTTATATAATACTACTTAAATTAAAATCTTTGATAATATAAGATCTAATAGTCAAATTGATCACCATGAATATATTTTTTAATATTTTATCTCATTTAATTCAACGGAATCTTTTTTTAAAAGTAATTTTTTCTTTTTTCGTCTTTTTTTATCTCTGATTCTTTCTTTATAGTCTGGGCGCCGTAGGGGTTTTCGTGACCCGATAGCGGTCAGCGATCCACCCAGGCTTAAAAGATGTATTTTGACCTCCTAATGAAGAATTTCGAGGGTGGACGGAAAAATTTGTTTACAATTATTTAAACAAATAACAAAGTAAAAAAGTCATTTTTTCGATGAAAAAAATTTTTTTTTATATTTTTCAGCTAAAAATAAGTTGAAAATGTAAACGGACTTTTATTTGTAAAGTCAATAGTTTTCGAGAAAAAAATCATCAAAGTTTAAAAAAACCTTGCATCTGTAGAAAATCAGTCGAGCCTACCATGGCGGCCGGAGTATAAGTTTTTTAAAACTTTGATGATTTTTTTCTCGAAAACTATTGACTTTACGAAAAAAAGTCCACTTACATTTTCGACTTATTTTTAGCTGAAAAATATTAAAAAAAATTTTTTTTCATCGAAAACATGAGTCCAAAAGATTGAACGGAGGCAAAAAGACCAATGCTCTAAAATACGTTTAAAAGTAAAAAAAAAGATATCTGTATTGTTTCTTTTTAATGCTTTAGTAATATTATACTTTTTTCTGCTTAAATAATGTATTAATTCTGAAAGATTCAAGTGCACTTTAACAGCGACGTCCGTGACATGTAACAACCGGAACGCATTTTTTCGGAAAGAGGAGTCTCAAAAATTTTTTCTACAGTAGGGGGGTTTAGTTATCTTAAGATAGCTTTGTAAACAAGAAGCTGAGTAAAAATATTAAAAACTCAAATCACTATACAAACAATACCCTTTTTTAGCGTTCCGTGTGTTGCAGAGAAATAAGAATCTTTACCACAGCACAAAATTTTCTGTAATTACCGAAACAAATTGAAACTTTGCTGAGAGCTCAATCACACTGCATTCTAAAGAGTGAAACACAACTTATAAATCTTTGTTGATATCGAACGATTTACAGTGCTACCAACTTTGCACTAGAATCACACAAGTCAGGCCGGTGGTGTTCATAGATTCATCAACAGGCTAAAAAATTTTAAATTAAAAAAAAAAGTGGTAGAACCAGTATAGTTCCAGAAACTACATATAATTTCTGACCAGAAAAAACGGTTTATATTTTTTTTTTTCATAATTTAATTGTTTACTCTGAGGTTCGTTTTTATACGGACAGACCCTTAAGTAAGTTGGCATAGATATTGCTAATTTTTCTTCAAAAAATATTTTTATATTCGATGATTTCCTCTACGTTACACTTTACTCGGAAAAAAGTTCTCAACGTATCGATCTCCTCGGGAAAATCTCCCTTCTCTGGTTTAAGTAAGTTGGCGTGGATATTGTAAATTTTCCTCTAAAAAATATTTTTATAATCGATGATTTCCTCAACGTTACACTTTACTCGGAAAAAAGTTCTTAACGTTACGATTTCCTCGGGAAAAGCTCCCTTAGTCTGCTTCAAATAATTTAGCATTGATATTGTAGATTCTCACTTAGACAAATATTTTTTAATCGTTAATCACCTAAACGTTACACTTTACTCGTAAAATATTCTCAACGTTACGATTTCCTCGGGAAAAGCTCCCTTAGTCTGCTTCAAATAAGTTGACATAGGTCTTGTTACTTTTTACATGAAAAAATAATTCCTCAATCGTTAATTATCCCAACGTTACACTTTACCCGGAATAGCTTGTGCAGATTACTTTTTCCCCGGGATATATTTTCGTCTTGAGTGAATGTAATTTTTTTCCAGGATAAAAACACACTGGTTACACTTTCCTCGGGGAATGTTGTCTTCCGACCCGCAGCAAGTTTAACATGACAGTTTTCTCGGAAAAATTATACATCATGACAGTTTTCTTGGAAAAAATTGCAACGTTACATTTATCGCGTAAAATTTTTTGTTTGTTATTTTTTCCCCGGAAAATCACGTAATGGTACTGTTTTCATGGATTCTTGGTCTCAAGTGTTTTTTTTCGTCCGGGCCAACGATATAAAACTTAAATACATACAGTATAAGTCTTATGTATAAAAAAAAAAAACTGAAAAATTTGCAGGAAAAGACGTTATAGAGCCGAGCTCGGTGTACTACTCGGTCCACACGAACGTGTCCTCGCACCAGTACTACCAGCACCCGCAGCCTCAGCATTCCCACCAGCAGCACCAGGACCAGCACCACCACCAGCAGATGATGGCCGCGGCGGCCGCTCACCACCACCACCACCACCATCACCAGCTGGCGGCCACCGCGGCCGGGGTCGGCTACGAGAACATGCTCCCGCCGGCCCAGTCGACCATGTGACCGGCTAACGCACCCTATCCCATCCTCGGGGACGACGACGACGACGACTATCAGGATCGGTATCAGGATAATCAGAGCATCAACGACTGCTGTTGATCGAGGAGGTGTAGTGTCTCATAGGGAGCTGGCTAGCATTTTACTAATCTTTTTCATTTATTTAAACTTTTTTTTTTCATCTTTTTTTCATTAAGAGCCCTCCCTAGTGTGTAAATAACGGCCTGCGATTATATTCATGTGTTTTTTTAATCGATCCTAGGAAAGCATTCAACTAAGACTAAGACTCAATCCAACGTAAACTAATTTATAATTTATTATTATTATTATTATTAATATTAATATTCTTTTAGTTACTCTGTAAATGTCCTGTATATAGTTCTATATAAAAATATACATATACATATTATTATAAAAGTATAAAAGCTAAAGATAAATTTTATGTGCATTAGTAAATCAAATGTTTTTTTCATTTCCTATTGCCTTTCTGATAACAATCTTTTTTTATTCCAGATGTGCTTTTTTTTAAATATTATAGTGAAAAAATAAATTATATATTTTTCATAAATTAAAATAATGACTAAATATTTCACATTCCTAAAGTTTAAAATTTATCGTGAGAAAATAAAAGAATCAATTTTTTTTTACTGAAACGGTTTTCACTAATGTTGGTTGTAAACTAAAAAAGTAATTTCTGCAGTAAAATTTACAGTAAACACCTGTTTTTTAAAAGATTTCTTGACTTTTTGCTAGCTTGAAAAATGATTTTAAAGAATAGACATAGAAAAAAAGATTTTAATTATTTTTGATGAATACTGTTGATAAAACGAAAAAAATTCAGTCTCAGAATGGCATAAGACTTAAATAATTTACATAAATTTTTAGTGACTATTTAGTATTTAATAGTAATAATAAATATTATTAAACTCGCTGTCTGGATTTGAAAATTTTATTCAACGAATCGTCAGCAAGGTATCTACGTGGACGACGCATGTGAAAAGGTTAAACCAACAGTCGGTAAGCTAGGAAATCGCCGACTTCCAGCTCGTCGCTCGGTAAAATAATTTATTTCATAATAATAATTTAATAATTTAATTAATGTTGTAATAATGCTGCAGTAAATAAATATTTAATTATAATTAAATATTAATTTTATGTTTTTTAAAAATTCAACATAAATTTTTTTCTGATGTTTTTGTTATACTATTATAGTAAAAAATTTTTGTAAAAACTCAAAAATTTCTATAGACCGTATATCTATAAAAAAAATAATTTTATCTTAAAATTTGACAAAAATATAAGTATTTTTACTAAAAAAAAATCAATGAAGTTTTGAGTCATCACCGATTTCCTGTCAGTTCCGTAACTGTGACAATAATCAAAAAATGCTCAAAAAAATAAATTCTGCTAAAAAAGGAAGAATTGCAAGTGGGTCAATCGCAGAGAAGAATAAGGGAAGCTTGACATTACATGACATGAACTTAAAGTATATGCCACGAGCAAGCTCAACCCCGGGGCTAATTTTAAACTTGTCGTCAAAATAACAACAACCTTTAAACTTATTTTATTATTTATTAACCATTTACAACCTCGCTGATCCCGCAATTTATTAAATATCGAATACATATTAAACAGCCCTAGCTGCTTTTTCATCAGTCGAATAACAATTACTTTTTTTTACTACTTTATATACTCGCTACTAAGCGCTACAACTGCACTTTTTTATTACATTGCTTTTTTCATTTATTTATTTAAACTGACGATTTATATTGTCTGTTCGAGGTACTGCGCCAAAAAAGTCTCTATTGTTTTGTATTTTATTCACTTGATCATATAAACATGTGATACGGAGATTGGTCTTATAACAAATATCAGGAACTCGGTTATAACCGTTATAAAAAAAACTTTATTTTTTTATTTTTAGGTGACATTACAAAATTAAATTTTTGTCATGCCTTTTCTTTAAGTCAGAATTATTCCATGTCAAAATAGGCTAAAAAATAATTTTAAATTTTTATAATAATTTTGTTAAAAATGTTGTTGTTATAACTGAGTCCCCGATGCAAACAATAGTACCTTACAATGTTTATATTTAATTATTCACATTGAAAAAATATATCGTCAATACTCAACGGACACGTCCGGTGGCTGCTGTTTGTTATTTTGTTATTCAAATTTGTTGTTCATGTACAATTTACATTAAGTAGCACGTTTATGCACGAGCAACACGAAGATTTATGAATGTTAATTTAATCATTTTTACCTTTTTTTAAATTTACATACGCAGAAAGATGAGCTACTTTAGCTTTGCTTATTTGCATACGGAGACATAATTTACAAGCGCTTTTCATTATTCATATTTTTCGTGTTTTATATGAAAAAATTTGTAACTTTTTATTCTAGTTTTTCAATGTTTTTTATCATCACATAGTTTTAATGATATTTTCACAATTTTTTAGTTTTTTATAACAGAGAATAATCAATCATTTTCAGACTGGACTAGAAAACATTTTTACAAATTTAAACAAATTTTCATTTGAGTTTATAAGGAAGATACATTAATTTATTTATAACTTATTTTGTTCAATCATCACATTACTTAATTATAATAACTCATAGAAACTTATAAACTATACAGCATTTATTTAACCAAAATGTGTAAAAAATATTAACAATAGCATAAAAACCATTATAAACTTGTTCTTTTTTTAGGTATAATACAAACTAATAATCGTTTCTCTAATAAAAAATATTAGAGTTAAAAATAAAGATAATAATTTTTGTGGTCCAGAGATCATGAAATATCATTTTTTAACCCTTATGGTACATATTTATTTTATTATAAAAGCTTATCGTTGTAAGTATTTAATTTATCGAGTAATACCTTATAATAATACTGTAAATCTACGACACCGAAGACTTTAATGGAAGTTATACAAGAGAGAAAAACTTATCATTTTATTTTACAATACAACATATCGAACTTTCAAAAGCTGCGCCTTTTTATTCTTGTTCAAACATTGAGTATTTAACACAATTTCATTAAATTAATCAATGGCGAATTTCACTAATCAGTTTAAAGTGTTCCCAAAATTCACAAATTTATCCATGTTTTGTTCTCTATGAATCCAGTCTCTCTCATCGAATGAATAAAACAGGTACGATTTTTAGTACTCAGTTTAAACTATTTGATTTTTTTATTTTGAATTCCCGCCAAAGACGTTGGTCACGTGACACCTCAGACTTTTTGGCGGTAATTCAAAATCAAAATTTTTTGTTTTCAGTCATTTCAACTTAAAAAATTCACAAATTTATCTACGTTCTGTTATCTATCATAGAATAAATCAAACAGGTACGATTTTGTAAGCCGAGGTCAGAAGGTTAGGCTCGTGGATCACGGGAATATTCTTGTAGTATTGATTTTTCTCAACTGGTGAAAATCTGGCCCTGAACCACCACCACTTAAGCCGCATCAGTATCAGGACAACCAGAAAGCCGAACAGAAGCAGGATTATCATCAGCAAGGGTCGTATCCACATCTCCAAGTAATCAGCTTTTCCCTGAAAATAAAAAATGAATTTAACGAAAATTTGTACTTCAAGATGCTGCGTTTATTGAAAAAAAATATCGATTTAAGAATCATTAACTATTTTCATTGCTAAATAATACGACACGAATGGTGTGGTTTAGTGGCTCTAGAATGTAGCTAGATAGGTATAAGAGTGAATAGAAAGAGAGAGAGAGAGATAGAGAAATCGTGTCGCAGTAGTATTCAATGTGTGTACATAGCAGCGGTACGCGCTTCGAATTGAAATTGAGCCAAACAAAAACGATGACCGTGTGTACCGACCATCACCACTGGCTATGTTTGTGGTTCAATTAAACGCCTTGTTTGCGTACCTACGCGATATACACCGACAATTAAATATTATTCTAAAAACCTTCTTTTGTACTATTTTCACGCTCAATTTCATCAAAATTCACAAAAGATCAACAAAAAGTAACCGGATATCCGGATACTTTAATCACTATAATAACAACATCTCACCGAATGACAATTTGAGTCCTGACACTCGCAAATTTCGCACCCGTTACCGTCCATCTTGACTCTTCCACCTTGAGGGCAAATCTTCTGGCAATTAGCCGGCTCAGGGCACTCAATTTCCTCCGTTCCTACGCAAGTGCAAACTGTGCATCCCGTTGACGCCTCGAGCTTGCAGCTTCCGGTCAATGGGCAGTCGTCCAAAGGTGGGCAGTCACACCTGGGGCAACACTCCCCGGGCAGCCTGGCCAATGGACGAGGGCAGCTTCGGCACATCCTTGATCGACAGCTTCGGTTACCGAATTCGCAGCTGCACTCGACGCACGGGTCCTCGACTTCCTGCCAGCTACTTCCGTTTTCCCTCAGCTGGCCCGTCTCCCGGTCCAGACAGTTGCCAGTCGACAGGAAATCCGAGGGGCTTACGTAGTTCACTATTTCTGCAAGAAGGAATGTTTTAGATTTTCAAAAATTTAAGCTATAAATGGATGAAAAAAATATTCACCTTGATCCCGGCACTCGTAGATAGGACAGCATCCACCAGGAAGTTCCGGGTTGGCATCCCTGACCTTGATTGGCTGTTGTCCCAGTGGACAGTCAAGTTGGTGCTTCGGACACGGAGATACGCACTTGCACTCCAGGATGCTTTCGCTTCCGTCCTCGTCTTCCACGGGCACGCTGTCCCCTGGACATATCCTGAAAACGTCGTCCTGAGCTGACTCGATCGTCCGCAGAGCTGAAAACAAATAAAAAACTGTTTATTCGAGGTAAAATTTGTAATTTTGTATGCAAGAGGACTGCTTTGGGTTATTTATTATGCTAGGGGGCCGGCCAATGGTGTTAATTAATTTGGTCGCGGGCGCCTGACCGCAGACGTGCCTCGTTCACTTAAACTCGCCGAGTTTCACCGACACGTTCGGGATATTTTTTTACTGTGGATCCGGTAATAACAAAACTTTTTTGTTGTTGAAAAATTCAATTAATTTTTTTTAGCCTATGATGAAGGATAATTACAACAAAAGTTCGAATTTTTATAGTATAACAAAAGTAACATATTTCTAGTTCACTTTTTTAATTTTCATTTTATTATTATTATTTTTTTTTAAGTATTCAAGTATAATTTGCTTGATTTGAGTATTTTAAAAACAGCGTGAAATTCTGACCAAATAAATATCGATTTTTAATTAATAAATCGATAATGAAAAACAGATTATATTTATAATAGATTCCATTCTTTAGGTCCCCTCCCTCATTTATAATTTTAACTCTTTTGTCTTTTCTCTGCTTAATTATTCACACTCAGCTCTTTTTATGCATATTTATCGAGCTCATTAAAGGCTAAACTCTTACTCTGATACTTAAAACTCATCATAAATTCCGTTTAGCTGGGTTTTTTAAAAATCTTTTCTGGCCTACATGGGAACTTTCTTTTTGATTTGAAACCTCAATTTTAGTAATTTATCCCCCACCCCAGCCTTTCAAATTTTAATTGCTCCGAATTTTTTGAAAAAAAGGTACTCCCACCTTTAAGTCAATTATTCAGGGTTCTTTTAAAAAAATCATTTGAAAATCTCGGAGCAATTAAATTTAAATTTAAATAAAAGCCTTTTTTATTATTTGCTCAGTCATCCAAATGACGACTTTTCGAAAGATTTTGAGTGAAATTTAAATTAAGGCGTTACGGCTCGAGGGTGTTTATGTTTGCTACTACTGAATATTTGAGCTCAGCAGGTGAGAGTTGCTCCGTTAATAATTCAGACGTCCCTCGCCTCCTTCAAAATATATCGTTTAAGAAATACAGATGATCCACGAAAATAGTTATCAAAGGGATTTTTGTAAAAATTTCCGCCAAGAAAATGACATTGATGTAATAATAAGTCTTATTTTTCATGGGATCACCGAAGATTATTTTCTGCATCAAAAATGAAAAAAGTACAATGTAAAAATGTTCAATTCAAGTTTGATTGATCCTTCTCAAAGAAAAGTGCGAAAGATATGAAAAAATCGAATCCTTTGAATAATTCACCCTTTGATTATCTTTATCCCCGTAAAAAAAAAAAAACGTGATTTCTTTCATTGTTTTCCCTGAGTCGGCGAGTCCGGAGAGATAGGAAGTTTCTCGAAGTTTGAACGTCAGCGGTTAAATTGCGTCCGTCCCGGTCCTGTCCAGCATCTATCTATACTTTGAGCCACTTCCGGGCTTCACAATTATCTCATACGATCCATTTTTTTTGGGGTATAATCATACTCAAATACTATAAAATTAAAAAATGATAGATGATTGAGCTTCCCAAGGTGGTGCATAAAAGAGTAAAGCGCACAGGCTATAAATCAGGATTATTTGAACAAGTCACACAAGTCTGACAGTCTGACCTTAATTGCACCCGTTTTGATGCAAATTAGATTACGAGAATCAAGATTAATCGGAGCCCGGCCTTCAAATAACTTTGATCTCCCCGCCATTGTTTCAACCAAATGCTACGATCTTACCTTGCCACAGATTACTCGCCCAACCAATCTTTCTTTGAATTTTGATTCGATACTGCAAAAGCAAAATTAGTATATCTATCAAACGAAAAGTATCGAATTTTTGATTCAAAATGTCTGTTCAAAATTGAGCGGAGTTGGTGCTTTACAAGCGACCATTTACCCGCTCAAAACGGCGAGCTCTCTCTCCTCCACATTGTAATTAGTGTTTTTTTATTACAGCATACTCGCGGTTAGTCCAAACATAAATGAATAAAATTTCTCATCCGACCAGGTTTTTTTTGCGGACAATTTTCCTTTTTTTCTTCACAATCATTCTAAAAATTGATTAAAATAACCAAGAGACATTAAAAAATCAACTCCATTGATTTACTTTATCTCTTTTATCGACTTTTTGCGCATTCATAGATTTTGGTTTTAAATAAATAAAATCTACGACTCCAGGCTGGTTGGATGCAGTATTGCTCTTATCGTCAAATCGTTAAATCGTCGTTGTTGCTTCGCTGGTTTTTTTGTGCGCTCGTGCAAGAATAGTATTTTCTCGAATCTGATACGAGAACCAACCCGATTCCAATGTTGAAAAAAATTCGAGAAAAACAGTATGGAAGTCGTGGGAAAGACTTATAGTTATTTTGTTGCTTTTTTCATGGAAAATGATTATTCAAACAAGTCAATTTATGCGGAAAAAGGTGAAGAGTTAAGGTTTTTTCAAACGGAGTTTTAAAGTTAAACAATCAAAGTCTAGATCAACAAACTCCCGAACAAATCAAATAGGATTGACTGATCGATCCACTTACTTCTTATCCCGTATCTGAAGACTTGTACAATTTTTCAGTTTAAAACTCATAAATTCATCAAGAGTCTCGCTTTTCCTGTTAAACTGGACAATCTAAAAAATAAAATCCCACGAAAAGCCGCCAAGTTGTAATTAGTGGCTAAGAGTTTCAAAGTTTCACGATTTAGAGGTAATGCGCAACTAGAGCAAATAATAAGTATGATAATAATAATGCAGCTTAAACTAAAATAGATAATATAAAGCCAATTAGTGGGTCGGAGGGGTCGGAGGATCCATCAATCGGATGATTTGGCGCACTTTGAAACAATCCATCGAAGCACTCGCCTCGACTTAGGCTTACCAAAGCTGAGCTGTCCAAAGCAACCAAAGCTGTGTATCCATTGTAACGTATTTTCATTCAAATAGGAGCCTAACTTTGTGACTGTTTAAAGTGGATCCGAGTCTGTCCATTTAGCGATTTGTACATAAAAGTGCGATAAGAAAGGACGAGCTTGGAACAATTTTCGTCCGCATCAAAGAGGAGGAAAGTGCAGAAGGAGATAAGACCAGACAACAAAGTACGTGTAATCCGATCCTACATGCACGATCAGTTCAAAAGAACTTTTTTTTCAAAACAGCTTTTAGTCTAAGATTATTTTTAAATTTTTTGAGCAAAGGTTTTTATAATATTCTTCGTGGGTAAAATGGATAAAAATAAAAGTGATAGGTATAGAGGCCACAAGAAGTGCAGTTTGATTGGATTTTGGAGGCTCGGTTTCGCGTATTTCGCGTACCACTATAAACCGACGGATTTGATTGAACTTTTCTCGTTATACCAGCTACCAATCACGACAGGTGCTTTTATTTTATGATCAATTTTTGTCAAGAAGATGCCAGTCACTCGCCTGGGAAATCAACTTCGAAGACTTTGCTTCTCGTTCAACAGAATCCTTATATTTTTTAATTCTTATGCCCAATTGGGGAATTAATAAATTTATTTTTGATAATTGGTTTTATCCCCATAAGAATATAGATATTTCATAGCTCCCAACTAGTTTGATAATTACATCATTCGTGGTTAGTTTAACAACAACTAAACTTTATTACCAAACTGGGCTGAATTAATGGAAGGTTTATATTTTGAACAAAAGGTCAAGTACTTAATTATTGCCGACTAAATGCTTGCTTCGTATATAATAAAAAAACGAAAAAAAATTCAATTGGCCAAAGGCATTCGAAAAGTTGGTACCCCCGTGTTCGACCTCCTTTTTTTGATCGATATGGATGATGAAAATCGTAAACCAAAAAATATTATTTTGATGTTGTTTGAGACGAGACGAGAGGAGCTTCTTCAATGAGCAATCAGGATTTAATCTCTAAACTAACTCGGGTAGTAGTTATACTACGCCGGGGGTCATTAAAGGTAGTTTGCGACCAAACCGGACAGTATTTAATAATCCTACGTTGCTTTAGACTCTTTTTAAATCAAAATATAAGGTTATGACATAGGAATGGTACAAGGATGTCCCAGTGGAGATTGGCGGTCAGCTTGAATTTAGTTAGCTTACATCTGTACTCTAATCTATTACTCTAGCTGACCGGCTGACCGACCGATTTTCTTTTATTATTCATTTCTTTACTATACTCGAAACGGTCTTTTTCCGAGGATTTTTAATTTATATTTTAAGGAAATGATACACATCATTTATTTTCATTTAATTGAATCTAATTTTTTTTCAGCTCTCGTATGACTTTGACTCAATAACCGAATGCGCGGTACAATCAAAAGTGCCAGTGTTCAAAAATTCCTAAATGATAATTGTTGACTGGATTTAATAAAATTGAATTATTCAAAGTTTATATGATAATGATGTTTAAACTTAAAAAGATAACAGAGCAGTTGTAAAAGCAACATTAGTTAAGAAGCCGGATTTAGTTTTTCAATGTACATACCAGTTGATTTGAAATAAAAAAAAATTTATTTATTTATTTCAAAATAAATAAAAAAGATATAAATACGTAGTAGTAATATTTTTGATAAAATTATAAAATATAAATTTTTAAATAAATATTATATTTCCCAATTAAAAACCTTTTGCTCATCAAATGATGAAATTTTTTTGTAATTATTAAAAAATACTCTTAACTTTATCGATCTTTGTGCATGCTAACTGTCATGTTTTAAATTCTTAACTCTATAAAAAATAATATTAAAAAAAAAATTTTTCAAAAAAAGAGAGTTTTAAGATACAATCGGAGATAACGAATAAATAGAGAAGGAGCTGCAATAACAGTTTCTCTTTAAAAGTGATCCCCAAGCCCGAATAAAAAAAAGCTCAATAGCAGTTTGCCGGGTTAAGCACGAGGAAAAAAAAAGATAAAATGAGATTTGCAAGGTCGATATCCACCCTACGGCTAAACTTGACCGAGCTGGCTGGATTTTTATCGAAAAAAAAAAAAAAAAGACCAACTCAAAGGTCATCGTTGACCATCTCGACCTGAATGTTATCAACCAATCTAGTCTAAAGTGAGATTTCTACATAAATAAAATGACAAAACATTTTAAATGTAAAAGGTACTTTGGAGATTTAATTAAACGAACACGAGTTATTTAAAAGCTCATTTATATTGAATCGATTCGATTTATTCGCCCGAGAGTTTTATGGGCTCTTCGTATATAACAAGAGTAGCTGACAACTTGATTTAATCGCAGAGAGAGAAAGAGACAAACTTAATTACTTAATTAACTTAATCATACACATTATCACTTTTTATCCTTTTTTTTCAAAAGATCTCTAGAAAAAAAAGAACCGTAATGATTTTTAGATATTGAAATAACATGAAAAAACTTTTCAGGATGCTCCAATTTTTTTCTCAATTACGTATTCTGATAATTCCACTCTTCTTTTTATACTTTGTAATTTTCCTGCAATTTTCAGTGTAATAAAGGGATATTTTAAGAGACTACAAGTGCGAGTAAGGAGCTGCAAAAAAACTCAATTGTTTCAGAGTAGCTTACTGGAGGCTTATTGCAACCAAAATTGTTTACATCAACTCAAGTTGTAAATGAGCTTTCGAAGCAAATATTAACCTTTACACTCTGCTATAGAACTGGTTGAAAAAAAGCTTTCGAACTAAGCTCAGTCGGCAAGTATTTAGTTTTTTTTTTCTAAGGTCTGTCAAACCAACCCTTTTATTCTTTTTAAGAGGAATGATGAAAAAGTTTGAAATGTTCGACACCAAAGAGCTTCGAAGAAAATAAAGCTTCCAAGATTGGAGCAAACAGCGCTTGCAGCGGTAAAAAAAAAACCCCTTGAACAGAAGAGTTAATTGCATTCACGTTACTTTGAGCTTTCATTGTCGCAATGTTTATCGTTGGGATGAAAGAACGTCATTTACTTCAATGAAGATTTAACCAGAGACAATTAAATCCTATTTTTTAAACTCAAATGAGTATTTCTGCTTTACGAGCTTTTCACCCTCGAGATTTTGATTTTTAATTGACCGTCGAGCTTGCAAGCTCAAATTTATTGCTACTCGGGAATCTCTAGGAGATGAAAACTACAATTTATAACAATGCAAGTGCTGATATCAGAGTTTCGATGTTGGGGTATAATCGATTATCATTTCGTGTACGTGATTAAGTCAGTCGGACAATAATTATCGGTTGGTTTACACAAAATTAACTCCACAGATTTGGATAATAAATGTCCGTCAGATAACAATTAGCTAGACTGGGTCAACTAATTCAAAAATTTTAAAGAAAAAGCTTGCAGAGGTTAGGTAAAAGGTAAAAGGAGGCGAGCTTTCGAAAGCTCGTTATGACGACCGAGCGAATTCCGAGCGGTAATTAGCAGCTCGCAGAAATAAAAACAGCCTGTTTGTGTGTGGGAGAGAAGGAAGGATTAATGGAATGCCAATAATGAATTTAACGCTTGAAGCTATCGTGTTATGAACTGCGCTTTATCGAGCTTGATGGTACTTGTAATAATTGATTAGTTATTTTCAATTTATTTTCATCTAATTTCATGCATATTTAAGAAAAAACAAAAAAAGTCAATTTGGTTTTGATCCAGTAAAGCAGTATTATTCTGATTAATTAAATATAAAATTTTTGAGGAAAAATCAATGTGGTCAGTCTCGCTATTATCGATAGATTAATTAACTCAATTAATGGAGGGGAAAAAAGCAACTAATCCATCCAGTAGCACAATCGATGGATGATTTATCAGTCATAAATGGGGATGGGGCTAATTAATTAGTGACGCGGGCCATTTATCAAATTCTCTCCTATTACCAAGCTTTTGTCCTAGTGTCTAAAACGCTTTAATACGTTTTTAAACAATCAGTCGTAATTTCTTCAATACTTGTAGAACTATTCGAGCTTTTTTTTTAATAGGGTTGTCAACTTTTTGAAATTTATCATATTTTTTTGCTTATTTAGTTAAAATATCGAAAAATAATCGACACGTATTTTTTCTTTAAAAAAAATAAATAAAATTAAAAGAACTACAAGTGTTTAAATTTTTGTAAATTTCAATATATATAGATATACTTTTAATGGAATTTCGGGTTAATGACGTCATAAACCCGTAGTTTTAAAAAATTCATTAAAAATCGAGTACTTTTAAAAAAATATATTTTTAAAGTACTGGTTGACAACCCTGTTATTCAAATATTTGGTCTCGAATCATAGTTTTTTAATATATTTTAGTCAGATAAGAGCGTTTCAATATTTATCAAGTTTGTCTCTAGAAAAAGCTCGGACTCAAGTCGTTACAAATAACTTTGCCCATTTAGAATCGACTATACGTATGTATCACCTGTTTTTTTATATTCCGTACCAATGCCGCGGCCTAATCGACTAATGGCTTTGTGGCTTTGTGGCTTTAATTAACTCGCGGATTGCGCGGAACCAGTACGTGCGTTTTGATTATTCCAGCAGCTGTATCAGGAAGACTCAAAAACCTCATCTTTCATCCAACCATGTAAATAACTTAATTTAAAAACAGTGTATTAAGTAATTTGCTTGGTTGTTCTTGGGAAAATAAGTACGTATTAATGGAGTATTATTAAACTTGTATTTATGACTGACATGGAGTTCGAGTTGTCTTTCTCAAACTTGTTATTTTAGAGATGTGGGTCAGTTTATTTTAATCCTTCATGTTTTATCAGCACGATTGTCACTATTCCGTAAATGTTGTTTCATTCACCCATACGACGAGATTTTTAAATTTATAATATGTATCCAAAAATTCAATCTCAAACGAAACCTACGCAGATAATCTTTTCCTCGAAAATTCGAAGCTGAGCTTATTGAAATAACTATATTACACATATCATTGATCAAATCAAATTTTCGCCTACCACGCTTTTTTTCTCCTACCAAGCTAGAAATTCTATCAAAGGATAAGTTGTGACTTGTCAAGTACCTGGTAAGTTTTCAAATTGAATGACAAAATTAACTCAACGGTTAATATTTATGTTGCAGCTTGCAGTTAAACGTGTACTGTTATTTGAGTGTTCGTTTAAACTTTGATGAATTTTGTAACTTCAATATTCATCCTGATGAGGTAAATCTTGTTTTTTGCAGGATAAACACGAAACATCAATATCACTTCAAAATAATATTTTTTAAAAATATATGAAATTTGTTAATTTCCGATGGGTATATTTATATTTATCTCTTTTTACATGTTAATAAATATTATGAGTTATCAGTTGTAAGAGATATTTTGATTATTATTAATTTAAACTTCAATATCGAAAGCTTTACATGCTTAAATTGCACTAAAAGCTTTATTTTTATTTCATATTGATTTTATCAATAAAATTCAAAAAATTTGTAAGTGCGTCAAATTATGAATCTTTATATCTCATTTTACATATTAAATGAATATTATATGGCTTTTTCCATGTCTGGTTAATCAGTTTTAAAATATACTTTGATTATTAATTTAAACTTGAACATTCAACGAGCTTTCGAGCTTAAAGCGCACTGAAAGCTTTATATTTTCATTAAATCAATAAAATTTAATCAATCACGATTGAATATGACAGGGAAGCTTGGAAAAAAGCTCAATTGGTAAATAAGCTCTCAAGAGTAAATAAAAAGTAAATGAAAAGTCCATTCAGGAGGAGCTTCACTATGAGGTTAAGTTATTCCGCAAGCTGCAAGCTCACGAATTTTTGAGCAACATAAAAGTAACAGTATGTATGTCTCTTGGCAGATTTCCAACGGTAACAGCTGCCGGTTAAAGCTCGCCATTGGTCGCAGCTCTCGTGGGAGGATATTCATGAGTACGTGTACTTCATGCAAGTTACATGCAAGCTCCTTCGAGGACAAAGAATATGTTCACTCAATCCATTGATATAAAATCTTTTGCAATTAGTCATTAGTTTTCTGTAATTTCTAGAAAGACTCGGGTTATTTTTATGAAAGCTCGTTTGGAAAAAGCAATTAAGCGAATATTACAGTGACCAGAAAAATGTTGTAAAAACGCGTCATGCGGTTAAATTTAATGTCCCGGTCGTAACTCGAAGAATAAAAAAAAAGGTGCTGGTCAAACGTTAATTTCTGCATTTAAGCACCGCACACACTTGCGCAACAATTTTAAAATTCTCGAGTTGGATTTACGGCGTTAAGAAAAGCTGACAAAGAACTTTTATTCGTTAATATTCATCACACGTTTTGAAAAAAAAGCTCCAAATTCCATCTACAGTGTAAAATCAGTTTTTAAGAAAATGGGTCAAGAGAGTTGTTTTATTTTCATCTCCATAATTAAATTGCTTATTAGCCAGGCTCGTTACGAAGCGGCACGTAGAAGAGCCGAATAATCATCAAAATCGATTATCGATAACTACTAATTATCATTATCGCAAGGTCTACAGTCTCAATTATCATAATAGTCGTAACCGCGCGTAATAAACGAAAGCTCAAAGCTTTGCAAGACAACCGACATGTATGTGAAACGAAATACCAACGAAAGAAATAAGAATAATGCTCCAGTATAGCTATTGCTATTCGAACTCTCGAGCTTTTAATGGCGTGCTTATTCGGTTTAGCGAACGACGAGTTAAGAGTCGAGTTTTTTGACCTCATTCGTGTTGTACTTTAAAAACAGATAAATTGTTCCGTCGAGCTTTCAGCAACTTTAAGTGCAAGACGTTTAAAATATGATTTTTTATTAGCAGAGTACTGCAAGCTCTAATTTTTCAAACAAGCACTATTTAATAGCTGGATTGATTTTAATTAGTTTCCAATTAATAATAAAAGAGCGAATAGAATCAATTAAGTTTGATAAACAGCTGATAATGAGTTCGTCTCTGTAAAATTGAAACGAGTTATTTATTGATCTACGAGGTAGGAGGCACGAGAATTTGAAGAATTATAACTGGCACGAGGTAAAAGTCTGGCGCGAAGCCAAGTAAAATTTATCTCACTTTGATCATCGCGCGGCGGCGCGGCGCGTCTTGTTTCAAATTTTCATTAGGAGATGATGGAAGCCCAACCAAAAGCTCTGACTTTGATGCTGCGACGACAAATTATTACAACTTGTACATCTAATGATTTTAATAGAAAAAGTTTAGTTTTTACTGTTACTTTATAGCTGAAAAGATTACTCTGGAATTAATTACGCTTGTTTAATGTTTTATTCTTGGTACGGTTGAGACGATAACTTAATCGTCTCGTCTGGCGGGTAATTATACCCTAATTGGTCGTATCCAACGCTCAGATTAGATCTGAGATTCTCGAGAGGAATGAGAAACAAAAAGACGCGACGACGCATGGAAAAAAAAAGTGGGTCGATTTTTTTTCTTTCTTCGCAGTTCGCACCGCAATCGCAGCACTTTATGAATATCATTTAAATTCAAGTACAACGAGTTTACCCAACACTTTTATCCTTGCTGATGGCTTCAAATTTCAAAAGTAAACCGGCGAAGCCAAATTTTTCATTAAAATTGCTACTATAACTTTAATTTTAATTTATTAAACACGATTGATAAATATATGAATAAAGAACATCTAGTTACTAGTAAGAAAAATATAAATAATAAAAGGACTCGAGAATAAATAAGGAATAATTAAGGGGCTGCGAGAGTAATGAAGTACCGGAAGTAGGGAATTCATTATCACAAAAGCCAACTCTCTTGTTCTCACTTGTAAGCAGGACAGTGCAAACTGTCAAGTGTAAAGGAAGTAAACAAGTCGCGAGTCCTCCGTCCAAAGCACTAAAGATTTCACAGTTTTAACCTTTTAATTGAATTTTACAGTAAAAGCAATTAAAATCAATTTGATCGATTTCAATGATTAGTTCATAACAAAGGTTACCAATTTTTGGATCACTATGGATCATTTAAGATGCTCTAACATTTTGAACTTACCTAGTGGATGGTGGACAATAATTAATGTCCCCGTCCAATCAACGGGTTGACATGAAAAAAAAAAAAAAAAAAAAAAATATCTTGAATGTATTGAAAAAAAGTAGGTACGTTCGGAATAAAAGAAATATCTCGGATGCAGGTATGAGGGTAATGAAAAACGAGCCGCGCGATATTCAATCGAGAAAGGGAGCTTGCAGCAAAGCCAAAGTGGCCTCGTAAAATTCAAGTGTGTAACGTGCCTCCGCAAGCTCGAATTGATCGTAAAGAAGAATAAGGTTGTTTCAACAATTGTAGATTTACGCGCCTGAAAATTTCATTTTTTTTCTTTTTTTTTTTACCCAGAGTAAATCGAGAGACGAATTCATGGTTTGTTATAAAAAAATGCTTTGAATCTTTAATAAATTCCCACAGTGGGCAAAGCTCGCAAGCTCAGGGAATGCACAGTTGAATTAGAGGCGAGTGCGTTGGCCTGCTGGAGAAAAAAAATTCTGCGAACTCGGCGCTTGAAACGCGAGACGAATAAACTATTAGCGTCACCTGTACCGAGAAACCATTTAATTCATTGATTTCAGCTATATACGTGGCAAACTGCACAGTCCTAGACCTTAATGTTTTAAAACCAAAGTCGCATGAGTAAGTAATCTGACATTGGTTATCTTTGAAATGTGTGTGATGGTTTTGTCAATCTTCGATCTATTGATTTTTGGTAATGGATTTCAACAGAAAAAAAAGCTTTTAAATAACCCCCAGAAACCGCAAAAAATATTATCTCTTTTTTTCAATATAAAATATGTATGTATTTTTTTATCCGGTGAAGAAAAAAAAATCCATTTTCGTGGGTGTCTTCATCCGAATTTTTGTTTAAATAATGTTTCTGCTTTTACAGATACGCGAAAATCAAAAAAACGTACTACATTATTAAAAAGCTGCTTCTTTCTCACGGTGAAATCAAGTATTTATCAAATGCTGGGAGACTCGCGAGGGGAAAAAAGTATGAAAATTTAGCGAAAAAATAAAAAGCATAAATTCATAATGGAAGCACCTGCAGCAGCGATATTTTTCTTGACATACAAGATAACCTAAAAAAAGTAAGCTTCTTTGAAAGTATGATCCGAGGTTAAAAAGTTAAGCGAATAAATAAGGCGGCAAGTTTAAAAGAAACTGATAAGAAGGCCAAAAATTGATATTTAGGGTTAACTCTTGCGGCTCGCGAGCTTGGTGAGCATTTAACGAGATCTCGTTATGACCGCAGCTGGATTAATTGGAGCGTGAGAGCCTTATAATAGCCGCGAGTTTAGTATCATTAGGCCATCAATCCCATTTTAATAATTGTAAGCACGCTAAGATTTTGGCATCGTGCGCGCACCACACTAAATCCAGCAGCTGATTTTTTATTATCATATCCAAGTTTATATCTAATGTATTATCCTTTGTGCTTTTGTTCAAATCTTTGACTTGTGACAGAAGATTATACTTTCAGTTAACTTGGGCAGAATATAAGTTTTAATTCTCAACACAATTTTCATTATAAAATCCTTGATTAACTTTTTAAAAATTAAGTTTTTATGCAGTTTGAGTCCATTCCAGTGTTTATTAGTTCAATCTTGTAGAAAGTCTAATAATTTTTTAATAATCTGAGCTGCAAACTTATATTATGAGTAAAAAATTTATTTATTAAATACTTCTATAATTCTCTAGTAACAGCTGATTTACTCCAACGCGGAACCTGCGGGCTAAGCTAAGTACACAAAATTACTATTAAATTTAATTACACCCTATGCAAGTTATATTATTGAGCCCAATTCCTGGCCCAGGCTAATTAACTTTTATTGTTCCAGCTAAGACGCCGAGATAACCCGGAAACAAAACTTTCGAGCTTATTATTCTCGATAGTAATATCACTAGGATGCCTGGAATAAATCGTAATTCACCCGAACTAGTAAATAAAACAATAAAAACAGTTTTTTTTTCATCTTTTAGTGTAAGGAATTGAGGAAAAAGTGAGAATAGTTGATAAAAGTTGGGCATTCCCGAAACTACTGCTGCAGCGGTTATCCGCGATTACCAACTACTTTAGTACCTACAGCTATATATATATATATATATTGTGTGCTTGCAGTAGGTAGGTATCAGTTAAATGTTGGAGTAGCCTTGGCTTGGAAGGAGCTTTGACGGGGTTCAATCTCGCTTCTCCCAAGGCCCCAATGTCAAGTTAGATACCTAAAGCGCTTCTAAGTAGCTTTAACTAAATTCTCATTTTAAAATACAGTAGCTTATTCAATTTATTCTTTCAATCGGCTCTTATTGGCTCGAGGAACTCGTTTAGATTGACGATTAATTACTTTACCGAACTGTGAGTCAATTTATAATTATTTTTTATGACTTTCAAGATCAATACGATGAAAAAAGCTTTTGTACTTGTTGTTTTTCAACTTCAAACTCATTGGAATTGAAAACAATTAAGTGCGATTTTAGATTGATCAATAAAATGCAATAGGTTTTGATTCCAAAAACGCGATTCGATTTGAGGAAATTTCCGTAGAATAAATCAGATAAAAGCCATAAATGTTATATCGATCGATCCATCTTCGTTCAACAGCAAGAATGTCACCAAAAGCAGAGACGCAATGTTAAAATAGTCAATCAATTAATCACAAATAAACAGCTGCAGCTGCCTGGAGCAATAAACAGTAAACAGCTGCTGTGAGTTTATTATTATGCAAGACCAGATCCTACCCAGTTACGGCACGCTTCTTCTATTAAACAAAGGATAAAATCCCTACGTTTAATTATACATATTTTTGATTGTTTGTTTGCGTATCCTGATTAAAGCGATCCGTGGTTGGTGTTTAAAATTCTGTAAAAAGTTTTGACTTTTTTATAAAGACTATTAATTCTATACAAATTATTCAATTATTCAAAATAACCGAACTTAGATATTGATTATTTTAGTATAATAGTACATATCGACACTAGTGCCTAAAACAAGGCAAAGTTTTTTCACACGGCGCAAAGTTATCGCACGAGCGAAGCGAGTGTGATAGCGCATGCGCCGCGTGAAAAAACCTTTGTCTTGTTTAGGCTCCAGTGTCGATATGTGCTTTATCGAATCGAGTGGCTAAAACATGACAACTTCAGGTCGTGCGTAGAAAAATGTTTTAGCCACGAATGCGATAAAAATACCTTTTAGGTAGATTTAGTGTCTCCGTGCAGCTAGCATCGGCCATTAAAACATCTGATTTTGAGGTTAGAGTTACCAGGATTATTAGTAATTTAGTTTAAATATGTATAAAATAAAATAGCGGCTCACCGTTTATTAGAAGGACGAAGATGACCAAACTGGCGGCTCCCATGTTTTTGGTCAATTTTATTTTTATTTACAGCTTCAAGTTTAAAAAGTCTCAAGTTTATTTAGCTGGTCACATCGTGCACACGAAACTAATAATTAAAAACTCACAATTATTAAAAACAACTTTCTAAAAATCACTCCTACACAAACTCTACACTCTCATCGTTCTTTTTTTTTTTAAATTCCAGCACTTGGCAAGTCGTTGTTTAACTCGTGCTCTCGACACCTGCAATCAAACAAAAAAGTTTATCAGTTTATCATTTCATATGACTAACAAGACAAATATGTACTGCGAGTTTTGAGATAAGGCTGATAAAAGACAATAAAATATTAAAAATGAGTCAAGTTTTCGTATTTATTTGCTAAAAATGTACTTATTATTACTCACGAATAATAATTATATGGTCGATGAGACAGTTAATTTAGGGATCGATAGATTTAAATTATTGAATACGTTCTTATCAATGTTTAGTCTTAGCAGTGTATCATCTTCCGGCAGGTGGTTACGGAATTTATTATTTGTTTATCAATGATTTTCTTTTTTTTTTTTTCTCAGTGTCTCTGCGGGGAGTTGAAAAAAAAAAGGGAATAATGAAATGGAAAGGCTCGGCTCAGCAAGGATTTAAAAGTTGATTATCGTCTGCAGGAGTTGCAGGAATTGCAGATATAACTCACTTTTCGCTTCTTGATTCGTGGTTGGCTGGGACGCTTAAATTATTATTTCGATTCCGTCGTTCCTACCGTAATCCACTTACCCTTTTCCCAAGATGAACTTTACGACATTTTCCACCAAACCAAACTCGCTTTCCTATAATTATTCGTACAATTTTCATCTTTCAAGCTATTTTTTATTTCGTATTTGGTGGAACTGTTTTGGTGGAAGCTAAACATTTTTTTTTTAATTGAAAAGTAAGTCATTTGGTGTCCCGCAAAAAAAAAGATTTAATAAAGTACTTTAGAAGCTAAAATGATAAAATAGTCATGTCATCGTCCAACTCAAAAGAGCTGACGGCGCGGCCTGCGGTAGCCTAATACAAGATTATATTTAACTGGATTTTACGACTCGCCGATAAATAACCTACCAAACGAGTTCCACTTCACCTCCGACAATAAATCATAATAACTAAAACGATGTCCGACTAATAGCCAACCGCTAATAAAATACACATTTTATTCAAGACTAATCACAAACACGTCTGTCATCGATTATGCGCGGTCAAGATCAAAAGACCTTTTTCAACATAATTTACATCTCTGGCTGCACCTGCGCTAAACTCATCTTTTACATTAGCCAGATGAGACGCCACTGCATTTAAAAGGTGACATCATTTAAATAATACTCTAAATGCTTGAATTTAAACAAAAAATGATATGTAATTAAAAAAAATAATAATAATTAAATACAGGTCTACGACCGCAATGTTAAATGCTCGCATCAAACTATCGTGGATAACGCTTTTGTAATTCAGCAGATTATAGTATTACACGCATCTGATAAGTTAGAGTCCCACTAATTAATTATTTATTATTTTTATACAAAGACAATTGATCAGTCAATAAATAATGAGAAAAAAGTTTTTTTTACGTAAACAACAAACTTTAAACTTTGTAAAAGAAAAAATTAAATTGTCGATTATTTATCTTAATGGAAAAAAATAATTTTTTAGCTAAAAAAAAAAGGTTTTTTAATAAACTAATGAAAAGTATGAAAGATGTATAAAACTGAAAAGCATAAAGTGAATTGAACTCTAGAGTTTATAAAAACAAAGCTTTAAGCTTAATTGACCGATGTATCGATGAACAATTGCCAAAAAATAATATAGTGACTATAGCCGAGTAAAAAAAGACTTATTAGTGGAGGTAATCGAAGGTTTTAGATGATTTAATGGGTTCGGCAGCCGGTCAATTGAAGAAGAAAAAGAAGCTGCGCGTGGGTGGAGGAGACACTTAATTAACGCTGACAGCATCCTTTAAGCGCTTCGACCTCGATTAACACTTTATGATTCCTTCTATGTGTATGTGTGTAGAAGAAAGTGACGTTTACTTTTGGTATGCCGATGCGAAAATTGAATATTTCTTAGGCATTGATTTAACCGTCTCTTTAAGAAGATTTTAAAACAGTGGTGTTAATTTATTAGACAAGCCCAGAGTAAGTAATGAGAGTGAGCTAGTTGACATTATCTACCTGATCTGCACAACACTTGGAAAAAAAACTTTACACAATTAAATAAAACACACTAAATTCAGATAACTTTACTTTATTGTTTAAACTAATTTGGTTAATAAAATAAAAATAAAAGCCAAGTAAGCAGGAGAAAGACGCGCGACGACCGCGACGACAGCGAAACTCGCACTGGCTCGATGCTAAGAATTGACGATCGTTTTATCCTATACCACTACCATACTCCCGTGTATACATATATACATATGTACCTATATATATCACACACGCTGCATTGGAAGTTACTTTTTTCGTTTAATTTGTTTTTTTTTTTTTTTTTTTTTTTTTTTTTTTTTTTTTTTTTTTTTTAGAATATTACTCGTAATATTATTGTTAAATTAACTTCAGCCAGGAATTTTGAATGATTTTTTGAAAAAAAAATTTATTTCTTCAGTAAAAGCTGCTGAATTTCAAATCCGTACATTTTTTTGATTCGTCGCATTTTTTTTCTTTATCGCGATAAACTGCGAAATTCGATGATTCATTCGCGAGCCTTTCGTTCATTAAAATTCTTTACTATATACAACACTTGTGCAACACACAAATATCGCTGCATATAAAATGCGTTTGATACGTTAGTTTAAAAAAAAAAAAAAAAAAAAAAAGAAACTTATAAGTACTCCAGCGTATTTTAATTTTCCGAGTTTCAAAAGTTTTGCTCGGGTCTAATAACATTGCATCAAAAGATTATCTTGTTGGTGAATTTGCGGCTCCAACTTTAAAAGCTTAACATCAAGCGGACAAAGTTTTTTATTTAAACTTCCTGCGGCCCATTAGACTCCACCATATTTATTACACTTTTTTCTTATTTTAGAGGATTTCTCTCGATCCTTTGATACCTCTGAAAAAATTTTTAATTACTCCGATTTCATATTTAATTTACTATTCAATGTATATTTATTCGATTTATAAGAATTTTTTGCTATTTTTTAAAATAACTTTAAAATTACTGAAAAGTCTTAGTAACTATTTACGTGGCTGGTGTGTCGAAATTTTTTTTTACCATAACATATCTTTGGCAAAGGTCATTTTCTGCCAATCTGCAAAAGCTTAAATAATAAATAAAGTGGTTAAAAGACATTTTAGTAACCGAAAGTCGCCTCATTGTAACATTATTCGTGGCAGATTTTGAGCTAAGGTTTTTCTTCATTAGGACTATCGATATATTTTTCAAAAAAAAAAAAACAAATGTTTTGCTAAAGTTAATATTACATTTATAAACCATAGTGTTTGCAGGACCACACACGATGGAAGCTACAAAAAAAGCTCCGAGCTTTTTAGCCTCAAAATCGATGACACTTTGATGTAGCGCAAACCGAACTGAGAAAAATTATTTGAGGAGTTATTTCATCTGCTAGCTCAGCTCGGGAGCCGGCAACATTTCATTTGGTACTGTTCAAAGAAACTCGAGAGCTTTTTTTCTCTCTTTTCTTTTTAATTTCAAAGGGACCCGCTTGGCAGTGAGCGCGATAACTAATGAAAAAGAGCTGGATTTAATAATTTTAACCAATTTCGGCGTAATTATTTAGCCGGTTCCAATAAACTTCCTTGAAGCTCCTTGCATACCAATAACTTTTTGTTTCGCCTCAAGCCATCTAAAATTGAATAATCCACTGATGGAAGAAGAAGTGATTTGTGTCTTTGTAATTTGAAAAAAGTTGGGAAAACAGAATAGGGATAGAAGAATTAATTGTCTTTGTATATTTAAGTTAAGACTTTGTTAGAAGAGACGCTGCACATGTAAGTTTTACATTTGATTTGTAAAGGACGAAGCATTCAAAATGATTCCCCCTTACATTTAAAAAAAGCCAGTAGTTATGGGAGTTACTCATAAAGAAAGAAGAAGCTGATGGCGCTAGTTCAAGGTAATTAGTTGGTTAGCTAGGTAAAGAAGAAAAAGCTTGTAAAGCTCCTAAATCAAGCTTTGGGCGCTTTCATTGATTTTTCGCCGGAGGCTACGTGACTTCATTCGTCTTGCTGATGTTTGTATCCATGGCACGAGTATCCTTGCAGGTGCGAGCACCTCGTGAATAAAAAATCCAACAGGGAGCTGAGGATAAATAATGTCCTAAATGCTCGAGGAATACTTCCGAGCTTTCCTCATCCATCAGCTCGAAGCTCGAAGCTTTCAAACCCGAAAAAGCGCCTTATTCACGATTTTTCAATTTTTAACTTTAATTAATCTGTCTCGTATCTTTTAAGTTTACTTTTAAACTCGAGATAAACTATTGATTGGATCAAATATTATTTATTTTACTGGAAGTTTACGTTTCAAACATTCCTTGATTTAAAACTAAAATTGAACCTTTTTTTCTACCTCTACTCTCCCGAAACTACATCAATCTCGCTCACTTTTTTAATTAAATGCACCCGCTCTGTATACTTACAAACTTGTTTTTTTATCTAAAAAATCGTGTGTTACGTTTCACGCACACGTGATCACGAGTATTTTCAACGGTTTTCTAGGATTTTTTCGATATGTATGGATGAAAAAAAAAGTGTAGAGGGCACTGTATTATTTGATTTTAAGTTTAGAATACCATACATTTATGATTGAATGATTCAGAAATTTAAAAAGTTTTCATTTTGAGGTTATAAATCACTTGTCTGATTGAGGTTGAAGCAAACAGCTGATTGAAGAAATACAAATAATCGTTCCAATAAAAACTACTCAAGTGAAAAAAGTGGAAAAAATCTCGTATGAAATTAAAGCGGGCAATAAAAGTTGGAATAATCTTTGAAGAAAAAAGAAGTGGGAAAAGAAAATAAAAGGGGCGAAGAATTTTTTCAGTTCAGTGTGGTAGAAAGTTTACACCAGACTTGATTACACTTCTCAACTGGAGCATCGAACCTTGTTAAACTGATTAATTGATAAAAAAAAGCTTGCAAGCTTTTTGAAGGAAAAAAAAAGGAAATCAGCACAGAGGTTAGATTTGAGTCTGTCAGGGAGACAGGCGAGAGAAACAAGTTAACACGTGCCGAGGACATTTAGCTTTGTCTCTCGAGCTTGCAGCAGGTTTACAGTTCGGGAGCGTGACGCGCTAAATTACGTCGTAAAGTTTAACAGGTTTTAACTTGTCCCAGGCTCTGAAGTTTTTCTCTCTCGCCTTTTAAGCCATCTCAATTAGACTTTTTTATTTATCCATAAAAAGTGACAAGTCGATTTGAATCACTGAAAATAAAGTCAAAAAGATTCGCACAAAAGAGATAAAGAAAGAAAGAAAGAATGAAAGGTATAGAAAGCCGCAAGTATAGAGGGGAGAATAAAGGAAAAAGCTCAATCAAGCGTAAATGATCCCTAACATCAAACAGAGCAGCCAGCGGAAATTCTGTTAGAGAGCTCGAGGACTTTAGATGAGAGTGGTGATTACATTTGCAAGTTAAACGATTTCGTGACCGAGCTATCTTAAATATATGTCCTTGATTTATCCCGCTCTCAAAACTCAAAAATCCTACGACGCTTTTATGAAAATTGAACCTTTTTTACCCTAGGCTCAAAGACCTGGGTCATTTTTAATGCATAGCATGGATCTCACTAAACTGAAACCCTCACTTACGTCACGAGTTGGCTAAAAAAGCTGGTACGTGGTAAAAGCTATACTGGAAATCAAAATTTTGTGATTTTTTATTTTCATTCTGCATCAACTAAAACTAAGAATTAAGCATATTTGAAAATTTGGAGGTTCGTTTTTTTTTTTCGTATACCATGGTCTTATTCGGCTATCTGGGCGTAAAATAAGGGTTTTTCATCCTAGTAACATAAAAAGCCGTTTTTGTGGTTTAATTCAGCCAGCTGGGCGTGAAATAAGGGTTTTTTCGGCCCAGTAACGTAAAGATTGTTTTCATTTGATGAAATTAACCTCGGTAAAGGTTGGTTGGGGAAACATTAAGCTGGAAAAACTTTCTGGTAACGCAGGGAGCTTAATTAAGAAGGAGAACTTTTTCTCTCACGCGTAGAAAAAAAATGGGTAAGTTAATATTTCCATTCTCTTGCTTATAACACCGCTGGAAAATTAAACTCCAGGTTGGGGCTGGGTAAAATGCTGTAAAATTATAAAAACTCGAAAGTAAGAAATAATTCTTGCGGTTTGTACCGTTGTTGTATGGTAGGAATGAAAAAAAAGCAGCTTTGGCAGCGTTTACGAGCTCCTCGGGACATACGCACGTGGGCCATAGACGTTTGATGGTCCACCTACTCGGGCAACATCAACTTTCGTTGCTTTACGAGCTCGTAAGTTAAGACGCAACCTTACTGCCTTCTATATAACTTTTATGGGCGATTATGATTTTTTTAATTTCTATGATCAAGGAGTAGATTTTAATTATTCAGGCATTAAATCGATATATGATTAAAAAAAATAATAATAAATAAATGTAAATAATTAATTAAAAGTGAAACAAATAGTCGATGATGTGCGAGAGGCTTAAACCGCAGGAACTTTTTTAGTCAGCAGTCTCCGGCCAACCGAAAGTTACAAGTTTTTAAATTAAAAAAGTTAATCCTCCCACTGAGGGTTGGAAAGGTAGAAAAAGCCAATATTGTTTTAACATACTTTTGAATCTCCGGATGCTTTGTGTTTTCACCCACATATATCCCAAGCTAGCTAAGAAGTTAATCCTTGATTCTTCATTAAACAAGTAAGCTGTCCCTGTATATTTTCGGATGAACAAAACTTTTCGCTGCAGTTTTTTATTTTTTAGAAACTTTTCGAAGGTTGAGTCGAAAGTTTTTTTTCATTTACGATGTCACGAGTACGAGTAGAAATAGTTTACCCTGAGTGGATTTCCAAGTTTCGCTGCCATTCCATCCGACCTGTAAATCCTCTTTATTCTCCCTCTCTCTCAAAAGTAGAGGAATATTATAAAATGGATTTACATGTAAATGACCTTTTATCTCAAAGGCATTCAAATTTTTTCTCTTTGTTCTTTGATCGGAATATTTTTCATCCGGTCTTCGGTAGCGAGATGAATTGGACAATTTCCATAAACTCGCTCAAAAGATAGATCAAGCTAAGAGCTTATACCGAAGTGGAAACGGTCAGACTATGAATACAATATTTGGGTGGTTCTATCAAAATAACCAAGAGTCTCCAATTTTTATAATTTTCATGGATTTAGACTCTTTAAAAAAAAAAAAAAATTATCTATGTTTCTAGGGCAGAAAATCCTTATTTTACGATCAGTTAGCTTAATGTAATCAAAGATATCGTTTGCTTAAGTTTATAGAGTTTAAAAAAAAAATTATTTATGTTATTAGGGCGGAAAACCTTACTTTTACTCCCGGTTAGCTAATTAAAAATATAATTTTTATGAAAACGTTTAAAATTTTACAATTACAAAGGTATTGTTTGGAATAAAAACTATTTTTGTATATTTTTGATCTCTTGACTTTTTAAGATCACGATAATCATGGTCCAAGGCAGTAGAATCACGGGGATTTTAAGAATTCATTGAATAAATTAAACTCCCTGACAAGGCAAATAAATTATTCAAAGTTTAACTGTTTAACTTGATAAAACATCATACCTCATAGAAATTCCATTAAAATTTATGATTGGAAAGCTCAAACTTCTTCAAGATAATTCTTGCTGTTTGAATAAATTACAATTTTGATGAATTTTAAAGTTTTCACTCCGAGGAAGTATCTAATATTTTAAAATCGTCAAATACTTTTCTCCTATCCGATTCGAATTTCACGAATAATATTACTTTTATCCATCTTCTGAAAAAAATAAAAATTTGATTACGTTTTATAAAATTAAAATATGGGTAATTGACACCAAACAATGAAATAAATGCGGTCGATATAAAATGTCAAAAGTATTAATCAAGAAATAAAAAAAATGTTTGATTTAAAATGAAATAATAAACGTTTAAAATATTTGCCTTTTGATAATTACCAAATATTGACAGATTTTCAGTGTTTCATTACTCAAATTTCATGATTTTAAAACAAAAAGAACAATGAAGATCAATAAGTCAGATTTTTGTTTTTTATAAAAGCTCGATTGACGAGCTTGCACATTTGGTTGAAAGTTTGAGTGCATCGAGGCCTTAAATGAAAAGTAAAGCACGCATTTATGCAGAGAGTCGATTAGGAAAATATCGATTTATGGGAATATCGGAGCAGAAGCAGAGTTAATTAAGTCCCTCGACAAGTGCACTACACTGCAAGTTTACTACCTAATAGCTTATTATTCTCTGCTGTGGAGCAGTTTTCAAAATTTTTACCGTAGTTCAAATCTCGTTTGAACATAAATATCATGTAAGCTTTGATCGTCAATGGTAAACACAGTTACAATTTAAGTAAAACTAAGGCTAAAGTTAGAGAATCAACGGATTTTAAAACAAGAGGGGGAAATCGGATTTACTATTTTTCCAATCGAAATGCTTTCTTTTTTTTTTAATTGGGTCGAATTTAACTGGATTAGCGGTGGCTTTATTCAATTTACTTAGCCGATCTTTAATGGCTTTTCCGCTTTTTTTTTTTTAATTAAATTGCTAAACAATTATACAAAATAAAAATGTTAGCTGAAAAAAGAAATTTATTAAATTGGTTATTTTAAATTACCGCCAAAAAGCTTGACGTGTGCGGTGACGAAAAGCTCGCGTCACGCGTGAAGCATTTAGTCGGTAATTCAAAATATTTTCAGAAATTTCGTTTCCTTTGGGAATTTTTAACTCTTCGATTTTCAAAGTATGTAGAGAATTTTTGACTTTAAAATATATTTATATTAATTATAAACAAATAATTTGAATTCATAAAAAGGTAAATAAGCGCAGTTCGAACCATTAAAATCTGACTAAAATAAATTTAAACTAGTTTTCCAGTGTTGCGCCGACTGTCGCGCGTGGCAGACGTGTCTTCTCGGCAGTTTATAGAGGTTAATTTCTCCGCTGCGCGGCGACTGCCGCTGGGTGGCGTCGCTTTGTGCTAAATCTCTTTGTTGAGGTTTTTTCTTTTTTTTTACGCGTAAGATAAAGTGAATAACCCAAATGTCTACTCAAACGAAAACAACTACTAATACTACTATGTCGTACTCGAACGTTACCTCTGTTTCTACGTACCCCAAGAAAGACCAAGCAATTGTCTTTGACACCATTGAAGGAGTAAAAGCGGAAGATTATGTTTATGCTATTGCCTCTATAGTGCCTCCCCAAAACATTGTAGCTGCTTCTAAAATCACGCAGAACCGATTTTGTGTTTTCTTTAATAGTGCCTCCATAGTGGATGAAATTACCAAGGAAGGAAAAAATGTGCTTGTTGTTCAAGGCCGTAAAATTACGATTCGCCCCTACATTGCCAGACTAAAGCGAGTGATTTTCTCAAATGTATTGCCGTGTATTCCGAACCATATCCTGCTTGAAAAATTAGAGGAATTCAACGTTGTACCTAAATCCAGCCTTACTCCAGTGCGCATGAGCCTTGTCCAAGTCGGCTTTTCGCACGTGATGTCCTTCAGGCGTCAGCTGTTTGTGGATCCGGAAGAAATCGATAAAATTCCCTCCGACTTTACCCTAAACTACGATGGCACGGCATATCATGTTTATGCATCTTCCGATAAAATGAAATGCTTTCAATGTTTACAAGAGGGTCATTCCTCGAAGAGTTGCCCGCAAAATAAACAACAACAAAAGCTGAGTCAAGGTCAGCATACACTTCCAGCTCAGCCTTCTCCCGCGGTCGATAAGGTAGGAGCTCCTCAATTCCCGCAGTCTACAACTACTAAACCTACAGTGCACATGGAAACAGCTGATGACAAAAACAAGGAATCGACTTCTAATACGGCTGTTGACGGCGATATTAATACGCCTCGTTTCAACGGCCAAAATTTATTCGTGAAACCAAGCGGCGATAATTTCAAAAGAACTTTTTCAAAAGCATCTCTGTCTTCCACGGAAAGAAAAGTCACAGATGAAGATGAAAATCAGAGGAGCAAACCCGATGATGAACTTCAAAAGACTCCCGAGATGCCAACGCAAAAAAAAAAGAAGCTAAAAAAATCCAGCACTACTAGCAAAACCACAACGACGGAACTTAAAGAACAAATCGACTTGGCTAGGATCGAAATCCCCAACTATATCGCTGCTACTTTCCCGATTACCTTCGAGGAGCTGACGCTAATGCTAACTGAGACGCTACAGGTTACCTATCAAGAGGTACCTGCGGTAGTTGATAAATTCACATCCAATAGACAAGCAGTGGTAATAATGCTTAATGAGATACATAAATATGTTGACTCACGTGTCATGAAAACAAGGATCACTAAAACGGCTAATGCCATTACGGCCTCTGTTGATGGTGGCGAGTTTCCTCCCTCATCCTCGGCCTCGGAGGTTGAGACTTGCGAGTCTGATCACTCGCAGTACTGAATTTTCTTCTCACACTACAACAAACATAGATTGCAACAATATGTGTTGCAATCTCGCAGATGCGAATAATATTCGTATTTTATTTTGGAATCCACGAAGTATAGTCAAGAAAGCTGGAGAGTTGCAAAAGCTGCTGCATGATTACGACGTGATTGTTTTGGCTGAAACATGGCTCAAGCCACACCTGCATTTTAACTTCAGCTCTTTTAATGTATTTAGACAGGATCGTCTACATGCTACTGGCGGCGGTTTAGTTTTTCTTGTACACGTTGCGTTAAATTATGAGTCTGTTAATGATCTTACTAACCTTAATCCTTCAGTTGAAATGTGTGGAATTAAGATACTTAATTTAAGTAAACCTCTGACTATTCTGGCTTGCTACCGTCCTCCGACCCAAGTCAGTTTGACGGATTTGGAATGGGAGGCTCTTATGGGTAACACTGACAGATATGATCAATGCCTGCTGATTGGAGATTTTAATGCACATAACCAGGCTTGGAACTGTATAGACACTGATGTCAACGGACGCAGACTTCAAGAGCATGCTGACAAGTATGGATTGATATTACACAATCATGATAGCATCACTCATCTTGATCCATCTACACTTAAGGAATCCAATATAGATCTTATATTTTCCTCGCCCGACATTGCTTCATTCACACATACCAAAGTCTATAACGATAGTCATGGTTCAGACCATTTCCCCGTCGAAATTATTGTCGACGTCGAGAAGGTGATATACCACCGTAAGTCATTCAAGATTCAATCAACGCGCACAAACTGGCTGTCAGTAAATGAGATTTTGGATGAAAAATACATTAAATTTCTCGATAGCGAGTATGAATTGGAGTCACCTGTTGGTAAATATGAGTTTTTTATCGAAACAATAAGTGATGCGGTCGTAAGATGTACTCCAAGAAGGAAAGTTGTCAGCCCCAAACTTCATCGAAACCCTGTTCGCTGGTGGGATGCTGATTGTGATCGAGCCAAGAGACTCCGGCAAGCAGCGTACAAAAGATGGCGCTATACCCGACTTGATAACGACCATGCCCATTATAAGACCGCTAGAACTGCGGCAAGAAAGTTATTCAGGCGAAAGAAAAGAGAATGCTTCAAAAAATTTGCTTCCACTATAGATTTCAAGAACCAAGTCACATATACCTGGAGAATGGCCAAGGTTTTCAAAAACAAATTTACCAAGACTAAAGTTACCTCTCGCTCTGAATATCTCGATAATAAACAAAAAGTGGCTGAGTCTCTCGATAAGATCTGCACTTTTGACACCCCAAATGATCCCGGTTGGCTACCAGAGTCGCAAGATGACCCACTTCTGGATGCACCTTTTACATATACTGAGTTTAACACGGCACTTTTTTCAAGAGGTGACAAATCCTCCCCTGGAGTCGATGGGATTAATTACGAGGTTCTTCGAAAAATTCCAATTAAATATAATCTGTTGCTACTTGATATTTTGAATATGCTTTTTTTAGATAATTCATATCCTGAGAGTTGGCGAGACACCTATCTACATTTTGTGGAAAAACCAAATGGCAATGGACTAAGACCTCTGGCACTCACTTCTTGTATTAGCAAGATATTTGAACTGATGGTTTCAAATAGGCTTCGCTGGTTTGTTGAAACAAATGGTTATCTCCCCCGCAATCAAGGTGGCTTTCGTAAGGGTTATTCTTGTTCTGATAACTTGACAGTCCTAAAGTTTGATGTAGAAGAAGCCCTTAAGAGTCACGAGCACGTTCTTGCGGTATATCTGGATGTAAGCAATGCCTACAATGAAGTACGCAGTGACATCTTATTACATAAATTGGCCGGCTTTGGGTTCTCGACAAAACTACTCAAGTTTATTAAGTTTCTCACTTACCAGAGAAATGTGTATACGGAGATCAACCCTGATAAACCTCGCAGCTGCTATAAGGGACTGCCGCAGGGTGGTGTCCTTAGTCCTCTACTTTATTTACTATACGTCACCAATGCGGTCTATTTTAGTAACAAAGGAAAGAAGAAAAGAAGAAAGAATAAAGGAAACGTGAGAAAAAACAGAGGTGGAAGGCCAAAGGTAAAAAGAAGAAACACCAGGAAAGGGAAAAGAAGCAACTGCAAAGTTAATGTTCCTCGAATCAAAATTTTACAGTACGCTGATGATATAGTGCTGTACATCAGGACCTCTTGTATTGAATGGGCCAAGATTATACTCCAGAAAGCTGTAGCTCGGATTACTAAAAACCTTGGAATTATTGGGCTAGATGTCTCCCCTCAGAAGACAGAATTTGTCCACTTCAACCGGGAAGGTATTGACCCTGGTCAGACTGAGCTCAATTTGGGCAGCTCCACTTTAGTTTCTACAGATGCAGTAAAATTTTTAGGCGTTTACTTTGATCACCAGATGACTTTTGACAAACATCAGAGATTGGTACTACAGAAGGGCCACAAAGCCTTAAACATAGTCAAGTTCCTTAGAGGAACATACTGGGGTGCAGACCCAGCTACCCTTATATGTCTATACAAAAGCTTTGTCAGATCTATAGTCGACTACGCTAGTTACATTTACTTCCCTACCCATAAAGAAAGAATACTCAAGCTTGAACGAGTTCAATTTGCTGCTGCAAGATTGGCCTTGGGACTGAGAATTAGCACACCTACAAATATTCTACTTGCGGAGTCTGGATTAATCTCGATACAACTCAGGTCAAAGTTGCTGTGTACTAACTACCTACTGAAACTATTTGGTAGAACTGACTCACTGGCCTATGATATCATCCAACGACAGATCATGAAAATCATCTCTATACGAGGTAAGAAACTAAATCTTTTTCAAGAGTCCATCAAGAGCGTTATTGGGGTCATGCACGAAATCCATGCTGACCGGCTGACCAGTATTTATAACTACCCATTTGACTGCTACAGAAACACCGTGAATGTCGACTTTACTATCGGACAATTTTTAAAAACCTGTGAGTATCCAAGCCTCCAATTCTACTCTTGCCTTGAAGACAGTGATTCCATCAGAATTTTTACTGATGGCAGCAAGACAGAAAATGGTTCCTCGGTTGGAACTGCATGTGTCGTACCCGAATTAAACATTATCCGTACAAATAGCATCAACACAAAAGCCTCCGTTTATACGGCTGAGTGCATGGCACTTTCAGACGCTATGGACATTGCGTTGCAACATTCTCACCGTAACGTGGACATCTTTACTGACTCACTCAGTGCAGCAACAGCTCTGGCTTCTTATACAATTGATATCAGTGAAAACTACCATTTACTACAGGTTCGTCAAAAAAATTTGGAGTTTACCCACAGCAATAATGGTACATGCAAACTCACTGTACACTGGATACCGGCTCATGTTGGCATCACTGGCAATGAGTTTGCAGACTCTGAGGCAAAAAGGGCAACGCTTTCCTCACCAACGGTCTCTGTTATTCCATATACAGACCTAAGATCCTTTTTCAAAAGATTGATATACTCAGAGAATATTGAGCAGCTGAAACAACAGAGTGCTTACAAGGGAACAAGTTACTTTCAACGGCTGTTCTCCAATAAAACGATCCCCTGGTACAAAGGCCTCAAGCTTAGCAGAGAACTAATTGTTTTTATCTGCCGCAGTCGTAGTAATCATATAGCCCTCAATGAATCTCTACACAAAATCAATCTGGCTGAAACATCCAGCTGTATGTGTGGACAGGATCCTCAAGACCTCAATCACGTTCTTTGGCAGTGCTCTCTATATGAAGAATTACGCCAAGCCATGGTTGACCGGCTTATAAAACTCAAGAAATATCCACCGTACGATGTCATCTCTTTTCTACAGGCTCCTGATCTTAGTGTCGTTCGAATTATTGTTGACTTTTTAAAAAAATGTGAAATTAAGATTTGAACTTAAAGTGACTGTGGCTTTCAAGTGAAGGTCGAAAACTTATTATTATTATTTTTTTTTTTACTTTATACTCTATATTTAAGCATTTAATTATTTATATATAAATCCTGTATAATCATAATTGGTTAAATAAAGGTTACATAAAAAAAAAAAAAAAAAAAAAAAACTAGTTTTTCATGAAATCAAGTATTATAAAGCCCCTAATGAAACTTAAAAAAAATTACGTTTCAAACAAATTATGAATCGTTTGAAAAAAAAAAGCAAAGTTTATAGAAAAAAAGGAAAAATTGCGGAGGTAAGGAAGAATAAAATCTTCCCACGGGTGAGAGCAGAGCAGCAGGTAAACTCGCGGACGAATCGATCGTAGCCAGCCGGAAAAGTTGAAAAATATTCCCGCGGGACCACTCGATTCTTCCTTCCTTCCTCCCCCAACGTGCGTCACGTGTTTGTTATTCATTTCTCCTGTTTATTTTCATCTCCACACCGAGATGAGATTTTCTTACGTACAACTGACTAATCGTTAATTATTACCCTATCATTTTATGCAAACAAAGCTTCTTTTATCCAAAATTATCGGACTATACATATTGCATTATTATTGTCACTTTTTTCGTTGTTTTAATATTCATGCCTTTTTGGGCAAATATTGAAATTTAATAATGTTAACTGACCTGAACCCTCCCTTTTGTATTATAATTTACAAAAATCCCGGTTTTAATGAATATAATTATGATATTTTAACGGTTACCAAGACCTCATTAAAACTGTGCCGAATTCATCAAGCATTATTTATTTGAAAAAAACAACAACTCACCCGAGTCCGTAACCGGAGTCTCTTGAGTCTCGTACAGGCCATCTGAAACAATTAAATTTTTTTTAACCCAACAATTAAATTTTTCAACCAAGATGCGGATGCAAAAAAATACAGTCTAAAAATTTATTTTTCATTCTTGTTGTTTTGGAAGCTTCCACGTCAAAGTATCGCTGGAATTTGAAGCTCCACGCTAAAAAATAGCAGAACCAAACAACAAAGTCAAAGGAATAATTATCAATCGATCCTCCCTGTTGTACATCCCGGAACTTGCAAGCTCATTTTTTTTGCTCTTTTTGGTAGCAGTGAGAAAAAAAAGTTGCCATCCCTTTGATACCAGACGTGTGTGCGTGGGGTAAACGTGTAATTTAAATTTACAATCAAAGTGCGAATATTCATTATTTACTGTGGGATTTAAAGCTTAATGTAATGAAAAGCTTTCGTGATTGATGTAAGCTTTAAAAAACACGTGTTAATTACACGTGTAATTGACACAGTAAATATTCAAACTATCCAATATTATTTCCAGATTTTTTCACTAAATAGTATCGAAAAATGACTGTTTCAGATGAAACTAAAATAAGAGCTTGCAAGCACATATGTATTTTCAGGATTACTCACCTTTTTTTCAAACAAATTCAACGATTCGATCAGACAGATACGTCCAATAGGCAATCATGAAATCTCGAAATTTCATGTAAATTCATGCAAGCTCGATGCCTCACACCTTTTTTTTTTACTATTTTACTTTTTTCCCTGACAGAAAAAAAAGCTCCCATATAATTCAGACCATTCGTTTTATTCGTTTTCTTCTTGGTTTTCTCGGTCGAGCTTTTACTACCACGAGAACAAACACGAGGGGGATCAAGGATGTTTGCTCCGGAGAATTTTTTATACTTATGCTTTTTAAGTTTATCCACATAGCTCTAAACTTGAATTTATGATATTAATGTTACAGGAACATATAAAAACCTAGTCTAAAATTCAAACAACTTAAAAATGAGAAAACGCTTGAGTCTCGAGTTCCAAAAAATTGAGTCTGAGAATTGTTGATAAAACAGGTAAATTATTTAAAATCAAGTTCAAGCTTTTAAAGTTTGACTAAAATATTGGAAAGAAAAAAAAGCAAAAAAAATTTTAAAAAGTTTAATCACGAGGTTCAATTGGTTCATACATAAATTATGTTAAACAAAGGGTGTGCGTTACGTAAGCTGCAGCGCGGGTGGAAAATTTCGTATGCAAAGAGTAAAAGCGAAGCTGACCCGCATTTTTAAGACCGAATCCACTTATCCTCACTCGATAAGCCTTATCCTTTTTTCACTTATCCCCTATCATCTAACGCGTTTGCTCAGATTTTGACGCTTGAGTTGACCCGAATGCACCTAGAAAAAAAAAGTAGTACAAAAAGAAGGAAAAAAAAGCTCTATTCGACTGCTTAAACTTTTCCGACGGAATCAAATTTAACTTTGCCCGTGCAACCAACGTTCGTGCGAAAAAATACGTACGAGACAGTCAAACTCGAGAAAAAAGTAAAAATACGTAATTTTTTAAAATGACAAGATACTGCTTTTGCACGAAAAATGTAACATTTTAATTATTTAATAGAAAACTGGAGACTGCCATGTTAAACTTGCGAGCTTTTCTGGAAAAAATGCAACGTGTGTCACTTTTTCCAAAGTAATAACCATGAAATTCCCAGGAAACAAGTAATTACCACAACTTTTTCTGCGAGAAATGCTACAAGTATCACATAAATTAGTACCAGACCTTTTTTCCGAAGAAAAGCTTCAGTTACTGTTTTGTACTTGTCATATGACGTTTTTCGCGGGAAAAGTTCCCCAGAGACTCAAATTCTTTGGTACCATGTGTAATGCTACAATTTAGCCAATAATAGTGGACAAGTCACGTTTAATAATAATCTTAGTTGCTCTTTTCAACGTCACAGTTACCTCGGAAAATGGCTGCCTTGTAAAAAAATACTGTTACGTTTTTACCGCAAGTGTATTTTTTCGCACAAGCTAATTATTTCTAACTGGAGTCAAACTCAATGCGTGTAATTAACATGATTGACTGCGCTTTAAACCCACTCAAGCCGTGGTAAACTCATGAAACCATTTTTAATTTCATAAGCATGTTCTATTTATCAGGGATAAATGTAATTTATAAAACCTTTTTTTAGTAGGTGATTCATGATACATAATACCCGAAATGGCTGGATTATAATATTCACAAATAAATTTCCGCATTACAATTGTAACTCTAGCAGCTTTGCGAATTAAATTTAACCAAATCTACCGGAGGCTGCCCTGCATTTTGAATATTGTTTTATTCCCGCAGCTTTTATCTATCCAGTAAATTATTCAAAAGATTTTTATAAGAATTATTACTCGAATTGAAGTTAATCCATTACACAGCTGTTAAAGTTGGAGTATAAGAGTATAAGAGCGAGAAGTTTCTTGAAGCAGGAAGAAATTTGTCTAGTAACTCGACAAGTTTAATTACTTTTTACCTCTGGCCGTTTCTAGCTACACATACATTTTTATAAAAAAAAGCGACGTTTTCAAAAAGAAAATAATTGCTCTGCAGTTGAAATTTTTTCCAATTAAAGAAGAAGAAGAAGAAGAAGAAGACGATGAGCTTTTTTTTTTTCATTTTTCTGAAAGGTAACGAGGATCAATCGAGCTGCTGGAGGATTCAACCTTAATTGACGTTAAATGGACAAAACAAACAGTTCCTCGGATACCCGGAAACGGAAGTAAGTAATAGAGATGGAACGATAAAAAAAAGGGTCAAAGTGTCCCGTGTCGTTTTCTCATTAAGACGTCTTTTCCTCGGAACTGAGTTTGTTGTATTTTCTTTTCATTAGCTCGGTTTTTCGGGTCAGCCTGCGCCTGAGCTGTGCAGATATTATTATTATAGCACACATTTTAAATCAAGAAAAGTCTTTTTTTAAGCTCTATACACATGAAATAAAAGAAAAAAAAAAGATTTTAAATTAGTGCATTTTTAATGTTATTCAAGTATGAATAGCTGACCATGCAATTGTTGATCTGCAGGGTTGCAATAATTGAATTAAGGTTTAATTGAAGAATTACAACATACAAGATAAAAAAGAAAATTTAATTACTAACCTAAGGCTATTTTGGCTGCGAGGTTGAGTTCGCACTCGTGTCTGGACTTGAAGGTGTAAGGTTCGGGCTCGTCGGTGGGACACCACCGAACCGGTTCGCCGCATACGCACAAGTTTGTATCCTCCCCGAAGGTGGCGCCACCTACCTCGCCTACCAAATTGCAACCCGCTTCCGAAAGTACCTCGCTGGCGCCGTCTCTGCAGTGCCTCTTTCGCCTTCTCCTTCTCGTCCTTCCTGGTATTTCTGGAAAGACATAAAAAATCGTCACGATTTGATCAATTGACATTGCCCATTGAAATAACCGAAAATAGCTATTAGTCGATTAAATTACATACAGTTTAATTAAAAAATTGAATTTACGCATTTTAGTCGACATTGCCAGGATGCTCACTAAACTGTTTTTTGCGTCATAAGAGGGACATTACTTTTGTTGTCAATTAAATACTCTCAGGATAAGGTCCGGGTTCCAAAACTGTTCCTCATCAAAATAAAATTTAGTCGGGTACACCAAAGAAGATAAATAAATTGTTAGTTGAGCGACACGTATATGCAAATAATCTTGGCAAGTTAAGTTCATGGTAGGAAGTTAGAGAAGGTAGATGTTAAATTTATGTAGATTCGAGTCGCGTTATAATTATCGAGCTAACTCGATTCATCCTGCACGTAGCGTATTTTTAGTACTTTTTTTGTTGCCCGCGCGTCCGTGGTTTAAACGAACGAGTGCAAATGACAGGAAGAACCGGGAATGATAAGAAAAAAAGTGATAAAAAGTGAACTGCTGTTCATTTGCGGTACGAGGGAGAAAATGCTTTTACTCCCGGTGTTATTAGATATGTCTGTATTTATCACCATTATTGGAAAAATTTGAGGCACAGCTGGGAGAAACATATAACTAACATTTACTATGTGTAAGCGCTAATAGTTGCAAGCTTTTGATTATCGGATTATTGGATCAGAGGAGTTTTCAAAGTGATTATTTTGATTTTTTTCTTTGATCTTATTTTGAAATTATATTCCAGAGCTGATATCAACTCAAAGCTTATCAAATGGATAATCTAAAACTGTCTACGAACCTATCGAAAATTTCATTACAAGCTTTCAAAGCTCGAAGTGTGACAATTTAAGATTAAATAGTACTATTCAAGGCTCGTGAAAATCTATAACTCTTATTTCTTTGAATGTGATATTAATATTTTTAAGACTCTTATTACTCAGAACGTTGTTACAACTGATGAAATGTCTAAAAATGCTTAGCATGTGTCATAGTTGAAAGCTCTCAAAGAAGATTAAACATTTATAAGAAATTGAAAAAGCTGTTTAGGTGCTCTCGGCTACCGTGTTAAAAACAAAAGAGCAAAACATGAATAAAATCAAGTTTCGCGTACAGCAGCCTTTAGCGGGTGCAAGTACAAAGGGCAGCTGGCACCGGTATAAATTTCAAAAGACCTTTGGACTTTGAAGAGGCTAGAGGATCTTTAAGATTGACCTGCGAGCTGAAAGTTAAAAGAAAGCACGAGTCAAAGCTGACGCCCCTCGGCTGACTGTGCACATTTCGTATGTAAATTATATCATTTTTCTATTTGAATATCGCGCCAAAAAATTAGGTTGGCAGCTCTGTAACAAAAAGTCACTAGGAACAGTGAGGTTATGTTTATATAATAAATTGTGAATTATACCGTACACAGCAATTCAAAAATAAACTTTTTTGATTTAGGACAAAATTAATTGTAGGTTAGTTTTTTATTTAATCGCAACCCCGGTAGCTAGTAATTACTTTTGATGCAGTACTGCCAACCTAATTAATTCAGTGGCGCGATTTTCAAATGAGAAATCATGATAGGACGCAGCTGGGACACGTCTCAATATGAGTAACGCACCGCGGCACACGCAGATACGAAGCTAAATCACGTTTATGCAACAGGTGGCATCAAACTCCAGGCTAATTTAAAGCATCTCCCGCCCAACCCCGAAATCAATGATAACACTTTTCGAAATTCAATATCCTGCCACCGAGATCCTGTAGGAAAGATTTGGAAAAAAACATATTTCCAATTTCCTGACGCCAAAAATCGACCCATTTTTAAAACTCAGCGGGCACGGACTTTATTTTTCCAGGTCATTCTTTGTAACAAAACTCTGGAGGGAAAAATTTTTTTTTGAATTTTTTTTCACGCGACAGCTTGTAATTTATCAGGTAAACTCAATTTATTCAAATTTTTTTGAGTCCGTAATTTGGATAGACGACATTCATTGAGTACAAAGAATACTTTTTTCATCACGGTTCGGTAATCCCATCCATCGTAATGGTTATTCACAGATGATCCAAAGCGAGTTTTTTAAATTAAAAACGAAGGGCGACCCAAATTTTTAAAAAATTACGACGAGTGCGTGCGTCGTAAAAAGGTTTAAATTTACGAGTGCGAGCTTTTAGGGAAGCCATAACAAAACACACAATATGATAAAGTGTCCATTTTTAGATTTTATTATGCTTTATGACCGTACGGACAATGAATGTTAAATAAATCTGATAAGCTTGCGGACCGAATCGAACTTGTAAAATAAAGTTTTAAAATAAAATGAGCTTTCAGATACATTGATTTATCAGTATTTCAACAAGCTCTGACAAAGCTTAAGTTTTTTTTTAAACTTTCTTAACTTAAAAGTTGATTGTATTTTTCCCAGTTCTATGAAACTTTTTTTCCCTGTAAATTATCAGTGAGCTTTTTTTTTAGTGCCGTGAACGTTCGAGATAATAATTCAATTATCTTGGGACGGGAGCGAGTTAACGTTGATACTCACAGAATGCAGATGAGCTTTTAGTTCATTAGAAAATCTAACTTATTAGGTAGACAACTCAAAATTGATATTAATTTGAATTCTGAGTAACAGTTATTTTATAGTTCAAGCGATGTACAACTTCGCGAAGTATGTCAATATCAAACTTCACTTCAAGGGCTGCCTGAAGTTATTAACTCTTTAAGACGTAGCATGCATGAAAGAATCTTTAGTAATTTTTTTAGTCATTTCTACAATTTTATGTGTATTCAGAAGTTAATTTCTTCTAACAACAGTTCAGTTATTTCTCTTTATTATGAAAAAAAAGTCGTTGAAACATTTTAAACTTTATTACAGCGGTAATTTTTATGAGAAAATTCTTTTTGTTAAATGATATTGAAAAAGTTTTCTGCCAAAAGCATCGAGTTCATATTTAAAAGAACAAGAGTCAAGAGTTCAAGAGTTTTGGCAAATTCACAAAATACTTCAGAATTGTGGAGTTTTTTTTTTTTAAAGTCCGCATGAAATATTCGATATGAATAATAAGTGTTAATTACGCCCTCGAGCAGAGTATAATGTAATTTTAAAATTCCCGCTACTGGCGAATAGAAAAAAAAAAAAAAAAAAAAGAGCGAGTTCGTAGAGCGTTAATCTAGCGAGCGTCCAATTAAATCATTTCAGAAATAGAGAGAGGGAGAGAAAAAAAGGTATGAAAAGAGTCGTAATAAAGGTGTTATTCGTTTAATCGTTTATGCAAAAGAGCAAGCGCGTAAATATCAGACTGAAAACTAATTTAGTCTAGGGTCACGATATTCCATGAATACAGAGTGCAGGAAAAAGCTTAAACTCCTCGCAGAATGCAGATTTGAATAATGATTTTTTAGGGCTTAATCTTGAACAAAGGGCTTTTATTAAACGGGGAAGGAGTTGACGATAATAATAATTCAAGGGGAGAGCTTTTGTCCTCGAAGCGTGAATGTGACGTTACGAAATACCTAAAATGCGCAAGCTGCTCTTTCCCCACCTCCCCTCAAGCGCTTATTTAATTTGTCTCCTGCTCACTTGCAAGCTCCTCAAATTACTGGCATTTGAAATTTTTGACTATTTTTGGAGCTCTAATAGAAATCTTACAGTCGAGTGAGCTTTCTCATGAGTTTTAAATGTCGAGACTGGAGACACTGTAGAGTTTTTTTCCAAGTAGTTGATCTAATTTTATGGAATTAAAGCTTTTTATAATTTAGGGTTTTTTCTGAATGTGCAGATGTAGTTTAATATTTGCAGCTTTTTGCCCGCTCGTACTTTATTACTCATTTCAAGATCCTCAAAGTACTGACATTTGGGCTTTTTGACGGTTTTTCGGGATCTTCTAAGTGAGTGAGCTTGCAAGAGACTTTCTCAAAAGTTTTAAATGACGAGCTTTTTTCTGAGTAGTTAATTGATTTTTGTTTAAACGAAACATCTGGTTTCCCTTTAAGCCACGGAGTTAATTTTTTAGGTCTATTTATTTAAAATTCTGCAATATGCAAGCTCGTATTTTGTTGACAATATTAAAGAGGTTCAAAAAAAAGGAATAATAAGACTTACTTGTGCAAATGCCTTCGTCAACCGCCGAGTCTCGAGGATGAGGCACCAAGTTTTTGATCAAGCACTGAAGTCCTTCGGCGCATCTACCCGAGAAACCAAATAATCCACCGCAAGGTTCACCTTCCATCCTAGCACAAACCTTGCAACACCTGAAAAAAAGTAAAAATTATCAAAGGGTTTGATAAGCTGGATGGGAATAAGGGAAAAAGTCAGTTCAAGGTCCTTCAGTCGTTTATTATTCCATTCCGTTTTTCCCCCATCAAGCTCCCCTTGATTTTTTTTTTTTTTTTTATTTTAGCAGAAAGAAAAAAGGGTCGTGTAATTAAAAGATTTAACCGCTCGAGTCCACAAGTGGTTGCTCCTAAAACAAACACACTTAGCCTCTTCGCCTCTTTGCTCGGGCTCTTATCTTTTATCTATTTTTTTTCTCGCACAGCCCATCAGCCTCAGGAGAACTTCAAGAAGACACGATGTAAGAAAAAAAAGAGGGAATATTAGAACTTGCTTGAAAGCTCTTTTCTACGGACAAACTTGTACATCGAAAAATTGTGTAAGATTCAAAACTTTTTCAGTTTCCGATAAACACGACATTTATTTGATCAAGAATTGAAGCTTTTGATTGATCAAATAACAAATAATCGAGCGAATTTATTGTTGAGCTTTTTTTTACGGTATATGTGCGATGACCCAAATATAATATCGTAAAAAAAATAATTATAATTTAAGAGCCAGGAAAAAAAATTTCTTCTCTCGTATTTTCATGGGGAAAAAAGCTGAGCTGGAAAATAATATTTTGGATTACCGAAAAGAGATGCGCTGGAAGATGTATTTTCGGAAAAAAATATTCATCGATAAAACAAAATCTGCTCGGATCGGAAAAATGCCATGAATTTTTAAAGTTTAGTTTAATGAGATCACGTGTCAATATTGAGTTCAATGAAGCTTTTGTAAATTTCAATGTTTATAAAGAATCCCGTTGTCCAATTAAATTTCTTCAAACCTATTTACATTATGACACTAGGATCATAAATATGTAGGCTCATCTCTCATAACTCAAGATTTTAAAATAATTTTTCAAGTAATAAATCCATATTTATCTGTTTTGAAAAAAAGCTCTGAATAAATAAGTAGCTTTTGACGCGCTGAGCAAAAAAAAAGTTGATATTAAAATCGATTGAGCTTTTTTACACGAGAGGCCGGTTTATCATAATAATATCCAACAAGTCTGCTTTGCTAAACTAAAAAATTGCTGTAATTTGAATTTATGGGGAAGATAACTTGAAAAATTTGTGTTTTTCGAGAAGCAAGATAAAAGTTTATTTTCAAACTTTGGGAAAACATTTTAAATTACTCGACAACTTTGATAAATTGAAGGTAAATTGAAGCTTGCGGATAATTTTTAAAAATGGTTTGAGTTTTTATTATTTTAATAATTTAAGCTTGCAGATAAACGTATTTATTTAGAATAATAAGTTATTGGGACAGGAAAATTATTTTCCTTGGAGTACTTGAAATATTTTTTTTCAGGTATAAGAGTACGATATTAACATGAAGAAATTCTCGAGCTTGCAGATGTCGTCATCGGAAAGCTTTGCTTTACGAGTTTAGTATTCACAAAATAAGGATTATTCTTATCTTGAGTAAGTAGTAGAGCACTCGAAACAATATATGGAAAAATCTCGAGACAGGATTAAAGAATTTGGGTCAAAGATTATCGGTTGCCGATACGAGCAAGATGTACTCGCTGTTGAAAGCCGGGATTTACTTATGTACATGCATGCACTCTACTCTACCCTTTTTTTTCAAAAATAAAAATAAAAAACAGCCTGATCAAGAATTCGAAGCATCGATTCTGTCGTGCTCGCAGAGCAAAGCGAATGAAAAAAAAAAGGTAAGTGAAAGTCGTGACGGAGCCAGTCAGCTGTTGCCGCTACGCTGCTGGTCACGCGATCGAATAAATTCGAACGCGACGTTCGAAAGATTTAAAAATTCAAACTCGAACTTGAATTGGTAGATTTATGAAAAACGTGTATCTAGAATCAATCTTAACGTTTAGTCAATTGTTTGTTATTTGAAGGGTGTCAACTGTTAAAACGTGCATTTATGATTTAACTATCTTCATTATAGTTTACAATAATATTAGATGAATTCATCGAATACGATGAAACCTCGTGCAAAATAATAAAAATGGCATCCAATTATTCTGGCTTTTTTCGCCGTTTAAACAAGAAATGAAAGTATTTTATAAATCAGACTCACTTGCAGGGGTCCCAGGTTAGGCCTGCCGGGCAGTCTTCCATGGTGAGGGTATCGCATTCGAGGGGCGAGCACACGCACGACAAAGCTCGGGCAACCGCTACCGAAAGCACGATTATACACCCCAAAAGCGCCAAAGACACCCCCCTCATTGTTAACTGTCTGTAGTTAGTTTGGCAGCACTGCTTGTAAACTCCCGCAACTTGTCACATTTTCAAGGGCACGAGACAAAGTAGAAAAAATTGAAGAGAAGAGCCAGCCCTCGCGGCTTCGCCGTCCGAACTGATACTGACAGACTCGAGGATGCGAAGAGAACCACCAGCACCGGCAGGTGCGCGCGCACCCCCCACTAAGATCGCTTTACTTTTGTTTCACCGACTGACCCACTGCGGTATTTATTCAGCTATACACTCGACAAAAATGACCACATTTTAGAGATTTACAAATACGAGGGGCTACGCACTCCAGAATCACAAAAAGAATCAGATATAAAAATCAATATAATCAATGAAATATCGATTTCATTTCAAGTACAAATTTTCAAAAAATAATATTTTTAACAAAATATTAATTGAAAATGGATCCAAGGCTCTAAACTCTTTAAATTTGCCAAAAGAATCGCGAAAGAATCAAAAAGAATCAAAAGAATCATCAGTGATTCTAGAGTGCGTAGCCCCTCGTACAAATATAATCCCTTTTTATTATGGGAAAATATTATTTTTAACAAACTCGTTTTGAATCATTGCTCACCAATTATTTGAAATTTTTTTGATCATTGGTAAACAAAAGTGATCTATAAAAATTTTCTTGATCCTACAAAATGATACATTGGATCATCTTGCGATCTAAAGAAGGATCCTTAGAATCATTTAGAAAATATTTCCGATCCTTAAAAATATGGATACAGGAGACTACACAAACAAGTTCTTTTTCCATCGAAAATACTTTATTCTGAGTATGGAAAGATATATCCGACGAAAGGTCTCAGTGACGGATTATGATTACAGGTGGAACACTACAAAGGGAACACTTCAGATACAGCTGACGCTTTGATAAATTTTTCCCGTTTTACATTCCAAAGCTGCTGCTTTTTTTCAAAGTGCAATGTGTGGTTGATTGAATACCAGCGGGCTTTTTTTATTCAGCTGCGAGCTCTCGAGCTTTTTTTTTTTTAAGGAAGAGCCAAAGATTTTAATTGGAGTTCAAGAAGCACCATTTTGATAAAGTCTACGTAGTCATATAAAATCATGACAGTCTGTGAGCTACTCATTTTTATAATAGTCTTCTATAAAAATTACACTTTTCCTACCTTAAATTTTTTACATTTTTTTAAGTAGTGCTTAAATTATATTTCTTAGGATGAAAACAGCTGTGAATAGCAGAAAAAAATTTAAATCTCAAAAACCCAGAGTCCGACATAACTCAAATTTTCAGGGGTGTTTCTGAAAAAATATGAAAATTAAAATATCCCTGGTCTATAAATTTGGTTTCATAATCCATATATAAATTCACACTCCGCGCGCGGCTGCTGCAAGCACCAAAAGCTCCAGCTTTTTTCGCTCCTTTCTCTTTAATCTCGGCCTGCGCTAATGAATCTACGGTCACGGCGTAAGCTCAATCAAAAAAATTTTGAAAAGACCCGCAAGTGTGTGCGTGAATTAAATTCACGAAAAATTCTCACATTTCCCCTCTTGGTGATAAATTAAACCAGAGTGCCGCAGGAATAATATTCGAAAAAGTAACGCACTCAACTCACAATGAAAGCTTTAAAATACACCAGCATATGTACTGGGTATATATATATTTTTTTAAATTTTCGTCACACGCGGGAAACATAAACGAGTAAAAGATTCATGGGCCGAACACGCTTGGTACATTTGGCTTGTTGGGCGAATTTTATGTATTTTGATTTAACGACCGAGCTGCGAGCTTTTTTCCCTTCTATCTTTCTGTCGTATGTAAAAATCAGAGCTTTTCTCTTGAATAATTATTAACTTGAGTACTGCCAATGGTTTTTGTAATATTAAAATATTGAATTTTTCTTTTTTATGAAAAAACGCAGAGTTTATAGTCCGCAAGCTCGATGTACCGTTAAAAGCTTTAAAGTCGATGTATTTGCTTCATTTTCATGCATAAAAGATCAATAAAATTATAGATTTCTGCAAGCTCTTCCTTTTTTAGTAAATCTTTGGAGAAATATTATTTTGAACTCAAAATGAGCTTAACTTACGAAAAAAAAGAGTAAATTTGTAAAATTTAGTTAGTATCAAGGGTTAGTAACTTGTGTTTTGAATATTAAATAACGAAGCCAGCTTTTTGGAGGCTGTATCTGTATCTTCGTATCAGATTTGAAAATTAAAAGCATTAATCAGAGCTTTCCGCTCGCGCCACAGTTGGCAAAGTTTGCTCGGTAGAAGACGGAATGGGATATATAACCCAAAGCGTAATTATCGAATTCACAAGCGGAATTTCAAGTTAAAGTAAATTCAATTATAGATTTTAGTTGAGCAACTCCCAACCGCACAGTTAGCAGCGTCGCGTCGTTAATCAATTCTACTAATTTATTATTTACAGCTACTCACTTACCCACAGATTACCTTTAATTTTAGACCTTTTTTTTTCAAGTATAAGTTTGACTTTCTCTGAAATAAAAGTGTTGTTTTTACACATTTCAAAATATTCCAGAATATTCCATAAAAGTCCGTACGCTAAATGATTCCGAACAAAAGCCGCGGTTTAATAGTTTCGAAAAAAAAAAGTAAGAGAGTGACGAGCGGTGATGGCCGAAGCAGCTGTTGGAAAAATGCCAGCTAAAAAAACTTTTGTTGTCCCGTTAAAAATTGCGCGAGCTTGCAGCATCCTCGTTCGACGAGCTTTTCATTTACTTGTCTTTTTATCGAGCGAAAATAACTTGATTATCCCAATTAAACTTTGGCCTTTCAATATTGTTAATTAAAGTCAATCTTTCAGAATAAATAACTGTCACTGCAGCTGTTTATAAAAAAATACTGTTACTCGTTGATAAATTGAGGGCTGTCAAGTAAAAAAAAATGAAATTTGAATATAAATGATGTAGTTTTATCAATCTCTTTAAAAGACTTGATCATTAAAGCTCTCAAATGTTACTGAAAAAATCTTTAGTTTTAAACTTTGCAATTAATTTGAAGTGAGAAAAACATTGATTTAGATCGATGAAAATTATTGAAAGGATAAATTAGGTAAAGGATTGTAGTCTGGTCGTAATAGTCAGGTATGGATTTTGGAGGTAATGAAACGGTGGCACTCGGGCAAAGCATGCACAAAGCAGAGCTGAATTAGCCGGGCTAAGGAAACGGGTAGGGATAAGCGGTTAACCGCTTGACAAATGACAATGCGCCAGTTAGCAACAACAATGCTTGAGGGATAATTCAATTATCCAGCCGGCATTGCCATCTATGTACTAGCCCCAGCGGACCAACTTCTTAACAAACTGTTAATCATTACCTATTATATACATATATAATACACTTAAAGATAATTAACATTATTTCCGCATACAGTACTCTACCTAATTTCACAATCAGTTCATTCAATAATGTTCGATTAGATGGTTTCAAACTTGATTTTTTCCTGCAGATTTTTTTTATTTGCAAATTACATTACAATAATTTGAAAAATAATGGTATGAAAAACCGTTAAAATAAATATAAAAATTATGATTAATAGTGTTATGATAACGAGAAGATATAAAAATATGTTTTTAAATTAGACTGTTTTTATGCAAATATTTTGCATTAACTTCAACTCCTTTTTTAATTAGTTGCAAAATTCAAATTAAATGTTTTTAATCCTGTGTTTTTTTAATATTATCTTTCAGCTCTTCAGATTGAAAAAAATCAAGAGAAAGTTTTAATTTCAGTAATTATGTAATTTTTTTGTTGGGATTTTAGGGTTAAAGGTGAAGGAAATGTTTAATTATTTTTCTTTTTTTTTTTTTTTTTTTTATTCTTATTCTTAGATTATTATTCACAATAATTTTAATATACAGTTTTCAAAATCAATCTACATAATAAATAATAATAATAATAATAATGAGATCGCAATTTAATTTTATTCATACATTAATCAAGCAAAATGAATATTTACAGTGATGTTTATAATCTAATACAATTGATGACAAAAAAAAGGTGACTAATTAATTAATTTTCCTAAGACCGATTACACATGATTTACAAAAATATATATTTTTGCTCTTACTTTTTAGCAAGCACTTTGTACATTTTGTAGTAAAAAGTATTTTTAATTTTTTTATTGTTCCTGCTTGTAAAAATCACGACAACCGCACCTAAGATCATAAATTTCAAAGACGAAACAGATCTCTAAAAAAAATTTAAAAACCTATTTGAGTATAGAGGAAACCAAATTCTTTTTATCATGATTTTACGATATGTAGTAATGAAGTGTTCCCTATAAACCAGTAAAATAAATCAAACAGGTACGATTTCAAGTACCCAGTAAAGTATTTGATTTTTTAATTTTGAACTCCCGCCAATACTTTTGACTTATGACGTTAGTCACGTGACGCGTCAAACTTTTTGGCGGGGATTCAAAATAGAAAAATTTTGTTTTTTCAGGATTTTTAACTTGAAATATTCCTAGCATAAACAAATATTTCCACTTTCTGTTCTGCCTTGTCAAATAAATCAAACAGGTACGATTTTGTAAGCCGAGGGCAGAAGGTTAGGCTCGTATGTCACGGGAATGTTCTGGTAATATTGATTTTTCTCGGCTGGTGAAAATCTAGCCCTGAACCACCACCATTTAAGCCGCATCAGGATCAGGACAACTAGGAAGCCGAACAGAACCAGAATTACCATCAGCAGGGGTCGTCTCCACATTTCCAAGTAGTCCACTTTTCCCTGAAAATAAAAAATAAAAAATACTATGAATGTGGGTTCACATTGCTATATCAATATTTGAATTAATTACCATGACTTTTTTGTTTGATATATTTTAATTTCATTTAATCTTAATTAATTGATAGAGGTGAAATGAATAAATTTGATTTCAATTATTAAATAAAAAAAAAGTTAATTAATCTGTAATCCAGGTCCATTGAAAAAAAATTAAATGGGTTTGAGATACATTGAACTGAAACAGAGTGAATGGGTGCAGTCCATTAATCAATATGTGTTTGTATGTGTGTGTATTTCGTGCAGTAGCCGAACGCGCTTTGAATATCCCAAATTGAGCCAAACAAAAATAACAATGAACTCCTGACCACGAATGTTTTGTGGGTTCGATTAATCGCGGTTCTCTTTCATCTCTGGGTACAAACCAAAACTTCCTTTCAAATTTTTGATGCTTGTGGATTCATAAATACAAATACTCATTTATTGACAATAAAACTAATAAAAACCGCATTTGGGTAGCAAAAACGTTTGAATCTTGTCCTTGAAGAAGCTTTACCGATATCGAGGGCTATCAAAAAAGCTAATTATTATTCTTCAATAGTATTGATTAATTTGATGTTTTGTAAGGTAGACTTGTTGCTTAACCGGGTCACATCATAATTGAGATTTTATGCATTATTATTTGTATCAAAAATCATTATGAATAATCATTCGTAGTCGTTGGAGTACACATGTTTTAAATTTTACTCGAACCGTAAATAATTTTGTTCCAACAAAAAAAAAAAAAAAGTAATTTAAATAAAATGAATAAAATGACGTAAATACCGTAGGCTGGAAGGCAGTAAGCGCGGATTTGAATTATTAAAACCCGCGAACCGCGAACCGCACCAACACCACTAACTCCGCGAATTAAATTGAATTTAATTAGATTAAATGCAGAGGAGCCAGGGCAATTTGTACCGTTGAATAAATACCGAATGAATGTTTATAATTACTATGGTTATAAATAATAATCATCCTGCCAATCGTACTCGAGGATAATGAACTTTTATTGGCTTTGTAAATCAATAAAATCACAATTAAGAGAATTACGATTAATAAATTAGAAATTTCGGGTCCTTTTGATTTGAATAATTTTGGTCAAATAATTAATTTTCGGATTTCATAAGATTCGTATGGTAGCTTACCGAGTGACAATTCGAGTCTTGGTCTCGAGGATCGCAGTCATTATTGCTGTTTTTCTTCTCGCGGCACTCGCAAATTTCGCAGCCATTGTCGTCCACGTCAAGCTCGCAGCTTCCGGACAATGGGCAGTCGTCCAAAGGTGAACATCCACACCTGGGGCAACATTCCCCGGGTAACCTGGGCAATGGGTGAGGGCAGCTTCGGCACATCCTCGACCGGCAGCTTCGGTTACCGGACTCGCAGCTGCACTCGACGCACGGGTCCTCGACTTCCTGCCAGCTACTTCCATTTTCCCTCAGCTGGCCCGTCTCCCGGTCCAGACAGTTGCCAGTCGACAGAAAATCCGAGGAGCTTACGTAGTTCACTATTTCTGCAAGAAGGAATGTTTTAGATTTTCAAAAATTTAAGCGATAAATAAATGAAAAAAATATTCACCTTGATCCTGGCACTCATAGATAGGACAGCATCTACCAGGAAGTTCCGGGTAGGCATCCCTGACCTTGATTGGTTGTTGTCCCAGTGGACAGTCAAGTTGGCGCTTCGGACACGGAGATACGCACTTGCACTCCAGGATGCTTTCGCTTCCGTCCTCGTCCTCCACGGGCACGCTGTCCTCGGGACAGAAGCTTCTGGTCATCCAAGTGTCCTCGGTGGCCTCGATTCTCAGAGCTGAAAACAAATAAAAATTTATGATAAAAAACCTGAAATTATATGTTGAATATCAAATGGATTTTAAATAAAAATTGGCCTAAAAAAAAAGTATGTGTTTTTGGGAAGGATAAGTTAATAAGATTGAAACTGCAAGAGATGGGATCCTTTGGTATGCAAGAGCAGTCGGACTGCTATGTGGGTTATTTATTATGCCAGCCGCAGCTTAACCGCGGAGCTAATGATATTTTGGACGCTCGTCTGACCGCAGACGTACCTAATTCACTTAAGTTTAACTAAAACTTTGTCTCCACAGAGCTTTTTTTATACTTGTAAAGCTCCTGTATTATAATAATCAGTTGAATAGACTGAAATAGATAAAACTGAAAATTATAAAAAATAAGTGTAAAAGGTTATTGGTGTGCGAGAGATGCAAGCTTTCCACGGTTCATGAAAAAGCCGTTAATAACTCGGTGGGGTCTGGGGTGTTTGCGAATGGTTTAAGTGGAAAACGCGGACCAAAGACTCGAATAATTGGCTTTTTAATGAGTTTCAGTCCTCGCGAACCGCGACTCGTTTATTCTTTCCGCTCTTTTGTCCACGCTTAATTAACTTCTCTTTTTCTTCACACTCGCCTATTTAAACGCTCTGATATTCCAATATAGGCTCTTTATTAAACTTTCATTTTTTTTTTACTCAGTCGTACAAATGATGACTCTTAGCTGTGCGCATGAGTGAAATATAAATTCAGTCGTAGCGACTCGAGGATGTTTATGCACTTTGCTACTGCTGAATATTTGAGTTACGGTAAACGCGCAGGTGAGACTTTACGCGTTTATAATTCAGCCGAAAGATATGTCGTTTCTCCTGCACTTAGAGACTCTTTTTTATACTATTTTTATGAAAATTATTTATTAGTGTCACTGTAGGTGTATCCTCGGGTGTGTCAGAATTAATATTTAAAAAATTCCGCGAAAAAAGTGACGAAGCACTCTTTTACCGCGAATATAGAGACCAAATGAAAATTTCCTACCAGAAAAGAGAAATAATTTTTTTCTTGGAGGTAGTTGGGTAAATCACCTTTTTTGTTGAAAAAATCTGAAAGTAGTTTTTTACGTGATAAATATGACTTTCTATTCGATAGCTCATCTATCTCATCTTTTTCTCGGGAACTATTTAACTCGATATTTAAAATTTGCAAACCAACTAAAAAAGTGAGACTAAAAATTTTTTTTATTAAAATCACATCTTAAAAAATATATAATTTATTGATGCCTCGAGCAAGCTCGATTGATTCTACTCAGCCTGGGTAAGAAGAAAAAAACTTGCTTCTTGATAGAGAAAATTGAGGCGGTTGCAGGATGAACAAGAGAAAAATCAGCAGATGAGCCGATAAAAATCTATGAAGCAAAAGAATACATTATTGTTGAATCATGGTCGTCGTAGTTGTTTCGTTGATTTAGTCATGTCTTCGTGCGTTAAGAAACACGGTAGAATTTTATTTATTTCCTACCTCGAGCGAAATTATTTATTTTTCGTAGCCGTAGTCATCGTAATTTATTCTTTTATTCTTTCAGCGAGACTATAATATATAATTTAGCCACGTCAATTTGTCCGATAAAGCGTGGTTTCATTTGAAAGGGAGGTTTCAAAGTTGGCAGGCTAGGCGGACGAAAATCAGACTCTCCTGATAAGTTTGACCACAGCACGAACTCGAACAGATCGAATAGGATCGACTAGCTGATAGATTCAGTTTCAACTTCATCGTTATAACTTTATACTATAAGGACCTTTTGAATTTTCATCCTAAGCTAAGATTAAATTATGGGGAACAACCTCGGCTTTATTTTTTATCCCGCGAGAAAGAGGACTTTGAATTACTTATGACACTAATGTCATGTATCTTCATGTAAAATCTTATCTTAGTACTCATTTATAGTGGAAAATTTCTGTTTTGTCGTTATTTTTATGGTAAGAGCAAGCTTGGTCACTTTTTTCACGGAATTGCTCATTTCCTGTGAAAAACTTTTCTTCGTTTACGTTAGATAAAGCCAACTTTCTTCAAACATTCCTGTTGCTTATCAGAAAAGGAAGAGACTTTTTATAAGAATTGAATGAACGAGCGATTTTTATAAAACGTAACGATAAGAGCTAAAAGAAAAGTAGATGGCGTTGAGCCACTTTGAAAAAATCTGGTCTTACTCGTGACTTACCAAAATTTTTTTTAAATAAAAAAAAAAAAAAAATACTCGTGACTTGAGCTTACCGCTAATCCGTCCTGATCCGTCCAAAACTGGCGTGTATTTTCATTCGAATAACTGACCAAGTTTTTTATTGGTTTTAGCTCGTGACTTTGATTCAAATTTCCAACTCTTGGTAAAAAACAGTACTAGAGCAGAAATAAAAAGACGATACCGGAGTTTGATTGGATTTAGATTAAGCGTGGTAAATACCAAAACCGAGCGGATTTGATTGAACTTTTCTCGTTATCCCACCTAATCCAAAACTATACACTTACGCTTGATTATCTCTGGCCTCTCTTTTTTCAACACCCAATCGAGAGCTCTGACATTGGCGCTATTATCCCCAAATTAATAATTATCCCGATCTATTCGAGTTTGTATCGAATTTCCTTTTTTAGAAAAATTAAAATATATTGATTTAACCTGAGATAAATTTGGATAGAACAATGATAATTTTATATAGTTTTGAGTTTTTTTAATTATTTATATCAACCTTAATTTATTTCAATATTATGTTTGTTTATTTCAGTAAATAATTTAATATAACAAAAAATATGTATGTCCTACTTTCATCCTGAATAATCCAAGTTAATCCCTATATTTACATGGTTTATTTATTTTATTAAAAAAATTTGTAGAAAAAAAGCAAAATAAATCCATTAAAATTGAGATGAATCAGATATCGACGGTCCCAGCGAAGAAAAACCTTAGCCGAAAATTTGAAGATTTCAACTGACCAATGAAGAGTTAAAATGATTTAAAGAACCGAAAATTTTTAAAAATCTTATCTTTATTAATTTATCAAGATTCCTGATTTTAATTAATTGAAATCTCCAAATTTTCGGCTAAGGTTTTTCTTGGCTGGGATCGTCGATATAAATTGAAATAAATTTGATTAATATTAATTTATTAAAATGATATTAGTTGATATATTTAATTAAAAGCACCGAATTGTAAAAAGGAGTAAGTATGTAGAGCAAAACGCGGGATAAAAATCATTCGAAAGTTATGCAGCATTTGCGGTATTTCAATTATTCAAATGAGCTAATTACAACACCGAGCGACTCGTACTAATTATTTAAACACTCCTGCGTGCATGCGTGAATTTATAAACTTTCTCTTCAATTGTTTTGACCTTATTTTTGGATGCTCAAACCGAGAGGCCAGAGCTTGTACCTTAAAAAAAAAAACAACGATTTTTTAAAAATTCTTTCGAAAAATCACGAGCGAAAGCTTGTCTAAGCCTTTGAAAAAAATACCGTTGACAGGGAGAGATAAACGTTCAATGTTTTTTTTTTTTTTTCTTTTTTCAAATACATAAACGCTGCAGTTGAGAAAAAAAAGTTGTAGCAATAAAGAAAAGCTCTTGTTTAACACTCCTGAAATATTCTGCTAATGGACGAAGCGTGTTTAACAATTTATTCAGCTGTTGATCGACGATCCGAAAATATATAAAACTTTGAAGCTGTCTTACCTACTGTCAACTCCACGGAATTCGTCGATATTTCGGGATTCAAAGTAAACTCGAATCAATTTTTAATTGTCACTTAAAACATTTCGGTCAACTTTGAGGTTTTTAAAGTTTAAACTGTTCGGATTTGACTTAAAAATTTCAAAAAAGGTTAAATGCTTCGAAGGTCTAATTACTAACTAAAATTAATTAACAGTAGTTTTAATATTTTGACTCCTACACAGTTTGAAATATTCACAACAGATATTGCATGTGGAATTAACGTGCAAATATCTATACTAAATTCTACTGTATATCTGAATTTTGGAGTCTAATGTTATTTACCTCGATTTATTTATTCATTTATTTTTTAGTTAGTTGTTCAGAATTCTAAAGTAAAAAGAACGCAAGTTTACTACGTTTTAAAAGAATTCTAGCCATTATGAAAAAAATCCAGTGTACTCGGCCTCCTTTAATTGATATTTTAATTTCCAGCCTTTATATTTTATTACTATTCAAGTTTGAGAAAAGCGAGCTGAGCTACTACGTATCTTTCATTCAAACTTACTCATTAAAAGATTTTACGAGTTGGAAATGTAGACCAGGCCACCAAGATCATTATATAATTTATATGAAAAGTCGTACGTACAAAATTCAATTTAAAAAATTTGGTACGAGTGTGGTGAAATGAAAAGTTATTGTTATGAGTTATCTGTTTGCGAGTCAAGTTTCTAATGATTCCAGAACAATAAAAAAAATTTTGATATGTTTCAAAGTTGTTAAAGTATATGGGTCAAAGCCTGGATAAGCCGTCAAGATCTCATCAGCTCAAAAGTCGGTAGAAGTTACAAAGTTGTCTCATCTAACTAACTACGTACAAAATCAATCAAACTCCTCAAACTTGACCGCTAGTCTATAATCTCGTCATTAAGAGTTCATTTAATTTTGATTTTTTTATTTTCATACAATATTATTCATGGGTTTTTGTAAGTCATCATCAAAGGGTAGGAAAATTTGGGTCAACCCTCGATAATGAGATTTTGTGTAATTCTCACTTCTGGGACTGTAATTTCGACAGTCGGAATGGGAAACCGTGCATTTACATTCAAATAATAATTAATACTTATCAACAATTAACATGAGAGTTTCGAGTGGCTCAGCTCGCGTCCATCCTTTTCAAATACGAGGCTTTGCTTTTGTAGTTCTGGGAACCGGGAAAAGGAGGAGCGATCGATTAATTAATTTACACTGGTTGCTTCCTTGCTTGCTTGCTTCCAAGCTATATAACGATAAATCAGCTCGTACGGTTCAAACTGCTTTGTCTTCAAAAGTCCAAGACTAAATACTTATAGTTCATTCATCAAGAGTTTTTTTTTTATTCGAATTTTAAGTACTTGGTTTAATTATCTACACATTAATTTTGAGTTAAATTTTAACCCTTAACTTTATGTTTGATAGTACGTCACAGCGGTTAAACTTTGCTACCTAACCGATTAAGATATGGAAAAGTGTACTTAACTGCAACAACCGACAAACAACAAAGTTACATCATAATTTATTATTCCCGCCCAGGGAATACATATATACATTCCCTTCCTTTTTTTTATTACTCTAGAGTTTTGAAACTTTGTTAGAAAAGATACAGCTTATTTAACTCGGAGAAGAATTCTTAATCTTCGAAAGTGATCCCCGAGTTCTAATAAAATCCAGGCTAACGTTAAAAAAACCTATGAGACGAGTTGTATTAGTTAAATAAAATTATGAGACAAGATAAATTCGAAATTTAAGGGCGAACTTTGATTTATCGTTGCATCTTGTAGCCACGTCGAAAAAATATGCGAGAAGATAACTGTGAAATTGCGAATTTTGAAATATCGCGACAACCCTGACGAATACGCGAATCACGTGCATCTGTAACGCCAATTTCACTACACTTTTATTTTTTTTTTAAATTTACATTTAAATTATAGCTAAAACAGTGAATCAATAACTTGTATTTGGTTAATGTACGTACAAAGTTTAGGAGAGCTTTAATTAAATGTTATTTACAAGCTCATTTACATTGGATAGATTCGATAAATTTGTGCGAGCTTTTTATGGCCTCACAAGAGTATAAATTACTAAAGCTCATTGCTTAATTTAATCCCAAAGACAGATAAATTTAATCATCTTCAATGTTTCAACGATTGATATAACGTAGATGAACTTTCAGAGTCCTGACACAATTAACTGCTCTTTTTTAAAATAACTTTTCAGCTTACTCCACTTTTTTCCGATAATTGTTTAATTCTTTTAAAAATATTTTCGAGATTTGATTACAGGATTATTGTTATTATTATCGAGAATAAGAAGCTCGCTAAACGCGCCAAAGGGTGAATGATGATTTCTAGGAGCTTGCGGAGAGCTTTTTGCATTTATCTCATGACGAGTAGAAAGCTTCAGTAGGTATCGAAACGCTGCAACCAAAATTGTTAACATCTTTGTAAATGAGCTTTTAAAGCTCCAAGCTTTGTTGGTTTATGCTTTTGTAAATCGCAACAATGCCGGAACTTAATTATGCCATGATGGTGTACCTAAAAGTACCCGAAGCTGTACTTGCAGATAATCATGGAGAAAATAAATAATACCCAAGCTTTAAAAAAAGTTTTGCTTCTTACTAGACAGGAATAATTATAACTTTTTACCTTTTTATGTATCAAAAAAAAGCTCTGACTGTTTTACCGGCGGAGTTTTTAATCCTAGTCTGTTTTACCACCAAAGTACTGAAAACACATCAGAGAGAAATTATTTAGATGTTTAAAATAAGTCGAAAATTGACTTATTTTATCAACCAGGCCCAGTTAATAGTGAAAAAAACTATTATAGTTTCAATGCTGCCACACTAAAAATTTCAATAAAAAAAAAGACGAGGATGATGGAATTTTCAAATATCTCGCGATAAATCGCACCCGGTCTATTTTTTTTTTTTTTTTTTTTTTTTTTTTAATAGTGAACGAATATTCCTTCCCGAGCTTTTCCACCGAGTATGGTCTCATTTTTTTCATTCTTCAGCTTTTCTCGCATATTTTCCGGCCGAGGTGATTTAAACTTTTCCCCGACTACTCGAGATATATTTTCAAATTAATATTTAGGTGCTTGTTAATTTTTTTCAGCTAAGATTCAAATACTTACTCGCACGAGAAAGAAGGAAGAGATTTTTTTTTTAATTTTCTCGATGTTTGATGGGGTTGTCTACTATTATGAGCTTTCGAAAGCTCGACAACATGGATTAATAAAAAGAGCGAGAGGCTTTTGTAATTATTTCTTTGTAAGCGATAAGTAACTGCGTTAAAATTTAAATGTTACCATCAGATTGTTTTATACGCGGTATAAAAACAGTTTAAAAATCCGTCCGAGCTTTTGACGAACGGGTGGATTAATCAGCGTCCAGTCACGCAATAACTCATCGATATCAATCTGGTCCGGTTTGCCATAATAAATCTATTCATTGACCCACTCGCTAGTTCCAAGTAAAAAGCAAAAGTATGACCGTTAATTTTTTTTTACTATAAAAATAATGTCTGAGTGCGTTTAGAATAATATATAAAAAAAAGTAAATGAATTTAACGTATCAGCTTTCAGGCAACGTTAAACTAATTAAAATTTTCCAATCGTGGCGCTGTATTTTTGCACGAGAGCTAATCGACTAATGGATCTACGTCTACCTCGGGTAATTAACTCGCTACACTCTCGATTATTACTTTACGGAATCAGCATTTATGCGTCAGTAGTTTTAATTTAAATATCCTAAAACACTACACTGTCTCTATGTACTTAATACAAATCAGCGTCTTGTTTTATCAATATTTTTCCCACGGTTTGAAAGCTCGAGTAATGATTCAAAACTCAACATTGTTTTGTTATTTTGATCCCGTCAGTTAATTTAGAGTAACAGCTTGGGTTTTATTTTGGCGGTGTATTTAAATCTTTTATTCGACACCCGAGCGTTATTTTAAGGATTCAGGTCAGCTTTTTTTACTCCCGCCTCGTTCTAATTCGATAAATTCGCATTCTTACTTTTTTTTTCCTCTCGTGAGTTGAGTTGATTGAGACCGAAAACTGACATCGGAATGTGTTTTAATTTTAACAGTTATGTCTTTCGATGTAGACATGAAATTTTAAATAGATTAAAAAATCAAAAAAATGATTATGGAATTGTATGGAAAAGAATTAAAGACTTTTTTTTTTCAAACGTCAAACGTTTGAAGTTTCTGTTCGTGAAATTATGACTCTAAAATTTTATAAAATTAATTCGAATAGTAATTTTATCATCATGATCATAAGTAAAGTTGTAAATCCCGTTGATTGGATAAGTTGTAACTGGAAGTATAAGCTTTGCAAATTATAAGACAACATTGACTCAAGCCGCAGTTGAAGTTAATTACTCGTGCGATTTATTAAATACATTTCACCGGCTGATTAAACAACCCGAGTTGGTAAAGTTTTTTTTTTTTTTTTGTTAAAGAGCGAGGTGTGGGTTAACTCATGCGGGACAATTTTAGGATGGATTTCAAAGGGATGTGCGATACATAAATCTGCATGTATATTGGTTACTGCGCTTCGATTCAATTCCGGATCGGCGGTTATTTAGCCCGGACGAGTCTGTCATTTCCTACGACTAATTTACAAAACCATATTTTTCCTACATGTCCAGCCCATTTTTTCTGGAAAATCGCTACAAAATATAATTTATATGTTATTTGGGAATTTATAAAAAGCTCTACTAAAATTTTAGAAAGAAAACTTGCAAGCTCTCTTCTCCGTAAGTAATGTACATAATGTTATGCAAAGGCCACGCCTTTTTTTGCAGCTTTAACGTTATTGCGGTTTAAGATATTAAATCACGAAAGCCCCGAGCTTTTCCAACTTTGAGTGTACGATCTTTTCATATCGTTTGATGTCACGGCTTTCATGAATAAAATTCAATAAATTGGTAAGCTTCGAAAAAAAAGCTCGTTATGTAATTACCCCCCACAGGTCGATGTTGGGTACGTTAAACTAAATGGACAAGATAAAGTTATGCTGCAAGCTGCAAGCTCACGAATTTTTCAGCGTGTACTCGTTGGCGAATTTCCAACTGGGTATAACTGTAACAGCTGCTTTACCGGCTCTCGTGGGAGGACATTCACGTGGACGTGTAGTTTATCCAACTTGCGAGCTCTTCTGCATACGATGAACTTTATTTTTATCAATAACTTTACTCAATCAATTGATATGTCAATTATCTATAATGAAAAAAATGACGACTATCAACTATCCAATGAAGCTAATCAAACTATTGATCTTTCGCTATCGAATTCCATAATTATCTGAAATTGAATCTTGGAGCGATCAACGCTATTTGAGGCTTCAAAAAGCTGAGTGAGAAGGAGCATTTGAAGAAAGACTTGCGTAATTTTGACGCAAGCTCGATACCGCAACCGGAGAAATGTTGTTTAAATGTGTCACGCAAGTAACCGTAACTCGAGGATAAATTAATGACTAATTGCTGCTTTATGTACGAGGATGTGCTCAAAATTTAACAAAGAGAATCGGAGACGATATCCGAAGATATTATTTGACACTCTGTTTATTTATTTTACACTTTGGTTTTTTTTTTTTTCTAAAATATCTTATCAATCAAACAATTCAAACATTCGTCAACTCGATGATTAAATTGCTAATTATGTCATAGTCGTAAAAATTTGAAATCACTTGCAATTCTTCGAAAAAGCTCGAAACAAAAGATCAAAAGAGGCAGGTGAGAAGTTAAAGCCAGCCGTTTTTCTTTGAAATAATGAATGAATAATGACGAGCAGCCGACTATTGAAAGAGTAGCTATTGTTATTTGTGCAACCAGTACTCTTTTTTTTTTTTAATGATGCTGCTGGGAACTTTAAAAGCTGTCAAGTCTTTTCTTTTACTTCTGGTGATGTTTTTTTTCTGAGATTTGCAAGATGCAATTTTCTGGGGAATTTTCAATCTGATAACTGTTTAACAATTTTTATCTCTCTAAAAAACAAAATTTGAAGTATGGTGAAACCATGAAAATTCTAAAGATAATAAATATAAATTTTGCTTTTGATACTTAATAATCTCAAAAATTTTTGAAAAAAATCTTTTAAATTTAAATATAATTTTGACAGATAAGAGTATGGACGCAGATAAAAAAAACTTGACAATAACATGAAATTATGGTAGAAAGAGAGTAAAATAAACAAGTTGACGTTATTCCGGTTCGATTTCAGCTCTGATTTCATACTGCGTAGCAATTACGTTAATTCGCGTGCATTATTTCGGAATCCAGGATGATTTTAAATGCAGGTGACCTTGAGGCTTCTTTCCTGCCTGCATATTCCCTTGAAATAAGTTCAACTAAAACGCTTGATATGCGCTAATTTATTTTGGTAAGCCACAAAGAAGATACATTTATAAACCCAGATGAGAATAATAATAACAAGAACAAGAATGAGAGGAATGACTTGAAAATATCTTCCAGACCGAATCGAATCGAGCCGTGATAAACTCCCGAGTCATCCCCACGATAAATTCTTTTTTTTATTTCTTTCTTTTCAGTGCATCCCAAAAATTGATCCAGATAAAAACTTGGAGGTTAATTATTCCCTAATTGCTCGGATAAGATTCTGCTTTCCTTTTGAATCTCTCTCCCTATCAGATAAATACATAAAACAAGGCAAACGATAATTTCATTGATAAGATGACCATTTTTCAACAATATTTTTTACTTTTTTTTAAATTTTTACGTCAGCATTATTAATTTACATGCTTAGATAATGATCATACGTGTCGATTATTAATTGATCCCAATGAAAAAATTTCTCCCCTATTCAAACCAAAGAACGTTGTATGTCTGGAGTATGAAGATACTGTACCTACACTGTAAGACTTTGTGAATTTAATTGGGTCATTATTGGGTCTGGCGCCATTGATTTTTATCATTTTATTTTATCCGGTGAGTGTAATCACACACTTGGTGTATATCATTACAATTTAAGTGCAACTGCAGCAGCCTTGTTTAAAACAAGTTTACACGACTGACGACTGACGATGTAATAGCACCCAAGCCTTAATTTTCATCAATATACATGGGCTGGAATTTTTATTTTTTTAAAGTTAGTCGCTCCTGGCGACAAAAAATTTATATAATTTAATTCAATAACAAAACATCATAGATTCCAGGAATATAAAATCAGTGGGTTAGTATTGAAAAAAAAATATCCGCGGTGTTTGCATAAAAGCATGTATTTGAATTTTCCTCGCAGGGTGAAATAAAAGAAACAAGGGAAGTAGAGTGAATATAATGAAAAAAAAAAAACGTGCTTTCAATGCGATCGAAGGGGAGCTTGCAGCAGCGGATAATATACAAATATATATGCACCCAAGTGGGCTCGTAAAATTCAAGTGTAAACGCCTTATACCCCGTACAAGACCGTAAAAAAACTTCATTTCAACAATTGTATTTCAGCCTTTTGTAGAGATAGAAAATAATAAAGTTCGCAAGCTCGCACCGGAGTTATTTAGGCTAAACGAAAAGAGCTGATTAAGTGGATCGAATGGATTTGAAGTTGTTTTCGTAGCCGAGTGCGTTGGCCTACTACCGGCTAAACTTCTTCGAACTCGGGCTTTAATTAGTGGGACGAATAAACTATTTGTATTTTACCAAGAAATCATTCCATTGCAACTGTCGAAAGTGTCAGAGCTGGTTTTCAATGATTTTAAAAAAAGAGAACTTCACTATTTTATGTGATGAATTTATGTTTTAAATAAACTTTCTATTCATCAGAAGCACACAAAAAACTTTTTAATCTGGATTAGAGCTTTTTTTTCCTTGCAAGTGAAAAATCTTTTTGCTTTCAATTATAGGTTTTTCATGCAGCTATATATATAGTGTTTGATACTTTTCAGAGAGTGAATAAACTATCAAAGTTTTAAATAAAACAAGCCAAGAGGGTCCATTGATTGCACTTGTGCAATAATATTACGTTAGCCACTTTTTGAAGTTTTATTCTGGTTGCCAAGTATGATCCTATGAAAAAACTTGGAAAGGAAAAGCATGCGCGGCAACTTTAAAAGAGGATTTGCAGCTTCGAAAGACTTTGAATGACGCTCGATTTAGTTAGTCGAGAGTCAAGTCCATGGCCTTTTTTGAGTCATTTTAATACTAATCTATTTTGAATTCCAACAGAATTCCAGAATAAATCCGGATGTTTGAGCATTGCTAATTGCTCAATTTTGGGGTATGCGAATTGTTGAAAATATAACTTAAATTTATCAGACCAAACACGCGCGGATATCCGGGTGTAAGACGTGCTATTCAACAGTGGATAATTTATTTTTAACCCTGCGTCCACCAAATGAATGATCGAAAAAAAATTTAAGTATTTTATTTACTTGCAGAATTATTGATATATTCAATTGTGAGAATTTAAAAAAAATCTTTCAGGATCAGCGTTTGCGTGAGGAATTTACAGAATTTTTTATCAACTTCGTTTATTTAAAATAATTCTTTAAGAATTCTGGCCTTTAAGATCTTGAGCAGAGAAGAGTGTTGAGAGGGCTGGAGGCGGGTAATTTAAAGTGTTGTCGAGGCCACTGCAAGGCCAAAAATGAATATTGAGGCCGGTATTTAACTCGGCTCGAGGCGAGCATAACGAGATTGGATTAATTGGAGCGCGAAACTTGCTTTCCAACAGTATAATACCCACTGCGGCTGGATTTTGCGGTCTCTATACATACATATATATACATATATATATAACCAAACAGCTGATTTTAAGGTTTAAACACAATGGTACATACCTACCTACTACCTAAACTATGGGACTATTAATCATAATCGAGTTGGAATGCAAGGAACGAGGAGCTTTAAGCTTCCAGCCTCCTCCTCCTACTATTCAAATTACTCAGCTGCTCTTTGTTTTGTTTAATCCTATTAAATTTAATTACGCTTTGTACTTGGAATTTTCTTCTTAATTATCTCTTATTATTACAGTTGCGGCAGCTGAGACGAGGAGATAATTCGAAATTTAGAAAAAATACGATGTGGAACTTTTAATTCCGTTTCCAATTATTCAAAGAGACTGAATCTCGAGTGTTTGTTACAGCTCGTTCGAGTCCTGAAAGGTTTCGAATTTTTTACGTTAGACAATATTTATTTAGTAAATATTAAATTTAGAGTCTCTAAAATGTACTCTAAAAGCACAAACACAGGTCTTTAGAACCAAACATTTTTTGCACAGCTCTTCTTTTCACATTGGAATATCTACGTTAAAAGGATTTCTAAGCAGCTCTAATAATTCTAAGACTAGAAGAGTAGTTTTTTTTTTCTTGATTTTTTATCAATCGCCGCTTAGATTCCATCTGTTCGAAGAAGCCGTTAAGATAGACGTTGAATGAGTTATTTAGTTCGTTAAGACGAACCTCATGTGTCATTTCTTTCCTCTAAAGTACTAAGAAAAAAAAAAAAAAAAAAAATTATGTTGTTTCGTACTATCCCCACACAAATGCCGATCCTGAAAGGTTTTTTCTTTATTTATCAAATATTATTAATATTTTATCAAAATATGAAGTAAAAAATGTTTGCATAAATGTGTGTAGATAAATTGAGCAAGGATCGATCCATCTTCGTTGAGACGTGGATGAAGAATGTCAAAACAAGGAATAAAACACGTGTAGACTATTAAGAAGGAGAATTTGATGGAAATAGTCGAGCCATTAATCACAAATAAACAGCTGCAGCTGCCTGCGCGAGGGCGAGGCGTCAATAAACGCCGTGCTGCAACTGGGTTTATTATTATGCAAGACCAGATCCCCCCGACAATTCGTCGCTGCAGCTTATGGCAAAGAGGAGAAAAAAATCCCGACGCGCTAATTTTAATCTATTTCAACTTTTTAATCCTACTTGTTTAAGGTAGTTCTCCCCTGAATAACGTTTATTCGAGAAAATTCTGGAATTTTGGAAATGATTAGTTTGTACGTTCATACATACACTCACGAAAAATTGAACCGATTTACAATACCGTTTTTTTTCTAGGCTCTTTCAAAAGTAACTGATTTGGCAAAATTTTAAGAAAAAGTAACCTTTCAAGCACAAAATAAAACAAAAAGTCAAAACTACATTCGAGATATGTCTAAAAAAACATTATATCATAGTTCAAGTATTCATTTATGTAAATACGCAAATTTAAAAAAGTTTACAATATAGTTACGGAGAAATTGCGATTAGAAATTCATAATTTTTGTAATTTTTTTAAAAACATGAGTCAAGTTGTAATAATGCTCGAATATATATATAACAAGAATAGTTGTAATATAACCTGTTCAATATGATGGATGATTTGGAACAAAGTGATTGTCTTCATAATAATTTTTTTATTTTTATTTTTACATATCGCCAAAGAAAACTTCATTTTATATAATAAAATTAAAAAAAACGGTCGTATTTAACAAATTCTCTAATTATCTCGTAAATTAAAATTATTTAAAAATAACTATAATTCGAGCTATAATTTAAAACTGATCATATTTTAGAAGAGATTCAAAAAACTAATTTTATTTTAAAAAATTATTTATTGGAATCATGAAAATACATTTTTATGTTGTTAAAAAATTACAATCATCAATTACGCTGAGCATTTGATAAAGAGAATGCAATGTCTCGTTTTTCATTCAAAAGTTTATCCCTAAATTCTTGGCGTTTTTTTTTCAAGAGCTTCTTTGCATTTAAATCTTTTATTTAAAACCGTTTTTTAATAAAACGGCCATTATGTGTCGATTTTGAATACTTAATTATACAATAGTTAATTAACACAAAAACTACTCCGACATAACCTTTGAAAATATTTAAGAACAATTTTTAAACGAAATATGAACGAACATCAACGTTGCCAAATTTTTAAGAACAAAAACCGATTCAAAAATACTCGGTGTGTCAAAGCAGAGTCAGGGGAGAACTACCTTAAACAAAATAATAATGTCTAATCAAATGTGGGTCACTGAAAAAATTTTTTTTTTCACTTTTAGACGTGTGGGGTTAGGTGCGCCGGGTTTTGGTGAAATAATAACTCGAAGTTTAATATTTTTAGACTAGAAAATTTATTTGAACAAGCTCGATGCGAACAGCTCGCAGAGCAAAACTAGACTGTTGTTCTTGGCCTGCCGGCTCGTTACCGCAGGTCAAAAGGGCCCTGAAGTACTTAGTGAATCATCACACTGAAGTATTTCAGGTATAATTAAGGCATCGGGTGTTGGAGCCTTCGTTCGGCTCTGCAGGAATCGTACCTGCGTCAAAATAGAGCCTGAACGGAAAATTCCATCACTCGATCGCCACATACTCCCTTACCAGTGATAACGTTAAAGTAAAAAAATTATATGACATAATTACAAATTGGAGTATTAAAAAAAATAGTACATGATAATTTAATTGATATTAATTATAACAAATTACATATTAAAAAAATTTTTCAATGACATTCGGTCGTTTGCTTAAGAAAATTTGAGAAAGAAAATTTGTAAAAAAATAATCATACACATTTTATCGAAGATATTCGGTAGTCGATTCATTCGTTGTTTCAAAACATACAATTTCACAAAATACAATTTTGCATTCAATATGTCACTGAAACTTTTATTTAAAAAAAATCACAACACTGCACTACACTATGAAAAACCAGCCTGAAGACGATCGGCAAAGCGTACTCGCCTGCCAGATCGCGTTTTGAACCGCGATTCTTCAGCTGTGCCAGTCAGCTCGCGTGCGTTGTCATTTTCATCGTTGTTTGGAGTAGTGCTAACTGGTGGACAGTTGTCCTCGCTGCTGTTTTCGTTGTTGTTATTGTTGTTTGCCTGTGATAGTTGCTCACCGGTGTCGTTTAATACAAAAGCAGGCTTGAGTCTATCGATCGTGACTCTTGTATTCTTGCCACTTTTCAAAATAACGAAAGTTTTGTCGTTTCTTTCGATTACTTCGAAAGGGCCGTCATACGGGTTTTGCAGCGGTCTTTTTACAGTGTCGTTTCGTAAAAACACATGCGAACATGTTGCCAAATCTTTGAAAACAAATGGCTTTGTTGTACCGTGGCGAGTCGCTGCCACAGGCTTTAAATTCTCGATAGTTTTGCGAAGCCTTGCCACGAAATCTGTGTGAATTTGCGTTGCACTTGGTGCGAAAAATTCTCCAGGCAAGCGAATTGATTCTCCGTACGTGAGTTCAGCAGGTGTTGACTTCAGATCTTCTTTAAAAGCAGTTCGCATGCCCAACAGTACGATAGGAAGTACGTCGCTCCAAGATACTGTCTCGTGGCATTTTATTGATGCTTTTAATTGCCGATGAACTCGCTCAACCATACCATTTGCTTGAGCGTGAAAAGATGTTGTACGGAGATGAGTGATGCCAAGAAGTTTTCTGAGCTCGTTGAACAGGTCCGATTCGAACTGGCGTCCTTGGTCCGTCGTGACCTTGAGTGGAACACCAAATCGCGAGATCCAGTCCAAGAGTGCTCTCGCCACAGTCTCAGCAGTCATGTCGACCAGTGGTGTGGCCTCAATCCATCTTGTGTATCGGTCGATGCAGGTCAGGATGTACCGGAAATCTCGTGACGGTTCCAGCGGTCCGACCAAGTCGCAGTGAACGTGAAGAAATCTTTCGCTGACACCTTCAAATTCACCAAGAGGAGAGTGTACGTGCCTTGAAGTCTTTGCTCGCTGACACGGTAAACAAGTTCTGGCCCAAGATTTACAATCTTTCACAATGGACGGCCAAATGAACCTTTGCGTAATGAGTTTCTGAGTAGCTCGTACACCTGGATGAGATAAATTATGAAGATTATTGAATACTCTCCGTCGAAGAGATTTTGGCACAAAAGGTCGGATGTTTTTCGTCGAAACATCACAATAGATGCCTAATTGCGTCTCGGGCAATCGAACCATCTTCAATTGCAGGGAGTGGTCGTTGTTATTCAGCATCTGCACTAATTCTTCATCATTAGACTGTGCAGCTGCAATTTCTTCGGTGTTTACTGCTAAACTTACCTCACCGATTCTCGACAGGAGGTCGGCGACGACATTGTCTTTGCCTGCAATGTGCCTAATATCGGTCGTAAATTGTCCGATATAATCCAGGTGTCGGGTTGCTCGTGGTGTGCTTTTGTCCAGGCCTTGCTCGAATGCGTAAGTTAAAGCGGCATGATCGGTGAAGATAATAAAATATCTGCCCTCGACGGCCCACCTGAACTTTTTTACTGCTGCGTATGCACCGTACAATTCGCGATCGTATGCACTGTACTTACGCTGTGCTGGATTTAGCGCCTTGTTGAAGAATGCCAATGGTTGCCAAATTTTGTTGACAAACTGTTGCAACGTTCCACCAACAGCGAAATCCGAAGCATCGACGGTGATTGAAAGTAACGCGCCCGGGACAGGGTGAACCAGCAGCGTGGCGCTCGAGAGTGCGTTCTTTATTTCCTCGAATGCATTTTTGTCTTCGTCAGTCCACTCGATAGGCGTGCTGCCCTTCTTTTTACCTTTCAAAAGATCGTTGAGCGGTTGTTGCAGATGAGCGGCACGAGGGATGAATCTGCGATAAAAATTTATCGCACCGTTGAAACTGCGCAGGTCTTTCGCGGTCGCCGGAAGGGGGATCTTTTTGATCGCCTCTACACGCTCCTCGAGCGGGCGTATTCCCTCGGCGTTGACCTTGTAGCCGAGGTACTCCACTTCCGGTTGACCAAACACACACTTCGCGGGATTTATCACCACACCGTATTTGCTCAATCTTTCGAACAGGAGCCTTAAATGTTGCAAATGTTGCTCCGCGTTTTCACTCGCGACTAGATAATCATCCGTATAAGGGAATACAAAGTCAAGACCTTCAGTTATTTCATCGCTGAATGCCTGAAAGGTTTGACCCGCGCCCCGTAAACCAAACGGAGTGCGCAAAAACTCGAAGAGTCCGAACGGCGTAGTCACTGTTGTCTTGTGAATATCCTCCTCGGCGACGGGGATTTGATGATAAGCTCGGACTAAATCGATCTTCGAGAAAACACGTTTTCCGCTGAGGTTATGCGTGAAATCTTCGATGTGACGCATTGGATATCGGTTCGGTTTAGTGCGTTTATTAACGTGCCTGTAGTCTCCGACCGGGCGTATCCCGTTATCTTTCTTGAAGACAACGTGTATCGGGGAGGCCCACTGGCTGTTTTTTACGCGTCGCACTATTCCGAGTCGCTCCATTTCTTCAAATTCGGCTTTTACGATTTTCAGCCGATCTTCGGTTAAGCGACGAGGACGGCTGAACACTGGTGGTCCGGGTGTAGTTTCGATGTAGTGCCTTACGTTGTGTTTTACATCGTGGCCAATCTCAGCTACAGGGCGAACGATGTCCGGGAACTCAGCTAGCAGTCGATGGTAAGGTGAGTCGCCGTGGATTGCGCGTACTGTCGGGAAGTCGTCACCAACGGCATGTCCTGCAGCACATAGTTCGGTCGCGTTGTCGATCAGTCGATTATTGCGTGGATCAACAAGTAATCCGTAGTGAGCGAGAAAATCATAGCCAATAATCGGTTGTTCAACGTCTGCGATAATAAATCGCCAGGTGAACTGCCGTCGTAGGCCAAAATCGAGCATTATAAGTTCACTACCGTATGTACTTATCGGCGTACCGTTCGCCGCGAATAACGTGCACTTTGATTTTTCGCGTTGGCCACGGAACAACACTCGCGGAAAAACACACAACTCGGCACCTGTGTCCACCATAAAGGTCTTTTTCGAGTAATTGTCTTTCACATACAAACGGCGAACACTGGGGTCGTTTTTAATTGCCGCAATTAAAGACGCCCCAACTAGTTTTTTTTAAACTTGCACGGATCACGACACTTGGTAGCCTTTTCGGCATAATTTTCGTGGTACCAGCAGAGATCTGGGTTTCGAGGAGCTGATGGACTTCGCCCACGCGAACTGCCGCGCGATTGTGAACGGCCGCGGTACTTTTGCTGTTTCTCAAGACGACTGAGACGCGAAGTCACCTCGTCTAACTTCTTTAATACCGCCTGCAGCTCGCTGCCATCACTTTTGCTTACTGCAGCTATCTTGGCGGGTTCGTGTGCCACTGCTGCTATCCTCGGTCCACGGGCTGCATCGATTACATGGATCGAGTCCGCCGTTTCTGCAAGCTGCTCCAGCGACTTCTCTTTTATTGTCGCCAGGATCCGTTGGGTGTCCACCGGCAGTCGTTTTAGCCAGAAATTTCGGAGTAAGTCGTCCGTTACTGGCAGATCTTTGGCCAACGTTTTCATCTTGCGCAGCATCTGCACAGGAGTGTAGTCGCCCAGTTGCACGGGTTCGAGCAGTTTGCCTAACCGTGTCTCAGTCGAATCCGATGTCCTCTCAATTATTTTATTTTTCACCTCGGTATATTTTCCGTCATACACCGGGTCGTCGAGCACATCGTCCATCATGCTCGAGTACTTCTGGTCAAGCGCGCCAACCAGGTACGTGAACTTCGAAGCTTCCGAAGTAACACGCGACGACTTGAAATTCGCTTCAAGCCTCCTGAACCACCCCCTCGGATTTTCAGGCCAAAAGGGTGGTGCGCTCATTCCGATGCCATTTACACTCCCTTCGGCTGCAGCAGCCAAAGCTGCTGCGGCAGCCTTGATTGCGTCATCCGTGACTTGGGTAGTCCCAGAGCCGGATTCGTTGACGCTGACAATTCCGTCCTCGTTCACCATTTTTCACCAACAAAATCGCACAAATATATGCCCACAAACACAAAACACTAATCACGTCGGGGTCACCAATTTGTGGGGTTAGGTGCGCCGGGTTTTGGTGAAATAATAACTCGAAGTTTAATATTTTTAGACTAGAAAATTTATTTGAACAAGCTCGATGCGAACAGCTCGCAGAGCAAAACTAGACTGTTGTTCTTGGCCTGCCGGCTCGTTACCGCAGGTCAAAAGGGCCCTGAAGTACTTAGTGAATCATCACACTGAAGTATTTCAGGTATAATTAAGGCATCGGGTGTTGGAGCCTTCGTTCGGCTCTGCAGGAATCGTACCTGCGTCAAAATAGAGCCTGAACGGAAAATTCCATCACTCGATCGCCACAGACGTGTTAAGAGGAACTTTTTTTTTCAATTTTATCTTGTCTTCAAAAAACCTAAGTCATGAAAAATAATTTTCTACTTAAAATTAAAAAGTGCATTTTACTGAAATGACAGTTGGTTGGTAATATTGGTGGTAGGCAGTGCAAAGGTCACGCTCGTCTGTTCCACTTTTGAAAAAAAGTGCACTTAAAGCTTTCACTCTCGTCCGGCCGGTTTTTTAAAAACTCGCGTGCAGCCAGGCAGGCAGGCCAACCGAGAAAATTGAGAGGGTCAAGCTAATAATAACCCCCAGAGCGAGCCTCCATTTTTTTTGAACGTTTAATAATAAATTGTAAACTTTGAAAAGTTAAAATGAAAATTGAAGAGAAACACGATACAGTAAGGTTAATCAAAGAAATAAGTCGTTAAAAATCTCCGAGTGCAGTTCGGGCTTTTACGAGCCTCGAGCTGTGTAAATCAAACTTGCCCCCCTGACTAATCGCGCGAGCGCCTTTTTTCTTCTTTTTAGTGGCTAAAACGTCGTTAAGTTTTTTTTTTTTTTATTCTTCTTCTTTGTGACCCGAGATTCTTAAACGCTCCGCTAATTCAATAATATGCAATTTGCTCAGGATATTAAGATAATGGCTAATTTCGTTTTTTTTTTTTTTTTTTTTTTTTTTCAAATTAGCTTACGCACAGATAAGCTTTGGAGAACAAAAAAATCACTAATTGAATGCAGTCAAACAACCTCAAGACACTAAAATCAAATGAGAAAAAGCTAAAAGATACTATTACCGTAAATATTAACAAACCCTCAGTAGGAAAGCGAGATTAATAAGTTAAAAGTAACTCACCAAGAATCAGTACGACGAATAAACAAACAAAGCTGGCAGCCCGAAGATTCATAACTTTGCAGGTCGATTTATTCATAATGTTTTGAAAAATTGTAACTAATAAACTATACACACTTCGATGTTTGGTCTTTGCATGTCTCTTCCGGTAACAGAAGCTCACACTTACACAAAAGATTTAAAAAAAAAAACTAGTTATTTAAAATTTATTGTTAACAATCCCTGCACTTTCATCGTTCTTTCACTAACTTTGTTTGAACATATTATGACGTTGATCTTGCGCTCTCGACACCTGCAAACAAACAAAAGTTTTACTTATTAGTAAACATTTTTTTTTTTTTTCAATAATATGACGTATTTGACTTTTTATATATTACCAATTTATGGTCTTTGAAAAAAGTATAATTTTACTTTATTAATATAAAACAATTTAAATATGTAACTTCTACGGGAATTTTGTTAAAAAAAAAAAGATTTTGTTTAGTAATATTCAAGTGTCTAGGTAAAAAATACATTTAGCGGTATGACTAATAAGTAAAATACGTATTATTTGCGTATAAAAGGAGAAGTTTGAGTTTCTCAAAAGTGTCCGATGATAAAACACGTTAAATATTAGTATCTGTTTGCACTTTAGAGAAACCAGAGTTCTCCAAAAAAAAACAAAAGAGTGCAAATATTAAACTCGCTCTCTTCTTCTTAAAACACTATTAAATTTCGCATTCTTCGTATCAATTATCAATTAAATCGATTATCAATTATTCTTAGTACGTAATTGAGTTATGAGCGTATCTTATCGTTGCACTGTCTCTCCAGCTTCCGGCAGGTGTACATACTTTAATCATGATTCATTTTTATTTATAATAATAATTAGTCATGCAATTTCATAATTTGTAATGTTTTTTATTTATTTTGAGAATGAACCAGAATTGGTGTATTTGCCAAGAATATTCAAAAACTAAAAGGTTGTTCCACCTCTGTTTTTTTTTTTTCTCGTCTCGTCTCGAGGTCAAACCTTTTTTTCTACTTCTTTTTAACTCACGTTGTACAAATTCAGTAAGAGCGGTAAAACGAAAAAAAAAAAAGAAGAAATTAAGCTGAAAATGTATTAAAAGCAAGGAACCAATAGAATTTGATTGAAAAGCATAAACATGGAGGTAAGTAATTAGAAGCGATAAAAAAGTCACTGTGATCAAAACCGAAAGAGCCGCGGTAGCTAATACGAGATTAACGGCTCGATAAATAACCTGACCAACAAGACAAAAGGTTAAGTAAGTTGTAGTGGCTAAACACGAATTTATACCGAGATCAATATTAATAACTTTTTCATCCAAACTGCATATTTTTTATTAGCCTCATAGATTTAAAATCAGTGACGACAGTAAAGGAACATTTTAAGAGTGTGATAGCTGTTTTGTAATTTATTGTTTTTTTAAAAGCTCTAGACACTCAACAGTTTAACTTTGATACTGTGATTTATAAGTTTTTTTTTCGAAAGAAACTGGAATTTACGTAAAATCAACAAAACGAAGCGAATGAAGTTTATTTAGGCGTTACATCGCGCGACACCTTAGAGAAGCCAGAGTAAACAATTTTAGACTTTTTAACGTATAAATTAGGCTTTTTACACCTCACTGGTAATTTATATTAGAAATGAACTAGATTCAAGGTGAATAAGTTTTTAAAATTTCTTTGATTTTGACTACGCACTATTATGATTTACAAGACTTCATGGTCAAACTTATATAGAAGTGTAATAGAGTTTTATGTAAATTGGCTAAAAATGAATTAAAAGATCATAAGGTTGTTATTGGCGGTAAAAGATGAAAACCAGTCGAAAACTAGGTCAAATAAAGTATAGTCGAATATTGGTAATGCATCATCATCACTGCTCAATCTATAAATACACAATTACAAACAAGCATATAGTTTACAGATAAAACAATTTTTGAATCAACTTTTAGGCTTGTATCATTCGAGCCTTTTTTAAACTTATTAACAATAATGAAGCTTTGAGGTAAATTGACCGGATGATGTAGTGTTTACGTATCGATAAACCACGAGTGTTTGACAATTCAACATTTTTAACTCTTTTCAAGTGCTCGAGCATACACACTTTTAAAAGATTAATTTCAAAGGATGCAGCTCTATATTGAGCAATATTTCATCATAGTATTTTAATAAATAAATAAAAATCTGAACAATTTCCCTTTTATTTTTATTATGTTATTATGATTTTAAATAGGTTAGGTTTGTTATGATCGAATCATATGTACAGTTATATACCTTAACTATAGACACAAATGGCCAAATTCTGGCATTGCAAGGGTTGTGTCAATTAATAAATAAATAAATGATTATTGCACTTAAAGTAAATGTAAAGTGTACGCATAAAGCGCGTGTCCGTCACTTAGAGCGGTTATTGATCATAATAATTTCAACTGTTGCGCTGTGATTTACTTACGCACTCTTCGAGGTCGAATGTTTTTCAAACTCTTGAGCCTCTTTAAGTGCCTTTACCAAATAATTTCTGTGTTTGATTTCAAGATTTTTTTTTGATATTTTCGTCAGGCCCAGACGAGCTCGAAGGTATTTAATCAGTAGATAAAGACTATTTAATCGGTCAACCGCTCTAATAACGACTCGAGTTTTTTGTTTTCAAATTCCAGTGTTCATTAAAAAAAATTTTCCGTCTCAAGTTATAAGTAATAGAAGAACAATTGAAAAATCGCAATGAGATGATAATTGGGTCAGAGCGCGTGAGCAAGCTTAGTTACCTGATCTCGTCACGTGTTGCACAACACTTCAAAAAAAAAAAAAAAAAACACTCGACACTTTAAATAAAAAACTTAAAAAAAGGAAGGAGATAAGTTGAATTAATAGCAGGAGGAGGAGCGAGGAAGTAACTTTGCCCGACGACAGCGAAAGTCGCACTGGCTCGATGCTCAAACTTACCGCTCGTTTTATCCTACCATACGCATGTATACATATATACAAGCAAGTTACAGCTGTTGATTAATCGTACCGGCTGGACGAACAGCTGCTGTCTTAACTTCTCTATTTTTGGCTCTTCCAAATCATAGGGAATTTAGGGTCGGAATCATCGATCCTTTATCATCACACTATTTTTACGATCCGAAAACGCTGTTTTCAATTTTATAAAATGCAGTCTTTTATTTCAATATTTTAATAATTATTTAATTTTTATATTCTTTTTAATAACAAAAGTTTTTTTACTTTTTTTTTTGTTATTTTTGTTGTTATTTTTCAAATAACACAAAGGTCTATTTTTACTATCTTACCTGAAAAAAAAGACTTTTGTTGTTGCCAAGATCCTGTTAAATATTATTAATTTTTTTAACATGAGTAAACCACATTTTATACCGATAAGCGTTTATTTTTATTCCATCATCATCATTTTTATCAATAATTATCTCCGATTATATTTTTACATGTGAACAAGAGTCAAAGAATTTTTATAAAAAATTGTTTGCAAATTCTAAAAAAAAATCATAATAAAAAATTACAGTTCCATCAAATTTTCTTACTATTAGCAAAATTAAAAATAATTGAACAACAATTAGTAAAACAACATCTCAAAGATATTGTCACTATTTTTATAAGAAATATAAATAAAAAAATTTTTAATACATTTTTACGTCCGGTTTTTTCAACCGGTAAAAAAATTAAAAAAAAAAAAATAGTCAAGTAAAAGCTGCTGAATTTTAAATTCGCACATTTTTAGTGTCGTCACGCACTTGGCACCTCTTTTTTTTTTTTTTTTTAATTTTTTTCATCGCGATAAACCGCGAAAGTTGATGACTCATGCATCTTTCATTCATAAAAATTCTCGAAATCTCGCTTAGCTCCATAAACACTTGAGCAAACACAAATATTACTACTCGTAAAAAAAAAAATACGTATGATCGTGATTCATGGATACATATACCACCTTTATTATTTCCTCAATCATTTTTTATCTTTTATTTGAACTTGATGCATTTTAGTATGAAAAAAAAGTTTTAAAAGTTCAGCAGCTTGGCTCCAATAATATTGCATCAAAAGATTATCTTGTTGGTGAATTTGCGGGTCAAACTTTAAAACGCGAACATCAAACTTTTGAATTTAAACTTCTGCCAGGCCATTTATTTACCTTTTTTTTTTGAATTCGGAATAACTCGGTTTTTTTCTACAAAAAAAATTATAACTAACTTTTCAACTGACAAACTCAAAAAGTTCATAATTATTATTTCCAAGCGTTATTTCAGCAAATCATCAAAAGGCCGTTTTTCAGTTTAAAAAAAGTTTCATGTAATATTCAATCTTATGATGTAAGATTATTTATTTTTAACTAAATCTAGTATAAAAAAATCCATATTTTCTTATATTTATTAACCAAGCATCGATAAATCCTAAAAATTTTGATATGAATTAAAAAAAAAATAATAATAAAAAAAAACTTTGTCTTTTTTTCCCCTCTCTCATTTACAAGATTCGTGCTTGCGGCAACGAAAAAGAAAAAAAAAAAAAAAAAAGGGAGTCTGAAAAGCTCGGAGATTGAAAATTAAGAAAAGGAAAAAGTTCCTCGTACCATAGCACGTACATCTCCGCCTTTTTTTGTTTGCCTTGGCCTTAGACCCCCCGAGGCGGGTTTCTTCGGTCGCGTCTTTTTTAAAAACATCAAAACGTACGTATACCTGCAGCTTCTTTGAATTTACATTTACAACTTCTTGCAAACATCTAGAATTATTTATTTTATTAACTTAATGGCGCTGCAGGATATATATAATATTTCATAATTTAAAATTTCATTAGCTAATTGTGAGATGCTTGAGAAGAAGAAGATGTCTTTAACTGCCTTTTATCAATAAAAGCTCGGAGCTTTTTTTCCCCTCCGGACCAATACTTCGAGCCAGCTGAGAAATATTATTTCATTTTTCTTTGCCAGAGAAGTACAGCATTTCACTTGGCTCCGTTCAAAGAAAGAGCTTTTTTTCATTTTAATTTCAAAGGGACTCGTTTAGTTCGACAAAACTCTTGATGAAAAGAATATAAAAATTGAAGAAGTTGGATACAATTTTATTTTTTCCCAATTTGTTCATAACGGTTACCACGATGAATATTAAAAGATCCGCTATCTTGCATACCAATAGCTTATAGCCTGGAGCTAAGCTATTGGATAATCCACTGATGGAAGAAGAAGAAGAAGAATAAGTGAATGTGTGTGCTTGTTATTTGTAAGCTTACGGTTTAAGTTGATAAAACACGTACTTATACTTTTCTCCTCTTACCCAATACCCAACATTATGAATACGCAAACGCTTATAATTTACACATTCCATTAACATGAATTATTATTATTATTGAAATGCAAGAGACAAGTTCACACTGATCACTTGTATACTTGAGAAAAAAATTCTAAAAGTAACTATCTCGAATAAGTCATACTAGTGGATATTTATGAGATCAATAAATAAAAGCTCAAATTCTAGATGTCGTAAGCTCCTAAATGGTCAGTACTTATTGCGTACAATAAATTACGAGGAAGAACGGCTGAAATCAAGAAAGAAAAAGCTAATGGCACCCTGGTGCAGCCGCAAGCTCAGCTCAATTAGCCCGTAGATAAAGGAGAAAAAGCACGGAAAGCTCCTAAATCAAGCTTTAGGTGCTGCTGCGTCTCATTGATTTTACTCGGAGAGCTACGTGACTTTGTCCGTCTTGTTTGTATCCATTGCAGGTGTGAGCACCTCGTGAATAAAAAATCCAACAAGGAGCTGAGGATAAATAATGTCCTAAATGCTCGGGGAATGCTTCAAAGCTCCAAGCTTTTTCTCATCCGTCTTCGAGCTTTTCTAACCCAGCCGAAAAAGTAGCTTGCAGATATTTCAATCTTTTAAGAGTTTGATGAACAAACTTCTGATGCACGTGAATATTCAATTTACTTTTTTTTAAACTTTATTTCCTTGCGAGGGATTGAAAAATGAAAGCAGCGATGATTCTAGGTGGATGTATCTAAACTTTGCTAACCGAGATTTTCGAACGTCAAGCGTGCAGCGAGCAAGATTGAACGTTTTTTATACGAACAGGAGCTGCGTCAATCTCGCTAACTTTTTTAATTAACAGCGTTCGTATGCCTGATTTTTCGATGCAACTTTACAATACTTTTTTTTTTTTTTTTTTTTTTTTTTTTTCAAAAAACCGTGTGTATAACATACACACTGTAATTGGAAATATTTTCATTTCGTTTTAAAGGGCCGTTGACGAAATTTGGATCAATGGGTTTTCACTTAGAACGTAGATTTAAAAAAACATTGAAAGGGTCCCTCAACTTTCGAGAATTAAAAAAAATTTTTTAATTAAATTAGAACAAAGTATTTCCAAGAATGTAAAGGTGGTTTAAGTACAAACAACAATTAAGTACAAAAAAAAAGTTACTGTTTCACAATATAATGTCGATTGAAAATTATCAAATAAAAGTTTCAATAAAACTTAAAATCTCGTACGAAATCAAAGCGGGCAATAAAAGTCGGAATAATCTTAGGTGCACCCGAGCCGAGAAGAAAAAGATTCAGTAGAAAAAGAAAAAAAAAAAAAAAAAGGAATTTTTTCAGGGTTTAGTTAAGCGGGGGTGCAGGAAAAGTTTACACGGGACTTTAATTACACAATTCTTAAGTAGAGCAGAGAACTTTTTAAAAACTCGTGTATATTGCAGCTCGAGTCTGTTGAGCTGATTAATTGATAAAAGCTCCCTCTAGCTACATACTTTTTTTTTCCAAGTGTCAAAAAAGTAACACAAATCTGTAGAGGGCTTAGTCTGCCAGGCGAACTTAAACTTTGTCTCTCTCGACGTTCTAAATTACATCGTAAAGTTTACAGGTTTTAACTTGTCTCGCATGCCGAACTTACATTTGGTTATAAAAAAAAATTGAAAAAAAAGACTTACGTCAAATTCAAATTAATCCGAGGATTTTTCGGATATAAGTTACAGCACAAAAGACAGGAAGGAAAAGTAGAGCTTTTGGTATAGATATAAAAAGGGCACTAAAGCCGCACCAATGGAAAAGCTCAATCAAGCGTAAATGATCCCTAACATCAAATAGAGCAGCGAGCAGAAATTCTGTTAGCGAGCCCGAGGACTTTAGATGAGAGTGGTGATTACATTTGCAAGTTAAACGATTTCGTGGCCGTGTCCTTGATTTACGACCATTCTCCAAAACTCAAACCAAAGACGCTTTTATCAAAACTTAAAAACACGCTCATTCGATATCTTCTCAAAAACGTTTTTCATTTTTAATGTGGTATTTCGTTTCAAGTAGCCCTTTTACACCCTAGGGACGTAATGGCTAGGTTTTCGGTGATAACTATGCTGATAATTTAAATTTCATGATTGCTTCTAAGAGTTTAAAAATTATGTATCTGAGGCGTCTAAAAGTTTGTTCAGACAGTCCTTGTGAGACTGCCGGCCAGGCGTAAAATACGAGTTTTCCGCCCTAGAAGCATAAAATATTTTTTTCTTTAATTATTGTTTTTAAAAGTCTGCACATACTTTGAGAGCCGGGCGTAAATATGGGTTTTCCGCCCTAGGAGCATAATATATTTTTTAAATTTAACTATTGTTTTTAAAAGTCTGCACAATGCACATACTTTGAGAGCCGGGCGTAAAATACAGTTTTTCCGCCCTTGCAGAATAAAAATGCTTTTAATTCAATTAAATTGTTTATAAAAAATCTAAACGTTCTTTGAAGTTAGCATGCTCAGCTTGAAAAATTTCCGCTCAACGTACCAGCTGATGCTTTAATTAAGAAAGGGAAGTTTAAGGGAGCGTAAAAAGGGCGAGTTTATTGTTTTCCTTCTCTTGCTTATTACAGCCTTTGCCGGGACAACGAGGGGAAAATTGTGAAATTTAAAAAAGTTAAAAGAAAGAAATAAATAATTCTCGCGGTTGGTATGGCGCGCCGAAAGCTAAATACGCGCACGAACGCAAAGGACGAGGAAAATTATAATTCCTTTGCGCTCCACAAAGGGCCTTAATTTACGACTGGTACACGTAGGTGAAAAGTCTGAAAACGTCAACTTTTTTGTTGTTGCTTTACGAGCTCGTAAGCAGACAATTTTTTTTATGGCCATCCGAAAGTTACTTCTGGTCATGTCAGTTTGATGGGAGATAAAGTATGTTTTTTTAATTTACTCTTATAGTAAGAAACATTTTTCAGACTGTTTTTTGTTTGACATCTCAAGAGAGTCGTTGTATTTTTTTTATTATTCTAGGAGGATAAATACGTATTTTTAAGAATCGTATCTTTAAACTTTCTAAAGTTTAGCAAAGAATATTAGAACGAAGTATCAATACACTACACAGGAAAAATTACGGCTTTGGGTATAGCTGTTATGTTGGCATCACCGATTTTATAAAAGATTTGAAAGTGTTTTACTAACTTTTTGAAAACTTTTTTAGTAGAACGATATTGCGTAACTTAAAATAATGAAGTCTTCAGTGACAAGCTAAAAAGTAGCAAATAATAATATCTGGCTTTTATCTCGTTGCAAAAATTTTCCACAACAAGTTTTTCAGTTAACAGTCTCCAGTCGTAAAAAAAGTTAAAAGTTTAAAAATTAAAAAAGTTAATCTCCCACACTGGATGTGAAAAACCCAATATTGTTTTAATAAACTTTGGAATCCCTGGGAGGAAAAAGTTTTTCCTCGGGTCTGCATCCGAGAAGTTAATCCTCGATTCTTCATTATATGTTTCTGTATGTTTTCAGATGAACAAAAGTTGCATTTCTTCGAAACTCTAGTACTTCCTGAAGAATAAGACTTTTCGAATGTCCACTTTTTTTCATTTTCGTGTACGTCACGTAGGAATAGTTTCGGTGAATGGATTTTCAAGTTTCGTCGCCTTGTAAATCCTCGTTCTTTTTATTTCAGTTTCGGCTCTTTAAAGGACATTAAGAAGAAAAAAAAGGGGAAATGGGGACGTTAAGAGCTAACCAAGAATTAATTCTTTCGCGGTCTCTAATCCAGCCGCGGGTGCGGTAAAGTGGCCACGTAAATTACCTCAAAGTAAGAACAAAAGCTGAATATCGTAAAAAGGCGAATTTGCGTACGAATTACCTTGATATTATAATCATTTAACTTAAAGCTCTCTTTCATCTCGATTCTCCTTCTCTTTCAAAGACATTCAAATTTCCCATTGTTCTTTGATCGCGGAATTTTTTCATCGCTTTTTCGAAATGAAATTTGTCGCTTTTGTTGTGTTATAATTTCATCAATTGTCAAAGTAAAAATTTTTGATAACAAAATTCTTGTGAAAATTCAATTTATTTTTTTCAACATTTTGTAAACAGAATAACAATTTGAATTTTTACAGTACTTCTGTAACCAAAATAAAAGTAACAATAAAAAAAAAAAAAAAAAAAATGAGCTTTTGTTGTTACTTTTGAAAAAAACGTAACAAATGTAACGAAAAAAAATTATTTAAAAAAAGCACACCATTTTTTGACCATAACAAAAATTTATTTATCAAGAATATTATCGAAAACGTGAGTCTCTGAAATAAAACGACACCGTCACCATAAATCACTCGCTGTGCGCCGCTTATAATACGGAATTTTCATACTTTTTTATTTATTTATTTATGGTGGATCGTTAATAAATCCGTGCTTTGGATACGAAACCATAAAATACTTCAGTTTTGCGATTTTATAAAAAATTTTTAAAAGATAGTTTGATTGCCACTTCGAGGATGATAAAGTGACGCAGCTAGAGCAGAGAAAAATCGCGGAGGAGGATGGAAAGTAGGTTTTTCAGTTTTTTTATTATAAATGTTGGCTGCATCCATCATTCCTGTCTCATGAGTATTAAGCTGGAATAAAAAAGTCTCTTTAATAGTATATTACTTAACTAGGCAGTATGAATGGGAAACGTCTCAGATCGCATGAAATTGTCGTCCGAGGCGTAGCCGAGTGTGACAAACATGTGATCTGAGACCTTCCCATTCAGGTGCCTAGTTGAGTATGCTATTTTTCCGCACGACGGCGCCGGGAAGCGCTACTGACTGTAGCGGCAGCGGCAGGGAAGTAGCGCTTCCCGGCCGGAGTGCGGAAAATTTATATTGAATATCTCGCAAGCTCTCACTGGGTTCAAATATTTTATTAACTAGATTTTTCTTCGTTAACTTCCTAGTCTATTTATATGAGTATGTACGTCGTAAAAAGACAATTTTGACTCTTCGAGCTCGCAAGCTCCCAACACTCGATTTTGAAACAACCTGGAGTTTAAATCGGCTCCAGGCTAACATTTCCCTCTTTTAAATTCAATTTCATCATAATTTTATACTTGGTCGTCGCGAGCATCCATAAATTCACCATAAAATTGATTAAATTCTCGGTTAAATGTAATCCCATAGATTTTTAAAATATTTGCCAATTTTTCTCTGCCCTGAGAGAATTATTAATTTATCAACTCGAGACACAAAGCTGGATTATTAAATCGATCGAAATTTCGTCAATCGTGTAGATTATTATTTATTCTGTTTGGCACACGTTCAATTTCCATCAATTTTATTTGAAAAAATTTTTATGTAAGGGAAACCCTTTATGTATAAGAAAAAAAAAAAAAAATTTCAATTGGAAAGCTAGTTTACTCTAGATTTAAAAAATTCCCTGAATAAGGTAAATAAATTATTCAAAGCTCAACCGTTTAACCTGATAAAACATAATACCCTGAAAAAAATTCCATTAAAATTTATGATTGGAAAGTTCAAACGCATAATTCTTCCTGAAGTTGGAATAGGAATAATTTATAGTTTTGATGAGCATCATTTATTTAAATGCTTGAAATTCACTTCATTTTAGCTTTTGAACAATGAGGAATAGCAATGAAAACGACTTCTGTTTGATTTTCTCAACATTTATCCCACAAATTTCAACCCAAACCGGGATATTAAAACAATTAATTTAAAAAGTAAATTTGAAATATTTCACTCACGAGTTGCATTAAAAATAAATCCCGTAAAAAATTTAATATTTAATATTTAACGGACATATTTCCCCATAACTTTTCATTGACATGATAAAACAAAGTTTAAAACGACACGTTGGCTTTAAAGTTAGCAAGCTCGATTGATGAACTCTCGGTTTTCGAAAGTTTAAGCGGTAATTGTTACCTGAATTGAGGCTTAAAACATGAAATTCTAATCAAACGAAATTGACTTACACGTAGATTGAAGTTAAATGAAATTTAAAAAATCAGTTTAATTGTGTAGTTTTGAAGTGAGTGTATGTAAATTATTTACAAGACAATTTAAACGTCTGACCTGAGCTTGAACCGTACCACTGTTTAGTCTTCTCGCTCGTGACACTTGTTGCTCCAAGTTGTTGTTGTTGTTGTTGTTGTTGTTGTTGTTTACCTTTGTGTTTAAGTTTTAGAAGCCAAACAACGGACTGGATTTTGTAAGCTTCTCTTGCACGTCTCGTAAATCATCTCGTTTACACGCGTAAATACGTCCAACTTACATAACAAAAACCTCTGGTTCTTTTTCATTAAACTCGGAGTAGGACAAGATTTTAAAATTTAATAGTGTAAGTGTCAAGATGACAGCTCAAAGATGTTGCGTAGATTGACGTTAGCTCGCGTCACCCGTCAAGCCCTTTGACGGTTTTTCGACGTCAATAATTTGATCAATTTTATTTTATCGAGACACTTTTTTAATCTTAAAAACGTACTGATAATTCGGAGTGTGAAAATAAAAAAAAATTAATTTTGGTTTTACAATTTAAGAAACCAAAATTTTGGACTGCTGTTTTATCAAATTGATCTAAAAAAATTATCTTAAAAAAGTGTACTAAAATAAAAATAAACCAGGATTATTCTTAGTTCACATAGCCTCGAGAAAAGTTGGCAACACTGCAAAGGCGAGGAAATAAATTCGAAAAAAATTTTCAGGTAAGCTTGCAAGCTCGCGGACGAATCGATCGGTCCACAAGTACACACACACAAGCACAAGAGTAATCTTTCGGCGGTAACATCCTTCCACCGCAGACAGACACACAAAGCCGGGTTTGCGGAAATATTCAAAAGGATATTCCCCCGGGATCACTCAATTCTTCACTTCATCCCTGCGTGTGTGCACATTTTTACATGTTTGCTACTCGTTCCTCCGCAGGAACTTGTTTATTTTCATTCTTACCGCGACGCACCGCTGCGAGATGAGATTTTCTCGACACGGCGGGGAAATGAAAAATATCTTACTTTTTTCGAATAAAAAAAGCTTGATTTAATCGTTATGATAACAATTCAACTATTTCACCACAGTTTGGTAAATTTATGCTCGGACTTTTCAATAATCTCAAAGTTTCAAAAGTTTTTTAACTAACTCGAGTGTTAATTAATTAACGAGTGGCCGTTTCGTTGTTGGAAAACAGTTATACCAACTTTCGCCTCGCTAAACTCGGGATACTTTTATTAAATCAATTTTTAATTCATCTTGGTCTGCTTTTTTTTTTTTTTTTTTAATGCGCGATGAATATTCACACACACAGTTTTGGGTAAATAATGTCGATCGATCCGAGCTCGGCATTGTTTTACCGGGAAACAATGACGTATTATTCGTTAACAATGAATTTAATGAGTATAATCGCGGAGGTTTTTGAGAGTAAGCGAGACCTCGTTAAAATCAAACCGCTATTTAATATTAAACTAACGACATCAGATTCTGCAGTATTCGATAATCATTATCGACTAAAAAAAATTAAAAAAAACTTTAAACTCACCCGAATCTGTGACCGCAGTCTCCTGAGTGTCGTACAGGCCATCTGAAATGATAAAAAAATAATAATAATTTGTATCAACCATAATCTTTAAAGTATCAACTTTTATTTACTGATTTGAAATAAAAAACGTAAAGTTGTCAAAGTTACTTTTTGATTTCAAAGCTCAAGATTGAAAAAGAGCGTAAGAAAAAAAAATGATGGAGTTTGAAAGGTAGTAATGAACTGCGATACGTCAAAGGAATCAATTTTCAGTCGAGCTTGCCGCTCCCCTTTGTCCTGTCCACCCTGAAACTTGCAAGCTCCTTTTTCTCATTTTTACGTTGGCGGAAGTGAGAAAAAAATGGGCGAAACAAAGTGTCCTTTGACACAGGCGCGTGATTTAAATTTACAATCAAAGTGGGAATATTCATTAGGCGCAGACAGTTCAAAAGGGGGAACTTTAATGAAGAGAGCTTTCGAGCTTGATGTAAGCTCGTCAAACTAACATGTGTTAAACGCACCTTAAACTATCAAATTTTATTTGTCGTTTTACTTCATAAACAATCTACTTCAATTTTTTTTAATGTCTAATTTTTCTTAACATTAACAATCAATTTTATTACTAATGTTAAATATTTGTAACATATTTTTAAATAAACAAACTAGTTACAGCTCCGCTTACAATCCATACTTGTTCTATAAAAAAAATTTTGATGAAAAAAAATGCCGAAAACATGTGGAAATAAAAATTCGGTTGTCAGTAGAAACTATAGAGTACATGCGCATTGAGCTTGCAACACATTTTTTCCGAACAAAAAACTCGACGAATAGATCGGAGAATATATGGGGCAATCATGAAATTTCGAAATTTCAAAAAAATTTATGCAAGCTCGATAACCCCTTTTTTTACCATTTTTTTCATGACGTGATTTGTTTCATTCGTTTTTCTCGGTGCCTATTTTTCTACTTATTTCACGTTGCAATTTTCCCCAAGTTTATTATTTTTTGACTCATGATTCGAATTAATTATTTGGGTCCAAATGTTAGACGAGCGCTTGAGCTTTTATTCAAAAAATTGAGCTTAAAATAATTTTAAGTATTTATAAAGAATCGTGAGTATTTTTTGACTTGAATAAATATAACAAAACAAAGCTTTTTGGGGTGAATTTTAGTATGCAGCTGACCTGCATCGGCTGCTCGATATACTCTAGGCACTCCAGCCACTTGAGTTCGCTCGATAAGCCTGACACTTTTTCACTTATCCACTATCGGATTTTGACGCTCGGATTAATCCGAAAGCTCCAGAAAGAAAAAAAAAAAAAAAAACTCGAGTATTTATCCACACAACAACAACTCACGCTCACGTATTTTTAAAATCCAGGCTGACCAAGCTCATTATGACAAACTCAAATACCTGCGAGCTTTTTTTAAACGAATTATAAATTCTCTTATTCGTCCGAGAGAAAATTTGGTTTAATAAAATACAATATTTTAATTTGAAAAAAAAAACTTTTTGTACGAAAGTATCAAACAACAGTTGGATTTTTCGAGTTGATCTCAAAAGCTCGGGATTTAAATTCATTTTTGAATTTATTATGAGCTTAATGTAAACCCAGAGTTACACTGATACAATTTTCAGAGAAAAATGCAAATCATATTTTGGTGGACTGATATAATGCTTGGAATTCCCGGATTATTATCTTTACGCGTAAATTTACAAAATGCATTGTAACTCGAGCAGCTTTGTAAATTTAATCTCCCTAAACGTACTGTTGCTAATATTGTTTATGTTTTGAACAAAAATTATTCTCAAAAATATAAATGTGAGAAAAAAGTGACTGAAGCTTACACGAATAAGCTCACGAAGAAATTTTCAGTCGTGCACTTAGACAGCTTTAATTACTTTTTAATTCTGAGTGGTGACAGCTACATTCATTTCCAAAAAACCGACATTTTAAAAGAGAAAAATATAATAAACGAGAGAGCTGTGTGGAGCTGGAAAAATAAGTGCAGTTGAAATTTTTTCCAATTAAAGTAGAAGATGAGATTTTTTTTCTTCTGTTAAAAGAAACTTTAAACCAATCGGCGTTAAACGTAAAAAATAAACGACTCTCGTTACTGAGAAAATAAAGTGATAAGTGTCACTTTCTCATTGAGACAACTTTGTCTTTTTTTTTTAAAGTTTCTTTGTATAATTATTCGTATAGTTTATGCATGTTTAATGCTTTAAGAAATTTTTTATTAGAACCTTAGAAAATTTTTTAACAGGGATGCTTACAATTATAATAATAATTATCTACAGCTTTTTATGTAATAATTATTAAACTCATTTTAAGATATTTCATAATCTGTAAGACTACCGAATGACCAATCATGATAAATCTCGTCATAAATTAAAAAATATATATCTTCCTATATTATATAGTTATATCCAGGAGGAGCTCTTTTTTTTTTGGCTCCTCCGGGAGGAGCTCTGAAAATTACGGCTCCTCCGGGAGGAGCCCCTTAAAACATGTTAAATATAAGGTTTTTTGAAGGTTTTGAGGTGCTCCTTCGGGAGGAGCTCTTAATTTTAAAAGCTCCTCCCGGAGGAGCCAATTTTAGTAGCTCCTCCCGGAGGAGCACCTCAAAACCTTCAAAAAACCTTATATTTAACATATTTTAAGGGGCTCCTCCCGGAGGAGCCGTTATTTTCAGAGCTCCTCCCGGAGGAGCCCCTTAAAACGTCAAAAAACCTTATATTTATTATGTTTGAAGTGGGCTCCTCCCGGAGGAGCCGTAGTTTAAAGAGCTCCTCCCGGAGAAGCACCTCAAAACCTTCAAAAAACCTTATATTTAACATGTTTTAAGGGGCTCCTCCCGGAGGAGCTGTTATTTTCAGAGCTCCTCCCGGAGGAGCCCCTTAAAACGTCAAAAAACCTTATATTTATTATGTTTGAAGTGGGCTCCTCCCGGAGGAGCCCTAGTTTAAAGAGCTCCTCCCGGAGGAGCACCTCAAAACCTTCAAAAAACCTTATATTTAACATGTTTTAAGGGGCTCCTCCCGGAGGAGCCCCTTAAAACGTCAAAAAACCTTATATTTATTATGTTTGAAGTGGGCTCCTCCCGGAGGAGCCCTAGTTTAAAGAGCTCCTCCCGGAGAAGCACCTCAAAACCTTCAAAAAACCTTATATTTAACATGTTTTAAGGGGCTCCTCCCGGAGGAGCCGTTATTTTCAGAGCTCCTCCCGGAGGAGCCCCTTAAAACGTCAAAAAACCTTATATTTATTATGTTTGAAGTGGGCTCCTCCCGGAGGAGCCCTAGTTTAAAGAGCTCCTCCCGGAGGAGCACCTCAAAACCTTCAAAAAACCTTATATTTAACATGTTTTAAGGGGCTCCTCCCGGAGGAGCCGTTATTTTCAGAGCTCCTCCCGGAGGAGCCCCTTAAAACGTCAAAAAACCTTATATTTATTATGTTTGAAGTGGGCTCCTCCCGGAGGAGCCCTAGTTTAAAGAGCTCCTCCCGGAGGAGCACCTCAAAACGTCAATAAATCTTATATTCAACATGTTTTAAGGGGCTCCTCCCGGAGGAGTTGATTCTAAATTATAGGAGCTTCTCCTGTACGAGCACCTGAACTGTCAAAAAACTCCATATTTAACCTCTTTGAAGGGCGCTTTTCCTAGAGGAGTCGTAATTTTAAAAGCCCTTTTTAAAGGAGTACTTCAAAACGGTTAAAAAATATTATATTTAACATGTTTCAAGTACTTGAAGTATTTTAACTTACTATTTAATTTTTATAACTATTTTTTTAGACTCACCATAATATAAAATTTTCTTTTTTCAATTTAAATCATATTCAACAATTTTACCTAAACATGTTTGAACTTTTATTCAATACACAAACTCAACTCAAAAAACATGTTCAATATTAACTGTCAAAAAACTCCATATTTTATAACTATTTTTATGGGGGTTAGCGAGCGAAGCGAGCAGGGGGGTACCCCCTAGTATATATATATTCTTAAAAGTTGTTCTCTTTTCTATTACTGGTCTGGTCAGGTAACAAAGATATAGCAACAATAAGAAAAACTTTTTTCAAATAACCCCAATTAGTACTAATTTATAAGCATTGCAAGACTCACCCAAAGCTATTTTGGCTGCGAGGTTGAGTTCGCACTCGTGTCTGGATTTGAAGGTGTAAGGTTCGGGCTCGTCGGTGGGACACCACCGAACCGGTTCGCCGCAGACGCACATGTTGGTGTCCTCCTCGAAGGTGGCGCCACCTACCTCGCCCACCAAATTGCAACCGGCTTCCGAAAGTACCTCGCTGGCGCCGTCCCTGCAGTGCCTCCTTCGCCTTCTCCGTCTCGTCCTTCCTGGTATCTCTGAAACGACAGAAAAATCAAAATATGTCAATATATTTGCTTGGAGCGTCTTCATCCAATTACACAGTTCATTAATCATTTTAGTAAAATAGAATTTTAGTTCGACTAAAAAACTTCTTTAATTCATTTCAACTTTAAAATTTTTGTAAATAAGCATCATTTTTAACTTTCAATTTGGTATCATCGGCACCTTTAAAGTAAAATTACCGATGGAAGAAAATGAAAAATAGTGCAGTGGACTGACGCGTAATGTATGCAAATAATCTTTGGGGCCACGCGCAAGAAAGTTAGTATGTAAATTCTGGTCGCATTTTAATTATCGAGCTAACTAAATTCCCGACTTGGTCACAATAATTCAACATTCCTTGGTCGTTCTTTATCTTGTTCCTCCAACGAGTACTGCGCTTTTTTTTTCACGCTGTCGAGTGCAAATGACAGGAAGAAGGGGAAATAATAAGAAAGATAAATAATAAATGTTCATTTGCGGTACAGTGGTGAAATAGTATTTATCACCGATATTGGAAAAATTTGTCCGAACCTTTTTTTATAAAGTAATGTCAAAGCCAGAAACTATGCGTGAACATCGACCGTTGCAAGCTTTTGCTCATAGAATTATCAAATATTTCAGAAGGCTGTTTAAAAAATCACAAAAGGTACTTTTGAACTTAATCTTTGAAAATAATTTTAAATTATGTTTAAGAGACACATTGTACTTCGAAAGATTTGGTTACAAGCTTTAAATCTTTTAGAGGCAAAACTATTTGAAAGTGCAGTAGCAGTTCCCCGGTTGAAAGCTCCCTAAAGTGATTAAACGTCCAATCTTGGAAATTTAAAAGCTGTAAATAATTTACAAAATGCCCCGGGTTTAAAACAAAACATTAAAACATGAATAAAATCAAGTTTCGTTAACAGCAGCAGCAGCAGCAGCAGCTTTTAGTCGATAAAAGCACAAAGGGCGCAAACTGGGAACGGTATGAATTTCAAAAGACCTTTGGACTTTCGAGGAGGAAGCAACAGCTCGGAAGAGGCCGAAGGATGTTGAGGAGGAAACAGCTAAAAGTTCAAAGAACACCAGCTGGCTCTAAGATTGCTTTCATATTTCTGACTTGCAGTTATGCATTATGTGAACTATGTTTAATTTATCATTTCCTTCTTTGACCAAGAATTTTGTTGGCAACCCTGTAGCAAAGAATTTTACGGGAGGGAAGCTTTCAATAATAGCCAAGGGTAGAAGTTTTTTATGAAAACCAATTAGGTAATAATTATTTATTTGATCTGAGACCAAAAATTTTTAGGTTAGTTTTTGATTTTTTGTTGCAGGGCTGCCAACCAAAAGATTCGAATTTACGAGTTTGAGTTTTTAGGAAAGCCATAAGTAACTAAACGTCTGATAAACTGAAGAGCTTGCAGGGCGAATCGAACTCTTAATAAAAAGTTTTTTAAAAATAATAAGCTTTAAGCTACAATGATTTATCAGTATTTTACCAAGCGAGAGAAAGCTTTACTTTTCTTTATTTTTCTTAACTCCGAAGTTCGTTTCTGCTAGTGAAATTTGAAACAAAGTCGATGAAGCCGGAACGATAACAATTCAAACTGCTGCAAGTTCAAAGAAAGCTTGCAAGGATTGTCGTTTTATCAGTTTAAAAGCGGTAACTCAAAACTTTTATCCTGTAAATTGAAGTGAGCTTTCGAGATATTATAATATTTTATTCAATAAGGGAAGGTTGGTATGCGGAGTGCTTGGAGATGAGCTTGCAACCCATTAGAAAATTTAACTTGTTAGCTCAAGCGAGCATACGCCAAAGACACAGTAGGGCGCACATGCATTTGATATTAATTTGAATACCAAGTTACAGCAATCTTGCAGCTATGTAAGATCTACCTAACTTTAGTAACTCGGCTAAGTATGTCAATATCAAACTTCACTTAATTAACACTTTTCAGACTGACATTTTATGAAAAAGTTACGTAGAGTTTGTAAGTTTGTCTTTGAAAATCTGCCATTAATTATTTGACAAAAAAACTTTTTCGTCGGTGTGCTCGTTGATAAATCGTGTCGGGCGGTGATGGAATATCATCATAAAAATTTTTCTCGAATTCTTTCTCACAAGAATTTACATTTACTGTACGTTGGGAAAAAAATTGTTTTTTTTTAAATTTACTGTTTACTCAAATACGCTGAAATTTTTATTCCCCGGAAAAATTCACGAAATATTTGGGAGCGTTTCGAGGAGAAATTTCAGTGACCAAATTGTGTTTTAACGTTTTTGAAAACTCGAAAAAAATTTTTCAGCAAATTCGAAGAACGCCGAAGTCGAAAGAATCATTGTATGTAGCTGTGATTTTAACAAAAAATTTTTTTCATGAAATGGTATTAAAAAAGTACATAAAAAAGTTTTGGAATATTTAAAAAAGGCGTCAAGAGTACAGGCTATTCCGCAAGCTCGGGAGCTTTTTAAAACAAGCTGCTACTTTTATGAATAATAAGTGTTAATTACGCCCTCGGGCAGGTTATAACGTAATTTTAAAATTCACGCAGCTGCTGAATGTAAAAAAGACCGAGTTTGGTGAGTCTAATATTTGAGCTTAATCGAGTGAGCTTGCAATTAAATCATTGCAGTAGTCTGCAGCGCCGAGATAAAAAAAAAGGGGTATTTAGGGCAGGGATGAAGAGAGTCGCAATTTAGGTGTTATTCGTTTAATCGTTTATGCAAAATGCTCCTCGTGGACTCGTAAATATCAGCAGCAAACTAATTTAGTCTCGTCGTTGTAAAGAACGGGAATATTCCATGAATACAGAGTGCAGGAAAAAGCTCAACTTGCACGCAGTACGCTTTAATCAAGAAGACGGGGGCAAAAGGGCCGCTTTTATCAAATGATAAAGAAGTTGACGATAATAATAATAATAATAATTCGAGGCAGGAGCTGTCACCAAGGCGAGGATGCGTGAACGTGACATTTGAAAATGAAATGCACAAGCTTCTCTCAACCGGTTATTTAATTTTCTGCCTCCTCGGCCTTGCTGCAAGCTCTTCAAATTACTGAATTTTAAGCTTTTTGACTATTTTCGAAGGTCTGATGAGAATCTTCCAGCCGACCGAGCTTGCATTTAATCTTAGTTGTGCACCGAAAGCTTCAAAAGCTGCGCTTTCAAATAATACTTACTTGTGCAAATGCCCTCGTCAACGGCTGAGTCTCGGGGATGCGGCACCAGGTTTTTGATCAAGCACTGAAGTCCCTCGGCGCATCGACCCGAGAACCCAAACAATCCACCGCACGGTTCGCCCTCCATCCTGGCGCAGACTTTGCAGCATCTGGAAAAAAAAGGTGCGTAAATTTATATCGTCTCCTTGAAAAAGTCCTCAAAGACTTCTTTCATCTCAACTCGTTCCTTTAACCGGTTGAAAAAAAAGCTCTCGTCAAAGCGAGAAGTCACTTCAAGGTTCTTCAGCCGTAACCTTTCTTTATTCCGTTTCATTCCCCCCTATAAAGCCCCCCTTGAATTTTCTTTCTTTTTTACTGGCATTAAACAAGCGTGCTTATCCAATTATAATATTTCATCTTCTGTCATCTAGTAATTTTCAGTATTTTTTATTATTTTTTAGTGAATTTTTGGATAAACCTTTTGTGAAGTTTACAAGTGGTCGTTCCAAAAACAAACACACTTTGTCTCTTTTCTCTACTCTTACATTTTATCTTATTTTTTTCTTTTCTCAAGAGAACGTCAAGGATAAAAAATATAATATTTTAAAACTTTAGATGTGTAAACGAATTGCTTGAAAGCTCTTTTCTTCGCAATACTTCCGCGTGTTTGCGACAAATTTTTCATCGAAAAATCTTTTAAGATTTTTGACACTTTTCTAGTTTCCGAAAAAATCTCGACATTTATTCAGTGAAAAAACAAATTCTAAAGTTTGGTCGATAAAATAGAAAAAAATATAGTGATATATTCAAAATAAATTCGTATTGGACTTTTATACCATTTTTTTTTTTTCAATTTGCTCTAGTTCAAATGCGCAATGACCCAAATAGCATTTCCTTAAATAAAGATACATTGTTTCGCAGCCTGGGAAAATTTTTTAAAATTGAAATTTTAGGGAAAAAAAAGCTGAATTGTAAAATAATATTTGTAAGAGACGTTGTATTTTTCGAGCTGAATTAATACGAGGAATGGGACAGGAAACGAAAAAAATCTCGAATTGATCTAGATTCTACTATAAGTAAAACAAAATTTCCATTCTTTCAAAAAAAATAAAATTAATGATTTTAAAATGATTTTGTGTATCAATTTCGAGTCCAATAATGCGTTTATTAATTACAATTTCGGTAACGAATATCGCTGGTCAATTGAATTCAGGGAATGTTTATCGAGGCCCGAGTATTTAAATAAACTGTCGCAGCAACTTTGTTATTTTAGATTTAAATTTTTCCCCTTTTGGGAGAAGAGAAAATACAAACTACATTTACGCCGGAGGAAGAAAAAGGCTGCATTATGTAAATAAATAGTCCAATATTATTCTCGTTCCCTTCCGTTTATCTCTCTTTCATAACTCAGGAGTTTAAAACAGTTTTTTAAAAAAGAGCTTGAAAAAATTTTATATTAAGATCGATTGAGCTTTTTTCACGAGAAACTGGTTTATCATAACGACGTTGAATAAGTCTACTTCAGCTTTCAGAAAATGATATAAGTTTTTTAAAGCTTTAGAAAATCACTGAAATTCTTGTACTTAACGACTTTTTAACGGAAAATTTTTAAAAACTGTTAGAATCTACTTTATAACTTTGATCGATTGGGATTTATCAATTTCTTTTCTAACTTCACTTAGTTTTTGAAAAAATTTCTAAACATTGTTATAATGTACTAAAACTCGTGGTTGTTAGATTTTGAGCTTGCAAGCAGTAGTAGTATTATTGTTATTGAGATCAAGTAGTAGAGCACTCGAAACAGTAAATAGAAAAAATCTCGAGGCAGGATTAAAGAGCGGCAGGGAAGAATTCGGGTCAGAGATTATCGGTTGCCGATTCGAGCAAGATGTACTCGCTGCGAAAAGCCGGGATTTACTTATGTATATGCATGCACTCTACTCTACCCTTTTTTTTCAAGTTTGAAGAATTTCGACTGTATCGTGCTTGCACAGCAAACAATAAATCAGTCTTGTGTACTCACTTGCAGGGGTCCCAGGTTAGGCCTGCCGGGCAGTCTTCCATGGTTAGGGTGTCGCACTCGAGGGGCGAGCACACGCATGACAAAGCTCGGGCAACCGCTACCGAGAGCACGATTATGCACCCCAAAAGCACCAAAGACACCCCCCTCATTTTTCACTTTTTTAAGGTTGGCAACACTGTTCAAACGTACTTGATCACATTTTTGAAGGTATTGGTACACAGTGATAACGACTTTTTTACTTGGTTATTTAAAACTCAAATTAATGATAAGATTCCAACTATGAAACACGTTCCAACTATGAACACATAAAATCGATATTCTTCAGGATTTTGAATTTTATTAAAGCATGGTTTGTAGGAACATCAAATAAATTTTATTTATTTATAGAAAATTGTTATGTTTAATGTTCGATAAAATTTGGAACCAAGTTTATGGAACAAAATTCGTGGGTTTTATCATTCCAAAATAACAAAAAATTAGATAAACCGTTCCCTAAACTGGTATCAGATATAAAATAGTCTCACAAATTGGGTCCTAAGTTCTCGACTTCAAACATTAATTATTCGATTAAAAAGAAATTATTCAAGTTCCTAAAAACTTTTAAAATTAAGATTTACCAACGTGTTTTGCTCTTTCAATAAAATTCAAAGTCCTGAAATAATTGGGATCTTCACCTTAAGATCGCGTGATTTAAAAGGCCAGCCCTCGCGGCTTAGCCGTCCGAACTGATACTGAACAGACTCTGCCGAGGGAGCTTGCAGTACCGGCAGGTGCGCGCGCACCCCCCACCACCCCCAGAATGTTACTCACCCCCTGGGGAGCGATAAGAAAGCGCGTTTTTTTTTTAACTGACCCAGTGCGGTATTTACTCAGGCATGCGTGCGCCGAAGAATTATCTAGACGTGTTGAAAGCTCTCTAAAAAAAGATGAAGGATCATGATTACAGACGCAACACTACAAAGAGATCGGTCTGATAAATTTTTCCGATTTTCCATTCCAAAGCTGCTGCTGCTGCTGTTTTTTTCAAAAGGGTGAGCTTTGGCTGGGTGATTGATTGAATTCCAACGAGCACTCTGCAAGCTCTGAAGCTTTTTTTCAAAAAAAAGGGAAGATTGAGAGGTTATAATTGGACTTTACAGCTTTTTCTGTTTTATTTAAGGGCAAAAACGGCTTGAAAGTTCAAATTAAGGGTAAGAGTAACGAAAAGCAAGGCTTTTAAATATTTTTCCCTGATAATGTATGAAAAGCTTTCTAAGAGCAAAATACCACAAGTTGGAATAAAAAAATTAATTTTTTCTATTTTTTTATAAAAATAGTGTGAATGGAATTTCCCATCGTAAATTATAAAATTATAAAAATTAAAAAAAGACGAAAGGAAAGGGTAAAATTTTAATATTCAAAAAAGCTCGAAATTTTCAGGGGTGGTTATGAAAAATATGACATAAAATTGAAATATCCCCCGGCGGCGATGGTAAGAGACCATAAATTCGGTTTCATAATCCATATATAAATTCACACTCCAGGGCTGCAAGCACCAGAAGCTTTTTTTCGCTCTCATCTCTTTAATCTCTTTTCAACGAGCAAGCGGCGCGGCGCTAGCTCAATCCGAAAAATTTATAAAAGACCCACAACCTGGATGCCTGTACCTGGATTAAATTCATGAAATAAGTACTGTTGGACTGAATTTTACTCTTCCGGTGATAAATTAAATTTCGCGGTAGAGAAAAGCTGGAGCGCGGAAGATGTAATGTTTGATAAATACTCCAGCAGATTTAGTGGATATGAAAAATTCTCGTCACAGAATAGCAACGCGTAAATCTGGCTCCTAAAAGATTCATGACCCAACAGCAGCAGCGACGCGTTTGGTAAATTTGGGTTGTTACCTACCGTAATTCCAAATTTTATGTCTTTTGATTTAACAACATTGTGAGATTTTTTCAGTTTTTATCTTTATGTCAGATTTAAAAATTTAAAGCTTTAATCAGGGCTTCCTCAAAATCAAGAGCTTTTTTCCTGAATAATGAAATAATTTGGCAACAATTATTGTGTTTTATTTTTCAAGGAAAAAAATGTTGTCCTGATTATTTCATGAAAAAGGCTCTGAGTTCATACTACAGTCATAAACCTCCACAAGCTCGATGTTATCTTCGCTCTTGAAAGCTTTTTCCACCAGTACCTTAAATATGTACGTCAATAAATCAATATTTTTTTTCTCGTTATTCATTAGAAGAAGTTCATTTTTTTAAGCTGTTTCGGATCAGTAATCACGAACTTCTGCAAGCTTTCAAATTTTACTTTAAATTGAAAATGAGTTTTTTCAAAGAAATTGAGATTCTTTCAAATAGTTTTTCGATTTAACTCAATGATTTTTTTCCCTTTTTTATTTAATTAGAGGAAGAAGAGCTTGTTTTTCACTTTGAACATTTAGCATTACGTCTCCAAATTACGCTTATTGATTAAACGATGCAGCGAGCTTTTTTGAACTTATATCTTTCTATCGGATTTGATAATTAAAATCGTTAATCAGAACTTCTCGCACGGGCGGTACAGTTAGCAAAGTTTGCTAGCGAGGAGATACGAAGATGAAATGTATAACCCGAAGTGGAGTTATCAAATTCACAAGCTAAATTTTTAATTAAATTTAATTAAATTACAGATTTTAGTTTTTTAACTCTCAACTACACTAGTTACCAACGTCGTTAATCGTGTATATTTTTGTACAGCACATTGCACATTGAATAAAATTATTAAATTAAAATCAATAAATATAAAATGACTGTGAGACTTATAAAAATGTTTACACGTTGATTCCAATATGTTGAAGTAACAAGAAAAAAATCATCTAACGAGGAATAAGAGGAAGAGCGCGAAAATTCAAGCTTTAATCCGAGCGAATAAGATGAGAGCAGGCGATAACAGGGAGGGAATCAAGCTCAAACATTTTCGAGCTTCTTGGAGGCTACACGGAAGTCCAAATAGCGTCCAGTTAAACCATATCTGGAGCGTCCGCGTCGTTACCGCCCGGGCCCCTAAAGTGTCTATCTATACGAGAGTTGGGCACTTCCGGTTTACGGCTTATGCCGCGACCGTCGACAATCGCTTGGATGCTGTAGAAATATCAACGCCACCACCTTTTTTTATGAAACATCGCACCGCAAACTTCAAGCTCAGCTTCTAGCTTGCAAGCTTGCAAGCTCGATCAGGTACAGAATCACCACTGATTTTTTGAAGCTTCCAAGAAAATTTCAACCTCAGCTTGCAAGCTTCGAGAGGATATGCTCTAAAGAATCACTGATAATTATTTTTTATAATTTTTTAACAACTGGTTTTTGTTTAAAAAATTACCTTGATAAAAGCTCACATTACAATGAAAGATCGATTGAGAAAACCTTTGGAGCGATTATTCATTATTCAGCGCAGTTTACCCTTCGGCTTCCGGGTAAGACTTATAATATTTGGGCAGCGTCAAATCATGGATCTGCAATTCATGCGAAGGGAAGTTTTAAAGTTGAGGACTATTCGGATAAAATAGGGATTGACCGATCGATTTGTCTGCGCGGCCCGTTCCATCTATCTTATTTCTTCCTCGGTGAGCTTTTGAATTTTTAACCATTCCGAGGTGTCAAAATGGCCGTTGTAATGGAACTCGTCGATCAATCGGATTTACTCGGCTTAACTTGCTGTCCTTGTGTTTTCGAAACGATTCCAACTTCGATTGAAGTAAGTGACATTTGGAGAGGAGATTGCGAATTTTTTAGGACTTATAAGTCAAGCTTGAGCTTTCATAGAGCTTTGGGTTCAAACTTGACTGGATTATTCTGAAAAAGTATATTTTAATAATATTTTTTACGACTTTGCTTCTAATGACTTTTAAAGTCAGATCTCTTTATTTTGCAGTTTTTAAATCAAATTAAAAGTTTTTTTATTATAAATTTTATATAACAGCGAAAATAAGTAAATAAAAATAAAAAACGTAAAAAGTAAAAAGTTATTTAAAAAATCCTTGCCACGCTCAATGTTTTTTCGTAAATTCCTTCAACAAATCACAAACGAAAGCTCGGCTTAGCCTTCGCGAGTGACACAGAGAATTTTTTATTTAGCGCAAAAGCGCAGGTAAGCCCTGAAAAAATACCACGAATTGGGGGGGAGGAGCGGCTAAACGTTTGATGTTTTTTTTTTCAAGCCTCGGGGGAGGAGAAAAATGAAATTATTATTTCAATGAGTGGGGTAAATAAAAAGAGACGTGGCCATTTAAATTTCAAACGAGATTACACTGGTAAATAACATGTCTTTCTCTCTCTCTCTACATTTCAGCTTTTTTTTTTATAAAAAAATTGAGTTGGTAATGAATTTCTAGAATAATTAGAATCTCTCGCGATTCGAGACGAAGCGACTCGCTGGGGAAATCAGCTGCTTAGACAGCTACGTTGTTAACTTTTTTTAAAGAAGAAACTAAATAAAGATTAGTAAATGTTGATAAATAAAAAATTGGCTTGTTATCAACTTTATCGAAAGCCGCAAGAAAAGGGATTTATGCAGGTTATAACTCCAGTTTGATAAACTGCTCTTCGATAAATAAAAAAAGCTTCCAATTCAGATACACGTAACTATCCTTGGGAATCTCAATTATTCAAGCTGGCCGAGAGGATTTTAAACTTTGAAAAATGAATTAATTTTTCGATGGCATCTCAAAAGTTTGTTCTGTTGATTGTTCTTTGACCGAGAGTTCAAAAACTTATTCTAGCGAAAGATACAGCTCATTTAAATCAGAAGCTGCAATAACAGTTTCTCTTTTAAACTTATCCCCGGAGCTCGAATAAAATAGCTAATAAAAAACTCAACCTCACACTGGAGGGGAAAAAAAAAACTATAAAACGAGATGAGCCCGGCTCCTGAATTCCTCCCTCCGGCCAAACTTGACCGAGCTAGCTGGATTTTTCCGAATAAAAAAAGATCAACTCGGAGTTCATGGATTTGCGATTTTTCATGATTTACCGTAAAAGTTGAATTTTTATAAATAAAAATCATTTTTATGCTTGCTTGAGGAAAATTCAAAAGAAATATTAGTATTTTGAATAAACAAATACTGATGTATGAAAAATAAGATGTATTTTCATTTTTTTTGTAATTGCTGTTTATTTAAGCATGTCTAGATATGTAAGGCCAACCATTACAATCGCAAGGCGAATCTTGATATGTTGGTGTAGTCCTCCTCTGTATGGGAACGTTTTCTTTCTATGAACAAATAATTACAATTACAATTTAGTATTTCGGGTTTTTTTTTTTTTTTTTTTTTTTCAATTTAACTGTAAATCTTTCCAGAAATTGTCAAAGTTTTAAATTTTTAAATTAAATTTGAATTATAAAGATTATTTTTTATAAACTTTTTTAACTATCTTTTTGAAATGAACTTTTTGATAAACTAAAAATCAAACAACAATTATTTCTTTTGTTATAATAATTGGTTTATAATGTTAAGAAAATTAAAGATTTTTTATGAAAAAAAATAAAATAAAATAAGCTTACATAGTCTGCAAATGCATAGTTATTAGTACCGATGATAGCGATGATAAAGAACAATAAAACAGAAAGTAATTTCATATTGACGGTTTAAATATTCTGCAAAAAAAAACCAGATGGTCAAATGATAAATAAAAATTTTAATCGTCAAACTAGAATATTTTTGACCTTAGTGAAGAAAATTATAATGAAATTTTAACTTATTTCAAAATGATTTTCGAATTGACGAGACCGAACTTATATACTGAAGTTTTTGAAAGGATACTATTGTTTAAGGTTAACTACTTTCGTCAGTAAAAAAAAATATTTTATTACATTGTTAAAGAGCTGTTAGGTAATTAACTTTATAATTAGACATTTGTGAAAGATTATTTAAAAATTTTTTTTTTTTTTGCTTTTCATTTTCATAAGTAAAATTGAAAAATCAATGCATTCGCACGAAAATGTAATTAAATGATTTTGGCACGTGAATATTTTTATGCTTAAAATGTGACTGGACTAGCAAACTTTTCAAAATTTAATAACCACTAAATATGTAATAAGCAATTTGAAAATTTTTTTAAAAACATCATAAAATTTGTAATACTTTTAATGTCGAAAGTTGTTAACTTTAAATAATAGTATACTTCAAAAACTTCAGTATGTAAGTTTTGTCTCGTCAATTCGAAAATATCAAAGAATAATCACTTTTTGATGTGATAAAATTTTAAATGAATGGGGAAAAGCTTTTAGAGTTTAAAAAAAATATTTTCTTTTTAGAATAACTTTTCAGGTTGCGGTAATAATCGCAGCTGCATAAGTATTCTTATAATTTTCCAGCACATTACTGTTGAAGAGCCGCGAGTGGTAACATAATAAAAAGATTTTTCAAGGATTATTATTATTACGTAGAGTAAAAGGAGCTCGTTAAACGTCGGTTGCGCAAGCACAAAAAGCCGATTTCAGAGCGTTTCAGAGCAGCTTGTATTAAGGCTTTTTGTTTCTCTCTCAAGCGAGCGAGACGATACAAAATAGTAAACATACCGAGTACACGCAACCGTTGTAAACGAGCTGCTACTGTAGCTTTTTTATTAGATTAGCATGTTGGTTTTTGCTTTTGTAAATCACAGCAAAACTGTAACTTAAATACGTTTGTGAATCAAGAGCACCGCAAGCTCTTACTGACCGAGCTTTTCCAGCAACGAAGAGATGACCAGGTTTTTGGTTAGTTTTCTGATAGCTAATTATTAGCATAAATCTAACAACAATATTGTCTTTGAAAAAAAATAAAAAAATTTATTCTTTCTACTGTCGGTAAACTCCAAAACTCCAAACGGCAAATTTATTTCAAGTGTTTAAAAACAACGGTCAAAGGTATTTCTAGTCGTGTAATTAGCGTATCTCATTGCTCATCATTTTGAGTGTTTAACAGAGTTAATTGCACACGCGTGCGAGTTTACTCCGAGCTTACATTGTTTTAGTTATTCGTATTCATCACCAAGATGAAAGACTGTGATTAATTCCGCTTAAGGTAAAACGAGATTGTTGAAGAAAAAGGTTATGCTCTTGATAAATCACACCTTACTTTATTCTATTCCTCAACTAAAATAATGAATATTCCTTCCTTCCCGAGCTTTTGCTCATATTTAACGACTGCAGACGTGATTTAAACTTAGAGGCCCAGGCCCACTCAAGATGGATTTTGAATTTTTGATTTTTAAATGATCAGTTTTCAATAACCCGCAAGCTCGAGACCCATGCGTTTAACTTTAAAAACACGAGGAGATAACAACAACAGTATACTGGGAGAAAAGAACTCTATTGGGTATAATCGATTATAATTACGTGATTGAGTAAGATTTCAATTATAATCGGCTGGTTAACACGAAATTAATTCCAGTCTACAACTCTTGCTGCTCGAGTTTTGATTCAGCCTGCATGATTTTAATCCCTCCCAAGTGTCCTGTAATTAAGCTCAGTCTAGCTCACTTGTTAGTTTTAAGAAAAACAAATTTTATTTCATTTTGATGTGTTATTTCAGGTGATGTGGCGATGAGCTTTTTAAAGCTCGAGCAAATTCCTACACGCGAGTGGGGCGAATTGTAATTAGCAGTGTAAAATAAAAAAAAACAGGGAGAGTGATTACGGAATGCCGGTAATGCTTCAAGGAGGTGCTTTTTCTTTGCAATCAAAGAGTTTAGATAAGTATGGTCAACAACAAAAAAAAAAAATGATAATATAATGTTTAAAACAAAATTCAAATATAACGTGTTATCAGAGTGATTAATTATTAGGCGCACGCGATCAATGTAGATCAAACGATATCCTTTGTACATTGTTTCACCTGATTACTCTATAAATATTATGAGATTTAAAATTTTTCCTGCACGCAATAACTCATCGATATAAATCTACATAGCTTGCTTAATTAACACGATTATCGCTTTATGATTTATTTTTTTATTTTTTTAAAGTATCGGAAAATATTAAAGTTTCGATCGACGCGTATTACTCTCAATGTGATTAAGATCCATTAAAAAATTATAAAAAAAAACTCATTAAGAAAAAATAGTTGTCGACCATCCAGGGCATCCAGGGCAGCAGATTAATTAGTCCAAGTAATTTGTCAAAATCGCTCTTGAGCTGTTTTCAGGATCAATTGACCTTATACCCACTTCTAATTAACTGTAGCTATGTTCAGCTTAATAGACTATTTGCATAATTAACACTACAGTCCGCGTCAGATTAATAAAGTTTGTATCGATTTTTTAGCTAATCGACTAATGGTGCCTTCACGCTCTTAGTTACTTTAATTACCCTGCGTAATTAACTCGCGCACCTCCACCTTTAATTACTTAACCTTCGATAATTAATTCATAATCTGTATTTCTGGAGTAATTACTTGAGTAAGATTGAATTGAAATGTCTTGACCCACGCTTTCAAACGATGCTCTTTTTGAGCTGCAGATTTACTTGATTATTTCGATTAGAAACCTCTATTTCGTCAATTAAGTAAAAAAAACTTACAAGTTTTATGAATAAATAAATATAATCATTGCAAGACTCTCATCTCTTAACAGCTGGGAGTTTGAATATTTAATTCGAGCCTCTGCAGGCGTGACTGACATCCCAGTGATGTTTCTCAAACTTGGCTCATCTTATTTTGGTCGCATTCCGAGTTTATTCTGGCAAGATTCTTACGATTGATAAATTTAGGGTTAAAAAGAACACAATTGTAATAAACTAGTTAGGTGGATAAGTACAAAGTTTTGAAATAGTAAAACAACATTTACCCGAGCCGAGGTTAACATTGACGTTGCAAAATTTTAGAGTTAATTATTTATCCGACTTTGTAATTAAACTGATTAGCTAAAAGCGTGTTTATTTAAACTTAGCTGAAATTAGTAACTTAGCTACTTTGAGCCGAGTAAATAAAATCGTTCGGGGCGTTCGGGGTTATATCGTGTAGACACAGTACATCGAAATAACAATTTCGGGAGTTCAAAGGAATCGAGACGTGCGTCGCGTCGTAGGTGTTTGCTCAGCGCGTACAATGAAATCTGCATCTATACGAGCTTCGATTCAATCCTGTGCCAATACACCTGCCAGATGGATAAATGGGATTTACCTTCTGCAAAGCTTCATTTACAATCCGGTACGTACCTTAAAAAAGCTCTATAAACAAGCAGAAAGCTTAATTTTTTTATAATATTGTAATCAATTAACTAGTAATATAAAGTTGTTCTTGAAAAAAAGCTCAATATATGATTACCCAACAGTTCAGTCAGTGCTTCCTTTTCCAAGAAAGAAGATACAAGATAAAGTTATGCTGCAAGCTCGTCAATAGTCGCGCTCTCGCGGGAATTGTAGTTCATGCAAGTTGCAAGCTCCTCTGCGGACCAACCACCCCGAAGCTCAGACACCTCGAGCAATCTGACCCGATCGATATTATTCAAACAGCTAATGACTTTTCTCAAATTTTACGGGTACAAGCGTTTACGAAATGACACGTTCATTTTATTGAAAAAAAAGCAATTAAGCGAATACTAAAGCAACCAGAGAAACGTTGTAAAAATGCGCTGTAATGTCCCGATCGTAACTTGGGGATAAATTATAAAAACACCGGTTAAAGGTTAATTTAACAGCTAAATTAAATTTAATTTAGCACCGACCACTACAGTTTTTCAACTCTCGAGGTCGAGGATAATTGATGACGGATCATTCGAGCCAATCGCTTCAAATAAAAGCTGATCAAAGAGTTTTTTTCCTTTTCGCTAATTCGCCTAAAAAGTCAACTTCTATCTAGTCAATTCAAGCTTATTATATGGTATTGCACGTACGAATAAAGCTATTATCGATATCAATTGATTTTACACGATTATAATCGTGGTCTCGAAGCTCGAGCATTATCATAAAAGGTGAAACCCGTGCAATTATTATTTTTAAAAAGCTCGCGCAAGCTGAAACAAAAGCTCAAAGCTTTGTAGAGGAGCGGACAGGCGTGAAATAAAAGTCCTCGGTTGGATATCTTTTGACGAAAAGAATAATAACGAGCGAAGCATGCGAGCATTGAAAGAAGAAGAACAAGAAAAACCAAACGGCTGCTTCAGCTAAAAAAAAAGAAGCACCATTGTTTTCCACAACGAGCTTTTAATGGTCGGTTTAGTACCCACGAACGACATTTTTTTTTTCTCCTCTGGTAATGTAACACCTAAAGATAATTCTAAAGTAGTTGCATTTATTACTTGGTTAAAATCCGTTAAAAATTAAATTCATTTTACACGTCCTGCGGTGTCACAGAGTTATTGAGACGTACTCATGTGAAGATGACAATATTGTGAAAGTCTAAAACATGTTTTTTTAATAATTAAAATCAAACCTAAAGAAGAGTCGGGTAAATAATTTTTTAGCCGAGCTTTTAATAACTTTAATTAAATATTATCGTCGTGAAGCTGAAAACTGGAGAATTTTTAATATTTGCAGCGCAAGCTCTAATCTCGGCACGTTTCAAAAATAAACGTAATCTGCAGAGAGGAAAAAAAAACATTATTTTTTCGGTTTACCTACACGCATAATGAAAAAGACTTTTTTTTAAAACTCTTCAGTAATCTATTGACGCTAATCTCTATTACTGAAAAGAGTTATTTACTGATTTAAATGCAAGCAGAAGAATTTGAAGAATGAATCGTTGTAAATAGTCGGCACGAAGCCAACTAAGGTTGCATTCATTTTACTTTGAAGATGTTCGCGTTTGGAGATGATGGAGTTGCCACAAGCAAAGCTTTTAAGACGACGACAAACTATAGTAATGATCTTGCTTTAAACGAGCGAGCTTGCGATAATTTAAAATTTAACGAGTGTACTTTGACTCGACAGTACGAATAAAAAAAAAAACAAACAAATTTCTAATATATAGGCACAGTAAAATACTTGAACTTTTTTTTTCTTCTCCAACATCTGGAAGAAAAAGAAAACGCTAAGTGATTTCAAAGTAAACGGCCGATAAATGCACTCCAAAAATACTGCAGACGAGAAGTCATTCTCTGGCGCCTCGAGTATTTTTATTTTTATGATTGCAGCCTAACAGTCTACCATCTAATTGATTTTTTGAAATTTTTTGAGACTTTGGTTTTTTTGTGAATTTTACTGGCGAGATCATTCTTTTGAAAATCTTGATTCTGTAATTTCACCATTTAGTTACATTTACACAAATTTATGTTTATAAGTAAATAAAAAAAATAAGGGTGGAAGCGTGTAGTGCGGATAAATTGAGTCGAGTAAGGGAGCTTGCAGCAAAAATAGATATGTATATAGAACACGTGAGCGTTAAGCCGTCAAAGTGACCTCATAAAATTCAAGTGTAAACGTGGAGCGGAGAGAGTATAAAACAAAACGCACGCTCGCACGCATTGGTCGTAAAAAAGGACAGTTCGGAAAGAATAATTTTCCAAGTATAAGTGTCCCTTTTTTATACAAAATTTATGTGATAGTTCTCAAAAACTATTTCAGAAACTCGTAGATGGGAAAAAGCACCGCAAGCTCAGGGAAGCTTTTAAGGGGGTGCTGGCTAAACAAAAACCGAGCCAACCAAGCAGATCGCTTTATTTAGTGGATTTACTTAATTGACAATGGAAAAAAAATCTACGAACTCGGAGTATTGCTTAGCTGTATGTAAAGAATATATTTTTTGTCCCAGATTAAAGTCCTATTAGCATTAATTTGAAGGTATTTACGTAGGTTGGAGAGTGTTTGGCACAAACAGAAAAATTATGTGGTGTAAGCACTCGTCATTAAGAGCTTTTTTTCTCATTCAAGGTCGAAGGAGCATCCTCGAGTGCTAACAGCTGCGTCATCAATCCTCCTCCACGATTATTTGTTGAGTCTACTCAACATCTCCATCGAGCTTTTTTCACATTTTTTAAATAAATTTTATTGATTTATAGTATTGAATTTTTATGAAATAAAACCTTTCAATTCATCATTTCATCTTTACATCTCTAGAAACCTTAAAAAATTTTTAATCTGGTTTAGAGAACCTATTTTCAATAAATTTGCTTATTCTCCCGCCCATGCGGAAAATCCATTAACTTCAATTTACAGAATTCCATTCATTTTAAAAGTGCGGATAAACAATTTCAATTTTAACAAATTTTATTATTATGAACGATTTCGCTACTTCCAGAGAAATAAAAAATAAAAAATTCAATAAAAATTCAGCCAAATTACCATTTAAAAAAGAAGTCTACGTTTCCGTTAGCTTCCCAAAAGACTCCTTTGGTGTCGCTGCAGTCATCGAATATTCATCAAATGCATCCAACTCTGAGAAAAAAAAAAAAAAAGGGAATTTCATTCAAGATACGGTGAATTTTTCCGGTTCCAACAATTTAAAAGACCAAAGTGTGAACTCAGCAAAAGCAGCGGGTTTCAAATAAATTTATAACACAGCCGAGATATCGATACGCTTGTGAGATTACGTTACCAACTTTTAAAATTCTTAAAAGTTCTTCTTCTTCTTCTTCAAAGTATGATCCGATGAAAAAAACTTGGTCGAATAAATAACGATACCGCATGGGAACTTCAAAGGAGCTTTAAAAACTGATAAGAAATTCTTGACGGATAAGTAGAGAGTCAACACCAAGGTTTGTTTAATAATTATTTATTTCGAGTTCAAAAACCGGATGTTTTAGCAATCCTAATGATCCGGTTTTAGAAATTGTCGAAGCGGGAAACTCGTGCCAATATCTGGGTGTGAATAATTTGTCGGTTCGGTGTGTCACTCGCACCGAGAGTGCTATTTTAAACTCTTTCTTTGTCAGACACTTTGAGAATTTAATCGTATTGATCACTCTTCTACTTAATAGTAAAATCTAAAAAATCATTTTTTTTTTTTTAATTTTTATGACCAAAACCAACTGGAGTGTTAAAAAGGCGCTGCAAGGCCGAAAATGAATTTTGAGGCCGGGATTTAGCTCACGGCTCGTTACGAATTATTTTGAGCGCGAAAACTTGCCTGTGCGGGCTAATAATAGCCTCTGCAGTCTGGTCAGCCACCTTTATAATCGCCATCAATAACAATCAATAACAGCTGATTTAAAACACCAACGCCATGCTGTATAATCATAATTGTAGTTTAGGCCTCAATTTAGAATGCTAGATAACAAACCTTTTGAGGTAAACTGCGTACATCAAATAACTCCGCTTTCCCTTTATTTAATCCTATTAAATTTAATTACGCTTTGTGGAAATACCACTGTAATTATATCTTTTTCAGAATTCCTATCCTATTCCTAAGCTAATTAACTTTAATTATTTCAGCTAAGACGCCAAGCTTACTATCCTCAATCGTGATATCACAAAAACAATGTTAATTTTCAATTTCATTTTTGAGCATCAGGTAAAAAAGGCACGTATTTGTAAAGTGGATAGCCCTGGCTGTCAGCTAATGGCAGACGTAAGCAGGAAGTTGCAAAACTATCCGTTGAGAGCTGCTGATCCTCTTCCTGCCTTTGGACTTTGGCGAGAGCTAATCCTCCACCTTACCGAAACTCCGCACAGCGGCGGTTATCCGCGATTACCACTATAATGCTCGACTTCGCTATCTCCAGTTTAACGTTTAAGAAGTTACAACTTGACGATTAAATCCATCCTCTTCCGCTCTGGCATTTCTAACGAGTTCTTGGAGCTATATTTTCTTCATTTTTTCTTTTAGTGTGTTTTTTTTTTTTTTTATTTTCACGACCCCGCAACCAAATGCTGATCCTGAAAGGCTTCGTTAATTATTTTAAATAAATCGTAGTATAGAGCTTTCATTTAGAAACTCTGTAACGTATTTTTTCTTCACATAAAAATTATTAGTTTCAGCCAATCATTAATATAAAACTATTTGATTCGGCTAAAAATATCTGAAATCAGAAAAAAATTCATAATACGGCAGTCGAGTCGAGTAACGTCTGATTGATCGATTGCTAGAATGTCACAAGAAATAAAGCACTTGAGACATAAAATAGTATGTCAAAATACGAACTGTATTTTTTCTCATCTCAAGGCATCAATAACCCATAAACAGTCATAGGTTTATTACTATGCAATACCAAACACCAAATTCTGCATCACGGTTTTGACTCTAGATTTTTTATTCTCTTTTTTTATACCCAACAAAGGGAAAAAATCGGTATATTCAGGTGGGTCGAATTAAATTTTTGATCGTGAGAGAGAACAAAGCGATCCGTAGGCCGCGTGAAAAATTCAGCGAAAAGTTGCGGTTACAGCCTGCGAGGCTTTTCACCTACACACCCACTGTTCAATATCAAAGCTAAAGGTTATGTTACGATTAAGATGCGACTATTTTTAAAATTATTTTATAAATCACCTTTTCATAATAATATTACAAACATCGATCTTTGAAAAGCTTTTTGGTTACAAAAAATCCTAGTATAGACTTGTGACTCAATAAATTCCAAGTTATAGAAATTTAAAGTCTCGGTATTTGATTCAGGATCTCGAAGAGCAGTGTGAAGCATCAAAATTTTCGCTAAAAGTACGTACGAAGCTTTTTTAGCAAAGGGAGAGGAAAAAATGAAAATAATACCACGAAAACTCTTGGAAGAGACAGAGTAAATAAAGTAAAAGTTTTTAAAACTACGTGATACCCATTTAAATTAATTAAAAAATGCAGCTATAATTAATTTAGTTCAACTGCTCGACTAGTTGCTACCTTATTTTAAGTTTTATTCAGGCTCTATCTTCAAAGGAACGAATATCTTTTTTAAAACAATGTATTTCTTTAAAAAATTTTCACACAATCGAGCAAACAGCTTAACAGTATCTTATTCTCACAATAATAATGATAAACTTTGTGGAATTTTTTTGTTCTTTTACTTCAGCCTTTCTATTACGATATTATCGTCTTCTTGTTTGAGACAGTGGAAAAAAAAGAAAAATCTGCTCTGGGCTGAAAGCTCAGAGATTGAAAATAAGAAATAGGACGGCTTTTTTCCTCTTCCAATTCCGGATTTACAAATATAAATCTCCATTCGCAAACGGAAAAATATATTATGTACTCAGAGGAACTTTCTGGATACCTTTCGAAAACTCTTTTTCTTGGACCCCCTGGGAGTGGACCTGGACCACCCTAGAGAAAGGAAACTTTTGCAAAGTCAGCCCCGGACGGCTCCGATGAGTTTTTCTGGTTTGTTTTGACATAAAAACAAGCCTGAGATACTCAGAGGAGCTTTCTGGAGACCTTGCAAAAAACCCCTTTCTTGGACCCTCGTTGGGAGGACCTCGACCACCCTCGAGAAATGGAACTTTTGCAAAGTCGGCCCCGGACGGCCCCAATAGAATTTTCCGGTTTGTTTTGACATATAAACTAGCCTGAGATACTCAGAGGAGCTTTCTGGAGACCTTGCAAAAAACCTTTTTCTTGGACCCCCGTTGGGAGGACCTCGACCACCCTGGAGAAATGAAACTTTTGCAAAGTCAGCCCTGGACGGCTCCAATGAGTTTTTCCGGTTTGTTTTGACATAAAAACAAGCCTGAGTTACTCAGAGGAGCTTTCTGGAGACCTTGCAAAAAACTTTTTCTTGGACCCCCGTTGGGTGGACCTCGACCAACCTTAAGAAATGGAACTTTTGCAAAGTCGGCCCCGGACTGCTCCAATGAGTTTTTCCTGTTTGTTTTGACATAAAAACAGGCCTGAGATACTCAGAGGAGCTTTCTGAAGACTTTGCTAAAAAACTTTTTCTTGGACTCGCTTGGACCCCTGTTGGGTGGACCTCGACCAACCTTGAAAAAAAGAACTTTTGCAAAGTCGGCCCCGGACTGCTCCAATGAGTTTTTCCTGTTTGTTTAGACATAAAAACAGGCCTGAGATACTCAGAGGAGCTTTCTGGAGACCTTGCAAAAAACCTTTTTCTTGGACCCCCGTTGGGTGGACCTCGACCGACCTTGAGAAATGGAACTTTTGCAAAGTCGGCCCCGGACTGCTCCAATAAGTTTTTCCTGTTTGTTTTGACATAACAACAGGCCTGAGATACTCAGAGGAGCTTTCTGGAGACCTTGTAGCGATGGGATGTCCAGGTTGGACGGCAGGGCTACTCCTGCCTAGCGTGGTCTTCAGGAAGTTGAAGGAATAACACACCAGGTAAGTATTTGGCAGTGGAAACTTTATTTGAGGCTTGAGGTACAAGCGAGATGCAAGGAGCATCCGATTAGCTCGACGGACAGAGCGGAACTGACTGGCGCAGCAGTAGAGCGGGATCGTGCGCGTGAGTGCGGTTAGCGCGTGTCGGGAGAGCAGATCCCTACAACCTTACAAAAAACCTTTTTCTTAGACCCTTGTTGGGTGGACCTCCACCAACCTTGAGAAATGGAACCTTTGCAAAGTCAGCCCCGGACTGCTCCAATGGATTTTTCTGGTTTGTTTTGACATAAAAACAAGCCTGGGATACTCAGAGGAGCTTTATGGAGACCTTGCAAAAAACATTTTTCTTGGACCCTTGTTGGGTGCTCCAATGAGTTTTTCAGGTTTGTTTTGACATAAAAACAAGCCTGAGATACTCAGAGGAGCTTTCTGGAGACCTTGCAAAATACGTTTTTCTTGGACCCTGGTTGGGTGGACCTCGACCACCCTGGAGAAAGGAAACTTTTGCAAAGTCAGCCCCGGACTGCTCCAATGGATTTTTCTGGTTTGTTTTGACATAAAAACAAGCCTGAGATACTCAGAGGAGCTTTCTGGAGACCTTGCAAAATACGTTTTTCTTGGACCCTGGTTGGGTGGACCTCGACCACCCTAAAGAAAGGAAACTTTTGCAAAGTCAGCCCCAGACTGCTCCAATGAGTTTTTCCTGATTGTTTTGACATAAAAACAAGCCTGAGATACTCAGAGGAGCTTTCTGGAGACTTTGCTAAAACCTTTTTCTTGGACCCCCGTGGGGTGGACCTCTACCACCCTAGAGAAATGAAACTTTTGTAAAGTCAGCCCCGGACTACTCCAATGAGTTTTTCCTGTTTGTTTTGACATAAAAACTGGCCTGAGATACTCAGAGGAGCGTTCTGGAGACCTTGCAAAAAGTCTTTTTCTTGGACCCCCGTTGGGTAGACCTCGACCAACTTTGAGAAATGGAATTTTTGCAAAGTCGGCCCCGGACTGCTCCAATGAGTTTTTCTGCTTTGTTTTGATATAAAAACAAGCCTGAGATACTCAGAGGAGCTTTCTGGAGACCTTGCAAAAAACCTTTTTCTTGGACTACCGTTGGGTGGTCCTCGCCAGCCTGGAGAATTGAAGTCTTGCAAAGTCGACCCCGGACTGCTCCAATAGAGTTTTCTGGTTTGTTTGGACATAAAAACAAGCCTGGAATACTCAGAGGAGCTTTTTGGAGACCTTGCAAAATCTCTTTTTCTTGGACCCCCGTTGGGTAGACCTCGACCAACTTTGAGAAATGGAATTTTTGCAAAGTCGGCCCCGGACTGCTCCAATGAGTTTTTCTGCTTTGTTTTGATATAAAAACAAGCCTGAGATACTCAGAGGAGCTTTCTGGAGACTTTGCTAAAACCTTTTTCTTGGACCCCCGTGGGGTGGACCTCTACCACCCTAGAGAAATGAAACTTTTGTAAAGTCAGCCCCGGACTACTCCAATGAGTTTTTCCTGTTTGTTTTGACATAAAAACTGGCCTGAGATACTCAGAGGAGCTTTTTGGAGACCTTGCAAAATCTCTTTTTCTTGGACCCCCTGGGGGTGGACCTGGACCACCCTGGAGAAATGAAGTTTTGTAGAGTCGGCCCGGACTGCTCCAATAGAGTTTTTCGGTTTGTTTTGACATAAAAACAAGCCTGGAATACTCAGAGGAGCTTTTTGGAGACCTTGCAAAAACTCTTTTTCATTGACCTCCATCAACCTCAAGAAATGATACTTTGGTAAAGTCGGCTCCGGAGGGCTCCAGTAGGTTTTTCTGGTTTGTTTTGACATAAAAACCCGCCTGATGTACTCAGAGGACCTTTTTGGATACCTCGAAAAAGGCTTAATTTTTAAATATATAATTTTTAAAATGATGAAAATTTTGAAGTTTTTTAAATCTTATATCCAGATTGATTTTAAAAATAGGAAAAATCGCAATTATCAAATTCTTCAAGGGGGCCATATTAGGTACTCAAGTTTTTGGAGTCTTAAAAAAGCGTGTTTTGGTTAATTCTCTGGCATTTCATGCTCATTGATTAAAATTGAACGCGTAAGGTCTCATTTTAAAGCTCTATATTTAACCTTTAAAATGAGACACTACAGGTCAAAAAATATTAGTTTGATGCGTTACAACGTCGATTCTTGCATAGGGGGGACATACTAGGTACAGGCACCTTTTTTTTTTTTTTTTTTCTTATTAGCTTTATTAACCAATTTACATGATTATTAGCATTATTAATTAATTGTTACAAAAAATAAATACAAATGATGAAAAAAAAAAAAAAAGATTTAATAAAATAAAAATATAAACCTTCATCGAAGGTCACAGTAATATATTCATTTATATCTTGATGCCAATTTCTTTGAAAAAACGGTGAACGTGTTGAAGTACTTGTAGATTTGGTCCAGACAAAAAAGAAGTAATATCAAGTGGAGGAAAGATCCTCATGTAGGCCAGTTTTTTCATGAGCGTTTGTCGTTGCTGTTGATGGAGCGAGCACTGCCATATAACATGGTTGAGATCTTGAGTTTCGTGGCCGCATTCGCAGTAAGGTGATTCAACTACATTGATCTTAAAAAGAGATTGATTGAGTGAGTAGTGGTTACTTCTGCAGCGGGCTATAAATACAAACAGTTCTCTGTTAAGTTTAAGTCTGTGATACCATGGTTTAGAGTTAGAGGAACGAATGCGTTCGAAGTAAATCACGCCTTTCAATAGTCCCTCTTCTTGGAGTAGTCTTTCGTTGTCATCCCAAGCCAGTCTCTTAAAAAAGGCTCTATGGTCACTATATGGCAGTCGACAAACACTAGGGGCCATTTCTGTCGTCCTTCTAGCCTCTGTATCTGCAAATTCGTTCCCGATGATGCCAATGTGTGCCGGAATCCAGTGTAGCGTCAATTTTTTTGTGTAGGAGTTGGATTGAGAGTATTGCAGATTTTTATCGAGGATCTGGAGGAGATAATAATTAATGCCGTCATTTAGCTTCAGGGAATTGATAGCCAAGAGTGCACTCAAAGAGTCACTAAATATTTTAACGTTCATGTGTCTGTTCTCGAGTGCAATGTCCATAGCTCCGGCGAGTGCTCTGCACTCAGCTGTGAATATAGATGCCTTGGGGTTTAGACTTTCAGAGTTGATTTGTCCTGTATCCATAGAGATCCAAGCGGAGCCAACAGACGAACCATGATCCATTTTACTCCCATCTGTGTATATCTTAATCGTTTCGCTGTCTGCGAGAGTCGATTGGAGTAAGAAGTTTGGATGTGCTGTATTCCTAAGAGAATACCCTAAGCTAAAGTCAACATTGACCGGCGAACGATATGCATCAAATGTATGTTTGTAGATACTTGAAAATCGATCTTGATGTATTTCATGCTTTATTCCAATGACGCGTTTGATACTACGCCTAAGCACATCAACTCTCGAGCGTCGGTAAAAAATTATCTTCATCCCATGGTTATCTAGAGACCTGCGAGTGATTGTATGGGTGTGACTATATGCTTTTAGGAGAAAGTTGGAGCAAAGCAGCTCAGACCTGTGGCTTAACGTCATAAGTCGAGCTTCGGCCAGAAGAATGTTCGTGGGGGTGCTTGTTCTCATGCCAAAGGCCAGTCTCACCGCTGCGTACTGTATTCGTTCCAGTTTCAGTATTCTGTCTTTACGTGTCGGGAAGTAAATGTAGCTCCCATAGTCAATAATCGACCTCGTGTAGCTTTTATAAAAACATAACAGTGTAGCTGGATCAGCACCCCAATAAACTCCACGTAAGAATTTTATGATGTTTAGGGACGTGTTGGCCTTTCGAGTCACGTATTGTTGGTGTTTTTTGAAATTCATTAGGTAGTCAAAATGAATACCCAAGAATTTGACAGAGTCCGTAGAAGCAACCAGAGAAGTTGAAACTTTAACAGACGTTTCGCCAGGAAGAATACCTTGGTTATTGAAGTGAATTAGTTCAGTCTTCTCAGCAGAGACTTCCAAGCCAATTTCACGAAGGTTATTAGTAATTTGCCTCACAGCTTTTTCAAGAAGGTATTTAGCTGTCACAGGATCATGGGTCCTAAGGTATATAACTACGTCATCTGCATATTGCAGGATTTTGATTCTCCGGAAGGGGGAATCTCGTCTCTTTGGCTTTTTACCTTTATTTTTCTTTGTTTTCTTCCTTCCGTTGGCTTTGTTTCTTCTGCTAGAATTCTTCTTTCTTCTTCCAATATTTTTCTTCTTTCTTGATCTAAATTTGACTGCTTCTGCTACATAGAGCAAATAGAGAAGTGGGCTGAGAACCCCTCCCTGGGGCACACCCTTGTAGGAAGATCTAGGAGTGTTTTTGTTGGTTTCAGTGAAAATTCTACGGTGATATGTAAGAAATTTGACTAATCTGATGATTTTTTTAGAGCAGCCAATCTTTGAGAGTTTTTGGATTAGTATGTCACTCTGTACTTCGTTGAATGCGTTGCTCACATCTAGGTAAATAGCCAGTACATGATCTTTATCTCTCAGTGCATCTTCAATATCGAGTTTAAAAATGGTCAAGTTATCAGAACAAGAATATCCCTTACGAAAACCAGTCTGCGAATTGGGAAGAATTTCTTTCGTTTCAGTCCACCACCTTAATCTATTTGAGACCATGAGTTCGAACAATTTCGAGGTGCAGGAGGTCAGTGCCAAGGGTCTAAAGCCTCGTCCATTTGGTTTTTCAGCGAAGTGTACAAACGTGTCCTTCCAGGCTTCTGGGTATTCATCCAAACTAAACATACCGTTGAATATATCGAGGAGTATTAGATGATATTTTATCGGCAGATGATGCAGTGCTTCATAGTTGATGCCATCTATCCCTGGAGCTGATTTGTCACCGCGTGACGATAAAGCAATATTATATTCCGAGTAAGTGAAGAGTGCATCAAGCATAGGGTCGTCTACTCCTTGCGGTTGGAAAGATGGATCAGTAGGAACATAGCTCGGACAGAGCTTATCAAGAGCTTCCTCACGTTGTGCTTTGTGGACAGCGTTACTTTGTTTGTTGGCCTTAATTTTCGTCCACTTATTTTTCAACAGGCGAGCTTTGTTCCAGGTATACGTTAAGTCTTGACCAAAATCAATTGTGCTGGCAAAGATCCTGTAACTCTCGCGTTTTTTACAGCGGAACAATTTTCTGGCGTCTGTTCTTAGATGTTTATACTTGAGTTTATCTTCTTCCTTTTCGGTGTATTCCCATCTCTTGAAGGCTGCTTGGCGTAGCCGTTTGGCACGGTAGCACTCGTCATCCCACCATGTGACAGGATTTCTATGAATGGCGGCAGAGACGTTCTTCCTAACGGGGGTTGCTTTTGAAATCGCTGTGGAGATAATGTCCATAAAAACGTCATACTTCATCACAGGTGTCATATTTTCATACTCCAGACTAAAAAAGTTGAAGTATTCCGCTTCAAGTATCTCGTTGACCCGCAGCCAGTCCGTTCGTTTAGACTGAACTTTAAACGATTCACGTCTGTATATGAACTTATCCAAGTCAATCGTGAGCCTAATAGGGAAGTGATCTGACCCAAGTGTATCCGATAGCACCTCCGTTCGCACGTGTGAAGCGATATCTGATGTCGAGAATACTAGGTCGATGTTTGATTTCAATGAAGTGGCAGGATCAACGTGAGTAAGTGTATCATGATTATGAAGTATAAGAGAGTGTTCATCTGCTTTGTCCAGCAGTCTGGTGCCGTTGAGGTCAGTGTGCGAGCAGTTCCAGGCTTCATTATGAGCGTTAAAATCGCCCATAACAAGACAATTCTTATCAGTTGCAACATTTATTATAGCTTCCCATTCTTGTTCTGATAGGGAGTTTTCGGCAGGCGGCCTGTAGACCGCAATTAATGTAAGCGGCTTAGACAGACTGTTTAGCTTAATACATCCGATTTCTGCTTTACCAAAAGGACTGTCAACTTCAATAGGCTCGAACTGGAGAAAATTACGGACAAGGAATGCCACGCCTCCACCGGTGCCTTCAGCCCGAGGAATACTGTATAGATTGAATTGACTGAATTTCACTTGGCGGACCTTACTGAGCCATGTTTCAACTAATACCACAATATCATAATCTTCAAGTACTTTATCCAGTTCATCTTGCTTATTAACAATACTACGTGAGTTCCAAAACATAACTCTTAAACCACTAATTTGAATGCAATTTGAAGAGCTAGCGTTCGAGCTGTGCTCCTCCATGTACGAATAGTGATAAAAAAAAATTAAAAAAATGAATTAGGCAAAGGCGTCGGACTCGTCCGAGGTGTTAATAATACCACCTCGAAGCGCCTTAGCCGTTTTAGTAAGCCTGGATTTAAATGCTTTGACAGTCGCATGCTGTCTGACTTCTTCCAACATTATTACGAGGGACTCTAAATTCGTAGTAAATTTACTAGCAGTTTCCACAATATCAGCGTATCTACAATCTAGCGTAGCGGTGATGAGTTCCGTCAGCTGTTCGTAGTCCATCGGAAAGGTGGCGGCCGTCCCGGCAGGTATAGCCACACTCGCCGTATGAATTTCACTCTTCACTGTTTCAGGAGCAGTTTTGGAGGTGGCAACTTTCTTTTTCTTTGTACACAACTTTTGTGAGTTTTGTGAATCCGCGGTGCTTGACGCTGTAGAATTATGACCACGTTGTCTCTTATTTTCGTTTAAGGTTGATGGTTTAGTAAACAGCAGCGTGCCATTGAACATCAGCTCCTCTTCTGATGTCTTGGCTGTCGAGTCGATAATATTGCCATCTGTTTGCTCGGTCGATTCGTCTTTATTAAACTGGCGGTCGGTAAAGTTGTTATCTTTATCTCCCTCCTCTTCAGCTGATTGCACTTGTGAAAGCACAGTGTTTACGTTTTGTTGGGTCATGTTTTGTTTAAGTGTAGGACAGAATCGCGAGATATGACCTTGGCCCTTACATTCAAAACAAGTCATAATATCCGTAGTGACGTATATGTGATATGTTGTTTCATCGTGTCGTACAGAGAAGTCGCCAGGAATCTTGTCAATATCTTCGGGAAGTACAAAAAATTGTCGTCTAAAACATTCAATGTGTGCGAACTCGCTGCTAGCACTAATGCGTATTAGAGTGATGGCTGACTTTATATTAACTCCAAATTCCTTTAATTTACTTTCAAGCACTTGGTTTGGAACAAAAGGCATAACATTTGACAAGATTACTCGCTTTAGTCGTGAGACGTAGGGGCGCATGATAACTTTATTTTTGGTTGCTCCAACAATTATAACGTTGTTTCCTTCACGAATAAGTTCATCAGCAAGCTCGACAGATTTTACAAAGAAGCAGAAACGATTTTGAGTGATACGAGAGGCAGCGATGATGTCAGTTGGGTTTATTTTCTTGCAAATGGCGCGCAGGTAGTCGTCGTTCCTCATGCCGTCTACGGTATCGATCACGATCCCTTGTTCTTTCTTCGGGTATTTCACGGCAGACACCGCTACGGAATAGCCGGTGAGCACTTGGGTGGGTTTATCGTTAACAGACATTGTAGTTTTTCCTTTTCTAAACAAAAATACGCCTATAAAAACGAGGTAGGTAGCACACGCGAGAGATACTCGCTGCGCCGCGTACTACGCACGCGCAGCGCTGTTTGTCAAAAACTTGCGAGCCTGAGTTAACACGTCTACCACGGTCAACGGTCAGACGAACACTGTACAGGCACCTTATTACGTGTATTACATACATAGCTTCACATACAGAAGTTAATGAACAATTTGTGGTTATTATTTCATTAACAATCACTAGAAATTAATAAATGTAAAAACGATCCAATTTATGTATTTTTAAATAAAAATCCACAAAAAAAGAAAAAAAAAAAAAGGTTAAAAATATTTTTACAAATGATGCATGTACAATACATCGAATGATGAAGACAAAAAGTTATCTGACGAAGTACTTGCAGTGAGAGTGTCTTCATTAATATCAGTTAGTCTCTTTTTGTCCCTAAAATTAAATAAAAAAAATAAAAAAATAATTCTTAATTATGTTATGATTCAAAAATAGATCCTCATTACCAAAATTAGCTTCGTTTCGCGTTCGTTTCACGCAAGTTCGTTCGATCTTGCGAATTCAAAAAAATTATTTTTTTTACAATAAAATTACAAAACTCTAATTACAAAAATGAGTTGAAAACTAAATTGTTGATCCCTGAAGCATGAAAACAAAGAAATCTCTGAACCTGTGAATGAATTAAAAACTACGATATGTCACTTCACTGGTGCTCCATCTTCACCCGGGCGATTTTGAACTACTGATCAAAGCGGATCACGGGGTTCTCAAGAGTGAAAATATCAATATAAATATAAGTTAGATTATTAATTCTTCTTTATAATGACACCTTATACCTTCAACTGATCCTTTCTTAAACAAACTAAAATAAATAATTCGTTTGACCGCTGTCATTAAAACTACGAATTGCGTCTAAGAAATAAAAAATTATTTTTTAAATTAACGAATTTAAGGGATCAATAGGTAAACCGTTATTTTAAATCGGTGCCTTGAATTTTGTAATTTTAACGTTTTTGATACAAACAATTTATTAATTTGTTTCGGTAAAGATTTTGTAGTTCTGAAGCTTAATTAAAAAAAAAAAAAATTTATTTAACTTTACTTTATGGGATTGGTAGCTTTGAATCTTGGAGGATGAAAAAAAAATTTTCATTCTTTTTGGTGCCTAGTGTTTTCGGGTTTTAACGCTTACCGGGGATATAATACGCTTGTACATATGTACAATTTAGATGTTAGTGAAGTTTCGGAAGCTTGTAGGTTTGCGAGTAGATTTGTGAATAATCAGGCGGCATTATTGAGAGAGTATGCGAAAAATTTAGAGGAGAAATATTTCCTCATCAGTGACGAGTGGTGGGGACGGCAAATTCTCGATAAAACTCTTCCCCTCAATTGATTCTCCGGCCCAATTGAGAGAGTGGACTGTATTGTGTTTGGGTTAAAAGTTGATTACGTAAATGGTTCTTTGCAGATGCACATTTTTTGATTTAAAATTCAATCAACTAATAGAAGGTGAGATACGAGCTATTTCAGCAGAAGAATAGATGTAAGCCCGAAAAAGCTCACTTCAAGCTCGGACCAGTGAGATAACGTACAAAGTTGAGCCCACGATTTCGTCAATAAAATTGCTCGGAGCTTTTCCCCTCTACTTTGAGCGAGGTAAGAAACATTATTTCATCGTTGTTTGAGCAGTTATTTTCTTTGCAAGCTCAGCTCGGAAAAAAAGCGCTTAATTTAGTCCTGCTCAAAAAAAGCCGAGAGCTTTTTTCATATTCAAAGGGACTCGTGTTTAGCTTGAGCATAAAAACTAATAAAATAATGATAAAGTAGGAAATTATTTTTTTCCAATTTCGTCCTAATGTATTAAGTGGCGTTATTTAAGTTGGTGAATATTAAAAATATCTGCTGCTGTGTATCAATAACATTTTTTTTTCGCCTCTGTAGCCTCGGGCTTACGTTGAATAATTCACTGGTGCCTTTGAGAGAAGAAGTTAAATTATGTGTTTGGTAATTTTTAAACTTAGGGGAAAAAGTTGATAAAACGCGTACTTTATCATAATATATTATTCTGTTCGACCTCTTTCTCCTCGTACCCGAGTTATCCTATGAAGATTTATTTCCGTATACATAAAAAAACAAGCACATAAAAACTCGAATTTCTGTATCAAGAAAAAAGAAGCAAACTCAGCATCATTAGCCTGGTACAGTATGAACTGTAGATAAAAAAAAGAGCTTTAAATAAAGCTTTCGGTGTAGCTGCCTCGCCTCATTGATTTTACTCGGGGAGCTACGTGACCGTTCATTCGTCTCGCTGTTGCAGTTTGTATTTGTGGCACGTTAAACGGAGCTGCAGGTGCGAGAAGCTCATGAATTAAAATCACAACTCACCTAAGCCGGGAGAAAGCTTAAATAATGTCCTAAATGCCCAAGGAATACTTACGAGCTTTTCTCATCAATCCTCGAGCTTTTCGAGACTTTTGAAAAAAGCAGATATTTCAATCCTTGGACTTGAATGCGCGCGCATTTTCAATTTATTATTTTAAACTTTATTTCTGTGTGTATACGAACGGAAGCTTGATTCGAAAAAAAAATTGCAACCAGTCAAAGACAGATGCGGTTTTGCTAACTTTATTTGATTAAAAGCTCGATTTTTCGGTGCTTTTTTCTCATAAAGGGCGTTTTATAGAATTTCAAAGTAAAAAAAAAAAATAATTTTATCTGATTTGTATTAAAAACAACATTTGATTGAAAGTATACAAGACAAAAAAGAAAGCCGGAAAAGTTGAAAAGTCGAAATAATCTTTGGTGCAACCGAAGTAAGAAGAAAAAGAAGAAAAAAAGGTGAAGAATTTTTAAGGTTTTAGTTCAGGGTGGGAGAAAGTTTACACGGGACTTGATTACTTTTTAAGTAGAGCAGTGAACTTTTTTTTTTAAACTTCCGGTGTATATCGCCGCACGCTGAGCTGATTAATTGATAAAAAGCACGCGGGTTAGATTTTTTTTTCAAGTACTGTCATGCGAAAGCAACAATTAAACACGTGAGCGTTAAGCTTTGTCTCTCTTGAGCTTTCAGCAGGTTTACCGTTACAAATTACGTCGTAAAGTTAAAGAGGTTTCAACTTGTCCCGTGCCCTTAAGCTTTTCTCTGCGTTTTTAGAATAAAAAAATGATCAAACTGGGCCAAGTGTACTTATAAAAATCAGCGTTGAGAAAAAGGTTCAACGATAAATTGAAAGAGCGGGGCCCACCGATGACGTAAAATTCAAATTTATCGGAGGGGATTTTTTAGAGTTCGAGTAAAGCAAAGGAGAGGGAGAATAAATCGAGCCTGAGCTTTCGAAGATATGGATATAAAAAGCTCGATCGAGTGTGAATGATCCCTCGCGTATCAAATAGAACACCGAGCTTCAATTCTGTTAGATAAAAAATGGTGATTACGTACAAAAATTATATATTCCAATGTCTTGATTCGTTTTTAATATGTTACATTTTCTCACGTTTTAATTTAGCTATAAAAAGCTTTTTCCACTCTAGTAATATTAAAGTCATTTTAGTGGGGTTTTGAAAAATTTTAAATTCATTCGGACATTTTGGGGTTTAATTAGGTTTCTATTTATATATTCTATCCTTATTGAACTAACTGTACGTTAAATAAGAGTTTTCTGTCCTAGTAAACTAAAATTTATTTTATTTCATTTATTTTGTGTTTGAGGCCAGACTTCGATTCAGCAAATCCTTATTGAACTAACTGAGCGTAAAATACAGTTTTTTCGCCCCAGTAACATAAAAACTTCATTTGATTATTGTTTGTAAAAGTCTGAATGTTCTTTGAGGTTACCTGGTTAATTTTTTTTTTTTTTTTTTATGTAACCTTTATTTAACCAATTATGATTATACAGGATTTATAAATAAATTAAATACTTAAAATATAAAGTAAAAAAAAAAAAAAATAATAATACTAAGTTTTCGGCCTTCACTTGAAAGCCACAGTCACTTTAAGTTCAAATCTTAATTTCACATTTTTTTAAAAAGTCAACAATAATTCGAACGACACTAAGATCAGGAGCCTGTAGAAAAGAGATGACATCGTACGGTGGATATTTCTTGAGTTTTATAAGCCGGTCAACCATGGCTTGGCGTAATTCTTCATATAGAGAGCACTGCCAAAGAACGTGATTGAGGTCTTGAGGATCCTGTCCACACATACAGCTGGATGTTTCAGCCAGATTGATTTTGTGTAGAGATTCATTGAGGGCTATATGATTACTACGACTGCGGCAGATAAAAACAATTAGTTCTCTGCTAAGATTGAGGCCTTTGTACCAGGGGATCGTTTTATTGGAGAACAGCCGTTGAAAGTAACTTGTTCCCTTGTAAGCACTCTGTTGTTTCAGCTGCTCAATATTCTCTGAGTGTATCAATCTTTTGAAAAAGGATCTTAGGTCTGTATATGGAATAACAGAGACCGTTGGTGAGGAAAGCGTTGCCCTTTTTGCCTCAGAGTCTGCAAACTCATTGCCAGTGATGCCAACATGAGCCGGTATCCAGTGTACAGTGAGTTTGCATGTACCATTATTGCTGTGGGTAAACTTCAAATTTTTTTGACGAACCTGTAGTAAATGGTAGTTTTCACTGATATCAATTGTATAAGAAGCCAGAGCTGTTGCTGCACTGAGTGAGTCAGTAAAGATGTCCACGTTACGGTGAGAATGTTGCAACGCAATGTCCATAGCGTCTGAAAGTGCCATGCACTCAGCCGTATAAACGGAGGCTTTTGTGTTGATGCTATTTGTACGGACAATGTTTAATTCGGGTACGACACATGCAGTTCCAACCGAGGAACCATTTTCTGTCTTGCTGCCATCAGTAAAAATTCTGATGGAATCACTATCTTCAAGGCAAGAGTAGAATTGGAGGCTTGGATACTCACAGGTTTTTAAAAATTGTCCGATAGTAAAGTCGACATTCACGGTGTTTCTGTAGCAGTCAAATGGGTAGTTATAAATACTGGTCAGCCGGTCAGCATGGATTTCGTGCATGACCCCAATAACGCTCTTGATGGACTCTTGAAAAAGATTTAGTTTCTTACCTCGTATAGAGATGATTTTCATGATCTGTCGTTGGATGATATCATAGGCCAGTGAGTCAGTTCTACCAAATAGTTTCAGTAAGTAGTTAGTACACAGCAACTTTGACCTGAGTTGTATCGAGATTAATCCAGACTCCGCAAGTAGAATATTTGTAGGTGTGCTAATTCTCAGTCCCAAGGCCAATCTTGCAGCAGCAAATTGAACTCGTTCAAGCTTAAGTATTCTTTTTTTATGGGTAGGGAAGTAAATGTAACTAGCGTAGTCGACTATAGATCTGACAAAGCTTTTGTATAGACATATAAGGGTAGCTGGGTCTGCACCCCAGTATGTTCCTCTAAGGAACTTGACTATGTTTAAGGCTTTGTGGCCCTTCTGTAGTACCAATCTCTGATGTTTGTCAAAAGTCATCTGGTGATCAAAGTAAACGCCTAAAAATTTTACTGCATCTGTAGAAACTAAAGTGGAGCTGCCCAAATTGAGCTCAGTCTGACCAGGGTCAATACCTTCCCGGTTGAAGTGGACAAATTCTGTCTTCTGAGGGGAGACATCTAGCCCAATAATTCCAAGGTTTTTAGTAATCCGAGCTACAGCTTTCTGGAGTATAATCTTGGCCCATTCAATACAAGAGGTCCTGATGTACAGCACAATATCATCAGCGTACTGTAAAATTTTGATTCGAGGAACATTAACTTTGCAGTTGCTTCTTTTCCCTTTCCTGGTGTTTCTTCTTTTTACCTTTGGCCTTCCACCTCTGTTTTTTCTCACGTTTCCTTTATTCTTTCTTCTTTTCTTCTTTCCTTTGTTACTAAAATAGACCGCATTGGTGACGTATAGTAAATAAAGTAGAGGACTAAGGACACCACCCTGCGGCAGTCCCTTATAGCAGCTGCGAGGTTTATCAGGGTTGATCTCCGTGTACACATTTCTCTGGTAAGTGAGAAACTTAATAAACTTGAGTAGTTTTGTCGAGAACCCAAAGCCGGCCAATTTATGTAATAAGATGTCACTGCGTACTTCATTGTAGGCATTGCTTACATCCAGATATACCGCAAGAACGTGCTCGTGACTCTTAAGGGCTTCTTCTACATCAAACTTTAGGACTGTCAAGTTATCAGAACAAGAATAACCCTTACGAAAGCCACCTTGATTGCGGGGGAGATAACCATTTGTTTCAACAAACCAGCGAAGCCTATTTGAAACCATCAGTTCAAATATCTTGCTAATACAAGAAGTGAGTGCCAGAGGTCTTAGTCCATTGCCATTTGGTTTTTCCACAAAATGTAGATAGGTGTCTCGCCAACTCTCAGGATATGAATTATCTAAAAACAGCATATTCAAAATATCAAGTAGCAACAGATTATATTTAATTGGAATTTTTCGAAGAACCTCGTAATTAATCCCATCGACTCCAGGGGAGGATTTGTCACCTCTTGAAAAAAGTGCCGTGTTAAACTCAGTATATGTAAAAGGTGCATCCAGAAGTGGGTCATCTTGCGACTCTGGTAGCCAACCGGGATCATTTGGGGTGTCAAAAGTGCAGATCTTATCGAGAGACTCAGCCACTTTTTGTTTATTATCGAGATATTCAGAGCGAGAGGTAACTTTAGTCTTGGTAAATTTGTTTTTGAAAACCTTGGCCATTCTCCAGGTATATGTGACTTGGTTCTTGAAATCTATAGTGGAAGCAAATTTTTTGAAGCATTCTCTTTTCTTTCGCCTGAATAACTTTCTTGCCGCAGTTCTAGCGGTCTTATAATGGGCATGGTCGTTATCAAGTCGGGTATAGCGCCATCTTTTGTACGCTACTTGCCGGAGTCTCTTGGCTCGATCACAATCAGCATCCCACCAGCGAACAGGGTTTCGATGAAGTTTGGGGCTGACAACTTTCCTTCTTGGAGTACATCTTACGACCGCATCACTTATTGTTTCGATAAAAAATTCGTATTTACCCACAGGTGACTTTAATTCATACTCGCTATCGAGAAATTTAATGTATTTTTCATCCAAAATCTCATTTACTGACAGCCAGTTTGTGCGCGTTGATTGAATCTTGAATGACTTACGGTGGTATATCACCTTCTCGACGTCGACAATAATTTCGACGGGGAAATGGTCTGAACCATGACTATCGTTATAGACTTTGGTATGTGTGAATGAAGCAATGTCGGGCGAGGAAAATATAAGATCTATATTGGATTCCTTAAGTGTAGATGGATCAAGATGAGTGATGCTATCATGATTGTGTAATATCAATCCATACTTGTCAGCATGCTCTTGAAGTCTGCGTCCGTTGACATCAGTGTCTATACAGTTCCAAGCCTGGTTATGTGCATTAAAATCTCCAATCAGCAGGCATTGATCATATCTGTCAGTGTTACCAATAAGAGCCTCCCATTCCAAATCCGTCAAACTGACTTGGGTCGGAGGACGGTAGCAGGCCAGAATAGTCAGAGGTTTACTTAAATTAAGTATCTTAATTCCACACATTTCAACTGAAGGATTAAGGTTAGTAAGATCATTAACAGACTCATAATTTAACGCAACGTGTACAAGAAAAACTAAACCGCCGCCAGTAGCATGTAGACGATCCTGTCTAAATACATTAAAAGAGCTGAAGTTAAAATGCAGGTGTGGCTTGAGCCATGTTTCAGCCAAAACAATCACGTCGTAATCATGCAGCAGCTTTTGCAACTCTCCAGCTTTCTTGACTATACTTCGTGGATTCCAAAATAAAATACGAATATTATTCGCATCTGCGAGATTGCAACACATATTGTTGCAATCTATGTCTGTTGTAGTGTGAGAAGAAAATTCAGTACTGCGAGTGATCAGACTCGCAAGTCTCAACCTCCGAGGCCGAGGATGAGGGAGGAAACTCGCCACCATCAACAGAGGCCGTAATGGCATTAGCCGTTTTAGTGATCCTTGTTTTCATGACACGTGAGTCAACATATTTATGTATCTCATTAAGCATTATTACCACTGCTTGTCTATTGGATGTGAATTTATCAACTACCGCAGGTACCTCTTGATAGGTAACCTGTAGCGTCTCAGTTAGCATTAGCGTCAGCTCCTCGAAGGTAATCGGGAAAGTAGCAGCGATATAGTTGGGGATTTCGATCCTAGCCAAGTCGATTTGTTCTTTAAGTTCCGTCGTTGTGGTTTTGCTAGTAGTGCTGGATTTTTTTAGCTTCTTTTTTTTTTGCGTTGGCATCTCGGGAGTCTTTTGAAGTTCATCATCGGGTTTGCTCCTCTGATTTTCATCTTCATCTGTGACTTTTCTTTCCGTGGAAGACAGAGATGCTTTTGAAAAAGTTCTTTTGAAATTATCGCCGCTTGGTTTCACGAATAAATTTTGGCCGTTGAAACGAGGCGTATTAACATCGCCGTCAACAGCCGTATTAGAAGTCGATTCCTTGTTTTTGTTATCAGCTGTTTCCATGTGCACTGTAGGTTTAGTAGTTGTAGACTGCGGGAATTGAGGAGCTCCTACCTTATCGACCGCGGGAGAAGGCTGAGCTGGAAGTGTATGCTGACCTTGACTCAGCTTTTGTTGTTGTTTATTTTGCGGGCAACTCTTCGAGGAATGACCCTCTTGTAAACATTGAAAGCATTTCATTTTATCGGAAGATGCATAAACATGATATGCCGTGCCATCGTAGTTTAGGGTAAAGTCGGAGGGAATTTTATCGATTTCTTCCGGATCCACAAACAGCTGACGCCTGAAGGACATCACGTGCGAAAAGCCGACTTGGACAAGGCTCATGCGCACTGGAGTAAGGCTGGATTTAGGTACAACGTTGAATTCCTCTAATTTTTCAAGCAGGATATGGTTCGGAATACACGGCAATACATTTGAGAAAATCACTCGCTTTAGTCTGGCAATGTAGGGGCGAATCGTAATTTTACGGCCTTGAACAACAAGCACATTTTTTCCTTCCTTGGTAATTTCATCCACTATGGAGGCACTATTAAAGAAAACACAAAATCGATTCTGCGTGATTTTAGAAGCAGCTACAATGTTTTGGGGAGGCACTATAGAGGCAATAGCATAAACATAATCTTCCGCTTTTACTCCTTCAATGGTGTCAAAGACAATTGCTTGGTCTTTCTTGGGGTACGTAGAAACAGAGGTAACGTTCGAGTACGACATAGTAGTAGTAGTAGTTGTTTTCGTTTGAGTAGACATTTGGGTTATTCACTTTATCTTACGCGTAAAAAAAAAAGAAAAAACCTCAACAAAGAGATTCAGCACAAAGCGACGCCACCCAGCGGCAGTCGCCGCGCAGCGGAGAAATTAACCTCTATAAACTGCCGAGAAGACACGTCTGCCACGCGCGACAGTCGGCGCAACACTGGTTACCTGGTTAAGTTGAAAAAATAAGCGTGTAAAGCAGCAGCTGACTATTGTTGCGTGGGTTAATTAAAAAAAAGCAAGTTTTAGAGAAATAAACGCGTAGCATAAAAAGGGTAAGTTTATTTTGTTTCCCTCTATCGCTTATTACGCAGTTGGCATAACAATGAAGGAGCGCACGGAATATTAAAACGTTGTGAAATTATAATAACTTGAGATTAATAATCTTCGCGCAGTTGTTGTTTCGAATGATAAATTAAAAGATGCGGATGGAAGAATATTTTTATTTCCGTTCACATAAGTAGACACATAACTTACTCTTCCACCTTTCCTTTCGGATCGCCTAAAAATTTTCCAACTTTGAACTTTTAATTTTATTGTTTTTTTTACAACCTCATCGACTTGTAATTTTTATAAAATTTTTTACTCGAGTACGATTTAACTTTCCTGTCTGAGAAATCCCAGAATTTTTTATTTCTTCGCTAGCTTCATTAAAATATATTCAGGAACAAAACGCTTACGTGTTAAACTAAAGGATCAAGAGACGTGCCCTACTTACATTTAGGAAGCTTCTTCATTAAATTTTTTTTTCACTTTTTCAGCACGTCGCACGTATTTTTATCATTAAAATAATAAAAAATAAAACAGCTGACTCGCTTAAGCCACAAGATAGACAAAAGTTATAAGTTTTCAAACTAAAAAAAAAGTTAATCCTTTACCTTACTACACGTGGAAATGTATAAAAAAAAAGTTGATATTGTTTAAGAAGTAAGAGTTAAAAAAATTTGAAACTCCCTTTACTAGTTGAGAAAGAAGAAGTAGAAGTGGCCTTTTCAAAGGTCTCACAACTTTTTTGTTCACTTCCGATGTCACATGTACCAGTATAAGTAGATTTTCAAGTTTCGTCGCCATTCTCTCTTTCTTTTAACTTCAACTTGCTCATTTTATTACTAAAAAAGAGAACAACTGAAAATTCGTAAATTACGTACTTAAAAATTATAACAAAAAGGCAAAAGAAAACTGAATATTATAAAAGTGGGAATAATTTAAAAGCCTTTGATCTTTTTTTCCAGTAATTTTTTATTGATCGATCAATTTGACTGACGCAAGCTGCAATTTGATACCGTATAATAAACTTTGTTTATCAAACTAATTCATACATGCCGGAGTATTATTATAAAAAATGCGAATTGACCATAAATCAGTCGCTCGAGCACCGTTAATAATACAAAATTTTCATACCTTTTTTTTTCTTTTATTTATGGAGTGTCATTTATAAATCCGAGCTGCGGGTTAGAATGATTAATTCGAGAGTATAAATATGTAGTTTTATTGTCATTTCGAGAATAATTCTGAGGGTGCCTGAGGGAAAGTAGTTTTTTATAAGTTTTTATAAGCATCCATCATTCCTGTCTCTTGACTCGTGTGCGTAAAGCTGGAATAAAAAAGTCTCTTTAAATTTATATTGAATGTCTCTCTCTCTCTTGGTTAGGACGCTCTTTCAGATTTTTTAATTTTTAAAATCTGCATGAGATTTATTTCAAGCTTATAATCAAGTTTATAATCAAAATATTTATTTTTCCATTGGAACTTGAAGTTTTTGAAGATTTTTAAATTTGACTGGTTTCAATAGTATTTTTTATTAATTTAAATTGAACTTATCCCAAGAACTTTTAATTCAAATATAGTCGAACGGTTAAAGAAGAAATTTTGATTCCACTCTCCTCACGCCCTCTAAACTTTAGAAAAAAAAAGTTCTGTATAGATATACGACGTCGTAAAAGTCCGGTGTTGCGTTGATCAGGTAGCCTCTTTAAAATTCAATTTAATAAACTCGTTGTATACTTGACCCGCGCCATCACCAAAATATTCTATATGGCAAGTGGATGCGCAGCCAGCAGAAAATTGATTTCAGAATTATGATTAAATTCTTTGGTGCCCGGTAAATCGATTTTTTGAAATATTCCCGCCCTGGAACATGATTGAACGCGACTCTTTTTTCTTCTCCTCGAAGTATTCCCTCTATCAAAAAATTTCATAAAAAACTGTATTTATAACATGATGTAAAAAAAAAAAAATAGAAAAACAAAGTTCTCGGTTTTTTCCGCGTCGAAACATAAACAATAAAGTTGAGTTGATCAGGACTTTTTGAAAGTTTGAAATTAAGTGTTGATCCTCGCGGGGGTTCAAATCAGACGTTTCGAACTAAAATAAATAAACGAACGAGGTCGATGTTGTTCGTAGTAAATTAGGGGGGCAGAGTCTATTAGGGAAACATCGATTTATTGGAATATCGCGGGAGGAGTTAATTAAGTTACCCCACAAGTGCACTGCAAGTTTACTTCATTGCCTAATAGCTTATTATTTTCGAGTGTTTTAGAGGTTGCGTGCATGGAAAGAGTTTTGACAGCTGTTTAAGATAATTCATAGGTTTAGTTTTATTTTTGAAACCAATGATACGAAAAATTATGCATGCGTATCATTGGGTACCTTTGTTTAAAACAAACTTTGATTGACTAGTTTAGTGAAAATTTGTAGTCCCATGTCACTTTCAATGTCTGACTAAAGCTTGAACTGAACTACTGATTAGTCTCTTCTCAGCAGTTATACTCGTTTACTTAATGTTTAACATGAGTTTTTAAACAACGACAGACAGTGTCCAATTTTTAAGCTGATTTTTTCTTTTCACGTCCAAGGTTTAAGCCACAGCTAAAGTTAGAAAAGCGTCGGCTAGAATTGGATTTTTTATTTTTCCGAGCAAACGCTTTTTCCTCTTTTTTTTATTGAGCTCGAATTTAACTGGATTAGCCGAAGCTGGCGGCTTATTCAATTAAACTCCCCTGATCTTTGATTGCTTTTTCCTTCGACTTTGATTTTTTTTTCTTAATTAATAGATGGAATAAATTAAAAAATACCCTTTGTCAATAAGTGTGTGGATAGCATAGAATTTTTAAAATTAAATTTCAATATGACACCAAAGAAGAAATTTTACAAAATGACTCAACTTACAATAAGGTTACTCGACACCAATAGTTTCGATGATAATTTCAATGTAAATTTTAAAGTTGAAATATTCAATTGACAGAATTAATTTTTTTTTAAAAGATAAAAAGTATTAAAAAAGCTTTATAAATTTTTTCAAAAATTTTTCTAACTTCAAACACAATTTTATTCTTAACAAAAGTTTCAAGAGAGGAAAAAAAATAATTTTATCTACCAGAGGTGGAAGCAGGTAAACTGAACGGATGAATCGATAGTAGCTGAAATCATAAAAATTCAAAAATACCCGCTGGGACATCATCGTGTTTGTGTATTTTTATTCTTACCTTATTCACAACAAAGATTGAATTTTCTTGAAAAAGCTCACGCATTGAGTACACAGCGACGGGTTATCCAATCACGTACGTTGTTTCTATCTAAGCGATTTTCCAATTGTGCGTGTCGGCTTTTACAAGAATTCTTTCAGCACACTTTTCATTTTTTTATTTTTTTTTCAAAAAAGTTAAGAGAAAAAATTATTTAGTTTGGTTGAAATATTGGTTGAACTTATGATTTTAATTTTTAGTTTAATTAAATCCCTAATCGGCGAGTCCTTTGAAAACGAACTTTATCATTTAATTAAAATTTTGTCAACAGTTAACTCCCAACTCCAACTCACGACATTGTTGTTTTTTTATCGTACCTCGAGATTAATATTCAGACATTTTAAAGCGAATCGTTTGACGTTAAAACAATGAAAAATTTAAGGACGTTTCAGGCTCGGTATCAGGGATTTTGGAACAATGTTAACTATTTTTGTAACTACCCATAGAAGCACACTTTTACATGCTCTTTCGAATGGCATAAAAAAAAAATGGCAAGCGGGACTCGTTTTTGAGTTATAAACGCTCAAATTTCGGTCGTTTTGCATGGGACAATTTTTTAATTTTATCGACGACTGTAAATTAACTAGTAGTTAACTTTTTCTAAAAAAAAGAGTATATTCTAGCTATTGAAACAAGAATCAATCTAACATTTTTCAAAATACGCCAACCGGGCCTACTTTCAGAGTAATTTAACAGCAAAGTTGATTTTTTTGTCTTTGCGGTTATGCTGCGCCATGAGAGCGAGAGAGACAGCTGTCTCGCCCCAAAACTGAATGAGAGTCACTGGAGGTCTGAAACGTCCTTAAAAAGGTAACCGAGACCTCATTAAAATCCGAGCGCATCGATCAATATTAAACTAAACAAGTAATTTTTTACGTGGGGATTTTCGACTGAACCAGCTGAAACAATAGCAATTAAGTTTAAACCAAGTTGTTGGTTGAGAAAATTAAGAAGCTGTTTTACGTTTTACACAACATTGTTGCGGCGCTTAGCCTCCTGGATTTAATTAAAAACTTTCAAACTCTTATACCCGCTACAAACTTACCTCTGTACGCGTATTAACACAGCTGTTTTATTCTTACTGTGCAGATCGATTCTGAGGTCCCCAGGAATAATATTTTAAGTCACTTTAAAAATGAACTAAAAAATATTGATAAATTTTGTTTTTAAACAATTTATTCTTCTATAATAATAAATAATTATTATTAACTTCTGTTTTTGATCATCTTTTTATTCTTTTGCAAGCTTTTCAATATTTTGAAAATACTTGCGGGTCCCTCGTTTGAGAACAAAAAAAAGCATTATTTTTACAAACTAAGTTTCTTTGCTCCTCTTACATACTAAATAAAAATCATGTATTTTTTTATTTTTCTTAATTTTAAAGTAAGTTACAGATTATTATTCAAATATTAAACTAGTATGTTAATTGAATGAAACTTTTTTTTTTCTCTTACAATAAATAGTTCTACAGTTATCAATCATCCTGGATCAAAGTGGATTTTTTTTCGGCATTTAACGAGTTAATTAATTTTTCTGCATCTTTGATTGATCGATAAATCCTCCGATCGATGGGAATGATGATTTCGCACTGATGATCTCTTCTCTGAAAAATAAAATTCATGTTATTGTTATAAAGAGCAAATGTAAATAAAAAAATGAAATGTACCTTTTGATTGCATCGAGCTTTGGTGTTAGAGTTGTAACTTTAGTAGAGTTAATGGGGTCAAATTGATAAATCGTCAATAAATCATTGGTCGTTGTTTCGATAGAGACGTCTTCCATTTTGGAAGAGTAAAGACTTCTTCGTTTTCTCGGTGTGGTTTTCGAGTGTCTACTTTTGTACTCGGAAGTAACATCCTTCAGCCTATTAATTCTCTCCTTAACAAAACGAATCTCCTTGAAATTTTCGAACGTATCTACTTCGCTTAGGAGCTCAGATTGAACCTCATCGACTTTTTCCTTTTCGATTTCCAAATGATCATTGACTTTTTTTATGTAAAAGGTTACGTTTCCCATTCTATAATTCAATTCCTCGTATTGGACCTTGAGGCCGTTCAATCCTTGCTCGAGAGAGATCGATTCGCTGTCGTATTTATTGTTGAGGCTGAACATTGCTCCTGCCATGATACCGGTGCCTGAAAAACAAGCGAGTGCTCCCACAAAACCGGTCGCGACACTGCACATGATTCCAATAATTCCAAGCATTATTGTTCCAACAGCGAGAATGGCATATTTCAAAATTTTAGAAATGAGTAGGTCCAGGTTACCTCCTTGCATCAATTTTATGTGGTCCGCTGCCGCGAGGCTTGCAAACTCGTCGAAATGGTATTTAGCAGTTATCATAATATCTTTTATATTGTTCAAGACTGCTTGGGCCGAACCGAATTCTTGAGCCCCTCTCTTCAATAAAGTCAGTAGAACGTCTTTAATCAATTGGATGCCATTTTTATCCTCGGATTGTAGATTTTCCAAACTTTTGGACAAACGATCGAGTGGATTTTTCGCAAAACCACACCACGAACGCAAGTGACTGGTTGAATCCTCGTATGATTTCTTGGCGAGTCGGAGTTGATGCTTGAACGCGTTCAATTTGGTGACGGTTCCTTCGGAGTACAACGTCCGGAACTCGCTGGGATTGAGTTTGTCCACCACTGTGTTTAGTTCGGTCCAGTTGACCACTTTGTCAACGTCGAAGCCCATCAGGTGAATGTTCCTGTTGAGGGCGTCGAAGCCATTGATAACCTTCGCCACAGCTCCATCTATGAGCTGCCAAGGGCCCGAGCTCGACTGGCCGCAGACAGAACTGTACGTCGTCAAAGTCCAGCTACTCGACGAGCCAAGGTCGATGCCGTAGTTGCAACCTTGGTTTGCTTCTGTAACTGACTCAGACGAATTTAAAAGTGGAAGCTTGTTCTCCGATCCCGAACGATCCACCGTGACCTCGTGGTTTCCCAGGAATTCGAAGTAAATTTCCCTGTCGTAGCTAAGTAGAACTACTTGTCCTGCAATATTTGATATATGCACGTCGTAACTGTTGGGATTTGAGATTAATACGCTGTCGGCGAGAGCGTAGCGCTGGACCTGAGCTACCAATAAAACTATCTGCAGTAGCGTCGAGTACATTTTTTTAAAATTCAAGCAAAGAGTAGCAACTAGTTTTTTTTCCCGAAAGCGAGTAAAGTAATACCGCTTTTATGTACACCGATCTTGCTGGTGCTGGCGCACCTGTGTAACTCTCGTAATTAATTTGGATATACTTGGTTTTTCCAGTTTCTAGTTCGATCAAAACACGTTGTTTTTCAACTCAATCCAAATAAGATGGAAAATTTTCGAGAAACTCAAAATATTTATGGGCAACTTTAAATTTTTACTATTTGAAAAAAGTTGTAACTTGGATGCAGAGAGCACAAGTAAACAATAAATTGTTAATTTACTTTATAAGTATCTTTAACTGTCTTTCAATTTGAAAGGATTTTATCTCAAATTACTATCATCTTATAACGAAAGATGAATTTTAAAAACAATAATTGAGAAAGAAAAAAATTCGACTCCAGGACCAGGATTTGAACCTGGGATCTCCCGATTGCCGGTCGGATGCTTCAATTTTTACTAAAGCTAAAGAAATTAAAAAAAAATTGATACTACTGCGGATCGTATCCACCTCATTAATTAAAAGTCTGCACTTGGGGTCTCAAATTTCCCTGTAAACGTAAAATATATAACTTGTAATACCATATGAAGGACCTCCTTATAATTTAGAAAAGAAAAACTTTTTTTTCTAATTTATGCATAGTAACTCTTTGGTGACTAAAATTTCTCTAAACTTGCTCTTTATTTATTATTTTAGCCTGGGGTAAAATATATTAAAATGACCTTTGCTACCAATCCGTTGATCCATCATAATTAAGAGCTGACAAATGACATATTCTCCATACCAGCGGCGAAAAAACGTCTGTAAGTTTTAAGTTTGTGAAATTTCCGCAAAGGTCGTAAAAATTTATTCGTGGCAGATTTTGCTAAGAAAAACCTTAGTCCTGCGAATGAAAAGACCTTTACGATTTTCATAAACTGAAAACTTAGAGTCATTTTATTAGTGGCTGGTGTGTCGAAAAAAATTGTTTTCGTCCTTTTGTATCAAAAGCTCATTTTATTTCAATCTAAAAAAGTTGAATCATAAATAAAGTATTTTGGAGACATTTTAGTAACAAAAATTCGCAGCTCATTGTAACAGTGTTATTCGTGGCAGATTTGGAGCTAAGCTGTTTTTCTTCGCATAAAAGCAATCGATAAATGGGTTTTTAGACATATCAATACAATCTGCCATGGGCATGAAGCCGGTTGACCTTAAAAGAGTCGAAAAAAATAACAGTTTTGAGTTTGAATCTGGTAACTACATGAAAATAACCTTTGAATGCTCTTGTGTTAAGTGACACTTAGATTTACAATTTTTCGCTACTTTAGTCCTTTACTTGTTTTAAAAACAAAATTCTATATTTTTATTCATATATATCGTCGAAAAAACCGTTCCTATAGTAAAAAATAGTAATATAATTAAAAAAACTATTTTTCCACGAATTAATTCCAGAATAAGCTTGTATTTTCAAAGTTTATATTTTGGGTACAGAGCGAACGTGCGCAATGAGCTTGATCAAATAAAAAATAGTACGCAGGTTTTTTGGGGATTCCCCAATCGATATTTATCAAAGTTAAATAAACTTTTTATCTTATGGTAGCTGCGGCTCACCAAATTAATATTTTTTAAAATTTAATGTCTCTTTTCAAAACTTGATCCAAGATTACGATCAGCTGTACCAAAATACTACCAAAAATTGGTGTACCTAATATGACCACCTCACCTTTGTTTATTATATTGATCTATTGCTTCATTTCAGGCCATGGAACTATTTTTTAATCTAATTCGTTTTTTATTGTAAACAATCGTCTTAAAATGTCGTTTCGTGAAACCCACGTAACATATACATGTTTCGATAACCTTTCACCAAAAGTACACTATGAGGTGCGTCATAAAAAGTTAAATAAGAAATAAAATAAAAAATTTTTATTTATGATGGTAAAATTATTATTAATTTAACATAAACATTAACCAATCAGCGTGATTTATGCAAAATTGTGGGAGGGTCTAAATACTGAGAGGCAGGAACCTTTTTCCCGTGGTTGACCCTTCCTCAAGGAATAACTTGCGTGGAAAAATTAGTTAGTATGTCTGGAAAACATATGGTGAGCACGTGTTAAATTCTGAAAAAATTTTTACAAAATACGAAAATGTATTTTTTTTTTTAAAGTATTATTTTCGTTGGATAACGACGATCCATAGCAAATTTGAATGACAGTTGTAGCTTGAAAATTGAGAAAATTAAGACGATTAATCACGTTGCGATTATTTCGTTTATAATTTTTATTCAATTCACAACTCAGCCATTTATAATCGTACGATTACGATTCAAGTTTCTTTGGAATCGTCGTTTTGAGAAGAATGATATTACCTTATTAAAAATTTTTTATCTTCAATTATTATAAAATTTAAAATTCTTGCTCTAATCCCTAAAACAAATAGAGCCTCCCCTTTCTTAGCTTTATCCAGAGCAGATCAGTGATGCGCCACCGCATCATTTTTGAGAAGAATAGATGACTGTTTGATTACAGTTTCTTTTAAAACTCAATCATACCGTGAAAAAAAAGACAAAAACCGTTTAAAGTAAAACAAGAGCTTGCAAGCATGAATTCATGTCATCGGTTCAGCCAACACAGTTTTCGTTACAAACAAAATTCGACGTTTCGGTCAGCGTCCAATCATCGGAATTTCATGCAAATTTATGCAAGCTCGATACCCCCTTTTTAAAACTATTTTTCGTTTCATGTCAGGGATGGAGAAGGATAAAAGCTCCCGTGTAATTCGGAGCATTAGTTTTTCACGGCAAGCTTTTACCACCATGAAGACAAATCAAGGTTGTTTCTTCCAGGGATTTAGACTCGAGCTGCTGTTTTTTCTGCTTATGCTCCTCGAGCTTTTTCCACGTTCATGAATGCGTCAGAAAAATAAAACCGTTTGATGGAGAAGTAACTTCGAGTCTAAAAATTGACGATAGAAATTTATAAGCCAAAGAGCTGAGTCTGTGGCCCTGCTGTATAGCCACACGTGTGACACACATGTGGTCCACCCCCCTGAGGTCAAAACTTCTTGGGGAAATCATCTCCGAGGCGTTATTATCACCAGGTGAACCAGGTGTTCGTCCTGACCTTTCTGGAGTCAAAACTTCCTGGGGAAATCATCTCCGAGGCTTTATTACCACCAGGTGCACCAGGTGTTCGTCCTGACCCCTCTGGAATAAAAACTTCTTGGGGAAATCATCTCCAAGGCGTTATTACCACCAGGTACACCAGGTGTCTGTAGTGACCCATTTGGGGTCAAAACTTCCTGGGGAAATCATCTCCGAGGCGTTCTTACCACGAGCTGCACCAGGTGTCCGTCCTGACCCCTCTGGGGTCAAAACTTCCTGGGGAAATCATCTACAAGGCGTTATTATGACGAGGTGCACCAGGTGTCCGTCCTGACCCTTCTGAAGTCAAAACTTCCTGGGGAAGTCATCTCCGAGGCGTTATCATCACCAGGTGCACCTGGTGTCCACCCTGACTTCATAATGTTATAATATTTAGCAAACTTTAAAAAAATTTGCTCAAGTCCATTTTACGTGTGGCACACGTGTGGCTATACAGCAGGGGGATTTATTGATTTGAGAAATGTCAAGCTTGAACTACGGTAAATATTAGTAAATAACTAAGGTTTTTAAACTCGGTATATTCATACATAAAGTTAACTTGACACTTTTTCACTAATCCACTCTCGAATTTTGACGTTAGAATCAACTTGATGGAATAAGCTTTAATCTTTTATTTAACTGCGAAACGTATTTTTTTAAATCCTGGATAAAAAGACTCGACGCATGTAATTATAATGACTGAAAATTTTAATCCACGCTGTTTGTGGTTATGACAAGCCTCAACTCATTAACCACCGCGAAGAGCTTTTTTTTTTTTATTCGACAAAAGGTAATTCCCAAAAGCTTCAAAAGGATTAAAATATCCTTTTGAATATAAAATGATCTCTGTGTAAATCCGGAGTTACACCGATGCAATTTTCAAACTAAAACACTGATTTTCGGGATTATTACCTTTACGATAAAACCACTAACTTGAGCTGCTTTTTCAAATTTAATTTCACTAAATCCACCCTTTCTGTTTTTCAAACAAAGGCATAGAAAAATATTACAATTTTCAAAAGATGCCCTAAAATGAGTTTCTCAAAGCTAAATCAAATTAATTACTTTTTTTATTTTAAGTTGAGTTGGGAAAAACTAAAATGATAAAAATGAAAAAATAAAGTGCTCTGTAGTTTAAACTTTTTCAAATTGAAGAAAATTGCATTGTTTCTGGATCAATTGACGCTAAGCGGATAAAACAATGTCCGGAAGGAAGAAAGAGAAATAGTAATAAAAAAATAAATAAATAAATTGGGTCAAAGTGTCTCGTGTCGTGTTGTCATTAAGACGACGTTTGACTTTTTACCCGCAAGCTGCAGAATGATGGACGGCGAGTTTGTTTTTTTATTTTACTTTCATTAACCTCGGTTTGACTGCGGGTAAAGAAGATTCGGAATCTGTCCATGTTTTATGTATTTGGGATACTTTTTATTCTTTTTGGGTAGAATAATACAATTTCAATACATTAACTTTTAATTTTACACGGAATGCTTATATTATTAGAATGATTTACGATAAAAAATGTGTCGGTTTTTCTAATATTGTCTCGTTGTTGTTGCTAGTAAGTAGTTATTCATAAATTTTTGTTATTGGCGAAGATTTAATGTTAATTATGATAATTATTGAATTAATCGATAGCGTCAATTAGAATAATCGAAGCTTCCGGTTCACGCCCATCGCAATTAACCGATGGACTGCAAATATTTGCCGGAAGCGCATGTGCGCTTGCCCTTATTAGTATAGTGGATTTGGCCAATCAATTTATTCAATTTAACGGTGCATTTAAAAAATTTCCATCGCTTTTTTTTGTGTTTATTTACAGCTTGTAATTAATGTCTTTTGAACTTACCGACAGTGACCAAATTAGGTTTTGAGGTGACACGTACCAATAAAACAATCATCGAAGTAGGTACGTACGTGCATGTTTTAATTTAAGTAGATTCGCGTCAGTCACTATAATTCTTGGTCCACTTATATTTTATTACCCACGAGTAGTGCAAATGACAGGAAGAAGCAGAAAAAAAAGCTCTTCATTTGCGGTACGAGAAATGGCGCCAAAGCCTGTTATCGGAATGGAGTATTTAATTTATGACCTGTATCGGAAGAAAAATATGATCGTATTTCGCTTCGTTGTTATTGTTGGGCCTTTATTATTATATCTTAGCCGCGGGTCCAGAGATATAACCAAATTTATAGTGTTGCGACCATGCGCGACCCTTTAGATGTTAATCCTTCCGAGCTTTAGAATGTTAACTCTATATGTATTAGTTTACGAAGCATTTTCAAAATAACTCCTTTTCTGGTTTATTACACACATTTTTTATTCAAACTAGCTAAATAATGTTCAACAGCTGGCACCGGCATGAATTACAAAATTCTTTAAGATAATCTAAGCAGGAGTCAAAGCTGACTTACATTATATTTTCATCCAACCCCATGCATTATACCGCATTATACATCATCCTATTTGAATTAGGTTGGCAACCGTGTATTTAAATAAATATTTCAGTCTAAACGAGAAATCATGATTTATGCTGCTGAAGCTGCGGTACATATTCGTATCCGCAAGCATCGGATAAGCAACAGGTGTCAGGTCAAACTATGGCTAATTCAAAGTTCTTTCTCTCTCTCGTGTCCCGAAATCGATGATTAAACTTTTCGAAATTCAATATCCTGCTTTTTTCCCACCGCTAAAACCCAACCCGTTTTTTATTTCAGACTAGAGCTCTTTTACAAAGATCTCAAAAAAATTTATTAAACTCACAATGTTTCGTCGTCGTCGTCGTCGTCGTACCTTCAAAACTGCCAAGCTCTATAACTTTGAGCCTATGAGACCTAGAGGTCTGAAATTTTTCAGAGGGTCTAGGTTTTTATAACAATACAGGAATCCGTAGTCACTTCTCGACCTGGACCTCCAGGTCGCCGGTGACGGGGATACCCGGGGGGTCATCTCCGAGAATTTGGGCTAAATTCTTCGGGGATGACTCTGAGGGAAGTTAAAGAGTATTTATGGAGGCAATTTGAACCGAGGTACCCAGGTCGCCGATGATGGGGGTACCCTGAGTACCTGGGGGTCATCTCCGAAAGTTCGGGTCGAATTCTTGGGGTATGACTTTGGATAGAGTTCGGGGGTTTTTTAGAACATATGAGAAAGAAGTTTGAACCTGGACAGCCAGGTCACCGATGATGGGTGTACCTGGGGAGCCTGGAAGTGATCTTCGAGAGTTTTGGGCCAAATTCTGCTGGGATGACTTAAGAGTTCTGCAGGAGTTCTAATTTGATAGTTATCAATATATTTGATGGAAAATTTTTTTTCATATTTTATAATTGTAAAAAGGATGATGAAAATTTCAATAATAATCAAATTTTAAACAATATTTAGATTAAAAATTTTACGTTTAAAATATTCTTTTCAAGACTAAAAAGTAGAAAATAAAAAATAAATAAAAAAAAAGTTTTTAAAAAACATGCTTTTCTCTAAAAAGTTTTGAGAAATTATTTAAAAAAACGAACTAAAAAGTAGAAAATAAAATTTTAATACAGCTAAATTCTTTCAAAGTACTTCGAAAGATTTAATACTTATAAATAGAACAAACAAAATTTCGTGATGACTAAACAAAAGCATGGGGCACTTGATGAAACACAGCCATACGCCTTAATTAAGTCATCTATAGATTTACTATTTATATGTATTAAATTTTTTGAAGTACTTTGAAAGAATTTAGCTGTATTAAAATTTTATTTTCTACTTTTTAGTACGTTTTTTAAAATAATTTCTCAAAACTTTTAAGAGAAAAGCATGTTTTTTAAAAACTTTTTTTTAATTACACTCAAATTGCCATAAATTTATGCACACAAATAACATTTTAAATTACATTTAAATAATAAAAATTTAACTTAACAGACAATGTGAGTTCTTAAATCAAAAAGAAGATTGAGCTTTACTAGTAGGTAGAATGGTAAAAAATATATATATTTTAAATAAATCGTTATGACCCCAAGTAAATGCACCGTATGTTGGCTTTCAAAAGAAGCCATAACAAAACGTCCGATAAAGTATCCATTTTAGATTTTATTTTGCTTCATGACTCTGCTGGCTTATAAATATACCAATGAATGTTTTATAAATCTCAAAAGCTTGAAGACCGAATAGAATTTTTTTTTTAAATATCAAACTTTATAGTTTGACACGATAAAATTCGTCCCACCGCGGAGTATTTAAAACCACGAACGCTTCCTCAGTCAGACAGCCAACGTTAAACGCATCGATTATTCCACGGGATTTTCCACTCCAGGAAGGAAGGAAGGAAGGAAGGAAGGAAATTAGAGAATTTTCCATGGTCCTTGTTACAGGATCTTCGAAGAGAGCTCCGACAATTCTACCATAACCACCTTGATTTTATATAGGTGTATTTTAGTGTTAGTTAAACACACTTTATTATGGGAAGAAAAACTACTATATGATATAAAAAAAATTTTAATAAATTATACTTGCTAATTTAACAAGTATAAAAAAACTGATTCCTTCATATACTCAAATAAGTTTTATTTATTTCTAACTCAATGAATCAGTCAATTTACTGGTATTTAAGATTTTTTTTCAGCTTTTTTGGCTATAAATTTTAAAAATGTAACAATGAAAATAATAAAATTTTAACAATAATTAATTTTTTTATTTTATACTTACATAAGTAAACTCCTGTAACCGACATTTTTTTTTAATTTTAGTATATAAAATTCATAAATTGAAAAATTCATCAAATATTTTAACTGAAACAATAAAATAAAATATAATAAATATGCATGAATATTAATTTAAAAGCTTTTTAAAAAATCCTATTTAATTTGTTTAATACGAAGTTACTTTACAGACTTAGTATCTATTTATGTCTGTGGATAAAGTTATTTTTAAATATTCTGGTCAAGAAAACTCATTTTTTAACAGTTTCGAAATAACTAATAATAAATGGCTCCAAAAGAAGAAAATTTTGAAAAAACAGTATTGAAAAGTAAATTTAATTCAATTTAATTTGAGAATCATGTTCAATATTTAACACTATCGCACGTATTTTTCATAGCCGGGAAGGCTCTAGACATGACATTTCATACCATATAGTATTTATGAACAGCCAGGGTGATTACGGAATTGATTAATTAAATTCAAATTTAATATTGATATTGATAAACTGTTTTGATGGTTTTTTATTAAATTTAAAGTCAAAGTACATACTGTGCAAACACGATAAGTTACACTCGCGAAACAGCGACTAGAATTTAAGCGGAATTTCAAAGGAAGTGTAGCGGGGCTGTTTAGCATGATGCATTGTAATCTGCATACATATGGGTTAGATTCAATACACCCGCAACCGCGTCGGCCTTATTTATAGCTTATTGCTCTACCGCGTATCTATTACGATATTTAAATTTACAATACTACTTTGATACGTCTTGTAGTTCTAATAAACAGTTGGCTTATTAAGTGATAAGCTTTGATAATAAAATATCGAGTGGAAGCACAATAAATCGATGAGATAACGTTTAAGTTCATCGACGAGGCCAAGATGAAGTTATGCTGCAAGCTGCAAGCTCACCAATTTTTCAGCGTGTACTCGTTGGCTGATTTCCAACCTATATGAAGGTCAACTCTGCAGACACCAAACCTTTTTTTTCCAGCAAAACTTTACTCAATCAATTCGATGGTCCCAGCGAAGAAAAACCTTACAAAGTTTTTTTTTCTTTTTTGAAGCGTTGCTTCTATACTTACGTTATAACTCTGCTACGCTTCAAAAAAGAAAAAAAATTTTGATGCCATTGTTTAAATGGGCCTCTGAGACAGTAGCTTTTAACTCCGGCCCCTGAGATGGTAGGTTCTTGTTCTGGCCCGCTGAGATAGTAGGTTCTTACTCCAACCCGACAAAATATTCATCAAAGAAATTCTCATAAGAAGAAAAAGAAAGAAAATCCTATTTGTGAGGACACTGAATTTTTCCGGTTTCTACATAATATCAAGGACGAAAGTTATAATGAAAGCACCTTGCAAGCATTGATAAAAATATAAAAAATAGATTAAATTGTGATGACTGTGTCAGAAATAAATTTTGTATAACCAAATTTTTTACCATCCAGAGAATATTAAAATCACAAAAACAAGGTTTTTGTACTGAAAATCCCTCAGTTCTCATGCTAATGCCGATTCTGAAAGATTTCATAAATCTCGTAATCATTCAACACTGAAGCTGAAAAAGCTCTTGAATTAAGCTTTCTTAATATATACCCTGCAAATGAAAAATCATAAAAAAGTAAGTAACTCGGAATCCTCGATGATTCAAAGTTAAACTGTACATCAACAAGGTTGGAATAGTAGTTAATAAATAAGTTTTAGATTCTGTCTAGAGTTACAAAAGTATTTGTTGAGAGCTGCCGAGAGCTAATCGGTTAGCCGCGTGCTAGAAGCTACTTCAGACGGCACTCAATCTCAAAGATTTAATTTCTTACTTCCCTTTGACATCACCCAACTACTCTCAGATTTTATCATAGTTTAAGGACGTAATTCGATAAATTAATCGTGCTGACGAAATTTACGGACAATTAGGTATGAACTTAAAAAAACGCTCTGTTTAAATTTTAGACCGATTTACCATGCAAGTATATCCATATTAAAATAAAAAAACACGATTTGAATTTTATTAAAACGAATTAATATAAAAACAGTAAAAACAGAGTGCCTGGGCCTGGTAAATATGTAAATCACTCAAAAAGTGTGGAAAGCGATACGAGATACACCTTTTTTTTATTTTTCTCTACTGTGTATTTATTTAGATACAGGTATATACGAAAGAGAAGGAGAGAGTTTTGGTAATACAGTCACGTACTTTGCTGCGAGGAAAACGCGGATGATCGATTTTACTTGTACACACCAGAACGAGATTAAACTTTGTTTGTGGATATGTTTGAATTTGAATAAATCCAAAGAGATTTATTAATCAGCGAGAGTTGGAAAATATATATTAAGCAACTGGATATCAGCAGTAGACTCTATAAATATCGCCAAAGTCGAAAGCTTTTTTTTTTTTTTTTTTTTTTTAAGTGAGAAAAATAAGAAATACTAAGCGCTTTAAATTGTAGCGTTACTTGCATACTAATAACTTTTGTTTCCCTTGAAGCTATCTAACTGAAGTGAATTATGAAGTTTATTATTTTTAAAGTTGATTTATCGCTATTAATACTCATAGCCTTTGCTTGTGGTTTAATTACATATTTTAGACCATCGATATGATCAAGAAAAAAAAAGCTCGGCTCAATTAGCCCGTACATAAAGAAGAAAAAGCTCGGAAAGCTCCTAAATCAAGCTTTAGGTGCTGCTGCAACTCATTGATTTTACTCGGAGAGCTACGTGACTCTGTTCGTCTTGTTTGTATCCATTGCAGGTGCGAGCACCTCGTGAATAAAAAATCCCCCAGAGCTGAGGATAAATAATGTCCTAAATGCTCGGGAAATGCTTTAAACCGAGCGAGCTTTTGTAAAAGCAGCTTGCAGATATTTCAATCTTCAAGTTCAACTAATCAACTTTATTTATTGGATAAAGTTAATAAAGCTTAATTCAAACATTGATCAAAACCAAAAGTCACTCTATTTTCGCGAAAAACTTTTTTTTTCCTGTCCACTTCCCCGAAAACTGCATCAATCTCACTCACTTTTTTAATTAAATGCGCTCGCGTGCATTTTTTTATGTAAAAATCTGGAGTTACAATATTGGCTCAGTAACCCGTTCCCCCTCGAAAAAATATTTTTATTCATTTCAAGAGAACTGATGGAATTTTAGTTACGCTAATAGTGATTTACAAAGAAAAAAATATTCAAGAAGGCGCTTTAATTTTTTTTTTTTTTTTTTTTTTTTTTTTTTTTTTTAGGTTAGAACCCCAAAAATAAAATTTTTTGTTCCACAAAATTTTAATGTGTAAATTTTTGTCTAAAAAAACATTCCAATAAAAGAGGGACCCTGTAACAACAATTTTTTATTTTTTTTATTTTTGTATTAAACTATAATTTTATTACCTTCAATAAAATTGACTATTGTTACACTGAGAGAAGGATTTGGTTCACGCAACCAAATTTGGTTGTGTGAACCAAGATTTGGTTATTTTTGGTTTCTCCCAAGCTATGGTTCACACGACCAATGATTTGGTTACAGGAACCAAATGTATAGATCACAGTCATCGTCATATCAAACAGTTCGCTGTTATAACCTCAAAAAATTTTTTGCAGCAATTCAGAAAATTATGAACTCACGAAAAATTTATTAAAATGATCGGTGTTATATTAGATTGAAAACGATTAGTAATTTCATTTAACTTTGTAGAGAAAAATAATTTTGTTGTCAAGAGAAAACTCATATTTAAATAAACTTAATTAATTTTTCAAATTGGCGGGAGCTCGATTTTTACGCGTGGAGTGTGGACCAAACATTTGGTTCCCACAACCAAATTATCCGATTTCTTTTCAACCAAATATATTTGGTTCCTTGAACCAAATCCTTCTCTCAGTGTATATTATTAAAAAAATTATCATAAATTCAGTTAAGAAGTAAAAAAATTCGCGAAAGAAAACAAATTTGTACAGAGCTTAGATTTTAGAAGTAAGAAACAACTTTGTCTTTTTCTTCGAGCTAAATTACATCGTAAGGTTTCACGGTTTTTAACTCGTCTCGGGTGTTGAAGCTTTTGTCGCGTTAAACTAACTTAATTGAAGTTAAATTTGTTTATAAAAAAAACGAAGTAAATACTTTTTCTAGGTGTTTCTGAAATTTTTTTAAGTCTTATTGTTTTTTTTTAAATATTTTGTTGTTAATGAGCTTTTGAGAAATAATAAAAATTTATCTAAAATAATTTGATTCTTAAATTTTTTAAAGCCGATACTTGATAGTTAAAAAATAAATTATAGGTTCTTGTGTACTACAGTACTATATTTTATTTTCAAAAAGTAACCTATCATTCGTGACTGGCTAGGACGTTTAAGAAAATCAACTCGGCCATTACTTTTGGAAATTAAATTTAAAGTGTAAATTCAAAAAATGTTTTCTACAAAGTGTCTCGGCCGAGGTAGATTAAACAGTTGCAAAGGCTACATTTGGCGCAATTATTGTCAAGAAAGTGATAGTTGCTGCGACGAAAAAGGCTCCGGCGGATCCATTGCTAGCTTTTTGCTTGCCTTTGGATTAACTTTTGGTGGACTCTACGGGATTAACAAATTTTTGGAGAAAAAATAAAACTCTTTAGTCGCTGTTGTAACCTCGAAACTATTTTCAAGTTCAGCATGTTTTTGTGTTTTTTGTACTTTTGACACTTGTAAATCTTTTTGAATAAATTTTTGTTTTGTTACTGTCATTATGATTCTGAACTTAACTAATTAATGAATTTATGAACTCTTATATGAATTTACATCATACGAGCTTTTTGGTGAAAATGAGCTTGCAACTGACTCGTTCCAGGATAAAACACATTGAGGAGTTTAATTGATAAAATAGGAAAAAAAATATAGTAAAATATTCAATATTATTTTATTAATGTTTGGTGACTGTTTAAAATTGATGAAACTCAGAGTATAAAAAAAAAATCCACATGAACTTATTATGAGGTGACTTAACTGAAAGAAAAAAAATATTTTCATAGTAGCTGTAAAAAAAACACTGAACAGTAAAAACTTACAAATAGAAAGATACGTTTTTATTAAAAAATACAAAAAAAAAAAATCCAGAGCATGAAAAATATTATTTAGCCTTCTTCTTCTTTGGGTTCTCTTCAACGGGTTCCGCATTCATCTGGTTATACAAGTACGTCCCGGCCAACGCCACTCCGCAACCGGCCGCAAAGCCGAGCAGGATTTTCCCGGCGCCGCCTTGGTTCCCGGTGTTGCAGCAACATTTTCTGTTTACGTTGTGGACGACCAAACTCTTGAATTTTTCCAGCCGCCCTTGGCCGAGACACTTTGGCGAAAACATTTTTTTCACAGCATGCTCTGGATTTTTAAACTTTTAATTTAGTCTCGAAAACTACACGGGTTTGTTTTCTGATACATCGTAATGTTAGGTTACTTTTTTGACAATTCAATATATTTTACTCGAACGAATTTTTTTTTTTACTTTACCGAGAACATTGCTATTTATTATTTTACTACCGGCGCTACTGAATATTTAATAAATTTATTTTGGATAAATAATTTCTGAAAATATCGAATTCGTGGGTATAAAATTTTAAATTCTAAAAATAGTTTTTTAAATTACATTAAATAAATAAGTCTCAACATAATTTCACTTTTAATTACTTAAATTTATAATAATTTTTTTCTTTTTGTTTTTTTTTTTTTTTTTTTTTTTAATTTGATTGTAATGTTTCCAATATGAAACTAAAAACTTTATTCTTAATTATTGTAAAATTATTGTTTAAACAAAGTAGTTTTTTGTAAACTTAATACTTATTTTATTAGTGACCTTGCAAAACATTAGCTTTACAAAGTATAACGATTTTTAAAAAACGTCATGTATTTGGTGCAATCGATAGTTTGAGAACAGAGAAGGCGAATGTACATTATTGAGTTGTAGAACTTATCAATTATGGTACTCAAAAGGTTTGTAAAAAAATAAAAAACGTGTAATAATAATTCAAAAACTTATAAAATTTGTTCAACAGAAATTCAAAACCGATAAAAATATCAACTTTCCAATGGAAACTCGTCCTCTCGATTATTTTGATAATACTGGTAGCAGCAGCAGCAGCTAAATCGAACAGAAGAAAAAAAAATCGACGTCCAAAGCATCGAGCACATCAGAATATTGGAAATTTCCCTGACATCGAAAGCAACACTAAAAACCAAGACGAGAGTACGCAACCATTTCTTCAAACAATCATTCTCAATCATAACTTTTTCATTAATATTTTCATTGCCTATATAACAATTCAAATAAAGAATTTTAAAAATCAATAGCTACATCTGCAAATTGAAAAAAAATATTTTTTAGTTTATCCCACGGTTCCCAGAAGGCGGTGACAACTCCTCGGCAGGGTTTAACAGTAAGAAACAGTGCAAAACTGAGGGCTGCCTTCACGCGTGTGAGTAATCAAACTCTTAACTTTATTATCAATTTTTCCAGTTATATAATTAGTCATTTAAAAAGATTGAGCACAATGTTAATAAACACTAGCAAAAAAAAAAAAAAAAATCAAAAAATTTCAAAGAGAAAAGATGTGTTTGTTTAGCCAAAATTATACGAGCTTACATGGACGCCAGTTACGATCCCTGCAAAAACTTTTATGCCTTCGTCAAGTAGAAAAAAACGCCTACGTTCAAAGAATCCTCTTTCTCCTTTATCGACGACAGAGTCAAGTACGCGCTGAGAAAGCTACTCACCGAGGATTACAACGAACGAACCGAGCCGCGGACCTTTTCGTATCTCAATCAATATTACAACTCGTGTATTAACGTTGGTAGGTGCTTTATATATATCTTGATAATTACAGCGAAGATGACCTTAGCTCAAAATTTTCCACGAATAACAATGTTACAGAATTCTTCTCAAAAATACTAAGTTTTCAGCTTATAACTGGTTTTATTCACTGGTGTATCGAGAAATTTTTTTTTATCATAATAAATAAACAGATTGCCCTGTTGAAAATAAATACGTGTTACATTACACGTGTAAATTACACATGTAATAACTGTATTTTATGTAATTTTCATATTTAATAATTATGTGTAACTTTTGATGAGATAACTCACGAATTAATTAATTCATGCTTCTTTTTTTGTTCAATTTTCATGTGTAATTTTTGTAACTTACACATTTCTATACTTGCGTATTATTTGATAGCAGCATGAATTAACTATAGCGTGAAAGTTTTGACAACAATTACACATGAAAATAACACATAAAAATTACATTTGAAAATTACATGAAAATCAAATAAAATACAATTATTACATGTGTAATTTACACGTGTAACTTACATGGGTGGTAGAAAATTTAAATTTTATAGCTAATTTTTCCAAGGCTAAGGTTTTTCTTTGCTGGAAGACTATGACTTACCAACATTGTTGTACTTCAGATAAGTTGGAACGTGAAAACGAAGCTGTATTAAAATCAGTGATCGAGGAGCTCGGTGGTTGGCCGGTTGTGGAGGGGGAAGACTGGGACGACACCAATTTCAGCTGGGTGGACATGGACATCAAACTCAGATCCCTTGGTTTTCCGCCAAAAAGTGTCGTTCACGTGTTCGTGCGCGCGCCGATCCGAATAATCCAAAGGAGAATGCTCTCTTTGTGAGTAACTTTTTGTTTTGTTTCTCAATAAACTCGACTTTTTGTTTTTTAATGAGCCAGGTAAACCCAGCGTCTACAGTGGTTGACCGTGAAAATCATCCCATTATAAAAGCTCATGATTATGAAGATTATATGGAGAAGGTGGCCATTTATTTTGGAGCTGAACCGCACCGAGCCAAAGCAGAAATGTCTAAAGTTCACAAGTTGGAAACAAAATTAGCATCGGTTTGGACTTTAATATTTTTCACCAATTTATTTATTTATCTTATCTTTTTATTAATATTTTAATCATGATTTTGAAAGATTGGGTATAAATGAAAGAAAGTAAAGGGTACCAAAGTTATTAGAACTATAGACGATTTGAAAAAAGAGTATCCCGATGTTCCATGGCTAAAGTACATAAACGGTTTAACCCAGCCAGAAATATCGATAAACCATTCTGACCCAGTAATAAGAACAGACGGCCCTAATTACTTTTCAAAACTAAAAGAAGTCTTGGATGAATATGACTCGAGAACCGTTGCGAATTACATGATCTGGAGAACCATAGCAACTTCCACAAACTACTTAACCGGTAAAATACAAAAAATGTTCTTCGATGACGATATGCCGGACAGATGGAGGGAATGCTTGAGATTTTTAAGTGACAAAAAGTCCGGCCTGCCGGTAGCCCTCAGTTCCCTGTACGTCCAAAGATACTTTGATAGCGGGACTAAAAAGTCCATCGAGCCCGTTCTCAACTCAATTCTGAAAGAGTTACAAGATACTATAAATAAGGTAAGAGTACTTTTATTTTTTCAAGCTTTTGAGATTTTTATTATTGATCATACTAAGTAAAATGAAAAATTTATTATTTTCTCAAGTCTGAATGGATGGACGACGAGTCGAAGAAAGCAGTTATACGCAAAAGTGAATACATGAAAAAAGTAATAGCCTATCCCGAAGAAATATTCAACGAGCAAGCGATAGACGACTACACTGGAAAATTAAATTTTGACGAGCCTGTATTTTTGAAAAACGTGATTAATTTGAAGACTTTTCATTACAATAGCGGCTTATCGAGTCTCGTGAAACGAAAAAACCAAAGTTTACTGTCGGTCTTTCCCGATTTAACAGCGGCCAACGCTATGTACAACAGAGTTGAAAATGCATTTGGTGATTATTTATTGTTATATTTTTAAATCATAGCTCACGAACGCATAATTTATCGGATACCATGGATGTTCATGAAAAAATCTCATTGTCAGGTATCAAGACCATTTTTGAAATGATTCTAAGGTTTATAACTTTAACGGGTCATTTTAATTTGACAGTGATCCGATAAATTATGCGTTCGTATCCCTGTTGAAAATAAACACGTGTAAATTACACATGTAATAACTGTATTTTATTTGATTTTCATGTAATTTTCAAATGTAATTTTTATGTGTTATTTTCATGTGTAATTGTTGTCAAAACTTTCACGCTATAGTTAATTCATGCTGCTATCATATAATACGCAAGTATAGAAGGATGAATTAATTAATTCGTGAAAGTTATCTCATCAAAAGTTACACATAATTATTACATATGAAAATTACATAAAATACAGTTGTTACATGTGTAATTTACAAGTTGGTCTAGGCCTCGAGCTTGCACTGTTTCGACGGCAAGAAGACTGCTTCGCGCTGCTTCGTGCCTCGGAATCGGTTCAAGCTAGAGGTCCGAACCGCGGAGACGGTCTAGCACACGATACGAAGCCTCACACTGGAGACTTCTTGCTACCGAATCGGTGCAACCTCGCGGTCAAGCTCTAATCATTAAATTATTAAAATTCAATTATTATTCATAAATTAGCTACGACCACACGCTGACTAGACCACGCAATCGCGCGACACGGGTCTGCTACACTGCACTGCGAGGCTTCGTACCCCGTGCTAGTCAGCCTCCGTGCTCCGGGCATCGAGCTTGCACCAATTCGGTGGCAACAAGTCTGCATCGCGCGGCTTCGTGCATCGAGCTAGGCCGCCTTCGTGGTTTGGACGTCGAGCTTGCATCGATTCGGTGGCAAGAAGTCTGCAGCACGCGGCTTCGTGTCTCGTGCTTGTAAGGCTCGTTGGTCTAGGCCTACGGATCGGCGGGGTCCAGCATAAAATAGGCTGGCTTGAGCCTCTCGGTCGTGACAACCCGCGGGGCGCCGTTGACCTCGATCTTGTAATCCAGATCACTGATGCGCTCGAGGACCTTGTGCGGTCCTGTGTAAGGACGCTCGAGCGGCTTCTTCACAGCCATGGTCCGCATAAAGACGTGCGTACACGTACGCAAATCTTTGTAGAAAAAGCGCGTGCAACAGACACGAGCAAACATCAAAAAATGATTGCCAGACATCAGTTAATTTACAACTCGATACCTATCCACCAGAAAACCTCATTCCACGTAGAAAACTCAAGTGTCTTGAAAAAGATATTTTTTTTGGTGATTAAAAGTTTTTAAGGTTAGCTTTTAGTTTCGGATACCTACCATAGTTTCACTTTTCGGTTTACAAATTTTTTTTTGACGAAAACAACTTTGAAATCAAGCAAAATTTCATTAAAAACAAAGCAGTTAAACATCCAACTGGGGAAGCTCGAGTAAGACACGAGCAAACATCAAAAAATGATTGCCAGACATCAGTTAATTTACAACCCGATACCTATTTACCAGAAAACCTCATTCGACGTGGAAAACTCAAGTATCTTGGAAAAGATATTTTCTTTGGTGATTAAAAATTTTTGAGGTTAGCTTTTAGTTTCGGATACCTACTATAATTTCACTTTTCGGTTTACAAATTTTTTTTTTGACGAAAACAACTTTGAAATCAAGCAAAATTTCATTTTAAAAAAAAAGCGCACCTGTCATGGGACGGCCGATAGAAGCGTAGCTTCAGTCTCTTTATGCAGACAGAAGATTTAAATTTTATTTTAAATTATGATGCTATTTTTTTTTTGTTCAACTAGTTTTAAAATTAAATTTCATGATAAAAAGTGAATAGTGATTTTTGAAGTAATTTTAGTTCGCTGGGAATTATTTAGTTGAGAAAAGTTTTACTCGATTAAGTTTGTTTGGTCGCAGAACATCGATTTTAAATCAAACTTCCTGGGGAAGTCGTCGCCGTCGTGTTTTTTCGACCTGGTGCATCCGGTTCTACCGAACGACGTCGACATCCTCTCGGTTACGTTTGTTTGGTGGCAAAAATAAATAGTAACCTTTTTCAAGTAGTCAAATTGAACGTCCATAATACTTGTGAGCTAGCAACTGATCCTGTACTGTTTGAAAGGATCAATTGTCAAATGCTGTTTTAGAAACAACAAAAATTAATATTGTTACTTTTATTAATTCGTTTTTTTTAAGCTTCAGAAAAATTAATGTAAAAATTTAAAGTTGCCCATAAATATTTTAATTTTCTCGAAAATTTTCCATCTTATTTTGATTCAGTTGAAAAACAACGTGTTTTTATCGAGCCAAAAACTGGAAAAACCACCTGGATCAAAATTAAATATGTGAGTTACACAGGTGCACCCGCACTAGCTAGCAAAATCGGTATATAAATGCTTCGATTTCGGTGTTACTTTACTCGCTTTCGGGAAAAAAAGCTAGTTGCTAGTCTTTTAAAACGAAATCAAGCATTAAAAAAAAAAAAAAATGTACTCAACGCGTATTTTTAGTGCGCTATTGCAAGCCCTTTGTTTAGTAGCTGTAGTCCATCGCTACGCTCTTGCCGACAGCGTAATTATCTCAAATCCCAACAATTACTACGTGCAAATATCAGATATTGTAGGAGAAGTGATTCTATATAGCTACGACAGGGAAATTTACTTCGAATTTTTGGGAAACCACGAGGTCACGGTGGAGCGTTCGGGATCGGAGAACAAGCTTCCACTCTTGCTTTCGTCTAACTCAGTTGAAGGAGCAAACCTAGGTTGCAACTACGACATCGACCTTGGCTCGTCGAGTGGCTGGATTTTGAATTCGAAAGAAAGACTCTGCGGCCAGTCAAGCTCGGGCCCTTGGCAGGTCATAGATGGAGCTGTGGCTGCGATTATCAATGGTTACGACATCCTCAACAGAAACATTCACCTGATGGGCTTCGACGTTGACAAAATGGTCAACTGGACCGAGCTGGAAGCAGTGGTCGACGAACTTAAGCCCAGCGAGTTCCGGACGTTGTACTCCGAAGGAACCGTCGACCAATTGAACGCGTTCAAGCATCAACTCCGACTCGCCAAGAAATCATACGATGATTCAACCAGTCACTTGTTTATGTGGTGTATCTTTGCAAAAAGTCCTCTTAACCATTTGGCCAGAAAATTAAATTCATCGTCTTTGGACACTCCAGTAAGCGAATCGATAACCAAAAGCCTACGTCATCTGTTGATCGAAGGTAGGGATAAATTCAGTTCGGCCAAAAATGTCTTGGAGGCTATACAAGGTATTCTGATTATTGCTCAAAAATATTTCGACGAGTTTGGAAAACTCGCGGGAGCGGATCACCGAAGATTGGTCGACCAAGTCAACGAAGACAAAGCCTCGGCTGAGAGGTACAAATCACACGCTATAGATATTGTATTTAAAGTAAGGATATTGGCTGGAGTCTTCTGCGGTATCGTACTCGGTCTATTGGGAGCACTCGCATGCGGATCAGTTGCCACTGCCATAGCAACAGATCACCTCGGATTAAATGGCGCATCGCCGGATTTTCAGCAAAGATTGATTCAACTCAATGACCAATTCAAAGAACTGAGTTCGAGAATGAAGAAAGTCAACGATTACATGAATAAAATTAAAGATCAGATATTAAACGAAAAGAGACTAACCGAGATAGTTGTAGCCGAGCTCGCGAGCGAGATCGAATTTACCTACAGTACGGACGACGCCATGAGAGTCAAGGATAGAATTGACGTACTGAAGAACTCTGTTTCCGAGTACACAAGTAGACACAGGAAAACCCCACCGAGAAAACGTAGAAGTCTTTACTCTTCCAAAATGGAAGACGTTTCGATTGAAACAACAACCACTAATTTATTGACGATTGATCAATTTGACCCCGCTAACTCTACTAAAGTTACAACTCTAACACCAAAGCTCGATGCAATCAAAAGGTACATTTCATTTTTTATTTACATTTGCTCTTTATAACAATAACATTAATTTCATTTTTCAGAGAAGAGATCATCAGTGAGAAATCGTCATTCCCATCGATCGGAGGATTGATCGATCAATCAAAGATGCACCAAAATTAACTCGTTAAATGCCCAAAACAAAATTTACTTTGATCCAGGATGATTGATTAACTGTAGAACTATTTATTGTAAAAGAAAAAAAAAAGTTTCATTCAATTAACGTACTCGTTTAATGTTTGAATAATAAAAATAATCTGTAACTAACTTTAAAATTAAGAAAAATAAAAAAACATGATTTTAATTTAGTATGTAAGAGGGGCAAAAAACTTAGTTTGTTAAAATAATGTATTTTTTTGCTCTCAAAATAGTTATAAATAAATAAAGTTGTTAAAAGTTATTTCAATTTGTTTTCGATATGCCATGCCGAAATCCTCTCTGACTTGTATTAAAATGTACTATTTTGGAATCGGATTATGACGAAACAATTTATTTATGCTATCAAGAAGGTTTTTATTCAATGAATTCGTCAAAATGGGGAAAAAGTAGCTTTTAAATTAAAATTTTTTCATTGGTTTCTACAGTTTTATATAAAAAATCGAAGCACTTGTAAATAAAACATTTTATTATTTTTACTAAAGATTTATTGTATAAATGTTTCTGCATGCATGTATTTATTTTATTATTCATATAAAATTAAGAGGTAGTAATAGTAATTTGTGTATAAAATGTATTGAAATAAAAATTGTTTACGTCATTGACAATATTGGCTCAGTTTCGAAATATTAGCCGAAATTTTTGTAAAATATAGGTAATTTACCTCAATTATGCTCATCTAATTTTTTCAATGTACTTTGAAATTATTATTGATTGATTAAAGCTTTGTAATGAAAATAAATCCTTGATTATTTAAAAGTTTATTTGCATTTGTGTTTTCAGACTTCTCAAATGAAATAACAAGATATTCTTCGTAAAGTTTTAATAATTCAGCTGGGGAATATTAATATTAAATCTTGGTCATTTTCTCTAACAATTTGTTTATAAAAATTCATAAAAACAACAATTCGGTGGCAGCAGTTTTATCGCTGAAAATTGCGGTTAATTGCTGTTGTTTTAGTTGACTATAAGTTGAAAAAAAGCCGCAAATTAAAAAAAATAATTTAGAGTACCGGCTATTCTGCAAAAGGCCTGGATGAAATATTTGATGAATAGAGGCAGGTTATAACGTAATTTTAAAATTAACGCAGCTGCTGAATGAAAAAATATGAGCCCGTAGTGCCGAGAGAAAAAAAAATGTTGAGACGGAATGAAAAAACTCGAAATTTAGATTCAAATCGTGATTTTCTATATTATATATAAATATATATGTATACACTTGCATGGTAAATCGAGTCCACCCTAACCTCGAAAAGTACAAATATTTATTTGAATTTTGAATCATTAATATTCTGAAGAAACTAAAATGATCTGATGAAATTTTTTTTTATCAAATTCATACTTTCGACACACTTGAATATTAACGATTAAACTGGAATTAAAAGTTGTCTCTGCGACATTAAGATTCAATATAATAATAAGCTTTTTTCTGTTGCCACGGGATATTCAAAATAACAGTGGCATTTCCGTTAAGTGTAATTAAATTTAATTTAATTCGAAGTTATTTGATGTATGCGGTGGTATTAGTTTTCTCTAAAAGGTGCGTTCCAGAGATCTGAAACTCTATTACGAGCGTGAATCCACTTAGCGATTCAAGCGTAACTGTTCAAACCTTGAAATCAGCTGTTATCGATGGTCTAATGATAACACAGCCAAGTTTATGCGCGCTCCAATCAATTCGATATTTCGTTATGCTCAAAATCAATTTTTTGCCTTGGACCGTTTAAATTACCCGCCTGCAGCCCCTTATATCATAAAAATCAATTTTTAAACTTAAACATTAAAATTTGAATTTTATAACGTATAAGACAGAAGACACAAATTAATAAAAAAAATAAATATTATTACTGAGTATTCCTCACTCTAATGCTAATCCTGAAAGATTTTGTTTTAGTATAAGAGTACAGAAACGATTAAATTTTTAATCGACAAATTATTGACGCCTGGATATCCGAAAAATTCTAAAACCGGATCGTTAGAATTATTTAAACATCCGGGATTTATTTAAATAAAAATTAGAATATCTTTCGACTCATCTTCTTATAAGTTTTTAAAGCTCCTTTGAAGTACCTAGGAACTGTGCGGATCATACTTTGACAGTTTTAAAGGAGGTAACGTCATCTCGTAGTCGAACACGTCGGATATCCCGGAAGTATTTTAAATTTATTTTAAACTCACATATTATTCGAGTTAATTTTCCCACTCAAATATAATCAATGGAACAAAAAGCTCTAAGTTTGTAAAATAATAAGAGCCTCTAGTGGGTAAAAAAATTAAAATATCGAATCAGCTAAGTGCGGGAAGCTAAATTAATAAAAACCCTTTGACCTTCGATGAAAAAAAAAAAAACTCGGTGAGTGCCCTTGCGAAGGCAAATAATTTGGCCAATCAAATTTATCTAAACCACTTCATTAATTATTTTAAATAATTCTAAATAAATTTAAGCCTCTTGTTTTTTTTAAATTTAAATCCAACTGAACGAGACTCCAGCGGGACTCTAATCTTATCAATGAATTACTAAAAGGCTAAATAAAAACACTAATTTTTTTCACAAATCGAGAGATCTGTGATCTTATCTGAGCGAAAGATACGAGCAGTTAGTGGAGGATAAGTTAGCTCGTAGACTTTGAATAATCAAATAATTACTAAGAAAACCAATATTTTTTATTCGGATCTTGAAAATATAAATTACTATTTAATTTCATAAATACTTTTCCCTCAAAGTTTTCCTCGAATCGTGACGTCATAACAACCAATTTACATAATCTCCCTATATATTATAATCTGGTTTTTTTTTATGATCCTCAAAGTTGAGTCCTCAAAATTGAAAATCAATAAAAACACGGTCAAAAGACACGTAAAAAAGATACTTATTGAGTCCTCCAAAATTGAGTCCTCCTTTTCTCAAAACGGTGCTTTTTAGATTCTCATGTAATATTTTCTATAGAAGCAGCTTGGTGTGTAGAAAGATTTGAATTGTGTAAATGTAGTCATTCAGTACAACGTTTAGAAATTCATACAGAAAATCAACAAAACATAATATAGTTAAAAAATTAAATAGTTCAAAAATTGGAAAACAACTTTAGCAACTTGGTTTGAATCAAATAAAATTGATCTGTTAGAAATATTAAAAATGCCAATATACCAAATTACTATAGATTTCTAGATGATAAAACTTTTGTTAGATAGAAAAATTAAAAAAAATTTCAAACTATAGCTAGAATAAACGTTGTTTCTTCTAAAAATTCAGAGTTTTCACTTAAAATTAATATCAGATAAAGTAAAAGGTGGTACTTCTCACGAATACTTGAGAACTCATAATAAAATTATTTATAAACATATAGAGAAGGAGCTATTTAAATGGGTCTAATAGTAAATGATAAAAATGTATATGCCATTTTTGAAGAATCTATAAACTATTTAACTCCGAAAAAATTACAAGAATTTTTCGGATTATTTTTATTGTCTGAAAAAATTCCTGGTAATTTAATTTGGAATAAATATAAATTACATTTTATAAAAGATTTCAAAGATAATGCAGAAAATAGAGGTTTGAATGAAATAATCAAATTTCTATCTAGCGAAGATTCTAATTTAAGTTATAAATGTTTTGGTTTACCAGAACCATGCTTAGAAAATATTTCTAATATTTCTGAAAATTATGACTGCAAAATAAACTGAAAAGAAGAGTATGAAAAAATGTTTGAAAAATTTAATAATGATCAAAAAAATATATTTAATACAATAACAAAAAACAAAAATAATATGTACTCAAAAGATGGACCAGGTGGTACAGGTAAAACATTTTTTCCTTTTGGAGGAAAATGAATAATTTAAGGTAACGATTTTAGACAAATCCTTCCTGTAGTTAAAAGAGGCAATGAAAAAATTATTGTAGAAGATACGATTAAATACAGTAAATTGTGGAAGAGTGAGTGAGTGAGAGATGAGTTGGGGATTAAGTGCGGTATTTAAAGTAAGTGAAATTAGTAAGGTCTGTAATGTGGCTAAGATTAAAATATGTTAGGTGGTCTTTTGTTAAAATTATGATGAGTAAGTAAAGTTCAAACTGAACTCTCGTGTCTAATTTTTATTGGTTTTAAGCACTTGAGTCTTTTTATTATTTTACCAAACATAGAGCTTACGTATTGTTTCGATTAATTTTTATAGTCATCAATTATAATTAGGGGGTTGGCGAGCGGAAGAATTATATCTGTGTATACAGCCCATATTAATATTTTCAATATTGATTTTTTTTTTTAATTTTTTGATCCTTCCAAATAATATGATTCTACCGCATCAGTTCCAAATATTGTAAATATCGGTCACCTTGCTCAAAATAACTTTGTGTGTGTTCAAATACTTGTTGACAGGCATAGAAAAAGCAGCCGAGTTATTGTTATTCATTTTTGGAGGACAAATTTCAAGCTGCTGGAATAATCTGCGTGTTCTGGAAATCAATTATTTATTGCTTTTTTTTTATGCTCTATCGCGTTTGAATAACATGATTTATCGGTCTGTACGATTTTGAGAGGTCAAAAATCACACTGGAGATTTTTGGAAAAGCATGCACAGCGATGATTCTACGAGAGTTGGAACGGTCTTTCATCGAATTCGATAAAGTGCATAAGACAGAATAAGTACCGTTTTATAACGTATTCATTTGATTACGAATACCGACAGCATCTGCTCGTAATTTATTTTTAAGCCCTGGACGAAAACTTGTTATTTGGTCATTAATTTATAAAAACTGGTGCAACGTTTCTTCCGCCGATGTGCGCACCTTTTAAAGCACTGATATAAAAATTAAAAGTATTATGAAAATTTCGAGTGCTGTCCTCAGGTTAAAGCCAGTCATGTGCCTCTTAGGATCTTCTTTCCTCCTCCACGACACATTGGTGAGAAGACCTTACTGTCTTTGTTACAGCAGCTAAATTGTAACGGCTAATATCCAGCTCATTTCCATCGGAGCCTCGTAGCTCACTTTTTTTTTTTCGATAGCCAGCCTTTCTACAACTTAAGGAATTATTAAATATTGAGATCCGTATATCCAAGCTGGAATTATTCATTCTTGATAAACTGCACCGAGCAGTTTTTTCTTACCTTCTAATAAATAACAAAATACTTGACAACCCTTTTAAAATTTTCAAGAAAATAATAATACTTTCGAGAAAAAAACATAAAAACTTAAAAGCTCGCGTGAGTCTCCTTACGTCTGCGGTCAGACGCTCAAGAGCTCACAAGCTAAATTCATATCATTAGCGCACTTTTATTAATAATTAATTAAATATCTACGTATATAACTGTCGGGTGCTCGGGTTCTCCAGGAACTTTTTCCCGTAGCCGGTGTTCGGGACCTAGAATGATGGAGAGTGTGCAGTTTATTGACTTTATTTACAAGGTTAGTTATATTTTTTCGAAGTATTACTTTTTGAAATATAAATTTATTTACTTTATAAATCATATTGAACATGTGAATGTCTTATGCATGTACTAATAACTTTTTAATTAGTCACCCAAGGTCCCGAGCACCGGCTGCGGAAAAAAGTTGCTGGAGATTCCGGTGGTTGACCCGAGCACCCGACAGTTGTATACGTAGATATTATTGTCGTAACTTTGATTATTTATTTATTTATTCATTTATTATTTGATTGAATTATTTATCGTAGACCAAAAAATTTTTATTTAAACTTTACATGTGGCACATACTTGTGGCTTTACAGCAGGTATTCTAACCTCGTGGATCGCAAGTTATAACTTGAGTCCAGGGGGTTTTTCCAGTTTTTGGCTCGATAAAAAATGAATTGTTTTATAATATTAATAATCTCCTAATCATTTATTAAAAAATCTCAAAATGATACTAAAATTTTCTTCTAACAGCTAAAAAAAACTGTAAACTGCAGTGTGATCATCCTTTCTAATTATTGATCTTTCTACAGAACCTTGCTATCCTCGTGGGAAAAAAGGGCATCTGACTATCATCTCGGAAAATCGTTTTCTCGTGTTTTTTCTTTTTTTGGAAATCTGTAACTTGTGATTTTTTTTCTCGCTTTATTCAGCTAGTTTTTTTTTTTTTTTTCGACTACATAAAAACGATTGAAAAAATCTAAAAGTACTCTGATACTTTTTACAAAAACAAATTTTAAATTTTTATTTATAAATTTTAAAAATACCGTTCCTGAAGTAAAAAATAGAATTTAAAAATATTTTGTATTTTTCGAGTTATTTTAAGCAACGCTTTTTCCGCGAATCCTGTGATAAGCTTATTTTTTTCAAAGTTTATATTTCGGGTAAAAAACGAACGTGCGCAATGAGCTTGATCAAATAAAAAATAGTACCCAGGTTTTTTGGGGATTCCCCACTCGGCCTACATCAAAGTTCAATAAGCTTTTTATCTTATTTTTTTCACACATCCTGCCTATTTTGAACATTAAAATTAAATAAAGGGAATGGGTTTGTAAATAGCAATTTATATGTGCCTAATATGACCATGCTAAGCGAGAATGGATTATGTGGCTCACCAAATTTATATTTTTAAAAGTTGAAGGTCCCATTTTAAAACTTAATCCTATGGATCATTTTATAAAATTTTTATGATTTGCGTGAATCTTGGTTTGAAGAGCATCTTTTATATGACCCATACAATATATAAATTTATCGAAAATTTTCATTTTATATGAATAGTTGAAAAACAACGTGTTTTTACCAAGCCAAGGACTGGAAAAACCCCGAAGATCAAAATTAAATTTTTGAGTTACACAGGTGCACCCACACCAGCAAGATCGGTGTATAAAAGCTGCGGTTTCGGTAATGCTTCACTCAAATCTAGTTGCCAGTCTTTGCTTGAATTAAAATTTTTCAAAAATTTACTCGAAATTTTTCATTTGTGCGCTACTGCAGGCCCTTGGTTTAGTGGCCTTCGGCGACCGCATAAATATCACAAATCCACACAATTTTGAGATTAGAGTGTCTATCAACAACGTTATTAAAGTTGAGAGCCACGATCAATACATAGATTACGATTTCACGCCAAAAAATAAAGAGGAACAGATCGAACTCAAGGTCACGGTGGAACGTTTGGGAGTGGTTAACAAACTCCCGGCTCTGGACACGTCGTCGTTCCCAGGGTGCCAATACGCCCTTGACCTTGACACAGCTCAAGGTTGGAAGTTAACGTCGAACCACAAGTGCCAAGTTGAGTCCTTACCTGGTTATTGGCGCTGGGAAAACTTGGGTATCGAAGCTGGTATCAACCTGGTCATCAGGGGTTACAAGTCCCTCGAGAATAACATTCCCAAATTTGGCTTCAAGCTCGACAAAATCGACAACTGGACCGAACTCGAAGCTGCGGTTGACAAAATCATGACCAGCGAGTTATCCTTGGTGTACCCCACTGAAACGGTGAACTTGATAATCGCCTTCAAGGATCTAAATTCGATGGGCCAAGCATCATTACGAGAATTCGACGAGCGAGTTGTTCACGTGGTGTTCCTTTGTGGAAAGACCACTCCAGCGTTTGACCAAAAAATTGTCAAGTACATCGTCTTCGGAAACCAATATCAGCGAAGAACTAGTCAATACACTGAAAACTCTGACGACCAGAGCAAATAACAGAACCGGATCGGCCAACAACTCGCTGGCGGATATGAAACAAAATATTTAGACCGCTAGAGGAGCTTATATTGCGTGGTGTGATCAAAATAATCCAAATTTTAACTTTCAGAAATACCCTGAAAGAGTGGAAACTTACGAGGGGTTGGTGCAAAGCATTCAAGACGTTTACGAGTACGTAAAAGCTACAGTCTCGAAATTGTCAAACGATAAGTATGTAATAACCAGCGAGACAGAAAAAGATATTTTAGCTAAGATTGATGCTCTAGATAAATTTGATTACAACCCCAGAGACTATAACTACGTATTTAATACTAGTAAATCCCTGAGCGACGCTTGCACGGAGTACAAAACTAGTCACTTGACAAAACCTTAATCAAACAATGATCGTAATCGACAGTTGGATATTAATCCTACTACTCAAAGGTATTAGAGTTGTACTAATTTTTTTATTTTAACATATTAAGCATGAACTGTTCGTAAATTTCCGAATTTTCTTACGACTGGATTGCGCTCCAGAAAATGTTAGCTTAAGGACGTTGCCTCGTCGCGGAAGTAGTGGGGGAAGCCGCCCATAGGTTAGGTGCGGGAATAGCTGACATTCGCCTCGAGTCTACCCGGTCGATTAACAAAATTATTTTATTTTCAACTCGTTGGTACTCGAGACTGAATTAATAAAACTTTCTGAAATTTTTACATAGTATTACTGAAGACTTCTAGTTATTAACAGTGTGAATCAAAAGTCTATAAAACTTTTTTAAAAATAAGGAAAAATCAGCAAACTTTTTACTGATTTTTTAATAACAAAACAATGCCGAAATCGTTTAAAAATCCATAAGAAGTTTTCCAAAAACATAGCAATTTGTTCTTTAAGGCTCTAGGAATGACATATCCAAATTTCAAGATGATTGCCAACCTGGTTCAAAAACTACAGCAAAATGAAAACTGCATGGTTTTCCCATAAGAGCCTATGTTAAATCACCCGATTTGGAGCGATTTTAGCCCAACTTTGAATTAAAATTTCTCAACAACTGTATTGTAAATCCTCTTGAAATTTTGACAAGTTATTCCTTAAGCCTAAACTTAAAGATTGCAATAATTTTCAAACGATTCTTATGGATTTTATTTCACGAGGCAACGTCCTTAACATGTAAGAATGAATTTACTACCAAGAAAAAAAAAATTATCCCTGCTGTGTAGCCACACGTAAAGTTTAAATAAGAACTTTTTGGTCTACAATGAATAAATCAATCAATAAATAAATGAATTATCAAAGTTACGAGATTAATATTTTCCCAATTATTTTCTCGTTTTATTTCAGGTCTGCAGGCGAACGAGGTGCGTATCTCACTGGGACAACAACTAATCGAGCTCAGGGATACCAACCCGATTCATTTATTTATTGCAATATTTTTTGATAATCTAAAAGTTCCTCCTTCCAGCTGAGGGAAAACGGAAGTAGCTGGCGAGTCCGGTAACCGAAGCTGCCCTCGCTCATTGCCCAGGTTACCCGGGAAATATTGACCCAGGTGTGTTTGTCCACCTTTAGAAGACTGCCCTTTGATCGGAAGCTGCGAGCTCGATGTGGACGAGTGCCGTGAGAAGAAAAACAGCACCCGATTAAAGGTTTATTTTTAAGATTAAAGTTATCTGAGCAAAAAAAAAAACAGTCAATATTCTAAATAATTTTAATTAATTTTTTAAAATAAACTGATCAAAAAAATTCTCGAAAATAAAAATTCTCAATTAATGATTTTTTTATATTTATTTTTTTTACTTCAAGCTCTTTATTTTGAATAAGATAAGAAAAGTCCTTTACTCTTGGCTGCGGCATTGTTTATCGGCAAATAATTGATTGGCAGGCATCATTATAATTACAATGATAATTAATGAGCACGGTAGCTATTGCTCATTAACTATTTAGTCAACGATACAATATTGGCCAGGTTCTATTCTGCATTTAATATAATTTGATTGAATTTAATTCGCGGTTGGCGGGTTTTAACTATTCAAATAAACACTTACTGCACTCGGCCAGTTGAAAGATGATTTTATTTAAAATATAAACCGATAGTGACTGCTCGAACGGCCATGAATGATTCAAAAAAATGCTCGTCGAGTTTCCATAAAAACAATAATGCAATGGATTTATCATCGTTAAGATTCAATATCTAAATTGTTTTTATTAAACGCCATGAATTTAAAAATACATAAAGATAATTTTGAATGAGTTATCAGAAAAAAAAAAAAAAACTTTGAATAATCGAGGTAAGAATACGTAAAAATTGGTTTCACATAGTCACATAGGCAAGCTTATACCTGGGCTATAACTATAGTTTTAATCCTCGTAAGACAGAAAAACGAGATAATGTTCATTTGTATAACGCCCTTGTATAACCTGCGTAGAGAAAAAATTTAACTCGATTCTACCGCTGCACTTTTTTCTGCATGAGACGAGACAAGAGTTTTAGGGGAATATTGGTTCATTCTGAGGATCAAAGGAGATGGCCACCGATAAATGGATTAATTTTCACCAACAATTATAAAGAATCACACCAGATAAAACCCTTCACTGCTACCCATCAAGCATCTTCACCTTATCAGATGAAGTATTTGGGACTGATACATCCGACGAACGTCATGAAAGCAACAGTTCAACCCTATTGTACGAACTGTTATTAAATTTTCAAACTGTATTGTATCTAATAACCTAAATAAAGCGCACCCGTCACGGGACGGCCAATAGAAGCGTAGATTCAGTCTTTTAGTACAGACAGAAGATTTAAATTGCATTTGCCACGCATAGAAATTTAGTAAAATCGCATTTAAACAGAAATTAAGTAATTGAGATTCTTAATTCCAAGCCACGATTTATTTCCACTTATCCGCGTTGTATACAATGTATGGGGATATCAAATCTACATTTCTTGTGCTTATTATTTTTGCGATAAACGTTGAACTGAAAGTTACTATTTTACACATATCATAACTAACAATAATACGCACTGTTAATGTAAATATAATATCCTGTACAAAAATACTGAACACGCTTCGACTGCATGGCAGCTAGCACTGCATTTAGAATAAGGAATGAATTCCCTCCGCTCAGCGTGTCGATCAGTTTTTTCATTTTACTCCGACCGTGGAGTGATAACGTCCGTATAGAAGATACGCTTCAAAAAAGATTCGACGATAAAAGAGTCGTAATAGCCTTCGTCGTAGATTTTTTCTTTAAAACTTACATTCCCGAATACCCGAACTAAAGATTGAATCGAGTTACCGAAAGCTTCAGGAAAGAAGCTGTAACCAACAAAAGACCGTGGACTCAAGCTATTTAAATAATGATAAGAGCTGTCATTAAAAACTCTCTGATTAAGATTCCTTCCATTAAAAAATAAATATTTTTCAAAAATTTAGTTTTTTGATTGGTTTGCAATTAAAAACGATGAAGAAATAGTCAAATATGCGATTCAAAAAATGATTGAAAGAATAAAAAAAAAAAAATGAAAATTTGGCTGAAAAATAGTTAACGGATGGAAAAGGTGTTGTGTTTTTGAGAAAGGCTTAGCTGACCGCAACCGACCCATGGTGCGATAAATTAACAGCTGTAGTCATTAGTAGGTCAAGACACCGAGCAATAATTTATTGACAGCTCAAGTAACAGGCACAACTGTAATCCTTAGACCAGTCTGCTGGAAACATTGATGTTTCATCGAAAAGAGTTGTTATTTTTTCCAAATTTTATTTTTAAACACAGATCTTATTTGAATTTACTTATTACTATCCTAACCTCCAATCTTTTGTTTCAATCAACTTTATGAGCTATTTTTTTATGCATATTAATATAATTGTTTGGCTTCTTCTGGAGATATTTTAACTTTAAAAATTAATTGAAATAATTAAATAAAAGAAGGATTTTAAATTCTTTCAATTGATCCATCTCCATTGACAGTTTTTTATTTTTTCATTTGCAGAATAGAAAGGACCCATTGGAAATATGGAGCTTTACAAGCCTAATCTTGTGACCTTGGCTCACATTATTTCATTTATATAGGGAACGCGAAAATATTTTTAATTTTATCATCAACGGCTTTGAATAAAATAAAAAAAGCAGCACACATAATTTACACATATCTGTTGCCATTCCACACGATTTTCTTGATACCGAAAAGCAAAAGGTTATTTTTTCAATGTAAATAAGAAGTTAGAAATTTTAAGCAATTATGAACATTGTAAATATTATTCCAACTAATAGGTTTAGTTTATAATAAAAAGTTTGAATTTTAAAAGGTCTTATATTTCCAAAATTATAATATATTTTAATATTTAATCTTGATAGTTGAACAAAGACAGTCTCATTGGTTGAAACTATTCTCACTGTAAATGTGTAGAGCCAGACGGAGGAGAGAAAAGTAGGAGGACCTTAGAAGATCAATAATAAAAGATGATAATTTATTTTTACAGATTCATTTTTTTACTACCGCAAATTTACAGCAATTTACAACAAGATATTAAAAAGGTCAAAATAAAAAAAAAATTATAATAAACAAAGCATGATGAAGAAATATTAGAAAAATCTGAAGAAAAAATTTTGATTATAAATTTCACTCCAGCGACACTTTGTGAAGAGGTTGATTATGGATAAGGAACTGTTCTTCAAAAGCAAAGATACTATATTGAAATGCCTTGAACTTCAGTGTACATTTTTGTTGCATAAACTTCACCTGAAAAATAAATAAAAAATTATCACCGTTCCAGTACGATAAACCGGTAAAGTTTAAAGTTCAACATACCCTCCGGAATCAACTTTTTTTTCGGAACCTCAGCATTCGCAGGTTTAAGCAGACTACTTTTGTACTTCATGCAATCGTCAGCTAAAGTTTTGACTTTTTCCAAAACCGCATTCCTGTCCACAAACTCCTGGTCATCGATTTCCAAAGCCTTAATGACATCGTACATATCCTCCACTCCACTTTTATCTTCCTCCTGGAGCCGAGCAATCAATCCAGTCAGAAGTTCCTCGACGCGTTGAACCTTCGCCTTGAGGTCCTCTCGAAGCTTGGCTTGATCCGCATCGATTTTTGAATCAAGAAATATCTCCTGGAACCGGGATGTAAATTTGTTCCAAAGCGACTTCTTTACAACCACTTCGCTCGTACGATTGAACTGTTCTAGGCTGTAACTGGCGTTGCTCAGTAGCTGGCTCATCCGGTCGAAAAACCTCTCGGCCGAGTTAAAGTCCTCTGTGCCTTGCTGACCAAGGTCCCTCAACACCTGGACCATGACGGCGTTCCCCACATTGGCACCGCTCAGACGCTCGAGTGGCTTTAGCGCGTAAACCAACCAGGAGAAGGCGCTGCTCTTCGACTGCTCGTACGCATGATTCGCTCTTCGGACCTGGTCCTTGAAAGCAATCAGCAGGTCGACGGCTTTGATGGAGTAGATCTGGGCAAACATGGCCGGGGCCAGTCCTTCAACCGCGTTCTCCAGTTCCTTCCATTCGGCCTGAATGGTGTCCAATTTGTGGATTGAGTGAGTTAGCTTACCGTGGAGAAAGTCGAAGCCATTGGTTAGAGTCGATGATTTGGTGGAAAATACCGCAGTGGCTGAGCACAGCAACAGGAGGATCTTGACGGCGTACATGCTTACGTACTGAATGATTGAGCATGCCGATTGCCCCGGGTTTTTAAATAACCGCCGGCTGTTATCTCGACCATCAGTGTGGGTGACGCGCGAGGTTTTTCCAAATTTAAATTAGACGCTTGTTTTTGAAGTAGAGTCGAGTGATAATGAAGTTTAAAAATATTCTGTTTTCACGTGATTGTAGATCAAACAATACCTTAGTAACTCTATTCTTTTAACCGACTCGGAATAGATGTTTTATTTTGATTTTATAAATACATCTTTACCGAAACGATCGAATGAGTTTTCACAAAATTTGGCAGAAGTCTTTGACTAGGTTTCAAGACTAAACTAGGACATCCTTATTTATATATTAGGTAGAAAAAATAATTTAGGGCCTGGAATGAATCAATAGATCGATGGTTAAACAATGAAGTTGAACAATTTGCACGAGTAAGATCGAAAAAAACATGTTTTTAACATTTTTTTTCAATAATATTTATAGTTTGTACAAGACAGTCAAAGAACGATGTTTTTCACGCTCAAATTCTTTGAATTAATGGATGAATTTAAACTGAAAATTTAAAAATAGCGAAGAGTTAAAAAATGAAAAGAATTATTTATAAATGTTGATGCGAGCTTCCATAGCTGGCTTCAAGGTCAAAGTTATTTTTATCTGTAGGCAGTTGAAGTTCCCAAACACAGGAAAATGAAGAACAACTAAAAGCTGGTTTATGGAACGATGTTTTGCGGTCAAAAATCCCACTTTAAAAGCTATTTCATTGAAATTGACTGTACAGGACACGAAAAAATGCAAAAGTTTTCCGCGAGGTAACAGTTACTGAATATTCGTTGTTGCATTGATTTTTTATTTGATCAGAGAGTTGACCATATTGGCGTCTTGCATGAGGGGAGGGAAGTACATGCAATCCTATATGGAAGAGTCTTCCCCTTCATCGGTGATATAGGCTCGAACTGAAATTTTCCATAATATTTGGCACGTGGAGAGCCTACAAAATGGGGGCGCTGCAGTCGTGCAAGACACCATTTTGGCGTAAGGAGAACCATTTTTAGTGTATATTTACAACAATGTAAGCGATTGCGTCAAGAAACCCATTTTTCCAGACTTCTAGACTTACTAAATTTATTAGATATTCATTTCTTGAGCTTACAACTTCAAAACTAATTTCGTCACAATCCGATTCTAAAATAGTACATTTTAATACAAGTCAAAGAGAATTTCGGATTGGGATATCGAAAACAAATTGAAATAAATTTTAACATCTTTATTTATTTTTTACTATTTTGAGAACGTTAAACGAGTATGTTAATTGAATGAAACATTTTTTTTCTTTTACAATAAGTAGTTTTACAGTCATCAATCATTCAAGATCGGAATGGATTTTGTTTTCGACATTTAACGAGTTAATTTTGCTGCATCTTTGGTTGATCGATAAATCCTCCGATCCATTGGAACGACGTACGTTTTCTCACTGACGATCTCTTCTCTGAAAAATAAAATTGATGTTACTGTTATAAAGAGCAAATGTAAATAAAAAAATGAAATGTACCCTTTGATTGCATCGATCTCTGGTGTTAGAGTTGTAACTTTTGTAGAGTTAGCGGCGCCAAATTGATAAATCGTCAATAAATCAGTGGTCGTCGTTTCAACAGAGACGTCTTCCATTTTGGAAGAGTGAAGACTTCTTCGTCTTTTCGGCGTGCTCCTCAAGTGTCTACTTTTGTACTCGGAGGTAGCATCCGTCAGCGTCTTAATTCTCTCCTTAACGGTATCGATGTCCTTGAACTCTTCGAACGTCTCGACATCGCCTTCGAGCAGACCCATAACCTCCTCGACCTGTTTCTTTTTGTTCTTCAAATGATCGTTGACTTTGTTCATGTAAAAGGTCACGTTTCCAATTCTACAATTCAGTTCCGCGAATCGGACCTCGAGGTCGGTCAATCTCAGCCGGAGCTCGCTCGACTCGCTGTCGTATTTATTGTGGACGCCGGAAAATGTTCCTGCCGAGGTACCGACGACCGGGCCGCACACCAGCGCTCCCAAAAAATTGGTCACCATCAGGCAGAAGATCCCAACCAATGTGGTCACTATTGTCCCAAAAACGACAATGCCTATTTTGAACTTTTCAGCCGTGGCTATGTCATTGGTGACTTGCTCGACCAGTCTTCGGTGATCCGCCCCCGCGAGATTTCCAAACTCGTCGAAACTCTTTTTAGCCTCGATTAGGAAGAGTTCAACCTCCGCCAAGACGGCTTGGGCCAAACCGAATTCTCGAGCCCCTCTCTTCAGTAGAGTCAGTAGGATGGTTTTGACCGACTGGGGGGCATTGACATCCAACGATTGTAGACTTGATAATTTTCTGGCCAAGCGGTCGAGTGGACTTTTCGCAAAGGAGCACCACACAAACAAGTGACTGGTTGAGTTCTTGTACGAGTTCTTGGCGAGGCGGAGTTGATGCTTGAACGCGTTCAGTTGGTCGACTGTTTCTTCGGAGTACAATTTCCGGAAATTTTAAATTTTTACATTAATTTTGCTAAAGCCAAAGAAATTTAAAAAAACTGAGTATAAAAAAGTTTGATACAACTGCGGATCGTATCCATCTCATTTATTAAAAGTCTGCACTTGGACTCTCAAATTTCCCTATAAACGTAATATATTACTTGTAATACGAAATCATAGACCTCCTCATAATGATTTGGAAAAGAAAATTTTTTTTTTCGAGCTTATGCATAGTAACTCTTTGGCGACTAAGATGTCTCTAAACTTGCTCTTCATTTGTTATTTTAGCCTGGAGTAAAAAATATTAAAACGACCTTTGCTAAAAATCCGTTGATCCATAATTATAACAGCGAAAAAATATTTCTTCTCCATACCATCGGCGATAAAACGACTGTAAGTTTTAAGTTTGTAAAAATGCCGCAAGGGTCGTCAAAATTTATTCGTGGCAGATTTTTGACCAAGATTTTTCTTAGCAAAACCTTAGTCCTGCACGGAAAAAATAAAATCCTTGCAGCGTAGCTGAATTCAGCGATATGACGATGCGAACAGTTAACGACGCTCCAACGCAGACTTTTCATCGTGGCGAGGCAAAGTCTGCGTTGGAGCGACGTAAAGTTAGCTATAGCGTGCCTTCCTTACCAACAGCTGCAGCAGAGCTCGACTCACGCTTGACGCTTGTTTACTTGTGTACTTACTCTCTGCTATCACGGGTTTACGGCAGCATAACTATAAAAAAATGTGTTCATTGATAGTTGTAATTAATTTAAGTATTTTTTATATCAGTATTTTTATCACCCACGATAGCAGAGAGTAAGTACACAAGTAAACAAGCGTCAAGCGTGACTCGAGCTCTGCTACAGCTGTTGGTAAGGAAGGCACGCTATAGCTAACTTTACGTCGCTCCAACGCAGACTTTGCCTCGCCACGATGAAAAGTCTGCGTTGGAGCGTCGTTAACTGTTCGCATCGTCATATCGCTGAATTCTGAAAAGGATTTTATTTTTTCCGTGTGCGAATAAAAAGACCTTCGCGATTTTCATAAGCTGAAAACTTAGAGTCATTTTATTTGTGGCTGGTGTGTCGAAAAATATTTTTTAGACATCTCAGTACAATCTGCCATGGACATGAAGCCGGTTGGCCTTAAAAGCGTCGAAAAAAATAACTGTTTTGAGTTTGAATCCGGTAAATACATGAAAATAACCTTTGAATGCTCTTGAGTTAAGTGACACTTAGCTTTACAATTCTCGCTACTTTAGTCATAAATTCGTAAAAAGTCTGTCAATCTGCCCTGATTGTTTTAAAAACAAAATTCCCAATTTTTAGATAAATGTGTTTTTGAAAAATACCGTTCCTAAAGTTAAAAATAGTAATAGTAATAGAAAAGTAATAGTAATAGAATTGAAAAATATTTTTTATTTTTTCGAGTTATTTTAAGCAACGCTTTTTCCGGGAATCCTGTGATAAGCTTATTTTTTTCAAAGTTTCTATTAGGGGTACAAAGCGAACGTGCGCAATGAGCTTGATCAAAAGAAGAGCACGCAGGTTTTTTGGGGATTCCCCAGTCGATATTTATCAAAGTTAAGGAGGCTTGGCAGTTTTTTCAAAATCCAAAAGTAAGAACCCAAAAAATTCCTGTAGATTCCTTGAAGTAAGACAAACAACTTTCCTATTTAACACAACAATGGTTGTCGGACTCGTTTTCGAGAAAAAAATCAGTTTAGAATTTTTTTTTTAACATGGGCTCTTATGGAAAAAAACATTTAAAAATTTGGCAAATCATCAAAATCCACAAGTTTACTACGAGTCAGGTGTCATTTCAAAGATAAAAATTTGAAGATTATTTTAAAAATTATAAAAATTTGAGATTATCGGACTAATTTACAAAAAAAATAGAAAATTGCGGTACATAACCTTCAAAACATGCAATTTTTCAACGTTTTCAAAAATTTTTTATCTTAAATTTTGTTTTAATATGTTTAAAAATGATAAATAATCACTTACTAATCAAAATAAATAAAAAAAGGAGGCTTGGCAACGTAGGGGTCGTACCTAGTGGGGGCCCTTGCGGGTGCATGAAATTGAAAATAAGAAAAAAAGTATTTTTTTTATTTATTTTTATTAGTAAGTGATTATTTATCATTTTTAAACATATTAAAACAAAATTTAAGATAAAAAATTTTTAAAAACGTTGAAAAATTGCATGTTTTGAAGGTTATGTACCACAATTTTCTATTTTTCTTGTAAATTAGTCCAATAATCTCAAATTTTTATAATTTTTAAAATAATCTTCAAATTTTTATCTTTGAAATGACACCTGACTCGTAGTAAACTTGTGGATTTTGATGATTTGCCAAATTTTTAAATGTTTTTTTCCATAAGAGCCCATGTTAAAAAAAAAATTCTAAACTGATTTTTTTCTCGAAAACGAGTCCGACAACCATTGTTGTGTTAAATAGGAAAGTTGTTTGTCTTACTTCAAGGAAACTACAGGAATTTTTGGGTTCTTACTTTTGGATTTTGAAAAAACTGTCAAGCCTCCTTAAATAAACTATTTATCTTATTTTTTTCACGCATCCTGCCTCTTTTGAACATTAAAATTAAAATGGGTTTGTAAATAGCAATTTATATGTGCCGAATATGACCATGCTAAGCGAGAATGGATTATGTGGCTCACCAAATTTTATATTTTTGAAAGTTCAAGCTCCCATTTTAAAAGTTAATCCTATGAATCATTTTATAAAATTTTCATGATTTGCAAAATTTTGGGTTTGTATCATTGGTAAATCTTGGTTTGAAGAGCCTCCTTTATATGAACCATAAAATATATGAATTTATCGAAAATATATTAATAATTGAAAAACAACGTGTTTTTATCGAGCCAAAAACTGGAAAAACCCCGTGGCTCAAAAATAAATTTTCGAGTTACACAGGTGCGCCCGTTCCTCTGGATTCGGTATGTATAAAAGCTGCGGTTTCGGTAATGCTTCATTCAAATCTAGTTGCCAGTCTTAGCTTGAATTGAAATATTTTAAAAATGTACTCGAAACTTATTATTTGCGTGCTTCTGCAGGCTCTTTGTTTAGTAGCTCTCGCCGATCACATAAACATCACAAATCCTCACAATTTTGAGGTTAGAGTGTCAATAAACAACGTAATTATAGTTGAGAGCTACGATAAGAAAATAATTCACGATTTCACACCAAAAAATAAAGAGGAAGAGGTCGAGCTCAAAGTCACGGTCGAACGTTTGGGAGTGGTCAACAAACTCCCGACTCTAGACACGTCGTCGTTCCCAGGCTGCCAATACGCCCTTGACCTTGACACAGCTCAAGGTTGGAAGTTAACGTCGAACCACAAGTGCCAAGTTGAGTCCTTACCTGGTTATTGGCGCTGGGAAAACTTGGGTATCGAAGCTGGTATCAACCTGGTGGTCAGGGGTTACAAGTCCCTCGAGAATAACATTCCCAAATTTGGCTTCAAGCTCGACAAAATCGCCAACTGGACCGAACTCGAAGCTGTGGTTGACAAAATCATGACCAGCGAGTTATCCTTGGTGTACCCCACTGAAACGGTGAACTTGATAATCGCCTTCAAGAATCAAATTCGACGGGCCAAGTATCATTACGAGAAGTCGACGAGCGAGTTGTTCACGTGGTGTTCCTTTGTGGAAAGACCACTCCAGCGTTTGACCAAAAAATTGTCAAGTACATCGTCTTCGGAAACCAAAATCAGCGAAGAACTAGTCAATACACTGAAAACTCTGACGACCAGAGCAAATAACAGAACCGGATCGGCCAACAACTCGCTGGCGGATATGAAGCAAAATATTTGGACCGCTAGAGGAGCTTATATTGCGTGGTGTGATCAAAAAAATCCAAATTTTAACTTTAAGAAATACCCTGAAAGAGTGGAAACTTACGAGGGGTTGGTGCAAAGCATTCAAGACGTTTACGAGTACGTAAAAGCTATGGTCTTGGAAGTGTCAAAGGATAAGTATGTAATAACCAGCAAGACAGAAAAAGATATTTTAGATAAGATCGATGCTCTAGATAAATTTGAATACAACCCCAGAGACTATAACTACGTATTTAATACTATTATATCTTTGAACGACGCTTGCGCACGGTACAAAAGTCACTTGACAAAACCTTATTCATCGTAATCGACAGTTGGATATGAACCTTGAAATTCATCCTACCACGCCGTGGTAGACGGAGTGTTGGGACGGAGTGACATGCCCGACGGAGGTCGCGCCGGGCCAACCGTGCAGGTTGTACCACAGAGCAGCCGAATGCTGCTTTCCGTGTATGCTGAAATACTACTGTTTGGTCTTACTTTGGTTTATTTATTTTAATTTTAAAAAAATTTACTCAAAACTAAAACTGTTCTAAAAATAGCTTTAAAAAAAATAAACAACTCGTACATAAAAATCGTATGTATTTTGTTTTTTAACATTATTCACTGAAATTTTGTAACTTTCCCCCAAAAACCTGATGCGTTAAAGTTGGACATTTTAAATCTCCTGTACGCCTCATCCTGAACAATAAAATTATAAAAACAACTAGTCTAATGATCTTTCCTCAAGTGAATGTTGCAAGAACTGACTCTTCAAAACCAGTGCCAGGCTGAAATGATTGCTCAAGTTTTTGTAAACACGTACTCTACCTCTTCGCATCCTGCGAATTCTTGAAATCAAACTGCAACGATGTTGAAACCTGAAAAATATAAAAATTATGAACTTACCAAACACGTTTGATTATGATGCTCCAACCAACGATGTCCAAGTCTGACAAGGAGATGATTTGTCCTTTGGGACCTGGATTTTCATGAAACTTTGCACACAGATACTTCCCTTATAACCCCTGTGTTAAAAAGCCGTTTTTGGCCTCGTTTTCAAAAAATTCCTCTTTGGACCGTATTGCTCTTTGAAATATCTGGAACCTCGCATTTTTGAAACGTAGCTTCTATTCTTACGTTGGTACTCCCTGAACTGTAAAAAAAGTTTTAGTAAAATTACCTCGATCATCGATGTAAAAATCGAGAAAATCGTTGGCCGTAGTAAATTTACCCCGATCTCAATGGCAACTTAACCAAAAAATTTAAATTTACAAATTACTCCGCTGGTCCACGTTCCTATTTTTTACATCGTTGATCGGTGTAGATTTACCGAATTTGAATAAAACTACATAACTCAACCATGTAAATTTACGATTTCTGGTTAAGGGGAATCATCGGCAAATTTTCAGTCTATAGAAATAATGGACCTAGAAGGCTGAAATTTTTTTTCAACATGCATTTTTTTGTATCTCCATTGATGGTGCATCGAGTTTTGGGTAAATATCATTTTTGACCTTTTTTAGATACTTTTTTGAATTATTGTACCCAAAAATTTATAGTTTTTCCTAGATAAAGAGCGTAAAAAGTGCATTAAGGTCAAACCCATGCGAGACAAGTTAGCTATTGCTCTTACGAACGATTTAAAAAAAAAATCCCAAATCGGTTGAGAAACAAAAAAGTAGATAGAGTTTGAAGATGAGATGTTTATAAAATAATTTGCTCCGCCCACCTAGAACATATTAGGCTGGTTCATTTTTCCAAATATCCGTGAGTAAATTTCTGAGAGCTGAACTCGAATTTGACGTTAGTTTTTCAATTGGACCTATATTAAGAGCAGCACTTGTCTAAGGGAGGATGAAAAATTAAATTTTTTTTTTAATTATTGATAAAAATTGACTTAGCGGGTTTTTGCACACGAAAAACACGAATTTGATGTCCATTTTTCAGTTTGACCTAAACTACGAGTAGCGTTTAGATAAGGACTGCTATTTTTTTTTTCACTTTTCGATGTCCATTTTTCAGTTTGACCTAAACTACGAGTAGCGTTTACCTAAGGACTGCTATTTTTTTTTTCACTTTTCGATAAAATTTGGTACGCGGGGGTTTTTGCGTGCGTTCAACACTAATTCGACTTGCATTTTCAGTTTGACCTAATCTTAGAGTTACGCTTATCTAAGGTAAGATAATATTTTTTTCAGATAATATTTTTATTAGCGCTACCATTAGTATAGGTCAAACTGAGAAACGCAAGTTGAATTCGTGTTGAGCGCACGCAAAAACCCCCGCGTACCAAATTTTATCGAAAAGTGAAAAAAAAAATAGCAGTCCTTAGGTAAGTGCTACCCTTAGTTTAGGTCAAACTGAAAAATGGACATCAAAGTCAATTTTTATCAATAATTAAAAAAAAAATTTAATTTTTCATCCTCCCTTAGATAAGTGCTGCCCTTAATATAGGTCCAATTGAAAAACTAACGTCAAATTCGAGTTCAGCGCTCGCAGAAACCTCTACATGCATGTTCCATCGATATCAAACATTTATTCATGGATATTTGGAAAAATAAACCAGCCTAAGCCCTAATATGTTCTAGGCGGGCGGAGCAAATTATTTTATAAACATCTCATCTTCAAACTCTATCTACTTTTTTGTTTCTCAACCGATTTGAGATTTTTTTTTTTTAAATTGGGTTTGACCTTAACGCAATTTTTACGCTCTTTATCTAGGAAAAACTATAAATTTTTGAGTTCAATAATTCAAAAAAGTATCTAAAAAAGGTCAAAAATGATATTTACCCAAAACTCGATGCACCATCAATGGAGATACGTAAAAATGCATCTTGAAAAAAATTTTCAGCCTTCTAGGTCCATTATTTCTATAGGCTGAAAATTTGCCGATGGTTCCCCTTAATTTACATCGATGAGTTAGATAATTTTTACTTAAACTATTTTTTTCTGGAGCATTTTTTTGTTGAAAATAATTTTATCTATGGCTGTAAGTTTATCTAAATTATTCTTCATGTGCTCTAAAAATTGTAGGTTAATTGACAATTTTTATTTTTAAACTTTTAGCATTAATTTTATGATGAAAAAAGTTGTTTTTTACCATTTTCATAAAAATTTTCAGAATAGTCCCCAAGCTAAAATTATGGTATAACCACACTTTTTGTATTTCAACATTTTTTTCATGCGCATTTATTACTTTTACCGGCTCGGGATTATTTTTATGAGATTCCAGCAGGTTTTAACTTTCCAAATATATTTTTTTTAATACCGGTACAATTAGCTAGAATTCCTAATATTTTATTTTTAAAAAAAATTCATCCGTCCCCATGCTAAAGCAATGGGTAGCGGTGGTTTGTTTTATCCCGAGCTAAAATTGACTGCTATTTATCGTCTGCTACTAAAAAGCCTTATATCGACTGGGGAATCCCCAAAAAACCTGCGTGCTTTTTTATTTGATCAAGCTCATTACGCACGTTCGCTCTGTACCCGAAATATAAACTTTGAAAAAAATAAGCTTATCACTGAATTCCTAAAAAAAAGCGTTGATTAAAATAATTCGAAAAAATACAAAAAAATTTTCAAATCTATTACTAATTTTTACTTCAGAAACGGTATTTTTGAAATTTATAAATAAAAATTTTTAATTTGTTTTTGTAAAATGTATCAGAGTACTTTTAGATTTTTTCAATCGTTTTTGTGTAGTCGAAAAAAAAAAAAACAAAAAAAAACAAAAAACAAATGAAAACGATTTTCCGAGATGATAGTCAGATGCCCTTTTTTCCCACGAGGATAGCAAGGTTCTGTAGAAAGATCAATAATGGATGTTGACACTGCAGTTTACATTTTTTTTAGCTGTTAGAAGAAAATTTTAGTATCATTTTGAGATGTTATAATAAATGATTAGGAGATTATTAATATTATAAAACAATTCATGGAGGCATAAACTAGTACTTCTAAGAGTTAGGTTTGACTTCAGCAACAAATCAGCGTGCTTCTGTATCGTAATGTACAGTAAGACGCATTGTCCAAACCTAAGGAATTGTTCCTGTAAAACCTCGGACATTGTCCAAAAATCAAAGGAACCGCCATGGTCCTACTGTAGTCAAGATAGAGGATTTGACCCAAGTAGTCTAATTGAACATCTGTAATACTTGTGAGCTAGCAACTGATCCTGTGCTGTCTGAAAGGATCAATTGTCTAATGCTGTTTTAGAAACAACAAAAATTAATATTGTTACTTTTATTAATTTTTTTTTTTTAGCTTCAGAAAAATTAATGTAAAAATTTAAAAAATTGCCCATAAATATTTTGAGTTTCTCGAAAATTTTCCATCTTATTTTGATTAAGTTGAAAAACAACCTGTTTTTACCATACCAAAAACTGGAAAAACCCCTTGGATCAAATTTAAATATGTGAGTTACACAGGTGCGCCCGCACTAGCTAGAAAAATCGGTATATAAACGCTTCGATTTCGGTGTTACTTTACTCGCTTTCGGGATAATAAGCTAGTTGCTAGTCTTTTAAAACGAAATAAAGCATTGAAAAAAAAAAAAAAAAATGTACTCGACGCGTATTATGAGTGCGCTATTGCAAGCCCTTTGTCTAGTAGCTGTAGTCCAGCGCTACGCTCTCGCCGACAACGTATTTATCTCAAATCCCAACAATTACTACGTGGAAATATCAAATTTAACAGGACAAGTGGTTCTACATTGCTTCGACAGAGAAATATACTTTGATTTTCTGGGAAAGCTCGAGGTCACGGTGGAACGTTCGGGATCGGACAACAAGCTTCCACTCTTGCTTTCGTCTAACTCTGTTGAAGGAGCAAACCTAGGTTGCAACTACGACATCGATCTTGGCTCGTCGAGTGGCTGGATTTTGAATTCGAAAGAAAGACTCTGCGGCCAGTCGAGCTCGGGCCCTTGGAAGGTCCAAGATGGATTTGTGGCTACGGTCATCGATGGCATCGACGCCCTCGACAGGAACCTTCACATGACGGGCTTCGACGTCGACAAAATGGTCAACTGGACCCAGCTGGAAACAGCGGTCGAGGAACTCGACCCCACCAAGTTCCGGACGTTCTACTCCGAAGGAACCGTCAACCAATTGATCGAGTTCAAGCATCAACTCCGCCTTGCCAAGAACTTATACGAGAACTCAACCAGTCACTTGTTTTTGTGGTGTTCCTTTGCGAATCGTCCTCTTGAGCGCTTGGCCAGAAAATTATCAGACGTATCGGCTTTGGACACTCAAGTAGGCAAAGACATAACCAAAGTTCTACTGGTTCTGTTGAGGAAAGGTAGGGATGAATTCGGTTTGGCCCAAGCTGTCTTGAACGATATACAACTTACTCTGATAAAGGCTCAAAAACATTTCGACGAGTTTGGAAAACTCGTGGGAGCGGATAAACAAAGTTTGGAGGAACAAATCAAAAACGACATAAAGTTTTTTGAGCTACTCAAATTAGGCATTGTCTTCGGTGGAATCATCTTGACGTTATTCGCTACAGTCTTCTGCAGTATATGGTTCAGTCCATTGGGAGGAGTCGGATGCGGAGTAGGTGCCGCTGCCTTATCAATAGGCGCTTACCACCTAGCAGATTCCAAATCGTCCAACCTTCAGCAACAATTTGATCAACTCCAGAAAGATTTCATAGAACTTAATTCGAGAATGAAGAAAGTCAACGAATACATGAGTAAAGTTAAAAATCAAATTCTCATTGAAAAGAGGAAAGTCGAGGAGGTTATAGGCGAGCTCGAGGGCGATCTCTCACTTTTCGACAGTACGATTGACATCGAGGCCGTCAAGGACAGAATTGACTTACTGAAGAACGCTACTTCCGACTACAAAACTAGACACTCGAGGAGCACGTCGAGAAGACGAAGAAGTCTTTACTCTTCCAAAATGGAAGACGTCTCTGTTGAAACAACGACCACTGATTTATTGACGATTTATCAATTTGACGCCGCTAACTCTACAAAAGTTGCAACTGTAACACCAGAGATCGATGCAATTAAAAGGTACATTTCATTTTTTTATTTACATTTGCTCTTAATAAGAAGAAAAAAAAAAAAAAAAAAAAAAACCCACATTAATTTTATTTTTCAGAGAAGAGATCGTCAGCGATAAATCGTCGTTCTCATCAATCGGAGGATTGGTCTATCAATCAAAGATGCAGCAAAATTAACTCGTTGAGTAACAAACCCCTAGATCTTGAAACGTTGATCGGACCAAACATTCGGGTGGAAAATAATTCACTCAATTGAATGATTTAAATTACCAATTAATTGTAATCATATGAATGAATTCAATAAATCATAAAAAATATTTAAATTAAGATTTGAATCAATTATTTTCACTGCTACTATGTGAGAGAGCTCGAACGACTTGGCTGCCTCAAGCTAAAACCGTCGGTCTAATATTGATTTTGAAATCTGAAGCGTGATCCAGAAACAAAAATAAATTTTTATTTAAAGTCTAAACGTAAATGAACATCTCAAAATGAATTTAAAATGCCGAAAACAATGAAGTTCACCTGGTCCAGGAACAAGCCAACCAAGAATTAGTCTGAAGAGCGACCATATAGAGAGGTTCAAAGTCGCAATAAGAGAGAGAATGATGTTCATGAAAATGAGTTTTAGCGAGGAAGCCAAAAAGCTATTCTGAGCCAAAAAAACTGGTTGGAGTCGTCCGGAGTTGATATCGTCAAAGTCGCTATGCTCGGTTGCATTTAGCTGCGGATAGTTGTCAGTTGCGTAAGCTTATCGGAGAACAGTTGAAGAATCGCGTTGATCAATTCAAGTCATTTGCGAATATGTACTCTAAGGCATGCTTCTGTCCTTGAGGTAGCCAGCAAGTCAATTTGAACCGTGATTTGAGCATCCCAACTTGCGAAGGAATAGCTATGTTTCGGATAAAATAATATTCTCGTGCAATTTTTATTTCTTTATTTTTTTCAATAAATTAAAAATTCACAACAATCCTGCATGGTCAAAAACTGGCATCCATTGATCCATAGATGCTCGAAGGTCGGTGGTTCGCATTCCAGTCGGGTTTATTAATGATAAATAATGATGAATCTTCGGTAAGGATTGTAATAATAGTTTATTTTTTACACTTCTGAATACAACAATTACAAACTAAAAATATATTATTTCGAAAAAAAACTCATCAATTAAATTATAATAATTTTTTATGTCATAAGATATATGTATACTGTACATGCATTTTTTATCGCAGCAGACGATAGTATTACTAATTAGCTTTATAATATCTCAAGGAATAACAGTGAAATCTTATGAACAAAGTGTATATTACAAATCTTTTGTATAGAATATCAACTATAATGTTAAAAATCAAAAAAATTCTGAAGTTAAATATAGCTACCACCGATAACATCAATGACTAAAGCCTAAAAGGGTTCGTTGATACGCGAGTAATTAAAATTAGTCAAGAAAAAAAAAATGAAAAGATTAAACTGCCACTGGAAAAAAAAAATCACTCTTCGTAATCCTGGGCCGAGTAAAAGTTGTAGAGTTGCTTGAACCGATCCACGACTTCGCTTTCCGAGGCTCCGTCAACGGCTTTGTCGTCGTAGCAGAAGCTCGCCACCATTGGATTGTGACCCAAGGACTTGATCGTCTTCTCGACTTCGTCAATCTCCGTGGCCACAAAATCGTGCATCACGGTGTAGCTTTTCTCGATGGTGTCCATGTTCGCGTTGAACAAGTCGATTTTCTTCTCCAGCGACAGCTCGTCGCTGCTGAGCAAGTTCAAGGTCAGCGTCGCGCACACCCCGGCGACGCTTATAGCCGTCGGCACGCTCGCCACGACGCCGACCCCGGTCGCGGTCAACAATACGGCCGCCCCGGTACCGAGGGGAACGCACGCCCCGCCCACGATCGCGGCTCTCTCCACCGCGCTCAGGATCGTCTTGAGCCTTCCGTCCTTCTTCATCTTGGCGATAATCTCCTCTCTGTCTTTGGGCCCGTCGGTTTTGACCTTGGCTATGGACTCCCTCGCGGCTTTGAGGTCCGTCCTTATGGACCGCATGGACCCCAGGATCTTGGCAACGGCCTCGTGTCCCTGGCTCAGGACGTTCTTCAGAATCGGAATCCTGGAACCCTGGTAGTGCTCGAACTGTTCCCCGGAGTACGTGATCCAGCCCTTAGCCTCCGTGGCCACGGTGAAGTACTGGTAGGCGGCCGATCTGAGACGAGCAACCACGTCGTTGAGCCCAGAGGCCGTTCTCGTCAGCTGGAGCTTGGCCAGCTCGCTGATCTGAGTGCTGAAGGTGCTCTTGATAAACGCCTCCCACTTTTCGAGGTGTTTCGAACTGGCCAGAGAGTCGAGCAAAGCGAGTGTCGCGTTTGATTTTTTAACGGCTATGGACCTCGATAGACATTGGCTGTCGTAAAGGCTTTCGGTGGTTGCTGCGGTAGGATTGGCCAAAGAGTAATGGGCGGTAGCTAAGATCAGTAAAAGTAAGTACGCTAGTAGTTTATTCAACGAATCCATCTCCAATAAATAAAGCTGTCGTCTGAAAAACACAAAGTTATCGATAATTTAAGGGAAAATTTTAATTTTAATCACTAAGATTTAAAATGTCAAGTGCGTGTACCTTCTGGAGGCAGTACAGAAACAAAAAAACACAACTGATTAAGCGGAAATCGTCGTCAATAAACCCATCGGCCTATCGGTGATGAAAGCAGCATTGGAAAAACGAGTAAAGGCAGCAGTTGCGTTGCTGGTGGATAATGCAACGGAATAGCTTCTGCGTTTCCTGCTCGCAACACCAGTAGAACCGCGGTGCCTTCTTCTGTACTTGTCGCAAACACCGCTCAATATATCAATCTCCCGGATCATCTTATCCTTCTGCTTGAGGTTGCCCTCGAGGACCTTGTTGAGGTCGATTCTGCTCCTGAGACGGCTCTCGACCTTCTTGGTCAGGGTCTGCTCCTTCCCAAGCTGCGCGCTCACCTTCTCCATGTACCGGTTGACGCCGTCCATTCTCGCCACGAGCTCGGAATACATCCGCTCGAGGTCTTCCAGCTTGCCGGTGTTCCAGATGTGGGCTCCCACGTAGCCCGCGACCCCGGCCGCGCCGGCGAACAAGCCGCACGCAATGGCCACTACGGGACCGCCAAAAACGAAGCAAAGGGCCCCGATCAGAAGAGCGAATATAACCCCGACGGCCAGGACGCTGGTTTTGACAATGGCGCCCAGTTCTTCCGTTTCCTCCTTCAACTTTGCGTGGTCCCGCAGAGCCTTGACCTTGTACTCGCCAAACGTCCGTTTAGCCTTCAACATCATTATCTGGGTCTCATTCAGGGCGCTATAAGCCCAAGCGAATCTTTCCTGGCTCGCGTTAAGCAGCTTCAGGAGAACCTGGACGACGTCGTCGCCGACTTGCGGATCCGACGAGGGCGTTGGTCTCGAGAGTACCCTCGTCAAACGTCTGAGTGGATACTTAGCAAAGGAACACCACATGAACAACTCACTCGTCGAGTTCTCGTAGTGATGCTTGGCCCGTCGGATTTGATCTCTGAACTCTATGATCAGGTTGACGGTTTCCTCGGAGTAGATCGTCCGGAACACGCTGGGGTTGAGTTGCTCGGCCGCCTCTTCGAGCTCGGTCCAGTTGACCATCTTGTCGACGTCGTAGCCAACCAGGTGGATGTTCCTGTTGAGCGCCTCGTAGCCCTTGCTCAAGGTCGACATGTCTCCGTCACCCTCGGCCTGCCAAGGGCCCGAGCTCGACTGGCCACACTCGGAATTCTTGGACGTCAAAGTCCAGCCGCTCGACGAGCCAAGGTCGATCTTGTAGTTGCAGTTTTGGGAGGAAACCAAGGCCGGAAGCTTGTTCTCCGATCCCGAACGATCCACCGTGACCACGAGGTTTTCATTGAACTCGTACTGGATCAACTCGTCGCGGCTCGAAAAAATGACTTCCTCTGAATTCTTGGACAAGTCCACGTAGTAGTTGTAGGGATTGGAAATGTTGACGTTGTTGGCGAGAGCGTGGCGCTGCAGTTGAAACGTTAAACAGAGTAGCCACGGTAGCCTCCACATTTTCGTTGCTCTGGTTGGGCCGACGTGTTTATTGACGCGACAATGGCTTGACGCAAATAATTAAATTTAGTTTTTCTTATTTAAATTACCTGTCGAGTGCGAACTTGGGAACCAGGGATAAGAGTTGCTACCAAAGAGACTCGAGCTTTGCCACTTGCTCGATGGCTAATGCTACTCGGGTGATTGAAACAGCTGCTTTTTATATTAATCGAGCTACGCCAACAACCGCTAAAGTCTGGTAATTAGATAATCCACGATGTTTTTTGCTTCATTAATTCATTGTTTTTCAAGTAGCATTACCCGGGTTTTTCCAGGTTTCATTGTCCAATTTAGATCAAAATAGGACGAGTTTTTTAGATAATTAGTAAACAAAAAAAATTATCCTTATAAATTATCCTTAGGACCATTTCAAAAAGTCGGCATGAACATTGAATGATCTTTAGAATCGTATCGTGATCCTAATGATTGTTTCAAAAATTTTCTTGATCCTTAAAAATAATCCAAAGGATTGTCGTGATCCTGAAAAAAATCCTTATGATCGCATCGTGATCCTTAAAGTTATGCTCAGGATCATTTCCAGTATCACCTCACATCCTTAGAATTATTTTGTAATATATATTTAAAAATGATCCATCAAAAACCAATTCAAACCAATCAAAGAGATTTATTGAATGCTCAATATTTAATAGTACCTTCATTTCGTTACATAATAATGCAAATAAAAAAAAATGTATTAATAAAATAATCATTCACTATTTAGAATAAAATAAAATAAAAATACATATCATCATATCATTCTAGAGTACACTAAAGAATGAATTTTTTTTCCTTGCAACGTATTTCAGGAACTAGAATATCCCTACTTCCCATATGGGGAATTCTCAAAAACTTTTAAAATATACAAGTATTCAGAAAAACAAAGTTCCTATTGAAGCACACCTCTGAAATTTTGACCACATTTTCTTATCGTTATTCCTAACGGTGACCCGCGAGGAAAGTTTGTTGCAAAGTTCGCAGGCGAAGTTATTGCAAAATGAAATTATCAATAAACAATTCATAAAAAAAATTTAAAAAATGATTATGGTAACCGATCCAGAGGGCAAAAAGAAGATAAAAATATTTCATTATAGTTTTTTATCAAAATAGTAAGGTAAACACAGGGAAAAAATTGTTTAAACAATAATATTGTTTAAACAATTTCAAAAATTTCACAATTTCGTACCGTAAAAAATGGTTTTATATTTTTCAGGAAAAACAAAATTAAAAGTGTCCTTAGATATTTTTTATTTAAAGCCTTTGATTATGTGAAAAAAATCATTGAAATTGAAAAAAGAGTTCTTGATCACGGAGTCAGAACGTTCATGACAGTTTCATTTTACAATAACTTCCCCTGCGAACTAAAAAATAAATTTTTTATTATTGGATCAAGTCAGAAATTACAATTAGAAATAGCTGTCAAAATTTCAAAAGTGTGTTCCAATTTTTACTATACTTTTATGAACTTTTACCGAGTTTAAAAGTTTTTGAGAATTCCCCATATATCCCCTGTGTTAAAAAGCCGTTTTTGGCCTCGTTTTCAAAAAATTCTTCCTTGGACCGTATTCCACTTTGAAATATCTGGAACCTCGCATTTTTTTTTCGTTTTTCCAAGAACTTTTGAATAAAAATTATTTAAAAAATTTTTTGAATGATCTTTTCCATGTATATTGTATCCCAAGTATACTAAAAATTGACTTTAAAAACCTTAATTTTTCATAGTTAAAACCATTCAAAAAATGTTTTGAATGGTAGGTGAAAAAAGGCCCATTCTGGAAAAAGAACACTGAAGGGCTTGTTTTTATGATGGATAAAAACTGTGTGCGAAGTTTCATGAAAATCCAGGTCCCAAAGGACAAACCATCTCCTTGTTAGTTCTGTTATAAAAGTCCTGAGTAGTCCTGGCCAGCCCATTTTGAACTGGACTAGGGCTGTTCGAGACTCGAGACCGAGACTAAGTAACCGAGACTCTCGGTCTCGAACCGAGACTTTAATATGCTCCTTGACATGGTTTTGATTTGACCAAATGGGGAGTGGAAATGAAAGATGCTGCAATAAAAAAGTTTTATGAAGTTTACAACATTAAATACTGCGATAAAGGCAAAACTGTACGTGCTGAGGAGCCGAAGAAGTCAGCATTTTATTCGTGATGTGATTGGTTGAAGAACAAAATTTAAACTTTGAATTTTTATTTTTAATTTTTATATTACAATTCAATTAAAACATCTAGAGGATAGATTCGATAAAAAATAATTATGTCATGAAGTGTTCGAAATTATCCGATCAAAATCATGAAAATAATAATAATTAGTAAATAAACCATTCTTATTTAATCTTACAGAAAGTCTATATTTTATTTATTTGTGTAGACGTTATAAAAAAAAAAAAACAATTATTTTTAAAAAATTTGTCAAATAATTGAGACCGAAACTAAAACCGAGACCGAGACTAAAACCAAGACCGAGACTAAAAACCGAGACCGACACCAGAAAATTTTTTCGAGACCGAGACCGATACCATTCAAAGTCTCGTCAGTCTCGGTCTCGAACAGCCCTAAACTGGACAGGACAACGTTTAATGGTCCAGCCATAGTCCTGTCAAACTCCTTGGTAAATCCGTTCTTTGACAATTCAATATAATTTTAATGTTCAAAAGAGGCAGGATGCGTGAAAAAATAAGATAAAAATTTTATTTAACTTCGATAAATATCGACTGGGGAATCCCCAAAAAAACCTGCGTGCTTTTTTATTTGATCAAGCTCATTGCGCACGTTCGCTTTGTACCAGAAATATAAACTTTGAAACAAATAAGCTTATCACTGGATTCCTAAAAAAAAGCGTTACTTAAAGTAACTCGAAAAAATACAAAATATTTTTCAAATCTATTACTATTTTTAAATTTAGGAATGGTATTTTTCAAAAACACATTTATCTAAAAATTGGGAATTTTGTTTTCAAAACTAGTATCACAATATTTTTATATTGTTTTAAATTATCTACTTAAAAATATCTTTTATTCGTGCTTTTATTATTATAATTATTATCATACACAATATTTTTTTTAAAGTAAATGTATCGATTGCCCGAGCGAAGAAAAACTTTAGCCAAAAATTTGCCAAGAATCAAGTAACAACGGAGATACTTTTGACCAATACAATCTTTTTTAAAGGGTAATTTATTATTTGAGCTTGCGACAAAAAATTACCTTTGCTACCACACCAATGATATATTACAGTAAAAAAAAAAAAAAATTTCGAAAAACTTGCCACGAATAAAATGATTCTACCACGTTAATTTTCAGTACACGGTTATAAAAATTGATCTCTTTTTGCTGGAAGGCTGTGGTTATCCATCAACTAAATTTATTTTTTTATAAGGTAGGTGTACCTTATATGCCCCCCCCCCCTGTTATTTTGAATATGCTCGATATGCGGCATCTCTACAAGGTAGGAATAAGTCAAAAACACTGAATTATGAAGTTTTCAGTTGTTTAGAACATTTTAAAATTATTTTTGCGCACGCCTATAGTTAAAACTCGTTTCATATACCTTCGTTATTATTTTACGTTGTAATTAAATGGTCTGCCTGAAGATTTAGACACCCCTGACCAAAATTTTGATAAGTAGCTTCGATTTGTTATTGTTTCAGCTTTAAAATGCGATTTTAGTTTTTGTTCAACTCGTTTTCTAATGGGTTTTATTCTTAATTAATTTTTTATTCTGCAGTGTACCTAATATGGCCCCCCGCGAATTAGTAGAAATTCTGATAATCAGAGTCCTTAGTTTCATGTTTACTTTTTAGAAAATCCTATCCTAATGTTATTTTAAAAAAATAAATTTAATTGTTTCAAAGTTTTTTTTCATTTTATAACTAAAAAAACATTCTAGCTCAAAAAACAAACTTTGATGACAATTTAAAGTTGTAATTTTTCTACTGGTTGCAAATCTTTCAAAAAAAATTGTAAAAAAGGCTCAATTTTCAAGTAAATAATTTTTAAAATAGTGAAAATTTTGAAGTTTTTTAGATCTCATATCCTAATTGATTTAAAAAATAGTAACAAATTGGAATCAATAAATAACTTTAAGGGGGCCATACTAGGTACACAAATTTTAGGTGTCTTAAAAAAATGTGTTTTGGTAAATCCTCTGGCATTTAAAGCTCATTGATCAAAATCGAACGGTAATAAGGTCTCATTTTAAAGCTCTTGAATTAACCTTTAAAATGAGACCTTACGCGTCAAAAAATATTTATTTGATTCGCCACAACATCGATTCTCGCTTAGGGGGGCCATACTGGGTACAGGTACCTTAATTCAAGAGGGCATAAAAGAAATGTTTAACTAATATTTTATTTGACCCATACAATAAACAAATTTCTCATCGAATATTAACAGTTGAAAAACAACGTGTTTTCATCGAGTCAAAAACTGGAAAAACCCCTTGGATCAAAAATAAATTTTCGAATTACACAGGTGCGCCCGTTCCTCTGGATTCGGTATATATAAAAGCTGCGGGTTTCGATAATGCTTCATTCAAATCTAGTTGCCAGTCTTAGCTTGAATTAAAATTTTTGAAAAATGTACTTGAAACTTTTCATTTGTGCGCTACTGCAGGCTCTTTGTTTAGTAGCTCTCGCCGATCGCATAAACATAAAAAATCCTTACAATTTTGAGGTTAGAGTGTCTATCAACAACGTAATTAAAGTTGAGAGCCACGATAAGGACATAGGTTACGATTTCACGCCAAAAAATAAAGAAGAAGAGATCGAGCTCAAGGTCACGGTTGAACGTTTGGGAGCGGTCAACAAACTCCCGACTCTGGACAGTTCGGTGTTGCCAGGGTGCGAATACACCCTTGACCTCTTTCAATTTCAATGGGAATTGAAATCGAAATCTGAAATCAATTGCCAGATCGCTAAAGCCCGTGGAGTCTGGTGGCAGAGATCAAACCTCGAATCTGGTATCGACTTGGTGGCCAGGGGTTACAAGTCCCTCGAGAATAACATTCCCAAATTTGGCATCGAGCTCGACAAAATGATCAACTGGACCGAACTCGAAGCTGCGGTTGACAAAATCATGACCAGCGAGTTCGGCGCGGTGTACCCCAGTCAAACGGTAGACTTGGTAATCCAGTTCAAGGATCAACTTCGATGGGCCAAGCATCATTACGAGAACTCGACGAGTGGGTTGTTAACGTGGTGTTCCTATGCGGAAAATCCACTCCAGCGTTTGACGAGTCAACTGTCAAACCCATCGTCTTCGGAAACCGAAATCAGCAATAAACTAGTCAATACACTGATAACTTTGACGACCGAAGCAAATAACAGAATCGGTTCGGCCAACAAGTCGCTGACGAGTATGAAGAAAAATATTTTGGCCGCTCAAGATGCTTATAAAGCGTGGGATCGTAAAAAAAATCCAAATTCAAACTCCAATAAGTCCTACTTAAGGCAACCAAGAGCGGAAACTTATGATAACGCTTACGAGGAGTTGGTGCCAAAAATGGAAGGCGCTCACGAGTACGTAAAAGCTCTAGTCTCGAAAGTGTCAGACGATAAGTATGTAATAACCAGGGAGACAGATATTTTAGCTAAGATCGATGCTCTGGATAAACTTGTTTACAACCCCGGAGACATCAACTACGTATTTATTACTATTAAATCTTTGAACGACGCTTGTACACGGTACAAAAGTCACTTGACAAAACCTTATTCATATTCGTAATCGACAGTTGGATATGAACCTTAAAATCATTCATCCTGCGACTCAAAGGTATAAGAAATTTACATTATACTTCTTTATTTAAATTATTTTAATTTATTTTATTTATAATTGTTTTTTAAGTATGTAAAAAAGATGCACAAAAGACGAATAAGAAGGAAAAGTTCATCAACTGGTAAATTAAATGAGTTTTATGCTGAAATACTACTGTTTGGTCTTACTTTGGTTTATTTAGATTATACATCTTTATTTAAATTATTTAACTTTATTTATTATTGTTTTTTAAGCATTTAAAAAAGAAGCACAGAAGTCAATAAAATATTTTTCATAAAAAACTTAATTTGAAATTAACTATACAGATTAACCCAACAATACATTGGACTATTGAACGATTTAAAAGCTTCAAGACTAAGGCAGAAGTGATTTGAAAGTGTATTTGAAAGCATAGAAAACTATTTTGCAAAAAATAAATATTTTTCAATAAAATATGAATGCAGCTCAATAATTCACCTTTTTTTTTAATCAAATCCTATCCAAAAATTAAATTGATGTTAATTATTATTATCGTTGTAACGTAGATGTAAATGAAATTGAATTCATTGAATTAGGGTGTACCCCTGATCACTTGTATGAAGTTTGGTCAAAGACCAAACTTCAAAGTATACATAAGTGAATAAATAATAATTATTAATGTTATGGTAACTATTATAATTATTGGATGGAAACCGTCAGAAAAAAAAAAAAAAATCGATTGCTGAAAATTATTATTTTATTTTTTTGTAAATTATAAAACATTTTTTGATACTTAATAATTATCATTTTTTTCTGGTGACTGAACTTGAAAAGCTTATCGCACAGAGCCATCTTGTAAACATAGGGAGCGCTTTTTTTTTAAGAAAAAAAAATGTGCGTGCAACCTTCTCTGTTTTTCACGGCCGGAGGCTGATGATACTTTTAATTTGATAATTCGAACGCGCGACTTCAATTGAGCCGCGACGTCGCCTACTTTGCCTACCGTCTGGCCAACGCACGCTTTGATCGAGTAGGTTTTTTCTTCCTTGGCACCACCTTCTCTTTCGAGCTTTTCTTCAAATCAGAAAGCAGCTGGTGCGCCGCATTTTGACGTAACGCTAAAGAATATGGCCGTTGAGGTTCTGACGAGGCTGAACAATCTGACAGTTGACACCAACGAAGTATCACCATTCCTACACTTGGATTCTGTCTTGAAACTATCATGCCAGAGTCCTGAAAACCATTTTTTATATAATCGTTAAATTAATGCTGAAAATATCAATAAAAAATTGAATTGAGAGAAGTTATTTCAAAATAAATACCTGGTTTTGAACTGTAGGGCATATTGCAGTGTTATTGACCGTTGGCGGGTTTTCCATGTTCTGGTTTTGAACGGCTGAGCTCTAAAAATGAGTTAGTAATTTTAAATGACAGTTGGGCGTCTTGTGCATCAGTTTGGCGGGTTATTTTGACTTCCATAGATGTGGAATATTGATAACCGAGGGTCCTAAATTCCGGGATGTCGTCATTTTCATCGTCGGAAAGGTATTTGACCCCCGAGCAATACACATCTTCGTACGTCAGTGGTACGAATATTGGCCCGCTGGGACTTTTTTTTCAATATTCGAGGGCACCATTTTCAAATAAGTGGTTCGATCATTGTTTATAATAAATCTAACACGAGCAAACGGTAGGTTATTATAGAAAAGGGTGTAGTTGATGTTACTTCCGGTAGTTATTGCCGATACCTGATACCAAGAAGAAAGTCGAAAAACTTTTGGTCGGGCTCGGTCTCAAAAAATTATACCTGTCTCGGTATCAATTTGATACAAAAATAGTTAAAAACAAAAAAAAAAAATTGACGTAATTTATAAAAAGTATAATTTTAACACAACGAAATAATTTTTTTTTAAGTTTTTCAAATATCACTCACAAAATTTTGACAAATCTTTGGTTGAAAAACAACAGTCGAAGATGTCTCTGACGATGAGATGCGATGGACTGAAAATGGGCAAACAGTCGTTGCTTAATATTTCCGATGAATCATCAAACAATTTTCTTCTCTTAATTCCTTTCCTCATACTATTTTCCATCGAGGGTCCATGAATTGGAAACTTCTTCGAACAGCCGCTCCCCTCAAAATTTTTAATCAAAGCAGCGTTACTAGTTTTTCAATTTTTTTCTGTTGTCAGTGAGTAAATTGAAAAAAGTTACCCAGCAATCCCGAAGTTTCGTTTGTTTGGCCAAACTCAACTCCTTCAAACACTTCGAAAAATAACGACTGAATTGAGCTTTTTGCGAAATGGATTTTCTCAAAGCTGGATCTATGGCTATCTCAAGTGACTGCAACTCAGCAACGTGCTTCAATACGATCTTACGTATTTCTTCTCTCTTAATAGAATTCAAAACGTTGCTTCCAGCTCGGTCGGTTATTTTATTTATGTCTGTGTGCTTTAACGTAAACTCTAAAGTTTTTTCAATAACGAAGCTGTACTGTAATTTTTCTAACAAGATTAACAGCGGGCTTCGTCCGTACGAATCAAGAGCATTAGCGTCAGCGCCATGTTTCAAGAGGCACTAAAATACATCGCAAGAACACTTGGGAGACGGTGCTGCCAAATGCAAGAGAGTTTCTTCAGAGTTATCTCTGTGGCTAGCAAGTTCCAGAAGCAAGTGCAAAATATCTACTTTTGAGCTTTGAATTTCATAAATAATAGGATATGTACCACCATTGTTTTTAATTTTCCCATCGGCTTTGTAATCCAAAAGTAACTTAACCGTTTTTACATTAGTTTCTTCTAGAACCATGTGATGAAGAGTATTACCGTATATGTCCTGAGCATTGACGTTAGCTCCATTCTTGAGCAGCACTTCGATCGTGCTCAAAAAGTCATCGTTTTCAGTGACGCGCGTAGCCACGAGCAGAGCCCTCAATCCCTCTTCATTGACAATGTTAACGTCAGAACCATGATCCAGAAGCAATTGCAATATTTTATCGTTTCTGCTGCTCACCGCATTGAACAAAGGAGTTTGACCGTAATTGCCTTTGATATTAACATCAGCTCCAGTCTCTAATAACAGCTCGGCTATTCGAAAGTGACTATTGTCCTCGTTACAGCTGGCTAATTTGTGCAAAACCGTTGAACCATCGTTTAAAACCGCGTTTACATCTGAACTATGATCGATTAATAACCTCACGACTTCCAAGTTTCCTGCTTTGTTCGCTTTGAACAACGGAATTTCACCTTTTTTATTCTTGACGTTTACTTCGGCCTTGTACTTCAAGAACAAGTGACAAGTGGGTGGTCGAGGTCCTCCCAACGGGGGTCCAAGAAAAAGAGTTTTTGCAAGGTCTCCATAATGCTCCTCTGAGTATCTCAGGCTTTTTTTATGTCAAAACAAACCAGAAAAACTCATTGGAGCCGTCCGGGGCCGACTTTGCAAAAGTTTCATTTCTCGAGGGTGGTCGAGGACCACCTAACGGGAGTCCAAGAAAAAGATTTTTTGCTAGGTCTCCAGAAAGCTCCTCTGAGCATCTCAGGCTTGTTTTTATGTCAAAACAAACCAGAAAACTCTATTGGAGCCGTCCAGGGCTGACTTTGCGAAAGTTCCATTTCTCGAGGATGGGTGAGGTCCAGCCCCACGGGGTCCAAGAAAAAGATTTTTTGCAAGGTCTCCAGAAAACTCCTCTAAGTATCTCAGGTTTGTTTTTATGTCAAAACAAACCAGAAAACTCTATTGGAGCCGTCCAGGGCCGACTTTGCAAAAGTTCCATTTCTCGAGGGTGGATGAGGTCCAGCCCCACAGGGTCCAAGAAAAAGATTTTTAGCAAGGTCTCCAGAAAGCTCCTCTGAGTATCTCAGGCTAGTTTATATGTCAAAACAAACCGGAAAATTCTATTGGGGCCGTCCGGGGCCGACTTTGCAAAAGTTCCATTTCTCGAGGGTGGTCGAGGTCCTCCCAACGAGGGTCCAAGAAAGGGGTTTTTTGCAAGGTCTCCAGAAAGCTCCTCTGAGTATCTCAGGCTTGCTTATAGGTCAAAACAAACTGGAAAACTCTATTGGGGCCGTCCGGGGTCGACTTTGCAAAAGTTTCATTTCTCGAGGGTGGTCGAGGACCACCTAACGGGAGTCCAAGAAAAAGATTTTTTGCTAGGTCTCCAGAAAGTTCCTCTGAGCATCTCAGGCTTGTTTTTATGTCAAAACAAACTAGAAAAACTCATTGGAGCCGTCCAGGGCTGACTTTGCGAAAGTTCCATTTCTCGAGGATGGATGAGGTCCAGCCCCACGGGGTCCAAGAAAAAGATTTTTTGCAAGGTCTCCAGAAAGCTCCTCTAAGTATCTCAGGCTTGTTTATATGTCAAAACAAACCAGAAAACTCTATTGGAGCAGTCCGGGGCCAACTTTGCAAAAGTTCCATTTCTCGAGGGTGGTCGAGGTCCTCCCAACGGGGGTCCAAGAAAAAGGTTTTTTGCAAGGTCTCCAGAAAGCTCCTCTGAATACCTCCGGGTGCTCCAGGTTTTGGGGGTTTAAAGCTTGGGACATAGCCGATTAGTTTTTTTGTTGAACTCGGGCGCCCAGCGTTATGAGGGTTTAGAGCTCGTCGGTTGATTTAATTGTTTATAAGAAATAATTTATTTATCGCTCTCATTTATTTATCGTAACTGTGACGGTTTATTTTCCCAAATAAAACGGAGGGTACCATGTGTATGACTCGCCGATGACATAAAACGCCAAAATTTTAATATACCATGGTAACTTACCAAAGTAAGATACCACTCAACCCTGCGGGCCCCGTTGGGAGGTCCTCAAACACCCTGTAGAAATGAAACTTTTGCAAAGTCAGCCCCGGACGGCTCCAATGAGTTTTTCTGGTTTGTTTTGACATAAAAACAAGCCTGAGATACTCAGAGGAGCTTTCTGGAGACCTTGCAAAAATCCTTTTCTTGGACCCCGTGGGGCTGGACCTCATCCACCCTCGAGAAATGGAACTTTCGCAAAGTCAGCCCTGGACGGCTCCAATGAGTTTTTCTGGTTTGTTTTGACATAAAAACAAGCCTGAGATGCTCAGAGGAGCTTTCTGGAGACCTAGCAAAAAATCTTTTTCTTGGACCCCGTGGGGCTGGCATTTTGATATTTGCTTTATCTACCAAATAGTGAAGTGCCGTACTTTGATCTTCAGTTTTGGCATTAACATCCAAACCTGAATTTTCCAAAATCATCTTGGCTACATCGAAATTGCTATCACCGCTATTGTATAAGGCAGCATGATGCAAAAGTGTCAAACCATCCGATGAAACGCATTTTAAATCGCAACCGTGATCAATTAGCAGTTTAATTATTTCAGTAGTGCCAACTTTAACTGCAGCAAACTTAAAACTTGGTATTTTATTGTTGACATAACCTCCAAGTTGGTCGATCAGATTCAAAACTTCTGCAGTATTTTTGTTCTCGACAGCTGTTAAAAGCTTAAATAAGCCTGACGAATCTACGGTGTTTTCCATTTTTATATCAGAATACACAGATTAAACCGCAGCTTATGATATTACAATTAGTTCGAGAGATATCAACAAAAACTTCGACCTAGGTAGCAGAAAAGGTAAACCGCAAATGGCAAGTGTAGCTGTTACTTATCAGAGGGCGTTACTTCCGTAAGACGGGAGCGAATTGAATAGCTAAAAAAATAAACGACGCGTATTTTTCTCTTTGCAAAAAAAGTATTCATAAAATTTATGTAGCTTAAATAACAATAATAAATAATGCTTAATAGCTATGAGGATAAAAAAAGTAGCATCAAGGGTAGACGACAGTTTAAGACCAAAAAATAAAAATAAAAATAATAATAGTAATAATAATAAACTTCTTTAAATTATAGAAGAAATATATGCTGTTTTATAAATAACCAATTTTAGAAAACATAATTAAATTTTTTTCTGCGTAAAGCAATTATTATCCAGAAGTCACTATCTTAATTCAGTCTCTCAGAATAACAATTTATACTAGTAATGAATAATTTATACTAGTAATATACAATAATGATGTACAATATCTATTAAAAAAAAAAAAAATTATTTTAAAAACTGAACTAACTAAAATAACACTAAAAAATGATCAAACACTGTCTATCTGGTCAGCCTCGGTACCCTCGGAGGTCAAATCAAGGCCCTCGTCCCCGAAGCCCTCATCGTCGTCATCTAGATCCCCGGGAGTCGGGGGAACCGGAAGCTGCTGCTCCTCGTCGGGGTCCGGAGCCGGAAGTGGGTTCGTCATCTCCAGGTCGATGGTCTCGTCTTCGTCGTCGTTCTCGTCTTCCTCGTCGGCTTCTGAGGTCTTCTTAAGCTGGAGAATCTTCGCCCGTTCCTCGATCTCGGGTAAATTCTCGAAGATGAGGTTTTCGACGTCTACCTTGTCCAACTCGTCCTGGATTCGCCTCGTTATCGGGCCCTCGAGGGCGTCCATTATTTGGTTTCTGCGGGAAACGAAGTACGAGTGTTTTTTAATGAAGGGCACATCGTAAAATTAACTAGGTTAACCTGGGATTAGCCAGGATTTGAATTTATTAAAGATGAAGTTGAATAATATGAATTAACCCTCACCTCAGCAGGTTGGGCAGTATGTTAACTCCAGCCTCCACGAGGTAGTCTATGGTGCCAGCTCCGTGCATCCTGGTCTGTATGTTACCCAGCTCGATGTCCAGTTCCTCCAGGGTAGCCCTCTTCCTGATGTCCAAAGGCTGGCTGACGTTCATCTGCACCCTAAAGTACTCCAGGGTAAAAGACATGGTACCAGCCCTGCCCAGTATCCCTGCAATGGCGCTGATCTCCCAGTGAGTCTTGCCCTCGATCTCCTGGGTTCCCACGTCTATGGTCGCGTAGAGCTTACCGTTCTCCAGGCTGAGGGTCATGTTGCCCATCCGGTAGAAACTGGCCAGTCCGGTGAGCCAGGTGTGACTCGTGTAGAAGGTCACCAGGCCCTTGCTCTGACTGTGGTCCTCCACCAGGTAAGGGTCGTAGCCCATGTTGGATACCTGCTTCCTCGCCTCGGCCACTGCCATGTCAAAGGGCGATATGGAATTCGGGAAGTAGTTGGGCAGCTGGCTTATGTGCTTGTTGACCTCGCCTCGCACGTTCGTGTTAACCTCCTTGAGGATGTAGGGCTTTATGCTGTCGAATATGAAGGAACCGACTGAGTTTACCAGACCCTGGAATCAAAGGAAGTTTTACAACTCTGTACGAAGTAACCAAATCTGATCGATTACCTGAAAAACCGAAGCCATGAATCCGAGATTCTGGAAGTCCATGTCGATGGTCTCGAAGGTCAGGTCCATGTCGATATCCTGTGCGTACAGCTTCCCGTTGCTCCCCACCTCCAGCCTGGCCAGACCCTGGACCTTGACCTCCTGCAGCTTGACGGTGAAGTCTCCTTCGCTCGAGGTGATCCATGAGGAGAGGCTGTAGACACCCTGGATGTCGAGGACTCTTATGACCAGGCCGACCGAGACCTGCATGGCTGAGAGCTCCGAGTGCATCCTGTCGATCCTGAACTTGCTCAGGCCGTAGACCTTGATCGTCCTGAGGTTCATAATCGCGCCCGTGAACGACTGGCTCATGTCCGGGACGGGCATGGGGTCGGGTATGGGAGCACCAGGGATACCGACGGGGTCGTCCTGCTGGTAGTGCTTGAGGATCGCCCGGATCTGGTCGCCCAGACGGCGTTCACCCAGGGCCATCTGCTGGGCTGCCTCGGGAGTCGAGGTGGCATCGTCCACCGTCTCTAGAAAGACCAAAACTCTTGCAGGCTTGAATTAAAAAATTGGAAAAAATCCGATTGATAATTTTAATTTTAAAGTAATCTTAAACAACACAAGAAACACAGTACACAAAGAGAAAACTAAACTAGAGCTGTAGCACTTAGGAGAGCCCCGGTACCACTAGATTTTTTCTCAAATTAAACGATCATAAACATTCGAGCTTACCGCACCGAGCGAAGCTTCCAAGGCACACCAGAGTAAAGAATAAAAAAGCGCAGGCCATCGGTCGAAAACTTCTCCAGACTTCCGATTCAGGTGCGATATTAAGCAGCGGACTGTTTACCGAGTCTAATACGTCAGCGAGATTATCTGGGGTCAGCGGTTATCTCGCTATACGAGATCAGCCTTCAGTGCTAATTCGACGACGGTGAGAACTGTTTTTTTTTTTTACTTTAAGCTCTTGCTTTTTATTTTTCTATCAATTTTACCGGTACGTCGATGGTTTCGCGCGAATAAAGTGACAACCGACGTACTTTTGGTGATTAAAATTTCTCTAAATCACTCTGTTTATTATTACAGCCTGCGACAACAAATTTTAAAATAACCTTTGCCAATGCTATATTATAATAAAAAAAATTTTCTCGACACAGCAGCCATGAATAAAATGACCAAGTTTTTAGAGTGATTTAGATAAATTTAAGTCGACGAAAGTAGGTACCTATCAGATTTTTAGCTAAGGTTTTTCTTCGCTGGAAGTATCGATATATGATTATTTATGAAACTTCAAAAGTCTATAGCATCTTCAAACTTCATTAATCTTCAAATACGATAAATACAGGTCGATTATATTTTGATCTGATTGAGTCAAACAAAGTATATAACTTTATGTTCCTTCCGGCTTCCCGTCTTATTGTAATTTTTTTTTTTTTTTTATACACTTGGCTGATTTTAATTTTCTGCTCAACTGATTTCATAAATAATATTTAGATGTTAAATTGAACAAAGCATAGTGAATGAACAAATTTTCTAAAATAATTTTATAATTACATTTTTTTTAAAGCTTTATATTGAGTTTTTTTTTTCAATGTTTGACACCAGCCCGCCCAGCCGCCTCTTTGCAGGCTATACGGTCAATTGAGAACTACCTACTGGTAGTTAATTTATTCTTAAAACGAATTTTAGATTCTTTTTTTTGTTCTTGTATTTTATATTTTATTTTCAAAAAAGTAACCTAGCATTCATGACTTGCTAGGATGTTTCAAAAAATCAACTCGGCTATTACTTTTGGAAATTAAATTTAAACTTGAAATCTAGTTAATGTAAATTCAAAAAATGTTTTCAACAAAATTTCTCGGCCGTAGTAGATTAAACAGTTGCAAAACCTACATTTGGCGCAATTATTGTCAAGAAAGTGAAAGTTGCTGCGACGACAAAGGCTCCGGATCCTTTGCTGGCTTTTTGCTTGCCTTTGGATTAACGTTTAGTGGACTCTACGGGATTAACAAATTTTTAGAGAAAAAATAAAACTGCATTTTAGTCACTATTGTAACCTTGAAACTATTTTCAAGTTCATCATGTTTGTGTGTTTTTGTACTTTTGACACTTGTAAATCTTTTTGAATAAATTTTTGTTTTGTCATTATGATTCTGAACTTAACTTTTTAATGAATTTATGAACCTTTTGAATACATGAATCTGTAAAGTATTATATAGTGGACTCTAAGTATTTGAATAAAAATATTTTTCGTATTTTATATGACTGTATAATAAACGTTATTTTTAGAAGAGAATATTGATAACCACACCCTAAAATTACAAAATCTTAACTCAATTTGCAAGTAGCGTCCTCTGTGCGGCTTTACAATTTAGCGCGGGAACTCTCGTCGGTCTCTACACGGAGAAGGAGATACACTATGAAACACAATTCATGCACGGTGTTTTCCAGTGTACGCAGTTGACGCATGCTTTTTTCTCGGTTACTCAAGTTCTGCTGAATCTCTAACCTCGAAACTTTAAAAGCGTATAAATATAAATATCAAGTTTGTAATCATAATTGAAGTTTATAAATTTGTTAGGAAAGATAGCAACAACATTTCAAAGTAAGAATCGTACAAAATTTTAAGAGTAAAACTTTGAAAAACTGGATACATGGGTGTTCTGAGCGCCGTCGTCTGCTCTATCGAAATTATCTCTCTAAAAATTTTGCACTGGAAAACACGGTGCATGCACTTGGAAATACGACTGTAACTTAAGGAATCACGCTGTACCACGCATCGTCTAAAACGGTGGCGCTGTACACTAAGTTTCATGGTGTACTTCCTTCTCCGTGTAGCAGTTCTTGGCTTCTTCTTGTCTACGAAGGTCGTAAGTACGTTGAACTCTCAGAGTTGCTTGCTGCGGTAGAATGGCTGCAAAATCATAATCCAAACCGCGCACCAAACCCACAAGCTGGTCGCAGCTATCGAGAACAAAAACACTGAAGATATTCGTCGTTTTATCAGACGACATAGAGACCACGTCAACGACAAAATACCGAGGGATGCTGCTGGTAAGACGCCATTACACAAAGTGGCTGAACTTGGTGACATCAATATTTTGAAGATGTTTGTTAAGGATAGAAGTGTCAACGTCAACGTTCAACAGCCCTTCACTACGTACTCGAGAAGAAAAATTTGAAAGGAGTCAAAATATTAATTGATCAAAATGGCAAAACGCCGCTGCATATTTTGATGCATGAGCTTGCCCGTTGTCCAGAAAAAATTGTATCATTGATCAACTTGAAGAATGGTAGATGCGAAAATTCGTTGTTTGCAGCAATTGATGATAATGACATTGGAACTACTCAGCTGCTCGTCGAATATGGCTGCGATGTCAATTGTGTCGGTTCAGATAAATCAACGCTTTTACATCTTGCGGCCAGTCGCAGTCGTAACGATAGCCATTTTGAAGTCGCCGAAATGGTATTTAAAAATGGTGCCAACGTCAACGTAAGAGATAAAGATGGAAACAGCCCGCTGCATCTGTTGGCTCACAATTTTTCAACTTCAAAGCTAAAGTTGATCTTGAAAACGAGAAGGCTCAAACTCCGTTGTTCAATGCTGTTGGTAGCAATAACCAAGAGACTCTACAGCTGCTTCTGCACCACGGCTCGAAATTGAACACTGTGAACAAAGATGGATCTACAGCTCTCCATGTGGCTGCAATTATATTACGTTCTCGTTCTTCGAGATTACAAGATGTAGTTTCCCCTCACCCCTAGAAATCACAGCGATATTTAGAGTGCATGGCTATGCAAAAAACCTTTTCATAGCGCATGCGCTAAAAAAGAAATACCTCCGCGAGTCGCAGCTGTTCTCCCCACCAGCGCGACACCGCGCGAGGCCCTGCAGCTCGAGCTGCCTCCTCATTCTTTCTCGCTCCGCGCTAGAGAGAGCAGCGAAATTTTATATATTAAATTACAATTCCTATAAAGATGAAAAGGAAGGCAAATGTTCTTGACGATGGTCAAGATAGTTTGGAGTTAGAAGAGTTAATTGCTAAGGCAAAGGTACTGACCGATCAAATATCGGTCATTGTTAAACAAAGGCAAGATGGCGAACAGGCCATGGATTCTGATTCATCAGAAAATGAAGATGGTAAGTTGCTTATTGATAAAAAGATTAAGAACTGGTGTTTTAAAATGCGCAGAGGGAGGATGAGTGAGTTTGCGAGAAGGGTGCGTGTGGGGCGGGATAGTGCTTTGCGGAAGTGGCGTAGGGAATAGAGGGAGTAATTTACGCGCTTGGAAGTTTCATTTATCTGGCAGTTCCAATTTAGGGAGGAGGAGATGTGCGTACCGAGTAATTTTATAAAAATTTCGTCAATTTTGCTTATAATCGAGTTATTATTCATTTTTCAATAATTTCGAAATTTTGAACTTAGTTTTTTTTCAAAATTTTCCAGCTGGATTTATCCAGCTGGATTTCTAGCTGGACAAATCCGGCCGGACAAATCCAGCTGGAAAATTAAAAAAAAAAACTAAGTTCAATTTTTTCAAAATCATTGAAAAATGAATAATAACTCGATTTTAAGCAATATTAACTAAAATTTTTTTTTTTAATCCAGCTGGAAATCCAGCTGTCATATTGGAACCAAAATCCAGCTGGATAGCCAGCTTGAAATCCAGCTGGATTTTAGGGGTAGGGGAAACTACATCTTCTAATCTCTTGAACGAGAACTAACATAATTATAATCGTACTTCGCCCTTCGGGCTCGTTCGATTAATCAATATCAGCAGAGAATGACAATAATTTCAGGATAATTGAACTACTCCTAAAAAATGGAGCAAACGTCAATGCTCAGGATAAGAATGGTAAAACTTCACTTCATCACTTGGCTTCTAAAAAAAATGTCAAAACGGTTGAGCTTTTTTTGGACTACAAAATGGATGTCAGCATCAAGGACAAAAATGGCGAAATTCCTCTTTTTGATGCGATTAGAAACCGTAATGGCGTGATTGTACAGCTGCTTTTAAATCACGGCTCAAATTTAAACGATGTGAACAAAGATGGATCTACAGCTCTCCATGTGGCTGCAATGTCAGCAGTGAATGACAATAACTTCAGGATTGTTGAAATAGTCTTAAAAAATGCAGCAAACATCAATGCTCAGGATAAGAACGGTAAAACTTCACTTCATCACTTGGCTTCTAAAAAAAATGTTAAAACAGTTAAGCTGTTTTTGGACTACAAAATGGATGTCAACATCAAGGACAAAAACGGTGAAATTCCACTGTTTGTTGCTATAAGAAGTTGTGTCGACGATATCGTAGAGCTGCTCGTGGACAATGGTTCCGATGTCAACTGCGTCAAGAGGAGAATCAGAGGACTGTTATGACTATTTTTAGAGATGCCTGAGTGAGTTGGCTTTGGCAAAAAGTACTAGAATTGAGGGTAGCTGGGTCACTTTTTTCAATGTGCTGACCGATAACAGAATTTAAAAAAAGCGTCTGCTTCGATTTTCCGATCTACGGCTCCACGATGCTAAGAAATATGAAAAGAGGAATTAAGAGAAGAAAATTATTTGATCGGTCGTGTCTTTGATCCATCACATTTGATTGTGAGAGACATTTTAGATTTTTTGACCACTCAAGATTTGTCTTAACTTTGTGGCTGATATTGAGAAATAAGATTTTAATAGCTCGTTATAAATTTTATTCATCAAAAATGGTTATATTTTTAGTTTTTTTTACTTGTGATTGTTAATTTTTTATTGTTAGCTTTTATAATTTCACTTTATTTCAGTTAGTGCACACAATTTTTTTAATCGTTGTATAATTGTAAATAAAAATGTATTTAATAAAACAAAGCTATATATTCAATGAAATAAAATTCTTATAACTTTTTTTTCACTTAATTTGACAACTCATTTAGAGAACAAATATTGTTAATTTAACAGAAAATCCAGGAAAAGTTAAAATTTATTATGTTTTTTTTTTTTTTTTTTTTTTTTTTTTCTAGCCAGCATCCAGAGTTACCAAGATTTTAGAAAATTCACAAAGTAAAATATGTAAAATATTGGCAGTCTTATCTGCCGTACAGGTCAACGAACTACACAATTATTTTAAAATCATATTATGGTTGAAAAAAAAAAGTTTGTCTCTAGATTTCATTAATTTCATTACAAAAAAAGAGACGAGTTTAATTAAATATTCATCGCTTCGGTTGTGTATAGTTTCAAAATGTCATCTGCTACGATACCCAGTGCTTTTTGCTTGCATACAGTGTAAAAAATTTTCGAGCACCTAACTATTCTTTTAACTATCGACTAAATCTAAAAAAAAAAAAAAAAAAAAAAAAAAACAATAAATGCATCTACTCTATTCTTACCCAAAACGCATGTTGTAAAAAAACCACGCTGGCTTTTCCCGTAAATTGCGCGCGCAACGCAGGTAAACCTCGTGACTCACAACAACAAAGCAGGCTTGGACCTGCAGCCGGCACCGCACATGTCAACTGCCGGAGCGGTGAAGTTTTGCAAGTTATTGTTAAAGCTGCTGATAAAATTAATAACCATGGCCACGAACTTCTCCCTGGACGACACGGACTTCGGGGACGAGATCGACGAGTATCAGGACTGGAGCTCGGTTATTTTCATCATCGACGCGTCCAAGCGGATGCAAGAGAGCGAACATTTTTTGCAGAGTCTCGAGGTAAGAAAAATCATCTTTGTTTTTCTCAAACGCAGCTGCAGATTCGTTATTTTATTTTTAGACCTACAAGAACATCGTCAGGCAAAAATGCGCCTCTAACAATAAAGACAAGATTGGCTTGTTTGTGTTCGCTGTGGAGGACTCGAACTGCGATGTAAACAATGTCGTTGCACTGCAAGACTTCAAGATTGTCAGCGTAGACTCGTTGAAGAACATCAAATCTATTAGTAAGTTGAATTTTTTTTAAACTACAAGTGTTTATCAGATACAGCTTTATCACTCTAAGTTTAATTTAAATTTACTATCACAATCTTGACTTAAATTTTAATTTTTTTTTATTATTCAGATACTTTTGACACTAAAAATTCAAACTTTCAGTTAAAAACGATATTGAGAAGTACAGGAAGCTGGCATCTGACGTCAAGTACCCACTCCACCAAGTTCTGACTCACGCATCTCACATCTTGCACTCTTCCCAGAAGAATCCCCAGAGTCACAATATTTTGGTACTGTGCACAAACAACGACAGTCCCTATTTGGACAAGCCCTCAGAAAGGCAGAGAATAGTTAACTTGGTGGCTACTTTCAGGGACATCAACATAGAGCTCAGGGTTGTTGGGTTGTCCGACTCCTGGAGGGACGACTACTACAAGGACATACAGATTCTGTCCGGTGCTTTCAGAGCCGATAACTACAAGAGGATAACTTTAAAGGATTTTGAACAGAGCATTGTCAGTCCGGCCAGAGCTGTGGGTAAACTACCATGGAAAATCAGTCCTGACTTGACAGTGGAAGTTGCCTTGATCAACATTGTTTCGTAAGTTCTGTTTGACTTTGTATAAGTGTAGTTTTTAATAATTTTAAAACTTGAAAACTAAAATAAAATCGTTTAATTTATATTTTGAAAAATTATTGTGTCAAATACTTATTTACATTGATGATCTTGTGTCATGTTTTAATCTCAAAATTACTATAATAATTCTTCAGTTTATTTATGTGTGAAAACTGCTTATGCTTGTACAAAATGTGATTATTAATAGTTTGTTGTTATTTATCCAGGACCCCAACTTACCCAACCAAAGTAAAGTTGGAAAAGGAAGGTAATCAAATTTTGCAATCAAACCTTGTCTTGCAGAGACAAGGCATAATGGATGACGCGCCACAATCTCAGCAGTCATTTGGGGCAAGTTGTATAAAAATGTTTATTACAAGACTCTGCTGATTATAGCTAAAATTAATAAAATGTAAAATTTAAAAAGCTGCCTGGTTCATTGAAGATTATTAAAGGCAAATTATTTGAAGAAAAAATTTAAATATTGTATTATTACTAACATTAATTGATCTCATACTCTTGTTTATACTATAAATTACAACTTGTTGTGTAAATCATTTTATATGATTAATGATAGTTCTATTACTGTATTATAAACTCTATAGATTTAATGTACTAATTAAAAAATAAATAATCTCTATTATAAATGTAAATATTGTTTGAGCAGGGCGAAGAGAAAAAAGTTGTAACTAGAGACAAGATAGTTTACTACCGTGACTACGGGGGCGAGTGCGCGTACTTCGATCGAGCCGAGCAGAGTTTATTCAAGAACTTGGGCTTGAAAGCGTGCATTGAGATACTCGCTTTTAAACCGGTCGTTTGCGATCCACTACATTTCCTCGATTCGGCTTACCTCGTTATAAACACCGCTTCTAATCATTACGGTACGTATACAAAACCTTACCAAATTTTTAAAAATTTTTATTTTTCATTTTATCTTTACAGATTGCAAGGTTTTTTTCAGGGCATTTATAAGTAAGTGCGCTGAGAGACGCGTCATGCCAATTTGCAAAGTTATCACCAAGACGAATGTCTTTTTGAGCATGATGATACCAAGTGAGGACGATCACGGATTTTACATGATGAAGATTCCATTCAGTGGTGAGTGGATTTTTAATTTTTAGTAGTCCAATGTTTATCCGATATGAATGTCTACAAATAATGATTGACAAATTATATAATAAGTTTTTTTATTCAAAAAAGTAGTTTAAATTTTAAGTTTCATATTATAAGTGATAAGATTATAATAAACAATTGTCACATTATATTTTTTATTGAAAAATTAAAAAATTCTCTTGGAATTTTGAAAAAAAAAATTTTCATGAATTATAAATCACTAATTGTAGTTGTTTTTGACCATTTCAGATAGTGTCAGAGACTTGGACCTGAAATTGGAGGATTACATTTTTAACTCGGAAAAAAAGTGTCCGATCAGCGAAAAAGCAGTAGACTCCATGAAGAAACTTATGGACGCAACATCTATGGACTTGGACATTAGATTTTTCAAAAATCCAAAACTCGAAAAGTGTATTGCCCACATCGAGGCACTGGCTTTGGATGAAAAACTTGAAGATTTGCCTCCCGACAGCACGCGTGAGTCTTCATTTTCTAAATTATTTTAAAAACCGCGACGTTTACCATCTGAAATCGTAGTCAAAAGTTACTAATTAAAAAAAAAAAGTTGTCTAATTAAATTTTATAAATTTTTAATTTATGATAAATTTAAGGAGAAATCGAAAAATGATCATCAAATAATTAATCGGTTTTGATTTGAATCGAAATAATTTTTAAATAGTTTTAATGTAATTCATAAATAAATAATGACCAATTAAATTGTGATTTAAACTTTAGTTCCTCCACCGCCAAAGACCGACGTACAAGATTTAGTAACGGAAATTAAAAATTTACTGGACCTGGATAATTTGAAACCCGTTGGAGCCAAACGATCACAGCCGCTAAAATCATACGATTCCGAAAAACGGTTGAAGTATGACATCAAACAACTTGCTGAAAGTGGACAAGTACGATATTTTTTTTCGAAAAAAAAAATTGTTTAGATTATATAAATATATTTGTTTGTTTTCAGCTGTCTAAACTAACTCTAACGGATATGCAGATTTTTTTGAAAAGCATCAACATGCCGTCATCTGGAACTAAAGCTCGCCTTATTGAAAGGATAAACAAATATTATGAAATTTAAAAGCACTGAATATTTTTTTAAATTACCAGTGTCGACTTTGTAAAAAAAATTAAACTATTTTTTTATTCTTGTTAATAATTTAGTATATATTTATTAAGTTTTTAATTTAATTAAACGAAGAAAAATAAAAATAAAAATCATTGCATTAGATTGTATTTGAAACTCTTAAGAAGAAAAATAAATGAGTTTTACTAGTGTAAAATAAATATAAAAAATTTCGTTATGTATGAAAATGTCTATATCAAGTTCACTCTGATAGCATTTACCAATTTATTCGAAGATTTGTTTTGCCATTAAAATTTTTTTACATAAAACACTTTTTTTTTGTTAAAAACATGCTTTTGATATTTTTTTTTTATTATTTACACGAGATGAGAGAAGCTATTTTATAGAATAAGCATTTACATACAAAAGTCACATTTATTTTTATTATATAATATTTATATTTATATGAATGTGCTTATATACATACACTTCATGGTGTACATACAGTCACCAAGAGATTGATTTAGGATAAAAAAAAAAAAAAAGAAAAACTCTCGCACGCCTATTTAAAATATGAAAATTCGCGTGAATTCTTAACAACTTGAATTTATAATTTATTACTTACAATTTCTGTGTTTTGTAAATTTAAGTTTTATAATAAAGTATGTTCTTAAAGGTTTTTTTTAATAATATTACAAACTAAAGAACTTAACTAAATAATAATAGTAATTAAAATCAACCAAATGGAGTTATCAATTTTTTTCTTTCCCTTATGTCTCCTTAGAGTCAAATCATAAAAGTATGATAGTCTACATATAATATTAATAAACTAATCAGAAACAAAAATAAAATATATGATAAATTTAATATTTACCTTTTTTTTACGGGTTACTTTAGTAAATTATCGGTGCTTACATTTTTTTTTAAAGTAAATCTGTTGCTACTGCTAGGTTTACAATAGTAATTGTTATTAATTAAAAAATGTTGTACGTTACGACTGATAATTTTTTTTCATTTACTTTGTCAAAAAGTTAAACTTATTATGCTTTTTTTTTCAAAATAGTTTTTCATTAAAATTTTGCAATTTTTTTTTTTATATTAATATCTTTGATTCCTTTGATCTGTACAAATGAATTACAGCAAGAGAAAAAAGCTTTTTTTTATATATAACTTTGAATTTTTTTTTTTATTATTTACATTTGCACAACTGTTTAATCAAAATTTGATCGTTCAAAATAAAATATCCAAATAAATACTTGAGTTAATTTATTTCTGATTCTTTTATTAGCGCAAAATATAGAATATTCAAGTGGACGATTTCGGTGGTAAAACAAGGAATTCTGATATTTCAATTGTTAAAACTCGTCAACCTTTTTTTTTTTTACAACTAACTTTTGAACTGTTAAATTCAGCCAATTTTGTTTTTAAATGTACATTCAGTTCACATAGCGTAATTAAAAAATTTCTAATATATTTTTTTATTCACTTGCTAAACAATAGTATTTATAAAAATTGGATATTTATAACACAATTATTTTCAGTATATATATATATATGTGTGTATTTATAATATGTATATACTCGTATGTATGTATTTATCATATAATCAGAAAAAAAAAAAAGTTATTTCAGTGATGTTTATCAACTTACTAGTAAAAAATACATTTTAAAATCAAAAAGATTTTATCAACGACAAAGTTAGACAAGTACAATTTATGGGATATTTTTTTTTTTTTTTTGAACACAAAAACGTTTAATTTTATCATCATAAACACGCTGGCTTTTGTAACATGTAAATGCTCAACGTCTCTTGGGACTAAACTTTTATTTTTTGTTGAATTTTTTTTTTTTTTTTTTTATTGTGATTCTGATTAGGAGACACAAATATAATTCATTTAAAGATAAGAAAATAGTATCAACTAAAAAAATTACATTCTTTTATTTTGTTGTTTTGTTTCTTTCTTTTTTTAACGTCTTTTAAAGCTTGAACTACTTAATTTATGCTTACAATATTTATAATATTTATAAATATATATGTATATGTTAATTTCTTTATTTATATGTATAACTTCTTCTGATTCTTCCTCTCCTTCTTCTCCTTCTTTAATAATAAAGTTGTTCAACTTAAAGACCTTAAAAATTAAATGAATTGTTTAAATTGTGTCGTCGTAACGACGTCGCGCTTATCACTCCACAAAACTGATACTTGCTGGTTGGCTCAATTAATAAAATCAAGCCAAAAAAAAAGTTACACACTGCAGTGGTGCAACTTTAATATTCTTCATCTTCTTCATTACTTTACAACAAACAACGTTTAAGTAGTTCACGAAAAGCTATCATTCGTTGTCTCCGCTTTCACTTTTTTTTGAGGCGCGCTTGCTTGTGACCGTGCGTCGGCAGCAGGCCTCTTCAGTTGCATATTGCTCTTAACTGCCGTTGTTGGATCTGAAATCACAAAAAACTTTAATTTGGACCCAAAAATGAACTTAAATGGGATATTTTTAGGGTAACTCTTTACTATTAGTAATTATATTTTAAATAAGTAAAAAAAAGCATCAAGATTACCTTGAAGCCACCTGACTTGAGTGGCGGGCCCGTATCCCTTGTCGTTCCTGGCGGCTATTCTGAAGATAATGGCCGGCTTGGTCGAGGTGTCTACGTGGGCGGCGCTGAGCGACTTGTTCGGAACCGAGCATGCGTTCGTGGGACCGCAGTAGACGCGTATGAACGACGGTTGGGTCGGGGTCGTGGAGGTAACCTCCCCGGAATTATCCGAAATTGCGTTTGCGCTGCGCACCACCAGGTACACCGAGTACTCCAGTATGGGACCGGAGTTGCTAGACGGCGGTTCCCACGACAGCTGAGCCCCGTCGGCCGACTTTAAGATTTTTATTGCACTGGGAGCACCAGGGAAACCGGGAAGACACGTTTTGAAGGCCGACACCTGAGATAAATAAAATTTATTTTTTAATTGAAGAACAAGGCCGTAAGTATGAAAATGAATATAATAATTTGTATAAATTTTATCTGGTCTCACCTCACTCCAAGGACTCTGTCCGCAACTATTGACGGCGGCAACTCGGAATTTGTACGCGGTACCAGGTTCGAGAGCTATTTTGACCCGGTTCTTGAAGAAATCGGGATTTGCGGCCTGGGAAACGTCCAGGGGCTCATCGCCCGGAAGGTAGTAGTGCTGAACGGTGACGCTCGTGTTCCTAACGATACCCACGTCGTACCACTCGAGTGGCTTCTTTTCGTCTTTTATCTCTTGCTTTATAACCTCATTCTGATTAACCAAAAATAAAAATCGTAAAATTAATTTTTATTCACATAATTGTGTTTTTTACAAGTATTTAGATTAGTAAATTTGAACTAACGTTAACAACGGTGTCGTTGACGTTGACCTTGACCTCGGGCTTAGGTTTGACCTGGGGTTGCGGTGGTTGCTGCTTGACGACGGCGGGTTCCTGTTTGGGTTCGGTAGACCCGAGGGCAGCGGTGGCCAGGGTGGTCAGAGCCAGGGAGTCGTCCTTCTCTTCCTTGATGGCCGTGTCCGAGGATTGCACGACGTCGGGCTTGTCCTCTTCGTCCTCGACCTTGACGGCCTCGGCTCCGTTGGTGGTTGACGTGGTATCGCTCTCCACGACCTTGGGAAGCTCCTCTTTTGGTTCTGGAAGAAGCTCGGGTTGTTCCGAGGTGGACGCCGGAGTTTGGTGGTCTTCCTGGGGGTCCACGCTCATAACCTCGTCTTTCCCGTTCTTGTCCGGTAGAATGTCGTCGGTATCGTTTCCTGGGGGAGGGGGGTGGGGGTGGAACAGTAATAATTTAAATTCGGGGTAAGTTTTTTGGGTCTAACATTATCATACTAAACTAAAAAAAAAATAAAATAAAAACATCGAGATTAAAATTAGTAGAGCATAATTGGAGTTGTTTTATTAATTTTTTTCGTGAAAGAAAATTTGGGGCTAATTATGTATACTGTAAATCGTGAAAAAATAAATAAATAAATAATAATATTTAAAACTTTTAAATTTTCAAAGATTTGAAAAGAATTTCATGATTCCGATGATATATCTTCGAATTAGGATCGGTAGAAGCGCAAGTCTTATCAGAATAAAATTTTTTTTTCATTTTTTTACCAGTATTGGTGGAATCCACGAGTTCGCTCGCCGAAGTCTCTGGCTTGGTCTCATCCTCGTCCTCGGGAATCGAATCCCGAGCAGGTTGAGCCTCGCTCTCGGTCGAGGTCTGGGGCAATTCTTCGGTCGACGACTCGGGCACGCTCGACTTATCAACCTCAGCTTCGGCTTCAGCTTCGACGGCGGAACTTGAGTCGACGATCATGTTCTCGGTCTCAGTCTGGTCGTCGTCTTTGTCCTTAACCTGACTCGTAACCTCGTCCTCTTCTTGGATGTTACCGTCGGGCTTGTCATCCGCGGACTGATCCGCCGGGGCTTCCTCAGATACGCTCTCGGCTGGTGCTTCGATGTTTTCTTAATAATCATAATTTAAATACTTTGTTAGAGAAGTTATAACCACGACTTGGGTTTTGTTGTATTTTTTTAATATTAGATATAACTTGAATTTTTAAAATTTCATGTGTATAGATAAACCAATCGATTTATATAAGAATTATCCTGAACAATAAACAAAATATCGTTAGATTATTTAATACACCTTTGAAATTTAGAGTTTTAGTTAAAACCGAATGAATCTTTTGATTGGTTAAAAAATAAAATTACCCGTAGATTCGGGATTATTCTGTTCCGGTTCCTGAAGATCGGCCTCGGTGATCTGATCGTCAAGATCGTTACCGGATAAAATAGCCTCGACGTTCATCGGCTCAGAGGACTGACTCGACTCTGGCTCGTTCAAAACCACTGGCTCGGCTTGGTTGACCTCCTCGCCCATCAAATCGGCTATACCCTGGTCTACGTCCTGTTCCATCGTTTGTTCCTGTTCCTGTTCCTGTTCTTGTTCTTGTTCCTGTTCCTCGGCTGGTGGAGGGTTGTTATCTTCGTTCGACGCGACAGCCTCGGGGTTGTTGTCAGCGCCCTCGTCGTCGGAGAACTCGAGATCCGCCGGACCGTCGACCTGGGGAATCACAATGTTGCCCTCACCGTCGACCTGGAATTTTATTGAATAATTAAAAACCGCAATTAACTGTTTGATTGCCAATAAGGCTTGGGTGTTTTGTTTAATCTCGAATCGATTATTGAGATTTGTAGAATGATAATTATAGTGGGGATGACTCGACATAAATTAGGGAAGCAGAAGCAGTGTTAAAGTTTTTCATTATTTAAATTAATTGAAATAATTTATTTTTTTCTTGCAATATTTATTAGATTAAATTATGAGTTTGATCATTTTTTTTTTTAAAGCAGTTTTAAAACAAGAAATTAAATAGATTACTTTTAGCAGGTTAATTTTTTTTATTTCACTAATTTTTTTTTTTAAATCCTTGACTCGGGTTATTCCGCTGAGCGTATGTACCCGAAATTTCACTAATTTACGTGTATACCAATTTGCTTTTACTCTTTTTGCAACTGATTTGATTAAAAAAATTGATTAGAGTAAAGTTTTTTATTTCAACCCAACCCAGTTTTAAAAATCTCACCTGCATCTGTTCGACCAGACCGGCGCTGTTGGCTTGAGCTTCGGGGTTACCGTTACAGCTTTCCTGCGACTGTCCCGTGCCTTCGGAGTTGTCGCAAGCCATCATGAACGACAGATTGCCCGAGGACTCCTGAACCGGATCTATGAGTCCGGCCTCGGCAGCCAGGGCGGCTAGTGCCGCGTCGGTGGTAGCTGGACCATCAGACGTCGTCGCCAGGGTCGCCGAAGGCTGCTTCTGGGGCGACACTATAAGCATCTTGTTAGAGTCTATGCCCTCACCGGCCGTGCTCGGACTGCTCACGATCGAACTGCTCGAGGGAACCAGGGTTACGGTCTTGGTGCCACCGCCTTGCACCTGAAGGGTTACTGGTTTACCTGGAATGAATTAAAAAAATTTAGGTTTTATCGATTTGATTTTGGTCAACTTGAAGAGATTTTTTTTCAATTTTCAAAATTATAGTAGTAACAACTGACTCGATTATTGGATGTCTCGGAAAACTCAATTTTTAGTTCTTAAGGTAGTAGTTCCGGCTCAGTGCACAACTCAAACTAATTCTAAAATTAAAATATGTTGTAAATAAACACCTGATCTTCCAAAATATAGGTGTACTGGCTTTTTTTCGAGATAATTGAGTTAGAAATCAACTAAATCACAGTCAATAGCAATACTTTACACGTCAAATTCAACATTCTTTGAACTCAATTATTTCGAGAAAAAAAAGCATGGATACCTGTACTTTGAATGCTCAGGTGTTGATTAACAAAATATTTTAATTTCAGAAAATGTTTGAGTTGTGAGCTGATTCCATGTGTTTTTCCATGCAACTACTACATTCGAACCTTAAAAAAATAAAATAAACTTTAATCTCATCTTTTACCTATGGCTTCTCCACCCTTCTGTAACTGGGGTAGGGCAACCAGCTGATTCTTGTGTAATATAGCCCCGGGTGTTCCCGACTTAGTCGCAATCGTTACGGTCTTTCCGCCTTGTCCAGGCATGGTTATGGTCAGTGGTTTGCCCGCTGTCCCCCCGGCCATGGCGCTCGAGGACACGACTATCATCTTGACTCCCTGCTGGTTGGTCACGTGGTTAGCAGGCAGTACATTAGTGGTCTGTCCGCCGGTGGCCTGCGAGGTGGTGACAGTTTGCACCGTCCTGAGTCCCGAACCTGTCGTAACGACTATTATCTGGTTGGGTCTGCCCACTAGACCGCCGTTACCCGCGGGCTTCGATATCATAATCTGCTTACCCGCGAGGTTCTGGCCCTTGCCCATAGTCACCAAATTCGAGCCCTTCATGGTTATTATCTTCGATCCACCAACGCTGTTGGGGTTGACCAGTCTCAGGATCGTGGGTCCTTGGTTTGGCTTGGCCGCGGGCACGGCTTTGGCCCCGGGTATGAGGTTCATCTTGGGCACGGCAACCATGTTCTGACCCTGCTTGACCAACTGTACGTACTGCGTTTGTCCACCTATGTTCTGGCCCTGCTTCTGTAAAATAATCTGCTTGGCGCCCTGCTGAGGAGACGCCGCCCTGAGGACTGTTGCACCGCCCGGCGACGCGAAACGGATCTGCTGACCCGGCTGCAGGTTCTTCATGCGGATTTGGGCCGTTGTGGTGGTGGTGGTAGTGCCCTGTACCGGGACCTGCACGGGGACGTTGTTCATGCTTATCTTGTGGCTCATAGCTGCTGCTGCGAGGGCAGCCATTCCCGACATGCCTGAAAAATTCAAAAATTTTTTTAGAGTTCGACAAAACAATTAAGTAGTAAAACACACGCCAGGGTTTAAAACATTGACAAAAGTAAATATTAGACTACTTTATGAAAAAAATGTCCGATCACAATACCTGCAGGTTGCTGAGCCGTAGTGGTGGTCGCGGTGGCAGCCATGGTCACGGTGTTCGTCTGGGTGGTGGGTCCACTTACGGTGGTAACCGGCTGCTGGATCCTGATAACATTGGCGGCTCTCTGAGGACTTCCGGTTACTATCTGCTTGTTGGGAGATGCCACGATCTTGGCATTGGCGCCCTGCTGGACCCTTACGGGGGTCGAGGGTGCGACGACCGGCCTAGCCGGGGTGGGTACGGCCGTAGTGGTGTTCGGGGTCACCGAGCCGGAAGTGGGGAACGAAGAGCTTCCGGTTGTCGGCGGCATGTCGAACTTTTGGATCTGGAGTATGTAGTGCTGGGCGCTTGGAGTTGGGTTCCAGCTGACCTCGAGCGACTGCGTCCCGGCTTTAACCAGCTGGACTCGGGACGGCGCTGGCGGCTTGCTTACCTCCAGGTACCACAGGTCTTTGCAGCATACCTGAGAAAAAATAAGTCAAGTTAGTTAATTGGAGATAAAAAAGTGTTTATTTAAATAATTAGATGTGATAACCCATTTGATTTGGTCGTCGGTCGATTGGTTTTTTACTCGGGAAAAATAAATAATAAATGATACTGAATACTATTTTAGGTTTTTCTTAAGTAAAAGGTCAGATTTTAAAAATTTGCTCCAGGGAATTAATCATGGCTCCTAAAAATTGACTAAATTTATGCTTTGACTGTATTACTTTTGGACTTTTTTTTCAATCTTGAGCACACAGACTCAAATAATAATAGATTATATAGTCAACATTGAGTCATTATTTACATCAAATATTATAGTTTTAAAAAGTCGGTTTTTGTGTCAGATTTTACAACGTAATATACAAACTATTAAATTTACAGGTAGATTTTAAAACTGTTTTAAATAAAAAGAGTAGGTTTCATGACAAGAATAAACATTATTACTGTCTAACCTGGTTGTTCCATGCTTTTCGGTATCCGTCACGACCCGACCAGATGTAGAGCCGGCTGTGAATTCCAACCGCGCAGTGTCCGGCTCGAGCACGAGGAATGTTCTCTTCCAGCGAGTCGACCGAAAGTTGTTCCCAAGTCAGAGTTTCTGTAATTTGAAAAAAATAATTCAAACTTTAAGATTAATTCTAAAAAAATTCTCAATTTAATGAAGTTTAAAAATCAAATTTTCTGAAATAAACTGTACTTAGTATCATAACTTTAGATAAACAAAATTTAAAGGAGTGTACATGGTGTGGACAAAAGTAAATACATATGCAGTTGATATTAAACATTGAGTACTTCTCATAGACAACAGGTACTAACCTAGATTCAGACAGGCCAAAGTGTTTGTACACTTCCATTCCTTTTCGTGGGTCGCCACTTTGACATCGTCAACAACAAGTGGCACCCAGCCACCAAAAACAAACATTTTGTGTCCAATGAGAGTAGCCGTATGCAAAGATCTGGGCAAGGGTGTAGGACCGTGAACGATTGGCTTGTTCCAGGTCATGGTGTCGACGTCAAGGAACCACAAGTCACCCAATCTGCAGCCACTCATGCCACCATATATAACTAAGCACGATTTACCAGTGTTCTTATCTGTGTAAGCAACACCTGTGTGAGATTCCCTGGGTGGTGGTGCGTGTCCATGGGTTTCTGGAGCCTCCCAGGATGTGGTGCCATTGGGATGGAGTTCCAGAGTGTACAAGTCGTTGAGATACCGTGGTATGTTGTTCTTGGGGTCATCACTGTCATTGGCCAGTCCGCCAAACAGGAATACTTTGTTACCAATCAGGGTGAAACTGTGTCCCAACCTGGGGCATGGAGGTTGCTCTTGCTTTGGAGGCTTTGGCTTGAGTCTCTTCCACTCCCACCTGCTTGCTTGAAGCTCATATAGTTCATTTGAGTACTTTCCATACTCTACCATACCGCCAAAAACCAGGATCCGAGTACCATCCACTACGAATCCATAGGCAGCACATCCTGGAGGTATGTCTCCCTTTGTGGCTGGGACGAACCATTGATTTGTAGCTGAAAACAGTATTTGATATTTTTAGTGAATGTTTTGTGAGTGAAGTGATTTTTTAAATAAGACCAATGAACATTAGTTGTAATGTTAAAATTTATAGTTAGTTTTTAATTATTTTATTTTTTGTATTGTAACTACTACAGATTCAACATAGCATTGCTATGCTGGAAATAAATTTGATGTTCTTTGTGTTACTTTATTTTCAGCTAAAAAATTCTAATACAATCATAAAATTAATAAGGATTCTAAGTGTGCAGAAAATTTTTTTTTTTAAATTAATTTATTGATAATTATGACTTAACATGAATAATATAGTTTAAAACAAAATATTTTGTTCTGATTTGTAAGATGTAATTTAGATCTATTAAATATACACATATATATATTGTATCAACCAAGCTAAAGGTCTAAATAATTAGCATCTTAGGATAAATATTGTTTTTAGTAATAATAATAATAATAATGGAATTAAAATATTTAAAACAGTTCAACTAATTAGAATTGAAAGAACTTAATGAAATGTTTGCGAAATTTTATTATTATAATACTCTAAACTTTCTAAGTTTTTACACAAGCTAAAGAGCTTTTATAAAATGTATCTTGAATGAAATAAAATAAATAGATTTCAAACTAAATCATAGACAAGCATTTTGACGCTCTCATAATAAAAGAAAAATAGTTAGAAAATCATCAATTTCATTGCAGATTTTGTAAAACATCGATACTGTAATGAACAAAAATATAGCTACAAAAACAACAGGGTGATAAAAAACAGCTGTCGAGTTTAAGTTCCACGGGTATAAGAAAAGCCGGTCTGTTCGGAACGCGGAATTGACTGCAAACAAGCCCTCTTTATGAAAATGTTAATTTCCCTCTGGATCTGTAAAAAAGTGTGAAAATTCCACCCCAAAACCCCAATAATCTGCAAAAAAAAAAAAAAAAAGAAAAAAGAAAAACAGGAAAAAAAAAAGATTGAAAGCATCCCACTGAATCCGTAAAGTAAACAAAGGGGTCCGAGTTTGGTAACCGCGAGGAGGGACGCCCACAGATCGGAACAAGAAGCAAAAAAAACATGGCGGCCCACAGGGTGGAATAATCCGGCCGGTGAGCGCTGTGTGTCGCCATGTTGGATTTACAAGACAGATATATATAGGTACACACAGAGGAAAGCAGGAGAAACATCAGCGATGGCCGCCTGCATGAACCGATAGCTAGCACACGACACACTTTAGCGCGGGAAGACTCACCTGTGTTAAATACGTGGAGCTCGTCGACGATTCCCTCATTGCCACCCCCGAATACGACCATTAGGTCCTTTATGGGCACTGCCCGGTGACCGTGACGCGGCCTCGGCTGAGGTCCGGTCGGGTTTGTTATACGCTTCCACTTCAACATGGGTGCCGCCATGATGATTTTTTTTCACCTATTCCGCTATCATCATATCATTTTAATGTAGCTTCCCATCACCGGGTCCTCTCCCTTTAGGAGTCAATAGTCCCTATGTTTATGCACTGTTTTTCTTCTTACCCTTACAGGAGTGCTTAAATTTTCTTTTGGGTATGGAAATTTAAAAAATATCCCAAACCGGCTTGCGGAAGTGAGGCTAGGACTACCTCGACCTTAAAAAAGCCTCGCAATTACTCCAGTTCGACACTGCACAGCCCCCGAAACACTCTAAGTAAGCGAAGCGGGATTCCTAACCTCGCAACCTTATACACTGCGTTCCGAGCTTAGCCTTCGAGGTCCAAAACCACGTCACTTAACGCACTAAAACACAACCTCGTAGCACTCAAATTACCACTGGACCAATTAATATGGTAAAAAGTTCGTAGCTGGAGGATGGTAAAAACTCGGACGATTAAAAATCTTCGACGAAGAACCAGCCGCCGCTGGGCTGTTGTTGGTGCTCTGCTCGCTGCTGTTTGCTGCTGTTATGGCCGATCGCAATCCGTGGAACCGAGCTGCAGCAGCACTTGCACAACACCAGTGTAGATGCAGGGCGGGACACTTTATCGTGTTGCTTGCGAGAAGAGAGGTTAGCTGTGCAGGTAACGCCTCACGCCAGGTGGCGACACTGGTCCAACACAGAAGAAATTTTTTTATCTCTTTTCATTTTATTTTGACTTCCCGATTTTGCGAATTATTTTATGCTTCATATTTCGGGACAACTATTTTGCACAGTCCAAGCACATTTTGCAGAAAACACACAGATTACAGAGATTCCGAGGGGGAAAAAAAAAACTTTCTGCTACGGAACCCCCCGTTGTCAGTTGTTCGGGGACCGCGAGTGCCGAGTGACGCTGTTGCACGGGGAAGGTTAGGATAAACCGTGCGTAACTCGCCGGCTGGGGAACAACAACAAACACTGGACCCTCGAGAGACGATTTAAGGTTTAAATTCGTCCACCGTTTAAAATGCAAGCTTGCGACCGACGCGCTTCGCTTGTTTGTTTTTCAAGTCGATTTTACGATGATTTTGGGCTTGCGAATTTTTCCTGTGTACATGCAAAACGCATGTATAAAGTCCGACTACATTTGCAGTTGCGGCGGTGCTGTGCAGTGTGCAGTGCATGCGTACAGCTCTCTGTCCTTCTTCCACGGCGTCGTCCTTCTCGTGCGAACGCCGCCCTAAAGCTCGTTAATTACCCTTCGAATCTAATTTACTTTCGTGGAGTTTGTGTAAAAAAGTCTCGGGAATGAAGTCGAGGGTGGGATTTTGGTTTTTGTTTAGAATATTCGGGTGGAATAAATCAAAAAGCTTTTTTCAAGTTTCAAAAGTACGAACTTGATTGGTCGAGAATTTGGACACCTGCAAACTTCAGAGCGTCGTCTGCGGTCGTTCGCGTTGGAAACGGAACTTCATTAGTGTCGTCTGTTTAGCGAATAGCGATCATCCTTCAAGTGAGTGAATGTTCATAATTACGTAATTTACCATTATTTTTCATTAATTTTTTGGTAGTTAGAGTTTGTTCCACAATTCGTCTAACACGATTTAATTAATTTAGTAGAATTTCGCATCAATAACAAGTGTTAATTTCGCTCGTCGTCGATAGTTTGATTTGTTTTTGAGCGAGACTTTTAGGTTATGTTCAATTAGAATCATATTTTTTCTCGGTTGATTTCAGATTTGGTCAAGATGGGACACAGCTACTTTGGCAATTTAGCTAAAATCCGCGGCATCGTATTCTACCGACTCAGCCCGCACGAGCTCAAGCCCTTTCACGGTATCCTCAGCCATGGAGTTCCCAACATGGTTCGCAGATTCAGGGAATCGGTTTTCAGAGTTGCACCACGTATGCTGCTTTAGATGCTTTTTTCAATGTTTACAATGTGAAATTGGTGTTTTAATTTTTGTTTACTTTTTTTGTTTACAGCCTTTTTTGTCACCTACATCATCATGGACTGGGCCAATGCTGAAAACGACAGATTGAGCAGGAAGGACCCCAAGCAATTTGAGAATGACAAATAAATTTAGCAAGAAATAGTTAATACGATGATTATCTTTAGATAAAACTGTTAAAGATTTATTTTGAATTTATGATTAGTAAAAATTGAAAAAAAAATCATGATGCTGTTGAAGTTATGTATATCTTGGTTGTTGTAAAATAAACAAAATTTGCAACAAGTAATAAGCGCAGGTATCTTTAGCTATTTATGTTCAATTGAATTACAAGCTGCTTTTTTTTTCTATTGTAAAATAGTACATACATTATTTTTGTTTTTATTTACATTCAGTACAGTTTGTTTTACAGTTTCCCAAGTGTGCTATTTTGTATATAACAAAATTCAATATTGAAAAATAAATAATGAGTTGATAGGTGGGATTAAATAAAGTAAATTAATATACTAAATGTTGTTATTTTAACTGTCTTAGTAATTTTAGTTTATTAACTATAATATTCAAGTTAAATTTTATCTTAAATTAAAAATTAAAATAAAATTTTTATCTTAAATTAAAAATTAAAATAAAATTTTTATCTTAAATACAAAAAAGTTTCCTAAATTTTCAAGTTTAAATTAATAGTTATTTATAGATAATAACTGAAACATGAGAAAACATTGTCTAGTTTTTAGTGATATTGAAAATTATTGATTTTTAAAATTTATAAACTAGGCTCACTGTATTTTTTCAATTTTTTTTGCAAAAAATATATTTTATAATAAGGTTTCTGTCATTTACTTTATTAGTATGCATATAAGATAAATTATATTTTTCATTAAAAATGACTTAAAAACAAAAAATTTTCAACTTTTGTTAACTCTTCAAAGCTTAAATTAGTAGTTATTTATATTAATGCAGTGTGAATCAATTTAAAAACTGATAATCACTTAAATTAAAATTTAATTATCAATTAAAAAATGAAAAAGTTTGATCCAGTGTGTAAAATTAAAAAATGAGTAGGTAAGTCTCTCTCTGCAATGCAATGCAGCCACTATACCAAGTAAAAAGGAGCGCCTCGAAGAAGAAGAAACGTAAACGTTCTCCATAGGTAGGTAATAACACCGCGCGGCGGGCACCCGAACAGCGCAGCAGCGCTCGGTGTTCTCCAGAGGTGGGGGGAGGGGGGGGGGGGGGAGTCACTCAACAGGTATGCGTGTACGTGGAGGTGAGCAGTGGAGGAAGTGACAGCCTGCAGCTAAGTAGGTCTAAGCTGCTTCTCTCGATCGTGTATTACCATAACGTACCAATAGTTCCAGTGCATTATTAATAGTTGATCGGTGATCGCAACCATGGATCCACAAAAGCACTAGTTGTTCCAAAAAACAGTGCATTCGTGCGAATTCAAGAGGAGGATAATCCAACAGGTTGGTTGGTCGCCCGAATTCCATCTCTGGAATGTGAAAATCCCGTTCTCCCCCCACCCACCCCGTTTTTTTTTTTTTTTTGGTTTAATATTCAGCAACTGGTGCGGGTGGCTACTATAGGTACGGTTGGTTTAAATAAAAATGAATTTTCACCTGCTAATTGCGTCACACTAGGAGCTAGTTGGCTGCATACCTGAGCATACCTGAGTGCAGCAGCTTCTAAGGCGTGTCAGTCGGTCGGTCGCCCTTTCCCCTGCATCAAGGAGAAGAAACAAATCATACGCATCGGGTATGACATTCTTATGCTAATCGGAGAAAGTTTTTTGATTAGTTCGTGAGAGAGGTTTTAACTTTTAAAAAGTTATCCGCTGCATTCCTTAGCTACCGGTTTCGCAAGCGAGCAGGCAAAAAAATATAAATCCTACCGATCAAGGTCGCGAGTCTGGCTTCTAATATAAGTTTAATCATTTTATTTATTTACAGTTTTAGTGAAATTATCAACATGCCCTACTACAACTCGTCGTCGTCGTCTAACCATGCGAACTCCATGTACGCTAAAGGTAATGCTTCAATCTTATCTGCCTTTATATTCTTATCTGCAATAGTGCGATTATTATCGGATATATCGAAGCACCAATTTTCAAATTATTTTCTAATCCTGTCGTTTGGTTCGATTCTTCGACATTTTTCACACCGAATCAGTTTTTAAAATACAAATTCTAAAACCTTAAATGTTTGTGTAGCTAATGAGAAGATAACTCACAAAATATTTATTATCTTGATTTTTATTTTTTTTAAAACGTAATATTTTCGCGTTTAATTTTGTTTATGTTATTTAAGAAAACTGTGTAAATTAAAACTCGTATTTTATTAGAGAATAATCAGAAAACTCTGATATTGTGTTTTTTAGTTAAATTTAGTTTTATTATAAGTCGAAAAATTGAAATCTAAAATTTTTGCTAATTAACTTGATTAACAATAATTAATTATCGAAATATGAAAACTAAATTTTTTGTATTGGTTATTGAAAGTATATAAATAAGTTAAGGTTTTCTAATAAATATTTATCTTTAACCTGTCTTACAATCAAATCACAATTCTAAATTTTATTATATTCTAAGGATTTCGTTTTTCCGACTCGGAAACAATTTTTTCGGAAATTTAAAAAATTAAAATTTTTTATCAATCACAAATGTAGCTTCTAAGTGGGAAAAATAAAATCCTCGGATGTAAAAGTGAAATAAAAAATAAGTCTAAAAAAAAAAATTAAATTAGGAAAATACCTCGGAAAATACCTTGAAATGAAAAAAAAAAATTAATTCCATTTTTTGCATAAAATGCAACAATCGGATAAACAATCAAACATCAGTATATTCTCAAAACATGAAAAAACGACCGATCTTACCGATTAAAATTAAAAATTTACTTCTCACACTTGAAGCTGAATTGCTTCTCGATCTCATCAACAATAAATAATTAAAAAAATAATTCAAGAAAGGAAAAAAAATTGTTTATGTTACAATTTTAAGAATCAATTAAGCTTGAATTAGTGTGAGAAATAGATTTTTAATTTGAACAAGGTAAAATCGGTAGTTTCCTCATAATGAAAAGTAATATTTGTACTCTTGAGAATGATTTGAGTGTAAAATGAATAATTAAAATTAGAGAGCGGAGGCGGCCCCAGCCAGGGCAAGAACAATTCGAGTCCAGGAGGCGGTGGCTCGTCCCCGGGTGAGTCGACCTACGTGATGGAGCATCTCGCGACCTTCACCGTAACCAAGGAGACCGGGATAGTCTACCCGGCCGACGGTATGAGGCGACTCCTGCAGCTGGAGAAGAGCAACGGCATCTGGAGCCAGAAGATGCAGATGCGCCTCGAGAGAAATTGGGTACTCATCATGGACAATGAGACCGGGGTAAATTCTCCTTTTTTTTATTATTAACTTTTATCAATTTAAATTGGTGACTATCCTGGAAATTTATAATCTGTACAACTTTGAAAAAAAAAAATCAACATTAACTTGATAAAACCATTTTTTTCAAATTAGTTTAATTCATTGATTTTGAAGTAAGAGAATATTCATGACTCACTCATGGGATTGAGGACACGTGGGATTCTAATATTCATTTTAATTTAACGTACATTTTTACAATACCCGACCATCCTACGTTTATTTACGCTACGTTTAATTCATAAATATTTACTCAATTTTGTAACACGCGGGAATGATTTTTCAAAATGATCTTACCTTTTTTTTTTTTTTTTTTTTACCAATACCTCTGTTTTTGAAACAATAAGTCCATAAAATTTGCATTGATTTTAATTTAATTTAGTTTTATTCAAAAAGAAATTAAAGTTTTTAAATAAACCTTCATGCTTATTTTAGTTGAGTTTTTCTATAAAAAATAATAGCGAATGATGTTAACTTGATTACTCATTTATTTACTCAAGTTTTTATTTCTCAGTTAAATGAATAATTAACATAAAACCAAGGATTAATTAAGTATGTGGTTTTTACATACTTATTTAAATAGTCTGCATAAGTACAAAAAAATTTTTATTATCTATTACACTTATTTTTAAAACAATAAATCCATAAAATTTACATTACATAATTTGTGGTTGTTTTTTTTTTTTTTTTTTTTTTTTTTTAATCCCAAGTAAATTATTTTATTCATCATATAAATCAATAAATATAATTAAATAAGTTAAAAGTCATAGGTTCGATTAATGTTTTTTCATATACTTATTTCAACTAATCAGCACGTGTACAAGTTGTTTTTAAACACTGTGAAATTTACTAGCAAACACTCGAGTGTTAATAAAATAAATCACGCGTAAAAAGTTATGAATCAAGCCCTGCAAAAAAAAAAAAGAGAAAAAAAGAAAAATTACCGATAACACGAAATTTTTTAACGACGTAAACACGATCGTCCGTGTTATAGAGTAAAGACTCAGAATAAAACAAAAGTAAAAACAAAATATTGTTTAAATTTTAAGATTCATCAGCCACTGGAGGCAACAAAAAATGAAAAAATAAAATTACTATAGAAAATCAATAAATATATAAAAAAAAAAAAAAAAAAAACAATTTTAAAATAGAAATAAGTTTGTGAATATTTCTAATAAGTGGTTTATTCTAAAATGACTCGAAAAAATTGACTTTTGATGGTTTTTAAAAAACTTTTTTTTTTAAAAACCCTTAAAAGAAAAATACTCAAAAAATAAATAAATTATTGAAAAAACTCGTTTCCAGGCGGTCATGGAGAGATTCCCGGTTGCGCTCATCCAGGAACCCACGGCCTTCACGTCTCGCGACCCGATGGAGATGTACAACAACATCCTGGTCTTCACCGTCGGGGACGATGGTACCGGAAGCGGAACCGGAAGCGGAAGTGGCCAACCGCCCCGTGCGGAGATGCACATATTCCAGTGCCAGAGCGTGAGCGCCCAAGACCTCGTCGAGGACCTGAAGATGCTCCAGGCAGGCAAACTCGTTGGGGGAAACAACCATCATCACCACCATCACCATCACCAGGGCCAGGACTCCCCGAGGGCGTCCAGGTCGTCCCACATACCCCCGCCACCAGCCCTTCCGCCGCCCGAGCCGCCCCTCAACGGGCTCAACTCTTCCAACAGTTAGTATTCTTTTTTTTTTTTTTTTTTTTTCAAGCGAAGATTTTTGTAAAAAAGAATTAAAATACCTAAATTTATTAAAATTTATGAAAAAAAATTTGTATTCGAATATTATGAAAAAACTTCGAAACTACGAAGTTATGAAGTCACAGATCTGAAATATCGTTGAGAGTATATTTCTATATATACATATGCGTCGATTAATTTTTTACAAAGAAAAAAACAAAATATTATAAATTTTAAATAGTTGCCAACCCTAATTTCGCATAGTTACTTAATATTGTTAATGTTTGAAATCCAGCTAGACATACCTATACATATATTAGCTGTATCAATAATAACAGTCTCCGATAAGTACCGCGTTTTGAAACACCAACGATCAAACGATTAAATCAAAAATACCAGTTATTACCTACAGGGTGTGTCCCTTATTATTACTTCACCACAAACCATTCCCTTATTCATTACAATTCCAGACGACGGTCACCACGGCCACCACGAGGACTCCTCGCGGGACGAGAACAACGACGAGGTTTCGTCGACTTCGAGCGACAAGTACGAGCGCGATGTAACTATCCTGAACCACTGCTTCGACGACATTGAGAAGTTCATAGCCCGACTCCAGCACGCGGCCGCTGCGTCCCGGGAGCTCGAACGTCGACGCCGGAACCGGAAGTCGAAGAAGCGGAACCTGGGCGACGGGATGCTCACCATGAGGGCCAAGCCGCCCCCGGAACTCGAGTTCATAGACATATTCCAGAAGTTCAAGCTATCTTTCAACCTCTTGGCCAAGCTCAAGGCTCACATACACGACCCCAACGCCCCGGAACTCGTGCACTTCCTGTTCACACCGCTGGCCCTCATAGTCGACGCCTCGCACGACACCAACTACGAGCCGAATCTACCGTCTAAGGTTTGTATTCAAATTCAAGCTGGTATGACTCGATAATTTGTCTCGAAAAAATCATTATTTTGAGCGTATAGCTTCTTGAATAAAAAAATTAAAATAATTCCCAGGTTGTATCGCCGCTGCTGACCCGAGAGGCGGTAAATCTCCTGATGAACTGCGTCACGAGCAAGGAGACCGAGCTGTGGCATTCTCTAGGAGAAGCCTGGCTGATCCCTCGGGAACAGTGGAAAGGCCACGTGCCCTCTTACCATCCGGTCTTTATGGACGGCTGGTCCCCGGAGTACCCGATCCCGGATGACACCGAGCACCACCTTAACTCCCTCCTCAACGCCGACAAGCGCAAGCGGGACGTCGAGCTGGCTCACCACCACCAGGGCGAGCCCTACTACCGGGGGGAGATCGAGGAGTCCCACTACAGCAGCGACTACCTCGAGTACGATGGACAGCCCGGGGGCGAGGTGTACCCCGAGGGAGGTCCCAGGGGTGCCCACAGTGACATATCCGTCGACTCTATCGAAAGGAAGTCTGGGGGAGGAGCTGGGCCCGTTGAGCGGGCCCAGGAAGCATGGCTCGACGAGCTCGTATCAAGACGGGCAAAAATTGTCCAGGTCACGTATCCGCGGACTGCCAACAACGACAAGGAGCTCACCGTCGTCAGGGGCGAGTACCTCGAGATCCTCGACGACAGCAGGAAGTGGTGGAAGGCCAGGAACGCGAGGGGACACATCGCCCACGTGCCCCACACCATCGTCACCCCCCACAACGGGCCTGGATCCCCGGACAGCGACGTATTCAATAACCCCGTGTACAACACCAGATATCAGAGACAAAGCCATCCCTACAACTACGAGGTAAGTGTGAAAAGGACACGAGTCTTTTATTATTTTTTTCCAATTTTTTATTTTTACACTCATAGAAGTTAATTTAAAAGCGCGGAATCAAATAATTGAATAAATCAAACTGGAAAAACCACTTTTTTTTCATTGTTTTAAATTTGTAATTGAAATCAATCTTATCCTCTTTTGAACGGAAGCCGTTTTGATATTTAACATTGTCTTACCTTAATTAAATTTATTTAAAAATTGTTAACAGGACTCGGAGATCGATGGTGTCAATACTAGTCCCGGATCCGAGCCCCCCCACCGAGGGCACCACGCGATCCCACCCCCAGCACCCGCCGACTGGGTCAGGAAGGAGAGACTTGGCAAAAAAGGTGAATTCCGTTACTTTTAAGGGCGCCTCCTCGTGCGTTTGTCACAACTTAATGTCCATTATTTTCTTCGAGAACGCCTGCAGTCTATTTGTTTACCTTTTTTTTTTCTTCTTCATCTTTTACTACACCCTCACGAGACAGCCCAATTGATCATCCCAAAGCTTATGTCTAAGCTGCTTTTTATTATTATTATTATGTGTTATTGTGTAATGTATGAAAGATATGGTGCCTAAATGAATTGTAAATTTTTTTTTTTTACATTGGAAGTACTTACACTTGAGGAGGCGAAATATCATCCATTTTTTTTATTTTTTATGGTTAATCATAGTATCGTCCTTGTCATGTACTTAGTTATTACTATACATTGTTATCGTTATCGACTAGAACATAATAGAACAAAGTTTTTTATTTTTTATTTTTATTAATAAAACCTTAAATTATTATTATTATTATTATATTTTTTAACTCTTTTTTTTTATCGATAGTCTAAGAGTAAATATTACGAAGATGGTTTATGTAGTTTAAAGACTAATTATAGCAGATTAACCATATTTTTTTATTTATGGTAAATTAAAAATACATAACATTATTATTATTATTATTATTATGAAATTAATTTGTAATTAAGGAATATCAAAAATTTAATGTGTACTTATCTAAGGGAGTATAGAAGACTTAAGTGCAATTTATTAAATTTTTTTTTATTATCATTATATAGAGATATACATTATTATATTGTACAAAGAGAGAGATAAAGTTAATCGTTTAAGTTGAAAAATCATGTAAGTACTCAATTTGAAAAATATAAAACGTGTATTTATCAAATATTCTCATCAATGTACCTTTTTTTAAAATCCCTGTCCAAAATTGCTTAAAGGCTGTTTGTTCTGTGGCGCTGTTGTTAAAAAAAAAAAAAAAAAAAAAAAAAGTGTCAATATAGAGTAATTTGATTCAGGCGAGGTTTTAGAAGATTCGGATAAGAGCACCGCCAGCGACGACTCGGGGGTAGCGAGCAGTTGTGAAAAAAATTTGGACGCCAAAACCAACCGAGTTCTACCACCAGTTCCACCCCCGTTTTTAGAAAACTTAAAGTCGACGTTGAGTAAACCCGTAGCTGCTGATTCGACGAAAAACAATGATCTTCCCAAAGGTAAATAAACGTTAAGTATGATTTAAGGTTGCTTACAGAAAAAAACAAGACGAGTCCAGTGAATGTCAGTAAGTAAGATTAAATGGACTTGTCTAGTTTTTCCTGTAAGGAAGTGTTTTTTTTTACTTCTGTATTTTGAAATTTATCAAAATATTTAAATTTTCTTTGATTATACAAGTCCAATGATTATGAAATCAATAATAATAAACAAACAGTTTATTTTTAAAACAAAGCCTCGCAATTTATGAATAATCGCGTCACTTTTTCGTGATGAATATTTATATTTATTCAAAATTTTTAAACTTGGGACGATTTAAATAAAAAAATACTATAAATATATTTGAGCCTTTTCTCTTGTCGTAACTCTGACTTAATCGCTTTGTTTAACAATAAATCGATATTTATTGAAAAACTTTCACCGAAAGCTCATAAAAATTTTCAAAATACTGGTCAACTTTTTTTTAAATTTGAATACAGCAATGATGAAAACAATAAAAAAAACTTTATTTTGCATGTAGCTTGTAAAACCATCTTTATTGAATGAAATATAAAAATAATATATCAATGAGAATCTGAGAAAAATAAAAAATCCAATATTTTCAAATGAGAATGAATATTTGCACAAACTTTGAAATCAATGTTATAATTTAATTTATTTATTATCATTAATTAAATCAGAAGTTGATCTGCATAAAATTATAAAATTAAATTTGCAGCAAGCTATAAGCTCATAAAAAAAAAAATCACTTTTAATTTTATATACCCTACAAGGCTGTACAGAAACAAGATTTTCGTTTTAATTTATATACTTTTATAAATAGTTTATTAGATACAAGCTGCAGCATTGAGTCATCTTATAGCCTTTTTTTTGTCTGAACTTTTCTCATGAGACGAGGTAAAGAAAATTAAATTGATTTTATCTAAAAGTTAATGAATAAAACAAGGTAACGTGACTTTAACTTGATTAACTCCACGCTTGTTGCGTCAAATGAGTAATGTAAATGCGCAACATTGAAAAAAAAAAAAAAAAAAAAAAAAAAAAAAAAATTCAATACTATCTTTACTGTGTAAGTAAGGTAAAGTTAGTAGTTTGTAATATAAAACTAATGAAAATTAAAGCTCTTAAAAAATTAATTGTCAAACCTCGATAATTCAAAGAAAAATTGTGACGAATTATCGAGGTTTGACTGTTAATTTAAGATTATGAACTTAAAAATTTTTTAAACAAAATAAATTTTTTAAAACAGTATTTTCTTAAAAATAAGAGCTAGAAACCCGTAAATTTGAAAATAAAGTTGGCCAGTAGTTTATGGTATAATAAATAAGTAAATTATTTTAAAAAAAAATTTTATACGATATAATTTTTATCTTTTAATACAGAAATACAACAGCGAGATCAAATTCACGAAGAACTGAAGAACGTTTTAAAAATGATTCGAGAAAAGAACAAAATTTCCGAGAAAAACACATCGGAAGACCCGCAATAATGTAAAATTACGGATGACAAAACCGTGAATGACTAAGAAAAACTATTTTATTTAGTAATGTATTTTTTTAATAAACACTTGTAATGAATGAAATTAATAAAAAAAATTTATTTAAATAAAACAAATAATTATGTTTTACACTAATAATCTATGTTTTTATTGGCCAATAAAAATTAATTAGTTTAACGACCACTAAAAACGAACGAACGAACGAAGTAGTTTTTTGTAATAATTAATTAAATTAGGACCAAACAGTTTTTAAATCGCGCTAAAAAAAAATCCTATAAATCGAAGAATCGAACCTTCGCCTCCAACTGCACCGATTATCAGAAGACCAAAAAAATCAAGTTCCAAACATTACTACGAATCGAGAATTAATAAAAAAAGGTATTTATTGAAGAAATTCAAAACCTGTATATTTATTGTAATTTATTTTTTTAATAAAGACTTGTTACAAATCAAATAAATATAAAATTTTTTTTTGAATAAAATAAATATTTATGAAGAGAAATTAATATTACACAGTCTGATATAATTTACATTGCCGATATATTATCTTTGCTACTTGGTAAAATCTCTGTTTTTATGAGTCAATAAGTATTTTTTAGCTGTACAAATGATTTAAAAAAGTTAAAATAAATAAAAATAAATAAAATATTTTCAGTATTAAAATTTGAGATATTTTTAAATTGACAAAGACTTTTCACTGACTCATTAACAGCAATCATTCATATAATTTAAATAAAATATGTTTATTTATGATAATTTAAATTTACTATAGTACTTACACACCTTAAGTATGATAAAATATTACAAATGTAATATCTTTACAATAAATAAATTATAAATTTGTAAATAATTAACTATCCGTCAATGCAACGTGAGGAAACATTGTTAAAATATCTTTTTTTGTTTTGCTTTATTCATCAACCAAATTAAATAATTGACGTCCATACTCATCTCATCACTAGACCATTCAGCTTGAATTTTCAAGCTAAGGCTGCCACCTCGTTAAAAAGTATTAAAATTTTTAAAAAATATTTACTTTTAACTATCACGAAAAACTAAAAATTACAAACTGATTTTTATTTTCTAGGGTAAAATAAAATATTTCAATATTCTTTAAAAATTTTTTTTTTTTTTTTTTTTTAAACTTTCATTATCTTGTAATGTTTGATAGCAGCTAAATATCGTTTATCACAGATACATTCAATTTTCGTATGGAAGTTGTGTAACGAAAAAATAAAAATTTTTTCACTAAATGTGGAAGATGATTACTTAAAAAGTATAAGTATTTTTTTTTGTCGTTTTTCATGACTATTTCCACAGAGGTATAAAAAAAAGAGACACTGGAGATGTTTTTGAAACGAGTTACTGTGAAAATATTATCAACTATAACACTGGTTTTAAGGTTTAAGTGAGCGACGCTTAAAAAAGTATAAAAAAATTAATCTACTTATTAAAGAAGGCAGCGCAGTTTTGACTACCTCACCAAGTGTCGAAACTGTTCCAACTCGTAAATACTTTCTGATAATCTGAAACATAATAAAAATACCGTTAATCAAAAGTTAATTTAAAAATATCCTATTTATTACCTTCCAAAACCATTAACCAGAGAAACGATCTCACTTCTGTCCAAGAAAAATTGTTTTTTAGTGAAGTTCATGACGGTCGGCTCGTACTTGTCGAATATTCCCGAGAACAATATTTTGAGTGCCGTTCCCAGGCCCTGAATCTGAAGTTTTCCCCACAATTTGCACTTGTCGCAACCCACGCAATCCATTATTTGAGATATGTTTCTGAAGTGCTGCTTGAACTCGTCCTTCAAAGTCTGAGCTTCCACTCCGCCATTGAACATAACGCTTTCATTGAAGTGCTCGGGAAATGTCCTGTAATTCAATAATTAAAGGATTTTAAATTCTCGTCTTTTTCCATATTTTTCAAAATAACTTTCAAAGTTACCTGACTACATTCAAAATATCATTAATCGCTAATCGAGTGTCCACGTCTTCATTCTCACTACCGGTGTAGTATTCTTCTCTCTGCAGGTACGGTGCTGCTTTGGCAAGGGCTCTTAACTCTAAAAGATACAGGAAGTAAAGGTTCCTCAACCAAATCGGGCCTTCGCCACCTGTGAACACCGGGGAAAAACGTCTTTTAAATTCATCCAAGTTCGGTCCCCACTGGCCGTCGGTGGACAAGTGGCTCTGAGATGTCTGCAAATACTTGGCCGACAAGTGGATGTTTATGCTTGTATGGAGTCCCGATATGACCCTGTAGAATGCCCTTTTTTCCAAACACATTGCTGAACATTCAATATTTTTATTTTTATTTTTTGTTATTATTATTATGAAATCTTTCATTTCACACAGTGGATATTAAAAAGATGTTTTTTTTTTTACCTTCTATTTGGGTTGAGGGAATGTAGTTGTAGGGTAAATTCTCAGGCCTGCAAAAAATTATTTTAATTATTATTACAATTAGAGAATAAATCAACAGTTTCATGGTCTCAAATTCAGTCTCAAAATATTACTATAATATATCACTTTTTAACAAAAAATTTCAAAAAAAATCATCATTTAGATTCCTGTTACTATGCAACAATAAAAAATAAATATTTTACCTGAAACAATTTTCCATGTAAATACTGCGCCAAATCTTGTGTGCACTTGGTCCTTTGTAACCGGTGTACCTCTCGGGATTTAACAGTAAATCAACATACTCCCCGGAGTCAGTTTCAGTGATGCAGAAGTTATCCTGAGCGTCGTCGTACTCCTGCCACCTCTCAAATTCCTTATAGTTATCGGAGCTACAAGATAATTAATTTTTTTTTGTTTTTTTTAGTTTTCGATGTAAATATTGAGTGTTTTGATTGTACAATTAAATTACCTTATAGTAGTATTTAAGTAACCTAATTCTATGTTGTGATCCTGACTCTTCTGATCGCAATCTGTCATTTGCACATTTGCTTGGTACTTTTCAGCCGGACTCTCATTGGAGTGAATGTTCCTTGGTATCTGACCCTTAAGTCCAATCGGAATGTCTTTCTGCAATAATATTTAATTAAATTAAATCATTTAAATATAATCATCAAGTCTTTCCCATAAACAAAAATATAAGATAATAAAAAAGTAATACATTGACTTACATCTTGACAGGGCTTGACATGACAGTAGCGCATGGCGCACTTGCTATCATCAACCCAGAATGGACAATCTCGCTTGAGGTTAACCTTGTAAAACCTAAAGTAATCTCTGACTAGTAAGCTCTGTAGTCTTGGATAAATCTTAACATTGTTGAAATAATCTACGGTATCTATGGTACAGGTGCAGTCGTCAATGGCGCCGTTCAACTGTAATCAAAATTCAAACATATGTTCATATTGAGATAAGGTGTCAAAGGTTATGTTGATATCCAACAACGATATTAAAAAAAAAAAAAAAAGAGAGAGGTGATATTAAATAAACACACGAGACGTACTTTGCAAAAGCACTGGTCGCTTTTTTTCTGCGAATTGGTCCCGAACAAATTCGTGTAAACAGTCGTGGTGGACAAAGACAGGGTGAATAAGAAAAAGAGTATAATTTTGTTGCTGTTTTTGTAGTTACACATCATCATCATCTCGAATCCGGCCATATCAACAAGCAGGGATGATTATTCAGTGAAACAGCTCTCCTCTTGCTGTTCATTTGTAACCGACTTATGCGAATAAATCAGCTGTTCACTACCCGAAATTGTACATCGCACTATAATTCACTAAAAACTTAAAAAGTGTCTCTGTTTATTATTTTACAGTTTGTATCCTACCTTACTTAGTAGAACTTTAGTAGTTTAGTATTTAGTTGAGTGCTGTAGCGGTGACATACGGAAGTGAACTGAACTGTTAGCACTGGCGTGGCGCTGCAACAATAGCTGATCTTACCTGTTTACACCTTACAGTCACGTAAGCAAAGCAGAAAGAAGGGAATTTTTCTATTTACTCAGCTGTTTTAACTTTGACACTCGCGGTTAAATTTCTAGTCTATTTTGTTATTATTATTCCATCCTAAGTCAGTCTGCTGTAGAACAATAATAGAAACAAAAACTGGATCTATGTCGTCTGCTCCAGCGAGTGTATGTAAACAGTTATATGCAAAATTAAAAATCCACGTGTGCACTAGTGATAGGTCATAACTGGGAATAAGATTTTTACGAAACGTGAGTATTTTAGATAAATAAAAAATACGTGCTCAGATGTTTGATCATAAATTATTCATTTTTAATCTCTTGATAACATAAATATCGCGACTTTTTTTTATACAAAACTTGAGTTCATTGAATTTTATTGTTATTATAAACTGTAAAAAATCTATATGAATAAAAGATATTTTTTATGTACAGTATTGTTGTGTAGAGTTCATTTATTTTTAAACATAGTGATCTTCGTAATTCTCCTTGCAGTCCAGTAAATTATTTACACTTTCATTGAAATCATCCTGCTCCAGTCCTGAATCTTTATAGGAATGAAATCTAGTTATACTTCTGATTTTCTTGACTTGAGTGTGAAGAGATTCATACATGTCTGCCAAAAATTTTCCCGTGTGGAGTCCAGCCATCACAGGAACACTTTTCACAACTGTAGACAAATAAATCATTACTAATTTAAAAAAAATTGGAGCATTTAAAACATATTGAAACTGTTTCAATATTTATTAATCCATATTTCTTTTTTTTATTATTATTATTATATATTTTAAAAAATTATTAACTATTCAGTAGGTAATTAATTCCAATAAAAATAAAATTTATTTTTTACGCTTGAAAAATCAAACTCAACTAAAAAAATCTTGTGTAATAAAGTCTAGATAGCAGAAAGTAGTTATACTCTGTATATTACACTTAATAAATACCAAAAACCAAAAAAAAAAATAAAAAAATAAAGTAAAATAAATTGAATACAAACCACCAGAGTTGTTTTTATCAGAAATATTTCCATCCTCCTGAACATTAGCATTGAATATTTTCGGATAAGGATCCTTGATCTTCAAAGCTTCCTCTATTGTGGTCAAGTGCGTGGCAGCGGAGTGAGACGAGCAGTCGATGTACAAGCTCATCATTTCGTGTACGCTCGAGCATCTGTAAGCTTCCTTTTCCATCTGATTTCTAGCGTCTTTGAGAGGACTCTTGAGCCTGCTTACCGGAACGCCTCTGAGAGCCAAGCTCTGCATGACGTTGTCCTTGATTATTTCGCACCCTGGTGTGAGACTCGTCCACAGGCAGTCACCTTCGAAGTTATCCAGCACGTCTATCAGGTCTTGATTGGCAACCTATACATCAACGGTTTAAAAATTTTATTGAACCTTACATACATTGTATTAACTGTAAAAATTATTTAAATGCAAAATAAAAGCACTGTTTATATGATGTATTAATTGATCTTTGTTTATCCTTAAAAAATTAATTGTTCTTCTATCATAAAGATTAAAAATATATTAACCATGGGAAAGGGCAAGCTTAAACCGGTTGCCACGGCTTTTCGTCCAACCTTGTTGAGATCAGCGCACAAATCCGACAACGAGCTCATGCCGTACCTCTTCTGTCTGTACCTCAGGGTCAGAGTATCCAGGGCGGTCGCTAGTAACGCACCGGTGTGGTACTTTAGATCCGTCCTGTAAGTAAGATTCTCGAAGATCCTGGCTTTCTTGGGGATGGGCCACGCCACGGAGTCGCAGCACAGCGGACTGAACAGCGACGAGTTTTCACCTACCTGGTGCCAGCACAAGACCGTGTTTATCAGTCTCGCGTGGTCAGATACGGAGATGCTCCTGGGGGACGAGTCCAGGACGGGAAAGGTTAGGATACTCTTGGAGTACTCGTCCCGCAAGTACTCGATGCAAGACGAGCCGAGACCGCTGAAACCGTCATTTGCGTCCATGAGAACCTGAAAATTCATTGATATTATTTATATTATTCTGAAAGAATTTTTTTTACATAATACCTCTACAATTTTCTGAATTAAATACTTATAGTTTTTTATATATCATATACACAATGTATTAACCTGAAATCCCTGCATTGAATCGCACTCTTCCACATAGGCTCTTATCTTATCCGTGAAGACTTCTGAAAACTGTTCTGTCTTCCACAAATTTTGTCCAAAAGGGAAGACATCAAACGGTTGTATGCTGGAGCCGTGCTCGTACTCCGTGATTACATTGACAGTTCTGTGATTTAAACGGGGAACCAGGTAGTCGACCCATTTGTTTGACTCGTTTTCTAAATCAAACTCTAGTTCTTGGTCGTCTGGTTTATCCAAACTCTTGACAAAGGAAGATTTCTCCTCTTTTGGTAGCACATTTGTTTCCAAAGAATCTTCCTCCCACAGTATCTCTGGTGTTTTTCCATGATCATTTGCAAGCTCCGACAGATTACCTTCCTGGCTTAGATAGCCAAAGGTGCCTTTCAAATCAGCGAGCAGTAGTCTGGGAGTGAAAGTGGTTTTCTGAAAGATTATTACACATACTTATTATATTATAGTTGATTAGTTGAATCAACAGATATTTATTATGTAATAAATTGGAATTTTTATATTCTATTTGAGATAATGCAATATCAAATAACAATTGAATACACATTAATAAATAGTTAACCATTAACAAAATAAAAGTAAAATCATAACTACAACTCAAAAAACATTTTATCATAATATATTTTAGACTTTGTGTCACAATGGATCCTTACACTTATTTTAAATTTTAAAAATCGAAGGATTAATTATGGGAATTACCTTGTCTAGCTCTCCAACTCTGTAGAGTACCTCAGCATTGATTTCTGAAGGGTTTTCAGAATCATATGAAAAATTTGTCTCCTAAAAAAATTCGTTTTTAGTACACTATTTTAGCACTTGTTTAAAAATTTTAAAAAATTAGACAATTTACCTGAATATTCCACCAATGAGTACCAACAAAATTAGCATAATGACCCAGTTGGATAGTCAATACTTCCCTTGTTGTCATTGTTTGTTTGATAACATTAATGTTAATTCTAACCTAAATATATTTATTTACGTGACAATGTCTTTACAAAAAACAAGTTGATTAAAATAGAAAAAAAAAATTCCTGATTAATTGATACTGACTGTAATCTTACAACATTTTCACGAGATGTAAGTAAGAAAAAAAAATACAATTAAACTCAGCTTTACTGCACGCGCGTTTGAATCTTATGACAACAAAGTTGCGGAGCCGGCGTGCAGCGCGCGAATCACGGGGGCCGGGGCACATCCGGAAGTTTATACGATACACAATTTACAAACAAATTTGTAAAAATGACAAAAAATTTATTTTGTTTGTGATGGTACACTTGCATAATTATAATTTTTAAGTTAAATAAGAAAAAATTATTACAAATGAGAAGTCTCAAGTAAAAAATTTTTTTTCATAATTATGCAACTTGTTATAGCAGAGTAAATTTTTATGCGTGTAATGTGTGACAGCCAGAACCATGATACAAGGACCTAGTACCGGCTACGACAAAAACCAGAAGACGAGCGGGTGCACCGGATTTTTTTATTTATTTATTTGGATTTTTTTTAAAATATTAAAACACTCATTTGGTTTTAAACTTTGCAACATTTATTATTTATTTAGTAATTTTATCAAACTAAAAATGTAGAATAAGTATTTACGAGTTTATTTTCAAAAACTAAAATTTATAATTTAACTTTTTGAATTTAAAAAAAAAAAATAAAAATAACATATATTATCATCTATTTAGGAACTCTTAAAAACTTTCATAAAAAAATAATCTTAATCTTAGTATATAAACATTATAAAAATGTACACAATAAAAAAATTTCAATTATTTCCCAAACATTGATCTAGATGTTGATTCATCAGACTTTCCTTGACCAAAGTCATGCATATGGGGCATGGATACCTGTCCAAGTCCCCTCCATCTCCAGTACTTTTTGGAGGTACCTCTTCTTCATCAACAGTGTCGTCGTTGAAAACAGACGCGACGCAATCTTCTAGGTGGTCGTTCAGAGTCTCACCGGGTCTCAATACCTTGTCGCAGATCAAGCATTTATTTGGCGAATCGTGCAACTTTATCGAACTGGAACTAGTGTTTAATCTCGAGTCACCCTGCAAACAGTTTTCCAGGTGGTCGTTGAATTCTTCCGGCTTCTGTTTTTTAAGGCACAGTGGACAGTCTATTCCCTCGTCGCTGCTTTTGAACACCTTGCTTGACTTGAGGTCATCATCTTCGTGTGATCTTTTTTTACCTGGTGTGACTTCTGTTTCCAGGCAGGTATCGAGATGCTGGTTTATCCTCTGTTCTTCTACTTCCCTGTTGCAGCTTGGACACGTTACCGTACTCGTGTCTTTGGTAAGATCCAAAAATTCATTATCTTTTATTTTACTAGAACCCACGCTTTTGCTTGTATTATTAGACCACAAATTTATAGAATCTACACTTTTTTTTCCTGCAGAGTTGCTTGTCTTATCAGAGTACAAATTTATCAATCTACTTTTACCAGAGTTGCTTCCACCCAGAGTTCCAGAAAAGCTCACCAGTGAGCTTCTGCTTTTCAAACTGTCCGTAGCTGGTATCTTGTTTGCTACCATACTGCTACCTGGACCTCCCGTGCCCCATCCGTGAACATTGTTGGTACTGTTGCCTAACTTTTTCAAATCAGTTTGGAAACTTGCAACTGAATTTGACTTATCACTCGTCGTAGGCGCTTTACTTTGACTACCACTGTTCCCATTTTTGTTAATCCAGTTGAGTATACTATTTTTATCGGACGGTTTGGAATTGGTTGAACTCCTTCTGGAATTCTTGGGCTTTTCAGGCTTCTCAGGTTCCTTGATTTTGATGAACTGTCCACTGCAGTTCATCTGATGCTCCTTCCACCAGAAATCGTTGGGTCCTGGCGCTCTGTTCATGGCTCTTCTTACGGTGCCAAAGTACGGAGCTCGCTTCTGACAGGGACCATTGCACCTCCACCAGTGCTGCTGGTATAGTCTGACTTCTTCGTGAAATGAGTGGTAGATCTGGAAGAAATTGTGGTTGGCTGCTTTGAATAAATTCAAAAGATTGTTAGAATAACTGTTCCCTTATCAAAATATAACTTTTAATGTTAGATATCAAGCCTAGAATTTAGAGAATTTTTAATACAGCCCTGGAAATGAGTTGAATAAAGTAATATTCACACAGAACTTACAGTTATGTTGGTTCCAGCCTCTTTGTTTATCCTCTTCATGTGACTCTGGAATACAGGTCCGTGTCCATCTCTGTCTCTATTGTCATTAGTTAGAAACAAATATGCATGGATCATCTCGTGCTAAAATAATCAAAGAAAAATCAACTAAAATTTTATTAAAAGTAATGAAGTAGAAAAAAGTCAGCCAACCAGTAGAGTTTCGATAAGATCTTTCCTAGGTCTCAATTTCAAAAGTGGTGTGCTCAGTGAAATAACACATTCTCTGTTTCTTGGATGGAACGAACATATACCGGCACACCTGTAATAAAAAAAATTCAAAGGATTTTAAGTATTCACTAATAATGGGGGAGTCATATATCATTTGGATTTGATTTAAATGAAGCATATGTTTCAACTTCTTTATTTCTATAGAATACATTGTATTACTGTTTATTAGTATAATTCTCTGACAATAAATTAAATTTAAAAAATAAAATAAAATGGTTTGAGTATGAAGAGCACTTACGAGGTCATTCTTGGACTCCATTTTACTTGTACGGGCAGCAAAACATTCCAAAAAAATTTTTCATTGAATTGAACAAAGAGAGTGTAAATGTTTGGCGTGGGATCAATGTACTCCAGTGTGTCATCCACCAATGTTCTTGGTTTATAATTTTCTTTGCTCGACTATCATCATAAATAATTAAACGTTACAATAATTTAATTTTTACATATTTTGTTTACTGTGTGAACTAACCTCTCGAGGCAAAACTGCATTTTCGGTTATTCCGGTGCAATTTAGTTCCTTTGCAATTGATTTTGCCAATTCTTCGTCGTACTTTGTTGAGTAATTCATTTTCTATTATCTTTTATCAACATACGAAATGTAAAATTTTTAGGTACAGAGAGTGTCATTAGGAGATCCCGGATCCTTGACTGTAAAAAACGTTTCTCAATAAAAATACGGCAGCTGATGAAATTTCACGTACTTACCACGGCATAAAATATTAGATATTTGTGAATTGTTGGTTGAAAAATACAAACCAAATAAATTTGCTACTTGCACAGCCGCACGCATGTTACCGCAGGTTCGACTACGCGCGATTTTTGGAACAAAATCAGCTGGTAGTGTATACACACATATATATATATATAGCATGGGCATTTAAACTTCAAGTCGTAAATGATTCGATTTATATTGTTTATTTTGTGTAAAACTAAATTATTATATTTTACAGGTTAAAAAATATTTACACCATATAATCAATTGATTACTAATTAAGCTTATCAGATATGTACTTGTCGAAGTGTTTGAGCACATCCTGCATCTCCTTGTAGTCAGCCAGGGTGCAGGCTTCCTGGAGCGGAAGCCATTTGAAGTCCTGGTGCTCCTTGCTCATGGTAACTCCTTTGTTTTTGTTTAAAAGCTCAGCCAGCCAGTACACAACTACCTTGGGCTTGTTGTTTACCAAATACGATATCTCGAGTTTGGCGTCCTCGAACACCTTGAGGTCCTCCTGGGTATAACCTGACTCCTCGCGGGTTTCCCTGAGAGCTGTTTCCATGTCCGACTCGCCGGGATCGACGTGGCCTAGTTTTTTTTTTTTTTTTATATATAATTTATTTAGTTGTTTAAGAAAAGATAAGTGGATGCTTTGGTACCTTTTGGAGGAGTCCAGTGGTGTTTACCGTAGGATGTTTGCATCAACAAGTACTCGACGATTCCATTCAACTTTCGAAAAATAACGAAACCACAGGCTCGTTTGGTGGGTGACATTTTTTAATAAATTTTTAATACCCACTTGTTTGATTGTAAAAAAACGAAGTTTAAAAATATTAGGTTAGCAGCTTCTCTGTTCGTACTTCGTGTACGGTGACTGACTGGTAAATCAGCTGATTGCAGTTTACTTATGTAAAAAAATAAATCAAATAAAGAAATTTAGTAGCTGACTCAAAGTAAAAGAATTTTTCTCTTTTATTTACAGTTTTTTATCTGTCTATCTTGTTTAATTTTGTAATGATGTAGCGTCAAGAATATTGATAAAATAAAAGTACGATATGCTAACAATTTTAGGAATATTTCAGTTGAAGATTTCAAGAAAAATTAATAATTGATTGCAACTCTGCATACGATTGGAAGGCCAGTATTCTTTTACTTACCTGAACTCAAAGATTAAAAAAATATAAATAAATATTTAAACTTTACGTTTAAAAAAAAAGATAAAAAATTGTAACTTTTCAAAGAAATACTTTTTTTCATAAATTATTAATATAGTTAAATCTACTTTTTGATAAATATTAAACAGCTTATAAATCAGATTGAAACTTAAGTTGATTTTAAAATTTAAATGCGATTAGTTAATGTATATCACTTTAAAATAACAACGTAAAAATATAAATAAAAAATATAACGAGTTTCAGGAGGCTGAAAACTACTTAGATTTTGAATTAGGAAACAATATGTTACCATTTTATTATAATTTTTCTACATTTTTGACTAATTATACCGATCACCAGAAAATTAACACTTGTATTGGCAAAGCTTATTGTATATAATATTTTGTGGTGTATATATATATCTATAATGTCGTATATACCTATCTACAAACATAAAATTGAGTGTTCTGAAATCAAAGTATGTATGTACCTATTAAATCTAATTTTTTTTTTTTTTTTTAATTTTAAACGGTTGCATGGGCAACGTTTTTTTTCGGTATTTACATTTATGTTTGTTAATTTAAAAAATAAAAACAACTCCAAGATGTCGTACCGAAATATTCCTTGGATTTAAACTATCCCATTAATTTATTATACAACATTTTATTAAGCACATAATCCAAGGCAGGGTCGCTTTACCGTGCGTGAGCCGAGGCAACGATAAAATTTAAATTTATTCGAACGGGAAAAATTCGAGGGCCATGTATGTGTAACCACCTTTGATTTTAAATTTGAATAGAGCTGATCTTACAGTTAATATTCACTACTACAGCGATAATTTACATAACGCTTGATTATTATACTGTGTGTCAACATGATGAATGAACAAATTTTTTATTGTTTTTTATTTACCAACAGGTACGTACGTACTTTTACAACGTTTAAGAAAAAATAAAAATTTTAACGTGATTATTACTTAGTCTTTGATTGTAACTTGTTTGATTGCAAACAAACAACAAGTTTGAGTGCACGTGTGAATTTACCCGCGTTAAAATTTTTTTAAAAATTCTTTTTTTTTTTTTTATTATCGAATCAGTTGAAAAGATTGCTGATCTTGAATCTTAGTTGCTATCAGTCATTTGTAGATGAAAATTTTTGCAATGATTGTATGCACACACTGCATTAACTTTTTTTTTTTTTTTTTTTTTTCGTGATCGAAATTTTGTGAAGTTGATAATTATACTATAGCAAGTATTAGAAAACATGAAAAATCAATCTTACTGTAATGAGTAAATAAATTAGTCTTACTAAGTGTAACAAAGTTCATTGTAGGCGATCAGATGTTTCAATAAAATTCGCCACAGGTGGTTTTTATTTTTTTTAAATTATTTATTCATTTTTTATTATTAATATTATATTCATTTATTATTTTTTTTCAATTTAATTCAACATGAGAATGATTTTTATTTAATCTAGTACCTTTATTCAATTATTATATTTACACTTTTATCTGCAATTAAAACCTAAAACACCACTACACTTTGTTTTGTTTTTGTTTTATTATTATTTTTATTTATTTGTTCGATCAGGCGCACTTAACGCACGTTGCAGAAGAATAAAGAGTATGTTATTATGTAATGCAGCCGACTTTTAATTGTATATATCTAAATGTTATTGTTTAATTCTTAACAACAGATCTTGGTGGCAATTGTTCAGTTTGCAAGTGCGGTTTTTTTTTATTCCCTCTCTCTCTCTCTCTCTCTCTCTCTCGCTTTCACACATTCACACTATCCACGTAAGCACACACAAATGCACGCTCATATTAATTTATATATTGGATTGTTCGAATTCGATTTCACATCGAAATCATTTTATTCTTTTTCACATGTAAGTGATAAAACTTTTTTTCTCAATACATCGCCTTTGACTTGTATTCATTTTTTTTTTCTTTTTAATTATTTATTTATTTTTATTATTATATTATTATAATGCAATAATAACTATTATTATCATCAATAAATTGTCCAGTGTGTATAATGCTGTGTAATCGCGAACTTTTAGTGTACATAAAAAAGTAAAGCATCGTAAAAATGATCAAAAATTTTTTATCATTAGATGGGTTTTGTATTGTTTTTTTTCTTTTTTTTTTCAATATTTTGTCGAAAAATTGTTAAGCTTTTGGTTCGATTAAAAAATGGTATCAATTTACAGTGAAAACTGAAACACATTAATTATTTGTAAAAAAGAAAATAAAAATAAAATAAAATAAGATACATAAAAAAAGTATTGTACAAATTTTTTTCAAGTTTTAAACTTTTAGAACCGTGTCCACGACAAGTTCTGAAATTCGGCTTGGTGTTTACTTTTTATTATATTAGTAAAAAATTTAAAATAATTAATGACGTCAATAATGTTTAAAGTACTTAAATTCATAATTAGCATTAGTCTTGCTTGCTAATCTAATGAAACTTATATTTCAAATCAAAAACTTTACAATTTTAATAAACAAAATTACTTTTAAGCAATTATTAATTAATTGCTTTTGTGAATGCAGCCTTATTTAATACATCGATTAAGCGCAGTTTTTTTTGTTAATTCACCACGTTTACATAAAGATGTAACTTTTTTTTTCATTTCATTTCTTTAATTTATTTTTTTTTAAACAATAGAAAGTTTTTGTAATCATAATCTTATTTTAAGTTTTACATTCCCTTTTTTTTTTGTCAAAGAGACTGGTAATATTGTTTGCACGCGCAGTCCTACCTGTAAACTAATCATCATAGTGTCAGTAAATTCCTTTGCAATTAAAAAAAAGTCTCGATAATATAGTCGTTACTTTGACATTTAAATATAATATATATCTTTAATACAATTATCTTCCTCTTTAATTTACAGTTAATAATTAAACTATGCAGTGAAAATACTACACGTTAGTACGACTACACCATCTAGACTTGTAATTGTGCCAAGTTAAAATAATACTGCTGTTATAAACATATATTTTTTTAATCGGGACTGAGCGCGAACGAATTTCAAAAAAGATGATGATTTATCAATGGTAATTGACATTGCGTTTGACATTGACATTACTTTCGTAAAACTCAGTCCCCTCAAAAGATGCGAATCAAAAAATAAAAGTTTAAGGACCAACGTTCATCCAAATGCCTCGGATTGAAAAATATCTCGCTCGTCTGGTGATTGTTTTAACGGTTAAATGAACGTGTCATCACAGTGAACGGCATAAAAATTCGGTGACCAAGTACGTACATACATAGTTTAAAAAACGCGCGATCAGTAATTAATGAATTAATTTTACGTGTGCGTGAGTGTGGTTGCGCGTAGTTACAAGAAAAGAAAAAAAAATGGTCAACTGACGCGAAAAATAAATAGTAGCAGACGATTTGGATGCAGGTTATCGCGCCAGTGTTCCAAGTGAGCGGAGAAATTTATCATACCCTTAGCAAAAAGTTTGGCACACTCGGGAAGAGAGAGTAAATATGAAAAAATGAAAAAAAAAGATCAAACAAAGATCTCTTGATCGTCCGAGTCGTCGTCGTCTTCTGCGGTAGGTGGCGCTGGGTTCGGATCGGAGTCTGAGTCGGAGCAGTGGTCGTACTCTCCCTCCTCGTCCTCCTCGTCCTCCTCGACGGATTCGTCGTCATCGGTGTCGTTCAGGAGCAAAAGTAGCTGGTAGAGCTGACGGGAGTTGGTTGTGGTGGTAGTAGTAGCAGGAGTAGCAGCTGTTTCTAGTGGTTCGAGAGCTTGACGGACTCTTGCGGAGGAAGAAGAGCCGGGTTATGGAGGTGCTTGCAGGCTTCCCGCGGCGCTGCTTACCCCCGGCAGTCACAGCTTGAGCTCGTTCGCTATTTTGCTGGCAATGTTTTTGAAGCCGATCGAGGTGCCGCTTATGCGCTTGAACCTCACACCGTTCAGGCTTAGCCGTGGCAGCTTGCACACTTCTATCTCCCACTGGACCTGACTGTCGGTCGCGGGGTCGCCGTGGGCGCACAGCAGGAGGAATCTCTCTAGCTGCTCGTACTGACACTCGTTTGCGTCTAGCACCTGAAAGTTACATCAAATTTTTTTTATTTTTACTCTTATTATTATCAACAAATGCAGATCATTTTAAAAATCAAAAATCAAAAACATGAACTATTATTTTTTTTCTTCTAGATTTTAACTTTATAACTAACCAACACTGTCAATATTAGATTTATTACAGTATTATTACAAAATTATGATATTAGTATTATGACAGACACAAAGTTATGTTATTATTGCAATGATTCAGTTAGAATTTTGATAATTTTGATGAATAAGATTCATTAAAATAATACATCAGCTTCCTAAATAAAAAAAATAATATTATATATTTGTTTCATTTGATTTACTATCGATAAAATTTATTCCGACGTAGTATGATTGAATATTATAAAATGATTGAATGAATAGTACCTTTCGAATTTCAGACATGATTTCAAGGGGATCTCTGCTACTGGTTGTCTTCATGCTCCACGTGAAACGCAAACTGCGCGGTTTAACTTGTTCGTCGTTTGTAGTCGCACCACTGGAATCAAACAATCGTATTATACTATTTCAATATACAATTACAATCACGACACACGATCTATTACTTGCCGAGTTTTGTTTCAATTTTTATTTTCAATGATTTCTTTGACATTAAGCATGCGGCATTCTCTTTTTAAAAATAACAAAATTTAAATAAAAAAAAGTTGTGTTTGAATATAAAAATAAAAAATTAAGTATTTAATAAACAAATGTGGTTAAATAATAAAATTATAAAATGATGATGTCTGGTAAATAAACGTACCTCACTACTGGGTGCTTTGGGGATACGGATGGGTCCATGGGGCTGAAATAACAAAACAAAGGCATTTTGCAGGCTAACAAACTCATAATTTCTTTATCGTGCTTTTAAATTATCATCGGCTTTTTTCTCTTTCAGGGTTTGTACCATTTAATCATAACTATTCCCTCACTTTTACAGGTTTCTTCTAATTTTTTAATAATTTTTCAGTTTTTCTTCAATTTAGACTAAAAATCCTTAAAAAATTTTAATAAGTTTGAGCTTTTTAAAAACTATGTGCTTCATTAGATTAAACAAATTTTTTTTCTGTTTTAATAGTTTTTAATTTAAAAAATTCTAAAATATAAATAAAGGAAATAATTATAAAAAGAATGAAGTTCCAGGATTATAAGACAAATTCCCTGCCATTTCCAAGTTTGAACAAATTTTTTAATAAAAATTGAAATAAAATAAATCCATTTTAAAGTATAGTCAAAAAATTTTTTTTAATTATTTTTTAATAAAAAACTGTAAATTTTAAAGGTTTAAAAAAAAATTTTTTTTCATTAAAAAATTTAACGTTTACCAGTTAGAGTACAAACCCTGTGTTCAATTATCATTTTTTTGCTTTCGACAACAGTTACACCACCACCGAATAATAAACTAAAAAAATTTATGGGTGGTTTAAAATAAAATAAATAAATTTAAAGTAAACAGAGGCATGATTGATAGTGTATGGTTGTATAGATAAATAATAATAATAATATCAATAAAGATTTACTAAAATATGACAAACATTCATGCATAAAAAAGTAGCAAAAAGACTTGATAAACGTATATTATTGATTTCAAAAAATTTTGAGCACTTATGACAACATATTATGTGGGAAATAAATTATTGAATACATTTGTGACATATAGATTCAAAATATTTATTATTACGAAATTATCTCTATTATTGCTTCATACGATTTTTAAAACAGATAAACTTCTTCGTTTAATGTAGTGTCAAGCGAACGGTTTGCTGCGTTTTAGCTCTACTTAAAAATCTAATTTTTCAGATAATATCAGGTCAAAGTAATTTTCGATAATAATGATGAAAAATTTTAATAATTTTTTTCGGACGGCAGTAGAGCCAAGCTGTAGCAAACCGTCACTTTGGTTTTTACAATCGAGATTTTATTTTATTTTTATTCACAATATTATCTAGAGGAATTTCATAGCGACGGCGCATACAACTTTTTTTGAATAATCACACTTTATTATAACTATAAATAAGTTTTTAAATGCATGATGTATGAGTAAAGTTTCTAAATCTCTTAAAAATTATGGTGAGTTTACGAGCTACATTCATATCTTTACTAGTATCAGAACACCCTGAACAGTTTTAGTTAGTTTTATTCATTTTTTTTTTTTATTAAAATATGCTTGTCCAAGAAGAAAAATTGAAAATATTGCACAAATATATTTGTCCACTCATAACTTGGTAGTCAATTGTTTTTCTATGATTTTACAATGAAAATTCAAAATCAAGGACATTAGTTTATCTAGTAATTACTCAGTTTCATTATTATCAATGCTACTACTCGTTAAAAAAAAAAAAAAAAAAAAAAAAACCAAATAAAAATAAAATGATATTAAAAAATATATGTACATTTTACTTACATTAGTAGCAATAGTAGAATGCATATTTAGAAGTAAATTAAAAAAAAAGTATCATACAAAAAGCTCACTTATAGCAAACTTCATTTTTTTTTTTTTTTTCTTTTTCTTTTCTTTTTTTTCTAATCCACTAGACATTAGGCTTAGGTTTAAGATAAAAAAAATTTTATTTATTTATTTTTTTGTTAAAGATAAAAAATAATCACTCGCTTGCACTTTTATTACTTAAAAATAAAAGCTGTAAACGTTCAATTTTTATTGCCATTGCTTATTCAACACTGAATATTAATTTTGACTGGAGCAAGGAACAAAAAAAATAATAATTTTTTATTTTTTGAAAGGTTTGTGGAGTAAGGTGAAATTTTTTTGTTCGAAATTATTTATTTAAATCTAAGGTTTAGTGATCACATATAATTCGAATGCTAGTAGAAAAACGTTATTAGTACAGTAATTGTTGTTGTTATTTATTTAATTTTTTTTTTTTTTTTTTTTCTAATGTTAGTTTTGTCAAAAAAATTATCGCCTAAATTTTGAAAATTTATTAGGTTTTCAAACCTGTCTCAATAGCAGTTCGAGCAGGTTTTTATACATTTCACGGCTAAATGTAACTTCAATAACAACAAGTCGTCTTTAAAAATATTTATATAATTGATTCTTTTTTGTTGATTTCATTGAAAAATTACGCTCTAACTCATGCTCGAGCCGAATTAATATTAAATCATACACATCCTACTCGATATTTACAAAAATACATACTCTGCATTATAAATTAACACTTATTAAAAACGTGATCTTTTTTTTGTGCAGCAGCAATTGAAAAATGCAAGTGTTTACTAATTATAAATGCTATTCGATTCGAATACACTAAGTAGGTTCATCATTAACAATTTAAAACTTAAAATCCACTTTTAAGATATTTTCTTTCTTTTTTTTTTTTACAAAGCAGAGCTGGCGTTTGAGTTTAAAAAAAAAAAATGGAAAAAGAAAAAAAATGTTTCACTGAATCGACACAGAATACAAAATAATTATAAATAATCGCAGAGATAAACGCCAGACTCAACGCATGTAGTATGTTATATATCGATGATAATGATGATAATAATAATAATAATAATAATAATAATAATCAATAATCAATAGTAATTAATAAATGATAATCTTAAAGCGATAGTAGACACTGTGTGTTGTGAGTGCGTGGTGCGTTGTCCTCGGTTTCACGATGCTAGATTTTTGTTTGATTTTTTTATTTAAACTCTCACTTGGCGAACCTGTCAATTTATACGATAATCATTTTTTTTTTCTTTTTATTTACAAAGTACCCTCATTTTGATTATCAAATCTCGCGGTTTTTTTTAATCTAAGACCCAAAGAAAATTTTTTTGTGAAACTCCGAAACTGTGCTTTTAAAAATATTACAGAGAGCAAAGTTTATTATCTTTTTTTAAATAAATACTGATTAACAATTAATCTCAATTAATAAAAATACTGAGCTTACAAAGGAAACTTTTTTTTTCATTCACATTTGAATGTTTAAAAATGTGTCTTATACAATTTCGGAATTATCTGTTAATTTTATTTTCTAAAAATATGGAGTTTAAAAATACATAAATTATGTAACGAGTGCGAAAAGTCGATAATTCTTCTCGCGTAACCAGTGTGAAATTTTTCGCTTGGATAAAGCGAGGCAAGACAAAAAAAAATTCAAAAATATTTTCTTCGGGTCAACAATTGAAACATTTCTCAGATGCATAAGAAAAAAAAAAAAAAAAGAAAAAGGATAATTAATCCGAGCAATGTTTCAGGCAAAAAATAAATTTTAAATTCGACATGCTCGCTTGTTTTACAAATAAACGAGAGAAAATTAGTTTAAAATTTTCCTCCAAATATTTTCATATTCGTTTAGTAATCACGCATTTTATTTGGTAATTCTGACATTTTTTTTTTTTTTTTTTTGGCAACTAAAACTGTACTCAAAGTGCAACGCAAAAAAAGTTCATTTTTTTTATTAAATCAATCTGGTGAGTGGAATCTAAATTTTTTTCAGGCAATAAAGGTTGAACGTAGAAAAAAAAAATTATACTCTCAGAGATACTATTTAATGCTAAAACGCACTAATATTAGTTCTCTAGTAATAATGAGTTTTAGTACACAAGTTTGCTATAATTATAAAAAAAATGTACAAATATGGAACTGCTTTGTGTTAAAGTTCAAAAAATTAAAAAATAAAAGAATATTAAAATTAAGAAATGCTATTTTGAGTGTGAAATATTCGTATCTATATATGTATATAATGCTATGTTCAATATCCTTTTCTCGGCCGGTTTTGAGGGAGAAAGGCACGAAGTTTCATAGAAATATTAATATTAATTTATTATAATAATCTCCCAAACTAAGCAAGGGAAGACACTACAGCTACATTATTATATATAATATAATCAAAGAAGAACACTTTTTTTATATTAACTATTTTAAAATCTTCTAAGTAACCTTGCTTCTTTTTTATTCACTACGTACGTGCTTTTTTTCAAATTCATTTATTTAGTTAGTTAATGTCTTAACTACTTAACACACACTTGCACCCAAACCATTCAAACAGTTCAATAAAATATTTTAGTGTCTACCTGTACACACACACACACACGCGCATCAGATAATTTATACCAACAACGTAAATACAATTTTCAACATTAAAAAAGAAAGAAAGAAAAAAAAAACCATAAGAAAGCACACAGAGAAGAATTAGTTTGATATAAATCATCTCGAGTTTGAGAACACATGAGAAATCTTCTATCACACTGTAATAACCTACAGTCTTGAACCACAGAATAACGGATACATATCAATTATTTATAACAATAATAATAATTGTTGTAATAGTAGTACTAAAATCTCAGTTAATCACGGTTATTTCGCACTTAAAAAAAAAAAACAAAAAACTCCTGCTGCATCGAGTCCTGATAGTCTTCGTAGTGTGGAGAGCTTTGACCGCTTTTACGTCCTGCAGCATAAATAAAAAACAAAAACCGTGATTTTTATTTTAAATCCTTTTTTTTTTTTTTAAATTCAGAAAATGAAAAAAAAAAAAAAAAAGAAATTTTGTTTGTTTGAAAACTTGCAACGATGCACCTAATGACTAGATTTTAATAATTTAGTGGGTAAGTAAGTGATGATTTAACAGTGACCATTTTCATGAAAGAATGAATAATCGTACGTCTCGTTATTCTGTGGCACTCTCGCTCTCTCTCTTTCTTAAACTAAAAACTAATTTTCACACACTTTTATAATCATTTTATTTTTTATTTTCTGTGGTTTGTTAATTTATATTTACTCGCTTAAATAGTGTACGTGACGTCATGATGAACAGAATAAAACCATTGCAAGAGAATAGTGATAATAAACAGTAGTTATAAAAAAAAAAAAAAAACAAAGGTGGTAATAAAACCTCGATTTTTTTTTTTTTTTTTTTTGGGCTTCGGGGGATGCACAATGAGTATGCGAGGAGGCCTCGAAATTCATTTATTTATTTACTTTAAACATTTAATTATTATTATTTAGCTACGGTACTTTCAAATTTTATAATGTGATGTATATATGTATGCAAGGGAACATTGTCAAGCATTGATTCGGATAGAGATAAACAGGCAAACTTATAATGAAGAATAATATAAATTGGAACTCGGTAATAACAATTTTTTGTTCTTTTACTTTTTTTATTGTTAAAATAAAATGATTTCGTTATAGTATTTTAAAATATAAAAAATAATCGATTGTGTTATTTTATTCTGAATTGGTAACAAAATTGCGGTAAAATGGACATTAGTATGTTGTTTTTGAAAATAATACAACAAAATTGTCTTTTATCAAGTTATTAATAAAAAATCAGTTTTATAGTAATTAAAAATATAAATTTTTTTCACACATAAAGTAACACAATAAAACATTTGTTATTACAGAGTCCCTGAATAGTAATAATAATGAAGAAAAAAAATCACTGATAGCGCGGAGAATAATAATAATAATAATCACTGAGAAGCAGCAGTAGTAAATACAATAACAAATAGCTTTCATCGATAAATGGTCGCTGTCGATTCATCCAGTATAATAAAAAATACTGAGATTTTTCAAAATTTTTTTTACCCTTTTATTTTTTTTTTACAAAAAATAGTAATATTTTACATAGTCATTGTGCATCCTTGTAAGAACAGAAAAAAAAAAAAAAAAAAAGTAAATAATAATATACTCATACATAAAAGTAAACATGCAAGTAATAACAAAAATGCAAGAATAGAGAAAAAAAAAATTAAATGAAGTACTTATAATATTATTATTAATTAATCTAAATGAGCAGTATGTACATGTATGGAATTTAATTAGAAAATTAATCGAAAATGTTTTGAAGGATCGAAAGTCTAGGCTGAGATTTTCGATCCGTTGCATCTTCCCTCGCTTAAAGCACGCATTTCCTAATTTCACACTTTAGTTTGTCGTTCATGCGCAAATAAAATTTTGAATCCAAAAAACAGATGGAAAAAAAGAAAATTTATTTAAAAGCCTTTTTCCAAAAGTATGATGATATTATTGTTTGAATTTATTAAAAGCATGAGGGACATTGTAAGTTATGATAATAATAAACAACAAAAGTATCATTTGAATTTGACGACTTAAAAACATGCCGAACAAATAATAATAAGTAATAAGTAATAAATAATAAATAATAATAATAAGATACGCAGCATAAACGAAAATGAAAATTTCGGAGATAATAAAGGCAGGAGGTAAAGTGTAATATAAAAAGACTTACCGCTTTGAAAACCTCGAGGAGAGCTTTGAGAAGAAGGACGGCCTCGACAACGGGCTTATCGCGTTCGTGTCCTGCGTGTGTGTATGACCCTGTTTTATTTTTAAATTAGCAAGCACAGACATTGATTATTATGATTACGATTATAATAAATAATAAATATGAATATAAATGTACCTGGGTATGATTCCTCTGCGCCCGATTCTGACCAGAGTGGAAGGTGCTGCGACTCGATACATTCCTTGGGAACGCCGGGGCCGTTGACGTTGCCAATCTGTTACTTGGTGTTACACTCAAGCTGTTGATTAACAAAAAATCATTTCAAACTCTCAGTTAATATCGTCAAATACAAATTATATCATCAACAAAATCATCTCGTCATTCAAAGATCTATTATCTTTTCATATTTTGTTTTTTGTGTTTATTATCTTGCTTTTTTATTTAATACACTTAATTTACACATTCACTGCTCTAAATACATCTAATTTATGGATCCATAGTAGACAATCATGTTTAAATACAAATTACCTTTTTATTTTGGAGGACATGCACTACTTTTTAATGTGTTTTTCTAAAAAAATAAACATTACAGTTGGAGAGAACCAGTTAACATTTTCACAATATCAGTACTAAAACATTGACTTCAATATTATGAAATTCAGCTAATATCTTTTGATAATGCAGAAACATTGCTACATGATTTTATGATGATGATGATAATTGACTGCTTTTTTTAAAGGAAATAAATAATGCTACAAGTATATTTAAAAAAAACGGTTAAATTGTTGTTAACTTGAATTCAAACCACCCGAATTATTTAAACTTTCAGAGGTTCGGACAATTGGAAGCCTCAGTTTCTTCCAGCTATCAAGGGGAAGTCCGAAAGAGTTATCGATAAATCCTTAATTGGATTTTAATTTTCTAGGACTCTACTAGTAATTTTTTTTCGTCATTTTGATTAAATACAGGGTAAACCTCGTCTGACTTCCCCTTAAGTGGAGTCCAAGAGTATCAGGATTAATCGAAAACTCAATTTATGTATGGTAAAGCGTGCAGCAGAATGACGATGACGATGATGATGATGAGAGGCATGCATCCGACACATTGAATGATTCTTGGCGGGTTGAGGGGGTTGAGGGGGGGAGGTATAAGTAGTACCTCTGTAGTCTAAGAGGGTCACCGGGTACGGCGGCCGAGGCTGAGTTGCAGAGTGCACCGGATCGCGGGGTAGCCTGCAGCGAAGCTTCGGAGGACTGTTCCGAGGACGAGGCCGCGCGTGCGCCGCTGCTGATGCTCGCTGATTTAGTGTGACCCCGCAACTGCCTGCCAGTCGTGCCCCCCTGAAGCTCCGATCCTTGGTGCAGGCTGGTCACCCAATTTTTTTTTTTTTTTTTTAATTCAACTCTCTTTTTTAGTGGGACTACTCGAACCCCCAGTTCCCGTCTGAGTCGGTCTCAGGACTCATTCTGGAGACAATGAGTCCCAGGATTCTGACTCAGATTCAACTCTGCTCATATTCAAAGGTCCAGCAGTGAATGAATGAATGATTCGTGACTCTACTTTAATTGTAACTCGGACCTCCTTATAGGAGCCGATAGTTTTAAACTGATCACTTATTTTAATCAATTATTCTCAGGCAACGGCCAGCATGCTTCAGCTAATGTGTTGTCATGTGATATATAAAATCGCCTATTCTCAAGTATAAACTATTACTATTGAGTTTTGTTAGTTTTTTTAGTCAATTTACTTTGGAATTTTACAATATAACTCGTTTTTCTTTTTTCCTTAAAACTAGATCCATTAGGTAATGAGATCTTGTGAATGTGATTCGATTTTATTCCATTCAAAGACAGCTCAAAGTTTTGAATCAGAAATCTGGGCATGACTTAAGTTTTCTGGATTCCGGTGGTATAAAGTTTAACTATATCTACTCAGAAAGCCACATAAAAAATTGATAAACTTAAGTCACAGCCAGATCCCCGAGTACTAAAAATCGCTGAATATAAAAAAAAAGAAGAAAAAGATGTTGTTTACCTGGGCACGTCGTTGGTTCTCTCCGTGGAGGACGAGGAGGTCTTGGCCTGGTCGTAGGAAATCGTGCTACGACGGCCAATTGAACCGGCCGCCGGCGTAAGGCTCGTTCTTATTCCGGTGTTGGCCGTGTTGCTCTTGTTAACGCCTCGCGCCTTGCCGCTCGGACTCGTTCCGACACCTAGAATGAACATTGTCACTGCAAGCCTCATTAGATATGGTTCAACACAAAACAAAGCAAAATAAAACATGAATATTTAAGCTCTCTCTCTCTTTATTTTTATCAAAATTAAAGGAACGACCACGAACACTTACAAAAAAAAAAAAAAACAAAAAAATTCTTGGGCAATTTGGCTGTACTCACATTTAAAAAACCTCTTTATCGAAGACAGGGCTGAGCAAACAAATGTGAAATAAGTTAAATTATTAAATCTCTTTCTTTTGGTGACTCTTGGCACTCGGAGATAATAGTAAAAAAAAAGGTAAAATAAAAAAGCAAAGTGGGCCAGCCCTGACAATTGAGAGAACCAAAGAAACGTGGATGTGAGGATAAATGAGTAATTGGGAAAGATGAAAGATGAAATGATGAATAAACTCACTGGTGTCGAGCTGTCCGGGGGTAGCGTTTTTGTTAGCCCCGGCGAGCGAGGGTCTCGCGAGGCTATCGCGAGCTGCTCTTGCGGTATTTTCTTTAATAGTAGCTGCGTCTACGGTATTCTGCCGCTTGAAATTGCTCCCGGCACCGGTCCCCGTGGCGCCCGTCACGCCACTGGCGTGGTTCGTGTGGTGGTTCGTCGCGTTACCTGAGGCTGGAGCTCCGCCTGGCAAGCAAAATCTGATAGTACCAACTCTCTCTCTTACTTACTCTCTTTCAAGTGCGGACCATTTTCAATCTAACTAGTCCGCACGCCTGATTTTTTATTATACAGATGGGCTATTGTGCGTTTAATGAGGTGGTTAAACCAATAAAACAACAAAAGGTCGTTCGCATAGTTAAATTTAATTTTATATTAGTCGGGTCATTGTCAATTTAATCATTTTATTTTGCCGTGGTTTTGTGTTTTCAAACTTACGAAGGGTTTCACCGCCAGACGAGGCCCGTCTGCTCGGCTTCGGGTTCGTGGCCGAGGCGCTTCGGTGTACGTTCCGGTGCGTCGGACTCTGGGCCGCCCCGGCCTGTCCGGCCGTTCCCGTACCGCCGGCTCCCGCTCCGACCTGGGGTGGAATGTGACGCAGCGACAGCGAGCTTCCCGACCTTGAACCGTCGCTCTCCGGCTAAATCAAAAATCATCATGGAGTGTTAATTTTATAAATAAAAACAACAATTGTACAATCAATCAAGTCAGGTAATCACACAACACTCCATGCTAGTGGTTGGTATCCTTACGTCAATGGTTTTTCTGCCGAGTAGCAGATACGTGGCGAATACGTCGTCGTACTTCGCCTGTCCCAACGAGTCTTCTATCTCACTTCGCGTGTAGCCCATACTCGCTAGTGCTTCTGTAACAGACAGGCCGTCGTAGGCATAGTCAAATCTAATAGTTACAATCTAATAGTTTATACTTCAACTAACTTTTCTACTCAATCATGCACTAATAATAATACTATAATAAATATTTGGGCCCCTCTACAACTGAGAGGGAGGACTAGTACGAGTATAAACAAGACCTTGTTGGAAGTCAATCCTGTCGTTTACACTGATAAACATGGTACAACTTAAGACTTGACACTCTCGCTGCTGTGAGTTGGCAATGACCTTTTTTTTTTCTTTTTTATGCTAAGCAGTTAGTGGCATTTTATTATTATAAACAGTACAATTTAGTTTTTTTTTATTTTAACAACAAGCAGTTAGAGTGTCCAGAGAAGTAGTAGCAGCGTCAGCGTAATATTTATTGATGATATTTAGCGGCAGAAGTAGATAACAATCTAAGACAATCATAAAATTTTTGTAAGTAGTAAGGTGTTATGTACATACTGGCAGACTCACCTATCCTCTTGTGGTCTTTGTAATCGGGCTCTGGCTCTAAGTACGGTTTGAGCTCGTCGTCTTCGTAGCCCATGTTCATCCACTTGTCCTTCATAATATTCTAATCACAGACAAACCATGAATCATTAGAATCTTGTGTTATCAACAGATTAAGGACGTTCAACTTTGACTGTATTCAGGTCCAACCTAACCTCTAAAGGTACTCTTATTGTCTCTGATCGTCTTTTTTAACCGCTTTAAATGTTCAAAAAAAATTGTGTGAATATTTTGAAATAATCCAATTCCCACAAGACATTTTGTTAAGATGCCAAAACTAAAATTATCTATAAATATTTTAGTGGCTTAAGTCTAACCTGACTCTCCAAAAATACTATTTTTTTTGTTTTAAAAAATTGTTTTCACCCATTTACAATCCTCTGATCATCTTTTTTTAACGTCTTAAAATTCCGATTCCAATAAGACAACAATCATCTATACTCCCAATCTACTTTCTGTACAACAATTCAAACATTATTATAATAAATGATTTACTGAGCGTTGAACGTCCTCAAAAGTTGGTCGATCGAGTTAGGTAGGAAAATGAGGAACGGAATCCGAACCTTCTCTGAACGTACCTCTAGTGAGGCCCGTTTCGTGGGGTTGAGCACCAAAAACTTCTTCAGGAGGTTCTCGCAGTCTGTAGACATGTAGAACGGAATCCTGTACTTGCCCCGGAGCACCCGCTCTCGAAGTTCCCTCAAGGTCGAGCCGTCGAAGGGCAGGGAGCCCGACACCAGGGTGTACAGTATCACTCCCAACGACCACACGTCGACTTCCGGTCCGTCGTATTTTTTACCTGAAAAAAATTCAGTTTTACATTAGTCTATCGAGTTTAATAAGGATTTTGGAGTGCAGGTTTTCTGTAAACTCTTATTAATTCTGATTCTTGTAAGAACTAAAAATTTCTAAAAATTGTACTTTAAATCATCCAAAAGAGATCTATTGTAGTTTTAAGTGTTATATGTTAAGTGTCCCAGTATACAGTTTTGTAATTAAAATATTTTTACTGTTTTATTACTGTTATGTTTGACCTAAATAAACATTTTATAAGAATTTAGTTATAAAAAACTGTTTAATCAATTTTTTAGTAAAAAATTAGTCCCCATACTAAATAGCAACTAAGTTTTTTACTCTTACTTACAGGTATTATACAGTATATTTAAAAAAAAATCAAACAAAGATTTGAAAGTGACTTAAAAATAAACTGTTAAAGCCAATATTTAGTAATTTTTCAAGGTTCTTGGTTATCTATGAATTTACACTAGCTATTTTAAAAAATCAAACTGTCTAGGTTAATGAATTTTTTTTTTTTTTTTTTTTTTTTGACCTCAATACTCACTGTACAGAAATTGTTACTACTTTAGCTTAAAATTTTTAATGAAAATAAAAGCCTGGATGTAAAATGCTCGCATGTTTTTCCCAACCATGATACCACATAAATGCCCCAATGCCCAAAGCCGTGTCTTATGAATTCAAAAAATGGTGGTCTTACCTTGGAAAAGCTCCGGTGCGGCGTAGGGCGGTGATCCGCAAAACGTGTCGAGCTTGTTACCCGGGGTGAACTCGTTGCTGAATCCGAAGTCCGCGATCTTGATGTTCATTTCGCTGTCCAGCAAGAGGTTCTCGGCCTTGAGATCCCTGTGTATGATCTTCTTCTGGTGGCAGTACTGCACGGCCGACACAATTTGCCTGAACTTGGCCCTGGCCTCCTTCTCCTTCATCCTCCCGTGCAAGACCAGGTAGTCGAAGACCTCGCCCCCGCTCGCGTACTCCATCACCAGGTACAGCGTCTTCTCGGTCTCTATGACTTGGAAGAGCTTCACGATGTTCGGGTGGTCGAGCATCTTCATGATCCTGACCTCCCTGAAGAGCTTCTGGAGACTCCCGGGGTTTAGCTGGGTCTTGTCGATGATCTTGATGGCGACCTCCTTGCCCGTCGGCACGTGCTTGGCCAGCTTGACCTTGGCGAAGTTACCCTTGCCGATGGTCTTGAGGAGCTTGTACTTGCCGATGTGGGGCTCCTCGGAGGTCCTGCTCCGCGAGGATATCCTGGTGGCGCCGCCACCCCCGCTGCTCGGCGGGCCCGCACCCGCGCTCGACACCGTCCCTCCATCGGTCGTCTGTAAAGCAAACAAAACAAAACAAAGTTAGTTCAGGGCGATTAGGTCTACGCTTGCAAGGAGATGACAGGCTGTACTTTGGGAGACAGGTTTTTATACAATTCTTAGGATATTATCATCGTAAATTTTAAAATAAACGTGCACTTGTATCAAAAAATTATTTGCTACACTTTTTTATAAGTTTGATTGAACACGACTGAGATTTATGAAAGCACTTTTGTTCGTATGGTCAAAATTTTACAGACCTGGTCCGAGAGTATGAATCGTTGGGGAATTGTTGAGAAAAAAAAAAAAAAAAAATCACAAATGACCCAAAGGACAGATCATCTCCTCGTCGGAGACACCCCGTACGAAACACAAGTACGCCTTATTATTGGAATCAAGAGGTCAACTATTTTCGTACCAGGTGTCGGTGCGATGGGGAAAAAAAAAAAAAAAAAAATGCTCGCGGACTACTGTCGGGGGGTGTCAGGGTGAAAAATGATCCAGGGTAGGTAAAAAGGGGGTCCGCCTACAGCGTGGGTGGCAGTAGTAGTCGTGGAGACAGCAGCAGCTCGGTGGTGCTGGTGGTTACCCTGGGTAGGCCGCGATGACGAGCGACCACCATCTTGGCCACTGCACCCGCGGGCGGACTGCTTCCCTGCGGGCGTCGTCGCCCTGGGTGCACTCCCCGGCTGTCCCCCGCCACCTTGGTGATGCTTGGCGGTCTCCTTGGGCGTCTTCTCCTCGGGCGTGGGTGCCGCTGGTGCAGATTCCTCTTCCTGGGCGCTCGCCATCCGCCATCCGAGACTGCAGCCGAGGGTTGGACTGGCGCCACTTGCCAGGGGAGGGGGAGGTTGGAGGAGGGGAGGGATCGATACTCGCAGAGACCAGCCAGGGGGTGATAAGACGGTGCGCGGGCGCATGCGCAAAAGGGCCCTAACTTGTTGCTCCAGCTACCGTAGGTTATACCTCGACGCTCGACTGCCTCGAGCTCGGCTTCGCTATGGATCGGTGCATCCTGGGGGGCGGCTCGAGCTCCCTCCTGCGGGCGTCCGAGGCCGCCCTGGCGAGCCTGCTGCTGCTGGTCGCTCCCGGTCCCGTCGAGGAGGCTCCTGCGATTATGCTCGCCCGGGTGCGTATCTCGGGGCCGAAGCTGTTGCGGCCGACCTGACCGCGTTCCAGAAGCGAGCCCCGGTGGGCCGGGGTTCCGGCCGTGGGTCGTACGATTCTGCGATTTTTAAATTTTCATTTTTCAGTTTTTGGCTCTGTTTTTTTTTTTTTTTTTTTATCTCGCCGTTTTGGGGTCAGTGGATGTCGACGCGGGTGATTTGTTGGAGCTACGAGTGGAGGAAATTAATGCGAGGGCCGATTGATCGCGCCGCGGGCGTCATTGTTGTCGGTGTGTCAATGCACCCTTGTTTCCTTATGCGGGTACCGAAATAGACAGCGGGCTTTTTTCGAGCTTTCGGAGTTTTTATTTTTGGAACGCACACACGAGTTTTATCGGGTAATACTTGGAGCGTTCAAAACTGACTTTTTTTTATTTTCAATGGATGTTTTAATTAATGGAAGGCTGCGGTTGCATTGGAAATCAATTTCTGACTTTGGATAGAGAATTTTCGGTAACTATGGTTTACAGTGGCTACTAGAATAGAACTTTTTAATGACGTAGAGGGAAAAATTATTTCTCGAAAGTCGAGGCTCAACTATAAGCTGAAAGAGAAAAACTCCAATGAAAACAGATTATGCACAATTTATAGTTTTATTTGTTTATTATTAAAATTAAAAAAATAAGTTTTTTTACTCAAATTAAACTTTCATAAAGCGTGAAAAAATTTAAACAAGACCATTATTTGGACTAATTTTCTATTGAAGTCGGGCAAAAACTGTATACACTGCTCAAATTACTATGATGTACGAGAATTTTAAAACCTGTAAACCAGTTTTGAGTTCGAAGTTTAATATTTTTGTATTGATTTTAAAATCATACTCAATTTAGAGTAGAGAGTAAAACTTTTCATTGATCACACAGTGCCTTATTTAAATAATCTAATTTTAAATATCTTGGTTTGGAGTATTTTTTTACTGTGTAATGGCCAATTAACTGATCATTAACCGACCAGAAACTAGCTTGAAAATTTAGAATTTTTTTTTATTACACAGAATGAAAAATTATTTCTTCAACTCGAGCCAAACATGAAGCTAATAGCCAATGGAATCAAAAAAATTAAAATTAATTTCTTGAACTACTTTTATATTATTAATACTTAAAAATATTAGTTAACAATAAAGTGTCAACTGTCTAACCTAAATTTGAATTTAACTAATTCCACTCAAAAAAAAACTATTGAAATACCCGCCAAATAAAAAAATAAAAAAGTGGTATCAGGCGATTCCCTGCAGATGAGCGCGGTGGTTTTATCGATCCGAATCGGTAGCCGCTGGCTCTGATAATTGCGTCGACGTAACTCCGCCGCGCGTCGCCAATTGATTAATCGATCAAATGGCCAGCCAGCCCGGGTTTCAATTATTATTACTCCTCCTGCTCCTCCGATAAGCCAACGCCATCCCTTACGCAATCATATTTAACAATTTAACAACAAATAAAAAAAACGGTGGAAAAAAAATGTCAGGCACGCGGAATAACCGTTTGCGAGTTTTGTAAACATCTGCGAATAGAGTTTACAACGCAAGGAATTTTTCTAAGTAAATCCCGTCGTCACTCGATCCTATTGGCAATAAAAAAAGGATCGTTTATCTACAGTGTTATCCAAGATTCGCTATCTATATTTGGTCAATTTTTAATATTATAAGAACTTTTTTATGAACTATGTCTACAATTACATTAGCACGCAAACATCCTACGATTCTTCTTTTTATTGGAACGGGACATTTAATTGTTTGTAAATCGAAGAAGAACAAGAAGAAGAAAATTTATTAATCGCTACGATAATACCGACTTGTGTGACTTATCTACACGACTCGGGTTGCGTAAACACGCTTCTTTTATTCTCTCTTTCTTTTTCTTTTAAGATAAAACAAAATTCATGATTTTAATAACAACAATAAATTGTATTTCTAACGTTCTTCGCGGAACCTTTTTTTTTCCTTCAGTGTCAAACAGCTGATTAAACTGCACGCATACCAAAAGTAATTGTAATGCTCATCTCTGGTTTATTGAGATACCACTGATATTGGCACCGATTCGATTGGATCTTATCAGATGGCTTGATAAATTTTATTTTTTACCTTCGAGTGGTCTTAACCAACAATATGGAACTAAAAAAATCAGACAACCTCAAGATCAAAGGCGAACCAAGTTAGTCCGAACCACACTCAACGACGTTGGACATCCACTGAAGCATGAAAAACAATCGGGGAGCGAGAGGCGAGATAAAAAAAAAAAAAAGAAAAGAGAATCCACCAAAGTAGTTCCGATAAGTCTTCAGACCGTGACGGCGGTGGTTCCGGCTCGTGGTTGACGGTACCCAGGAGATCCTCGTGTTCCCGGTACCTGAGGTACTTGGCATCGTCCTCGTCTATGGTGGTCTTGGGCTTGGTAAGGTTGTTATCCTTGAGCAGCGACCTCTGCTGCTGGCTGGCCATGGTGTTGATCTCGATGGACCTGACCTGCTGCTCGAGCTGGCTGAGGGTGTCGCTGCTGTTGTCCCTCTTGTTCCCTATGACCATGTTGAGGCTGACCGGTCCCGGTTCCACCTTGCGTCTTCCGTTGACACTGGTGCTCATCTTGGGGTGCAGTGACCAGGTTGGTGCAGTCTCTTGGTTGGTCAGCTCATTACGACGAGTTATCCTGCGGGGATGCGAGGGGTTTAGAGATATTTTGTCAGTTGGGTAAACGCCACCACCTTTACCACCACCAAGCAAACCAAATTGTTGTGCAAAGGGGAGTGACGATGACAGTGTTGATGATGGAAAGACACACAGACGGAGTGAAAGCTGGTGCTGGTGCTGAATTACTGGCGTATCGAGTGTTACACCAACGGGTAAATGAGATGAAGAAGAAGGCTTGGAAGCAGGTAGAGGAGGAGGAAGATCGCCGAATTGTGACGTAAATTCAGCGGTACCTGGAGAACAACCAAAATCTACCTGGCAGCAAAGACAGAGAGAAATATTTGAAATGAAACGGACGTTGAGAAGACACGGATGGTTGAGCTAGGCTAGCTGCTTTTAACAGAGAGAGTGCGTTAGCCAGCCAGGCTGACTCACTCTCCGGCACGCATGAAGTTTGCACACAGAGACACACGGACACAGACGCGGTAGAGCGAGTTAAGCGAGAAGTCAAGAGCTGAGCAAGAGGAGGAAGGAGGGAATAAGAAAGTCTCGGACCGTCCGGGGACGGCTACACGGAGTTTTACGTTGTACTCTTAAACTCTTCTTCGACGCGACCACCACCACCATTTGCGGGAATATCTGGGTATAATAGACGATTTATGATGATAAACTCACGATTCTCTTCTTGAGCGCGATGACCATTATCGGCTTGGCTGGTGCCTGCTACGCTCGTGACTCCTCTTCCATCTTGTGGCCAATCGGAACGCACAAACACACAACGTCACACAGCTATTATCGGCTATTATAAATAAATAATGAATTGTTAAAGGCAGGAGCCCACGTAAACTGCAACGCTCGTCTCACAAAGTCACAAGTGGATGGATACTGCGCTGGCTGCGGAAATAAACAGGCGGCGGCGCTTCCATCGCCCACTGGCAGCGAAAGGGAACAGTTATATCGTCAGCCAGCCTGCCAGCCTGCCAGCCCACGTGGCAGACAGAGACGAAGCGACCTCACTGCGCCCCGCTACACGGAGCCGCTCGCTTCGAACTCTGCGACTGTACTAATAGAGGAGCGAGCTCTAAAGTCGTGCGCGTCCGATCGGCTCGGAGGACGCGACGCTACTGACTGCTACTGACTGAGACGCCGCGGCAGCACCGGTTCAGCTTCCTCGATCGGCTTTGCAACGCTACCTGGGAACCCGGGGCTTCTTTATGCGGAAACGACAGGTGGACCAGTTTTCGAGTCTGGGCTTTTGGTACCGTCAGCCTTAATTAGGCAGTATGTCTGGATCCAGAGACATCGAAATATTACTCATCAATCTTTTTTTTTACAATAATTTTCAAGGTCTTTGTCAAGGTTGATTTTAATTAATAATTTTAATCACTTATATTTATTCTGGACACCACAAGTCCAAAATTCTTCTAATTTTGATGGACTTGGATTATTAATGATTCAAAAACGCACCGAGCAGTGCTAATGTTTGATGTATCGATGTTCAAGCATGACACTTTACACGATTATGAAGATTGGATTTTTGAATACTGTCAAGTGAATAATATTTATGTAGGTCTCAAACAAAACAGTGCTTTACACTTTGAGAGACGGGAAACGAAATTCAAGTTTAATAAATAGGTCGAGCGGTGCTAACTTTTGAGAAAATTGAAAGTTGCTCCGGAAAAACAACCAAAAAAGTCCAGTTTTCGTACTCAAACTTTTTAAACCTTGATGTTTAGAATTTATTCTGGAATCAGACGATTTTGAATAATGTAGAAATTTTGATGCAAACATCCTCGTTTTATTTTTAAACAGTCATAGAATATTCGAAATTTCTAGTAAGAAAATGACTGGTTTAAAAACAATTTTTTGTTTACATTACACTATTACAGTATGATGAAAATTTATCCTTGCTGAGTACGTTTTACAGACTTCATAATTTTGTAATTTTTTTTGAAAAAATCAAAAAACTAGTTCCGATGGATCAAGAAAAAGACTAACGGTAAACCAAATTTTCAAACAAGATCTCAAACTATCCCAATGAAAGTGTTGATGGGCGGAAAAAAACTTGTTCACAAAGGAAGCTGGACATTGAAAGTTGCTCCAATACAATATAGTATTTTTTAATTCACTATTAGACAATTTTGAATATTTATTTGGCTAACGGAAAAAACTAGACAATTCCAATTCCAAGTCAATTTTCAAAAAATAAATAATTTTTCATCCAAGTTTAATTATTTGAAAATCGACTTGTCTAGTTATTCTCGTCAGTATGCATGGCATACCGAGCCCATAAGTAAACCAAACGAACGATACTCCAAAGTGTAACAGGAAAACAATAGTCTAATAAAAAACGTGCAAGACATATCAAATAATCATAAATAAATGTAAATTTATAAGCACAAAAAAAAAAAAAAAAAAAAAAAATCGAGTAACGTAACTTTCACACCGGGCGGCTCAAAGCGTCGAGTGTGTCTAATTTTGGAGTGAAAATTTTGATCATCGAACGGGGTCACCGGCACCGTATTACGGTACTAAACTAAAAACGAAAGAAAAATTTGTGGCGATCGAGTGATGGAATTTTCCGTTCAGGCTCTATTTTGACGCAGGTACGATTCCTGCTGAGCCGAACGAAGGCTCCAACACCCGATGCCTTAATTATACCTGAAATACTTCAGTGTGATGATTCACTAAGTACTTCAGGGCCCTTTTGACCTGCGGTAACGAGCCGGCAGGCCGAGAACAACAGTCTAGTTTTGCTCTGCGAGCTGTTCGCATCGAGCTTGTTCAAATAAATTTTCTAGTCTAAAAATATTAAACTTCGAGTTATTATTTCACCAAAACCCGGCGCACCTAACCCCACAAATTGGTGACCCCGACGTGATTAGTGTTTTGTGTTTGTGGGCATATATTTGTGCGATTTTGTTGGTGAAAAATGGTGAACGAGGACGGAATTGTCAGCGTCAACGAATCCGGCTCTGGGACGACCCAAGTCACGGATGACGCAATCAAGGCTGCCGCAGCAGCTTTGGCTGCTGCAGCCGAAGGGAGTGTAAATGGCATCGGAATGAGCGCACCACCCTTTTGGCCTGAAAATCCGAGGGGGTGGTTCAGGAGGCTTGAAGCGAATTTCAAGTCGTCGCGTGTTACTTCGGAAGCTTCGAAGTTCACGTACCTGGTTAGCGCGCTTGACCAGAAGTACTCGAGCATGATGGACGATGTGCTCGACGACCCGGTGTATGACGGAAAATATACCGATGTGAAAAATAAAATAATTGAGAGGACATCGGATTCGACTGAGACACGGTTAGGCAAACTGCTCGAACCCGTGCAACTGGGCGACTACACTCCTGTGCAGATGCTGCGCAAGATGAAAACGTTGGCCAAAGATCTGCCAGTAACGGACGACTTACTCCGAAATTTCTGGCTAAAACGACTGCCAGTGGACACCCAACGGATCCTGGCGACAATAAAAGAGAAGTCGCTGGAGCAGCTTGCAGAAACGGCGGACTCGATCCATGTAATCGATGCAGCCCGTGGACCGAGGATAGCAGCAGTGGCACACGAACCCGCCAAGATAGCTGCAGTAAGCAAAAGTGATGGCAGCGAGCTGCAGGCGGTATTAAAGAAGTTAGACGAGGTGACTTCGCGTCTCAGTCGTCTTGAGAAACAGCAAAAGTACCGCGGCCGTTCACAATCGCGCGGCAGTTCGCGTGGGCGAAGTCCATCAGCTCCTCGAAACCCAGATCTCTGCTGGTACCACGAAAATTATGCCGAAAAGGCTACCAAGTGTCGTGATCCGTGCAAGTTTAAAAAAAACTAGTTGGGGCGTCTTTAATTGCGGCAATTAAAAACGACCCCAGTGTTCGCCGTTTGTATGTGAAAGACAATTACTCGAAAAAGACCTTTATGGTGGACACAGGTGCCGAGTTGTGTGTTTTTCCGCGAGTGTTGTTCCGTGGCCAACGCGAAAAATCAAAGTGCACGTTATTCGCGGCGAACGGTACGCCGATAAGTACATACGGTAGTGAACTTATAATGCTCGATTTTGGCCTACGACGGCAGTTCACCTGGCGATTTATTATCGCAGACGTTGAACAACCGATTATTGGCTATGATTTTCTCGCCCACTACGGATTACTTGTTGATCCACGCAATAATCGACTGATCGACAACGCGACCGAACTATGTGCTGCAGGACATGCCGTTGGTGACGACTTCCCGACAGTACGCGCAATCCACGGCGACTCACCTTACCATCGACTGCTAGCTGAGTTCCCGGACATCGTTCGCCCTGTAGCTGAGATTGGCCACGATGTAAAACACAACGTAAGGCACTACATCGAAACTACACCCGGACCACCAGTGTTCAGCCGTCCTCGTCGCTTAACCGAAGATCGGCTGAAAATCGTAAAAGCCGAATTTGAAGAAATGGAGCGACTCGGAATAGTGCGACGCGTAAAAAACAGCCAGTGGGCCTCCCCGATACACGTTGTCTTCAAGAAAGATAACGGGATACGCCCGGTCGGAGACTACAGGCACGTTAATAAACGCACTAAACCGAACCGATATCCAATGCGTCACATCGAAGATTTCACGCATAACCTCAGCGGAAAACGTGTTTTCTCGAAGATCGATTTAGTCCGAGCTTATCATCAAATCCCCGTCGCCGAGGAGGATATTCACAAGACAACAGTGACTACGCCGTTCGGACTCTTCGAGTTTTTGCGCACTCCGTTTGGTTTACGGGGCGCGGGTCAAACCTTTCAGGCATTCAGCGATGAAATAACTGAAGGTCTTGACTTTGTATTCCCTTATACGGATGATTATCTAGTCGCGAGTGAAAACGCGGAGCAACATTTGCAACATTTAAGGCTCCTGTTCGAAAGATTGAGCAAATACGGTGTGGTGATAAATCCCGCGAAGTGTGTGTTTGGTCAACCGGAAGTGGAGTACCTTGGCTACAAGGTCAACGCCGAGGGAATACGCCCGCTCGAGGAGCGTGTAGAGGCGATCAAAAAGATCCCCCTTCCGGCGACCGCGAAAGACCTGCGCAGTTTCAACGGTGCGATAAATTTTTATCGCAGATTCATCCCTCGTGCCGCTCATCTGCAACAACCGCTCAACGATCTTTTGAAAGGTAAAAGGAAGGGCAGCACGCCTATCGAGTGGACTGACGAAGACAAAAATGCATTCGAGGAAATAAAGAACGCACTCTCGAGCGCCACGCTGCTGGTTCACCCTGTCCCGGGCGCGTTACTTTCAATCACCGTCGATGCTTCGGATTTCGCTGTTGGTGGAACGTTGCAACAGTTTGTCAACAAAATTTGGCAACCATTGGCATTCTTCAACAAGGCGCTAAATCCAGCACAGCGTAAGTACAGTGCATACGATCGCGAATTGTACGGTGCATACGCAGCAGTAAAAAAGTTCAGGTGGGCCGTCGAGGGCAGATATTTTATTATCTTCACCGATCATGCCGCTTTAACTTACGCATTCGAGCAAGGCCTGGACAAAAGCACACCACGAGCAACCCGACACCTGGATTATATCGGACAATTTACGACCGATATTAGGCACATTGCAGGCAAAGACAATGTCGTCGCCGACCTCCTGTCGAGAATCGGTGAGGTAAGTTTAGCAGTAAACACCGAAGAAATTGCAGCTGCACAGTCTAATGATGAAGAATTAGTGCAGATGCTGAATAACAACGACCACTCCCTGCAATTGAAGATGGTTCGATTGCCCGAGACGCAATTAGGCATCTATTGTGATGTTTCGACGAAAAACATCCGACCTTTTGTGCCAAAATCTCTTCGACGGAGAGTATTCAATAATCTTCATAATTTATCTCATCCAGGTGTACGAGCTACTCAGAAACTCATTACGCAAAGGTTCATTTGGCCGTCCATTGTGAAAGATTGTAAATCTTGGGCCAGAACTTGTTTACCGTGTCAGCGAGCAAAGACTTCAAGGCACGTACACTCTCCTCTTGGTGAATTTGAAGGTGTCAGCGAAAGATTTCTTCACGTTCACTGCGACTTGGTCGGACCGCTGGAACCGTCACGAGATTTCCGGTACATCCTGACCTGCATCGACCGATACACAAGATGGATTGAGGCCACACCACTGGTCGACATGACTGCTGAGACTGTGGCGAGAGCACTCTTGGACTGGATCTCGCGATTTGGTGTTCCACTCAAGGTCACGACGGACCAAGGACGCCAGTTCGAATCGGACCTGTTCAACGAGCTCAGAAAACTTCTTGGCATCACTCATCTCCGTACAACATCTTTTCACGCTCAAGCAAATGGTATGGTTGAGCGAGTTCATCGGCAATTAAAAGCATCAATAAAATGCCACGAGACAGTATCTTGGAGCGACGTACTTCCTATCGTACTGTTGGGCATGCGAACTGCTTTTAAAGAAGATCTGAAGTCAACACCTGCTGAACTCACGTACGGAGAATCAATTCGCTTGCCTGGAGAATTTTTCGCACCAAGTGCAACGCAAATTCACACAGATTTCGTGGCAAGACTTCGCAAAACTATCGAGAATTTAAAGCCTGTGGCAGCGACTCGCCACGGTACAACAAAGCCATTTGTTTTCAAAGATTTGGCAACATGTTCGCATGTGTTTTTACGAAACGACACTGTAAAAAGACCGCTGCAAAACCCGTATGACGGCCCTTTCGAAGTAATCGAAAGAAACGACAAAACTTTCGTTATTTTGAAAAGTGGCAAGAATACAAGAGTCACGATCGATAGACTCAAGCCTGCTTTTGTATTAAACGACACCGGTGAGCAACTATCACAGGCAAACAACAATAACAACAACGGAAACAGCAGCGAGGACAACTGTCCACCAGTTAGCACTACTCCAAACAACGATGAAAATGACAACGCACGCGAGCTGACTGGCACAGCTGAAGAATCGTGGTTCAAAACGCGATCTGGCAGGCGAGTACGCTTTGCCGATCGTCTTCAGGCTGGTTTTTCATAGTGTAGTGCAGTGTTGTGATTTTTTTTAAATAAAAGTTTCAGTGACATATTGAATGCAAAATTGTATTTTGTGAAATTGTATGTTTTGAAACAACGAATGAATCGACTACCGAATATCTTCGATAAAATGTGTATGATTATTTTTTTACAAATTTTCTTTCTCAAATTTTTTTAAGCAAACGACCGAATGTCATTGAAAATTTTTTTAATATGTAATTTGTTATAATTAATATCAATTAAATTATCAAGTACTATTTTTTTCAATACTCCAATTTGTAATTATGTCATATAATTTTTTTACTTTAACGTTATCACTGGTAAGGGAGTATGTGGCGATCGAGTGATGGAATTTTCCGTTCAGGCTCTATTTTGACGCAGGTACGATTCCTGCTGAGCCGAACGAAGGCTCCAACACCCGATGCCTTAATTATACCTGAAATACTTCAGTGTGATGATTCACTAAGTACTTCAGGGCCCTTTTGACCTGCGGTAACGAGCCGGCAGGCCGAGAACAACAGTCTAGTTTTGCTCTGCGAGCTGTTCGCATCGAGCTTGTTCAAATAAATTTTCTAGTCTAAAAATATTAAACTTCGAGTTATTATTTCACCAAAACCCGGCGCACCTAACCCCACAAATTCTTCTTTCATACTATTCGGATTTCGCTAGTTAAACAACAACAAGCGATTTAATAAAGAAAGCAAGCAAGAGCTGCATACTTACAGGTTTACGATTATAACGGATCTTTTAGCTGTCTGACCCGATGAGTTTTATTAAATTCAATAGTGCGTGCTGCAGATGGCGTTGCAGGTGACTAATAAGACAACAACGCTTATATCCTTTCCCACCTCCCCCTTAGTCGATACGTAGGTACGTATACTTAACTTTCGCTCGCAGCTCTAACTCGGTGTCCCCCTTTGTTCTCGACACTTGCATCCTAAGGTCACTTTGCGAACTATTGGAAAATTCAGTCTGTCGGACAGATTTTCATGAAACTTTAGGGATCGTTTTCATTTTGTGACAATCATATAAGCTTTTCATATTTTACTAAAAAATTTTCTTTGAGCCTATTGTTTCTCCAGAAAGCTGTAAACCTTGCATTTTATTTATTTATTCTTTAATATTAAGGATAAAATCTCATTTTTAGATACAAATTTTTGTGACTTTGACTAAAAATCAAATATCTTTTAAAATTCACAAAAGAAGAATTTTAGAATTATGTAAGTGCAGTAGGCTTCTTCAAATAAGCTAAAAAGCAAAAAATGATCTAAAGGACAGATCTCTTTGTAAGATAATTTTGAAATAAATTAAGGTTAATATAAGTAAATTTTGCCAGTTTATCCTAATTTATTTCATTTTATCCAGGTTTGTACTGGTTTATCTCAATTTTGATGAATTTATTTTAATTTCTATTACAAATTTTTCTAAATAACTTGATTGGCCAGTGTTTGTGCTTTTTTTGTGATTTTTACAGGGTAGAGTTTCCGGTTTAATGACGGTTCAGATAAAATTATAAAATAAAATCAAAATAATTTTAAGATACTAAGACGAAAATTTAGAATTTATACAGAAATTTTATTACAAAAATAATAATAATAAAATGTTTTGTTATATAGTTTTTATTATTTTTATTTTAAAAAAATTCTGTGACAGTTCAGAGTATTGTTATAAGACTGCTTTTAGGTAAAAATTATGCTTATTTATTTTAAAATTAAAAAATAAAACTTTTGTTGTTACCGGATTTATGATTTTTATATCGTAATGTTTTTTTCTGAGTATGTCTTATAAAATATTGCATTTACTTAAATTATTTCATTGCAGCTTATTTATTTACAACAAATACTTTGAGTAAAAAAAAAAAAACAATATTGGTCCTCGTCGACTGTTTTCGTAGACTTTTCCGAGTTCTTGAAAAGTTTATGAAATAAAATTGCTTTTCCCAGCGCCAGGAGTCCGGATATTACATCCAGCTTACACTTTCAATTTCTCCGGGGAGAAAGTTTTACGCCTAAGAGCTCAAATCCCGCTTCACACGCTATTATATTATATTTATACATATTACAAACAGAAGAAAAAAACTTGTCAAAAATGCTTTAATTTTATCTCGGGATTTTCGGTGGATTCATTAGAGTTTTATTTATAGCCCTAGAGAGATAAGAATTTATTTATTCTTTCTAATAGGCCTGCAGCCAGGTGAATCAATTGATATCGAGTTTTCGATAAAGCCGGCACAAAGGATCCCCGATCTTTGTTCCGGAGAGTCTAAACAATGCCAGCGCTGAAACTTGACTTTACAAATATGCTTGCCTTTTTTTTTCTTTTTTTTTTTCTCTTTCCCATTAGAGACGTTAAATCGAACCAAAGTGCGGAAATATTAAAAAAAACAAGAAACAAGGACTTTTTTTTTTAAATTCTCGCTTCCAGCAAACGCTAAAAAATATTAACGATAATGACTGTTGGACAGAAACCACCAGGCCGCTCGGTTTACAGATAAAATTGCATAATTATTTAGACGCGCGCCGCGTTTTTAGAATTGTGCGGCAGCGGCAGTAGTGAGGAGGTTTTTTTTTTCCGTTTCAAGGCTGAATTATTTATGAACAGAAGCGATGTTATCCAAGCCAGGTGCACAATTTTCAAAGATGCGTTTGATTAGAATTAATATGATTGCCATTTACTGTTTTTTTCTTTTCATCGTGCAAGCTTGAGTTACGCTCGAAGTTTGAAGAGAGAAAATTTTTTTTGAAATAATTTTATAAATAGTTGAGAGTAAGTCGTGTTTTTAAAAACTTTAATTAATAATGTTTTTTTCTCACTTTTAGTTTACGTTTCGTAATGTTAAATAATGAAGTGTAAATCAGACTGATTTCACACAATTTGTAGCTACTTATAAATGCGTTGAGTATATATTTAACTATAATGAAACCGTTTTGTACACTGTGATCGATAAATAAATGAATAAATTATAATTTTAATCAAAATTTTATCAGAAACTTTCGGGCTTTAAATATATTTTTTTATGTAATACTAGTATGTAGAAAAAAATTTATGAAAAATGACTATAGTTTAGAAATTTTTAAATATATTGGTAAGCCAGTGACGAGACGTTGTGGTAAAACGACGTTTAAAAAAATTATCTTAAAAAAAAAGTTTGAAATTTTAGAAAAACAATAACTTGAGCTTTTCAAGCATTTCGAGCAGAAATATAAAAATTTTTTTTTTAGATAGAGTTCTGAAGTCAGAATCAATTTTCACTTACAGGTTTCTTCTAATTGGTTTTAAGTTGAAATCGATTTTAGCAATAGACAAGATACACTTATATTTAATTAATTTTTAAAAACCAACACAAAAATATTGGCGAGGCTCAATAAGTTTTTTTTAAATTTGGGGTTCATGTCACATATTTGACTATAATTTCAAAAAAAATTTTTATTCACATCAACAAAAAAATTCATAACTGCAATTAGATTTTATCATCATTTTAACAACAATTTGAAATTTACATTTTTTTAATATAATTGTTTGAAAAAACTAAAATTGATAGATCTACTAAAGTTTTTTTTTATGACATCACTATTCCATAGTTTGACTAAATTAATTTCTCTGATAAAAACTATTTTCAATCATAAAAAAACACTCAGTTTGAAAACAATACCAATTCTGTATAATTTATGTATTCTAATAACTATCTACTTTTTTCTTCATTCATCAAACATTGCTCTGAAAAGCCAAGATCGAGATAAAAAAAAAAAAAAAAAGAAAAAGAGGTGCGATGCACGTACGTGCTTATTTCCCTCTGATTACTCAGTCACGAAGAGTTGCACGCTAGCCAACTAAACAAAAAAAAAAAAAAAAAAAAAAAAAAAAGGTAGTTTGGTTACAGAAGAAAAAAAAGTGACGTGGAAACAACAACATTGTTAAATACCGCAGGTGTTAAAAAAGCTTTGATTACGAATAATATTAATTCCAATTACGCGCCAAGCTGCAGCAGACAGAAAGAAAGAATCGTTGTGGTGACGAAGAGAGAGAGACACAAACACACAGGAGCGATCGAGGTGAATATTGAACGGGCTGGCTGCATTCCAATGGAAATTTTATCATTTTTCTTCGATCGTCAGCTGTCTTTTTGATTTTCTTCTTCCTCTCTTTTTGGGAAAAAAAAGAGATGATGCCGCTGCTTATCTGCGGTGCAGGAGACTCGAGTGGAAACGTACAAACTGTCGTTATCTGCCTTATCGCGAGTTTTTTTTTACACGGGAAGAGCTCTGAGGTTTAGTTGGAATATGTTAACCAGCTGATTTTACTAATGTTCCGGAGCAGACATTTAAATTTTCATCAAAAGTTTTTTTTTTTTCCTTTGTGCTGGGGTTATTTTAGGGTTTTAGGTTTAGAAAAAACTGAATTGTAGTCGAAAAATAGTTATTTACTTTATTTAATAGTATTTTGTTGATTGTTTGGTTAGAGCACCGAAAGTCAGTAGACACGTATTTTTTATTTTTTATAAAATACAAAGATTGAAGGAGTTACAAACGTTTAATGTTAAAAATTTCAATATTTATAGATATGCTCTTAACGTAGTTTTAAATGCTTTTTAATATTTATTTCGTAGTAAATTTTGTATTAAAAATAAAAAATAATCAAAAATTGTATGTTTTCAGAAAAAAATAAATTTTCTCAATGATTTTAATTTTGTTTTATTTACTTTTTTAATATCGATTAAGTAGGTTTTTAATTTCTAGTCAAATGTTTATTACTTAAATATATCATTGTTTAAAAAATATATAAAAAATTTTTTAGTACTTTTTAGATATTTTTGAAATTATAACAAACAAATAAAAAAATTAATGAAATTTTCAATCATTCCGACGCATTATTGATTGATAAATAATCTTGTGCTCATAAAAAGAAAAACTATGATAACAATTTAATTTTTTTTCCATTAAATCCCAAGTAGAAATTCTGGGAAAATTATTTATAAAGTCTTTTATGTATGTTTTAAATTTTATTTGTTTGTATTTTTGATGATGAATTTTTTTTTTCTAATAATAAAATAAGTTAAACAAAAAATTTTCAGTTGAAAAACAATTTTTGCACTCGTAAAAAGAAAATTTTTTTTTTCAAACTTATAAAGATAATAATTCTTGCTTTGTTTTGTTTTGTTTCGTTATTACGTAAAGCACAGATTATTATATTTTATAGGAATGAATCACTTCGCTTCCAAAGACCAATTTACTCGAAATTTAAACCAGAGAAACAAAATTAACTTTATTACGTTATTTTCAGGAAACATAACTAAAATAGACTTTTTTTAGCTTAATTTGATAGTAAATTACGATCTAAAAACAGTCTAAAAAAAATTTTGACAATAAAAAATGATAATACAAAAGCCAGTTTTTTTGTCATTATAAAAAACTCAGTATGAATATCAGTATAAGGTGAAAAAAAGATAATTAGTAAGTTTGATTTTCTAACCGAAGCGTAAACAAAAGAAGCTATGAAGTTGAAGAAGTGAAGAAGTAGGCGGGTCGAAGGTCGCTTAGTTATTCTGAGAATAATAATCGTGCACTTAATGACTGGTCAATTACAAGGCGTTGTAAACACAAGAGAGTCTAGTTGAAGAACAATTTCGGCTTGGCCGAAAACAAAATATATCTGGAATGCCAGCCAGCCGGGCTGAATCTCGGACGGAAGAACGCAATAAAACCAAATGGAACTGTTATCAGAGTTGGCTGACCTTAGTCCGTTGACATGTACTTAAAATATACTAGAGACGTTTTTTTCGTTTTATTTAAATGCCTGGCTATAATTAGGAGGACTTTAAACTATATAAGAAACAACGAATTACGGAATTAAAAAAAACAATGAGCTATTAGGTACCGAGAAGCCTGCAATTAATGACCTCATTCGTGAACTTTGAGTCATCACAGCTGATCTAATCTCTCTCGTTCATTCAGAACGTACACACCGAATAATACCTATACATATTCCTTCCGGGATTTCATTTTCCTACACATTTCCATACTTTTGGTACTTAGTATGAAGACTAATTTTATTTATTGAACACTTTGGTAAGTTGTATGTAAATAAACCCAAATCGCAAAAATCCTGAATTTACCTGGTGCCTCGCGGGTCTGTTGCTTGCTATCGTCGTCTGCTGTTTGTGCCTGGCCACCCTCTGGTGCCCATGTTGTCTGTCCTCACTGTTATTATTACCACTATTCACATTGTTAAGGTGTTTTAGTACCCCGGGCGGGGGCACGGGCGCGGGTACGTTGGTCCCCGGGGATATCGTGGCGGGTCTGGGAGTAGGTTTCTCGGGGCTCTTCCTGAGGACGACCGGGCTCTCCTTGGCTGGCTTCCTGGGTACCGGAATCGGATTGGTCGTGTCCCTGTGGCTCTTGGTCCTCCTGAGCAGCCTCCTGACGGTGTTCTTGACCGTGGCTGCGACGCCGCTCCTCTCGGGCGCGGGGGAGTCGGGCTTGGGCGGGGGCGCCGCTCTCCGGGTCGGCCTCCGGGGCCTGTCCAGGGTCATCTTCGAGGTGGTAGGCTCGTCGAGGACGACCGAGGACCGGGTGCGCGGCCGGCTCGAGCGCCGGAACGACCTCCTGAGGAACTCCGTGGTGACTGTGTTGTTGTATGAGTAGTAAACAACATGAAAATCTTACATGCTAGCTTGTAACAGTACATCCGAGTAAGGCTCTCCCGTGTAAAAGAGAATTACGTCACTCACAAAACTACAACTGCAACTAGGTACAACGAGCACACTGAAAACACACACACAGAGAGAGAATTTAGCCGGCGCGGTCGATAGACGTGCTTTTTCTAGTCTCCCGGTTAATCAATTTAGCGAAGCCCGAAGAGTGGTGTGGGGAGATGCTACGCCCACGGTTGTTGTTGAGACTTGGTTGTTTATTTATTTAATCGACCTTCGGCCGAGAGCGAGTCTTTACTTTCACGGAGGCTTGCGAAAGACGAGTTTTTTAAAACAGTCGGTTATCTCGGAATAGTGATATTATTCGCATAAGCGTATGCGGAATATTAAAAAGGAGCTTTGGAGGAGAGGCTAGAAATAGTGGATATCCTTGAGCTAAGCCGTCTTCTTCGTCCCGAAAGCGACGCACACGTGACCCCGATAACGAAAACGTGGAAGATACAACCTGCGGAGAGGGAAACAAGAGATGCACGGTGGATGTTAACCGGTCGCGAGACTCGTGCAAACTAACCGATCCACGATCTAGCGACCACGACCAACTGTCTTGTCTCTCTTTCTCTCTCTGTAACAGCGACATCGAACGGCAGCCAGGGCAAGGATAGATCGACCAATCGAGTATCGATCACAGCGCTACCCGTCGATTTTTTACTATGTCAAATAACTATTATTCTTATGGTTTTTTATATATATTCAAATCAAGGCTCGATGACCTTTTTCTATTCGAGCTAAGTATTTTAAATTTCATCCGAAATACTGCATCCAGTATTTTACATTTTAGTTATACGAGTATAATACAGATTGAGGACCTTATGGAGAAAAGTTCAAAGTTATGAATTTGAATTCAAAATAAATATATAATAATCAGTTATATACATGCTTAGATTGAGTCTTGAGCTTCAGTATCGAATAAATTTTCAAGTTTATTAGGAACTAGGCAAACACACTGCCAATTAAAAGCTTCGAGTGAATTTATTTTTTTACATATTAAATAATCTTATCGACAAATGAATAAACTGGTAACCAGCTGATACAGAGGTAAAATTTAAACACACCACAGTTAACTTTATCAAAATATTTTCAAAAAGTTGTGAAAATCCATTACAAAAATGTAAAAAAAAAAAAAATTAATTTTAAGACATCTAGGTAAACAACAGTATAGGATCCTACCGTCCAGACTCGGAGTAATAAAAAAAAACTTACACATGCATATAGTTTGCACGTGACGCGCGGTGCTTAAACTCAAAACTATTATCGATTCGCGACCGACCGAGTTAGACGCTCGTACGTAAATTCTTCCACGCTTGCTTATACTTGCTTTATTTAAAACTCTGCACCCTTAACTGCTCACTTCGACTTTACTTACCCTTCCTACTTGTTGTTATTATCGAGCCGGTAACTTCTTTTTTTTTCTCTACCGCCCCGAAACAACATCGAACTTTTTTTTTCTTCTCGATGTTTCTGGCGCCCTAAGCAAAAGAGTCCGTAAATTTTTTAAATGAAATTTTTCTCCTTTTTTTTAATATCGTTTACCCAAAAGTCACGGTTGAATTTATTTGAAATCAAATCTATTGCCACGAATAAAGTTACAAAGGAGGTTACTTTTCGCCAATAAAATCTCTTTAAAAGACATAATTTATTATTTTAGCTTGCGACAGAAAATGTATCATGCCGATGATATATTATTATAATAATCAAAAAATTATTCGACATTCCAGCCGCGAATAAAATGACTTTGGTTTTCAGCTTATAAAATTCGAATCCCACAATTATTTTAACTATAACATGAGTTTACAAAGTATTTTGAAAGTAAGTTTTAAAAATGCTTAAAAAATTCTTTAATTATGAAGTTTACTTTCGTCATTTTTTTTTTTTATAATTATTTGATAACGTCGAACATTCAGAATATTTCAAACTTTGAAAATGTATTAATTTTTTTATTAACTGTCTTAATAAAAAATCAAAGGATATTGGCAAATCACAAAATGATAGTTAAAATCAGCCCAAATGAGCAAGTAATACTTTTCGCTAAAATTATCAGTTGAATTACTTCGGTAAATGGCGGTAATGTCAATATTAATCGGCTTCCGTATAGACACTTCCAAAAAAGCCCTTGCAAGGCTTCTTGGTTTTTTTTTTTTTTTTTTTTTTTTCTTTTTACGCAACAACTTAGAGTAGATAAAAAAAAAAAAATTTTGCTTTTACGTAAAGAAAAATATAAATAAAATTGTAGTAGGTATCAGTGTCTACACTACCTATCTAATGCGTCACTTTTGGAGTAACTCCGAACGAGAGCGGGAGACAAAGGTTGATCTCGAGAAGAAAAATTGTCCTAGCGTCATATCAGTGTTTACACGAACGAAGCTGTTGTGTGTACGTCAGAGAGTCAGATAGAGCACACCGAGAGAATATGTATTTCGAAAAAATTATCTGAGCGCAAACGCCTGCCTGCACTCTGGAAACGATTTTTGGTTCGCAGCTGCGCTGACGTCAACCACGACAGCTGACATTTATTAAACTTTTTCGAGATTATAAAGAACTTTGAGGAACAAGACTAGGGAAATTGTTTTTATTTATTTTATTTTTTTTTTATTGTCGGTTTACGGACGATGACCGTGAAACTGTACGCGATTATTAATTCGACTAGATTTGTCGGATAAACTTTTTTTTAATTTTTCTTTACTGTTTCAATTCAAATTCTAGGACTAAAAATATGGTTTTTCAAGCAGTTTACCTAACTAATCAGTTTTTTTTAGACTCTTTAAGCCTTTGAATAAAAAACACGGATCTTCATATTCAAAATTTCTTGCACCGAGTACTAATTTTTTATAATCTTGAATTTTTTCAAATTATTTTGATTCTAAAGAGAGAATATTTCAAATAAATTTAACTAAATAATTAGTATTTAGACCATTTATTAATATTACTATGTCCCTTAAGACTCGTCGAATCGTAATTTTGGACGAGAAAATTTACAATATTTTCTTACCCAATTTAAAATTTATAGATCCAAAAATCAGGTCTACAAATTCAAAATTTAAGAGTACTTAATTTTCACATTTTTAAATTCAAAGACTCCAAGCATTGAAGTACTTGCACTGTTAAAACCGAGCATTTTAAGTAGTTTAATAACCAACTAAATTAGTTTTTCAGACTCGTTCTGTTAAATTACAAAGTCCTTAGGATTCGTCGAATCGAGGTCGCGACCATAGGAATTTTTTCGAATTTTTTTTTACAAAATGTCAAAGACTCTAGTGTATTTCAAAGTAAGGCTTATAAATTTGAAAATTAGGTCATCGGATTGAAACTAATAAATTTTAAGACTGTAAACGTTTTTTCAAAGAACTTCTTTATAGAACGAAAAATATAGTTTTTAAAGTAGTTTACCTATTTAATTGATCAGGTCTCATCGAGACTATAAGAAAATATTCAGAATTTTTTCATTGAATATTAATAGCTCCTGTTAACTTCAGTCTTTTTTACCTAATTTCATATTCTAAACGTTTTATTCAAAGAGTTATTTATTTATTGAATTTTTTTTACGCAACTATACTCAAGAGTTATGAAAAAGTATTCGTACTTTATCTAACTAATTACTTTTTTAGACGCTATTTAGAAATTGTAAAATCCTTAGGATTCGTCGAATCAAAATTTAAAAAACTCAGAAGTACGGTTTATTACTATAGTATTAAAAAATCAGGTCTTATTTGAGTTATCTAGTTTTGAGTACTAAATTTTTCGACTCAAAAAAAATTCTTCAAATTAACTATATATAAATATAGTTTATCATCAAACAATAAATTTCGTATCATTCTCAAAATCACAACTTGAAAAAAAATTAAAGTCTTGACACTTTACACACGCAAAATTCAAACCCTTACCACCCTTCACCTCTCTCAATAAAAAAAAAAAAAAAAACAGGTGGTTTGAATATTTATCTCAGCCGTGAAATAAAAACTTGTTGATGCGGTAGTCACGCGATTTGATGAATGAAAATAAAAAGTAGAAGAAAAAAAAGTAAAATCTTACCTTTGCCTTAGAGTTGGAGTTGGCTGTGGAGTTTGAGTTTGAATTTGAGTTCGTAGTGGCGGTCGTGGAGGTAACGTGGTCGGCGGTCACGGACTCGGGTACGGTCTGCAGGGTGCTCCGCATGCTAGCGGACATTATTATTATTATTATTTCAAATAATAATAATAATAATCCCAGCCACCCAGTGACTTATCTTCACAACTCCTGTCGTTCTACTCCGTCTCTCCTCCTCCTTGACAAGCCTGACAATCAAAAAATATATCATCATTACAATAGTAGCTTTAGTTTCTCACAGAGGCTTGGGTTAAATTTAACTACGTCAACTAGAATTCCTCCGAATATTTATAAATTCTCAAACCCTCTCTCTCTTTCCCTCGGGGCGGCTTATTATGTCACTGTCTCTCTCTATCTCTCGCTCCAAAATCCCCTAACCCGATGGCTACCCTTGACCTTACCCCCCTGCCCAAAAAAACTTCCTGGTGCGATGCACGCGACCGGATTTTTTAATTTCGAGGTCACCCCACCCACCCACCAAACAGATAATAAAATCACAACGATTAATACTACACACACTAAGTGGGTGCACTTGGGGGGGGAGGGAGGAGAATTATTCATTATTTTGAGGTTAGGACACCCACCCCACCACCAATAACAAAGTGCATCGGCCTACGTCACAGGAGCCTGCAACGATCGATAAATCCTTCGATGCACTCGTCCGCGTACGCCGAGGTCGCGTCGCAATCTCGATTGTCCCTGGGGTAGAGTATCCTGGTGATCGGGGTAGCGAGCTACCATCATCGACTCGTCCGCTTATTTCCGAGTACGCACACGCGGAGAGAGAGAGCTGGTTTGCGGGGGTGGCCAGCTTCCTGGTGCAAACTACCCTGGAGATGGATAATCGCGAGTACTCACCCATTTGCAGGCGGTGCAGTCGAACCTTCTTCTTCCTCTCCTCGTAGCTCGGTCGCGCACTAGGGTAGACGTATCACAAAAAAAAAAAAAAAAAAAACTCACACACCCGCACCACAAATAGCAAACACTACTACGAGTATCCTGAGGCTGCAGCGGGCATAATATTGTTTAATCCTGCGATAGGATGCAGCAGCCAGAACACCACAACCCACAACTCGACCTGCACCCTAGTGCTGCTGCTGCTTCTTTTTCAACATGGCGCCTTCTTATTTTATTATAATACTACAGCCTACTGCAGCCACTACTGTGTGTAGCTTACCGCCACCACCGCTACTGAGATACAGTACATTTTACAAGATATTCTCCCTCTCTCTCTCTTGCGCGCAGTGGCGCTGGCGTCGATACCCGCGGATGAAAGTAGGCTTTTTCAAAAATATAAGGATGATAATTTTTAGGATTTACGTTGTACTCAGTACAGTTAAAATCCATGTAGTTGCCCGGGGGATGGTGGTCTCTAGTCTTTAAAATTATTTGTGGTAACTAATTATAATTTAAAGTAATTTTTAATAATTAGCTACTATACCCTCCAATAAATTATCAAAATCATCTAAAAAGATATGTTTTTAGTGAAGTGTGAAATTTTGATAATTGGCTAAACTTTAGCTTAATCTGAATTAATATATTTAAATTTTAATATTTTTAATCTGCCTATGATAATTTGTTCTGAATTTTAAGACATTTTATATTGTGAATGTTATTATTGAATGAATCTATCTAGTATTTAAGTAAAATTAATATCAACCTTATGCACAGGTGGCATGTTCATTTTTCATAGATTCACAGTAAAGAATGAACTCTTATCATTATTATATCCTTCTACAATCAGTTAATAATTTTCAAATTCAATTCAATACAAATTCAACTTTATTTTAATCAAGTAGTTACATCTTCAATAAATTATTGTAGAAAAATTATCCAGATCTATTACTATGTGTGCATCAGGTTAGTCAGAGAGCTCACTTTGGAGGAAAGTACTTCTGCATCAGTTCCTCATAGATGTCTTTGTCTGTTTTCAAAAATATACAAAATATCACTCGGTCCACCTGAAAGTAAGTTCATTGCTTAGTCTGTATAATAAATATATCTAGATGTTATTTCATACTGGAAGAAAAAAAAAATCATCACTCTAATGATATTATAAACACTCTACAATTTTCAGATTACTTTTTTAGAAACTGTAGTTTTTTAAAAATTGAAAAAATAGTAATAGTGACTCAAACATTTAATTAATATCGGGTTCAAAAAGTGCATACCGAGCTGGGATTTTCTTTCACAAACTCTTGTACAGTGGACAGAGCCACATTGGCAGCTGGCTTTTGTGGGTAGCCATAGATGCCCGTTGAGATGCATGGAAAGGCAATGGTGCGTATGCCATTTTCCTTAGCAAGATTCAGACAGCTCTCATAGCAGCTCTTGAGCTTGTCGGGTTTTTCACCTTGGGGGCCAACCGTATGTATTACATCTGAAATGTAAGGCAAAACTCTGTTAGATTCCTAAAAATTAAATAAGTAAAAATCAAAATGAAGATTTTTTTTGTTACATTTGCAGGGCAGCATGTAGGCACCAGTAATCTTGGCTTCCCCAACATTGCAACCATTGAGGGTGGCACATTCTTCTTTCAGTAATTTTCCTGCTCCTCTGTGGATGGCTCCATCGACTACAGATAAATAAAATTGGTTTGAAAAATTTTACTCGACTAATTTCCTTCTACTTATACATTTAATTATTATTTAAATAAAATGAATCATTTAGGCACTCATTCCTTACTTAGCATTATTATACTTCATCTTTAATAAAAATTGTATGTACCTCCTCCACCACCCAACAAAGATGAATTAGCTGCATTCACAATGGCATCAATTTCCAGAGTTGTAATATCACCTTCCCAAATTGACACTTTGTTGACAAGGTCCAAATCAACTTTTGCATCCGATGACTCAACATTTATTTTGTTTGATTCAACGTACTTGCTCCAAGGTTCAATCTGGTCGATGGATACTGTTTTTTTGTTGTGGACCTTTCGCTTGTCCTCAAATGACATCGACAAATATTTCTCTGCAAATTTAACATTAATTTAACAATCCAAAATTGTAGAAAAGTATAGACTTACGTTTCTCAGCTTGAAAAGATGTCATGTTTCTGGATGTGGATTTACAGAGCAAAGAGTTACCAGACTTCAAACAACAGTTAATTGATCTCGAAATCTAAAAAAATATGAATATCAATTCAAATTAGTAAATTTTAGCCAGGTTTACTCTTACATTCGAGCAGAACATTTTATAAAAGTAACCTCACGACTAGGACACCGGCTTTTCGTATTTTCACCTTTTTCGGTACGTGCGATTTAATTTAATTATTTCACCGGTGGTACTCGAAGTAAAACGTTTTTCAGAAAACTGTACTTAATTATTTTTTATTGGGATGACTGAAGAGCAATCGTGGCGTTGGTGATTACGAATAATCAAAAACAACATCTCAAAGAGTAGGCAATAACATTATTTCCCCCAAAAAAAAGAGAGAATTAGCCAATAAAAACGAAGAGGCAGACGAAATTTTATCCAACTGCAAGAATAAGATACTGGTGGCGCCATCTGTCTGGTATTACAAGTAAATAGAATTTGTAAATTTATAGTTTTCTGAAATTTGTTGTCTCCATAATTGTTAAAAAAATGTTTATTTATTAATTATTTCAACGTTATTTGAATTTAGGAATTTAAAAATTTATAATTTGTACACAAGTAATTTACTGTCGATAAAAAAGATCACGGTACTTGATTTGAATTTTATTAATAAATTTTATTCATATTTTTAACAACTAATTAAGTTTTGAATTTACTACATTATTAACATAGAAAATAATTTTGAATTATTGATAAAAAAAAAAAAAAAAAAAAAAAAAAAAAAAAAAAATTAATATTCAAATAGATTTATTTATTTTTATTAAAATTAATATATTGATAATTGCTACCTATTAATTGTTATACTGTAAAAATGACGTTGAAAAGACTGACTGATTTACTCTAGGCTCATGAAAGACTGTTTTATTCTTTTTTGCTTGAGGTCCTTAAAAAATTGAGATCATTATAAAACTATGTTGGATACACAAGTAATAAATAGGCAATCAAAAATGATTGAAATTCTAGAAAAATTGAAGTTTTAACATATTTTGAGCTTTTTAAATGGATACTTTGGTAAATTTATTTATAAATTTTTGATTAATAAACGTCTTAATTGAAAATTACTTTTCTTTCATAGATAACAATAAATTTATAAAGGATTTACTTGAAATTATTTCAATGCAGAGTTACAGAAGTTAAAAATAATTCGGCTTACAAATAAGGTATAAATTGTTGTATCAATCAATAAAATCAATTAATTTTTTATCTCTAAAAGCTTGTATTATTTTTCTTACGTAATTATTATTTTTATTTTTATTTTAATATATAAATTGAAAGTTTAATAGGAGCTGACAAGTATATTTTAATGAAAAAATTCAGGGTAAAAGAAAAATTTTTTTGAAACACTTATCAATTAAAAGCGATTACCAGTGGACCTTATGAGCTGAGAAAAAAATAATCAAACACTAAAATCTTAGGTTAGGTGCTATGTTGTGCCATGAGTGCGAGAGAGACAGAGAGCGCCGTGAATCTCTCCGTTCGACTCGCACTAGTATCTCTTTCTCTCTCGCACCGACCCAACAACCTTAATTGGCAATTTTATCCCGAGCTAAAATTGACTGCTAGATGTCGTCTGCTACTAAAAAGCCTTATTACCGAAACGCAAACAAATAATTTGTTTTTGTGCCATTTGTGATTTGTGCAGTTTAGTACGATTTTGAGTTTGATTCACTTACAAAGTTATAATCTTGATCTTGAAATTTTAATAAGTATTAACAAATTGAGATTCAGAACCGAGATTACCAAAAAACAGTTGCAGCAAAATGGCTCCGATAAAATGCGATAGACTGAAACAACTGTTCCTGTACCCAAAGCCGGAGTTGGTGTTTTATCGCAGGAGTAAAGCTTACATACCCTGGTGGGAGGCCTACCTCAGCGGCGACTACGAGTTCGTCGAGGCCTTCACTGGTCTGGGCATCGACCCCGAGGAAAGATGCCCGGAGTCATACAGCATGCCGGGTATGCCAGTGGGAGGCCACACCTTCCTCGAGCTCGCCGCCTGCCCGGGCAACTTTTTGCAACCTTCGACCTACGTAATCGGCCAAACTCTGATAAAACTCGGTGCAAAAGTCAACGCTGTCGACAGGTCCGGTAAAACTCTACTCCACAAGGCTATATGCTCCGGTAATTCTCTGTGCGTCCAGCTACTCCTGGAAAACGGGGCCAGGATGACTGGATTCGACTGTCGAGGTTCTCCGGGTCTTCTCGCCTTGAGCGTTTCCTGTGGAACCGTCAAGGAAAACGACGTGCCGGTTAGAATCAACGAAGTGCTGCGGGTGCTTTTCAAACACGGCATTGACCCAAGGTGGCGAGACCAAATGAACAGCAACCTTCTGCACAATCTGATCTACTTGTTCACCTTGAACACCTCTAACCTCAAATATGACATCGTGGAGATTGCCAAGACTTTGGTAGAAGCTGGCGTGCCGCTCGAGGATGTTAACGACGACAGTTTCACGCCCTTGCACCTCGCCATACACGTCCGTAAGGACCTCAAACTTACGGCTTGTTTGATCGAGAAAGGAGCCAACGTACACAAGAAGACGGCCCTTAAGTACTCACCAGTCGAGCAGGCCGTGCGGTACGATGCCGACAAGATAGTTGAATTTTTTCTGGACCGGGGCATTAACAAAGTCAACGATCGCTTTTCCAATGGTCTGGGCAATGGTTCTACTCTTCTACACGTGGCGTGTTTCGATAACAGGAGTAACGTCGTCGGTTTGCTTCTGAGAAGAGGTGCCGATGTCAGCCCTAAAGATAACAATGGCACGACGCCCTTTTCACTGCTCAACCTGAATGATAATAGACAAACGGAAAGCGTGACCTACATGTTAAAGGAATTCTCAAAAGCTTCCTTCGAGAACAAGAAAATATGCGAGGAAGACTGGCAGCTTGTAAGCAAGCACCACAGTACACTCAAGATCTTCAAAGGTTGCAAGAAGGAGCTGGAGAAAATGTCAAGCGTCAAGTTTTATGGCTCTCATACCTACTTTGAAGTTCTCAAGATGTCCAAGGCTATCAAAAAATTGGCCAACCTTGCTAAGGATGATAACTTTGGGAAAAATTTTTGGTCCAAGTTGAATTTATTTAAGTTTTTCAAAGATGACTTGAAGATCATTTTTGAAAGAGCAATCAAGCGCAAAGATGAATCACTGGGGGTTTATTCCAGACTGAAGACCATTTTTAATGATTTTTTGCCAGAAGTTGTCCTAAGAAATATGACGGATTATCTAAGAATCAAAGACTTACCACTGACAAAGTAATCATTTATTTTTTAAACTAATCTTACTGTGTACTTTGTATTAATATTTTTATTTTTATAGTTAAAATTACTCGAAATAAGTAAATTAATTTAATGAATAAATTAGTATAGAGTAAGAAAAATTAAAAATTTTTTAGATATTTCCAAATCTAAGAGTTATCACATATTATTCATTTATTATTATTTTATATTAGTCTTACTGTTTATTTTATTAAATTTTGTTCTAATGTTTGTAAAAAGATGTTGAGAAATTTGAAAAATAAATTAGTTACATAAGTCACAATAGATTTAATTTTATTATTTTACTCTTGAAACTCTAGACTGTGTAATTGTTTATTTCTTGTTTAAGTATTTACAAGCTTTTAATTAAAAATTTTACTGAAATAAAATTCTAATTAATTATGGTTTGAAATTAAAATTATTTTAATTTTCAATTTTATGGCTAATATAAATTATTAAAAATAAAAAAATATTCCTTAGTATAAGTAATAACTGAAGCTATAGTTTTATCAAAATAATTTGAATGAAAAAACAAAATACAGAACTTTTAAATATGAAATAATAGTTAAATCAGTTAATTAAGGATCTTTGATACAATTATTTAAATAAAAATATGCATCGAAAGAAAATTAAATGTTAAGAAAATAAATCAAATGATAAATTAAACATATCTATAATATTAACATTTAAGTCGAAAAATTAATAATTGGAGAAAAAGATGTCGGACGGAGAAAATACCAACTATTATTGATTTTTGTATTACTAGAAACTTGATTTATTGATGATGAAATTATTTTAATTAAAATTGATATTTGTTGAACTGAAGTTGTCACAGTCCTCGGACTTTAGGCTCTCCCATAACTTGAACAACGATGCAGAAGAATAAAAACGTTGTAACCAGAAGTAATAATTTTATTTTTCAAAGCTCAACTTTCATCCAAAGTCTAAATTAAAACTGCGTTTACCTCAAAACGTTTCGGTACCAAGTATCGATCGTATTTGATAACAAAACCGAGTTTAACCGCTTTTTTAACGAGGCCGTTAATCTTATTTATGCAATCAGATTTTTTATTCGACAAAACTCTCGTAAAATTTAAGTTTTACGTCCTCGTGTAATTAAGTTTTTTCAAAGAATTTTTGAATTACTTATAAATTTTCTTCTTCGTGGGTTTAACAAAATTTGTTTGAAAAAATTAAATTAAACTTTATTTACTTTTGGTTTCTTATTTAATTATACTTTTTTATTTTTAATATAATTTTTACCTTCAAATGCTCTCAATCTCACAAATATAAAGAAATTTAAAAATTTCTGGTGATTTTGAGAGCACAATTTACAATTAGAATTTTCCTATCTCAAAAGTTTTTACAAAAATAGCAAGAGAGTTGACTTTAAATTAAAAAATTAGCTGAAACAAACACTAAGCTGGATCAAATATTTTTTGGTCATGACTAATCAGGAGTATTTGTACATACACAAAAAATTTTTTGTTTACTAAAATCTAGTAACTTTTATTTAAACTGAAAAATTTTATTAACAAATTTTTGTATAGAACAATTTGTTTACGACTTTACTTTCCAGTTGCTGAAAATTTTCGTTAAGTATTTTCCTTGGTGAAAAATTTGAGTGGACAAGAAATATTTTTGTACACAAAACTTATCGCTAAGGAACATTTATATACATAATTATTATACAAATTTTCTAGTTTTGGATATGAGAATTTTTTCTAAATAAACATTTTCTCTCTACCTTTACCTCAAATCCATCTTTAACCCATCCCAAATGGCCCTGCCCAAATGACTCCCCTATAGCTTTACCTGGATTCTATTTCTAGCTTTTATCTTGACACCAAAAAGGGTTGTAAAAGCTAGTTATTATAACCCACGTAAAGCAAAAAATTTTACTTTTTAAATAATTGTTTAGTTTATTGAAAAAATATTTATTTTTAAAAAAATTTTGTATCTAAGAGTACGGGGTTTCCCAACTAAATTACCCTCGATAAATCAATACATTAGAAAATTCAAAAGTTTTTCCATTAACTTGGTGATAATCCATGGTCAATTTATTAATTAATAAAACAAATGTTTTCGATTTTCACAATTTTTTTATAAGCAATAGTTGATATAAAAGCCTCATTGTGGCCGTCTTCATTGTACAAAGTACAATTGTGAAAGTCGAAAGCATTTGATTAATTAATTAATTAACAATAAAAAATGTTTTTAATAATCCCAACTGAACCTTTTTCGCATGGTGTTGAAAACAGGGATGAACTTTTAAAATTTAGTATTTTTCTCGTAGACCGTCATTCTGTTTGTAACTTTTTTTGTTTCCAATTTCGAAAAAGTAAACAAAAATTTTGGAAAAAAAACGCAAGTTATAACTTATTAAGAGTTTGATAAAAAAAAATTTTAGCTTCTGATTAAAATTTAAGATGACGCGACGCTTAGTATGGTATATTTATTGCGGCGTAACACTTTTGATTAGTTGCAAAAATATCTTCCCAAAAAAAAAAAATTAAAAAGTACGGATTCAATTGTAAATTCACACTTTTAGATTTTAGACACTTCACTTATGATACGGGCCTGACTTCCCCATTAGGATGTTGAAATTTTCGAAAATTCTTTAGATTTCTTGGAATTCCGATTTGGAAGCTGCGCCGACACGCTGGTGTCAAATTTCAAGTTGATAAAAAAAAGGAAAAAATGAAAAATAAAAAAATTTTAGCTGCCATTGTGTTCGTGGGTCTGTTGACATCTCGAGTGCGGGCCGATCTCATAGACGATTTTGAAAAAAAAAGCTGACGGTGACGATGACATGGAGGTACTCATAGAGAGTTTTGACTCAATGAAGAACCAGCTCAATCTGTACCTCTACGACGTCGACAGTGTGGTCAACTGGACGATGCTTAATGTCGCGATCGAGAATCTGGATCCAAGGGTATTTAGTCTAATATACTCCCAGAAAACCATGAATCACATGATCGAGTTCAAACAAGAAAGCCAAAGACTTGTACGAGCAGACGACCAGTCTCGTCTATTCTTGGGCTACCTTTGCCGAAAGACCGCTCAAGTGGCTGAAGAACCATTTACCAAAAGAATCGGACGCCAAGATAAGCGAAAAACTCGTCAAAGTTATGAAATTATTGATGAAAAAGGGAATTGATAAATTCCGTTCGGCCGAGGAAGAATTGCAAATAGTCCAAAGAGTCCTGTCCTCGGCTAAAAAGAAGTTCGAACAGTTCCAGGCCAGCGCGACTAAGAGATGCGAGCGGGTTGACTCGACGAGCAGCGAAAAATTGGAAGAACTGCACGAAAAGTACTATTTTACGGATAATCTATTTTACGTTTTGGAGATAGCCTTGGACTCGTGTTACTAATCTGAGTTACTTATGACTAATTTCATTAAAAACATTTTTAAGAGTCTTGAGTGAATCTTTATTGAAAATTTTAGAAAAAAAAAGAAAAAATTCTTTAATTAAGGTACCGGTTCCTAATATGGCCCCCCTAAGCGAGAATCGACGTTGTGGCGAATCAAATCACTATTTTTTGACGGGTAAGGTCTCATTTTAAAGCTTAATTCAAGAGCTTTAAAATTAGACCTTACGCGTTTGGTTTTGATCAATGAGCTTCAAATGCCAGAGGATTTACCAAAACACGGTTTTTTGAGACACATAAAATTTGTGTCCTAATATGGCCCCCCTCTCCCCCCTGAAGTATTTTATTCATTGCGATTTTTTAAATCAATCAGAATATGAGATTAAAAAAAACTTCAAAATTTTTAACATTTTAAAAATAATTTATTTAAAAATTGAGCCTTTTTTACAATTTTTTTGAAAGCTTTGCAACCAGTAGAAAAATTACAACTTTAAATTTTTATCAAAGTTTGATTTTTGAGCTAGAATTCTTTTTTAGTTATAAAATGAAAAAAAGCTTTGAAACAATTAAATTTATTTTTCTTAAATAATATTAGGATAGGATTTTCTAAAAAGTAAACATGAAACTAAGGACTCTTAATATCGGTATTTCTACTAATTCGTGGGGGGCCATATTAGGAACACTGGAGAATAATAAGTTATTTAAGAATAAAACCCGTTAGAAAACGAGTTGAACAAAAACTAAGGTCGCGTTTTAAAGCTGAAACAATAACGAATCGAAGCTACTTATTCAAATTTTGGTCAGATGCGTCTAAATCTTTTGGCAGACCATTTAATTACAACGTAAAATAATAACGGAGGTATACAAAACGAGTTTTAGCTATTAGGCGTGCGCAAAAATAATTTTAAAATGTTCTAAACAACTGAAAACTTCATAATTCAGTGTTTTTGACTTCTTCCTACCTTGTAGAGATGCCGCATATCGAGCATATTCAAAATAACAGGGGGGCCATATTAGGCAAGGGGCCATATTAGGCACACTTACCTTACATACTTTTGTAAGAAAAATTTACATTAATTTTTACTTTTTAGTTGATATGAATTTTTAAATTCACTAGAATAATTGAAAAATTTAATAACTTAAACGATTCTACCACATTGAGACCATTTTCGATAATCTCTTGCACCGCATTGTTAAAGATCTCAAAATTTAAAATTAAAACAATAATAATTTGTCCAGTATACTTTTTCGACTTGTGTGGTACATATATTTTCGAGTAGATTTTAGGTAGGAAGTAGATAAACATTCATTTATTATTGACAAAATTTATTTTTTACAAAACAATTTTCTCTGTACTTAATCATTACATTACTTTATATAATATAAAAAAATTAAAATATTACTCTTCAGGTGTAGTTCAAAGGTATCCAAGACCCAGAGCTTGTAGGTCGTTTTAATCCTGTCTTGATCATTAAAAAAAAGAAGAAAACTGTTTTGTCTTCGATTCGATTAATTGAATTTTAGCCAGTTCTAGTCGGGAAAATAAATGAATTATTAAACAGGTTATTCGAAAAAAACAAAAAATCAACAATAATTCAGAACTTGGTATACCTTGGCATAAAGTTGGTGAAAAATCGACTATTAGTTGATTGATCATTTATTTTCGACTGTAACTTCCAACATCCCCGCGGCTTTGGAGTGTCTTCTTCTGTACTCGGAGCAAGATTCTTCCAGCGATTGGATTTTATCTATAATTTGTTCTCTGCTATCGCCTACAATTTCAGATAATTCGACTTCGATCGTGAGATTGCTTCTAGCCCCGTTGATCAAATACTCTCTCTCGACTACTTCGACTTTAGCCTTTTCAAAAAGATCTTTTGCAATATTCATTCTTTCTTCCAGAATTTTGTACTTTTCGTCCAGTTTTTTAAAATCATCAGCACTCGTAGACTCGCATTCCAACCTTCCTGAAGATTTATCTTTGATGCAGATTACCACTAACAAAGTGTCTGCGCAACTTTCATTTTTTTTCATTAATTTCATGCTCATTACGCTCGCTCCTATTTTCTCCCAATATCCTTCTAATATTCTGTAATCTTCAGACGCGCTGGCCTGGAACTGTTCAAACTTTTGTTTAGCAGAGGACAGATGTTTTTGTACTTCTAGAAATTGAACCTCGGCCGAACGGAATTTATCAGTTCCCTTGGTCATCAATTGACTCAATATCTTAACCAGCTTGTCGCTCACTTCAGCTTCCGGTTCGTTTGGTAAATGATTCTTCAGCCACTCGAGCGGACGTTTGGCAAAGGTAGCCCAAGAATAAACGAGACTGGTCATATCCTCGTACAAGTCTTTGGCTTTGCGGAGCTCGCTTTTGAACTCGATCATGAGATCTACTGTTTTCTCGGAGTAAATTTGAGCGAATTCCGTTGCATCCAGATCCTTGATCGCAATATTGAGCATTGTCCAGTTGACCACACTATCGACGCTGTAAAGGTACAGATTGAGTTTCCGCTTGAGCAAGTCGAAACCCTTGATAATCGCCTTCGCACCATCGTCTTCCACACTGCCAGAATCTTCAATGGGATCGGCGCGCACGTGAGAAATCGAAAGACCCACGAACACAATGGCAGCTAACATTTTTTTATTTTTCATCTTTAAAATTAAAAAACTAAACTTTTTTAAAAACTTATTTGCTTCAAAACTACGATCAGAACTTACGAAACGTTTGTAAATGCGCGTACAGTTTTGGATGAACTGATGCATCGCCGCCTCCAAATTGGGCTTTTATAGACCGCCGAAGAGCTGTCGAGCTTGCAGCTCTGATACGTTGGGATTTCCACTTGAGCTCGATAACAGCCGGCAAACATTTTTGACTGGACACGATAATGCTTGGGTAAATTAGATTATATAATATTCAAAAATTTAAATGAGGCGAAGCAGATAACACATCGACCGGGAAAAAAAAGATGCTTGCAAAATATTTGTTGTTTGAAGTTTTTAAATAAAAAAATTAAATATGTAATAATTAAATCGCAAACTTATGTTTACGACAAGATAAAGTATAACAAATTCGCTGAAGGGATCATTCGTAAAAGTTCAACTGCAGTAATTTTGTTTTTTCGTAATAACTTTTGGACGCTAAAATGGACCAGACTTTAATAGAAAAAATGATTTTTTACTTTATACATAATCAAAAAAATGTATGTATGTATCAGTAGAAGGTAAAAAATGACCAAAAGAGATCCAAAAATATTTTAATTCTTTATGTACAAGTTACCCAAAATAAAATTTTTAAAACTCAATAAATTACATTTAAATACTATTAAAATAAATTATTTTTTTTATTTCAGTACAAATTTTGGCTCAAAGTTGACCATAATTTCTTGTGTCCTGTACATAAAATCACAAACCAACAATCAGTTATAAAATACTATCCTCGATCGAGTAGCGCTCAGAGAGTCTCCTAAACCTCTCGATGACGCTTCTTTCAAACTCTGGGTCAACGTACTCATCATCGTGCTCGCTATCCTCTACCTTACAGGTGTCTTTAACCAGCCGGTTGAGTTTTCCTTCCATCGTGATACCGGCTCTCCGGATCTCCTCCACCATGAGTTCATCCAGTGCGTCGTATATCTTCCCCATGCTCTCAACGGCCTCGTCTCCGTCTACCACTGGGCTCGTCTTGATCTCGTCCAGGATCAACTTCGCGCAAGTGCCCAATACGCTCAAGACCGTGGGCACGGTGCCTGTACCCAGGGTCGTGGCGGTCATCAACGCGGCCGTTCCCAAGGCCACCGGGCTGCATATCGAGCCGACCTTGACGACTTTCTCCACTGTGTTGAGCACTGACTTGAGCTTCTTCTCGCTCCTGGTGGCCTTGATCTTCTCGTCAATGTCCTGGTGCAAGCTCGACCTGGCCCTGGCCAGGAGTTTCCGAGCTGAAACGAGCTCGGTCTGGATGGACTTCAGGATCCTGATGATCTCTAGGGATTTCTCGGACGCCTTGCGCATCGTGTTCTGGAGTACGGTCCCAAGGTGCTGGTACCTGAACTGCTTCGCCGAGTACCTGACCCAACCCCGGGCCTCCAGGGCCAGGGTGTAGTTCTGGTAGGACGCGGACCTCAGGTGACCGAGGAGCGCGTTGAGGGTGTAAGCCGTGACCGAACTCTGGAGCTCGCTTAGGTTGCCGATAACCGAGGTCAGGGAATTCTTCTCGATGGAGACGTTCCACTCGGCGTTTGCTTCTTTGTCGGCGAGGGACTCGAACAGGTCCAGGGTGTCGTTTGACCTCTCGAAGGCTTGGCGCAGCGATAAACTCTCGGTGCAGTTACCCGAGTCGTGCTTTGGTGCAACGGTAGCGGTGCTGTCGAGGTGAAGCTGGTATTTGATTACTCCATCTCGATGACGATGATCAACAGCTGTTACAGCCGAGATGGCTAAGAGTAATAAGATCAAAGAGCTTATTAGTCTACCCAGCCTTCGATTTACCATATTGTACCCTAAAAAAAATTCAAATTATTTTATTCTTACATAACAAAGTTTACTTTTGAATTTAGATTGACATTTTTGATCAAAACTTTGAAATATAACTCAGAAGCTTACTCAATATATTTGTACTAGGTAAACTGGTAACTGTAGCTTGATTAAACAAAACTCGACTTTGAGCGCCACTTTATGAACTGAGAGTTCCAATGTTACGGACCGCGGCTTTTATTCACCCTTACCCCAGCCGACTACTAAGTGGCGGGGGGAGAATTCACAGACAAATTTTAATAGCTTTCGTATTATCAAGGTCTATCTTGATGTTAAAGACCGAGCTTTGAGAAACAAAAAAATACTCGGATGTTCGAATTAATGTCTAAAGATGTTACTTTTGTTTCCGAGAGTTTTCAGAAAAAGTTAAAAAATCTTAAATAGTTGTTGTTGTTGAAGCCCTCCATTTTTAATAAATTGTGTAAAAATTGGATCTTAAAAAATCTTAAAAACTCAAAGTTAATTTTGCCAATGGCGGCAACCGGACCTACTTTTTGAATTTAATCATTGGAATTACCCTACGACACGAGTTAATCAAACTTTTTTTTTATCATTTTTGGTAATTCCCAAGATTTATCGACTGGCACGCTCCCGCTGATATCTAAATTTCATGTTTTCATCTTGTTTTCCTTAACTCCAGGGTCCAATCGTTCAACTTTACTCATAAATTACACTATCTGACAGCGTAGAATTTATTTTGTTTCAAATTTTGATTATTGGTTTAATATTTTTATCGACTTTTTTTTAAATAAAAATAAAACACCGCAAGGAATCATTTTATTCGTGGTAATAGTGTCGAGAAATTTTTTTTTTTTTTTACTATAAATTATAATATATCATCGGTATGATAGCAAGGGTCATTTTAATGCAACAGGCTAAAATAATAAATAAAGTGGTTGAGAGAGACTTTCGTTACCGAAAGTCACTTTATTGTAACAGTTTACTCGACAGTTTATTCGTGGCAGATTTTGAGCTAAGGTTTTTCTTCGCTGGGAACATCGAAATGCACTTTGAATAAATAAAAAAATAAGAAATACTATTAGGAAAACCAAATTAGAGTAGTGAAATCCAGTTTTTAATCTTCATCAAGTAAAGGCTTTAACCATCAAACGTTTAAATAAAACATTACCAACAAACTAGAGTTTCAGATCAGCATTCACACACGCTATAAAAGCCGCGGCTCACAAACATCCCACTCTCAGTAAACCTCTCAACTCACCCAAGATGTACGCTTCTCTGACCGTGCTTCTTACATTTTCAATCGCCACTGTCTTGTCCGTAGCTCAGGATGACTCGGGTTACTTTGTCGAGGGTTTCAACGCCCTCCAGGGCGAGCTAAATTACCTGGGCTACGACGTGGACAAGCTCGTCAACTGGACCGAGCTGAACTCCGCCGTGGAGGCCCTGGACCCGGGCAAGTTCGCCGAGTTCTACTCCGACGCGGCCCTCGAGAGCCTCAAGCAATTCCGAGGCGAGCTGAGGAGGGCCGAGGGCTTGTACCGGGAGTCCACCAGGCACGTCTACGGGTTCAGCGTCTACGCGGTTCGCCAGCTGAGGCGTCTGATCGACAAGTTCGAGTCCGAGTCCGAGGCCAGCGTGGTCAGCGACCGGCTCGTGAGCGTCTTCGAGTTGCTCATCCGGAAGGGCAAGGAGGAGTTCGACGGGGCGTACGGGAGCCTGGACGAGATACAGAGGGCGCTGCTGGGGGCCAGGAGGATCTTCGAGGATTTCAAGGTCGCCGCAAGCAGGGAGCACAAGGCCCTCCTGGAAAGGACCCAGACCAAGAACGTGATTATCAAGGTCCTCATACCCATTGTGGGCTTGATCATCAGCAGCCTCGTCGGGGCTTTGTGTCTGGCTGGTGGACCCGCGGGGTTCTTTCTCTGCGGGGGGGTTCGCTTTTGCAGCCACGGGGGTGGTTTGGGTCTGGAAGGACCACTCGGACGCGGAGAACTTGGAGAGGATCGAGAAGCTGTACAACGATCTGCAAGCCAGAATGGACTCGGTGAACAGGCACCTGGACGGGGTCAAGGACAAGTTGAGCAGGGAGCAGAGCCTGGTGAAGGGCATCGTCGAAGGCATTGACTCTCAGGTTGATTACATTAGCAAACACAGGGTCGACCTCAAGAGCAGGAAGTTTATGCTGAACGAGCTGGAGGATTTCAAGGAGGACTGCTTGAGGTACAAGAACGCTCACTCCGAGGCTGTGGGGAACATGAGGAAGAGACGGGAACTTGGAACTGGTTCGGTCAACGCTACGGCTACAACGGGGTATGTTAAATGGTCCAAGTTAATGGGAACATGCTAACTCAATTTCGGTTATAAAAGTTCTATGCCAAACTAGATTATTTTTACAATGTTCAAATTAGTCAAAAAAATGGAATAAGATAGCACTTTTCTGACATACATAAAATTAAATATCAATTAGTTGTTATTTTATAAGTTTTTTTTTGTTTCAGAGTCGAGTTTTCGGAGCTGCCGGTTACGGAAATCAAAGACAGTGGAAAGAATATTGTTTCCCTTGGTTCTTTTTACCTACCAAAAATTATGAAGTAACCTTTTTTTTTATTTTTTTTTCACATTTTTAACTGTTTTGTTTCTTCTAGGTCAAAATATAATATTTTCTCATTTGCTTGTAATTTAGTAAAATAAAATAAAATTATTTGCACATAGCTCAAGTGTGATAAAAGAAAAAACAAAAAATTAAATTTATGTTAAAGCAACCACACTTTATTGAGAATCCTGAAGATTAAAATTTTTTATTTTTTATTTTTTTGTTCTAAGTTATTTAAAAAAGCTTGTTGGCTGGAGGCTACACACACTCCAAAATCCCTATTGACTCTTTTTGATACTTTTGTGATTCTACTGGCAAATGCTTATCATACAACAAAAATTTTCCTACCTCGAGTTACTTTTTATTTGAAAAATGTGTCTTATTGGTATGTAAGTCTCGAGACAAGACTACTTGGGTCAAAAGTGGTAAGAAGTTATAGACAAGTTTTTGGTCATTTTAAATCGTCCGATTCTTTTATATTCAGCATAAAACGATATAAAATTTTTTGTGAGCTTGTCATGAAAAAAAACAAAATGTTGCACGGTAAAAAAAAAAAAAAAATTTTACCAGCCCTCGATGATTGTTAGATCGCTGGCTAGTAGTCCAACCCAGCCATTAGTCAGACCAGGAAAATCGAGCCGAGTAGTAATACGGGATTTGAGTATGATGCAAATGACAACTCGGATTATGAAACCGTATTGAATAAATTAACTTCATTATCAATTGAAAACAGACTGTTGGTGTTTTTCGACCTTGAAACTTCCGTGCGATGTTTTTCAGATAGCAGCTGTCATAAAAATAAAAAAATGTGTTCTCAGTCTAAATATGCGATTGAAGTAAATAGATTTGAAAATATCAATGGTGAAGTATGCTTTGGAAAGAAAAATTGATCACGATGCTTACAATGGATTTTATCCTTTTTAGGTAAGCTTGAGTTCAAGTTCATAACGCAAATTTTAACACAGGATAATTAAATTAAATATTTTTCAAAAATTATTTATGAATTTTATGGTAAAAGTTTAAATTTATTTTGGAAAACATCCTGAACTTAAAGAAAATAATTTTTGACTTGATGCGGGTCTAAAATGAAAGTGAATAGTATTAAATGAAAAAAATGTTGTATTTTTGTATGAATAGTTTATTTTTTACACTCTTGAGTACAGAAATGCATCTTTTATCGTGGCAGATTTTTGGCTAAGGTTTTTCTTCGCATATAGGCAATCGAAATAAAGATATTTTATATTTTGTATGTATACCTTGAACTAGTAGGATGTTTATTATCGTTCATATCGAACTGGCTATTCGAAACAGGTCGTCTAAAGTGACTACTTTTGTACACTGTGCAAGCGTCGCTAAGGGATTTAACAGTATTAAGTACGTACAAATTGTCTCTGATATAGAAATCCTTGAACTTATCGAGTACATTAACCTTACCTAAAAGATCACTTTCATACTCGCTGGTTATCACATACTCTCCGTTCGAGAGTTTCGAGGCTACAGTTCTCAAGTACTCGTAAGCCTCCGTCAACCTCCAGTGCAAATCCTCGTAGACGTCCCGGTAGCTCGACTGCTTCCTCGCACCACCCTCATTATTTTTTTTACTCTCGTACCTGCTAAAAGTAACTCTAGCAATCGAAGTTTTTTCCCTCATCTGCGTCAGTGAATGATTAGCCGAACCAGTTCTGTTCGCCCCTTCGACCATTAAGTTCCTCAGGGTCTGGACCAGATCCTCGCTCGCTTTGGGATCCCCCGAGGATATTTTTTTCTCCAAACTGTCCAGCTGACGTCTCGCGTAGTAACACCACGAGAGTAACTGATCGGTCGCCTCGTCGTAAAAATGCTTGGCCCTTCGCAGCTCGTCCCCGAACTCCACTATGAAGTCCAAAGTTCCTCTGGAGTACGAAGTGGCGTACTCGTCGGGGTTTATTTTACCAACCGCGTCATCGAATTTACCCCAGTCTACCATTTTGTCCAGCTCCAGCCCGAATTTGGGTATTTTATTCTCGAGCGAAGTGAAACCCTTGGCCAGGGTCAGCAAAGCCTCCACTTCGAAGTTGCCCTGCCAATGTCCAAAGGCGGATTCCACCTGGCACTCGTGGTTGCCGTTCGAGGTCAAATTCCAACCTCGAGTTTGTCCGAGGTTCAGGGTGTACACGCACCCTGGTGAACTCTCGTTAGCGGAGAAAAACGACGTGTCCAGGGCCGGAAGCTTGTTAACCACTCTGAAACGTTCGACCGTTACCTTGAGCAATATGGTCTGGTTACTTTCCGATCTTAGAACGTAACTTGCCAACTGTGCTGTGGTCACTTCTTTTATGAGTTTTGTAACGTTGTTGTCGCTTAGTAATCTAACCTCAAATTTGTGAGGATTTTCGATATTTATAAGGTCGCCGAGAGCTAGTATACAAAGTGACTGCAGTAGCGCACAATAAAAAAACTTCGAGTACATTTTATTGTTTTTTTTTTTTAAATTCAAACCAATACTAGCAGCAAGTTTTTTTCCCGAAAGCGAGTGGAGCTATTATACCGAAACCGGCGCTTTTATATACCAATTCCGCTGGTCCGCGCGCACCTGTGTTACTTAGAAGTTTTGCGGCTTTTTTTAGTCTTTGGCTTGATAAAAACACGTTGTTTTTCAACTTGATTAAAGTAAGATAAATCATTCTCGAGTAACTCATACATTATATTAGGCTCAAAGACTTTTTGACGAGCAGACGACGTCTATTCGCCATGTTCAGATAGGGATCCAAGATCCCTATAAGATCCCTATGTTCAGACCAGCATCAGTGCCAATTTTCTAATGTCCATACGTAATTGTACTTTTGACAACAAGAGACGAAAAACATATATTCGGACGAGCGCTGTAAACATTTCGCTCGAGTCCGAATACGTTTCGTCTCATATTACGAACTAGTATATTATTCCCGCAGGCGAGATGGTTCGATTTGGCCTCCGAGAGGTTTGCGACCCGAGCCGAAGGCGAGGGTTGCAACGAGGAGGCTAAATCGAACCCTCGAGCCTAAGGGAAATGTACTATTCTTTGTCCTTCTAACCGAAAACAAGGGGCGAAGTTCCGATTTTGAGGTTAGAGGGACGAAAAATACTTTTTATTGTACCAGCCCTCTCTCGACGTTTTTCAGACCTATTCTCGAGGACGAAAAACTCACTTTCTCTCGCACTGTGTCAGTAGGGAGATCAGCTGTTCGTACTTTATACATTTAGGTCAAATGATACAAAAATATAGGCCGTAGAATAGTATATTCCTGTACAAGTAAGGGAAACGCGTCGTTTCCACGAGAGTTGGATGTTTCAGCACGAGACGAAGTCGAGTGCCGAAAAAATCCAACTCGAGTGGGAACGACAAGCTTCCCTTACTTGTACAGGACTGTGCTTTCTCAAATTTGATGGATAATCATTATTTAAGCATCTTAAATATTTTCACATTCGATTGTGGTGCTGTGTTTTTTGTTTCTCAATTTTGTTGGTTATAAGTTCGAATGTTTTGGTCTGCTTAGCTTTATGTGTTGGTGAGTTGATTGAATCTGAGTGTCTTACTTTAATTATTACTTTTACTCTAAATAGCATTTTTTTATGTATTAAATAGTTCGTTTTTAATTGCATTTTATAAAACATTTGCTAATTTATTTTTGAGTTCTGTTGAAAAAGCCTTTTTGATAGCTACCTATGTATGTATACCTTACCCTCTCATTTCTATCTGTAAATTTTCAACATTAGAGTTTCATTAGTTTTTAATAAATAACAGTTGTTCAAATTTGTTTTTTATCACTCTTTTACTGCGTGCGCGTAGCACACAGTGTGTTTTTCATTATTGTGCCTTAATGTTATTATGCTACTGGTTTTTTTTACCCCCATGCGCGCTTTTTCTGTAGGTATAAATTATTTTTAAAATTTTAGTGTTTACTATGATTTCCACGCGCGTAGTGCACTAAATTTTTTGTGAATAACCATATTATTTAATTTTTTTTAAATCCAACCTCCAAACTGAAAAAAGTAATTTTTTAATCTAAAAAATTATTGAATTTTACAAAAAAAGTTTTTGTTTTGATTGTTTTATACAATAATATATTTAACGTATATTTTTATTGAAATTATTTACAAACGTTTTTACCAAAATCATTTGATTTTTAATCATTTTATTTTTGAGGTTGTTGATTAGAAAATCTGTTAACAGCATCGTTCATGTTTTTTCCATGGGAACAAAAACTGTGGTGGAAAAGGCCCGTTTCCACCCGTGTTTTGAGTGTGGAAACGTGCCGTTTCCATGATCAGATTTAAGTAAATGGTATTCATCCCTAGCATCTTGATGAATTTTTAAATATTTAAAAAAATAGTTGCTTAACAAATCTTCTAAAACCAAAATCCAAACTGAGTGCTTTTTTGCTTGATCTAGTTCATTGCGTCACGTTCACTCTGCTCTCAAAATTTCCAAAAAACTTTGAAAAAAAAAAAAAAAAAAAAAAAAGATAAAGTCTAGCACTTGCGTACTTTGCCTACAAAAAATAAAATTATCACGGAATTCAAAGAACTTGAGATATGGAATAGTTTTCTACTTCTATTTTTTACTGGAGGAACGGTGTTTTCGAAAATACGCAGGTAAGCATAAATTTGAAATTTCGTTTTCAAAACTAGCATCAAAGTAATATTTTTAGGTTTTTTAAAGTATTGCAGTTATAATTCGATGCTTGCAAGCAGCCAAGCAGGTAACTTTTGTAACATACATTATCTTAAATATTTGACAAATCATCAGGGTTATTGAGATTAAAAATTAAAAATCTCATAATTATTATGAGATTTTTTTTTTCGAAACATTTCGATTTCTTCAAGTTATTTTGAATGGTCCAAATTCAAGACAAAAATTTATTAAAATGATTGTTTATAAGATACTTATGCTCACAGAATTTAGAAATTTTTTTCGAAAATCACGTCATCTTTTTAAAATTTATTTCGCTTAAATGACTGACAAATGTATAAAAGTATTAATTTGATAAATACATTTTTTTTAGTTTTTTAGACAAAATAATTAATATACATAATAAACAGAAATAAAAATTTAATTTAACTACATTATTCATACTTATTTAAAGTTAAAAAAGTAAAAAATAAATTTTTCACTAACGTGGTAAAGAAAATTAAAAATAAATAAAAAACATATCCATCAATAAATTATTCCAAATGCCCAAAATATCGTAATACTTATAACCTTCAGAATTCAGAAAAAAAAAAAAACGTAATTTGACTTATAAAATCAAATAAACCGCTGCTCTAACTGCACGCTAGCGCCCTCTAGATCGGCTTGAATTTTCAAATTCATTCAAATTTTAACGGACAGTTTGCCCGCTCGTCGCATTTGACCCGGCCTCCTGTTCGTTGCCATTGCCGTCCCTTTAAACGGTCGAAATACTTCATTCTGGACGCTTCTCTTTGACGCTTTTGGTCGCTCTAAGTACAGCAAACACATAACCAGCGTACAATTCATTAATAAATTAGAAAATACGTAAGATCTTTTTTTTTATAATCAAAAGTTGGTTTTTTTTGTGCGTGAGTTTGAAATAAACAAAAACAGAGGTTGGAGTGAGGACGCATTTTGCGCTTTTTTTTTTTCTTTAGTATCAAAAAAAAGTTTTATTTTTAAAATGACTCATTTGAAGTACATGAAAGAGCTGAGTGATATTACAAGGATGGACGAAGCTATAAAGGGACCCGTGCCAAGATGGCAAAAGAAATGCTTGGAATCTTCTAACTCAAGGTATGTCAGTTTTCCATTCAGTAAAATTCCTTAGTTTTTCACTGACTAATTGTTTCTCAATCTTTGATTTAGTACTTTCAATATGAGCTTGAACAACTCCAGAAAAGCCATGTCAAACACATCAAACAACAGCAACACTAGCACTGGTAGGACACCCGGAAAAAAAGGTGAAATGCGTAATGGTAAAAAGACACCATCAAAGGGCTCCAAAAAATCACCAAGTAAGTTTCAACATTTATCCAAAACAGCTATTTTTATTCTCACAATTGCAGTGTTCTGATTGTTTGTTCAATTTCCAGGCCGTTCAACAACACCAACTAGTAAAACACCCGGCAATGGAGGTGACAGATTCATTCCAGCTCGGTCTACAACTAATTTTGAACTAGGATATTACAAGGTAAAACTTCTTTTCTAATACTTAATTTTGTACAGTACATAATTTATCAAGTTACCTCTTTGTAGGTTGCCAAATAAACATATTTCATTCTAAATTAAATCGTAAATAATTAAGATTTTTGCATTGTATTATTTTTGCTGTATAAATAGAATATGTTTATAACCTAGAAATAAATAGCACTCAAAATAATGATTATAAACAATATCAAAATCACAATAACCAAAAATTGTAAAAATCAATGATTAAAGTAACATGAAATTTGAATGCTTACTAAAGTTTTATCAAACAGTTACAGCAGCAAAGCACTGAACAAGAGGATGGTAAATCAGAGTGTTCCAGCCCTTCCAAGCGTGAGATGCAGCGATTGATTGGGGAAAACCTGCACGGCGGTGACATTAACAACATCAGAGTCCTGTCTTACCAGAATAAAGCTCCTGCACCTCCCGAAGGATTCCAAAACCCACTGAGAGTGGTATACAGCCAGGCCAAAACACCTTCCGGGGTCAAGTCTTCAACCAGGTACATACCACAGGCACCCGACCGGATTCTGGATGCTCCTGAAATTCTTGATGACTATTGTAAGTATAATACTGCTTAAGATGTTTTTACATGATTTTTATTTTTCTTTTCTTTGAATAATATTTTATAATTTTCACTCTGAATTCAAATGATTCTTTTTCAAGTCATATTAAAAAAAAACTCATCCAAGGAAACTTTGTTTAAAATTTTTTATACTTGAATCTGGAACCATTCAGGGCTTCAAGTATGTTTTTTGAGTTTTTAAATACTAACATAAGCATGAATTTACAGATTTGAATCTGGTCGACTGGCAAGCTAGCAACACCCTGGCCGTGGCTCTGGGTGCGTGTGTATACTTGTGGAACGCCGGAACGGGTACGATAGAGCAGCTATTCGAGTTGGAGGCCAACGATTACGTGTGCTCGGTGTCCTGGATCCAAGAAGGTCCTCACCTAGCCGTGGGAACGACGGTGGGGAACACTGAACTCTGGGACTGCGTGCAGATGAAAAGAGTCAGAGTCATGAACGGACACTCGGCTAGGGTTGGGTCGATGTGCTGGAACTCGCACGTTTTAACCAGCGGTTGCAGGTTTGTGTCCTTATTTTATTTGAAGAAAAAAATAATTTTACTACAGAAATGTAGGTTTGTTTCAAAATTCGTGATAAACTACTCAAAAAAACAATCAAAAAATTTATTTAGTTTAAATAAATAAAAAAACTGAAACAATGTGTTTATGTTATAAAAATGTAATTTATATTTGATTTACCATCAAGTTAAATATTGTTTTAATTAAGGTTAAACATTACTATTGTTTATTCCAGAGCCGGTAAAATAGTGCATCACGACGTAAGACAGCGAGAACACATGATCGGTGAGATAAGCGCCCACACCCAGGAAGTTTGCGGCCTCAAGTGGTCACCGGACGGCAGGTACTTGGCCAGCGGGGGAAACGACAACATGCTCCAGGTGTGGCCGGTCATACCCGGGCAAAAACACTCGAGAACGCAGCCGATTTACTCCTTCAACCAGCACCAGGCTGCCGTCAAAGCTCTGGCTTGGTGTCCTTGGCAGAATAACATTTTGGCCAGCGGAGGCGGCACCGCTGACAGAACCATCAAGTTTTGGAACATGAATACAGGTAGATTCTTTTTTTTTTTTTTTTTTTTTTTTTTAATCACTTTGTATGTATTTTAGTGAATCTTTAGTTTTTTTTAAATTTGACATTAAAAAAAAAGTGATTCCGGAACATTTTTTTATATTAATTTCGAGTATAAGTAAAATTTACTTAAGTAAATGGCGTTTTTTACCAGTTCATGTAATATGTATATATTTACACAAAATTTACTTTAAAAAAAGGGAAGTTTTCAAACTTTTCTTATAATAAATTTTGAGTAAACTTTACGTAAAAATTACGTCAAGTCAATGCAAAATTTACATTTTTTTTTTTTTTTTTTTTGACTGGGACAGATAAGAGATATTATTGTAAAAAAATTAAAACAGTAAAGTTTAAGTACTAAAAAAAAATTTTTTGTGAAGAAAAATTTTTTGGAACAAAACCCAAGCTCTGTATAAATTTTCACTCTAGAATCCTTTTTAATTGTGATAAACAAACTAAATGATCAATGAACCAAAATTCAACTCAAATTTTATGTCCAGGTGCTCTGCTGAACTCGATTGACACGAAATCCCAGGTCTGTTCCCTACTGTGGTCTCCGACCTACAAGGAGCTAGTTTCTGGCCACGGCTACGCCCAGAACCAGCTTACTATATGGAAGTACCCGGGTATGAGCAAAGTGGCCGAGCTGACCGGACACACCAGTCGAGTGCTTCACCTGGCCATGTCGCCTGACGGCACGACAGTCCTCAGCGCCGGTGCCGACGAGACCCTGAGACTCTGGAAGTGCTTCCAGCCCGACCCACACAAGAAGAAGGAACACACCGAGGTCAAATCAGTAGCCTCGCGGCTCAAACAGTCCATACGGTGAAATGTTGGATCGTTTTTATTTGTAAAATAGGATTAACTGGGCTCGATGAGTCACCTTGTGATTGTGTAGAACGATGTATTTTTCTTTTTAATATTAGGTGTTAAGTAGTAATAAAGATTTTTTAAGTAATTGTATTTTTATAAAATCTGTGAAAGTTATTTATTTAATTAATTAATTACAATATTCAATAGCGTAGCACACACTAAGCTGTATATTAATAAGTTTTTCGATTTATTAAATGAACGCCTAAAAATACAAGAATAATACAACAGGTGATTAACATATCATAAAATTTGATATAATCTCAATTATTTATAAGAACTAAAGTAAAGTAATAACAAATTACAAATCATAAATAAAGACTAATAATATTGTTGACACTTGAATTAAATATATCAATAATTTAAGTCTAAATAATTTTTTATATGAGTTTTAATTATTTTTATAGTCATTATTAGATCACATAAGAAAATAGTAGAAAAATAAATCATTCATAAAAATTTTATCATAATTGAATATCCTGGATAAAATTGATTAAACTTTGTTGACCTTTATTTTCAAAAACAAAAAATTATTTAAAACGACAAAATTTGATGAGAAAATCCAAAAAAATTACAAGTAGATCACATCCCCCATCTTGTTTTCATTTTTTGAAGCTATTAAATAAAAATTTAAACCACATATTGCTATCGCGATAATTTGAGATTTTTATATTTTTTGGCAAGTTAATTTTGATAAATCTGGAGGTTTTTTCTTGATAAATTACATAATATAAAATATATGTGCACTGATAAAAAGTCGAAATTAAAATAAAAAATAAATAAGTAGCAACTAGCTCATGCAAATCCCAATTCAAATCCATGCAACCATGAAGTCCTTGATGAATTCTTCGATTTTTGTGGTATAATCTTCGGTGAATTCTTTGCTTTTTACGGTGAAATCCTCGAGCAAAATTTCTCGTAGTTAATGTTGGGTAGTCGACCTGGTTCGATCTACACTACCCCCAACATCTACTAAAAGAAAAACTCTCTAGGAAAATGGGTCCAGTGACCTAGTGCTGAGCAGAAAAATATATGAAAGTTATTTACGGACGTTGGTCATGGGAAAAACTTTCTGGAAAAGCCAATCTTTTACTTCAGGAAGCCAGAATATATAAGATTTTTCAAAACTATAAATGAATCTGAATTTCTAAAATTTGTGATTTGTCTCTTTGATGATAAAGTTATTATATATATATATGAATCAATTTGAATGTTAAATAATTGAACTTTTCCCAAACTGTCTTTTAAGTTTTCTTGTGTTTTTCTGAATTCTAATAATAGTATGAATTTTCAGACTTCAAATTTCAAGTCTTCTTATGCGACAAAAGTCCGCGATAAAGACCGTCAAAAGCGGTCTTTTTGAAAATTTTCTTCGCGCTACTTTGACACTGCTGCCACTACACAAGTGGTATTTTGCCACCCTAACAAGCTGCAGCACGCAAACCGGTTTTGTTTTGCTTCCGTCTTTCTCGCGTATAAACAAGCCTATCATTAGTCTTCTAATGGGGTCCCGTAAGAGTGTAAACTCGCGTCTAAAATGCATCGATCTTTCGTTTATTCTGCATAAGTTTATATTAGTTTTTCGTTTAGATAAATCTTAAAAATGAGTAGATTCAAAGACAAGTACAATCAGCAACCTGGAGAAGAGTACAGAAATCCTGATGAAGAACTCGAGTGCTGGGCCAGTGACAGTGGTTCCAGTTCAGGATCTTATTACTCCAATAGCTCAAGGTTCTTAGAATTTAAATTTTTTAAAACTTTATTTTTTAGAAATTTATATCTAGTACTTACATATATGTAGATTATTTAAAATTAATAATTTTATTTTCTTTGAAGACTATTACTACTGCACACAGATAACTCGTTATCTCTGCAGGGTATAGACTATTATATTTGTAATTGTCCATGTAATAATAATAATAATATCTAATGATAAAATCATTGATTTTTAAGCTCACCAATAGAATGGGAATCCGAGATAAGCCCGGGTGGGGAAGTCTTCTACATAGAGTCCCTCATGGAATCTCTCTCTCTCTCCGGCCGACCAAGCAACCCTCGGTGCAGCTCTCCCAAACCGGAGCTAGCTCGCAGGAGGAGCACCAGGGCGGGCAAGCTGATCCGTCTGATCAAGAGAAAGGAGAGTTACAGGCACAGCGTCAGGATGAGCGGACTGGCCTCCGAACTCAAGAGGAACCACGAGTCCATAAGCAGAGTCAAGAAGGAGCAGGCCAACATCACCGAGAACTTTGAAAGCGGGGACAAGTACTCTATTGGGATACACGTGGACCCTGACAAGAGACACAAGTTGGGCAGACGAGCTACTTTGTGCGAGGCGTACCTGGGTATTGTACCCAGGGCTGCTTTGGACAAGAAGAAGGTCATAGTGGCTGGCTTTGTACCGGACGGAGAGGCTTTCAAGAAAAAGGAGATCAGGGTTGGTGACTGGCTGCAGTCTGTGAACGACAAGGAGGTCGACATACAGAGTTTGAATGGTGCGCTAGCTGAGTTTTCCAGTCCAACTATTGTAAGTGAAACTTATTTTTTTGTGTCTAGGCTCAAAGGCCCAAGTCTTGTGTGATTGGGAATGATAATTTGAATTTGAAATTGAGTGACAGTTAAAAATCATAAATTTTTTTTTTTTTTTTTTATTCAATGCACAAAATTTAAATAATACAGTATTTAGAATCATAATTCAGAATTCAAAAAAATATTAATTGAAGGGATAATAAAATCCTTTAATTAATTATGTATCAAGTAACTTTTTAATTTACTTCAGCCCAAATTTTCTTAATTATTACTGTAAATGTCATAGTAAAAATAAGAATTTACACATAAATAAATAAATCTGACAAAAATATATTGATTTGAATAGTTATAATCATTTAAACTAAAAAACTAATTATTGTGTCTTAATTCTAGGTCACATGTCAATTTCAAAGGTCCTGTCTTGACGGCAGAAGCAGTCCAGCGGTGAGCTGCCCTGCTGTAAGTAAATTTTATATCTTTTATATTATTTTTTTAAACGAAAAATTTAATTTACAGCAATCACTGTTGGCAAGGCAGTTGGTAGACAAAGAGGAGAGTCAGATACTCATGGACTTGCTGATAAAGGAACCCCTGGGAGTAGTATGCGCGAGAATAACTGAGTTTTCCGATGGCGACACCGACATGCAAGGTGTGCTGTACACTTTTCCTAGGTCAAAGAGTAAAAGTTGCTTTTCTTTTCTGTCGAGCACCAAGGGAGCTTTCATCACTCTGAACCACCTGCTGGCTGATGTTATTGGGCAGAGACCCGTGAGGTAAATTGAATTGAATTATTCACTTTCTCTTAAAGCTTGCAATTTTTATTTAACTTTGATTCATGCACATTAGTAATGAATTATTTTTAATTATTTTTCTGTCCATTATAATTGAATTTGAATTTTTTACTCTCTAAATCTCCAACAATGGTATTTTTAAAAATTTATTACATATTAAGGAAAAAAAAAGCACAGTTTTTTAACATTTTAATCGAGAAATAAAAGGGTTCCGTAGTTTTTTTTTATAAAATATCATTTATTAATGGAAACGGGATTTTTTCGTACAAAATATCAATTTTAATGAAGCCTTGACCAATTATTGTTTTTACAGCACAACTGTTATGACTTCAACTGGACTGACATATGTAATATACTTCACCTGTGAAGAAGAATTGCTGCTAATATCAATCCCAGAAAAATGGTAAGAAAACGATCCCCAAAGTTGAAATGAAAATCTGTTTCCTATAGGACAGATCATATCCTTATGAGTGAGATGTAAATTAAAAAACCAATAAACAAATGTATTTTTAATTTTTTAATTAACTCAACAGCTGTAGTAAGCAAGAAGCCATAGAGCTTTCCTTGGACATAATGTGCACATTGGCCTTCACCCACGAGAGCATAGCTAAGTGCTTCGCCCGAGAGGACAATCACCCGTACCTGGACCACTTATTTTATCAATTTTTCTCCCGTCTCTACAAAGACAAACTGTTGCCTAAAAAAATTACCACGGACGCTCCGGAAATCAGGCAGTGCGACTTTGATTTTCTTCTGCCGGCGGCCAACTACGTCCAGTTACCGCGGGATGCCCAGATACAAATCGACGCGGCTCTGAGTGAAATGGAAGCCATGGACTACAGGGACTGGGTAAACACTTTTTTCACTGTTCATTATTTTTTATTTTAATCAGGTTTAAATTTCCTCAATCGTTTGATGATTTAACTATAAAAGTGCATAAATATCGTCCTACAAACTTACAAAGTAACTTTGTTTTTTTAAGAATCAAGATCCTCTGGAGTGTCAGAGACTGTACACCATACTGGGAAGCTGCTTGTACCACAAAAAATATCTGCTCGGATCTCATCTACCATCCGAAGACTTGATACAGGTGCACTCGTTTCTGAGGAGGCACGGACTGATTAATTTAATAAACACCGAGCAAGTCAAGTCCATAGTCGTGTGGAAGAGAATATATCCGTCGTCCGGCGTCAACAGAGAAGTTTGCTCGTCTACCGATCAGTGGTTTTTGCTCGTTGTTGGATACGCTCACGACTTGCTCGCTGTTATACTTGAGTCTGGAGGCTGCACAGCTATGTAATAACTTTTATTTTTCGCAAATTTTTATTTATGACATTATTATAATTATTATTTTGAACAACTTTTGGGACTTATATTACACATGAAAAGTTGCATAATTAATTTACTAAATTTTAAACATGACAGAATCTTGATACACAATTTAAGATGTTTTTATAAACGTAAAACTTTATCTAAATTAAAGTAGCTTAAAAGTTTTTAAAATTTTTAGATTGGAGGAAAACTATGGTCCAGATATATTTTACGTCGAGGAAGCTCAAGAGACACTGAAACATATAAGAAAAATTGGTATCTCAATGTTGGCTGAAAAGTGGATAAACAGCAATGCAAAGCCGGAAGTTGTTTACCAAGAAAAAGAAGCCTCCTCAAAAGTTTCCTCAAGCATAACTGGTTTCATAAAGTCAAGCCAGTTCAGGTCTTCGAGTACTTTCAAAACGCCCTTTGATGGAACCAGCACAATCAAGAGCAGAACTTCCGAAGATTCCAGAACCGAGCTCAACACTGGTGCCTTATTTTTAATTTTATTTTAAAACCTTTTTTTACATAGTAAAAACCTTATGGAAATTGAAGGATAACTCATAAATATTTTTTCAGCTTTTAGTTTCGAGACATCGCGCGACTCTCCCAGTCAAGATTCGCTCAGCCAAGTTAGCGAAGTTAGCGATCAGACTGCGCCTGTTTTAGGAAGAAGAGCTGCTCGAGAAAAAATCAACGTCGTTACGAAATTTTCAGAAGACAGCGACTCTGATTTTGATGTAAGTTACCTACTCTCTACCTACTTTTGAAGGGATGTTGTCATTTAAAAACTTTATTTATTTTTAAAGGACGACTCAACTGGAATAACCGACATTTCGAACATCAGAGAAAATTTGTTGAATCAAGCTGAGTACATAGTTCCCAAAATCGTAACGACTGGTGAAAAAAATTACTTGGTTTACTACGTGAGCATAGATTTGTTTCAAGGGCACTTGATATCGTCAAAAATTAATCATTTGGATCAAGAATTTTTGTCCCTCATCAACAGTTGCTGCCAAAAAATTCACAAACTTTTGAGCGATACCAAGAGATACAAAAAATTATTGAGCCACGAAACTGGTAAATCCGTGATAAACAAAAGTTTGATTGCAATAAAGGAGCATGGAATTTTGTTTGAGTGGGATAATTGTACATATTGGGTTGTAGGAAGATTATTCACGACACCGAGACCAAAGGAGTTATATATTTGTTATGAGGACTGCACTCCCCAAAATTTAATTGAAATGTCGTATAGATTAAATTTAACTAATAATTAATTTATGTAAACAAGTATAGAATTTTCCGTTTTTAGAGTGGTCATTTAATGATCCAGCTCCAGGGTATTATTATAAGTGTAAATAAAAAAATAAAAAAATATATTTGTATAGAATAAATACTGCTTTTTCATAAGTATTTAATTTATTATTTGTTCCCTGTCCTCTATTGAATTTTTAAACACACTTGTGTAATAAAATACTTGTTTAACTTATTATAAAAAAAAATAAAATAAAAAGATATATTTAATTCAAGTTTTTTTGTTTTTGTCAAAGTACCAAAAGCTTTTCAAAATGTTTACTTCATTAGACCACTTGACAATCTAAAATGACTTGATTAATGTAAATAAAAAAAATTGAAAAAATATTTCTATGAAATATATACAAATTTGTTATTTTTTTTCTTCTTTACCAAAATAAAAATTATGAAAAAAAATAAAAACTATTTAAATTTTATAAGCGATTAAAACAAGTTTTGAATTGTCACAAACTTTTTCAAAATAAAAATGGAAATTGTGTTAATTTGGTTTCAGAACAAAACTCATAATTTGACTTGAATTCAACTTAAAAAAAAATTTATAAAATTTAATTTACTACCTTTTAAAATTGTTAAAAATTACTGTTATTGGAGTTAAATTTAAATGAAATAAAACATACCAAAATGAAAGTTTTTTTTTTCTTTTATTATTGTAGTCCAGATATTACAACAAAGTGGGTGGTAATAAAAAAATAATTTAAAGGAAGTAGGTTCTTGGCTTCCTCACACTGAACACTGGCATCCTCTTGCGGTGCTGTATTCTCTTGGGCAGTGGGAAACGGATCTTTGAGTCGTGGAACTGTTTGACCTGGGGCCTTCTGCAGTTAGCAGCTTTAACAACCTCCACCTTGATTATCTGTATTGAGTGGGCTCGGGCACGATGACGGGCACCCATGTCCCTGTAACACTGAGTTACGGCACTACTCACAGACAGATCTCTGTATTCCCTGTACATGTTGTGGGTACCAGATCGGGAGTCGTACCTCAGCCAGATACCAAAGTTTTTAATCTTGATTGGAGATTTCTCTGCAATCTGGTGAATGAAAAATATTTTGTCAATTTAATTTTCTAAATTAGTATTAAAAAAAAGCTAGAGAAATTATCCATCACCTGCTTGAGAGATACTATTTCTCCAGTGGTTTTCTTGAACTTCTTCAGTTGTCTCAAGAAATACCAGAACCTTGATTTAGCTACAATAGCATCAGGAGCGAATATCCTCATTTTGTATAGAGGAGTATTCTTTTCCTTTTCACTGGGCAACTTGCGCCCAATGACACTGTATTCCTTCAACTGTAATTTTAAAAATTCTCTTGTAAGTATATATAATATAAAAACATGTAAATAAATAATCATGAAAAAAATATCGCTTCTATTTTATGTAAATTCACTCATTAAAATGTGTACTTAAACAAAGTTGTTAGGTTAAAATCATAAACACTGTTGTGAAGCTAATTTGACAAACTTTTTTCTTAGTAATTAAAATCTTTCAAAGTTAATGTAAAACAAGTTACTTTATTAAAACATAAACAGTAATAAATGTTGAAAATGAACAGCAAGAGATTATAGAATCATGTACTTTTACAATGCATTAATAAAACTCTCATCCAAAGAATAACTAAATGCAATTTTTTTACTCTCAATGAAAGAAACAATTTCAAAAATTTAATAAATTTTACGTACGTTTCCTTTGGCTTTCATTTTAATGCAAAACTTACTACTTAGTCAAAAGCAACACAGTATCGCGTTGAATCAGACGACAGACGTGATTCTACATAAAGTGAGGTTAGGAATCGCGATCAAACTTTCAAAACAGAACTGCAATTTTTCAATCAAGTAATTTTCAGAAATCAGCTAATTTTTTTTCAATTTCACTGTAAACTATTATTTTTCATTCGAATTTTTTATACCGGAGAGGTCAAAATGTTAATAAACTTCAAAGATGCACGTGTGCAAGCGTGCTGTGATCACGCCGCGCTAAAATCGCATTTTTTCACAACAATTTAACATTAATTCCAGTTACTTATAGTTATTATAAAAACACAACGAAATATGAGCATAATTTGAACACTATTTATTTAATTGTTATTGAAAAATTGATAAATTTACTTACTTCTCCCTTCGCTTTCATGGTTACGTCGATCTAGCTGTACAGCAAAAACCGGAAAGGAGGCTTACGCGAATCACGTGTCAGGGCTAGAAGCGCGACTTTTCGAATTCTTGGCTGAATTTTTACGAGTTTTTTAAAATTTCAAACAAAAAATGTATAAAAATAGTCTTATCAAAAATACCAATTTAATATTTTTTATGCTGATATTCGAACTGTAAATATTCTTTGAATACATCTTATTATCATTATCCTTATTATTATTTATTTTTTATTTTTTTACTAGTAATTTGAACCTAATGGTTATATTAGATATTATTATTATTATTAACAATAATAGTTAGAAAATTTAATTTGAGTGTTATTATAATTATTTTATAAAATTTATAATAACTATTATAAAAAGATCGGTAATAAAAAAATAAAATAAAATAATCTCAAGGTATACATAAATAAAGAGGAAGTAATTTTTTTCATTTCAAATACCTTTAATAGTTTCGTCAATCAAGATTCTCAAATGTATACATAACAAAAATCAAGGTCTGAGTTCAAACATTAAGTAAATATTTTTTGGCAATAATACTTTTTTAAGATACACATATAGTAACATATAAAAAATACAATAAATAATTAAAATTCGCAAAAGAAGATATGAAAGAGCCTGTGTTACTTCAAATAAAATTTTATGTACAAAATTTTTTTTATAAAATTCACATTTGATGGATCTATAAATTAAACTTAATGAAATTTTTGAAGAACAAATATATATATATATCTATACATAAATTACAATATTGGTCTACAATAATGATAAATATAAACATCATATAAAATCAACAACATAAATTTTAACAATACTGTAATCAAACACACGACGAATGACTTGATGCTTTTAAAAATGCGAGCATTTCATTTTATAATAATTTTTATTTAAATGTTTTTATAAAAAACGACTTTGTAAATTTATCTATAATTTATTTATATAAATGTGTAATGTTTAAAATTGAGATGCGTAAATTCACTAATTTTTACCTGTTAAATTTAATGGCTCTTTCATTTGTATGACTTTTTTTTTCTCCTCGTCTTCGCTTTCTTCGACTTCTTCGTCACTACCTGACACTTCTTCTTCCTCTGTTTCTTCTTCTTGCTCTTCCTCATCATCTTCTTCTTCTTCCTCTTCTTCCTCTTCCTCATCTTCTTCTTCTTCTTCCTCTTCTTCCTCTTCTTCCTCACCTTCTTCATCTACTTCATATTCCAATTCATCATTTTTTGTGCTAATATTTTTTTCACTCTGTATCATTTCCAAAAGCTCGAGCTGTTGTTTTCTTAAGTTATCTAAATTTTTATCGACGATATAGTCGTCGTCATCATCACTGGAGGCTTTTTCGGTTTTTTCAAAATTTACTCTGTCAGGTTCATCTTCTTCTTCTTCTTCATCTTCTTCTTCTTCTACTTCTTCTTCTTCTTCTTCTTCTTCTTCTTCTTCTTCTTCTCCTTCTTCTTCTTCTTCTTCTTCACTGCTGTCGTCCTCTTCGGTCGAAACAACTTCAACTTTATTATGGATTTTACTATGTACATCAGGTTTTTCTGCAGGGTTTACACTCTTACAATTTTTATCCACGTGTTCTTCGTTTTCCTCGGCGCTTGAACTTTCTTCTTCGTCAGCAGCTTCTTCAACATTATCTTGGGATTCCTAATTGAACAAAAAAAAATTTTTATTTTCAATAAAATTAAAGTATGTTCATTCATAAATGTTCAAAAAAATAACAAAAATTACGAAAAAAATTTCAAAACGCAAAAAAGTACCGAGGGCGAAATGGCTACTTCTCGCCTGAGGTGCGAAATTTATTTTTTGAACCAAATGCGAAAAATTTTCAGAAATTAGAATAGAAGTGTGTATAAACACTGATATGAAATCCGGTGTAGCTAAAAACGTTACTTTTCGCCTTGAGGTACAAAAAAATAATCAAACTATAAATTTTTTTTTTTTTTTTTTTTTTTTTTCGTTAAAAAGCGTTAGTATTACAAGCCGGGCTGAGTTATTCTGTTTAGTACTGCAAAAAATTAAAGTAAGTATAAGTAAAAAATACTTGTTACTGGTTAGTATCGGAGCTTGATGCAAAGAACTTTAAAAAATTAAATAAATAAAAGATCAATCACCAACTAAAAAAAGTGTTTCCGTGGTGGTTGCGCGTAATCGATTCTGTCGTTTGCACAATCATATATATATTTTTTTTTTAATAGGTAGATTTTCTAACGGCTGCTACCTGGTCAAGACTGATGAGGGACAGAGTCATTTTGCCGGAAAGTACGACCGGCACGCTGTTATCCTCCTCCTGCTCTTGAATTTTGAGTTCTTGAATTTTCGAATCTGTAACCAGCAACTCGCACTGGGACGGCAGTGCGCCCTCGAGGTATATTGATATCGGCGGTGTTTTTTCTTTTTCCACGACGTGACTGAAAATAAAAAAATTAGTACTTGAATTTTTTGAATTTTTTGAATTTTTTGACAGTCTTATTTAATTTATAAGTACTAAAAAATTTGTATATATTTTTTATACATACTACTGTAAGTTTATTTTTATAAGTTTTACTTTGTTTATATTGAAAAAAGGTTTCAAATTGTTCAATTTTAAAACTATAGAAATTTTTCATATTTTTATTTTTTAATTTTTCTAGTTTTTGTAATGAAAAAAAAAAAAAAATTTACCTCTGTGGAGTTGGTGTAGTAGGTCTGCTTGTACATTTCTGTCCTCCTTCACAAGACGTGGTCATTTCCATATTCAGAACTTTTACAGTTGGAGTTGTCTCATAAAATTCATCCAGTTCTTTTTCATCCAGATTGCAGCTTTCCTCAAGAGGGTTCGATTCCTAGTGAAAAAAATTATGAATTTTAGATTTATCAAGCAAACAATGTTCTTCTTTAGTAAAACTCATTAAAAAATCTGACACTTTAATGTGTTAAAATAAATACATCCCTGTTGATTGTCCACACGAAAATTTTTTTTATAAAAATATAAGCAAAAAGCAAATATTTTTGAAGGGTATAATTAACAAAAACTTATTTTTATCAATAATAAACTTTTTTTTTTTTTTTCAAAAATTAAAACAATTTTTTTCGAAAAATTTATTTCAAAAAGTTACTTTTTTAATATTTAATCAAAGTATTGAATTTATTTTCAAAAACTAAAAAAAGTAAATTAATGAAAATAAGTTTTTGTTATTAAACCTTTCATACTTGAAAAAAAAATGTATGTATGTGTAGGCACTTAACAGGGATATGAAGCAAAACTCAAAAAATATCACTTGTAGTGTATTAAAAACACAAATAAAAAAAATATCTATTGTCTACTAAATTGCAAGCAGGCTAGTATAATTGTAATAAATTAAAAATAAATAAAAATAAAATATTGGTAGGTATTGGTAAAGAACAGCCAAAGCAGCCATAAAACTACTGGTTATTTTCCAACAAAAGAGAGCTGGCAAAAAACTGCACTCTCTAGTAATAGGAAAATACCTTTTTATTGACCCCAGCTGCCAGACCTGCATTTAACTTGCATGTATCTTGATCTAATTGTCGCAAAGAAAAACATTTTTAAATTATAATAATAAAAACAACAAAAGGAAAATATAAATTGCCAATGTCTCCAATTCCAATACTGTTTTTTTTTTTTTTTTTTTTTTTTTTTTAAACCCACCTGTTTTTCAGTACATCAATAGTAAACATTCAACAAATCATAATAATAAACAATTAAATGACATAATAAGGTAAAAAATATTTTTTATTCAAAAAATAAATATATGCTGATAAAATTATTCAACAATTTAATAACAAAAAATATTGTTTATCTAGTAACAACATTAACAAAAAAATTATAACGGAAATTTTGAAAAATTACCTAGTTACACATTTAAAAAATTTGTGACTCTAAAAATTTTTTCAGGATTGCAGGATTATTAGCCTTTTTCTTCAATTAATCAGAGATAATTAATTTTAAATTAAATTTTGAGTTGTAACCTTTTGTTTCTACGGTTTTAAAGACTTTTTAAACATTATTGGATCAATTTGAAGTAAAAAATAATTTAATAATCTTTTTTGATTATTTTTCGAGTAATTTAATTTAATTTAGTTATTTGAAAAATCTCAACAATCCTGAGTGAATAATAGTTCCTGGATGCCAAAAAAAAAGCTGCAGGTATGTGCGCCAAAAACACGTGCAATTTGTTTGATAAATAAATAAAAAATTAATCAAATTAATAAATAAAAATTGCTTAAAAAATGAAAAACAACTGATTCGATCAGTTTGGTTGTGTGAGTGTGATTTTAAACCTTATATTCGGGTGGAGGAGTCGAGCAAGTCATAACTGTACGCGACAAGTTGCTCATTTGAACAACAATTCGTTCCATAGCAGCCTCGGTCTCCACTAAACGACGTCTCAGTTGGTCTATTTCAATATCTCCTGCCGCTTCTGCGTTCGCATTTTCCAGCAGCATAATTTACAATTACATTAATTTTTATTTTATTTACAGGAGCAATTGGAGCATGAGAGACAATTATTTTTATTTTTTTTTTATTTAAATCTATATTTTCAACCCCTTTTGCGGGAATTTCATCAAACTACACAGATTTTTACTTATATTTTTTGAACTCGAAATTTTTATTTATTTTTACATCTAGCTATATTAATTATATTTTTTCCTGTCAACTTTATTTATTTACACTTTTGAATTTAATGAATAATATCAAATGAAATTATGAAATTATGAAATTCCTTGCACATTTGTGAGAACTACCTATACTTGATTTGAGAGTATAATAAAATAAAATAAATAAATATAATTTGTTAATAAACAATTCAAAATGAAAAATGAAACTTTTGAGTGCATATTACTCCAAACTTGTTTTTTTAATAATAAAAATTTTTCAGATGTGATTTTGAATTATTAATTATTCACTTACAGAAAATTTTTTGTTGGTTTATCAAAAATCTCGTAAAAATATAAAAAAAATTAACAAAAATTTATGTCCTAAAAAAAGTTTTTCGAAAAATATTTTTTTTAATCTTTGAAAAAAAGTTAATAATTAATGAAAGTAGTTAGTTTTTACTAGCAAACCCTTCATAAATATATTTTAATTCAACAAGTTAGTGTAAATATTTGAAAATGTGTAAAACTTTTAAAAAATCTGGAATTTTTTGGGCGTTTAAACGTATAAGTAAAAATCCGTTAGAATTTAATTAAAAAAAAAGGTAAATTAAAAAGAAAAAAAACTTACGTTCTTTTAATTCATCGAGGGACTGAGTTTCCTCAAACTCGTCCTCTATGGGCGTAGCAGGTCTCTCTTTATCCTGAGAGGTGCCGTTGACCGCGGTAACCGCTGCCGCGAAAAGTTCCGGGTTGAAAACCAACTTTTGGTACTCTCTTTCGGCCTCCGCTGTGGAATACTCGGGTCGTACAATTTCACTATCGGCGCTCTTTCGTAAAACCTGTTGATAATTAATAATTTTGATCTCTTTTTTTTTTTTTTAAATCATGAATAATTAGTTTTGTGGTTTTGAGTATCAGGTTCTCAAAAAATTCAAGTTTTAATAGGTATGTTTTTACGGCACTCGAAAAACGATAAGCAAAATAATTTTTCAGGAATATCAATAATTTAGTTAAGATGCTTACTACTCAAATTTCAGGAATTTTTAATTATAAATGTTAGTTGAGTAATGAAGATCAGATTTTTTCTAATTTTTTTCGAGGTCCTCTTTATCTTAGACTTACTGTTTACGAATAATAAATGACCAAAGAATTTAGTTTCATTAGTAACCCAAATTTTTTTTTTTTTTTTTTATTACAAATCCAAATGTTTTAATTAATGTAACCATTTTTAGCTAATAAAGTATTACTAATGTAATTAAAAAAAAAAATTTCTTTGAAATAAATACTATAAACCGAAAACTTTAACTACTTATACAGAAGCTAAAATAAAAAACTTCTAACTTTCTCAGTTTCTTATTTTTTACAAATTCGTTTATTCAATTACTTTTTAATGAATGCTTTCATTAAACTTAGTTTATAATATTGCTGATATATTTTACTAGAAAATAAGTAATTTTTCGTATACTAGGCTCTATCACTATCAAGTATGTACCATCACAAACATTTATTTATTAGATATTTTTGTTACTACTGGGTGTAAAAATCAGTGATTGTAAAAAACAAAATAAAATAAAAATTAATTATTTGACATCAGCCTTGGACTAAAAAGCTTTGATCATGTCACTTACACACATGTTAATTAAATTTGAATTCTCTATCTAAAAGTTAAAATAATTTTTCGAACCTCAGGGCGAAAAATTAAATTTTAAACACCCGTCTAATCTGGGTATAGTGACTTTTTTAGCCCACCGACCAGAATTTAAGAGTCTACAAACTAAAATACTTTTTATAGTATCTATTTCATATATCACAAAATTACTACTCTCGAGCGGTTTCTATCTCCCGCCGGCCAAAAAGTATCATTTTTCGCCCTAGGTACGTAACGTACTATATCTACAGTTTTACAAACTTAAATACCCTGCATTTTCATCAAGGGTACTCAAAACATACTATTCTAAAAGCTCATCGGTTCAGTAGATAAATAAAAAATGGGTTGGTTAAAAAAACAAATAAAAAAAATAAACCAAAAAATACCTGAAGAAGTTTAAAAAGTAGGGAAACAACATTTCCAATAGTATAAAGGGGCATGAAGATTCCCATAAGTACCTTTGACATGGTATAGATAAAAAAAATAACGATTCCTATGGTATAAAGCGGCATGAGAAATCCAAGGGATCCAGTGGCTTTGGGCACTTGTACGACGTGTCCAGCTCCGCCACCCATGGGGGGTCTCATCTTCATGGGTGGTACGATGTGGTCGGGTCGTTCCTGGATTTTAGGCACTATGTGGGATGTTGGAATCGCCCTGCCCCGTTCCCTCAGGGCGGGATGGTAGCTTCCTGCGTGCGGTGGAGTTTGGCGTTCTTGCTTTATGGTACCTAAAATAAACGACAATCGTTAGAATTTTTTTTTTTTTTTAGTGTAGGTTTGTGGTTTAGTTAAGCTTTTTTAGGTTTTTCAAATGGTGTTTATTATTTTGCGATAATATTTTTATCATAGTATGCGTAAAGTTATTTTTCACGCATCGATTTTAGTGCGTAAAATGGTTGCTTTACACTATAAAAGCAGCATTGGAATATCTTTTTTATATTGGTTCATGGTTTAGTAGGGCTAATGCTTTTTAGATTTTTAATACAATGTTAAATATTCTGGTGATAAATAATGTGTAATACAAACTTATAATAATATGCATACAAACATCATTAGAATATTTTTTTGATATTAGTTTTTTTGTTTAGTAAAACTGAAATTTGGTGTACATTTTAGGTCAAAATTTAAACAGGATTTGGTTTTCTGATATAAATTTCAAAATTGTTATTATACTTTAAACTTAAATAAGGAATAGCTTAGACCAAAGCAATGTACAAAATATCATTATAATATTTGTTTTAAGATTATTGTTTTAGTAAGATAGAAAGCTGTTATTGTTACTGTTATTACATATCATAGTATTCATAGAAATATTCCCTAAAGAGTAAATAAAGAAAATAGGTAAAATTTTTAAACTATGTGTATATAATTTATTATTGAATCTTCCACTGTTTATATTTTTTAAATACACCCCCTTAGTGAATAGATTATAATTTTTGAATCTACTATATTGTAAATTACACACAATAATATATGCATATTACAAGAACAAAAATTCTCTGCAACAATGTGTGGTTATCTAATACAAGATCAAAAATTATTATTACACTTAACGCATTCTTTTATTTTTCTTCTTCTGAAACAAAAATAAAGAATGTATTTTGAACTATGACAGTGTTCGGTCTTGCCAAGGCTCTGTACATTTGAATTTGGAAAAATGCCAATGTCCCCCAAGTTAGTCTGTTATTATTCCCAAGCACACACATAAAAATTTATCACAATCCATGTCTTACTGTGGGGCATGAGTATGTGGTATCTGATAAGGTGAGGTGTGCCCAGTCTGGCCAGTGGCACTCCAAACTGGGTTTTCAGACACAGAGACCCGTTGAAGCCTCGGATTTCCTCTAGTACTTGCTTGTATGACTTCTTGAGGCGTTCTTTTTCGGCCAGAAAAAGGGACAAGTCTATACCGCATCTCGCCAAAACTTCTTCCCTGCACATGTTTGCACCCGACGGGGAGAGTTTTTTGTGGTCCAGGGCGTCGCGAACCCTCGGGTCGATCTGGTGGTGCTTTATTATGTTCTGACATAGCTCTTGCATTATGTCGGCGGCGGTTACGTCGCTCTCGAATATAACATCGCAACAGCCTGATAATTTTTTACGATGGTGATTTACAAAAAGATTAAATATTTAAATGAAATTATAAGGCTTTTTCACTAGCAGACGACTTTTTAACCTTTTGTTAGCCGTTGAATAAAAAATTACCAATTTTATCAGTCTAATCGCGAATCTGGTTTAAACTTTTTGTTTCATTCAATTTTAAAATACATAAAGATCTGAAAAAAATAGATGCAAGAATTTGAAAAGTCACTTAACATTTTTTAGCTCTGGGTAAAACAAAAATTTTGACATTGTCTTTTGAGTAGTAAAAAATGAATTTTTCTAAAATCAAGCTGCTAAAAACATAGAGTAAATTGAAGGATTTGAAGATAATAACCAAAAAAAAACGTATAAAAACTGTAAAACACCGTTTCGTCTACCCCAAGCTGAAGTACGTCGTCTGCTTATGAAAAAGCCTTATAAAAGTGTAAAAAATATAAATATTGTATCCTAATTCCTATACATGTATATGTGTGCTTATAAGGTTATAGACATCATATATAAAGAGAATAATAATACAAAATAAAGGATATGTCACACATAACTGTAGGTATATCTGAGATGTAGGACCCTAAAAAAACTTGTGTTTATTATTGTAACTAGAAGACTTATTAGTTTTAAATAGCATGTATAATATGATATATAAGTACGACTGGCACTTAAATATTAAAGATAGACAAGGTAGATATTTTAAAAATTATAACAATTACCGGAGCTGTCTACGGTTACAGGATGTGGTGGAGTTATCGTGGTCGTGAGCATCGGGTAGAGTATCTTCGGCCACAAAATAGCGAAACATCCTGCCACTACAGCGAGCACTATAAGTGTCCTTCGAGGACCGAACTCCGTAATCGTCTCGGTCATGTTTATGTTCGTTCGTTTATTGAATTAATCGAGTCGTTAAGAAAAAAAGTCGAAATAAAAACTAGTACTTGTGGTAAATAAAAACATCACTCCATGGATGTGGCGAGATCCGTACTGGAGGGGCGCAAGTCCGTAACTGACTAGCTGCGCTTCTCCAGGAGCGTATCACGCACTTGGGATTTTGGGTTATTTTTAGCGAGCGCGAGATTTTGGGAATATCCAAAAATAAACGAGCTCGCGGCAAAGATCAAGAAGAAGAAGAAGAAGACTAAGCTTACCTGTTAATTGCAGCGAATCGACCGACAACCTTCCTCGTGAGACGCGCGAGGATAAGTAAGTTCAAGGAAATTTTTTTATGAAAAAATTTTAAAATTAATGTTTAAAAATATATAGTGTCGACAAAATCGTGAATCATAAATATTCAAAAAATATAAAATTTTTCTTTTTATACAACAATTATTTGATTGAATAGTTTATTTTATAATCAATATTACTCTTGCTCAGTGTTTAATATTTCTCATCAAAATACATTTTTTTCAATTTTTTAGAATGCAGAGGTAAAAAACACAATTTTTTAACTGAATTTATGACACATGAAATTATTTAGTAGTAAACAAACTTATTTAATTTATTATTTTTTTAAAATAAAATATCCATTAAGATGATAAAGTGTTCTGAGTTGTTGATTGATTAATTGTAAACTATTTTTAAATTATAAATTTTATACCTACCAACAGATAATATAAAGAATCACGAATCTATTGAAATATTTTCAATCTTTATAATTAACTTCAAACACAACACGTAAAGTAGTTGTGGTTGAATTTAAAAGTGACATTAAAAAAAAATGATAAATTAGTAAACTTGGATACAAGTTGACCAATATTTATTTATATAGTTTTATAAACTGTAACTAAATTTTAGACTGTTAACTTTATTATTTAATTTATTAATTATTTACATAACAAGGCTCCGAGACTTAACAAAATTTTTTATTCTTGTATAAATTATACTCGAAGCTGGTACGAAATCGCAGTGTTATCCATCAACAAAGACTGTACTTTTTTCTTACTCTGGGCCTCCGCGCTGCAAATAAAAAAAAAATAAATAATCAGTAGATTTTTTTATAGTTTCAAAAAAAAATTTTCCAACATAATTAAGTTCCTTTCTGAAACTTTCGAAATAATTTTAGCTGGAGGAAAACAAAGTTGACGAGCGTTTCAAATTTTTCGAATCTATATATCAATATATAAAAAATTATTTATTTTTTATTTAGATCTTAGTATGTATTTAATTCGAATTTTGAAGATTTGATAATTGCGATAATATTGGCATATAATTCAGCGACATTTTTTTATTAAACAAAAATTATTTTACGAGCATACTATAAATTATTAAGATTCATTAGTCGACATAAATTTACTTAAAAATTGTTATTGTTTTTAGGTGACATTTAAATTGTTTGAGTAGTAGGTATATTATTTTATTAACAAGTAGTTTTAATTCTTTTAAATATTTTATATTACCCGTACTCTAAAATGCGTATTTTACGCATTCAAAAGAGCTGTTTTGAGTGTGTAAAATCGCACATTATGATTGTGCTCATGTTGATAGAGCTGCCATCTATTGATTTAAATTCAAAGCTGAGCAGCAGGCACATTTGGTTTTAGCTGCTTTTGCTTGTTGCAAGTGTCTTGCTGCGGCCTGCGGCTCATATCATTAATCGTCCGTGTATTTTACAAAATAATACTTTTTTATAAAAATCAAACGTCAAGTATAGGTAGTTATTAAAAGTTTTATTTTTTTCTTTTTATAAAAAGTCTACTTAGTTAAAAAGAAAACGTACATAACCTCGGCCACCAAGTTGTGTTGCGTGCAGCGGTGAGGCTACGTAGATTTTGCTAATCATATTTTACAAAATAATAATCAGTAGTTGAAATATATTTACTTAAATAAAAATCTGCTTATAGTTAAAAGTGTAATAATAATAGTATCAAATGTTATAAAAAGTGTTTAAACTGTAAGTTGAAGTTAACTTAGGAAGAACAGTGTGTTTGATTTCAAAAATATATTTTATTTTAAAACACATTAGACTATATTACGAAGGATCAAATGTTTTTAAACACGAGCAACTACCTCAGTTTTTGGCTTGAGCACCGGCGGAGACCGCGACTTCAAAAAATTAACGTCGGGAAAAATTAGGTGTAGGTACTTACAGGCCTATAAACAGTAAACACAACACCGAGACAGCGGCCGGCGGCGTCAGCGTGGAGAAAGCAGACGTCACTGGCAGCAGCTGTGTTTTGATGACCGAGCTTATACTTATATTAATGATTATTTCGGGATCATTTTTGTGCATCAGTTTCAACGTTAGCATTCCTAAGTAAACAAATCAAGCGACGCTAAATCGTGAAATCTTTTCTCCTTACAAGTTTACAACGCGCTGTTGTGAGTTCGAGTTCGAGGCCGCGGTGTGAAACGTACACTATAGCAAACCCATGTATATTATATAGTGTACAGCTAAAACCAAAGTACCCATGCTAGCAAGAACAACTATGGCGGTCTGCTAGCAGGATCTAACCTATCAATCTAAAAATTTAAAAGTTTAGCCAAATTCTGTCAATAAATTCACACTTTTGACGCATTTTCGAGTACTCGTAATATAAAATAGTATACATAATGCGTGCGTAAACTGCATTGTTCACACACTTGTGCTATTGGCGTCGGCAAAGCCGACGCCAGCACGCGTGCGTGAATGATGCATTTTACGCACTTATTATATAATATACTATTAAGTAAATATTTTAAATCTAAATTTTGTTTTTTGTATGATTAATTTTTGTATTTATGATCCTCGTCTGCTTACGAAAAAGCTTATAATTAAACTCCGACTCACATTGATGAAATCGATTTCCTTTTGGTCGAGGGGACGCCTCTTGAATCTCTGTGGCAGTTGGAAATCGTCGATTATGGGCAGGGTGACGACGTTGGGACCCGTAGCCCCAGCTGGTTTAGACTGACCTGGCTGCTGAAGCTGTTGGGGTGCTGACGCTGACTGAGCTGCAACTAATTTTTTTTCGTTAAAATTTTTTACTGATTGAGTATTTTATGATTATTTTTTTTAATTGAAACCTCTAAGCTTATTAAATACACACACAAATACATATGTTAAAAGTTACATCAAACTTTCAAGTTACGGGATTTTAGGAATTTAACTAAAATTATCATATACAAACATGAATGTTCGGTTTGGCAATAAAGTCTTCGATTGTAACTGGTAACTGTAATTAAGTATGTAATTCTTAATAATAGGAAAAAATAGTCCATTTTTATGAAATTATTTATTTATTTATTTTTATCACGAGATTCTACGAAAAGCTCAATTTGTAAATTAATTTGAATATGATCCCGGAGAAACATCAAATAAATAATAATTACACAATTTTAGAAGTTACTTTTTATTACGTTATCAATTTTCACTTACTAAATAGTTATAACTTGCAAAAATAAAATAAAATCTTGTAAAGTTAGTTGTAAACATAACCTCTAAAATCGTACACAAATCCACCACCCACGGTGTGATGGATTTTTTATGAGGAATAAACTTAGAAAAATTCTTACCTCTACCGTGCCCACCTTTGCGAAACTTGATCATTGGCACGTGCGCCTGTACGACCTGCGAAACATTTATTCGTTTATTTGTTTATCAAATAAAGGTTGTCAAGAGAGAGTTTTGATAGTTTGATAGGATTTAAATGATTACCTTCCAACCCTTGCTAGCCATGGCTAATTTTCTCTTGATTTTTAGTGTTTTTCAGTTAAAACTCGACCCATAACATAACAATTAACACTGTATACTGCTGTACGTACAGTACGGCTCAACTCATGCAGGCAGCAGGGGAGAAAATTATGTAAAGAAAGCTGAAAGCTCTCGGAAGAGGGCGGGGCGGGATTTTTTCAATACGAAAATAAAAGCTTATTCAGATGAAAATTTTTAATTTTATGAGAGGTGAGTCAAAATGAGAATATTTTTATATCTTTTGTGATATGTAAAATAAAATTAATTATTTAAATAATTAACTTCATTCTTTATCATATGTCTCAAGACGGCTTTAGATATTTTAGAACTTTTTATACATCTAATGAAAAAGGAATTAGTCAGAGAAAATATAACTTTCGATACAAGAGAAAAACTTTTTTTTTACAGTTCATTTAATTTATTTATTCAAATATATATGAATATATATATTAAAAAATGTATTAATTTAATGTAAAATAAACTTAACATTGCTATTCAGAAAAAGTTAATAAAAATTTTAATGTAATTGCAAAAATAAAATAAAAAGATTTTTAACTTAAGACTGATTTAATATTTAATTTTGTATATTTATAAAAAGAATGAAATTTTTTAAAATTGAAAATTAACTGTTTCAATTTATTGAATTGGTAAAAAAAGGGGAGACTTAGAAAAAACAAGACATCACAGGTTTTTTTTTTTTTTATAAAAAAACTCGGTTTAATTTTTATTACTTAACTTTTGTTTTAAAAAAAAAAACTTAATATTAAAAATGTATTTGGTACTCTTTTCATATTTTTGTTAAACTTAGGAATGGCAATAAATATTAATTAAACTACAAACTCTCGCAACGCGTCGCTTACAAGTCTCTAAAATACATGAGAAAACCCACATACAACGTGGTTTCTTTTTTTTTCTTTCGTATATCACATTGACAAGGATAATCTAAACCAAAATCTAATCGACTTCCTCCATCCTCGAAGCCTCGTCCTCGCCTCCCTCTAGGGTTGGCACATCTTCGGCCTCTTTGGTTTCCTCGACAACTGGCTCGTCCTCGTCGATTCCGAGACCGAGCTTGATCATCCGATAGATCCTCGACGCATGCACCTGGGGCTCGTCCAGCGAGAATCCAGAGCTAAGCAGCGCGGTTTCGAAGAGCAGCACGACCAAATCCTTGACGGCCTTGTCGTTCTTGTCGGCTTCGGCCTTCTGACGCAGGTTTTCGATGACTGGGTGGTCGGGGTTTATTTCGAGGTGCTTTTTAGCTGAAGATTGAATAATTTTTGAATCAGTTAGTTAAATAATCAAAATTTAAAACATTTTAAGTATAAATTAAAAACTTACCAGCCATGTAACCCATCGTGCTAGAGTCTCTCAAAGCCTGTGCCTTCATGATCCTCTCCATATTGGCGGTCCATCCGTACTGGCTCGTAACGATACAACAGGGCGAGTCGACCAGCCTGTTCGAAACCAAGACCTTCTCGACTTTAGCGTCCAGTATGGTCTTCATGACCTTGCACAGGTTCTCGAACTTGGCCTTGTCTTCCTCCTGCTTCTTCTTCTCTTCCTCGTCGACGGGAAGCTCGAGTCCCTCCTTGGTTACGCTGACCAGCTGTTTTCCGTCGTACTCCTTGAGCTGCTGCACGACATACTCGTCAATGGGCTCGGTCATGTACACGACCTCAAATCCACGCTTCTTTACTCGCTCGACGAAGCTGCTGTTGGCTACCTGGTCCTTGCTCTCCCCGGTAATGAAGTAGATGTGCTTCTGGGTCTCCTTCATGCGGCCCACGTAGTCCTTGAGGGAACAAGCCTCGTCACCGGAGGCGGAAGTGTTGAAGCGCAGAAGGTCGGCGAGCTTGCTGCGGTTCGCGCTGTCCTCGTGGATTCCCAGCTTGATGTTCTTGCTGAATTGCTCGTAGAACTTCTTGTAGTTGTCCTTGTCTTCGGCGAGTTCCTCGAAAAGCTCCATGCATTTCTTCACGAGATTCTTCCTTATTACCTGTGGATTAAAAATTAATTAGTTGAAAAGTGTAAACATTGAGCTTTATAAGTTGTAGATTTAGTTAACAGAGTACCAATTTATATAAAGTCAATTAATGTATTACTTAGTATATAAAGATATATGCATAATATAAACAATTTTGCATTTTTAACTGTTACAGAATTTATTTTTGTATACTTTTTTAAAAAGTACTAATAAATCTTTAGGTTTCAAAGAATAATTTAAACTATTCTAAATTTGTTTTTTTCATACCTTGAGGATCTTGTTCTGTTGGAGCATCTCACGGGAAATGTTCAAGGGCAAGTCTTCGCTGTCTACAACTCCCTTCATGAAGTTGAGGTACTCAGGGATCAGATCCTCACAGTTGTCCATGATGAAGACCCTCCTGACGTACAGCTTGATGTTGTTCTTCCTCTTCTTGTTCTCAAAGAGGTCGAAAGGCATTCTTCTAGGTACGAAGAGCAGTGCCCTGAACTCAAGCTGTCCCTCAACGGAGAAGTGCTTGACTGCCAAGTGATCCTCCCAGTCGTTGGTGAGTGACTTGTAGAACTCACCATACTCTTCGTGGGTAATGTCGTCTGGGTTCCTGGTCCAGATGGGCTTGGTCTTGTTCAACTCCTCGTCCTCCTCGTACTTTTCCTGAAAACATCATGTTTTTTGTTGAATACATATTTGAAGATATAAAAGATGATATAGATTGCTACTTTCAAAAATCCTAAACCAGATTTAATCCCCCTATTTTTTTTTTTTTTTTTTTTTTTTTAAATACATAATAATTTTTTTGTAATCATAAATCAGAAAAAAAAAAATGAGTTTAGCCATAATACAGATACTTATTTCAAGTACTTTTATTGTGTTAATCTCTTTTTATGCTCTTATAGCACCTAAATAACTATTTCATTTGGAAAAAAAAAAAAAAAATTTACCTTTATGGTCTTTTTCTTCTTTTTCTTCTCGCCATCCTTCTCCTTGTCTTCGTCTTCATCCTCGCCGACATCTTCAATCTTTGGCTTGTCGTCCTCGTCTTTCTTCTCCTCGGTCTCCTCCTCAGCCTCATCGTCGCTCAATTCCTTCTCGCGTTCCTTCTGTACCACAAGTTTGATGGGGTAGCCAATGAACTGCGAGTGCTTCTTGACGATTTCCTTGATCTTGCTTTCCTCCAAGTACTCCGACTGGTCCTCCTTGATGTGAAGAACGATCTTGGTTCCTCTGCCAATTGGCTCGCCGTTGTCGGACCTTATGGTGAAGCTACCTCCGGCAGAGGACTCCCACACGTACTGTTCGTCGTCGTTGCTCTTCGATACGACCACAACTTTGTCGGCCACCAAGTAGGCAGAGTAGAAACCCACACCAAACTGACCAATCATGGATATGTCAGCTCCAGCCTGCAGGGCTTCCATGAAGGCTTTTGTACCGGACTTCGCAATAGTACCCAGGTTGTTTACCAGGTCAGCTTTGGTCATACCGATACCTCTGTATATTGAAAAAAGTTTAAATTACATTGAGTTTATTTATTTATATTTGTTTTCTCAATAAATACATTTATTATAAATTACTAGGACAAAAATAGCAACCACTATGTTTTATGATTGTTTTTTTGGAAACACGTTTTTAATGGATTTAAGATTTCTGACCATATATTAAGAAAAAAATTTCTTTAGGCTTTAAAAATGTATGAATAATTTAAAAAATTCATGCAATTTCATCAAAGACCTAGAGTTTTCCATGTTTCTGGGGCCTATATTTAAATTTTTTTAATATTCATTTCCATTGTGTTTTGCTCTCCAAACACAAGAAGATTCTAGATTAACAAATTGAAATATAATTTAAACAATGTTACATCCTCCAAGAATGAAAACTAAGAAATAAAAGAAATTTTGTTCACCTTGGACAAAAATCAAACTTGTATCAGTTACATTATCAATAAAAATTCATCAAGATTGATAACTTAGCAGTACAAAATTGAATCAAAGAATAAATAAGTAAAATGCCATTTGTGAAAGTTTTTTAAAATAAAAAATGATGTGATAAAAAAAAAGTTCAACTTACGTGTCAATAATGGTGAGAGTTCTGTCATTTTTGTTGGGGATGATTTTGATGAAAAGTTCCTTGCCGGAGTCGAGCTTTGTGGGGTCGGTGAGTGATTCATAACGAATTTTGTCGAGGGCGTCGCTGGAGTTTGAGATCAATTCTCTGAGGAAAATTTCCTTGTTCGAGTAGAAGGTGTTGATGATCAGAGACATCAACTGGGCAATCTCAGCCTGGAAAGCGAAAGTCTCAACATTCTCCTGGGTTTCCATGGTTGAGTCAGTCATCTACAAAAAAAACCTCAAAATAAAATTAAAATTTAGTCTATAATAATCAGGAAAAAAAAAAAAAAATTGAACACTATTGGCAACATGATGCAATAACCTAGAAAATGGAATATTCTATGAAAAATTTATGTCAAAGATCTTTCTAGTACCTACTAATTATGTTAATGCAAAAAAAAACGTGCAATTTAACGACCTTAATAGCACCACTAGTTGAGTTGGAAAAAAAAAAAAAAAAAACGTGCTTGCGCGTTAACAAAATACAAAAAAGGTATAAATTTGACCGTAAAATTCGTAAGATTCACTAAAAACTCACTTCAATTGTTTAAAAATTACGAATAGTGAAGTGTAAACTACAAAATGATGAATCACTTGGATTATTCGAGAAAAAAACGTGCTCTCCGATCAACGAGGCGTTGTTTTATTTAAACTCTCGATCTAACGATTAATTAACGAACAAATCACCGAAAATATGAAAAATTGTCACTTACTTTTGCGATTGATTAGTAAAATAAACTCGTTCAACGAGATTAAAACAAAATATAATCACGTTTAAGAGAATATTTCTACTCTAGATGATTTCGCCTGTAAGCAGGAATTCGTAATGCAGCGCGCCGGGCAACCAACGGATCTTATATACCCACACAGTCAAACCGTCGTTCGCGAACTTTCCAGAAGGTTCTGGAAGCTTCCAGAACTCCGGACGGGGCTAGAATATCGTCACTTCCGGCTTAGGACTCGCCTACCGCCCTGAGCATGCGTGGTTTACTGTGTTTACACGCGCGCGGCGCGAGACCGCGAGTTCTGTCATGTGTTTATGATAAACATAACCAATCGAAATGCAAGTTTTACAATTTTATTTCTCTCTGTTTTTCATTATGTTTGAATGACATAAATAGATTACCTACCGAAAATTATAAAAATTTAGGAATATTTATTGATTTCTATGAACAAAATCAAGCTTCTTTTCAAGTTTTATTTCGTTTTCATGTGAAAGAAATAGATTATCAAGTAATACATCTACCTATGATCCGATCCGAACCGTTTCTGCTAAGGTTGTTGGATCGCAGGATCGGTGCGAGAGAAGAACCCAAACTAAGATTTTAGTGTTTTATGATTTTTTACATTTCGAATTTAAACTTTTTCAACTTAAAATTAAAAAAGGATCATCCAGTATCCACTATCCATAACAAAATTTAACAAAACCAAACTTTTCTATTCTTGATTATTTTTTTTATTTGTGTAAAAAATGATTCATTTTAAGATTACAAAGGGTAGAAAAAAGAAGAATATTGAACATACTCCTGAGGAACTTCAAGCCGGTTATAATACTATAAACATTTAGTATCTATTACTCAATAATACTTTGTTATTTTTTCTTACTCTGATTGTGTTAAAAAGATGTCATGAATTGAATAATTTAATGTAGTTTGACAAAATGTTATGAATCTTTGTGTATTATTGATTTGTAAGCTCAATTTGAAAATTCATGTACAGGTAGACCCATCAAAACTAATATACTTTGGTGACTTGCTGGCTCTGAAGGGAAACGACATCCTGGCAGCTGCCAAAACTGGAAGTGACAAAACTCTAGCATTTCTTGTTCCAGTAAGTAATTGTTATTTTCAAAATATTTTTAGGATTTATAATACTCACTTGCTGTTTTTGTAGTTAGATTTTAGAAATACTGTACTGCAACAAATGGAGAAAACTCGACAATCTAGGAGCCCTCATAGTGACTCCTACAAAGAGATGGCCACCCAAATTTATAAAACAATTAATGCTATTGGAGTGTACCACAAATTTTCTATTGGTCTGCTCGTTGGAGGTCAAAACTTAAATGCAATCATAGGAAGCAAAAGATCATTGCGTTCCTATCTACTTGTAAACAGGTAGTTTTATAACTTCCTTTTTTTACCTTTTGTTTTTATTTTATTTTTTCCTTTGATTATTTAAGTGTGTAAAATGTATGAAGTCTTTGATAATGTTTGTAAGAGTAAAAATTTTTATTTGGAAATCTCTATGATCCAATTAGTTTCTGCTTTAAATTTTTGCATATAAAATGAAAAATTATTGTCTTAATACATTATAATGGAAAATTTGTCATTGTCATTATCGTCTTTAACTTTTAGGTGAAATTTGTGTATGATGCATTCTGTAGAATGAAACCTGGTATTAGTCTCTTGACCCTTCATGGTGGTCTACATCAACAAAAAGAATGGACTTGTAAGATTTCTTCTGCCAAAAACAGTGTGTTGGATTGTTTGCTATAGACATTGCAGCCAGAGGATTAGGTATAAATTATGAATTGATTTTTGAAATTTCTATTCCCTTACTAATACCAGTTTTATTTCTTAGCTAGTTTGTATTTATTCATTAAATGGTTATTAGAGTTTAGTATGCATCTCAAGAATATTTTTAAAATCTTAGTCAGGCAGTAATTTTAAGTAGAATTAATCTCAATAAAGTGCTAAGTTCAGTATTCAAAAAATTCAATTTTATAATATTTATATATTTTAAAGTCCCAGGTATGTAACATACTTAGTTGAGCAATAATTTTAAATTTTTCTGTAAAGTAAAATTGTTAAGTGAACAGAAAAAAATTTATAAAACTAAATAAATATATCGAAAAACTGCACTCAAAGCAAAAGAAAGCAATCACAAAAGCATCCTAAAGCAAAAAAAGAAGAATATCATTCCAATTGTAAAGATTAACTTTGACGAGGACGGAAGGGTAGACAGAAAGCCTTTTTTTTCATTTCTATGCTCAAATGATTTTTGTAAATCTATATCTAAACTCATGGTACTTGTTTAAATAAAAACTCTGTCTATAGAATAGTCGAATTTCCACTGATATTTTATTTTAGTCAAATTTTTAAAATAAGTTGACCGTTACATATGTTTTGCATCAATAATATCAGGATCATAATTGATATTATAGGCCACCTGTTTTATCCAATTGAGTTCCTTGTTGTATCTAAACTAATTATCGTGCATGAATTTAACTGTATATAATATATTTATACAACGTTATTAGGTCATCGTCATTTTAAATTTTTTAAATAACATTAGGCAGGATCATAATTTAATCTAATTTTTATTTATTTATTTATTAATTTTCTTACTTCAAAACAAGAAATAATAGATCCGGCAAAATCAAAGGTGTCAAAATTCGACGACCAAAGTGAAAATGAAGAAGACTCTTCTGGTATAAACTTGGAAAAATAAAAAAAACTTCTTAGGGATGAGGATAAGTTTGACAAAATCAGGTACCTGGAAAACCAAAAGAAAGAAAGTCGCGAAAAGAACAAAAAAATGAAGGATGCTGTTAAAGAGAAAAATCAATAAAATAAAACGGAAAATGATGCAGATTTTGATTCTGGCGACGTACACGGTCTGTCATGGCTGCCGGATCCAGACAAAATTTACGGAAAACTAGCCGATGAGAAAATTAAGACTGATTACATTAGCGAAGAGAAGAAAATTCACAAGTAATAATAATTTTTAATTTGAAAACTTTTTATAGACCCTACTAGACTAAATTTTTTCATTTTAATTGTTAAAATGTTCGTATAAAATTTCTAATATATCAAAAATTACTTTTTCAGAAAATTTTCATTTTTAATGTAAATTTATGAGAGTTGTGTAAGATTAATTGATGTATGAAATTATAAAAGATTAATATACTTGAAAAAATATACTTTATATAAACTAAAAATTAGAAACTTTTCATAGACCTAATTAAAATACTTTTCATATTAACTGTTGAAAAATTATCTAAAAGTTTTATAGAAAATTTATGAAATTATTAGTGTAAATTTATGAAAATAACGTAAAATTAATTTATTTATTTAAAGATATAATTAACTTGAAAAGATAATCAATCAATGAATCGATTTATCAATCGGTTTCGATTTTAATCAATCGATTTTCTCCTCCCGAGATTAAAGTTTTTTTAGACAGTTTATCGAGCACTTGCAGAATTTTTCATAATTAATTAATTTTTTTGTTTTTGCAGGCCAAGTAAAAGAAATCCAGTCAAAGAGGATGATGTTAAAAAGAATAAAAAAAGAAAAAGATCGATTGATCACAAAGAAAATACCGATGAACTCGCTAGTCTCGCTCTGCATACTTATGCATACTCACTGATGAATTTTTTGACTTAAAATTTGTTTGTTTTATTACTGTTACATTAATTTTGAATTTAGAAAATTTAAATTTAATTTGATTGATGGTTACTGCCTTTAAAACATTTCTTTTAAGGAATGTATTTAATGAAAAAGAAAAGAAAAGAATTCCCTGATCTCCTTGTTTGATGGATTATTTAATGGAGGTGTAAATATTTTAGGCAATATTAATTATTGAAAATTATTTGTGAAAAGTGATGACACTTACAATGATTTTTTATAAAATAATAATGTTAATAAAATAAAATAATGGTTTCTACAAATGTTTAATAATTAGTATTAATAACTGAAGTATTATGCCCATTCTACACTGGCGGCTGAGCCGCAGCTCAAGCTCGAAGTGGCTTAAGCAATTAATTGTTATAACTCGCTTGCAAATAGTTGTACTAGCCTGTCTTTCGAGATTAAGTTAAAAAACTACATTTTTTATCTTAAATTCCAAAAACAAATGTAGTTCACTAGTATGGAAAAGCGATACAACAATTTAAAGCTTGATCCACTTCGTGTTTAAACCGTGGCTCAGCCGCCAGTGTAGAATGGGCATTATAAATTTACATAAATTCTTATTAATTTTTGGAATGCAATAAGCAGAGATTACATCAACTTTTTAAATAAAAATATCTTACAGATAGTAAAAATTTGTTTAATCTTTTTTGAAACTTTAGAATTTTGACCGTAATTGAAATTATGTGAAAATTAATTAAATGAGATGTTTTTCGAAATCGTGACCAATAACTACCAAAATTTAAGATTTTTTATTCTTGGACATTTTAAAAAAAATTTGTGCTACTAGATCCGCGAAAAATTTTTTTTTTAAAGGATTTGTTAACAAAAATTTTCCTGAATTTTTCAGATTTTATTGTAATTTTTCCAGGGCAAATTTTTTAATCTCACATTACAATTTATACAGAAAGGAACTTAAAGTTTAATCGACAAATTTTTTTTTTTTAAGATACTTAAAACTTTTATTAAATTCATTTTAAGAAGTTTTTCAAAATTATTACTAAAAACTGTAAAACATGAAAAAAAAAAAATTAATAACTGCTGATTTCAAAAAGTTTTGAAATCTTTACATTTATACTTTGAATACTTTAATTGCTTATTGTATAATTTAGCATATTTATTCGATGAAAAAGTTAAAAAAAAGAAAAGTAAAAATTTATAAAAAGTATGAAATTTCAGGATTGTAAGACGAAATGCTGGAGGTAATATACTTAATATTCTTGGTCAAGCACGAGAAAAAAGTAAATTTGACAATTGTGGAGTTTTGGTTTGTTGTAAACTATCGCGCGAAGCGAGCGATTCTCGGGCTGAGACCATGGTGGAATTTCCACCATGGCTGAGACCGAGAAAATAAAATTCTCTGACATTATCAGGTTTGGTTCAAACCTGGAATATAAAGTACAGTCGACACTGATTTTAAGGATTTTTTGACCCCGGCCAATGCTTATGAAAAAATTTCAAAAATTTAAATTTTTCGAAAAGATGATTTGGAAATGTAAGGATTTTATCTCAATAATTTAAAAATTTTTCACGCTTTATTTACATTTTAAGCTTATTAATTCATAAGGTTCAATAAAATTTAGTTTTTAAGAAATTACAATTTTTTTTTTTTTTTTTTTTTATGTTCAACTTTAATATTTTTTTACGACTTTTAATTAACTTTTTAGAGTAATTGAATTTCTAATTTTAATTTTTTCAGCAATTGGAAAGTTTTTTGATTGAGTGTGTACTTTATTTCTGATACCTAATCGACTTTATCTTTATAAATTACAATTTGAATACAGTTTTTATATTTAAAAAAAAAATCGAATAATCAAAAAATACTAACATTAAATGCAGTTGATTGTAAAATAAAACTACAGATAAAAACCACCGATGCAGGTAATATGACTAATATCCCTCCACCGGTGAAAAAAATCTCACAGGTACGTACCCGTAAGGTGGCGCCCTCTGTTCCGGTTCTCACCGAAAAAACTGCCACTTTACACCTCTAGGTCATAAAAATGAAATTTCGTCAACTCTTAAAAACTCCTAACTAGATAAAAAAAATTAAAAAAAAAAGGGAAGGAGTACGAGGGTAGGATAAAATATACATATACAGCACTAAAAAAGTTTTAAAATTCCTGTATTCAATTCCCATGTCGAAGAATAATCCGCGTCGCTGGTGCGTATTTCCGTGGCAGGCAGAACAATAGACGAAATTCCTCGGCGGAAACAGCTTCTACCTACCTCTTCTTCTTTCCCATTGCTCAGGTGTGGGAATCAAACTTTCTTACTTCAACTACTTAATAATGAAAATTTTGATTGATTTACACGCGGTTTTATTAGTTTGAATACTTATTACAGTGTGCGTGTGTATGCGTGTCACCGAAGAGAGAAAGTACATTGAAATTCTACCTGTCATCGAACGAGCACGCACGCAGAGAATACATAATGCTACATTTTTTTTTCTTTCTTTCTAAAAAAAAAAATTTATTTTTTACTTTTTTTCGTCGGTTCGTGCAGGTCGTGTTGATATGGCATCGGAGCTTAACTCCGGTAACCTAGCTTTATGATGTACAACTAAACTCATACAGCTAGATAACCAAAGAAAATGTCCGCGCCTGCTTGCCTGCATCCTGGATCCTCCTCATTTTTTCTCCAACCGTTCTGCAAACAGAATAAAAAAAAAAAGAAAAAAAAAAGAGAGCTGATTAATCAACAGGTGAGCGGTGGCGGTAGGTATTAGTCATCGTCGTCGGCGTAGCTGCACACGGCTTTTACATATTCGAAAGAAATATCATCAAACCCTCCTTCTCTACTTCGGCGGGCGCGTGATTCACTTAACTAACGATTTTATTATGTGAAAAGGTTAAAACTTATGTAAAATTTTACACCTACCGGCGGCCATTCTCGAGAGAGAGAAAGTTGGAAAACCCGCACACAAAGAAAGAGAGAGAGAGAGAGAGATACGAGAGCACGTGCGCCACGTTGACGAAAATTCATTCAACAGGTGGTACTTACCGTCGTAGAATCTTCTTCCTCGTAGACAGCGGCAGCAATACCGAATAAAAGAATGTAAGGTTAGGACTCTGGAGAGGTAAGAGAGAGGTAGTTCAGCACTGGAGCACTAACAGGAGTTAACTGGCGGCGTGGCCGGGGCAGCTCTACCTTAGCTGCCGCCTTCTTCCATGTAGCTGCTCGAAAACCTGCGGCGTCTCTCTCTCTCTCCGGTCCCCACCTCGCGGTTCTCTCTCCCCTCGCTGGGTCTGACGTCACCAAACGAGTTCTCTCTTCTTCTTCTTCTTCTTCTTCCAAACTGGCTCTCTTACCTGGCTGCTTGGGGGACTCTTGCGGGAAGAAGAAGAAAAAAGGTATAAAATAAACGCATTCCTTTAGCGGGAATAAGATTCTCTCTCTCTCTCTCTCTCTCTCTCCTCTCTCTTCGACCAACCGCCAAAATTCTGTTTTAGGTGTGCACGACGATACACCTACGCGAATGCCCTTGGACTTCCGCCGGATGCAGCGTGTCCTTGCTGGTTCACGGAACTCTCCAGCTGAGAGAATATTAAAAAAAGTATGAATTTCATCCCCCAATGAGGCACAACTGAAAATTTGGCAAGAAAAAAATTTAAGGGATGCCAGAGTTTGAAAAAAAAATCCCGCAGACGTTTACGCTCGTTTTCGCAGACCCTACACATCTCGAGGGGGAGAGAAGAAAAAAGAAGAAGAATCGGTCGACGTGGCCGAAGGGGGACCAGCATCCCAGCCGCAGCCAGCGCAGGTAAAAGGGAGCAGAGAAGATGGGAGTACCGCGATACGGCGGAGGAGGAGTCCGGTCAAGCCGCATTCCTCTGACCAACTCTTCTTCTCTCCCCTCGAGAGAGCCTCTCTTTTTTCGGCAAGCCTGTGCACAGCTCGAGAGAGAGAGAGAGAATTTTTTTTCGGACGCGGTAACGGTGCAAAAACTCCTTTCGCTCGGTCGCTCGCCAAAATTCGGTTGCCACGTCTAACGAAGGAAGGAAGGTTCCAGAGAGAGGATGAATTTTATAATCCTCCCGAAAATCGGTTGCCGCGAGAGAGAGAGAGAGCCGGTCAAGCGAGTGGCTGGCCTTGTAAGAAGAAGCAAGAACCGCGCGAGAAACCGCCGCTTCTCTCGATTCTTACACAGGTATAGGTAGATCATTATTCCACCTCCGATTCCGATGATCACGCTCATGACTATAATATTCCCCCAAAAAATATCTTTAGGTACAGCTCTGCACACTACTTATAGGTACGGTGTAGCTGTTTTCCCAGAAAAATCCTCGAGAGTCCTGTGGGTACCGCGAGCAGGGGTCACCGCAGGGGTCATCAGCTCCGGCTTGGCCTTGAGAGAGAAGAGCAGCACAAAGATCCTCGCACGCGCGCGTCCCTTAAACCTGCTGCTGCAGCTGGAAGCGGCGAATAATATTAATTCGGTGGGTCTCTCTCTCTCTCTCTCTCCCTACCGAAGCTGTTCTCTTTCTATAAAAAGACCCTTGCCTTAGAATCTACCGGCTCCCTTTCTCTCTGTAGGCAGGACCCAAGAAAAAATCGTTAAAACGTCGCCCTACATATTCTCTAAACTAGGTAAGGGAGACTTTCTTTCCGAGAGAAGTAAATTAAGGGTTCGTTTGACGCACCTTGGGCCCTGCTATTTGGAATAATTTTAAACTCTCTGCGGGTTTTTTAATAAAGTAATATCGAATTATTTTATTGAACTCAATATTTTAAGGGTATTTTTGCGATAATTTTATGCCCTTTGGCCTTAATATTGAAATAATGCTAAGAAATCTGCGGGTTTCTTATGGTGTAAGATAATTTTATCGATAGTTTACAAGTCACTAAAAATATATTTTACACCGAAAAATGGAGGTCCCAAAAAAACTTTTGTTCTACTGTTAGAGAAACGTTAAATATTCTGCGGGTTTATTAAACAAAATGTTCTTGAGTGTACTTTTACAATATATCAGTTAAAAAGTATATTTTCAATAAAGAGACCAAATAATTTATGGATCCTCATTAAACGTTCTTTAGCGTAGTTTACTTACAAGGACTTAAAAGTCTATTTTACACAAAAAAGAGCCCTTTTTCCATAAATGATAATAATAATTTTTTTTTAAATTAAATGTAATTTATCATACTTTTACCACGATAAAAAAATTTGAATTAATACATTTTGATACTGGTCCAACATCGCCATCGAGCAAAAAAGCACGAGACTCAAGTGAGTATAACTCAAGCTAGAACTACGTTTTTTCCGCACTAGCGTCGAAAAGTATATTTTATGCACGGTTTGTGAACTACTTATTGCCGTATCTGAAAAAAAGCTTGAATAAACTGGTCTAATAAATAAAAGCCACTCATTATTGCACTAAGATTTTATTTCTTTGATATAGATCAGGTAAAACATTGATTAAAAGATTCATATGCGAATGTGAAAATTGGATACAAAGTCGGCCGCCCGGGTAACCACGTGCTCGAACTCCATGTACGAGAGTGCCCCGTCGCCGTCGATGTCGCTCTCCTCCAAGACTTTCTGGCACACGGTGGAGACTTCCTCGTCGCTCAGCTCGCTGCAGCCTCGGACCAGAGCTCGACAGGCGCGTTCCAGGTCACCCACGCCCACGAAACCGTCCTCGTCGTAGTCTGGAAACAAAAAATAAAAATTTCAGAGACGCACAGATTTGAGTGAGAAAAATAAAATCCTTAGTATATAAAACCGTAAAACCGAAAAAAATATTTATCTGCTGTTTGAAGCCAGTAGATAAAAAAAGATAACAATTTACATTAAATTGTAATATTGTTACGTGCAGCTGTTTAAAATCTCAAGTGTCTGAGCATTAATTTCTAATTATATATAAGTACATAAAGTTGGTCAATCTTAAATTATTTACAATTTTTTTGTTAAAATTATGCTATTTAACGTTCGAAACTGACGTGTACGCAAATCTTCAAATCGTAGAGGTCAAAGTACGTGCAAGAACTTCAATTATATGGAGAAAAAATTTACTTTTAATTTTTAAGAAATTGTGAAGAACTATCTTGTTAATATTTTCTCGTAGGTATATATAAATAACAAACCGTAGATCCTGAAGGCGTAAAAGACTTTGAGGTCGCGAGGCGCGTGCTCCGAAAATACGGACATCATCTCCAGGAAGTCCTCGAAGCAGAGACCCGAGGTGCTTTCGTCCTGAGACAGACTCTGGTCCAGCGAGTTACGAGTGAACACCTGGCCGATGCGGTCGCGAAATGGGTTTTCCTGGAAATTGATGATCCAAATTTTTGAAAAAAAAAAAAAAAAATTTAATTTTTTACCAGTTTGATTTTTAAATGATAATTTTGTTATTTTTGAAAAGTCAATCAGTGCATCAGCTGATTTGTATTTAAAAAAAAAAATTCATTATTTATTTTTGAAATTCAGTTATAGTTCATGAAGGAACCAATAGTAAACTACCTGGGTTTATATTTTTTTAATTTATTTATTTTTAACATTTTAGCTGATATTTTTTAAATCGTATCTCAGCTTGTATAAACGATTATTGAGGAGCCAAATTACAAGCCAACTGGTTTTTCATTTGTGACAATTATCATTATTATTATTAATTATTATTCGAGATGCTTTATTATTTACGTCAAAATTTTAATTTATGGAAAAAAATTATTAATTGTTTGAGGACCTTGAGCTCGGGTATCCTGGCCAAGTACTCCAGCGGCAATCTCAGGTTCGATGCCTCGTGGGCGGTCATGCTCCTGGGTACCATACCCGGATCGGCCATCTCTCTGTACCTTTTGTACAACCTGCACAATTTTAGTTTTCATCAAAAAACTGTGTACCCAAAAATACTTGAAATTTTATAGTACACAAGATAAAATAAAAGAAAAATTTTGTAACACGTAAAATTTAATTGTTCATAAAAATCATCAATTTTAACGTGTCAAAAGTATTCGTACAGATAACATGTTTATCAAAAATTTTTCATTAAAATCCTGAAAAATTTATTTTAAACTTACTAAAAGTATCTTTGAAATCCGAAAATTACTTGTACTGTATCATTAATTTTGTAGTGTGTAAAATATCGATCTAAATTTACATTTTTTTTTTCAAACGTAGTAATACATCGATCTTTTATTTTACAGCTTTACCTTGAAGAAAACCCATAAACGATAAAACTTTGTTGAACAAAGTGAAAATTTGATATTACACCGATCACACAAACACATTAATTTTCAAATGTAAAAAAAAATCGATCTTTTTAAACCTGAGTATCTCCTTCCTGGTGAAGAAGGTACAATCCTGGTAATCCTCGAGCTGGTCCTCGGAGAAGGTCGCCACATTGTTACCCATAATTATCAAAAAAAAGCCCCAGACTATTTAGGATTTTTGAGTATTAGTTTAAAAATCACACTAGCAGTGTATGCGACTAAATTTTTTCCTTCCTTCCGTTAAGGGTGCGCCTGTCACCGGCGCACCCCTCACACGTACACGCGCACACATGCGTGTGTTTTACCTGTGCGCATCCCCCTTACCAGATTCTCTTTTTTTAAATCGGTGTGCGTTGGGGGAACACAAGAAGAGGAAAAGAAATTTCGTATCATTTTATTTAATGCGAGCTGCAGGGAGACCGAGAGATGTATTCTCAAAGACCTGGAACGGAGGAACGTTTTTAAATATCAATTCCAACGGTTTTAAAAACGAGCTGACTTTATTGTTAACTGATCATAGAACTGAGAAATTTTTTTGATTAATCTGTAAACGCAGTACTTATATACCGATAATTAATTTTGAGATCGGCCATTCTCAAAATTTTTGGACGGTCGAGAGAGAGAGAGACGAAAAGACTCGTGCCGACTGCCGCTCGAGGCTAAAGACGCCTCCTGCATGCAAAAAAAAAAAAAAAAAAAAACCAAAAATCCCCTGACGCCGTCAGAAGAAATGTTGTATTAGCCTGAATCGCTCGACTGCGGCTGAAATTAACAATATTTTAGGCTCTTTGAAAATTCATGAAAATATACGTGGCATCTAATTACTTGAATAAATAATCGTTGTTAAAACATTCCTTCATTCTCTTGCAAAAACGACACGTGTGATCGTTGCACCTTGTATGCACGATACGAATAACAAGGAATTTTTATAATTTTATCTGAAGCGTTATTGCTGTTATTATTAATAACGCGTTCGTCAATAATTATTAAACTTACAATTAATTATTTAATCTTACTTTCTTTAAAAAATTGATAAAATAATTTTATATCGAATTAAAAATTATATAGATCGTGAAGCAGTTGTTACTTTTTTTTAATTTTACAATAAATAGTTTATTTAAACATTTTTTTCTTTCGAAGGCTTTTTAATAAGCAGACGATTTTTATAACCTTTTACTTGCTGATGGCTGATGATAAAAAATTGCTTTTTGTGTTGGTTTAATAGATGAAATGCTTAAAATTTGTTTGTTAATTAAACATTCAAAATTATCAGAATACAAAAAACTTGTTTGAAAAAAATTCGAAAAGATTAAATGTGTGTAACTTTTTCAGCTTGATATAGAATGCGGGGGTACAACAAAGATTTTCACTTGAGCTTTAAAAAAAGAACAAAATGATTTTTTCTTCAAGAAAGTATCTAGGATTACATAGTATTTAATAAAAATCCAAAGTAACGAGTGAATTAAGTTAAAAAGTTTAAAAAATTAAATAAAACCACATAATATTGTTTCGTGAACCCCCCCTCCCCCCGCTAAATTGATATCGTCTGCTTCTTTAAAAAGGCCTTATTCAAAAGCGCGGGAACATTTAAATATCTTAACCTCTTTCGTACTTACATATCGTGCGGTGTAAACATTCGTATTTGTAAATATTTTAAACAAAATATGTGATTTATAAGCTAGTTGTATATAATTTTAACTTAAATCAAGATGACTTTTATGGTAAACCGTCACGAAAACCGCAACTTCCCTACTTTCACCAGGCCAGAAGTTGTAGGTTACTTTAGTTTAAACAATCAGAGCAGAGATTATTCTGAAGATTTATCACAGTTAAAATATTATAAAAAACCCGAGAAGGTAAATTTCAACCTCAACGAAGGCCTTAACAAGGTCATCAGGAAACCTCAGAAGCTAGATGAAAAAATTGATTTTCTTCTCAGGTGGATCATCAACAATCACAAAAAAATCCTGGCTAGTCCTGACAAAAAAAGATGGTTGTATTAATTATTTACAATTTTATTATTACTATTACTAGGTACCATTGTAAAAATGAGCAAAACTATATCTTATAGGCCTTATAGATATAATGAAAAATAATTATTTCTGCATAAGACATGAAAGTAGATTAGACAAACATTGTATACAGATATTTTAATTACATGAAGTACCTAGATATTATTTTATTTATTTTTGTAATTGACAATAGTTATTTTCCTGCAGGTTGAAACCAGACTTTGTTTGTTTTCGAGGACTTCTGACAAGGATTTGTTGTACTCCATATGAAGAACAGGAAGGATGGATCATTTGCGCATGCAAGTTTCATGGAACTATATACTTATGTGCTTTTGATAACGAAGAACAAAAGCAAAAGTATGATAATATGTCAGAGCAAAATCTCAAATTCATGTCTTGGGGTTTCAAGTTTGAACAGTTTTTACTCATGGGTAATGCATTTTGTAATATTTCTAAGACCTACCTGCTTATAAATAATTTTCTATTCTGTTAAAGATTCACCAAACAGTTCACCCAATACCAAGAAACCAGTGAACGAGGCTGAGGAATTTTGTTGTCTTTTTAATTCAAAATTGGGACACAACACATTACTTTATGGAGCAGAAATGGATGGTGTCTGTTCCGAAAACGTCTTACAGGAGCCCATTGACTGGAAAAATTTAAAATTTGTGGAGCTGAAAACTAACAGAACCGTCAAAACTGCTTGGCAGGATAAAATTTACCGGAAAAAACTGTTGAAGTGGTGGTGCCAGAGCTTTTTAGTTGGAATTGAGGAGGTCATATGTGGGAATAGAACAAACCACGGATTTGTTTATGAATTGAGTGAAGTTAAAGTTTCTGATATGCCAAAAACTTCAAAGGTAAATAAAAAATATCCATAAAAATAAGTATATAATAACAAACATAAAATTAACATTTATTTTTCAGACTTTGTGGAATGCATCACAGTGCATGAATTTTTGCAATCAATTCTTGGAACATGTTAAAACTGTTGTTGATAGAGAGCATTATCAGTGTGTATATAAGTTTGAGTACAAAGTGGGAGACAAAGTAGAAATGGAAATTCTGCCTGCTACCTCAGAGTTTTCGTTTATACCAGATTGGTTTGTTGAACAATTTAAGTCCATACACAAAAAATAAAACCAAAGTTAGTTTAATTTTTACTCTATATATATTTTTTACACTTAACTATACTTTACAAAATAAATAATAAACGCTCAACAGTACAAAAATATCATGTTTTTAATCACAGACTTTTTCCTAACACTGACATTTCATTCTTTGACATTGGGTTCAACATTAGTCCCGGAACCGGTGGATTGTACTCCAATGCTCTGAGCTCGTTCACTTTTACCTTCAAGTCGCTTCTTATTTTGTTAATTTCGATGTCGCACTGTTTCTGATCTGAAAAAAAAATTTCAATTTTGACGTTAAAAATATAACTCTTAATTTATTTAGCAAAAGAGAATATCTAAGTAAATAGAATTTTTCATTTTCACTTGAATTTTTAAAGATTCATGGTAATGGGCTACACGCCTCTGGATTTAAATAAAACAAAATAAAATTCATATCTTAAGTATACACACACAAAAAATTCCTTGAGCAATTTAAGATTCAATTAAAAAAAATTGAGGTGTTTCCATCAGAATTCCTGACTTTTTCCCGTAACTAAGGTCTATTTTAAAATTTTTCTGATTTTTCCAAATTTTCCAAATTAAATTGGCAACTCTATACTTAGACCAACCTTCTTTCAGTAAATCTTCCGCTTTTTTTGAAGGCATTTTCAGTAGTAATGGACCGACGGTAATCCATGTTTTGTCACCTTTTTGTTTTTGTAATGCTCTCATTCCCACTCTGTCATCGTTTCTCCTTTTGTCCAGAGCTATCACTTCTTGCCTGTCCGTAACAATCTCAACGCCCTTTTCCTCAATTTTTTGAAAGTAATCCAGTCTCTCTTGATGCTCCATCATCTGAAAAAAGTCAATATTCCAATTCATTTTACTTATTTTTTTATGTAAATAAATCCATTTTCATTAGAGAAATAATAACATAGTAATAGCACCAACAATAAATAAACAGTGGTATAATAAGTTTATTTAATATTTTTAAATTCAATCATTTTTTGAGCAAAATATTTACATGAAATATTTCATTATAAGGTTTTATTAAATTCTATCATAAGCTGATGTGTAACTTAAATACAAGGTTTAAACAAAATTATGTATAATTTGAAAAAGAAATTGTTTAAGGAATGTCATAATAATAATATATATTTATAATACATCATCTAGTAACTATTTAATTTTCTATAATTTTTATTTGATGAAAAATCCATTTTTCATGAAAATAAAGAACAAAAATAAATAAATTACCTGATTTATCAAATTATTATACCTCAAAAATTCAAATAGATTCCATAGCAAGTCAAACTTTATAAATTTTAAAACAGTTTTCTTTCGCTTACAAACTTAAATCACAAAAATAAAATTTTTATATCAAGATTTAGATCATAATAAAGTGAGTACTCTTAATAAAATTATTTACTCATGAAAAGTGTGAGTATGAAACTATGATTTTGAATATTTAGTAATTTTCAAATATTATACATTAAAAATTGAAACAAGCTAGGTTTCTTTCTCTCACAATTAATAATCACAAAAACAAAATTTATACATCAAGATATAGCTCTTCTCAAAGCTCTATCTCTTTCTGCTTCTTTTTTCAATTGTATTTTCCTGTCTCTCATTCTGTAAACTCTTCTGTCATTCTTTTTAACCGTCTCAACAGCCCTGGGATCTTTAGGATCAAAGTGAGTAACTCGAGCTGTCTTGTTCTCAGACTGTCCTAAACCTTTCCTGTCTCTCTTCAGAATTGTCTTCACAGGATACTTCTGACCCTCTCCGCTTGGACCCAAGCCACCATCTTCGTTCCACCCTGTGTTCAGTAACATTTGGTAGCCTCTGTTCGCCTTTGATATTCCATAGTAACTGCTTAGTTTTGGTTTGCTACTGAATGTGTGGAGTATCGATGTTTCATGCTTTTTTCTAGACACATCTGTAATGTTCAACTTACAAGTGTCACAGTAGAATGTTTCATACTCTTTTGACTTTTTTGAAGCTGGTTTTTCTTTCTTTTTTTTATTCTTATTTTTTGAAGAAAGTAGATTTACAATGTTTAAGTGCTGTTTCTTAAGTGCTATGTCAGCTGCGGTCAGTCCAGATTTTTCTTGAATGCACTTGTAGGCACCATGTTCGAGTAGAAAATCCACAATATCAATGTGACCAATACCAGCGGCAACCATCAAAGGGGTCCAGCCAAACTGATCCGACATGTTAACGTTTTCTGAGTTAGTGTGTTGAAAAACGAAATTTTTGTCGCCCGATTCTATGGCTTTGAATAAAACGTTGACATTTGTTTCTGCACGTACGACATTGACACTTTTTTGTGGGGTCTTTTGCTTACGTTTTTTCATTTTAACGTCAGCCACAGGTGGTTTTTTACTTTTGTCAGGCAAAATTTCCTCGTAAGCTTTTTCTAACTCGTTACCCTCGAAGTTACGGAGTTGAGATTTTCTTAGTTTTTCAACTGGACAGTCAGACTCATTTTTTTCTTTTATAAATGTTTTTAGAGGTATTTCAGTTTGAGAAAGTAATAGATTTGGTGGGTAAGACATTACAAAGTGCTACTCTTAATGATTTTACTTACTTAAACAAAATATTATCTCTACGAGCCACAAATCTTGATATAAAAATTTTTATTTTGAGGTTAGAAATTTTTGAATACTTTTCAACATACAAGCAATCAAGTTTTAAAAGTTTTATCTTATTTTTAAGTTAATTTTAATACTTTAAATTGTAATAAAAAATGTTTTTAATAATTATTAAGCTTCACATTGTTAAAATTTATATCGACTTATAAAAACAGAATCAACACAACGTAGTTTCTTGAGCTTTCTGCTTTTTCTGCTACGACAGTTGCTGCCAATATTACCACTTTAAGAATATTGGAGTAAATGTGGTAACCGTGATGTCAAAAATTTGAATGTTGTATCATAATTTTTTCATTTTTTATAGTTTTTTAATAAATTTTAGCTTGATTATCTGCATTTACTTGGTGAAAATAAATATTCAAGGATGGAAAAAAAGGCAAAAACCAAATGAAATATTAGGATACATTTAATATACAATTTTTTAAACAGAGTATACACTATCTAAAAACAACGATAAAATCAACATAAAACTAAAACAAATAAAATTTACAATATCGTCACATATTGATATTTGATACATATAATAATGTATAAAAAAAGTGCGAATTGATGTTGATCGAAACTAAAGCGAAGACTAAAAACTATTTTTTATTCTTATCGTCCGCTCGGGGTTTCGGAGCGGGTGCAGGTGCGGGATTAGGTTTGTTATAACTAGGCTCCTGATAAAAATTTTGTTGCTTTTTAGCTGGGGCTGGGTGGTTATTAGGATCCTCCTCTAGATACTGCTGGTTGGGCTGTAAACTGTAAGACTGATCCGTGGTCGGGGCTCCGTACTGATCTTGAGCTGTTGGGTACTGTTGATTTCCGTAAAACTCTTGATACTGGGACGGATCGTACTGGTTGTACTGGTTGTAGTCGTTGGCGTATACGTTTTCGTAGCTCTGCTGCTGGACCGGGTAGCTACCGATCTCCTCCGTGATCTCCCCGCCACCGTCGTTTTCGTACTTTGGTGGTCGCAGTGGGATATCGTTGTTGTTGGTTTCTTTTAGAGGACCGGATAGAGATTTTTCAGTATCAAGGGTTAGTTGGGAAATGTCGTCTGAAATGAGTACGAGTTGGTCAGAAATTAATTGTCTTTGAATAAAAATTATACTTTCGGCCCGAGGGCGAAAAGTAGCATATTTGACCCTCGGTGCGTAATATATATTATTACATTTACATGATAAAGTATTTGCGATAAAGACATATGCGAGTAAATGTCTTGTAGAATGAGATAATTGAGTTGAAAAATTCTAATTTTTAAGATGAATTAACGTTTGAAAAACTGTAATTGTTGTGGGAAAGTATTTTCATTAATCTGATAATACCGACCTCGCTACGAGTTTCAAAAATTTTTAAACGTGCGTCATTCTTTAAATCCAGTTCATTTATTAAAATTTCGCTTAAATTAAAAGAATGAAACAATATTCATATTGAAAGCTCACCTGTGTTTTGTTCTCTAAGATCAAAGGACTCCCTCATCTTACTCGATAAATATTCTATGTTGTTTTGTAGACTGGCCATCTCTTGCCTGCGGTCATAACAAAAAATAGTAAAGTATCGTAATTGCTTTAAGGCGATTAAATTTATAAAAAAAAAAAAAGATCTAACTAAAAAAAGCAATAGTATAAGAATGATAGAATTAGGATTATAAAAAAAAGCACCTTGCTAGAGGGGGCCGCGTCAGAGCTTGCAGTCTTAGTTTTAGTTTTGGGTATAACTTTAACTTTGAGATCGACCTTGACTCGTCGCTTCTTGTGCTGTTCAGGTTTAGCCTGCTCCTGATCGTCTTCGTCGGCGACCCCCTCTGGAGCTAATAAAATACGCAGTATAATACACGTGTGAAGATTTTAAAATTGATGTGAAAATTTGAAAAAAAGCGTGCAACTAAATGTGTGTGATCGAAAAATATTCTACTGGAAGATAAGTACTTGTGTTTCTGGTCGTTATCTTCCAGGCGCTGTGTGAGAGATTGGCATTCCGTGGTTAGCCGCGAGACGAGCGATGCTTGTTTGTTCAAACTTTCCTCGAGACTGGCAACCGTCTTGGCTGCTGACAACATCATTTTGTTACACATTAAGGATTTACTTTTTTATTTTTTATCACTTCTATGCATTTTATGTCAGGCATAGTGTCATTTATAGTAAGAAAACATAAAAAATCAAGCCGATTTCTCACACCTCGTTTTTATTATTTACGTGTACGCGTCGATCAAGAAAAAGAGCCATCTAAAGCTTCAGAGCTTTCACAGATTATTGAAAAATGAAACTTCAAAGAATTTTTCCACGTGAAGAAGTATTTGAGCATTTTTTTCGCGAAGAAAGGCACTTTAACTATTTACCACCAAAAGAGAGACTTCAAAGATATTTTCAACTAGAATAAGGATTTTTAAAGCATGCTCTCTAAGAAACTGTCTTCAAAGGATTTTTCCACGTGAGAAAGGTTTGAGCATTTTTTCACGAAGAATATAACTTCAATTTATTTCTCGGGAGATTATAGAAACTTTTAAGCTTTTTTCCACTAGAAAAGGGACTTAAGTATGTACATTTTTCATAAAAGAAGAAATTTCAAGCTTTTTCTCGTGCTAACAGCAACTTGAAAATTTTCGCGTAAAAAGAAGACTCGAGCAAGCTAACATAAAAAAAAAAGTTTTTTTCATCACAAAAAGAAACTTCAAAGCTTTTATACTAAAAAGCATGCTTTTTAAAGAATAAAAACTTCGAGGCTTTGTCCTTATTGAAAATAGTATCTTTAACTTCTTTTTCACTTTAAAAGTGACACTGAAAGGTTTTTTCCACAGCGAAAACGACTTGCTTCTAATGAACGGTCAATATTTGATGATCAGAGCTTTTTTTTAAGGTAAATAAGTTGCACTATGTAAAATAATCTTTCTGATAAATAGAAAGATTCTCTCTTTCATCTCGGCATGAAATAACTTCATTGTGAAAAATTGTTTTTTTTAATGTCGCTCTTATACCCTGCAGGCTCTTTTTCTTGCTACTCACGCCTAGAGTTTACGTGTACACAGACAGTATACCTAACACAACCAACAGTCACATGTATAAAAATGAAAAATCCTTACCCTGTTTGCTCTCCAGGTCGAAGATGAGCGAGGCCAACTCCTTCTCGGCCGAGTCCTTGTCGTCCTTGCCGGATTTATCGGGCTTGGCCGCTGGTGCGCCCACCCTGGTCTCCTCTACGATCCTGTTCATGTTTATCTGTAAAGCGTCTAAAATTTATCAATCTGCCAGAAAATAAGCTTCTTTTCAATCAAGAAAAAAAGTCGTTTTCTCATTATATAAGTGCGCAAGTTCAAAAAATATAGCTTGATTTCGGAATAAAAAATTATTATTTATCACTTTAAACACATACCTCCTTTTCCAGGGCAGCAATTTCTTCCTTGAGCCGAAGATTTTCCCGTCGCGCGTGCACCAGGTCTGCGTCGGCCCTCTCGAGGCGCATTTTGTACGAGTTTATCTCGGACTGCAGTCGGCTCTGCTCCTGTCGTGCCTGTCTCTCGTTTCGCTCGGCCGCGAGCTTGGTCGTCGAAATCTCCTCCTGGGAGGCGTCCTTGTCCGCTATCGCGGCGTTAAGCTCCTCCTGCATCTTGGCTGTAAGTTACAACGATCTAACGTCACGCTAACCCACAAGTGGGACGAATCGATTTAGATTTTATGATTTTAGAGTCTTGAACGAACAAAGCAAAGTCTTGGTGATGGATATCAATTTTCCCGATAAATTTTCTTTCAAACGAGGTTTTCAACGTAACTGCAGTGGAAATACGATTTTGGTTTGAATCTGAATAAAATGATTGTAAGTAAACTTTTTAAATTTTAGACTTTTTAAATTACTTATTTAAGTTTTGTTTCGTAATAAAATAGACATTTTTAATTTCAAAACAATTCATAAAGACATCATGAATGATGAGGCTAAATCAACTTGATAATTGATAAAAATTATTAGTTCTACGTACATGGAACACTAAAACTTGGAAAAAAAAATTCTGGACCTGGGACTATTTTTTCGTAAATTGACTTACCGATCTTCGTCTGCATCTCCTTTTTGAGATCGTCGATGTAGGAGACTTTCTGGGCAAGCTCACGCTTGAGCCCGTCGATCTCGCGTTTCTGCTTTTCGGCCTCGAGCTGGCTCTTGCTCGCGGCCTCCCAGTGCGAGGCCGCGTCCTGGCTGAGCTGCTCCATCTGCTGGCTCAGCCGACGCTCGACCTGGTGCTTCTCCTCGAGGACGCGCCTGTTGGTCTCCTGCAGGGCCTCACGGAGCTTCTCCTGTCGACGCTCGAGTTCGTCCCTGAGACGTCGAACCTCGACCTGAGTTTTAAAAAAAATATACAATTCTTTCAATTCCAAAAAAAGTTATATAGTAAAGCGAATTTTAACTTGGGAATTTTTTGTAATCTTATACAGGGCTTAATAACTTTTTTATGCGGGATAAAGATATTCTTAGAAGATTTTCAGTTTCCGTAAATTTAACGACCCGAAAAAATGTGAAAATCCAGTTTCTCGAACCTCGGTCTGGGCCTTGTCGAATTCAGCCTGCTGGGCCGCCTCCGTCGCCCGCTTGACCTTGAGTTCGAGCTCGGAGTCCCGGGCGGTCCGGGTCTTGGCGAGTTCCCTTTGGAGCTCGTCGACCCGGGACTCGAGCTCCCTTTTGTCCCTTAGAGCCCGCTCGAGTTCCAGTTGGGAGCCACCTCCTACGTCGGTTCCAGGTCGGCTGAGTCGCTCCAGGTTGTCCTGGTTGTCCTCCCGAGCTTTCCGGAGCTCGAGCCTGGCCTGGGTGAGCTGGGCCTCGAGTTCGCTTATCCGGGACTCGAAGACGATGCTGGGACCCTCGAGGATTCGGACTCCCGGTGACTTGCGGTCCGAGAAGTCCGAGGCGAGCTTCGTGTCCTCGTTGACGTTCTGGGAGTAGGTGTCCAGGACCGTCTTGAAGAAACCGGTCTTGGTTTTGTCCTGGAGAGCCTCGTTCTCCGCTACCACCTGGAACAGTTTTGACTTCCTGGTGAGCTGGGTGATCTGATAACTTTACATTTCGGATGAAAAAAAAAGTACGGAATCGTGGGAAAAAAGATGAGTTTTTGTAGCTTTTTTATTTAAGTAGATTAGACAATCCGATTTTTTTTACGACTAATTGATCTAAAAATTAAATTTAAGCTGAAATTTTAGCCAAAATTTTGTTTTTAAAATTTTAAGAAGATATTACATAACAAGGAAATTTTATAACAAATGGAATGCCGATTTTGACCTGAAAGAACGGGTTTTTAGACTATTTTTAACAAAATTCCTGCTCACAGTTTATCTTACCTAAAAAATTCTGCAACCCCGCATATTTTTGGTTTTTTGGTGATTTTCAGGAAAAAATGTTTTGAAGCCTCTCTTTAAAAAAATTGAGATGAAAATAAAGCATGAATTCTGACCTCTCGGACTTTGTCGACGAGGTTCTTGAGCTCGTCCTTGCAGTAGTTCGACTCTCGCTCCAGCTGCTGTATGTAGTCCTCCTGTCTCTCGATGAAGGACAGGAGCTCGGCCGGGGGCAAAGCTACCCTGTCGTTGGCTCCTCCCCCGTAGCTGAGTCGGGAACTCGGGTAGTTGAACTTGCTCCTGTCCTTCTTCGACGCGTCGCTGGTCACGCTCTGGGTGTCCACCACCTCGTCCACGTAGTCGTCGTCCGTGTTATCCTTGCAAGCTCGCTTGTTGTAGCTTATCATCATTGGTTTTCTGATTCATTGCGAGGATTTTTTTTAGTGACTTGCAAGCTCGCCGAATCGATTGTCACAGCGAAGAAAATCTGCCACGAATAAAGCTACAATGAGCTGCGACTTTCGATGCCTAAAATCACGTCTCTAAACCACTTTATTTATTAATTTAAAAAAATTTATCGACACACTATTACCACGAATAAAATGATTACTAGTTTTCAGCTTAGAAAATTTTATTTTTATTATAATAGAACAGATTGATAGCAAAGGTAAAGTTCACATCATCTTTCGTGGCAGATTTTGGGCTAAGGTTTTTTTTCGCTGGGACTATCGGTATCGGTATTTTTATCAGTTTTTCTTTTTTTAAATTCATAAGTATTAAGAAATAATTTTTTACGGGGATTATAATTTCGGTTAGCTTGCTAGATGTATACTTTAAAAGATAGTGTTAATTACGTTATTGCAATTTTGGGAGCGTAAGACTCGGCAAGCAAGTACTTGAGCTTCGAAACCGCGTCCCTGTATGCGATCTCGGTATGATTCGGGAACTTTTTTCTCAGACCTTCCATCCTGTACGAAGTGTTCAGTTTTCTGAAAATAATTTACAATCAATCTTTATAAAAATTCTAGTTTTTTATAGAAAAAAAAAGTCAACAGAATTATTTTTGAAAACTCTGAGAATCGCCGAAAATTATGAGCGTGCTTTTTTCGTTGAAATTTGAAGAAAAGTTATAGAAAAATTAATATCACGATGGAAGTTAATTTTGACATTTTTCAGTTAGTTTTTAGATAAATATTATTTTTTGTTTTATAAAAAAAAAGTTTTAGATAAAAGTAGCTCTTATTTACGGTTTTTTTAAAGACATTTTAATAATATTTTATAGATAGTAAAAAAAAATTTTTTTGTTTTACTATTCAAGCCTGGTTTATTATAGCATCAAAAAATTGTTTCTCGTAATCATTGCGAAAAAATAAAAATTCTGCAATTCAACAATTCACCAATGAGGTTCTTTCAATTGGAATAAATGGCTTTTTATCGTTTTTCTCATTTTACACGGTAGCATGAATTTAAATATCTTTCTTAAAATAAATCGACTTTGAATTTATAGCCCAAGAAAGTTTTCAGAAGCCTCAGGCCAGAATAGCTATAAAACGTAAACGAACTTGGTAATATCAGCCCGGCACGATATTCATTTCCCTGCACACGACGCTGGTTTTCTATTACGTCAAAACCTCAAATCTTTCATTCCCGAATCCAGTTTTTCACAAAAAAAAAAAATAATAATAATAATAATTTGTGGATTTTTAAAAGACAATAAATTATCGTCGAGGTAATTAGAAAAAGTTTCACGGCAATCATTAATAAGAAGAAGGTTACGAGTAAACGTAAACGAGTTTAAACTGCTCGGCTCGCGTGTCCCGGGAACGAACCCTGTAGTACAATTAATCAAGAGCATAAGTTTCGAAGAGTAATATTGATAAAACAAGTATAAATTTTGCTCGCATTTGGGAAAAAATATTTTAAAAGTACCGCACTTGCGGCTAAAAATGTCATATGGTTTAAATCGATATAGATAAAGAACCCAGCGTCGCGCTCGAGTGACTCACAGTCAGGCCTACCGGCTCATTAAATATTAATAAAGCTGACGAGTCGAGTGCCGGTAGCAACACCCTGACAATAAAGGATATACAAAACTCATTGGAATTTAATTTTAGGGCATTTAATTTTTTTTTTTTTTTTTATCAAAATAGTTGTTTCGAAAACTGTATGATATAGAATCAAAATTTCAACCGTACAGCTCAAAACAGTTGTTAAATGAGTCAAAGAAAGAAAAAAGTATTAAAATTTTTTTTTGAAATTGCTTGAGCTGGTTTTCAGATACGTAATAATTATTAATCCAGCTAAATTTTTAATTGGATTTTTACTAGTTTAAAATCTATCTGAAATGGTTGAAAAAAAAGATAACGAGCAGAATGAAAAATTTAATTTGAAGATTTTATATTTAAATAAAAAGCTTATAAAATTGTCAATAATTGTATTGTTTTTTTATAAAAGGCCATTACGTAAAATATCATGTAAATAGTAGTATGATTACTACACCTGAAAAATAAAGCAAGAAAGCTTTCAAAATTAAACCAACCAAAAGTATTTTTGTAAAGCCAGCTGTCAAAAAAATTCAAAATAAAAAAAAAAAAAAAAATGGAAATTCAGCTATATTTCTTGAAAATTTAAATGACTAGACTGAAAATCATTTTGACTGAGACATAAAAAATGTTACTTACCGCTACAATATCATTAATGTGAAATTGTAACGAATCTAGTTGTGCGAACCGTCGAAAAAAGAAGCAGTACAAGCTTTACATATTTTTTGAAAAACCCTTGGCTTCTACAGACTGATTATTAGAAATAAACTTATTTGACAATATGCAAATTGATATAAATAAAAACCTTATGAAATTAAAATAAATAATAAAAATCCAGCCGTTTACGAAGTTGCAAAAAAAATGAAAATGAAATTTACCGCATCCTAGCTCTAGGGGTGACAAGCAGTGCGGGTTTAGACCTCGCCGACTCCAAGAACACAAAGGACCCGGGTAGAGCCGTCCCTCCCAACTGGCTCCTGGTGCGCTGGTAGGCGGCGGTGGCCGCGGCTGCGGCTTTTCTGGGCCTGTGGTGGTACCTCAGCTGTACGTGGGGACTCGCGAGGACCAGGGACGGGGACGAGGCGCCGAGAGTCGAGTGCCGACCGCAACTGTGGTATACGAACTGCATGGATGCACGCGTTTGCTCTAAATCGATGGGAGCGAATGAAAAGGGTGGAAGGAACGATCGCGTGACCGAGCTGTGCCTACCAAGGCTCGCGTGCAGTCAAACTTTTGGAAGCAGATACGCTGTCCTGCGACTCGCGACGGTGTCTGTTCGTGACGCGATAATGCAGGGAGCTTTTGATAACTTTTTAAATACATGCTTTTTCAGATCTATAACACTTTTTTTTATTTACAGTAAAAATTTTTTTTTTCGTATAAAAAATAATTTTTTACTCGGAAAAGTGTGTACCGGTTTGCCGCGAAATCGTAATTGATATCCAGATGGATTTGAGAAGTCATTTATATAGTGCATTAACCAAAAATTTTACAATCTATTTGGATATACAGTTTTGTAAATTTCGGTATATCTAGCAGGATTTTAAAAATACACACGGCAGTTTCAAATAAATGTAGCAACTGTAGACAATCAAGGGTTGCTACCAGTTAAGCAAATCTTATTTATTTACAAATATATTAAAAGTATTTATAAAAATTATGAAAAAAAAATTTTTCGAGCTCAAAATACTATTTGAATTAAGCAACTGGATTTTTACGTGCAAACACGGTACACGTACAAAATATATCTTAAAATTCTTAAGGCTAAAATATCACATGTATTCGCGCACCCTTGCGCGCAGAAATACTCAACAGTATCTAAGCCTCGAGTTCTGGGATTCCGCGATCTTCTTCGGTGGTATCCTCGTACAAATTTTGGTAATTCTCAACTGCGGATCTGTTACGGTTTACCAGCTTTCTGACGATGGTCATGAAGAGACCGAATAAAACTGAACCGCCGCACACGAACGCCAGTATGTGACCGTAGTAGTCGCTACAATTCGTTGTGCATCGACTGAAAAAAAAATACAGTCAATATTCAGAATTATAAAAAAAATAATTTCGCTGTTCGAATTAAACTTACAAGTATTGAATGAGCATCACAGCCACACCATTTGAAAGTTTATCGGCAAAACTCATTATGCCATATATGAAAGCACCGTTTTCCGTAATGTGGCCTATGTAATCAGCCGTTATGGCGAGACTAGTCACGAGTATCATCGAGCTTGCAGATCCTGTATTTTAATTTACAAGTTTTATTATTAGGCACAGTTTATAATTTTTTCGAGCAATCAAGGCAGATAACTTAATGTAAGGTTTCTGCACTCAATTTCAAATTTTTGATAAATACTCATTTAATATTCATTGATATACTAATAAATACAATTATTTGAAGTTAATTGTAAATCCAACGTTCCATTTATCTTTTAATTTATCTATTCATACAAATAATTGTAATTTTATAAAAAATTTGTTGGGATGGACAGATAAAAATGTTAGGATTTATCATTAGATAGCAAGATTTATAAAAAATAAAATAAAAAAAAATTAATAAAATCTTCATTCATTTTTATAAAAAACTATAGTTTTTTCACCCAGCTACTCTATATTAATTGAAGAAAGTTAATCACAAATTCTCAAATGAAATTATTGATTATTTTTTTTAAATATGAGAGAATTCACTTAATTAAACATGTGAACGTCAATAGACTCATGAGAATTTGGAACACTTTTTCATTTAGTCTTGGTATTTTTAAAAAAGACTGTAAAAAATTTACAATTTCTCTAAAGTTAACTATTGTTGTACTTATAAAGGAATATACCTAGTAACAATGAAACAGGGTAGATAAAAAATTCGACGAAAACGTATCCCTTGCCAAACCAAATCCACGTGCAAGCGCCAACGGCCATAACAGATCCAATGAAGTACGACGCTTCCCTCCCCAACTTGGCGTTAAGATAATTTATGGTCAAAGAAGCTTTGAAACTGCTCAGGTACATTATCAGGGGTATCGCGGCTAAAGCCGTGCGTGGCATGTGGAGCGTCTCGTGCAGGTACAGTGGCATGTAGATCTGGGACAGATTGACAAACAATCTTGTTGGCATGTAGATCAAAGCTACCAAGTACAACTTCGGGTCTTTAAACAAAGAGAAAGGCGGGATCAACTGACGCGGAGAATCTTGAGATACAACTCCTAAAATAAAAATTAACAATAGTTTATTGTGGGAATTATTAATTTACTAACAGGGAGATGATCAGAACAAAAAAGCCACCAATAGTTGTACTGAGTGGGCAGTTTCTTGCCGATTTAAAATGTAATTTTGGTACAATTACGTCACTGGACCGTAGTTTTAAATACATAGATTGTCAACACTATTTTGGATAGGCAAAACACTTTGAACATTAACTTTTTGAAAATTGACTGAAAAACTAAAAAAGTGAAGAAAATTTTTGATCATCTCCTTGTAAGTACATAAGTGAACATAGAGCACCATAAGTTTCTCTTGGACTGGATTCATTTACAAATAAATGAAAGATTGTTGTAAACACTAGTCCAACAAACATTCCTATGAATACTATTTTTTGAAATTTATCAGCATCCTTTGGTCCAATTTGTTCTGTTGGATTATCGTTTGTTATGTGAAGTACTCCCCATGTTACACAGTAGACAAGAATATTTGATAATACTGTAAAGGTATACCTAAAAGAGAAATCAAATTAAATGTGTGAAAATAATAAATTCAGTTTCAAGTTCAATTAAGTAAGCACCTTATTGATGTAAGAAAAACACGTTCATCTTCATTTGGTGTAAGATCGGGTATCAAAGACAAGTGGGATATTTGAACTGAAGCCCAGCCAAACTGGAAAATGACTACAAAAGCTGCGTAGTATATCAATTTTGCCCAGTCATGGGCAGTTTGACAACCTATGCACTGAGAAAATATGAATGGAAATGTGCACACCACACAAATGGTTCCTTCAAAAAAATTATTATTATTATTATCAGTGTTGGAAAATATTTCTAAATTGAATCTGAAGTAAATAAATTTACCTAATAAATGCCATGTTTTTCTCTTTCCGTAAGTACAAAGCCAAAAATTGTCTTCCTTGTCCGAATGCAAGCCAACAAATGGGGTGGCAAGTGCATCGGCGATTTGTCCAATTAATAAAATTAATCCAGCATAAGTAGGGGTAAAACCAAGAATCAAGTGAAAATAAACTAACAAATAGGTAAACCACATCGAAGCGCAAACATCGTTCAAAACATGTCCCACTCCATATGCAACTTTTGATTTCAATGAAATTATGCCTATTACTTCCTGCTCAACAGGTTGATTGCTTTCAGATCTTTCTGTTACGTTGCTATCCATTTTAGCTTTGTCAATGGAGTTCCACTTCTAAGAGTCAAAGTGTAAATGTTTATTTTTGTTTACAAAATGTAACTGCAAACTAACCTTAAAAATAGTTTCAACAGTAAATACTTTTACTTTCTTTAAATAGTTAAAAACGACAATAAATTGAACTAAATCTCGTTTTAAATTAAAAATATAAGACAACAGACTGATTAAAATGCAAAATTATACTCTACAGCCGTGACTTCCGACTCATGTTTTGGAAATGTAGCTACTGCTGCAGCAGTAAGCTTCTTATCTCTCTTATTTCACACCACATGATGATGACTGATGAGTAACTCTATTGCACTTGCCAGAGTTATTGCGAAAATAAAAGATTTATGTGACAAGTGCTGCAGCAAAAAAATAATAACAAATGTTTATGCTTAATCATCAGAGAAAAATTCCGAATTTTTGTTTAATTATTTATTTATTTATTTATTAAAGTACATTAATTGCACAGAGTACAATTACCCAAAAGAGGTGTGATCTCAATAGGTTTTTTCACTCAATTTCAGATATTTTTAAAACTAAATTAATTATTGGTTCTAATAAACATTAAAATGAGAAAAATTAAAAATTCAATCAGGGCCAATGAAATTTTTAAATTCGAAAAAAAAGTCTTAGAAAATATAAATACAATGAGTATTAATTTTAAGAATTAAAATGATTTGTTTGACAAAAAAAATTAGATAAGTTCATTTTTGAAAAATTATAATTTAACAGTTTAATTCATATTTTAGACCAGTAAAACTAATTTAATTGTTTGTTTTACCTAACAATGAAAAAGTATTGAAAATATTTTGTAATTAAAAAAATAGTAAAACTCATACTCAGAAAAAAAAAAAAAAAAAACTAACTCTAAGCAAAGCAAAGCTAATGAACAGGTTTACAAGAGTCAAAGAAACAATTCAAGGGTCTGAAAATTCATTTTATTTTTCAAAAATTTCAAATTGATTTCTTTTAATTTTAACTTTTATAGAACAAACAAAATAAATAAACAAAAAGTTACCTATTACATTTCATTTAAAATAATTTAATTAACATAAACATTTTTTAGTATTTGGTACCTTAAGTCTACATTACTCATTAACTATTTTCATATTTACATAAACTTAAAGTGCAGACATTATATTGTACAATTATATAACTTGCACAAGCACATATTTTCATCTTCTTTATTTAAAAACACAAAAAGGTTTTCATTGACTTGCATCAAAACAAATTAAAGTATATAATTACAATAAACTGTTAACAATTAACAAGCTTGCTCCATACACTTATTAAACAGCAAGGGAAGATCTTGAGTTCAGGTAGAACTGGTGACCGGAGAACAAAAACGTGACCACATAGATGCAAGCTGCAATCCAGCAGTTAAGTGCATTTGCACCAAATCCACGGTCAACCTCCCTGTAGAAGTCATTGACGGTAGCAAATTCAGCCTCCTCTTTCATAGGCAAATCCTCTATAAGCGCAACACTGTGGAACCAGAAGAAGAAACCCATGAGCACCTGAAAATCAAGAAAAGAGCTTGAATATTCATAAACCATGAATAGCCAAAAAAATTTGTGTAATAAATAATTACGAGTTGAACGACTCCCCAGGCGGATATTATGAGTCCGCACAGCGCATACTTGGGTCCGCAGATCTTCATCTTTATGACTAATTTTATGCAGTTGGACCAATGGTTTTTTAAAACAATATAAACTAACTAAAATTGTTGTTGCAAACGCCCACGACTAACCGAACTCCGAAGACGAAGTCATATGATTACTATTGATTTATGAACTACTTCACGGCGGTAATCGAGTGACCTGAAGTTGGCTGCGATTGTATTCCTCCCACTTTTCCGAATAGTTCCTGTCCTCTGTCTGTAGGTAGCACGGCCCGTGGTCTGTGTAGGTAAAAACGGTTGCATAGTGCTGTAGATGCAGTAAAGTAAAATGATTCATATATTGTAAGATCTGGTTAGGATTTAGTGTATAAATATAATATTACAATAATGCATTGCGTAGAATCTCAACCTAGCTCGCGACTTTAGGTACCTATACAGTGTTGTATGTACGTATACAGTGTAGTTAGCTGGTAGTGTACGGTAAATCAACCACCTAACTACACAGTGATACATAAGTTTGAAGGCGAAAGCTGCAGTCAACATCAACCCACAGTGATTCATACGAGCTAGCTAGCATTTAGCAAGCGCGTATAACCGTATGATACTACTTCCTGCTTCCTGCTGTTGCCAGCCCTGTTGATTCATACTAAACCATTGGATCATGGTTGACCGACTTGGTTAGTTTACGTTTATTCTGTTCTAATTGTTTGGTTTTTTAAACATCTGGTACCCACCATCAGCTTGAGATTGTTTACACAGTGTTTTTTTTTTTTGACAACTTTCTCTCACTCATTTACATACGTACACCCGAGTTTTTTGCTTCAATAGTTCTGCAACTACTACGTCGTATGGTAATAATTTTAATGACTCTGTTGTATTGTTTTTCTTCTTGCAGTTAATAGCGAGGCCAATGCCAGAAGAATTGCAATGGTGGAAAACTGCTTCGGCAGTTCTGGACAGGTATTTATATCTCGTTGTTTTGTATTACTATTAATAATATTCAATTAGTTTTTAAAAAATCGGGTCGTAAAAACTTTCTAAATTATCATCATATTTTAACATTACTATCTATTATTTTATTTTCATGAAATGTGAGTTTTCACTCCATACAAAATTTCACAAAATTAAATAGTTAGATACAAGGTGGTGTGTTATATGATTCAAAGAAAGAAAAATTATGGTTTTTAGCTTTCAGTGACATTATAATAAACATATGTGTATATATTGATAAATAAATATTTTAACAATATATCAGTAGTAACCTGATTATTACTAGTTTATTAGTTAAGATTTTTAACAATAACTTGAGTATTTAACAAATTTTGAAAATAATTTAAGCTAGATTTTTAAATTTTTTTCATGTACTTAATAAATGTAATTTTTCAGCCACTTGCAGTTTCTGGGAGAGTTCTGGTGGGGGAAGGTGTTCTAACAAAAATGTGCAGGAAGAAACCAAAAGCAAGACAGTTTTTTCTATTCAATGATATTTTGGTTTATGGAAACATAGTAATAAATAAGAAAAAAGTATGATTTAAAAAACCAGTTTTGTTTATAATTTCTTTCTAATTTATTTTAGTGGTTAATTCATATTATTGTTTCAGTACAATAAGCAGCACATTATACCACTGGAGCAAGTCAAGCTTGAGTCATTGGCTGATGATGGGCGTAAGTGAGGAAGACATAAATTTCCCAATGATTCACTAGATTTTTTTTAAACATGTTTTTAAATTTATAGAATTTAGAAATGGCTGGTTAATAAAAACAGTGACCAAATCATTTGCTGTTTATGCTGCTACTGCCACTGAAAAGCAGGAGTGGATGGCACACATCACAAAGTGCATAGAAGATCTGCTTAGAAAAAGTATGTTAATTTTTTTTGTTTTTTTCAAATACTTTTCTTAGCTTTACCAAATTTTTTTTTATTTACTTTTCTAGGTGGTAAAAAGCCAGTAGAAGTACATGCTGCTGTTTGGGTACCAGATAATGAGGCAACCATTTGCATGCATTGCAACAAAACACAGTTTACTGTTTTGAATAGAAGGGTACTTTTAATTTTTACTTTTTTTTTTTTATTAACATACATCATTATTATTCAATGTCAAAAAATTTTTTTTACTAATCTCTATTTACATTTTTATGAATTTTATAAAACTAATCAAAGTTAGCACAGGTTTGGTAATAAACTTAAACTCTTTTTTTTTTTTTTTTAAACTACACAATACAGTTACTAGTAATCTTACACAAAAATGAATATAAAAATAGTAAAAACTTATGTATGAAAAAAATTAATTTATTAAAGTTTTTTTTTTCCTTGTTCATCTCTAAAATAGAATTTTTATTTTATTTCAGCATCACTGTAGACAGTGCGGAGCGGTAGTTTGTGGTCCATGCAGTAACAAGAAAATGATGTTACCTGGCCAAGGTAATGGCAAAGCCGTCAGAGTTTGTTTACAATGTTTTGACGCTGCCAGTAAAGTAAAAGCGAGCACAAGACCGTTGACAGATGACAACAAGGAACAACACCGTAACCTGGCCGACAGTTCCGGTAACGACAGCTCGGGAGACGACGACGACAATAACAAGGAAGAAAACCATGACGAGGTTATTTATTCTTCATTTTATTATCTTAATATCTCACCTTTGTAAATAATAACACTTTGTATCATGATTTTAGCCAAAATTTTATTCAAGTTTGGCCCGATGAATGTGGAAAGGATGACGAATCTTATACTGCAAAGAATTTTGACAATCACTGCTAAACTTTTGAACTTCCTCCAGGAATCCTCAAAAAATAATAATAACAATTGTTATGCGAAATATCATTGGTTGATATTTCAAAATTAAAAACAAGTAAAAAAGTAATTAGAAATGTTTATATAAAGTGACAATTTATGTTAGTGTCACAAACATATTCTATGAATTGGTCATGAAAAAATTATATAAAATTTAAAATGATTAATTCAAAGTAGGGAAAGAAAGAAAGAGAGAAAAATATGCTTTGTATCTAATTTTAAGAATTGCCACTTTGTGCCTTTTGAAAGTAGATGGCTTTACATAATAATATAAATAAAGTGAAACAATAATTTTTTAAATAGTTTAAAGCAGAAGCGATGTAAATTTAATATCTTCTCTGCCGACACGTTTATCATCCAAAGATCAAACGATATTTTGATAGCCAAATTTTTAAGTACTCCAAAGTGAATCTTTTTTTTTCTTCAGCAAAGTAAGGCTTTATTTATTTTATCACCAAGTAAATATAATTTATCAAGCAACGAAAGACTAAAAATAATCTTATTCATGAATAAATTAGAAATATAACTAAACAAAGACGAGGAAATCGTCTATTTTCGTTTAATTCTTGAAGAAAAAAGTAATAATAAAAAAATAAATATTTTTATAATCAAAAAGCACATTTAACTTTTAAAAGTACATTTATCTAAAAACTATATTTACTATGTATGTAACTTTATTACAATACATGCAAAATACTTTATGAAATTGGAATACCTTTACAACTTTTAATTATTCTCAAATTAGTGACCAATCTGATCAATTATTTTATTTTTTACGAAATTGATGTGTGTTTACAATTTTCTTTAAGTGAAGTTTTTTTAAAAACTTTTTTATCACAGTTATTAACTTTTATAAAAAAATCTAAAGTAAACATACATTCATCTAGAAAGTGTATATAATTAACTTTTATGAACTTTCACATCGAAAGAATGGAGTGTAAAAATTTATATATTTTTTACATAAATCACTGCATCATATTTTATTCTATTTTTGTTTATATGTATAAAATTGAGTGTTACACCTGATTTTTAACTAAATTTTCTAAAGTATCTATTATAGTTTAACAAATATTTACAGATTTCTCCAAAACAGAGTAGTAAACTAAATCAATATTTCTTATATCATATTTAAGCAAATTAAATCTAAAAAAAAAAAAAAAAAAAAAATGAATTATTTTTCTCTCAAATTATTCTTTAAAGCTACTCTTGACGACTTTTTCTTTACTTTGTTTTGAATTTTCCACTGTGTTGATTAATTTTAGGCTTTGTTATAAGTGATTTTTGAGAATATTCTTGGCTTGAGTAGCTGAATAATAATTGTAAATCTTTCGATAAATTTCAAATAATTTTTTATCTTGACTCAAGTTATAGAAGTAAAAAATGAGATGACATAGACTTTTAGATGGCAGTAAAAAAATTTTGACTGCTTGAAATTTGAATAACAGCTTGGTTCTTAAAATTTTATAAATAAATTTAATGTCTGTAAATATTTAACTGCTATACTCATAAGTTTTGAAAATTTTTAGAGAGCTAGTTTTTAAAATTATTAGTTTATGCAGGTGATACTACTGAAACTGAAATCTGAATAGGTGGAATTCACGCCGGTAAAGTATGCGGTCATTTTTCCATCCGTGCACGAGCCGCCACACTGAACTCAACTAACTCAAGTTAACCAATTAGCAATTACCTGCTAAATGGGGGCAAAAAATTATATTCTTAAAATTAAAAAAAAAAAAAATGGTTTTTTTAATAATTTAAAGTCAAATAGATCTTAATAGTACAGTACCGTAACTGAATTTATAAAATTAATAATATACTTATTAATAATAGTATGATTGTAACTACAAAACCCAATTCAGAAACATGTTATCTCAGATTCTGTTTGGAAAAGAGTTTTGGCTACCCGAGGCTAATTTGTCCAAGAACGACGTCGACGATCTCTAGGAACCGAAACAGAACAATCCTGTGACGATGTAAAACGTCAGATTTCCGGCCAAGAGCATCCTGGAAGATGCCTCTGCAAACCAGCTTGAAAAAAAAGTATATATATGAATAAATAAATGTAGTTAGGATCTTTCGAGGGGTAAGTCTTTATTTGAAATAAATCAACACATAGATTTAAAATTTTGCAACGTTTCGTCAGTGGTTTCTGAGTATATATATGTACTAGAGGGTACCCCCCTGCTCGCTTCGCTCGCCAACCCCCATAAAAATAGTTATAAAATATGGAGTATTTTGACAGTTAATATTTAACATGTTCTTTGAGTTGAGTTTGTGTATTGAATAAAAGTTCAAACATGTTTAAGTAAAATTGTTGAATATGATGTAAATTGAAAAAAGAAAATTTTATATTATGGTGAGTCTAAAAAAATAGTTATAAGAATTAAATAGTAAGTTAAAATACTTCAAGTACTTGAAACATGTTAAATATAATATTTTTTAACCGTTTTAAAGTACTCCTTTAAAAAAGGCTTTTAAAATTACGACTCCTCTAGGAAAAGCGCCCTTCAAAGAGGTTAAATATGGAGTTTTTTGACAGTTAAGGTGTTCGTACAGGAGAAGCTCCTATAATTTAAAATCAACTCCTCCGGGAGGAGCCCCTTAAAACATGTTGAATATAAGATTTATTGACGTTTTGAGGTGCTCCTCCGGGAGGAGCTCTGGAAATTACGGCTCCTCCGGGAGGAGTCCCTTATAACATGTTAAATATAAGGTTTTTTGAAGGTTTTGAGGTGCTCCTCCGGGAGGAGCTCTTTAAACTACGGCCTCTCCGGGAGGAGCCCACTTCAAACATAATAAATATAAGGTTTTTTGACGTTTTAAGGGGCTCCTCCGGGAGGAGCTACTAAAATTAGCTCCTCCGGGAGGAGCTTTTAAAATTAAGAGCTCCTCCCGGAGGAGCACCTCAAAACCTTATATTTAACATGTTTTAAGGGGCTCCTCCCGGAGGAGCCAAAAAAAAAAAGAGCTCCTCCTGGATATAACTATATAATATAGTATATGTATATATACTATGACCTTAATTCCCCAAACCAATTCCGATAATCAAGAAATCGGTGAACACGCAACAAGTAGTTTTCTGTAGATATATAGTATTCTATAGTATATATATACAACTTAGTAATTTATTCTCCGGCAAAATACCTTATGAAATTGGGATATCATTGTAACATTAATTATTCTCAGTTTAACAACTAAAATCTGATTTATGATTTTATTTTTTACAACGTTGATAGGTGTTTACAATTTTCTTCAAGCGAAGTTTTTTTTTTTTTTTAATTTTTCATCACAGTTATCAACTTTTATAAAAAAAAATCTCAAGTAATCACGTATTCTTTTTCGAAAGTGTATATAGCTAACTTTAATAAACTTTTACATCCATAGAATGTAATAAAAATTTATATATTTTTTACAAAAATCACTGCGTATTTGATTCTTTATTTATTTATGTACATATACACCTGACGTTCAAGTAAAGCTTTTGAAGTATCTACTATATCTTAAATTAAATTTTAATACCAGTGTAACAAAAAATATTTACAATTTTTTCCAAAACGGAGTTGAAAATCTCCAAGTAAATACATTGAAGGTACAAACTAAGAACAACTAAATATAAAAAAAAAAATATTATTCTTCACTTGAAAGTTTCTTTGCAGCTGGTGAATTTTCACTTTTTTGTATTAGACTTTTGTACCTCTCGACCAAATCAGTAATGGACCTGCGTTTGTTGCCGCTCTTGACGACTTTTTCTTCACTCGGTTTAAAACTTTCCTTTTCCGTCGTGTTCATGGACTTTGGTTTTGTCAAAAGTGACTCCTGAGAAGACTCTTGACTCAAATTGTAAGAATCGGAGGAAAACGACAAACAGTGTTCCTTGGACATCGACGGCAGAATTGACTTTTCCGTACTCGACATTTTGATGGTACTATTCGTCACTGCAAACAAAAATTATAAGTTAATCTATTAATCTATTAATCTGTACTTGAAAGAATAACAGCGATATTTCGCAGCTAATCACCTGGTTTGGGAGTGGCAAAAAGTCTAGAGTACTTTTCAGCGTACTTGAAGGTAGTTTTTATTCTCGTCGGTGCGTAAAACTTTTGTTGAAACGTAAACTTGTCGGAGCTGCTGTTGAATGACTGCTGGTCGTCGAAATTTATTCGCTGGACGTAGGGCAATTTTTCCTTTGTAAATTTCGTGGAATTGTCGCTGTTGAGGGCGTGCCTTGAAAATAACTTTTTGTGCGCGCCTGAAAAAACACAAATTGATTAGAAATTTTTGTAGAGTACAGCTCCAAAATTGAAAATTTTTTATTATTACTAGGAATTATAAATGAAAAAAGAAATTTGATGTGAAAGGTTTACAAGTTGAGTTGTTCAACTATGAAAAAAAAAAATAAATAAATAAAAATGAAAAAAATTTTAAATACATTTTACCATCTAATTCCTATAATTTTTGAAATTTTTTCAAATTACTTAGATCAATTTACTTAGAGAAAAACTTTAAGTTGTTTTTACCTTCAATGGGTGTAAGTTTTAAATGATTTTGGCTGATGTTCTGACCACCCTCGTCGAAACTGTTAACTTTGATTGGGGGAGAAGGCATGAAAAGTACTTTGTCAAATTCACCATTGGCGCTGTTATTCAATACCATTAAATGCTGCATGTTGCTGGTCTCATCATTTGATTTCAACTCAGCTGACATAAAAGATTTGATTTGCTCAAGAATATTTTCCAAGTGTATGGTCAGTGTTTTTAAACACTTGTTACTCTCTTGCAACTGGCAGTCGCATTCGGAAAATTTGGTGAGATTTACTTGGTGATTGCTGCTGTATTTTGACAGTAAGTACTGAAGAATGGTAAAAAAGTTTGTCAAGTTTAAATTTTCTTCACTGTACAAATTATAAGCTTGAACCTGGAATTGTAAAAATATTAATTTTTTTTTTTTTTTTTTTTTCATTAAAAATAATCAATTTTAAGAATTTACTTGTGTTTCTGATGGCAAAAACTTAGAAATATTATCAATGTTGACACATTGAAAGTTGGATGCATTCAAAATCTGTGCTTCACCCTTCAAGTTAGACAATATGTTACAGACTGATTTCAAACGCTCATCAATGCCTTGCTGAGTTTGAAGCCTTTTTTCTATTGATGGAATATACTCTGTACTTAGGACTCTGAACCATGCTAAAAAAAGAAAGAGAGAATAAATGTTAGCTTCAGTAAGTATCAGTGTTGACTACAAGTTTTACCATTTATGATCTCTTCATCTTCCAAATTCAGAAATCTTTTCCTGGCACTGTCATTTGCTGGTGCTGTGACAACTATTTCTTTGAGCTTCTCCTTCAATTTGAAAAGTTTTTCTTTCAGCTTGTTTTTTTCATCGCTTTTTGTTCTACAATCACAAAAAAATAAGTAAAGAATTAACAAATTATAGCACACATTAAAAAAATACTCTGCTACATACTTGCAAAAATCTTTGGCTTTTTTCGCAATGTTTTCTTGCTGTTTGTTGATTTTTTCAATACAAGCTTGCTGATTTGCTGTGAACTTTCTCAAAAAATTCTTAGCAGACTCCTGACCAGGACTTGGTTTTGGTGACAGCAGTACATTCAAGTTATGACCTAATAAATTAATGAAAAATATAGAATGAAATCAATAAACACATCACAGTGTTCATAATACATACCCCTACTCAAGTATGAACGAAGAACAATCAGAGAAAGTTTGTACATTATTTGCATGAATTTTGGACCCTTTGCAAGCATCAAGTGTGTGGGGAAAATTGAGGGAAAATTCACATCAGGATGATCTTTTGAGATAAGTATAAGGCACTCTTTGACATCGTTGCGAAATTTTGCTTCTGTTTGTTTACAAATAATTGGCCACTGGAGTTTGTCTTTAGTATTTTCCTTGTAATATATTCTTAATAAGTAGTAAGAAACGTGGATGAAACCTTGGGAATTTGGCTTATCAAACATTCCCTGGGGGAAAAATTTTTATTAATTAAACAAAATTGAAAAGAATTGGTTACATTGATGATTACCTCCTTGAAATGTTTCTTGAAATCTTCGTGAGGCTCAAATATTTCCGTGAGCAGACGTACATTTTTGTGAAATTGAACGGAAACTTGATCCATTTGAAAACTTTAAAAGCCTCAATTAACTATGAAACTTTTAATAAAATCGTAAACTTAATTCAACCCTTTTAAATTGATTTCACGTAAACTCATTGTGTGATTCAATTTGTATTTTCAACTGCCGAGTGCGCGCAGCCATGTTTATTTTACAACCAACTGCACGACTCATATTTTCAGCTAAGAGCAGGCTGGCCAACCCACAGAATAAAATTCAAATCTGATTTTCAGAATTAAAAAAAAAATTTTCAACAGCAATTAAAAGTCACTATAGTAATAAAGTGTAATTTTTAAATAATTTTAGCGAAACCAAAATAAAAAAAAAATATTAATTTTAGACGGGCTTGATCATAACTTTGGTAACTTATGATCACTTTTAGAGTTTTTAAATTTAAAATTTAAACAGCTGAAAAAAATTTTTTCCTCTAACAAAGTGCTTAGTTCGTCGAAAAAATGGACCGACCGAAAAAAAGGTACTAATCATTTTTGATGAATAAAAAGTAAAAAAATGTTTTTCTGCTTAAATAAAAATTAAATAAAAACAGTCACGATTATATTGAAAATAATATGTTTTAATTAGTCTTAGATCAAATAAATAATATAAAAGAAATGTTTTTATCAGATACTAATCAAGGTTACAATTGCTAAATAAATATAAATTGATTTAACATTCATATTTTTTTTTAAATCTTCAAATTTACATAAAATAATATTATTATAGTTCTATAGAGAAAATATTTTGATAAAATTATGCTACAAAGTCCAAAGGTCTGTTGAAACCACCCTTTCTGTTCATGTACTGTCGGTATTTTCTTTTCAGAATGACATGCACAGCACCAACGTCGTTCCCATCAACTTTCTTTCCCTTGGTGGTGTCAAAACCACAGAATCCCATCATCCTCATCATTTGCTGTTCTTCTGGTGTTTTGCCTTGCAGATCAGCCTCTGAAAATAAATAAAAATAAACTGATTATTTTTTTACTGATTAAGCTTGTATGTATCTTAAAATTCAAATTTCTAAGATTTGTCATAAAACTGAAAATTAAATGATGAAGTGTCTGTAGTATATTATAAGACAAACCTGTAATTATTGGTCGTTCATTGTGTTTGACTTTGGGCTTGGTTGGACGAGGTCTTTCTCGAGATCTAGATCTGCTGTAAGATCTTCTGTGCCTGTCCCTATCTCTATCATGGTCTCTGTGTCTGTCACTGTCCCTTTCACGATCCCTTGACTTTCCTCTTTCTCTTTCAGCAGATCTAAAAAAAAAACAATTTATACTTTTACTAACAAATGCTTGAAAAATAGAAGAGAAAAATGAAAGTTTGAGTACATTATAAAATTGTTAAAAATTAATTTTATATTATTTATAAGCATTATACTTTTCAAAACCTGTATTTTGAATGAATTTGAATTTGAGTCCAGGTTGTGTGTATAAATAAATAAAGTTTTTTTTTCAACTCGAGCTTTTTTTTTTGTAGAATATTATTCTGTAATAAAACAATGCACTGCACTCTATAAATGAAAAACCCAAATTTTTCATAGAGCTTTATGAAGTTTATGTATAAATATTATATTATTAATTAGCATACAGGTTGGGTATATAAATTTTTAAAAAAAGGCTCTAATTTTTTTATTATTCCTAAACCTTATGTGTACTATGATCAAGTTGCTATATAATTTACATATTAAATGTTAACTACTTATTACATACAAATATGTAATAAATAAGTAAACAACAATTAAATTGTACTGTCAACTCAAGAACTCAAGAACCCAAGTACCTATCGTATAGACGGTTTTTTAGTGCAATAAAGCTATACACAATGTAGGAACTTTAAAGTTATGCACACTTTAAATATATGCACACAAACTGTTTGTAAAAAAAACTAACCTTCGTCTCCGATCTCGGGATCTTCTTCTTCGACGTTCTCTGTCTCGTTCTCGAGATCTGTCTCGTCGTCGACTGGGCGACGGAGTTCGGCTTCTACCCATGATCAATATAAATCCAAGTAATCAATTGTTTATAACTTATTGCGACTTTCCACAGTATAAACTCTCTCCTGCAGCATCAACAATAAACATTGTACTGTCTTGCACCGTCTTTTTATCACTGTGACTGTACTGCGACCTGCCATGGCAGTCAAGATTTTTCGGAGCGAGTTTGCGCAGCAGAGCCCTCGAATTCGTTATTACGTTATCTTGTCATCTGAATTAGATGATGAGATAATATTTACCTTTAGCGGCGTAGTCTGCTCCAACTATTGGCAGACAACTATTGTTGGATAAGTGCGAGTGAAAAAGTTGAATGAAATTCGCCTATGAAAAGCAGCTTAAAAAATTTTAATTAGAAGCACAAATGTAACAAAAAAAAAATATATATATATTTATACATGTGACTAAAATAATACTTTAACTTTGATGTAGTTGAACTTTGGTATCTCATCAAGAAGCCTGGTTATCGTTTTCAGTTTTAAAGTCACAACAATGTACCACCAAGCAAAAATAGCCTTGATTTCATTCACCGCGTCCCTGCTGATGATAGCTTTAAATTTTAGCGGAAGCTCAACAAAATTTTTCTTCCTAAGCTATGGGCTCCAAAATTACATCTACTGGATCCTACTACCTACCTATGGTTTGTCCTGTCTGTGTGCAAAGCTGATATGCAGCACAACAAACTATCAAATCTCCATAAGAGCAAGTTTCCTGGGATACACTTTTGGCATGGGTATCTTGTTCTACCTGACAATGCCCCAGTCTTGGAAAATATTTGGAGTATACATTACAGTTTTATCCATATTTCACATGACAGAGTTCTTGGCAATTGCATTCACCAACCCCTCAGCCCTGTCCCCGGATACCTTCATCATAAACCACAGCACGGCTTATACCCTGGCAGCCGGTGTAAGCTGGATTGAGTTTCTGATCGAGAGACACTTTTTTCCTGAGATGAAGACAAATCTCTGGATTCCAGTGGTGGGTCTTGTTCTCTGCGCCATTGGTGAATTTTTGAGAAAAACAGCCATTTTCACAGCAAAGCGGAACTTCAACCATGTGATACAGAGCAAAAAGGCAAACAATCACACTCTAGTGACTCATGGTGTCTACAACATATGCAGGCATCCAAGCTACGTTGGCTGGTTCTACTGGTCGGTTGGAACTCAGCTAATTCTACAGAATCCACTGTGCACAGTGTTGTACACAATTGTTTCATGGAAGTTCTTTCATGACAGAATATTCATCGAGGAGATCAGCCTGCTAAACTTCTTTGGCAATGACTATGTGCAGTACCAGAAGAAAGTTGGCACTGGATTGCCATTCATATCTGGCTATCAAATTTGATATTTGAAAAAAAGTGATTCATAAGTTTTAATGCAAAAATTAAACAAGAACTAATCAAAAATTAATAGTAGAATATTTTTTATACTTAAAAAAATTTCAATTACAGACTGTTCTAGGTGTAAATAAAAATACTACATTAGTTTTACCTTCTCTGACTGTTCTAGCTGAAAATCAAATATTTTTTTACAAAAAATTATTAATAATTATAATAATAATAATAATAAATTTTAAGTACTTAAAAATGGTTATAATTTTCAATAAAATTTTCGTGGTGCTTTTTTAAACTTTGCCACCAAAAAGTTATCTGGTGGTTATCTTGTCTGGTGTAAGATACACGATCACCATGTGCGAGTGTTTCTAACCTCTAAATTTGTTATGTTCCGGGTTTAAAACACAAAAGTTGTGTGACACAACCCAATATACTATTCGCAAGAGTTTGTTAAAATGATTTTTCGAGTGTTTTCAAGATAGTATTTATCCTGTAAAAACTATAATCATGTCGGTCAACAACTACGAGGCCGACTACGTACACCTTAACAAAGTTTTGCCCTTGGTCAAGGAAGCCGTTGAAAAACCAGAGATCTACTTCGAGTAATAATCATCACCTATCAAACACGTTGTTTCTACAATTATTTATTTCATACTAATATTTGTAAATTTATTAATTTCAGAGCTCCCAAAAGCAAACGCGAAGACGTAAAAAAAGCTATAAAACGGGTCTACGACGTGGCCTTCAAGAGACGAATCACACCCGGATCGTCGAAATCGCAAGTCTTGCCCGAACTGATTGTCGACGGTTTTGACAATGAACAAATTTGGCAGCAGATTGAGTGTGCCAACGAAGATATCTTTGGTCGTCAAAACATGGAAAAACTGGCCCGGGTGATGGTGGCCCAAAAAAGCGATTTATCGTTTCCGTTCCAAGTTGACAATACCGAAGACGAAGACGAAGACGAGGAAGAGGATAACGATCAAGATTCTCACTTGGAAGAGGATGAAGATATATATGAAGATGAGGATGAGGATAGTGATAAACAAGTCGTCAGTCAGCCACCCAAGAAGAAGAGAAGAAAAACCGAGGTGGACGATAAATTTTTCAAGCTGGACGAGCTCGACGAGTACCTGAATAAAGAAGACAGACGAGAAATGAACTCTGGTAAGAAAAAAGATGAGAGCGACGACGATGACGACGATCACGAGTCCATTGATTTGTTCAATGACATCCCAGACTCCGAGGATGAAGAAAAGACAGTCAAGTACACCGACTTCTTTGATGCACCTGAGAGCGATGCAGAAGAAGTTAATCACCAAGAGTATGATGAAGACGATGACAATGTTACAGAGAAGAAACAGGTGAGGTTCAATCTTCAGGATAACGACTCTGAGGATGCAGAAGTAGAAAATCACCTAGAGTACAAAGACAACATTGGTGAAAAGAAACAGGTTAAGTTCAATCTTTTAGAGAACGACTCCGAAGACTCCGAAGTAGAATCCCAGGGTAAACTAAAGTCAGGCTTGAAAATCCGAGAGGAAAGGTTGAAAAAGAAAATCGAGGAACTAGAGGCCAAAGCAATGTCCGAAAAGCCCTGGAACCAGAAAGGCGAGGTGGATGCGTCCAGTCGACCTCCGAACTCAGCCCTGGAGGAAATCCTGGACTTTACCTCGGTTACCAGACCAGCCCCGGTTATGACGGAGAAGACCTCGATGAAGCTGGAGGACATTATAAGGACGAGGATTAAGGACAAAGCCTGGGACGACGTGGAAAAGAAGTTCAAGCCGGTAGAGACACCCTTGGAATACAAGAAGAAACTTATACTCAACCAGGAGAAGAGCAAGGAAAGTCTAGCACAGATATACGAGAACGAGTACTTGCAGCAGAGAGAAGCAGTCTTAGGTAACGAGGAAGAGAAGGAAAAAGAGGAACCACCGGAGCATGTGGAGATCAGGAAGAGTGTGCTTGCGCTATTTGGGAAACTTGATGCATTGTCGAACTATCACTACACACCCAAACCGGTAAGACAAACACTCTAATTTTTAAATTCATTTCTACTCTATTTTATGTATAATATTTTTTGCAGTAAATAGTAATAAAAATAATTAATTTATATTTATTTCAGGCTAAACCAGAAATTAAGATTGTCAGTAATGTACCTGCTATTAGTATGGAAGAAGTGGCTCCTGTGGCGACGAGTGACGCTACTCTTTTAGCTCCAGAAGAAATTAAAGGTATAAAAAAAATAAAATGAAGTTTTTCAAATTATAATTATTTTAACTATGACAGTAATAATAGTAACAAAAAACTTTTTAAAACATCTGTACATAAGTTGAATAATTATTTTTTATTTTCAAGTGCTTTGCTCCAACAAATTAACACTACTTATATTTAATTTTCAGTTTAATTATTAGAAGCTGAATTTTTCTAAATTAACCTACATCTTTACTTTTTTTATTTAGCACATGAATTACTCTGAGAAATATTCACAAACTTATTTCTATTTTTTAATTTTTTATTTCATTTTATATTTATTGATATTCTAGTATTTTTTGTTTTATATTATTTTTTCTTGCCCTAAGTGGCTCATAATCTCAACATTAAATGTTAAAACAGTGTGTGTTTATTTAGGTGAAGAATGTAAAAATACTGTTAACAGTATTAATTTGTTTAAACGGATGTATTGAAATTTAAATATAATCTTCATTTGATAGGCCAAAAATAATATATGATCAAAATGTTTTTATAAAAATAAAAGCATAATAGCCCGTAAATAAATAAATAAAAAATTTTATCATTATTTCAGCCAAACAAAAAGGAGAGTTGATAGGAAAGTCCGAGAGAACAAAGACAGATATGAAGCGCGAGAGGCGCAAGAAAAAGTTGAAGCAGCGCAATCGGGCTCTAAACCAAAGCAAAAAGTTGACCGATGATTCCAGGCAAAATAAGTCGATTAAAAACAAATTGAATTCTAAGAAACTTACGGGACGCAACATCATCAAAACCGACGAAGTCAGCGCCAGGGATGGAAAATCTTTGAAATCATCGACCGCGTTTTTCGCTCAACTTCAAGATCAAGTTGAAAGCAGCATCAAAAACAAAACTAAAGGCAAAACGAATTTGAAAAAAAATAAAAATTCCGTATCAGCTGTTAAGTTAAAGTTGTAATATTTTGTAAATTTTGTTGATTAAGGTTTTTTATAAAAATAATAGTAGGATCTGTATACAATTTCTATACATCTCCATAGTATGTGTACATACTAAAAGTGTAAATAAATGAAAAAAAAATAAAGTTTTTTTTTTTTTAATATGAGAAGTTTATATTTTACTCATTTAATATTCACATACTAATACAAAAGACAATCGTCTCAAGTAAATGTATAAAATAATACTTAAAGTTCTAAATTTTTTCACACTATACAAAGTCTCTATAATTTACCTTTGCTGTTTTAAAAATTTTCAATCAGATGTCGCTAAAATTAATTACCGAGTATACATCCACTCAAATAATTAACAAAATAGGAATAAAATAAATTTATGTATTTTGTACCAGTCAATCATGATTATACAATATATATATATTCTTAATGGTTCAGCTAATTGACAAACTAAAGTAGAAAACTTAAAAATACAAGTTCTCTTTGTGCATGTTTCACAGCTTTGTGCAGGGAAAAAATAAAACAAACCACATTTCATACACATATGTAAGAAAACAATCTCACTTTCGAGACTTTAACGATTGCACTGTTTATCTAAGTTAATATAATTTATCTAAATTCACTTTGCTAATACTATATCATCTTGAAAATAAAATTACTTAAAAAAATTCATCATGACAATAATATCGATCATCACATTCATCTCTTGCTGATTTTCTAGATACATATCATATCAAACAAAGATCATGTGTTACACTTGTTTTGGTTTTTTAGTGCCATGGTGCATTCGAAGTTAACGCGCAATACTTCTTTTTTTTCTTTACATAATTAAGTAGCTTGAATTCTAGTCACTTATAAAAACGTTAATTAGTACCTTTTTTTAACCTTGTTTTTAAATTTCGAAATTTATCTCTACATACAAATCAATCAATTAAAAAATCTACCTGATTACATTACGTACTTAAAATAAAAGAAAAAATTTCTCGGGCTTTAATGATAAAACATTGTAAATGTTTTTTGGTTTGATTATAACCTGGCTGAAAATGCACACGAGCAATTTTTATATGTTAAAATTAAAAATTTAACAATTGCGTCATGTACGATTATTATAGAATAATTTTCTTCATTTTATTGATTAGAGTGGTTCAAAACTTTAAAATGAAACGGGTGCCGAAAATCTGTATATAAATTTTAAAATTTGGTAAAAGTTTCAAAACTAAATTTTTCAAATCAGATTTCCAAGTTGTAAATAAATAAAGTAACTTACACATATAACTTAACGCGCGTCAGAGTTAGTTGATGCTTTGATATGTGTCACGTAACATGTGTAAGTTACACGTGTTCATTGACAAAAACTATTGTCGATAAATTTATTATTTATTTCAGCCGGTATAAATTGGAAATATTCACTCGCGATTATCTGGCTAAACCTAAATCTACTCAAAACCCGCGTTGAACATGCTGAGTTCCTGATCCTGGAACATCTGCAGCATATCGGAGAGTTCCTGGGTCGGGGCTCCGGGTGGTCCAGGCGCGGGTGGGTGCGGCCCCTGGGGCTGACCACCTACTTGACCCGGATTCGTCTGGCCGGAGCCGTCCTGGGGTTGACCCTGGTGCTGCTGCTGTCCCTGCCAACTCCACATACCTAAAAAAGTATATTTTTAGTTTTAATATTATATTTAAATAAGAGTGGATTTTTTAATCTACAGGTTTACAGGAATAATTAGATAAATCCATTTTCAAAGAATAACAAAACTCCAACGTTCACATTTTTTTTTTTAAACAATAAATTTTTTTTTTTTTTTTTTTATAAATTTAGTTTTTTTTTCTGTTCCACTCATAGTTAAAAGAGAATAATAATAAGAAAAGAAAATAATAGATTATTAGTATTTGACTAATTTAAAAAAAAACTTAAGTAACTGTGTAATTTAACTCTATTAATTTGAATTTATCTTGATACAGTATAATAGCCTTATTCTCTATGAAAAGTATTTTAAATGAATTATTTTATCTCACAGTTAATTTATATTGTATTAATTACGGCTTGTCCCCTCAATTGAAAATAAAAATAAAAATAAAAAAACTTGAAGATGTACTTGTAATTAAGTAAAACTGATAAAACATAATCTTAAGCATGAAAGGAGGTTTGAGGTTCAAAAATAAAAAAAATAATAAAATATTACCAGGATTATTATTAGGCACTGTAGTGACAGCGTGGTACTGGGCTGCCGGTGTCCTGGCTCCACTGCTGAGTTGGGTGTAGGTGGGACCGCTCGGAGATCTAGACGGACTCGTTTGGCTGTACTGGTAACCTTCGCAAGACACCGGTTGCTGATGATAAAAACAACATTTTTACATAAGTTACACAAGTTTATTTTTTTAATGAAAATTTAAAAAATTTTAAAAACCTGTCGTCCGATGTTGGACCAACCAGGGGCTTGCTGCACCGCGGGTGTGGGGGACGTGTTGGCTACGGTTGGTTGCTTTTGAATTCTGTTGAGAACCGAGGACGACGCACCTGCGTTCTGCTGACCCGGTGAGCCGTAGCCGATCGGTGACTGCGTCGTCTCGTAGTTCTGGTAGACGTTCTGAGTGCTCGACGGTCTCGCTTGTTGCGGCTGGGTCGGAGCTGGAGGACCTTTATTTCATTGAAAAAGTATTTTTTAACTAACTAGCAATTTTTAAACATTATGCATTGAATTAATTAACACAATTTATAAGAACTTTACTTGAGTTATAGATTGTATGGAGTTTAAAATAAAAATAGAGCCCTACTCAACTCGCACAGTGATTTATAGCATACTATCATAAGAACTTTGAAGGCAAATAAAATTTAGTCACATTGAAAAAATTTATCAATTTATCACGGTTTTTATCGCTGTAAATCAGAATCTTATAATTTTACAACGGATAGATAGAAATAAATATTGTAAAATTAAATATTACCTGCACCGGGCATACCCGCGGGATGCTGCATCATGTGGTGGGTTGTCGCGGCCGGGTACATCGGATTCCGGGCCGGATGTCGGTCCATCGAGTAGTCCAAACCGGGCTGACCGTAACCGGAAACTACCTCGGTTTCGGGCTGACCTTGAGCTTCCCCTGGACCACCTGTGCCTCCGTGTAAAGACCTAATAAAAATTCAAGCATTAGTATGTAAAATTATCTTTTTACACGGATTCTTGTGAAAAAACTAAATTTTTGCTGTGTGCACAATTGAACTTAGTCTTTTATGCATGTACGAAATTTGATAAAAACTTTTTAAAAAAAGGGGGGGGGGTTATGATGACACTTACTTGGCGGTGGTATTGGTGCAGACGATGTACTCAACTTCGTCCGTGTAGGGGTTGAGGAAGGAGAAGGCAGAGGTCCTGAGCCAGACCCAATCACGGTTCTTGGCTCGGAATCTGTACATCACGGACAGTACTTGGCCCTTCAGCTTCAAAACTGCCAACCAAATAAAAAGTTAAAAGTAAGTATTTTAAATATGAAGTTTGGCGGGTTATTATCGAGATTTACCTTGCTCGAAGCTCTCCCGCATGTGGGTGTGATCCTCGGGGTGGAAGAACTCGTAGCAGGGGTGACCTAGTAGCTCCGAGGGCGTGTAACCGAGTATCGCACCGACCCGCTGGTCGACGAACGTGAACTTGCCCTCCACCGAGTGACGAGATATGAATTCTGAAAAATATAATACGAGCCTTGAGTGTACAGATTCAAATCGACAATAAAGTTAAAAAAAAAAAAAAAAAAAAAATATCATTACCATTGTTGCTATTGGATCCGGTGAGATCATTGGTATTGGGTGTGCTGGTGACCTGTAGTCTGCCAATGGCGACGAGGCAGAAGTGGTTCGACACGTCGTCACCGGTCAAGCCTCCATCGTTCGGTCCACCCTGTACTCGATCGGCCATTCCCACACCTGGTACACATGGGGGAACAAAATCACCTAAGCAATCACAATCACAGTGACTATTTGACAGTGTGTAACTCTAGAGCAACGACAAAGTCATTTTATTGTGACAGCCTGGTGTCTACTCAGAAAAAAACATGATTTCAAGAAAATAAAGGATTAAAAATTAAATACTCCAGGATATGCATTATTTGAGGTTTAAAATTTTAATCTCTCGTGGACCTTAAATTTCAAGCTCTCACAATAAATAAATCTCGCACAGTACCTAATCAATTGGGTCTAGAACCCACTGGTTGACAAAATAAAAATAAAAAATTTCAAGTAGACACCATGACTTCGGGGTATAGATAGTTAGAGATTAACAAAAAAAGGTTACCGGTCGGTGGCCAATTTTTGATGTAGCCGGTGCAGTGAACGACGGCGTAACTCTGTCCGTCCCGGGCGGGCGGTCCGAGAGAATTTCGTTGCTTCATGCGCTGCAGACCGTGGGCCGCGGCCATGTCCCCGGTCGTCTGCAGATTTCCCACTTTCATGCGGCAGATGAATCCGCGTCTCGAGCCCATGCACAGTCTTACCGAAGCTGAAAAAAAAAAAACACAAATTTATTTTTAAAATATAAATAAACAATAAAATTACAAATTTTTCTTTCAATTCTGAACAATCAATAATTTTATTTACTAATAATCATACCATTGGGTGATTTTTCTTATTTCATTCTACGATCAAGTTTTATTCAAATTTTTTGATAAAATTCTGATACTAAAAATCTACAAAATTACGAGATCAGCTTTATTTTGAATTTGATTTTGATTTATGCAGCTGGATTCAAAACAAGGAAAAACATTGTTTTACTCATAAATGATTGAATAAAAACACTGTCATCATTTTTTTTTTTTTACACTGTTCTTTGCTTGACCCAAATAATTTAAAAATTTTTTAAAGTTGTTTGCAAGTAGCTGTTTAAAATTTTTTTTTCTGGTCTTACAACTTGATTAAGATTTAGATTTTTAATTCAAACTTAAAGCTGCGAAACATTCAATAAATTAAGCTGACTATAAGACATTGAAAATGCGATTTTAATTAACATCCCTCTGTATAATGATTAACGATGATCGAATGTCCTCGATTTATAATTGATGTAATTGGTGAACTTACATTGGTGTCCCTCCTTCTTGACGGTACCGGTCTTGAGGTCGAGGACTCGTCCGGCGTGTTGAGGCTCGGCTGTGCTCAGCTGTTCCCTGACCTTGTCGGCGTCGTCCGGGTGTACCTGGTTGTACAGACTCGTACCGTACCAATCGCTCTGGGAGTAGTTCAATACCGGGGCGACTGAGTCGGAGACGTATATAATGCGCCCGGTATCGCAGCTCACCACGAACAGAAAACCGTCGGCTGCCTCCAGGATCAGGTGCTTTAGTTCCTGGTCGGTCAGAAACGACGGCTTGTACGTACCGTCGGCGCTCGTGTTTCCGGTTCCTGACAAAAGTTACAAAAAATATATTAAATTTTATAATGTCGTTTCCATCAAAAATTGACTTTAATTTCGTTGACTCTCAAATGGGCTATTTTTTCGCTCATTATTTCAATACTAAAATCATTGTTTTGGTAAAAGTTATTGTGTATGTCATTTTTTTCGTTTAAATTTTTAGAATTTTGGATACATTTGTCGAGGCAAAAGTACGTATCATCAGGGTTTTCGTAGCAAAAAAAAAGTTTGATTACTTCATGGCAAAACTTCAAAAGTAAAATCATTGTTTTGGTAAAAGTTATCGTGTGTCATTTTTTTCGTTTAAATTTTTAGAATTTTGAACACGGGAAATATATTTTCGCTTTTTTAGAAAAAAAAATTTACTAGATGTTTTTATCTGTAAAGCGAAGTTAATGCAAAGTTAGTATCAAGAAATAGGTTTTATCGTTATTTCCGTAAAAACTTTGCCGATTTGATGTCTTTTTTTTCGTGCAAAATATAGATTATAAAATTTTTATGTAAGCATAAGTTTAAAAGTAAAATCACTGTTTTCATAAAAATTTGTAGGCTTTAAATTTTTTTTCGAAAAAAGGCACAATAGGAGATTTCAAGGTTCTAAAAAAAAACACGTGATTTAACCAATTGGATCGATCCTTTTTCAGGGCATTTAACACAAAATTCGGCAATTACAGACACATTTTTGAAAAAACAGGCTTAGAAACGATATTTTCCAAAAAAATATCGAACATTTATAAAAATATTTCTAGTTCCCGAGTATAAAATTTTGCCACTTGAATGTTTTTTTTTTTTTTCGTTTCAATTACGTAATTACTTTTCCTCTAATTCTCGTCGGTCAAACAAAACGAATCGCGTCGACAGTTTTTAGTGTAAAAGAAAAGAAGAAGAAAAAAAGGCCGAGCGAAACTGTTGCGATTACAGTCTCACGATTTAGTTCGATTCAGCATGACGAAAGCCGCTGCTGCGGTAATGGCTTTTAAATAGTCATTAAGCTTTAAAACGTCATCGCGAGCTAAACGAAATTTATAAGATCGAAAGCTACTGTCCCACTTGGTAACTCCGTTCGCGGGAGTCACGTACTCCACGTGGAGGAATAATAAAACCAGGAGAGAAATCGAAATTTCGAAAAATTACCAATTTTTTTTTTTTTTTTTCTTTGTTTTTCGAACTTGAATTTTCTGGGATTTTTCAGAGTTTAGAATCAGTTGACGCTACGATAAAAAATTGTTTATTTATATCGAGCAAAATTAAATTTATCAATGCTTAAATTTATTTATTAATTTTTTAGGTATAGTTCCTTCAGGCTCCAACTTAAAAAGAATAATAATAAATAAATAAAATTTAATAATTTGAAAAGATTAATAAAGTTTAATAGACACTGTGATCTAAAAAAAATATTTAAAGAAAATAAATGAAAAAAAGTAAAAAAATAAATAAATTAATTTGACCTGAAAAAACGCTATGACCTGATTACAACCCAATAAAATTATCTTACTCAGCGAATATCGGGCCTTAAATAAAAAAAAATCTTCATTGTCCGAGACTTTTCTTTTGTGACAGCTTTAATAGTAAAATAATTTTAATTAGTGACACAATTTTTTAAAACAAATAATTATTTTTTATACTTTTTTCGATGTACCATTTAAAACCAAATAATAAAAAAAAAAAAATCTTCAAAATCCCAGAATAAAATATAATTATCTATTAATTTTTTTTTATTTTAAATTTTCAATAACCCAAAAACAACGATATTCCATAAATTTCAAAAAAATTAAAAAAACTTGTATTTTCCCAGGGAAAATTTTCCTCCCATAAAATCCTCGATAATCTCGGTGGACCCAAGCATCAAAATTCTTCCTCGAGATGTGAATAAAATTAAGTCCCCCGAAAAAGAGAGACAATGGGGGCCCGGGGCCCGCGCTACGGAATAAACAATTCCCAGATCGTAATCTCGGTTCGTGGTGGTGGGGGGAGGTAGATGCCACCTCGCGATATGCAAGTAAATTCCGGGAACTCGCTAGCTTCCCCTCCCTCTCCAGCTCTTGGATTGAATCGTAAAATGACGCGATTTGTATTCTCGAGGTATAGCGTCGATCCACCACCGGAAGCTGGCTTCTTACCTCTGAGGGCCTTCATGTGTGCTACGGCCATCCTCAGGATGGTCAGTTTGTCGGGCTTGCGGGCCAGAGCCGAGCAAGTCGGTACCATGTCCGAGAGCTCGGTTATGTAGGCCGTCATCTTGTTCCTCCTTCGGCGCTCTATCTCGCAGTGGTTCTCCCTACTGCAAATTTTAATAATAATTAAAAAATGATCAGCTTTTGTCATTCAAACGAGGCCTGGGAAATTTCAATGATTTTATTCGTCAAAGATTTCAATGAAGAAGTATATACTTTCACTTAGGGGTAATTCGGACACTTTGAGCGAGGCCTGTAAATTTTACTTTGGTTAAATAAAATTTATTAATTTTGTAATAATAGGAAATAAGTATATTCAAAAGCTCAAATATTGATAGTAAAATTGATAAAAGATAATAACATATACAAGATTTTAATAACTTTTTTACGTTAAAATTCATTTAAGGTGGTTTTCTACCAAATGCATGACAATAGGGAATCAGCTCAAATTTTCTGGAGGTGTTTATTAGATATTAATAAACATTTTTCCGAAGTCTGATCAAAATTGACCATATAGTTTAAAAGTTACAGCAAATTAAAGATTGAATTTTTTTCATTACGCGTACGGACGCTACGCTGAAAAAGTGTACTAAATTATTGATATTTGTCTTCTTACAATAGAGATCCTTTTGAAAAACCACATACATATAGTTTCACTATCGAAGAATTCATTCCTTGAAACTGCAAAAAATTGACCTTTTAAGAATTTTACAATAATTTTACGAAAATAATTTTCACGTGAATAACCTCCAAAACTGCGGTATTCAAAGGTGAGGTTAAAAGTTTTAAAAAATGTTTTGTTGTGATTGTCAATGTTTTTTTGGTAGAAAATTATTTCAGAAGCCATAAAAAGTTAAAAATTAAATTTTAACAAGTAATTTTTACTAATTTGGTGAAATAATTTTTTTTTAGTCTTGAACTTGACTAGCTCTGGTAGAAAACCACCTTAAAAAACCTTTTTTTATAAAAAAATCGAATTAGTGAAATCCATCAATAATTTATTCTGTAAGTTACGTGTAAGTTTAATTTATACAGCTCTCCGACACATTTGATTTGATTTATATACTTAAAAAAAGTGAAAATTAAAAAAAAAAAATTTCCGAAAAAGGCCGGTATTTAATAGTCTTTGTAGGGGTCAAGGGTCTTTGGAGGAGGCTCAATTAAGGGCGGTAGTGGGGGGAGAGAGGTAAAAGGGCAGCCGAGTCCTGTTCCCACGCGAGAGACCGAGAGACCGAGATGTGTATGTGTGTGTAAGTGTGGGTGAGGATGGATAGGGCATAGACCCCCGCTTTACCTCGCGAATCGCTCCTTGTCCTGCATGCTGTCGTCGTCCATTCTTCTGTACTTGCCCGAACTCGGGTCGTCCTCATCGGATCTGTAACAATAAAAAAATACGAAAGATAAATTAATCTATTCTGAGATTTTAGAGGTTTTTATACATAGATGCATTGAAAACATTGATTTATTGGTACAAATTTTCAAAAAATTTAATCTCCGGCGATATTGATGGATAAAATAATTTAAAAAATCGTAAACCAAAGAAAAACAATATTATTATAAAGGGTACGGATTCTTTATTTATTTGTAAATGATCTCAGTTTATCTCCTTAATTTTTATGATAAAACGCTGTGTTTATTAGGTCATTATAAGTCAAATTACTGATTTATCAGAAAAATCTCCTCGAAAATCTCTATTTCTCTCTTTTTATTCAGGGAAAACAAGATAATTTTAGGCCTTTTTTAGTGAAAGACACTAATAGTTAAAAAATGAAGTTACATCCATAAAAAATATTTTTAAACAAATAAAGGTAAATATAAATACATAAAAGGGTCGGGAATTAAGATATCTCAAAATAATCAAAAATTACTTAAGTTTATCTCAATTAAAGGTAATAGTTCCGCCTCAATTAACAACTCAAACTAATTATGAAATTAAAATGTTATCTTGTAAAATTTAACATTCATTGAACTTAGTTATCTAGAAAAAATATTTTAATTTCAGAAAACGTGTGAAGTAGTGTCTTGATTGCAGAACTATCTTCAAATTTTGAGACAATTTACCAATTTCTGAAATAAATAAAATGACAACTCTGGGTCGAGATAAATAAAAAAATTAAAAAAATCGGTTTAATTATCCGCGAAAACGATAGTAAAAGAAGGGAGGATCGAGATACAGTTAAGACGTTTAGCATCCGGGTGCAGCGGCTCAAGAAGCAAGGGTCAATGATTTCACGGTTACGTTGGTACCAGTGCATAAACGCACGCGTGCTCCACTTCGTACATTACCAATCGAGTAGCTTTGATTATTTGATTATTCTGTCTACTGCTAATTATCAGCTGTGCATACGTGTTTTTTAAATTCCTACAGTTTTACAAATTATATGTACACGAGACTCGTTACGGAAGATGAATATGAAAAATTAATCTGTTTGGTTAGCCTAATTGGACAGTAGATCGATTAATAATAGACACGTACAAAAAAAATGAAAGAGTAATAGACCACGAATGTTTACGAAATATTCGTCTATATAGATATACTAAGCTGGTAAATTATGTTCAAAAAAATATGTCTGAAAAGTCGTAATCTTACCTATTGTAAGTAAAAGCTTTATAATGGGATGCAATCACATATTCAAATCTGATTACTTTCGGAATAACCGATATTTATAAACAGTTTTTAATTCATGAGAATATATTTTTTTATTAATTATGAATAATAAAGTTTTTACTTTTTTTATAAATATTAAGTTTTTATGTAAAAAAAAAATTCTTGGCTTTTAAGGATATTTCCTAATGAAAAATTTGTGACTAAACCCTTAAACTTTGTTTTCATTCACACGTTAAAGTTTTCACATAGCTGCTTTTTTCTAGTAAAAACTCCAATACCGAATAATTTTTATCAATCGAACCAGCCTTTTTTTAACCGAAGCGAATTTTAATCTTCAATTCTGGTGTTTTTGTCATTGATAGTTTCTTAAAAAATGCGTTAGTATAAATTTGAATTCGATAATAAAGTCGTTTATCTTTTTCATATTAAACTTGTTTTTTTTTTCCAGAGCAATTTTGCTAATTTTTAGAAATATGTAATAGTTTGGTTATAAAAAAATAATTAATTAAGCAGCTTACAATTAGAGAACTTCTAAAAATAACGAGATTAATCAGGATAAACTTGGATAAATTAGTATAAAACAAGGATAAACTGAGATTAACTAGGATAATTTTAAAATAAATTAAGGTAAATACACTCAGAGAAATATTTGATTGGACCAATTAAATATTCTTTGTTCCCTCAATAGTCTAAATATTGTAGCAGTTACAATACGTATGGTAAGGATAATAATACATATCGTTGCGACTAGCAAAGCAATTATTCAAAAATCTAACCTAACCTAGCTATTTTTTAAAATCTCAATTGAAGTCATTATTTCTTAAATATTGTGATTTTTACAATCATTTGTATATTTTTTAAGATTAAAACTATTCATTAAATACATTAATTATACCAAAATCACAAAAAAGAAATTTTTTAAAATTAAGTTGTGCTATACCAGTGTAACTAGAAACATGTTAACCCTTAATACACATTTAGTCAGCGCTACCATGAAATTGTTACTGCTACAATGTGCATCATTGTCTCTATATCAACTATGGCATCTTAGATGTTACAATATATTGTTGACCCAATCAAACCTTTCTCTGAGTGTATAAATAAATTTAAAAAAAAACGAAAAGTCGGACGTTTAAATATTTCAAAATTATCCCAGATTATCCTGGTTCATTCCAATTTTAATGAATTTATTTTTATTTTTATTTTTACAAATTTTTCAGAAAAAAAACCGAATAAAAATCGGTATAGTTACTATTGCCTAACCCCTGGATTTAAAATTTCGAAGTTGCAGGAGTCTTTTCATGACATTACTTTAAATAAATTTAAAAAAAAAAAAACGAAAAGTCGGACGTTTAAATATTTCAAAATTATCCCAGTTTATCCTGGTTCATTCCAATTTTAATGAATTTATTTTTATTTTTATTTTTACAAATTTTTCAGAAAAAAAACCGAATAAAAATCGGTATGGTTACTATTGCCTAACCCCTGGATTTAAAATTTCGAAGTTGCAGGAGTCTTTTCATGACATTACTTTAAATAAATTTAAAAAAAAAAAACGAAAAGTCGGACGTTTAAATATTTCAAAATTATCCCAGTTTATCCTGGTTCATTCCAATTTTAATGAATTTATTTTTATTTTTATTTTTACAAATTTTTCAGAAAAAAAACCGAATAAAAATCGGTATGGTTACTATTGCCTAACCCCTGGATTTAAAATTTCGAAGTTGCAGGAGTCTTTTCATGACATTACTTTAAATAAATTTAAAAAAAAAAAACGAAAAGTCGGACGTTTAAATATTTCAAAATTATCCCAGTTTATCCTGGTTCATTCCAATTTTAATGAATTTATTTTTATTTTTATTTTTACAAATTTTTCAGAAAAAAAAAACCGAATAAAAATCGGTATAGTTACTATTGCCTAACCCCTGGATTTAAAATTTCAAAGTTGCAGGAGTCTTTTCATGACATTACTTTAAATAAATTAAAAAAAAAAAAACGAAAAGTCGGACGTTTAATTATTTCAAAATTATCCCAGTTTATCCTGGTTCATTCCAATTTTGATGAATTTATTTTTATTTTTATTTTTACAAATTTTTCAGAAAAAAAACCGAATAAAAATCGGTATGGTTACTATTGCCTAACCCCTGGATTTAAAATTTCGAAGTTGCAGGAGTCTTTTCATGACAGTACTTCTTTCCCAATTTTTATAACTAGGGCTGCCGCGAGACCGAGACGAGAGTAGGTCAGAATCTCGACGAGACTTATAAAAACATTTTTTTGATATATTTCTTAATTTTGTATCTGGTGGGCCGAACATCTTAATGAATTCTTTATGTTTTTCTAGGTGTTTTTTAACTTCTGAGGTACATACTTCCATCTTTCATACATATTGTTGTTGAGATGGATTTTTTGGCACGTTCCTTACATTTCCCAACTTTTTCAATAAAATGAATAAATAGGTTGAGAATATTTATGAAGAGTGTAAAAGTCACAACCGCTTTACTCGATATTTTTTATTTAAATTAAATTTAAATAAAAAATCGTGGATAGTTCCGAGACGAATTAAAAAAAAGGGAAGGATTAGCGCGGTTACGGCTAAATTCACATTTCACAGTGGATCGGTATGCATGTATGTAAATTATTATACAAACGCATCGTAATCTCGGGGTGATGCTGTGCTGCTGCAAATTCGCGCAAACAACCTCAAATCTCCGGTACGTGCACTTTTCACTGCGTACATCTCGCAATTTCTCTGGTTTTTTTTTTATTTTTTTTATTTTTCGCGGCAACTATTAACATCATTGCGCATTCCTACCTTCTGCCCTTTTTTATTGACACTGTTTACGTTTGAAATTATTTTGACCAAAAATTAATTTAAAAACTTACAGCGTTTGGTTCAAAGATTTTGATTCAAAGATCTTTGACTAGCAATTGATTTCTTTAAACAAACTATCAAACTTAATTTTTTTTTATAGAATTTAAAATCAACAATATTTTTAGTTCGGTAGAGATAGTTTGAAATTTTTCACTCAGACTGATATTTGTAAATAATTTTTAAACTTTACTAAAGTATTAATTACCTTTAAAAAATTGTTAATCAATAAATGAAAATTTTTTATTAGAATTTCCAAAGATAATACTGTAAGCACAGCTTTTTTTATATTCATACAAATAATCAGAAAAATCAAAAATTTAGCGTTCTTGTACATGAAGGTATGTAGACCTATAATAAAACTTTACAAGTCTAATTTTGTTGATTTTTAGCTATTTTTCAAAACTGTAGTAATAATCGAGGTAATAATAATTAATTCAATTATAAGGCCAAAATTTAGTTTTTTTTTTTTTTTTTTTTTTTTTTTTCAACATTTAAAAATGTAGATTGTTATAGAGGTCAAATTTAGTTTGGAATAATTTATCAAAATTTTTCATTACATTTCAGAATTTTACATTTTTTTTTAAATACTATACGTCGTAAACGCGAAATAATCGTCCTTTTATTTTTGACAATGTTAAGAAATTTGTCATTTCATATTTAATGTTTATACGAAATAAAAAAAAAAATTCTTAATTTGTGACACACGTGCTCAAAACACTTGTTTCAATAGCTAATTAGTATTGGTTTACCAAGAATTAGCTCTTTTTAGAAACCCTCGTTTTTATCAACAACATTACTTTATGGCAAAAATATTACATCTATAAAAAAATTCTAGATTAGAGGAATTTTTTCTTTTTAAGGTAAAAATCAGTTGAAATTCTTTACAGAACAGGTGTTACATGTTTACTCAAATTAAATTACAAGTTATAGAATTTTTTATTGACATTCAATTAATTTCATAGATCTATTATCTAAACTGGAAACAGCTTTCAAAACCAATTAAACATAGAATTTGAAACACTTTAAAATTTATAATATTTTAGTGAATTTTTAGTGAAATTATTGAAAAATAATTTAAAAAAAAAAAACAAAACAAAAATTGAAAGAGCTACGGGCATTTAACGTTTTTAAATTTTCAAGGTATATAGATATACTATTCACGCAATAATAATGTCGACTATTTAAAATTTACAATATTTTGTTGCTTTTTTGTTAAGAGTATTAAAAATCAATAAGTACCTGGTTTTTCGGAAAAAACGAAAATTGAAGATGTGGCAAGCGTTTAAAGTATGTATTTGACATTTCAAAATGTATATATATACCTTCAATGTAATTTATGTAATTTCAGTCCAATGAAAATCCTGGACCGTAATTAAAAAAATCAAGTTAAAGAATTTGGATTTTAAAATTTTGAAAAAAATCTTTAAATTAATTAAAAATCATGTATGTTTAAAATACAGGTTGACAACCCTATTCGGACCCCATAAGATCTCTTAATGTCAAAAACCATGATTATTGATTGCTTTGATGAAATTCTATTGAAAATTTTTTAAAACACTTTTAAAATCTATCAGTTTCATTGAAAAATACCAAAACAGACTCTTCTACAAAACCCAGCGCGGGTTTTTTGAAATCGGAACGTTAACGTTAATCACAGTCACGACAATAAACTCGTAAATCGGGGCAGTTTTGCAATAAACAAAGTCGTCGTGGCACATGAACCAATAAAAAAAAAAAAAAAAAATGTATTATCGCTACCTGCGTCTCTTGGACTGGGTCTGAAGGGGCAGAAGGTCGACCGGGGGCAGGGCCAGCATCTCCTGGGAAGGGACCTGGGCCGGGTACAGCTGGTGGTACTCCGGGTAATCCGGGTCGACCACTGGTGGCGGTCCGTACATTATTCAAAAGGTTTTTTGGCACTAAAACTCGCGTTTGCGCTTTCTACGTCGCGGGAAGAGCGACATTACGCGCGATCCACGTCCGGCTTGCGACTGAAGGCAAGTTTCTCTTTCCCACCAACTCACGGGGCCCGACCGAGGCCAGCGCTACCTGTCGAGCTTTTCTTACGTTTTTCATCTCATTATCATGCTAATTTTTTCTTTGGGGGACCCTTTGTTTACGAAAGTTTTTCTTTTCCGGCTTCCGGTGATTGATGGTCAAACTTTTGGGAAAAATCAAATTCCTGGCATTTTTTTTCAAGAGTTTGTCGGAGAAAAATGTTTAATTTTGTGTGATCGTTTGCTTAGATCTAAGCAATTTTGTGGAATTTCATTTTTATTTTTTTTTTATCGAATTTATTCATTAATTTTAATTAATAAATGTGTCCAGATTTATATCTTATGTTTAAGTAATGTTAATGTAATTGCAAAGATCCAAAAATAAAAAAATTACTTTAGTAACATATTAACTGTTGAATTTCACATGTTTTAGAATGTATGATAAAAAACGCTAACTCACAACTAAAAACATTTTGATAATCGTATTATACTTTTTTCAAATAGTAACAATTGAAATTTATTCATTGGTAATCAATTAAATCCCTAATCAAGTAAAAAAAGGCAAATAACATTTAAAGTTTTAATTTTAAAAATTAATCCCTTAAGAAATGACTCTACCAAGAAAAACTGATCCCCAGATTATAATTTAAAAGTTATTAAATCCAGTAAAGTATGAGAGTGCACTTCATTTTGTCATTATTAAATTAAATTTTTAGAAAATTTAGAAAAAACATTTTCCTATCAACAAATGATATACCAACTGTATCCTTGCAATAATCAGCTGTTATTGTTGACAATATTTTGAAGGACACAAATTTTGATGACAAGTATCATATTTTTTTTTCACGCTTTATTGATCATTGTTTTTCTGGTATAGTATTAACTTATGGCATCACATAAAATATGGGATTAAGAAATATTACATGGGACTGAAAGCTAACCTGTACAAAGTTGCTGATTCTGTTTTTTTTGAAAAAACAGTTTGTATTGTTATTTCTCACTGTTGAATCAAACTTCAACTTATCATTGTTTATCAGAAAACGTTTTTTCCAAATATTATGTAAAAAAAACTCTTAAATAGTAAACACTTATAACTCATAACAATAAAATGTTTGTAAAAACTTACCCAATACTTTCAGTATTCCGATTTTGCGATAGTTTACTACCTGAAATAAACCCAATTTTTATTAACAAACAATCCTCATTGATCAACAAACATGAAATGTTTAAACACCCCTGATATCAACATTAAAGTTGTATTGCGAAATACACAAAAAAAAATCACTATAAAAGTGATCAAATTAATTCAATATAAAAAAATCTCATAATAAACATTGGACAGAGCGTCCCTACTACAATGTACAAACAATGTATACCTGGCATAGAATGAGCGATCGCAGACATTTGGATGAACATTCAGCTCGGTTTTGATATTTATTCAACGCAGCAGCAGCTACCCAAAAAATTCTCTGCAATCTTGTAGTGTAACACGCAAAACTTGCACTTATGTTTTCACAAATTTACGAGCTATCTCAACTCGCCATTTTGAGGTTTTCCTCTGTGTTGTTTTTCAGTGAGAAAAAAAAAGATGGAGATAGAAAGCTGTGAAACAGCTCTAGCGAAGCTGCAGAGTGCAGATCACTTGTCACTCCCACAATCTGCATTATCAATCGAGCGACCGAAGCGCTGGCAGCTGGCTAGGTTAGTGTAGGTGGCGCTGGCTCTGCACATGTTTAGTGTTTACTTTGAAATGTTTTCTCTATATCACAAAGATTAATAAACTTTAGTTTTATAAATAAATAAATTAAGATTTGTTTGTTCAGTTTTAGTTAATAGTTAATAAAATATATTAATATTGTGTTTTGAGAGAAACTAACTTGTAAGCTTCAAAAAATGAAGAAACAGCTGATTTTGTTGTTTTTAAACTCCAGTAGTCCAGTGTTCGTGCATGTAGCGAACAATGATTAGAATACACGTGGAGTTTGTGATTAGATTAGTTAATTATAAACTTTAATTGTTAATTTTAACAGTTAGTTATTTTTTTTATCAAAAATGAATCCGTTTGGTGACACGAGTATCGGCGGCGAGCCCGAGCAAGATGCAAACACAGCTCTCATAGAGCTTGATAAAGGTTATCACAGTTTCATTATTAACTTTAATTTTTGTTTTGTTTACCTTTATTATTATTATTTATTAAAAAAAAAAAAAATTCAATATAAGTTTAAGTAAAAAATTAAAGCTGAGTAATTACATTACAATATTTGTCACTAAAAGCTGATGAGTTATCACTATCTTATTAACATTTCTACTTTTTTGATTGATTTTTTACTATTCTGAATATAATCAGTTCATTTGCAAAAGATTTTCATTTTTTTAAAATCCCAATTTTCAGGTCTGAGATCATCTAAAATTGGGGAACAGTGTGAAGCCATAGTCAGGTTTCCCAAGCTGTTTGAGAAGTACCCATTTCCAATTCTGATAAACTCATCACTTCTGAAACTAGCCGACGTATTTCGCGTGGGAAGTAACTTTTTGAGAGTTTGGGTGCTCAGAGTTTGCCAGCAGAGTGAAAAACACTTGGACAAAATCTTAAACGTCGACGAGTTTGTGAGAAGGATCTACAGCGTGATCCACTCCAATGATCCTGTTGCCAAAGCTCTGACTTTGAGAACACTTGGCAGTGTTGCAAGAATCATACCAGAGAGAAAACCTGTAATAAAATCTTGAATTACCTCTTAATTTTATTTATTTATTATAATCAGTAATAATAATCAACTCTAGAGTGTTCTGCAAAAAGTGTTTATTAACTCTAGTAAATTAATTATTTTGTTTAATCATTAATAGATACAGACTGTTGTACAAATTAATTGGATTTAATTAGACTGATTAAATTCATTTTATTAAGAGTATTTTTTATATTTTTATATTAGTTTAAGTAAACTTTAGTTATTGTTAAAATTGTTTTATAATTTCACTACTATTTTTCCTACATTAAACCTTGTTTTTGTTTTTCATTATTTTGTATGTATAGCCTTTCTTTTTGGTAAATAAATACATAAATTTACAAAATTTTTCAGGTTCACCACAGTATTAGAAGATCTTTAGACTGTCATGATTTGGTACAAGTAGAGGCAGCTATTTATGCAGCCCAGATGTTTGCCGCTCAGTCAAAGTTGTTTGCTATATTCATGTGCAGCAAAATCTCCGACATGATCAGGGGTCAAGCTACCCCAGTTTCAATGAAGCTCCAGCTCATACCCATTTTGCAGTACATGCATCATGACATTTCAACTGCTTCTATGGTAATTTATTTACACTATATAAATAATAGAATTTATGTATAGCAAAAGAATTGAAATTTTTTATTTTTTATTTTATTATTTATTTATATTTTCCTGTTTTCCAGGCAAATGAACTGTGTCTTGAGCTCCTCGAAAGTTACCCAGCTACTGAATTTGTCCGGGTGACACTGAGCGCTTCAACCACTTTGGCTTCAGCTACACTGATAAATGTACCAGCCCAGGTTACACTGCTACTCAGGTATCTCCTTGAAGACCCGAGAATATCCATAAAACTCCACGCCTTGCAGCTTCTTCACAGCTTGGCTAAAAAAGGTGCTCACCTGTGGCCTCAAGGAGCTCTGTCACAACTGATTGGTATGATAGTTTTCTCATTATTTATCAAATTATAAAACTAAAATTTATTTATTTATTTATTTATTTAATATCAATGAACACTAACTGTACTTTGAAACCTAAAATTTACAAATAATAAAATCTATACATTATTATTAAAAAAAATAAAGTAACGAATTTAAATAAATGATTTTGAGATATGAGTAATCAACTCTTTGAAATTTATTTAGATGGCACCAACACACTTTTACAAGATACAGCTGGAAACACCAACTTGTTAATCAGGTCCTTGCATGTAATTGAGGTACGAATATTTTTATTTTATTTTATTTTAATGTAAACCCATTAAAATTTTTCTCATTTTAAAAATAAAATATAATCATATTAATTATTGTAACAATAATAAAATCGTTGTTTTCATTTTTTTTTATTTTTTTTTTCTAGGTCTTGAGCGAAAGTCCCGTAACTTGCGATGCTAATATGGAAGAGGAAAGTCCACTGATTGCAATGTGCTCGAAGGCCTGCTACTCACCAAATCCGATTGTAGCCGTCAAGGCAGTCACGATTTTAGCTAGGATAGCCTGTTACTGGTAATTAAATGTTTCATCCAAATATATATATGAAATAATTACAAATAAGTCAATTCTTTAAGAAATAATTGTGTTTTTCTAAAATTAGCCATATAATATTTGGAAACAGATCATTATCAATCACCTACGAGATTATCTACGTTTTATTATAAATACAAAATCCTTTGAAACGGTGAAACGGTGTCCTTTGAAGCTTTTGAAACGGTCGAAAATTTGATTTAACAAACCAACTTTCCACTTTCAGTTACGAGGAAAACCTCCCAGTTCACGGTATCGAGGACACTACCTCGTGTCTGGAGTCTCTCATAACCCTGCTCGCCCTGGACGACGAGAATCTTCACCAGCTTCGAGTGTGTCTCCAGCTCTCGGTAAAACTGTGCCAGGTCCAGCACGCGCACTGCGCTCTTTTCGTAGACGCCATCGGCTCCACCCTGGTCAACGCTAGCGCTAATCAACAGGCAGTGGCGCTGTGCGAGGCACTGGGGGCCATAGGGAGTTTGGGGGACGACATCCTCCTGCCGCTGCTGCCGGACGTCCTGGCGAAGCTTAGGCAGAGCCCGCACACCGACACCAAGGTCATGCTGTGTACGCTGCTCTTCCAGATGATCGCCGTAGGGTACGAGTGGAGCCAGGAGTGCCTGAGGGCCGTGAACGACGTCGTGGAGTCCGTAGACGACTGGAACAGGTACAGGATCGCTAGAAGCGCCACCAGGTACGGACACCACGGGATTGCGACGAATCTGTTCGGGTCCCTCAAGAAGACAGTATCCTCGGAGCAGTTCCATTTCTGGCTGCTGGGTTTGGAACTCATGACCAGCGCCGAAAGCTACCTGATGTGAGTTACTAGAAACTGGTAATCTTGTTTGGGCTGAAATCTAATTATTTTTAAAATAAAAGTTAAATCAAAGGTCGCCAATCATACGAATTCATAATTTTTCGGATCGTTGGTAAAAAAATTATCCTATGGGTCAGTTTAAAAAATTATTATGATTCTTAAGATCGTTTCGAGAATCTTTAAGATAGATGGTTTATCAAGAGTCATTTCTAGATCTAAAATTAAGTTATTATTACGAAAGCCGAAATAATAAGTTTTGGGTAGTTAAGTTTAATATTTTAGTTTGATTACAAAGAGATGGTAACTTTGGGAATCGTTATCTCATATTGAACTATGAACTAATTGATGGAAAAAATTGATTTTTTACCCACAGAGACGGAAACGAGCAAGAGGACACCGTGAAAAAGCTAAACGGCGCGATAGCCCGTTACTCGAGCGCGTGTGCCTCGTTCAAAGCCGCCGCGGCACCGCTTCAGAGCTTGCAGTTCGCCTGCGATTACTGCAAGCTCAGGTGCGAGTTTCTGCAAGCTCTGGTACAGCTTCTTCACTCGTGTAGGTCGCTTTGCACGGCGCCTCCGTACGCCATAGCCGCCCACGAAGCTCACACCGCCAAGGACGAGCTACAGAGATACGGGAGGGTTACGATCCAGGTGAAATATTATTGTTTAGTGTTTGTTTATTTAATTATCAATTTTTTTAAATAAAATTTTAAAATAATTGCAAGTTAAAAAAAAAATTTTTAAATTGAGTACTGAAATAAACGGTAATGTGTAAATAATTCCTACGTAGAATGGAAGAATAGTACATTACGATGCTAGTAACCTAAATGAATGATTACCACACGAGGGGCTACGCACTCCAGAATCACAAAAAGAATCATACATAAAAATCAATATAATCAATAAAATATCGATTTCATTTCAAGTAAAAATCTGCAAAAAATAATTTTTTAACAAAATATTAATTAAAACTGGATCCAAGGCTCTAAACAGTTTAAATTTGTCAAAAGAATCACGAAAGAATCAAAAAGAATCAAAAAGAATCAAATAGAATCAAAAGAATCATCAGTGATTCTGGAGTGCGTAGCCCCTCGTTACCACACGACGTTCAATTAAGCACCCAAAATTTTTTAATTTGCCTAAATGTATAAAAATCCTACATAAAATATTAAAATTCAATAATTTTTTAAACGAATACCTACAGTAGTAAATTTAAAATATGCAGGTTTCCATCCTATTTTATGAGACAATTAATTGCATACGAGGAATTACTATTTTAACTATATCCACAATCCACTTTCAGTTACGAAAATCGGTTATGGAACTGAGAACCTGCGCCGAGAACTACCAGAAGCTTTACCAATCGGCTTTCGACGCCGATCCTGGCTCCTTGAACAACCTAAAGTCCCTCCAGAATCTCTGTCTCCTGATGGCCCACAGCGTCCAGCGGGTGTCCGGGGGCCCTTCCGTCTTCTCCTCGTCGTCGGAGCTGACGCCGTCGCAAAGCGAGGACACAGTCGAGTTGCAGCAGCTGGCCAAGGTCTGCGCACAGATCCAGGAACTCGCGCCAGCCGGGGTGGCCGACACGGAGACGATGAACCACAAGATGAGCGGGGTCAGTCACCTCAGGGTGGGCAGTCTCGTGTCCCAGGTAAGACTCCTGGCCAGCAGGAGGCTCAGGCTGCCCGTGCCGAGGTACTTTTTCCAGACCCTGCAGACGACGAGCATCAAGCTTAGCGTGGGACCCCAGCCCAAGGTCGTCGGGGAGCCCGTCAGCGTGCCCCAAGGTAGCCAGCTGGCGCTCAAAGTCGAGGGTGTCATCAGACACGGCAAAAGGGCGTGCCTGTTCAGGTCCGTCGAGGCGATTTGCGTTACGATATCCACGGCTCCACCCTCGAAGCCTAATGACAAAAAGGTTGGTTTTTTTTGTTTGTTTGTTTACTGTACGGTAAAACCTTGAAGAATCCAAGATCTGGATTATTAAGATCGATTATGCAGAGTATAAAATTGAAAAAAACAGACACCTGCATCAAAATCCAGTAAAAACGTAATTGAATTTTCCAGGAATTTTTTTTTTTTTTTTTTTTTTTACAAGAATACTGTAATTAAATAATAAATAAATGAATGATCTAACACTGAAAGCCACATTTTTCCTAGAAAAGAGTAACTTTAAAGGTTTTAAAGAATATTTAAGAAAATTTCGGATTAATTTCATCGGGCTACAATTTTGAGCTATCGAGGTTTTACTGTATTTGTAAAAATAAATAAATCAAATTATATTATATCAGCACACTAACAAGTCAAATTGTAGATAGAATTTTATCGTGTGAAAAGTTTAAATCATAATTTAAATTAAAAAAATTCTTTTGGAGTTGGTAATAAAAACTTTACAATAAATATTCTTTAAATATATATGTTTAATTGTGTGCTTTAGTTTATAACAATATAGTATTCAACAAAATTTATTTAATACTCATTCTAAAATTCGCCATTCACTAACTTGAAAAATGTTTTTTTCAAATTCAATTGCATAAAAACAACTTATAAATTTATATAATATTACTTAGCAAATATATTGATACAATCATTCAATACACTACAATATACTTCAAAAAATTTTAAATTTCACCATCTAATGAAAATAAATAAAAAATTCATATTCATACATAAAAATAGTATATAATATTTACATTTAATATTTTTAAGATATTAAATCTTCCATTGCATTTATATTTAGTATAATAACAATAATTAGCATAATTCCCCTGGATGGGTCAAAAAATGATCTCTATAAAAAAAAGTATCAACAACAGTAACAAAGTTCATTGAATAGTCATTCTAAATTCACCAAGTGATGTAATATAAATTTTATGCATATATTATCAGTATAAAATTTATAATTAATTGATAATAATCTTAATATAATGTTCATTATATATAAAATATATATTTATTATACAATAGATAACAACATGATTTTTGTAAATCATTCTAAGATCCACCATTTAAAAAACTAAAATTGTTATAAAAATAATGTTTAACAATGCTAAAAATCTAGCAGATTTCTAATATATAAACTGTAAAATATATTTTTTTTTCAGGACACGACCGAACTCGAGCAAATCGTGGTTCCACACCGCGACTTTTTCGCCTGCGAATTTCTCCTGTCCCTGGGCTCGCAAAACCAAAACAACAATCCTTGCGCAAACAACTTCACGAATGCTGGTTCGGGAACCGGGGGTCAGTACCAGGTCACAGCGACCGCCAACATCGTCGACAAAAGTGGCAACGTCTGGAAGTGCGGACCCAGGTCGGTCTTGCAAGTACGGGTTCACGAGGAACCATCGAGAAAAAAACTTTCTTAAAAATAATGTGTACATACTACTAGTGTTAAAATATAAAAGTCTATCAAAAATACAACGGTAGATTTTCTTACTCTCAAAATATATTGTGTTGATAGCTAAATATTCTTGATACTTGGAGAGCTTAAAACTTTATTCAGGTACAACCTATAATTCTCATGGCAAAATAGCAGATTCTTTTATTTTTTTCTCAGTGAACAAACTTCGCGTTTCAATGTTTTTTAAGTACCACGCTTTTATACAATGTATTTCAATAAAACCTTTTCAATCTACTATTTTTTAATTTAATTTTATAATCCTTAATTTTTAAATGAAAATTTTTTTACATTCACTGATCTCTACAGCAAAAAAAAATTAAAAAATGCTACCTATCGCTCTTCAAAAATCAAGAAAATTCACTAAAAAATACGATTCGATAAACTATCTACTAAAGTTGCCTCTGCAGCCGCCACTTTTACAAACCAGTTCGATTCCAGCAATGCTCATGGTATCAGGCGCAGCGGCCGACTTACACATGTCGTAAACCGCGAGGGCCGCCACGCTAACCGCGGTCAGGGCTTCCATCTCCACGCCGGTCTTGGCCGTGCACCTGACCTCGGCTTCAATTTCCACCCTGTGCAACTCGCTGTTGAGCCTCAGATCGACTTTTATACAGTTCAGGGCGAGCGGGTGGCACAGCGGAATCAGCTCGGAGGTCCTCTTGGCGGCCATGATCCCGGCCAGCTGAGCCACCGACAAAACGTTGCCCTTTTTGAGATTGTTGGCAGAGATAAGCTCGCTGATGATTGGCCCCACGTGGATGTAACCCCTGGCGAGGGCCGATCTATCGGTGACCTTTTTCGAACCAACGTCCACCATGGCGGCCTTACCGCTCGAGTCCACGTGCGTCAACGACGAGTACAGTCTAATACTTTGTGTTGATTTTATTGGACGAGGAATGTCATTCAGGATTATATTATTTTGTGCTACTTTGGGTCTACTTGTCTTGACAACTGTAAGAAAGAAGCGAGTGTTAGAAACACGAGATTCTTTGACTTTTTTTAGGTGCTACAGATTGTCATACCGTCATTTGTACTTCCTCACTAAGATTAAATAATATAAAAGAGATAAGAAAATTAACCACCAATTAAAATCATAGGTCGATTTTCCATATGACTAAGGTTGACCATTCCTGAAACATTTTAAGCTAGTTTACTCATTTCTTTAAATTTTAAACTGCTGACTCTGAGATGAAATTTAATTACAAATGAATCAATGAGTGTTACTCAAAATTTATTGTATGGAACATTTTGAGCTTGTTTACTTATATCCTTAAATTTTAAACTGGTTCAGGGTTTGTACTCAACCAGGAAATTTTTCTTCAGGGATTAAATTATTTAAAATACTTGTTTTTAATTGTAAAGGATTTTTACTATGTAAATGCAACTACTTTTATACATAAAACTTATGATTACTCGAAAAAAAACTTTTTTTTTAATTTTTTGACCATACTGCAAAATGTATTTATTAAAAAAAAAAAATTAAAAATTACAAAATACCCAAAAAGGTCAGTGAAATTTTTTTGACTAGTTGTTACAAGCCCTGTGGCTTTAATTTTTGATGAATTAAAAAAAAAATCAATGATCTTAATGAATATTCAAAAAATGATAGTTGAAATCTATTATCTGATCTTAGCAAGGATCATAAACCACTTTGAATTTATACATTTTAAAATATGTAGTACCTGCGTGTTGCTTCTTCTTTTTAAAAACAGCCATGTGGATTAAAGATTTTAAATTTTCTGTGGAAACATTGTTTCTCAAGGCGTCTCTCAATGAAATTTCGCCTTTTCCTTCAAACAAACACACTTTCAGGTTTCCATCGGCGGTGATCCTGAGGCGATTACAAGAACTGCAAAAGTGATCACTCATGGATGTAATGAAACCAACTTGACCCACAAATCCAGGAACGTGATAAGCCTGCAATTAATAATTCCATTAAAAAAAAAAAAAAAATTTACATAGTTTTTAAGTGCTTAAGAGATAACAAAGTTGTTATTGTCGCTCAAGGTCACTGCTAATCTCGCGTAATTTCAATATTGCACTTATTAATAGCACAAAACTTTTTGCGATTTTTTAAATTATGTACCAACCTTTGATGTATCATTAGGTGCATCAGCTAGTTTTTTGAATCCAGGATACTTTTCTGAGATAGTTGTTTTCATTTCCGCATACGACACCATTTTATCAGTGTTCCATTTGTTTCCTGAAAATGGCATATACTCAATGAATCTCACATCAATTGATTTGTCCTTGGTCAGGTCCACAAAATCTACAATTTCATCTTCATTGTAATTTCTCATTACAACTGTATTGACCTGCAAATAATATTTAATCAAACATTTGACAAAATTAAAAAAGACAAAGAAAATATTACCTTGACAGGATTGTATCCCAACTGTATAGCCAGATCAATTGAGGCCATTACTTTTTTCCAGCCTTGCCTGAGGGTGAATTTTTCAAATCTGTCTGGTCTCAAGGTGTCCAAAGATATGTTCAACAAATCCAAACCAGCTCTCTGCAATGAAGGCAGCTGCCGTGTCAGGGCAATGCCATTGGTTGTCATTGCTACTGTTTCCAAACCCTCTAAACTTTTGAGTTGTGCTGTAAAAAAAAAAGTATTCATAACTTATTCAGTTTATTACATATTGTCAGAGATGATTGTCATTCTTTACAGTTTGTATGGTATTAGTTGTAATAATCACTGGTTACATATTAACAAAAAATAAATAACTGTATCAGAAGTAAGTTAAACCAACTTACTTATTATGTCAACTAAATCTTTTCTAATAGTTGGTTCTCCACCGGTCAAACGTATTTTAGTGACACCTTCTTTTACAAAGAGATCAGCCAGTTTGATAATTTCATCAGTCTTCAAAATACTCTCCTTTTTAGACAGCTCAACTCCATTGGCAGGCATGCAGTATGTGCCTGATCAAAAAAGAAATTTTAATTAAAATTCTTTTTATTAATGAAGGAGTTAACTTACATCTTAAGTTGCATCTTTCTGTGAGGGAAATTCTGAGGTATGTGTGTTCCCGATTAAAAGAGTCCACAAGCATTGAAGAGTCAACATTTCTGATCAATTTTTCTCTCAGCTGTTCCAACTGGAAAATAAAATGAAAATACAAAAATTTGTGTAAACAAACGAAACTCGAGTTATTCTTACTCTACTTGTGGGTTTTGCAGCAAGTACACTTGTTGAATATTTAGCACTGATTTTATTGACTGTCCAAAATTTTTTTAACATTGTTTACTAGTCAATTGATGTAAAAAAAAAAAAAAAAAGAAAAGATTTGACTGTGCAAGTTACGATAGCAGCTATATCAAGGATAATAACCGATCTGCCGAGCTATACTCTGCAGATCACATGTTTTTCAGGTGTGTTATCTTCGTTTTAAATCGTTATTTAAGCTCATGTTTAATAATTAAGTACTACTAAGTATACACTCGCGGAATTTAAAACATATGCTGGTCGCTGGAAGAAAAATATATCATTGATGCTGGATTAATAGATAAGAACGTTAACTTAACATTTGAAAAGTCACGCAAAATACGAGTTTTTAAAAAACACATTTAAATCCGATTCCAGCGACCTCATGTGGTACTTTCAAAAAGCTTGCGTCATTCAAAAAATCAAAAGTGCATAAAAAATGCATTTATTTTGTTTATTAAATTCTGTGAATCAATCGACTTGTACCTTAATAAAGTACATGTATTACAAAGTTCAAAAGGATGATCTACCATAATTGTTGCTTGTTTTTTCTGAATTTTCATGTTTTTGCCTTATTATAAACAAAAACTAGTGATTTGTTAAAAATAAAAAATGCTTATTATTAGGTACAATTTCTCGTTGATCAAGCGTAATGATTTTACAACTGTTTAAATAAGTACTAACTGTTGAACAATTCAATTAAATTTATTTATTCTGTTGTTTTAAAATTTTTTAAAAGTAATTTTCTATAATTTTCATTGTAAAATTAAAAAATTCATTTCACCTGCTGAAGAATTTCTTCCCGCAAAAAGCACGTACTGTAGACATTTTGCAATAGTGCACTAGCAGTACATACCTGCACCTTATACAGGCTACAGCATGCACAAACAATTGCAATCTCGGGTTCACAGTGTTGCGTCAGCGAATGAATCCCCGATGTGTACCGGCGGCTCCGATAGTCCGATCTTAGTCCTGACCGCTGACGTGTGCTTCGAGCTTCACTTCGCCTGCTGCTGTAGTCTTGTCGAGACTTGTCTTCCAAACGCTGCTTCCTAAACTTGCGTGCAAATCAAATCAAATTTTCATTTATTTTAAATAATTTTCGGAGTGTGTTGGAATTTTGGAGGTTACATTTACAAAAACAAAAGGTGCCGACTATCAGTTATAAACAGGAAAAATTCGTTTAAATACGAGGTACTATTGTGTTGTATTTTTGATCTGTAAGTACAATTTATTCCTTTGTTGCATAACTGTTAGAAGTTTAATTTATTTATTTATTTTTTTTCATACATAAATTTTAGAAAAATCTGATGAAGAATTATCAGATGAGATGGGTACGGAGCAACCAATGGATTTTCAACCAAGACCCTACCAAATATATCTATTTGAAAGGTGTGTTAAAGAAAACACCATATTATACTTGCCTACTGGAACAGGAAAGACATATATTGCTGTCTTACTGGTCAAGCACTTGAGCAATGATTTGCAGAGGTAAGCAACAATTTTATTAATCAAAAAGATTCTTATTGACTTATTATTAATAGCCAAAAAAGTTTTTTAGTGTACTTAAATTGTAATAAAAATGCTTCAGTTTCTGTCACACAATATCAGTTGTAGAATTTGAAAAGCACTATCAGCAATGAGTCACCCTGTGATTCATGAAAGCTACTTACTGTAGTTTAATCTTTGTTGCATCATACATAGAAAGTAAAAGAAAAAAAAAAAAATTTTTAAACACTTTTGTTTGCTTGAAATAAGCTTTGTTTAATTCCAATTTTAAAAATTTATTTGAATAATATTATACATCAATCAATTTTCAGAGCTTACAAGGATGGTGGCAAGAGAACAGTGTTCATTGTCAACACGGTTTCTCTGGTGCATCAGCAGTGCGCTTTTTTAATAAGACACACAGGTTTGAGATGCAAAGGATACACAGGCGACATGAATGTTGACTTTTGGACTGATGAAAATTGGCGTGATGAAATTGAAGAAAATCAGGTTTTGGTGATGACTGCTCAAATATTTTTAAACCTGGTGGAACATGGAACCCTGCCAATAAAAAAGGTTAATCTGTTAATTTTCGATGAGTGCCACCGAGCGGTAAAAGATCACCCAATGAGACAAATTATGCAGAGGTTTGAAGGCTGTCCGCAAAATGAAGAACCCAGAATTTTAGCAATGTCTGCCTCTCTACTGAATGGAAATGTCAAACTAAACAGCATTGATAAAACATTAAAGGTACTTTCTAACTTTAAAATCATGAAATGTATGTATTTATCTTAATCATCTCTATTATGAGTGAACATGGTGTAAGAATAAAGCTCCCATGTCACTTGCAAGTTGATAAATAAATATTTGAATGAGTTTATGTCTTGAGTTGTTCTTAATTAATTATATTAAATGATATTAATGAAATTCCTGTTTTTCAGGAGTTGGAAGTAACTTTCCACGCTAAAATCATAACAATCGAGTCGCTGGATGTTGTTGCGAATTTCGCGACTAAGCCATTAGAATTCGTCACTTACTACGACCCACCCGTCGACTATGATATTCTGGTAGATGTTTACGACATCCTAGACAAGGCTGGAGAAATTCTGAAGCTGATTGATATTCCCAACGATACGGTGAACCCAATGAGCAGTGAAGTTTTCAAGCCCGACTCGAAAAACGTCAAATTGAAGAGGATTTTAGAGGACGTCAAAGAAAACTTGAACGAAATGGGAGTGTGGGGAGGTAACAAAGGGGTTCTCCTGCATCTCATTCAGCTTGAGCTGATTAAAAAATATTCCGACGATCAGGTTTCGTATCCTAGTTTCTATTGACCTATAGAGTGTTCACGCGTAATTTTTTTTTTTCAAGCAAGTATCTTTATATGTACAAGGAATAAAAACTTATTATTTTCACTCAACTTTTTTTTCAAAAATAAATAAATTTTATGTGTTTAAATTTTAATTAATATTAAATTTTTTTCAAAAGTTAAAAAAAAAAAAAAAAATGTTTCAACTTGTCAGCTTTTATTTATTTCTACCTTTTAAGCAAAGATATTTACTTGAAAAAAAAATTTTTATACATAATCAAAAATTTATTATTATTTAATTTTTGAAAATAAGTCAATGATAAATGAGAATAATAAATTCCTATTTCTTAAACTCTTCAAAAATATTTGCTTGAAAAAAAAAGTTTACTTATGGCATATATATAGACTCACACATGTAAACACAGAGAGTCTTTGATTTTTTACTCATGAAAGATTTAAACACTTTTAGCAAGTTGTTCAAGTTTTGGAGTTTTTGGTCACACAGCTGATGAAGATTCAAAAAATTCTGACTGATAAAATGTCCAATTTGTCACCCAAAGACGCAATTTGCAAGTGTGTACTCAATATCTACGATTGTATCTGATAATAATTTTTTTATCACTAAATATATGTATATATTTTTTTAGTTACTCGTCTTCAAAAATAATTGTGCTTTTGAAAGTCTTAGAGCAGTTTTATAACGACCGGATGAATTCGAAAGAAAAATTCTGTTGTATTATATTTGTCCAAAGAAGATTCACTTCGAAAATACTTTATCACATCCTGAAAGTAAGAGAATAAAAAATCATATTTAACTTCAATAATTTCTAAACTATGAATTATTTCGTTTCAGAAAATCAGCGAGTCTGATGAGAAGTTTAAGTTTTTGAAGCCAGAGTTCGTTCTCGGATACAATAATGATCCGTACAAAAATGCTAGAGAGACGTTGTGTCTTAGCAAGCGGAACAAGCAAGCTCTTGTGAAGTAATACTATTTTATTTATAGTACTATTAAAAAACTTTTAAATTGGTAATAATTTTGTTAGTCGCCTGACTGAGGTGGTACAGAAAACCGAAACTCAAGTTTCAAACTAAGAATATTAATATTTTTAAAACTTTTTTTCGATTTTAAATCGTATTATGTTTATAAAAAAAATTAGTTTCTTCAGTAAATCTAAATTGGGAAAATACTACTGAAAATTAAATCATAAACACTTAGAACACTTAGAAAAAAGTAAAAAAATGTAAAAAAATAATAGTTTTTAACCTCATTGGACTACTCAAGCATCCCAATCAGCTTTAAAACTACTGTTTTTAACACTTTTCTTGTCAAGCAATCATTACGAACTATTAAATCGTGACGTAAAAAATGTTTGTACCGCGGGTGTAAAAAGTTAGGACCGATCACCTCTCGGTGAGTGAAACGTTTTTTTACACCCTTGTTACAAAAAATATTACTATCCCTATACTGAAAATACAATTTTTTGTCCCTAAGTTACAATACCAAAATTTATCTCTCAAAAACAAATAAAAAAATTTTTTTTTTTAGATTCAGAAATGGCTCGGTTAATTGCATCGTGGCTACCGACGTAATCGACGAGGGCGTAGACGTGCCTGCGTGCACGCTCATCGTGCGCTACTACGCGCCCATGGATTTTCGATCGTACATCCAGTCGAAGGGCCGCGCTCGTCACTCTAGCTCGCACTACGTCATCCTAGCTGAAAACAATAAGAAAGGAGAGTATAACGAGAGACATGGTTCATTTCAAACTACGGAATCTTACATACAGAGGGTAAAAAAATTTTTTATTTCCTATTATCAACGGCCACTTGTGTCTTTTACGTAGTAACAATAATATTAGATTATATGTATAGTAGTTACAAATTTTATAGAGTAGTAAGGTAGCTAGAAAAACACTTTAATATTACTATTGTACTTCCTAGTTAAAAAATTATCTTGTGAGTGCCCTTGATTAAAATTTTTTTTAACTTTTTTGTTTAGTCTTTGCACGGTGGTAAAGCCGATCTTCGACTAAAACCATCTGAGCAAGAAATCAAAGAGGAACTTTACAGCCACATGATCAAACCATATGAAATACTAAAAGAAGACGGAAGTAAAAGCGTCATAACCGAGCAAAACGCAGTATCCTTAATAAATTTCTACTGTGCCAGTCTCGTCAAGTCAAAGTTCATCATGTTAACTCCGGCTTGGGTTAAAATTGAGGATAGACGTGAAGGAATTTTAAGATTTATGGTAATTAAAGTTTTTTTTAACACACTAAATTTAACTGTAACTTACAGTAAGCGCCTATCTACTATTTAAAAAAAAAAAAAAAAAAAAAAAAAAAAAAAAAAATCATTTTCCTCTTCAAAAACAATTTATTAACCAAATTATTATCATTATTTAACTTTTAATTATGTATCAACATTATTTTTTAGGTTGAGCTAACTCTGCCACCCGTGTCGCCTCTGAGAGAAACAATTAAGGGGGACGCGTTCAGTGCACTGGACGATGCCAAAAGATCCGTCGCAGTCAAGACTTGCATAAAACTTTACGAAATTGGTCAGTTGGACGATAATCTTTTGCCAATTAAAGTCGAGGCTACCTTGAAAAATACGAAGAAATTGTTTCCAAATATTCCTGAGATCGGTACCGATGAGGATAACTCACCCGGAGCCGCGGGAACGACAAAAAAAAAGCGTCGTCACGAGCTGATTGTAAGTACTTACTGAGCTTTTAAAAACGATTTATTCTTTTTGAGTCGTTTTGAACTGTTTTATACAGTTATTTAGTTTTATTACAAAATCAGAATTTCAAATTGAAAAATGTTTAGTACTGTTGAGTCTCTTTTGGACTTTTTTATGTTAAATAAGTGATCTACAGTTTTATGTTATTATTAATTGAAAGAAACAAATTTATTTTCTTCAAAAATTGTGATATTGTAAATTATTGAATTTTTCTTCTTTTTTTTTGACATTTCATCGTTTTAAATATTTTCAATTTTAAAATTTACCTTTTTTTCTGAAAAAAAATGTGCAGAATTGTTCAGCGTCTTTTTCATTTTTTATGGTTAGGTAATTAAAATTTTAATCCAAAATACAATGATTATTGCTTTCAAACCTAAATTAAAAATTTTTTTTACTAAACTGTAAATCATGTTCAAACATATATCATTGACACTTACTTAGTACATAAATGTTATGTAATATTTTAATATTAATTTTTCGATTTGCAGCATGCAGAGCAACTGACGGGAGCCTACCCTCAGCCGAACCAGAAAATGTACCTGCACCTCGTTGAAATGAAACCAGCCTACCCTAGACCCGAAGACAACAGAAACGGAGTTTTTTATGATTTGCTCAATGGTAACAGTGGCTTTGCAATTTTATCCGCAAAACGATTGCCAGAAATTCCAATTTTTCCCGTATTCATGAACGTGGGCGAGCTAACCGTCAAGATCCACGTTAACCGCGAGATTAATCCTCTGGGAAGCGAACAAATAAACTCTCTGAAAAAGTTTCACTCGATCATTTTCAACGACATCCTGGCTGTAATCAAAGGTTTCATGGTTTTTGATAGCAAAAACAGGGAGAACAGCTTTTTGGTTGTACCCAGTAAGTACTCTCAATCTATAACGAAAAGACGAATTTTTAAAATGCAATTGAAGTATCAAAAATTCGAAATATCTAGGTAAATAGAAATATCGTCAAAAAGCTTGGAACTTTACTTTCAATTATCAAGGTTTTTGAATGGTGAAGATGCTTTAAATTGTAGATCGAAAAGTATTCGAAAAAGTTTCTACAAAATTTGTATACTCTGATTCTTAAGATAATATTTGTATTTAAATCTGTAAACTTTTTTAGCGTTCGGTTCGGAAATCAACTGGCCCGTTGTGGATCGTTACAAGGAAATCGCCTTTATACTTCCGACAAAACCCTTGGAAGTCAAAAACAGCGACTATGAACTGGCCCTTATTAGACCTACTTACAGAGCGTCGAACATTTACATAGTGACGCAAGTTTGCGAGTACTTGAAAGCCGGATCGAGCTTTCCTACTCCCGATTATGAGTCGTACGTAGACTACTACAAGCACCGCCACGAAAAAAATATCGAGCCCACTCAGCCCATGCTCGAAGTCAAGCAGATATCCAAAAAAATAAACTGCATTAAGCCGAGGTATACATGTAAAATTTTTTTATCAAAACTAAATTTATATGATTGCTTGATTCGCAATCATAATAAATTTTATGGCAAGGTGTAATAAAAAAAAAAATCTGAGTTTTGTAACGACCTTTTCGGACCAAGATGGAGCAGGATGGAAATGAAACTCCTTATGTTCTGTTTCGTGTTAATTTAAATCGACGTTTCGGCTGTCATCGTCAGCCATCATCAGGATATAAAAATTTGAGTTATAAGTACATCAAAGTTGAGCCAACTATACGTTTACTCAGTATGATGTCTGTCAGTAAATTGAAAAAAAAAAAAAAAAAAATTTGAATAATTAAGGCTTCCAACTATTCTGATTCAAACCACAAGTTCAAACTACTCCAACGATCGAAAACTACGGATGTTAAAACCTAAAAAAAGCTCGGACTTGGCTCAGTAGCCCTAATTATATTACTAACTAAATATAATTATATCACAGTTATTGGAAAATTCAAATGTTATTACATAGACGTGTAACTTTTTAAATCAAATCTCTAACAGTTTTTTTTTTAAGATTTTTTTGCAGTATATTTAAAGCAAACTTACAGTTAGGCTTCTCAGAAAATTTTAAGTAAATTTAAGAGTAAAATTGCATAATTTTTTTTTTTGTAGAAACATCAAAGCAAACATGAGCAAGAGAAAGCGCGAAAATTTGAGTGACGACTTCGAGGAGCACTTGGTACCCGAGCTGTGCGAAAGAATCGACTTTCCAGCATTGTACTGGTTGATATCCACCACGCTTCCGTCCGTTTTGCACAGAATAACTCAGTTGTTGGTTGCCGATAATCTGGTGAAAAAAATAATCGTAGATGCAGATTTGAATTTGATATTGCCTCCAGAAGATCACAAGTGGGAGCCTCTCACTATAACCGAGCAAGAACCAGAGGACTCTAAGTTGGCTAATCTGGACGAGGCTTTGGAAGACGGGAGTTTCGACGACGAGGAGTTCCTGAACATCAGCACTGATGACATGACCACTGAGATTGATGGTTGGTTTTTTTGGGTTAATATGATTATGGAAAATGAATAAAAAAATTATTTAGGTTGTTTGTAATCACCGGATAGTGGACCGAAAAAAGACTTTTTAATTTTTTAAGATCATTTACATTATAAATCTTATGAAAATTCTTTAGTTTCTTAGTATATTTTTTATATTTTTATATTTCTTTTATGCTCATCAGAGTTCAGTAACGAATTCAATTTATATTAACATAAAAAATGAGCCAATAATTAATTTATTGGAAAAAAAAAAAAAAAAAAGACTTGAAGTTTTTGAAGTATACATATGCTAAGTAAATTATATTCAATGATTGTATCAGCGGTAATATTGATCAAAAAATTATTTAAAAATAGAAAATTTTTAAGGAAAAATATTTCAATCATCTTCCGTATTGGTGTAAAAAAAGTTTAAATTGTTAGTTTAAAAAACCTCGAATTTTTTTATTGGAAATTTTCTTGTTTTCTAAGTTAATGGTCTGACTTAAATTTTTTTTTTTCTTGTACTTGAAATTTTTAGTTAGAAAAAATTGAAATTTGTGGACAAAATTATTAAAACTACGATTAAACTTGTTTTTTTCTGTAACGAATTAAATAAAATAAATTTTTACAGTATTGAGTGAAGAAAAAAGCATGTGCACATGGAGCCCGGAAGAAGAACCTCCAGATCTAGACAGAGACGCCGAGACCATCGAGCAGATTGACATAAAACGTTACTTCCAGTTTTTTTCGAAAGTTACAGAGCAAGATAAAATCAACCTGGTAAGTAACCTCGATGATTTTCAATAAATTTTTCTTTCCATCCCAGTCAGTTAACCTCCCGTTCAATTTCAGAAATTCCAAAACGTCATTAAAAATTCATACAAGTACGCTGCCAATATAACCGCTCCGGTTATAAAAATGTTTCAAAGATCTAGCATTTACGGTCCTAGTCCAGTGGACATAATGCAGGTAATTAAAATTTAAAAATGTTGAGTATTTGTTGGATTGAATTTTTTGTTGTTGTTAATTTTAGAGTTTGACAGCCAAAATGGCCAACGACGTTTTTAACTTCGAGAGATGCGAGACCCTCGGTGACTCTTTTCTTAAGTACGCTGTGTCCTTATTTTTACATCAAACTTACCCCGACTACGGAGAAGGACAGCTGACCTTCGTGAAGGGTCAACTAGTCGGAAACAAAAATTTGTTTTATTGTGCGGTGAAAAGACAAATTCCTGGACGATTGAACGTCGAGGATTTTTCTCCGGCTACCAGTTTCGTGGCTCCGTGCTATTCGGTGGAGAGGCAAATACAAGAATTACTAATTGCTATGCAGGTATGATATTTGTAATATTTTTTATTTTTTCAAATAATCGAGATAGATTCGAATGAACTAGGATTCATCGAGATAATTTTGGGATGATTGCGAGGATGATTGCCAGTGTCTGAATCCTTGGATTTTATAAAAAAAAATTTTTTTCTAAATTATTATTTAACTTAAATATTATATTATAAAAATTGTTGTCACTAATGTGGGTTTTAACTTTAAGCTTTAATATTGTTAACTTTATTTTGAACTTAATTTACTTTAATTTTAAAGAAACTTATGAGAATAATGCTCATTTTTTTTATTAATTTCAGGTGTCGGCTAGTATTTTGTACGAAATATCGATACCACAGGACGAAAAATTCAGCGGTCGTTTGTCGAACAAAACGCTAGATATTTTGCAGGAAAAAGTTTTATCTTGGCCAACCGACACGGAGCTTCACTCTGGAATGGAACGATATTTAGGACTCCACATCGTGGCCGACAAAACTGTATCAGACAGCATTGAAGCCATTATAGGAATTTATTTATCGGTAACAATCCTTTAAACAGTTATTTTTTTAATAACCAAATTTTGAATTGAATTCAATTACATCGCATGTACCTAAAGAAGTAAATTATATACTTGTACATACATAGGTCTGGCAGTGCCACATTAACACTGTAAATATTAACTCACTAAATATTCATAATTTCATCCGCTTTCTTTAATATAAACAAATTCAATCATTCATTTATTTAAAACAAAATATATGTATACAGTGAAATAAATAAATAATTTTGACTGTAAACTTATTTTACAGCACATGGGCGTCGAAGGGGCACTCAAAATCTTGAAGTACTTTCAAATTTTGCCCGAAAGTTTGGTGATCGACGAGTTTTTGAACTCAAAACCAAACGATCCCTGCATAGGAAACCGCGGAAATATGGAAAAGCATCTTTCGTGGGCTGACGATATAGAAAAGAGGATTGGCTACAAGTTTAAAAATCGAGCTTTTCTGCTGCAGGTCGGTATTTAATCTATTTAAAAAATGAATAATATTTTATGTGTTATTTATTTAATTTTTATTAACTATTACATATTTTTTCAAGGCGCTCACGCATCCGTCTTACACGCTGAACCAAATTACTGGTTCCTATGAAAGACTTGAGTTCTTAGGGGACGCTGTTCTAGGTAAATTTTTATAGAATGTACATATTAAAAATATTTTATCGCGTTTAAATACTTACAAGTTTCTAGAAATTTGTAAGTTATGAAAAAATATAAATTATAAAAAAAAATCTATTTATTTTTTAGAAATACGGTTTTTCAGCTTTTTGTTTTTTCTTCGTCATAATAATTAAATATTTCTTAGATCTAATTTTATTAAATTTTAAAATTTTCTGTTGAACTGAGAAGTGATTATCGTGATGAATAAAATTATGTTTACTGATTACTTTATTCATTTTGTTCAATTTTTTACAGATTTTTTGCTGACCGTTTACATTTATGAAAATTGTGGAAACTTGAGTCCCGGGGAACTAACCGATTTGAGATCGGCTCTGGTGAACAACATAACGTTCGCTTGTTTGTCAGTTCGATACGGTTTGCACACTGCCTTACTGCAGCACGCGCCCAAACTGTTCGAAATAATTGATCGTTTCGTCCGGTTCCAAGAGCAGAGGGATCATGTCGTCGATGACGAGGTAAGCAAAAATAAAAATACAAAATAAATAAATAAATAAATAAATAAAATGTATAAAATTATTAAATTTTATATTTGTAAGCTATACAATATTTTTTAGTTAAAAATAATGAAAAAGTTGACATTTTTTCGTAAAAATATGTATCTACAAAATACATTAGAAAGTGATAAAAAAAAAATTTTAAGTACAACTATCTTACCAATTTACTTTTGTTCAAAGCTCTTATGGGTACTAATGGAAGAAGAAGAATGCCACATAGCCGAACACGTTGACGTTCCGAAAGCTCTCGGCGACATTTTCGAGTCTGTGATTGGAGCGATTTTCTTGGATTCTAACAAAAGTCTCAACGTCGTCTGGAACGTAATCTACGGTTTGATGAAAAACGAAATAGGTAAACTTAAGTTTTTCTATTATTTATTATTCATATATTTTCATCGTTACTATTTTTGTAAACATGTATGGAAAAATTCCTATGATTACAGCTAACTCTTAAAAAAGTAAATAAATGAAAAATGATTTCATTTTTTTCTCATGTTTTGTGCATTATGTTATTTCAGATACGTTCAGAATGAAAGTTCCTAAGCAAGCCATTAGGATAATCTACGAAACCCAAGGGGCTAACCCGAAATTCTCGTAAGTAGATAGAAATAAAAATAATTTTTTTCGTTAAAATTGGAAGCTTAATTTTTTATTTTATTTTTTATCTTATAGTAAAGCGATCCCAACAACTAACGGTCAGTCCATAATGGTCACGTTAGTGATACAATGTCACGGTGCAAAGAAGTACTTCCACGGGTTTGGGACTACGAAAAAACTCGCCAAAGTCGCTGCTTCCAAGCAAGCGCTCAAATATTTAAAATACAAGCCTTAATTATTATTAATATATATATATATATATAATTTTTATAAATGCGAAAAAAAAGCTTTCTATGTAATTGTTACTATGTCAATTGTGATAGTTTGACAAAGAGATACTTAAGTTTGTATTTTTTGCTAAGTGAGAGATATTTATGGGCTCACAGTTTTGAAATGAGAGATTATGTGTTTAATTTTCAAATGTATCGGTGCTCTTAGATTTTTTCAAACTTTATATAGGTTTATTTACTTTGAAATTTAAAACGACTTTTTTAACCTATGAAATATTAAACTTTTTAATCAATGCATGAATAGGCAAAAGTAGTTGTTTTTGTCCAGCAACTGCAAGAATCTCCTAAGATTTTTGATACCGCGCGGTTAATTTAACGGAATCTGCGATAACGGTTGAAAGTGTAAAACTAATGGGCAAATTTTATTTGTAAAATAAGTTATCTAATCAACTAAAAATTGAGTTTTAAAAATTTATTTTTGTTCGTTCTCTCTAAAGGATAAATGTTGGTTGAAGTTATCACTCAGTGAACAATATATAATCAGTTTCTGTTCTTATCAATTACTCCGAGGACTCGGAGTGATTGATAAGAACAGAAACTGATAACATATACATGTTGTAGCTGAAATTCAAAAACGCTGTTCAATTTTTTAATTTCTTTCCATTAAACAGGGAGATTTTTATTTTCCTATTGCCTTTGAGAAAGTCAGAATTTACAATTTTTCACTAAAAAGTGTCAAATTGCAAGTCTCTTATTGCCATATGCTTACTCATAACTGAAAATCATTTTAATTACGAGCCCTCGTCGTTAGTTAGTATTAAAAGTGATATTGTTGAATATTTTTGGAGGAAAAATATTTTATACTATTATGACTAAGACTTAGTGCATAAGATGATAAGACTGAGAGAAATTATTTTATACATGTTCTAATTATACATATGATAATAAAAATAAAAATGTTAAAGCCGAAACTTTTTTTACTTTATTTTACCCGTTTATAAAAATTTTTGTTGATTTTTTTATCAATTAATGATTAAGCAAACCTCAATTAATACATTTTTTTTTTCAATTAAAACTAAAAACAGTGAAATTTTATTACTTAATAGCTTTTCAAATTTTCAGTTTTCACACCCAGTATAAAGACTTAGCAGCAACCTTGAAAAGAAAAAAGTCAGAATCATAAAAAGAAAAGAATCAATTTTTGATTAATCAGCTGTTAAAAATAATGGAAAGTACTCAAAATAAAGTCAAGAGCTAAGCTTCGTTTCTCACCTTTTTATTTTTACGACACGGTGGTTAATTATTTTTCAAACAAACTAAATGTAAAATAAAATTTAAAAAATACAAAATTTTGATAAACCAGCTGTCAGATGCTTTGCTGACAATAAAGAGTGAGACAAAAAATTGATATAAAATAGCCCAGAAACCTGAGATAAGGTTCTTGGTCCAAACAAAGAATTCGAAATTAAGAAATACTTTCAAATGTAAAAATAAACTATATATATCAATAAAATACTAATTATTTAATATGTATATTAATTTGGATAGTGAAATTCTCTCTTTTATTTTTAAATTTCTCTAACTTAAAAGATAGTAAAATTGAAAACCAAATTACAAAGTTTAATTAAGTATTTCTAGGTACAAAGCTTACAATAAACCTACTTATTTACAATATCTCTTACTTATCAATTTAACACACACGCATACACTAGTCGTCCCGTTTTTTTTTCAGGCTCGGCCTGTCGAACACCGGCTTGACTCCGGCTGCCTGGTTCGCGTGGAACTTTAAGTTCTGTGCAGTGTCCGATATCCAGGGCGAGTCGAACTGCGTTGTGTCTTGGTCCACCAAGTGAGTGTACTTGGTTCGTCCACTTCGACCGAAGTTCTTAACTTGCATTACCTTCGGCAACACGGTCTTGTTAAAGTGATCCTCCAAAGTAGCTCCCGAGAAGTCCCGCTTGAATATCGGGTCATCCTTGTCCAAATAATATACTCCTCGGTGGTAATACTTCTGGAGGAACTTGTATTTGCCCTTTGCGGCTTTGTTAGTTATGACCTTGGGATTGACTCTGGCTTCCTGTCGACGTTCCTCCTCGGTCATGTTTCGTAGACGCTCGATCTCCAGCCGTTCCTTTTCAAGACTGAAATGACAAAGTGTTTTTTGGTATCAAAATTTTTTGGGTTCTGTATTTTGGTATTTTTAATTTATACCTAATATCATCAAAGTTACAAAAATTTAATTTAATTTTTATAGTGGTATGAAATTAAAAAAACGAAAATTAGAAGAAACTAAAATTAACTTTCATAAAAACCATTAAAAAATTATTAAAAAAAAAAAAAAAGTAAAAATGAGTTTTTAGTGCATAAACCATTTTACATATTTCTAACTTTTTGAAAAATTTTAATCTCCAAATTGAAAAATAAATAAAAATATCTGCATAAAAAAAACTTACGCTTCTCGTTCCTCTTTGTCACGTTTGTTTCTTTTCAGCTCTCTTAGTTTCCAGGCTTCATACTCTAATTCATCATTTTCATCGTCAGTGTTGACATCGCCAATTTTTCCTTCCGTTTCGAATTTACTACTTCTGAACTGGGTGTCCTTTCTAACTAATTCTTCTACCATCTGAAAATAAAAATATATCATTATTACATACATATGCAAAAAAAAAATCTTGATTCGTCTTATGATGCAGACAATAAAATTTGGTGTGTACATTAATAGAACCTGGTGGTACAAAATCTAGTATATTATTCTCAGACTATCACTAAATTTAAGCTACACAATCAGCATTTATTTTTATTCCTAAAAATTCTTAAAGTACAATTAAACTAAAACTATTTCGATCAGAACTAAGTGATAAGAACACACAAACTTTGAAGAATTCATTAGAATAAAAATAAATATTATGTACTGTCTAGTTTAAATTTAGTGAGGGTAAAAGAGTTATTTGTGCTTAATTAAAAATTGAAAAATTCATTATTTTATTGGCTTAAATCAAGTAATCAAAACGAATGAATTAATTATTGATATAGAGATAACAAGTTTATCTAGATAAATTACTTTAAAGCTCTGCTTCTTTTTTTCCTCGGCGAGCTTCTTTGCCTCGGCCTCGGCCTGTTTTTGCTTGTGCATCTCCTTCTCCTTCTCCATAACTGTGATCCTATCCTTCTTTCTGACGAACACTGGCTTCAACCTGGGTCCGGTTTCCTCCTCGGAATCCGTGTACTCCTCGTACTCGCTGCTTGACTCAGACTCGGTTCCGGACTTTTCCTCCTCGTCGTCCTCCATCATAAGTTCTTCGTTATCTTGACTTTTGGACAGAACTCTCCTCTTGAGTTCCTCTCGTCTTCTCTCGATCTCGGAATCAGACAGTTCCTCCTCGTCCTCCTCCTCGTCCGAGCTGTCCAGCTTGATCTTCTCCCGGGACTTTTCGCTGACCTCGGCCACCAAGATCTCCGGCTCGGCTATGTGGCGGCGTCTCTGACGCTCCCCGGGGTCGATCTCCTCCTCGTCATCGTCGTCGCTTTCCTCGTACCTCCTGGTGAGACGCCGCAACCTGGGGTCGTCTTTCTCCTCAGGGTCTTCGATGGTGTCGGGAACCCCGACCTCGACCTCCTCGGCCGGCCTACGGCCCAGGAAGTCGTCGTCCTCCGATTCTTCGTCCGAGCTCCCCGCTGGGGCGTAGTCGGGACGCTTACCCGACACGTACCTGTGAACCTTGACCTTCTTCATCGAGGTCTCACCTAAAAAAAGTTTTTAATAAAGCGTTTGAGTTTTATTTTATTCATTCATTCATTTTAAAATTATATTTCAATATCATTATCAACGGGCCTCTATTTAACAAAATTCTAATGACAAATAATAAAATTCAATTATATATTTTAAATTTAATTTAAAACTATGTGTTATAATTTTTAGCAAGATATTTGAATTAATTAGAAAAAAAAGTAAATAATCTAAATTATATCTTAACTAAACTAATAGGTGATGCATTCTTTAGCTGCCAAGAAAAATTTGAAATCAGACCTCTTTCAAGTCGATGATTTCATATATCAAATTTTAAATATTCTCATTGGAAATTACTCAATGGTACCGGTATGAAAAATAAATTTTCTTAAAACATTAAATAGTAATAATAGTTGAGTATCATATGATGAATGAATCCATTATTGTAATATGTTGTACAGATAGGCTCAAATATTAGATAGGGCTATGATTTATAAAAATTAGATAGGAAAAAACTTTACCTTTGTCATTTTTGACAGGTACAGCACCAGCTGTACTCTGGATTCCCGAGGGTGCAGGTGCCAGACTGCTGTTGGCTACAAAATAGTCCATCATGGTTGCGGATTGATGTTTTCACTGTTACACTGAAAGCAAAGTAAATCCTTAAGATTAGTTTGACTTATTGTGAATTTTTGTAATAAAACTATACATGACACTTTTTTGCAGTAAACACACATTGATTAACTATTATTTATCACATTATAAAAACATATTTTCAAGAAACACAAGATTGTAAATGTAAACTTTATCAAGAACAGTGTAAAACTAGCAAATTGAACTGTAATCAAAGATTGCATACATATTGACAGTTAAATATATAATTTATCAATATTTTATTATGACCCCCAAAAAATTTGTTGAATACCAGCTAAATAAGAATCATTGATAAATTGTGGACCTAACCTCTAAATTTTCAAGTCAACCAATGATTTGTACGGTTGCCTAAACAGTTTATGAACTCAAATTTTACAATTTTCATTAAGATTCCTACTCTGAATTTAATTATTAACATTCTACTTCACTTACCTTCTGAACTTTCACCTAGTTGGTGTAGTCTCGCCTCTATGACTCGAAGCTTGCTAATCTTTCAGTCAACAACTACCACTGAGCGTCGTACCTATTTACTAATATCTACTAAGGTCATAGTAAACACAATTGCCCGATAAAGAATAAAAAAAACTAATTTTGTCAGGAGCTAGGTAGGTACCTAGGCATGCACGCAGCAGACACTCTGGTTGGTTTTATTTTTTTATTTTTGACCATTCGCGAATCGCGAATCGCGATGAAGCTGATCAAGCTGTCTTCACTTCATCCCCACCAGTCACCACTCCGCAGTTCCACCTCACGGTTATCAGTGAGAATTTAGGTTATGTCCGACTTGACAAAATTCAAAAGTGTTCATGTTTCACAAATTCACAATAAAAATTATACCAAAAAAATAATAAACTTCAAAAATCGTCGATTATTATTAATGAAAATTTAATGGGAATCTCTTCCACACTTCGCAACATTGTCATTGGCGTACCTGTTGGTATTTTGTTCTTTCACCAGATTGGTTACGTCGCTCGAGTCGAGGGAGTATCGATGCAACCAGCCTTGAATCCGAACCTTGAGCACGAGGATTATGTTTTTCTTAATCGCTGGTCTGTGAGAAATAAAAACATAAACAGAGGGGACATAGTAACCTTCAAGTCGCCTAAGTTTCCAAATCAGAAGTTGATTAAACGAGTCATCGGGTTGTCGGGTGACGTGATTAACACCCTGGGATACAGAAACAAGATTCTCCAGGTTTTGATAAATTTTTTTTTTTTTTTTTTAGTTCAGATGGAGCAGTAGTTTAAAACACGATATTTTTTAAAAATTCAATGATAAAACTACACAATCTACTGATTTATTTGAACTTAATACATATTTTTTACTACATTGTCTTTTATCAATTTTTTTAAATTTATCAATGGGTAAGGTTCTGAAGGTTTTATATTCAAAATTTAGACAAATTAGGATTGGATTGTATTGAGTTTAGATGGATTAGTATAAACATAATTTTTAAGACAAATAAATTTTTGTTTTGTACTTTTAAATGTATGTAGTAAGTATTTATAAATCTCCTAAAGAAACTTGTAAAACTTAGTAAAAAAAATTCATGTTTTTAAAAGTTAAAATCTCTGATCAATGTGAATTTTTTTCTCAACTGAAGAAATAAACTATTTTGTTTTAGATTCTAAAACATTTCCTATCAAATTTTATTGAAATACCAAGTTATCATTTTTCACAAGTACACTAGATATAATAAAATAATTGATTATGTTGTATTTAAAAATCAAAACAAACAAGTGTATGTATTGTTAAAAATTAGAATTCACTCAACCATAAAATAATTGAAATATTCACAAAAAAAAATTGATTGACTTTGAACAAATGATTAATTAATTTCACTTCTGTGTAAATATTTCAATGATTAATATGATATTTTTTAATAATCAGGTACCAGAGGATCAATGTTGGGTGGAGGGAGACCACACAGGACACTCTATGGACTCAAACACATTTGGTCCAATTCCACTTGAGCTCATAACTGCAAAAGCAACTTGCATAGTCTGGCCTCCAAATAGATGGCAGAGTTTGAGCAACTTTGTCCCACTGGATAGAACACCCCTGTCTAATTTTATACCTGAAGATCACACAAGCAGTTTGGCTGCCTAGAGACATTTTTTTGTTTTTTGTTTAAAATGAGAGCCGTGTGTTTTGTGAAGCGACTGCAGTGGGATCTGCCCGGAACTTTGTTCAGACATGGCCTAACCATTGGTGATGTTGATAATGATGGAGACAATGAGTTGGTTGTTGGTACTGCCGAAGGAGAGTTGTATATTTTTAAGGTATTAAAAGCCATTATATTACTTTATCATTTTTTCATTAAACCTTTTTCGCAATGTATACTAAGTAAAACTTAAAGAGATTAAAATAGTGTTTAATAAAAAAAATACAAATTTTAGAATTTTTCTGAGTATGGATTTAGCTGATTTGACTTTATAACCTTCAAGTTTTGTTGAAACAAAGAATAGATAAAATACATTTTTTTCATTTTAGGGTACAGAGCTTTGGCAAAAAATTGTTGGACTTGGTTTAATAACAAGTGTTGCTATTGGAGATGTATTTAATTATGGTAGGAATGCCTTGATTGTTATTTGCGGAGATGGCTGGGTCCATATTTTTTACAGTCCCAGATCCGTTCGTCCAAATGTAAATACTGTACAGTGCGAGGGAAGTGGTCATGAAAATGAAGAATTTTCCGGTCAAAATTCTTCTAAAATCAAAACAGGTATAGATATATTTTAAATCTGTCATCTAAATCTAAAACTCTAAAACTCTGCATTTATCAGAACCGGAGCAATCGGGGAAGATGGAGTGCGTCCACGTCCAGCGAATCCCCACAAACACGAAGGTTGTCCTCATAGCCGACGTGGACAAGGACGGGTCCAACGAGATGATCCTGGGTCTGACCGACCGGGTCGTTAGGTCCTACCGGTGGTCCAGCAACGCTGACCTGGGGTCCGGTAAGCTCATAGGTCTAAACAAGTGGGAGTGCGCGAACCAGATCGGTACCGTGACCCTCCAGGACGACTCCGAAGGTACGCCTACCCTTCTGGTGGCCCAACCCGGGGGTACGTTCATGAGGATAAAGTGCAGCGCTGAAGATGTGCAGCTGGAGGACGACGAGTGCTTCGATACCAATAGCGAGAAAGGAGCCAGCTGCGTGGATTATCAAACCCTCGGTATATCTAGGATGAGGAACCCGAACATATCCACGGAGATTTTGGGAAACTTGAGGCCGAAGGCTACCGATGGATCAGCCTTTGGGTGCGCAGAAGGTACGAAGAAAATAGGGCACTTTTAAAAGTCACCGTTAAAAATTTTCATTACTTGTTCGAACTTCAAGCTTTAGGTTCGAACCCTAGAAAAAAAAAAAAAAAAAAAAAAACAATTTTTTTTTTTTTTTAATATTTCAGTTAAAAAATTGATAAACAAAGTTTCTATGAAACTACTCGATTTTAAATGAATTTTAAGAATTTTTGAATTAAATCTCATCAAAGCAATATTATATTACTATAAAATTATTTTAATGAGTAAATAATAATAATAAGGTTGTGTCTAGGTACCATCGCCGTGTACCGTACACGGTACACGGTACACGGTAGCTTTTTACTTTAGATCCTATAATTTATTCCAAATAACCCACTTAAGTTTAAAAAACTACTAGTTTTTACTTTAAATCTAATTACCCATCCTAAATAACCCACTTAAATTCACAGAGTGTCTAAAGTAACTCTTATTTGGTACCGTGTACCGTGCACCGTGCACCGAATACGGTACACGGCGATGGTACCTAGACACTTTCTAATAATAATCTCTGGTTGGAAAGGTACTCAAGAAAAAGATGAGGACGAAAACGGAAACAGCCCAGCGGAGTTTGACTCGGTGGATGGCAGCCTAATCGGTGGTAACATTATCTACGGGGAGTTCGAGTCAAGAAAAAAGAATAACAGCCTCGTTGATGATAAGTTGATGGTGAAGAGTGATAGTGTCAAAAAATTTATTCCCGCTGATTCGGATGCCAAAGACAGTGGGAAAACGTGGTCCAACTCTAAATCTTACGCCTTGGCCACGCTTGATGGCACTATAATGCTTGTAAAAGACGAAATTATTCTCTGGTTTGTACTCTTATTTTTTACCATTTGCAAAAAATTTTGACAAACCCTGCCGAATTTTGATTAACTGTGTTAATGTTTGTCATAAATTTGAGAAATCTTGCAAAACTTTTCCTGGTTATTTAAAATTTTCAGAAATTTTTCTTGAATATAATATTTTGAAAACTTAAAAAAAATTTTACTAAACGTTGCCAAACCTTGAAAATAGTCTGAAGATCTCAAATTTATCAAGACTGGGCAAAGTTTGTCAAGATTGATTAATTTTTTTGGAATTGGTTGATTTTTTAAACATTTCAAAAACTTTTCTTTAATATAATACTTAAAAAAATTTTACTACACCTTGTGAATGGTCTGAAAATCTCAAGTTTATTAAGGTTCAGCAAAGCCAATTTTCGTTCGGGAATATATTTGTTAAAATACCTCAGCTTATATAGTTTTTGAAAGATACAATATTTAAAATTGAAAAAAATATTTTTTTGACAAGTAAAAAATGAAAATGAATTTTTTTTTTGAAAAAGGTCGATGCAAGTGGACCATCACATATCGGCTTTGTGTCCGCTGGACGTTACCGGAGATGGAGCCGACGAGATAATAGCCTGCACCTGGGACGGGCAAACGTATATACTTGATCAGCAGAGAAATAGCGTGAGATTTCAGTTCGAGGAACCGGTTCGAGCTTTCTGCGCCGGGATGTACAGCGTAACTCCCCAGACCACGAGTCCTTGCCTTGTTTATAATAATTTTTTCAATAAGGTTTCTTTTTCTTTTTTTATTAAATAAAAACAACGAGTACATAAAAATATGAAAATTCTCAAGGAGACCTCCCCAAGTGAAATTTGAATCCTTGTTCAAAATAATCGCGCTTGTCTCAAAATTTAGAAATCTCTAGACTACTTGATATATTTTAAAAAATGTCAAAATTTCAAAACCTTTAAACTTTTACAGTTTTTAATATTTTTTTTTATAAATATTTTTTTTAATTTTGTAGACGACATTATAAGCAACTTCTCGTATGGATTTTTCTTATTTTATGTGCTGATGTATAAAAAGAAGACAAATTTATTGTCACAATTAAGAATTGATTTGTAAATATTCGTTTTCAGATATTCCTGTACTACGACGTTAGTCTTCCAAGCATGGTTGTGACCGCTCTGAATCCGGAAGAGTCGCTCGATAAAAGTGATGAAAATTTGTTGGAAAATATACTGACCAGCGACTCCGAGTTCGAGCGCGAGGCCGAAATGAGACAGCTTACCGATTGGCTGTTGTACGAGATGAGCTGATAGATAATTTAATTAAAAATTAAATAACCGTTATTAGATTAAACAAATTGTAACCATTTATTTATTCACTCCTCCATTGAAAATTTTTTTATAAGTTTTCTAATACATTTATGTATACATATACTAACCATGATTCCTAGCATTCAAAAAACCTCAAAATTCATTAAAAATAGAAAGCTTCAGAAAAAAATATTAACTAAAAAGTCGTCATTTTTTTTTATTTGAAGATGTATTCGCAAGTATTCATTCGGACTGGTAAAATTTAAAAAATTGGTTTATTATTTATTTAAATTTGATTTTTCTATGACAACATGCTGGATTTCAATAGAGAAAAAACGAGTAATCAAAAAAATTTTAATCCAAAAATTATTTTTGTAACGGTCGTGACGCTTGTTAAAGAAAAAAAAAGTTTTAAATCTATTGAAAAATCAACTTTTTATGTTACATATAATACGCCTTAATTCTCCGGTTCTCATTTTACAAAAACAATTTCACGTTACTCAACCAGATTTTACATAAAACTTAAGATTCAATTTTTTTCAATTGTGTTTAACGTAACTCACGTCACACTGTAGAAAATAATAATTTTTTTTTTTTTTAATTAAAATTTACGATTTTTGTACATATACTTAATAAAGAATTGTTACTTTTTCGTGTAATAAAATTGTTCGTGTAACTGTCGTAACGTCTTTTTTATTTTTCTTAATTTAACGTGTATTTTGTGGAAAATCGCGCAAAATGTATTTGAGCATTTCAAGCATTGTTAATTTTATTGATCAGTCTTCAATTTTTATATAAAAAAAGAAACAATAACAAGTTTTTTCGACCCTTTATCACCGTCTCCAAAAAAAGTCGAGTTTCCCGGTTTTTCCACTGGACCGTTGAAAGCAAGGCTCCCGTCAGTCGTCTAGCTCTTACGTACGAAAAAAAAAAAAAAAAAAATTCAGTAAAGTTATAGCTTTAGATTTGAGTTGTCCATAAGTTGGTGTCACGGTGAAACTCGACACCAGCTCGATTGGTTTTTAATACCCGGCGCATCTTCGCCGGGTCCTGTTAGCCATATAAATATTCAAGAAAAGAAGGGGCCTAATCCGCTTAAGCCACACGTATACATATACATAGAGGCAGAGGAGCACGCGTCGTGCGGCTGGTATTATGTGCTTTTAATGGGATGATTGGGGGTGGCTGTACCCGCCGGTAATCGAGCGTAACTATACTGCAGCACAATAACCACTTAACTCCACTCTAGAGTAGTTCCTCCTTATTATTATGCCCGCCTTTGTTATATCTCCGGACCAAAGGGCGTAATGGACCGAGAGAGCCCGAAAAAGAAACTGTTTTTTCTATTGACTTTTTACTTTGCCAAGGCGAAACTCTATACCCTGGCTGCGTACTTCTTTTTATTTCTTTTTTTTATAAGGCTCTGAGAATTCCTTACACTTTCAAAGTTTATGATCTTACGATGTGTGGAAGCATGGAATTTTTTTACTCGATCTTACATTTAAGAAAATTTAATTTTCCGTCCTCCGGCCAGAAAGCGGCATTTACGGGACTGAAACGAAATTGCCGCTTTCATGCTCCGTCGAGCAGAAAAATAGTATACACCTTGGTCAATCTGATACATTTCTTATTCCAGCGGGGCGTAGGAGTGTTATTATATTTTGACATTTGAAGTCAAATTAATAATTAATTTTATTTATTTATATCATTTATTAAATAAACTTATATTTTAAATGGATTTTACAAATTAATTTTATAAATTGTAAAAAAAATTTCGAGCACAAAGATTAACTAAAAGACAAGAAATCTTACTATTTATTCATATTTTTTAGCGCTAAAAATTAAAAGTTTTTTTTTAATTAATTTGATGAATTATCTGCACAAAAGTAAAAGGACCGAAAAGACATTATTCGAGCCGGCGAGCATTTCCTGCAGCTACGTGATCTTGGAGCGGTTTAACGCCTGAATCAAGTTACCTATAATCTAGTAAGTTTATACCGGAGATTAACGCCGCTGCTGCCTGCTGCCGCAAGAGTCGGAAGATCAAATTTTGTAAATTGATTTTTACACCTGCTGCTGCTGCTGTTGTTCCAAGAAAAAATATTTTTATTCAATTACAGAGCCACCATTAAAGACCTTACCTAACAGTCATGCATGTAAATTCAATTGATTCTTCAAAATTATTATTTTTGTTTTATTTATTTATTTATGGTATTTACGGGCTCAAGCCCTTTTTACAGTGCAAAAATATTGTTTCATAATAAAAAAATAATACAGTTATAACTGGATTATTATTATTATTTATCAACTGATCCATAATTAAACCTTGAAAATAAGGTTCTTGAAACATTATTTGCTATTTATTATTTTTTTTTTTATTTTAAATCTTACACACTTAAATATACGCAATGCTATATATAAAAAAATGAAATAATAAATTCACAATTTTAAAACTAAAATTAATTCACGCTTCGGTTTATATTCAATGTGTGACTCGGAAAAATTTATTTTCCTTATATGTATTTATAAATTTAATGACTTTGTCCCATACGCTCAATTTTAAAATTCATGTAAATTTACAAGAAGTATAACGTTTTTAAAAAAATCTTACAATTGGTTTTTTTTTTACTTTTCTTCGACTGCTGATGAATTAACCGAAAACTTTGGTAATTAATTTTGGAGCTCGGGGGTGGTTGGTATGAATTTTCCCGAGCGGACAGCTTCGATAATTCACCGCGAGATGGAGATAAATCACCCTTTATCAAATGTCTCAGCTCTCGGCCGACTCTCGAATAATAATCACCGATAATAACCACGTCTAAGCCGACGTGATTAATTCATTTTCTTAATTCTAAGAACAATATAAGTTTGATATAAAATTTCTATTTTTGATTAATGTGTGGGTGACAAAACAAGGATAATTTTATTCGTTGCACAAAACTGAATTCAGATTGGAAAATTTAGACTTTGAATCCAAAGGCTTTGCGACAAATCCTGTAAAGACATAAATATCTGTCATAAATCAATTCATTGTTATCTGATTGATTCAATATTAAAAATGATAAAATAATTTTTATTAAAATTTCTTGAATATTTACTCAAAATTCATATATATTCATTACTTATTACTTTCCGAATAACAAGGCTGTGATGAAATTAAAAGTTTTAACAAATCTAAATTGTAAAAAGGTACTCAACTTAAAAGAAAAAATATATATTTTCAAAGTTTATTTGTTTATAGTATATGAAAAATAGTGAAAAATAAAAGAGCAAAAAGTCGAGTTTTCAAGCTTGGGGTTGCCCTCGGTCTTTTCAGAGTCTGATTTTGGAGATTAATCGTCCAGCTTAAGGCCGCTAAGGGCCGACCGGGGTTGCTTTTAATTTAAAGGGCTCCGCTGCTCCATTGTCGGCTGCAGTCTTTGAAGTTCCCTCGGTTTGCTGATGCACTCGTTAGACTTTCATGATAAAATCATCGATTCTTTTGTTTTTACCTTTCTTTCTTTTTTTATTGTTATTATACTTCAATTTAGATTATTAAAATCATCAGCTAACATCTTTCAAATCCTGTCTTAATTATCTGGTAAATGAATCGAAATGAATTAAATTTAAAAAATTACGTCCCAGTGCCTTGTAGAAAGATACGTTTTTCGGTTGTTTAATTTGAAGTTTTGGTCGCTCATTATTCTCTTAGTCAACCCTTAGGTCCTATCCCTGAAAAAAAAGTTCAAAAAAATATTACTGTAATTATGTAATTTATTATTCAATAATATTTAAATTTTCAAAATTTGAATTGATAATTTTAAAGAATAAATGAGTCAACACTGTGTTCTGATAGTTCCAATTTTTTTTTTTTTTTTTATTAACTAATTAGTCAATTTATGTAAACTATTTACAATCATTTATTATTTATTGTATTACAATAATTAATTGTGGAAGATTTAATAAATAAAAACTATTCAAAAGTCCAAACTTTAAACTGTTAACAAAGAATGTAAAATGTAAATTAAAATTTATTATTAACTTTGTAAACTCTAAATAAATAAAGAATAAACGTATAAAAAATAGATCTCAAAAGCGGCCATTGTTTCGACAACTTGTAACTTTTGCAAACGCTGGATAAATCGAAATTGATAGGGCGTTAGGTGTAGGGGAAATAATAATAAAAAAAATGTATCTAGACAGACAGAGCCGGGGGTAATCGCGTGATATATATGCTCAACCGAGTCGAATCCGAGTTATTTATTCGGGGGTGCGAATTACTTATCAGCTTCGTCGCGCTAATTTTCCTCGAAGCATTTCCATCCCGGTCAGAGGGTCAAGAGTGCATACTACAGGAGCAGGAGGAAAAATATTTATACGAGTTTACGATGAAGTTATTGCGCGGGGTAATAAAAGTTCTTATTTTATTATTATTGTTATCGTAAAACTTGGTGTTCGACCTCGACCCGTTGCAGAAATCTTAAATTCGACAAGTTTTATGAAGCTTGGTTAATCCTTGGGTATTCAAATGAGCGCTGCAATGATAAATTTATGATAATATGACGAGCTGAAGATTTTTCTTTCAATAGGGTTGGCAACCGGTACTTAAAAATATATTTTTTTAAAAGTACTCGATTTTTAATGAATTTTAACATTTTTTTTAGAATTTTTAAATCAAAATTGAGCAAGAAGAAAATTAAGAAAAGTTTTTAAAACTACGGGTTAATGACGTCATTAACCCGAAATTCCATTAAAAGTATATCTAAGGTACCTGTACCTAATATGGCCCCCCTAAGCGAGAATCGACGTTGTGGCCAATCAAATCAATATTTTTTGACGGGTAAGGTCTCATTTTAAAGCTTAATTCAAGAGCTTTAAAATGAGACATTACACGTTTGATTTTGATCAATGAGCTTCAAATGCCAGAGGATTTGAATTTTTTTTGGTAATTACCAAAACACGGTTTTTTAAGACACCTAAAATTTGTGTCCTAATATGGACCCCCTTGAAGTAATTAATTAATTGCAATTTGTTCCTACTTTTTAAATAAATCAGGATATAAGATTTTAAAAACTTCAAAATTGTTATTATTTTAAAAAGGATTTATTTAAAAATTGGGGGGCCATATTAGGTACACTGCATAATAAAAAGTTATTTAAGAATAAAACCCGCTAGAAAACGAGTTGAACAAAAACTAAGGTCGCATTTTAAAGCTGAAACAATAACGAATCGAAGCTACTTATTCAAATTTTGATCAGGTGCGTCTAAATATTTTGGCAGACCACTTAATTACAACGTAAAATAATAACGGAGGTATACGAAACGAGTTTTAGCTATTAGGCATGCGCAAAAATAATTTTAAAATGTTCTAAACAACTGAAAACTTCATAATTCAGTGTTTTTGACTTCTTCCTACATTGCAGAGATGCCGCATACCTAGCATATTCAAAATAACAGGGGGGGGGGGGGGGCATATTAGGCACAGGGCCATATTAGGCACACTTACCTTATATATATTGAAATTTTTAAAAATTTAAACACTTGTAGTTCTTTTAATTTTAGTTTTTTTTTTTTTAAAGAAAAAATACGTGTCAATTATTTTTTGATATTTTAACTAAATAAGCAAAAAAATATTATAAATTTCAAAAAGTTGCCAACCCTATTGTGTATTATATATACACTGAACTTTGAAATTTAAAAAGCTACTAAACTAAAACTGAGTCATGATTACAGAAAATTTTAGCTACTGTCAGTATCTTTAAAAAGCCAAAAAAGTTTTAAAATAAGTCACGAGATTTTTTATCACGACAAAGAAAATAAAATAAAAACTCGAGTTTTTTTTATGAAAATAAATGCGATATTTTTGTTAGTGTTTCATTCCGACTTTAAAAAAAGTTATTAAAAAATATGCTACGCTAAAATTTGGTGTAATTTTTGTTGAAAAATTTCGACATCAACGTTAGAGATTACAACGGTTTCACAACACTGGAACGAAGAAAACTCATAAAAAATTTTAATAATCGGTGGTGCCGACGTGAACGGCGTAACTTTGACTGAAAAACTACCCTGGAAATACCGATTTGAAAAAAAAATTTTTTTAAATTTCCGAACTATGGAAGAAAACACGAGTAAAAGGATCGATAATTATAAAGTAGTAATATTATTTGATAAATATGTAAGGATGAAAAGCGATTGTTGGTCCATTTTCAGTCCAACGCATCTGATAAGCATAAATACTTTGGACTATTTGGTTGCTAAAGATTTGTCCAAATTTTTGAAATCATGATTTAATAAAAATACTATAAAATTACTCTACTTACTTCATTGGTGCAATTAAGATTTATGAAAATAAAAGCGATATTTTTGCAAGTTTTTCATTCCGACTCTTCGCATTCAAAAAAGTCAGTATAAAATAAACAGCAACAAATAAATGCTTTTTCATGAAAATAATAATTTCATTTCTTACACTCTATTCTCGTAATTATCAGCTTTTTTGGATAAAATTTCAGAAGGTATGCAGACTCTTTTTCAGACGGAGCGTATCGATTTTTCTTACTCTACGCAACTCGACTGGCTTGTGCGCGAATTAAATTTCAGTTTCTTTTTAGTTTAACGAAAAGTATTCGCATCTGTAATCAGTTTGAAATCTAAAAAATGTTCAGTGCCATATCGACGGCCCGTGCAAATAAAAACCTTAGCGGGAAATCAGCTCATTTAAAATTAGTAATTTACCCATAAAAGACTGCAAAAGATTAGAAAAAATCAAGAATTTTCGAGGAATTTTAATAAGTTGGTACCTGAGAAATCGAATTTTATTAATTAAATCGATTTTTAAATTCATTTTAGCTTTTTACGAATAATTTTAAATCAGCTGATTTTTGGCTAAGGTTTTTTTTCGCACGGGCCGTCGATGTGAGTATCTCCTCATAATAAAAATCTAAAATTTATAAAATTTGTTAAAATGCTGTTAAATACTCGTACAATATTTTCTCGATAAGAATTTTCAGTTTTTTGACGTATTTTTTTCGAACTTCGGTATCGATTTTAGTCTCAAGTTTTAAAATCTTCACAACCGCCGGACTCATAACCTGTATTATTTTACATCTCGAGTTTCAGCTGAAAAGAAACTCATGCACACTTTGCGTGAAAGTCTTGCTAGAAAAGGGTTGTCATCAAAGAAACTTCAAACCTCGACACTCGTTTTTCATCAAAAAAATAAAAATTACTTTTTTAAACTTCGTTCAGTTGGCAGCGCTGTTCCCGCGAGATAACAAGTTAAAAATTTTCCCTCGAAGAAAGCAACCCGCGTTTAGAAAAAAAAAAAAAAAAACTAATTGCCGTAGCTGTCCAAGCCCCCCATAAATAAAAAAAAAATTAATTTACCAGCAACGTAGCTCGAGGGGGAGCTCGGTTACCGGCGATACGCGAGTGGGTGCTCCTCCTCCGCCTAATCCTCCGTTTGGCTCGCTCTTGAAAAAGAGGGACCGAAAAAAAAGAGAGATGCGCAAAGAAGCTAAAAAAAAAAAAAAGAAAAAAAAATAAGGCATTCGAATTGAACGGGGGGTAGTTGTGGGCGTGCCTCTCCCCCCGGCCAATGGGAGAGAAAGACGCCGGCCATCGTGGCGAGCGATTGGCAAAGAGGGTCGACCAATGGTAGCGGGCTCGAGTAGTGGGGGAAGCTCGGTCGATGAAGACCCGAGTACGCGAGTAGTGGCAGCAGTGCGCGGGACATACGCGACCCGAGCGAGTCGGCTCCGAGAGTGCAGCGTCTGTGAGAACAAATAGTTGAAAATAGTGTGTGGTACGCATGCGCGAGTTGATTGGTTTGATTCGAAGAAACAAAAGAAGAAGTGATAAAAAAGATCGTCGTTAGAGTTGGCTGCAGCACAGACGGAGAAAAGGTGAGAGCTAATTTAACCGCGGATAAAACTGGTTTGATGCGTGTGCGGAGGAATTCCAGTGGAATGTGATGTCCCTGCACAAAGGTGTTGAGGAGTCGCTTCTCTCTCTCTCTCTCTCTCTCTCTCTCCCGCGCCAGCGCTATTATTCACGGACTGCGAGGAGGGAATATTTTATATTTATGGCTCGCGCTACTGTTAGCCTCAAACCGGTCGCCAGCGGTAGCCAACACCAACGCTAATCATATATCCCTCCCCCCCACGAATATATATCTCTTTTTTTTTCCTCGAAAACAGCCGCGCGACGAATCTTTTCGGATCCAACCTCTTTTTTTTATTTCTGATTTTAAAAAATAATGCGGGTATGGATTCCAGGACTTTTGAATAAGTGCGTTTGTTACTCTGGCGAAATGAAAAATTTGATCGAATGGGGTTCCCGAAAAGTGCATTCTTTAAAATTCGGGTCCTCAAAAACGATGATTAGTCTGTTAAAAATTAAAAATTTATAGTGTTTTAAAAAGTTAAAAGGGATTATTTAGTAAAACAGAGTACACCCGTGATACCGACGGAAAGGGTTCAGGTGCATCTAAAATCATATTAAAATTTGAGGATTTTTTAAAGGATCCCGAAAATCAGACTTTTCAGTTGAATTTACCCGCTTTTTTACAGATTCGATCTACTTAGTTATAAACTTCGTTATGGATGGTTCTTTATTAACTTTTTCGCGATTCCGGATTCAAGCGGGAACGTGTTTAAAAAGCTTCATAAAAATTATTCCCCGAAAAAACTGATGATTCGGTAAACTTAGACCTTAAATCATCAAAGCTCCAACAATCTATAACCGTTAGTTCCACCAATTTATAAAGTTCAATAAAATTAATATTTTTTTACTCCACCCAAAAAAGTCGGTACAACGGATATAGTTTTTTTTTTCTTTTGAAAAAAGGCGTATTGTGTCGATCGGTTGTTTACTCAGTTAGCCGTCGGCAGCTTTGTATATGTATACCTATATAGTAAGAGTAGTAGTAGGTGAATTAGTATAAGCGTATTGTTTAGATACGACTCGTCACGTCGTCAATCATCGATCTCCGGCTACCGAGGAAGCCGATGTTTGCACTCGGAACGTCTTCCTTATTGTCCTGGCCGCCCGGGTACCTACAAAGGAAGGCGCGCGCGTGCGGCGGTTTCCGTCACGCCTCGGATCCGCCTTGGAATTCAAACTCCCTTTTTACGTCTAATGCCCTTTGGAATGCGACCGGCTAATTTACTGAAATAATTTCGTATCTTTTTTCGTGGCTGATTTACTGGCATTTAGATTACAATTTTTTTTTTCATTTATCGAGTACTGATTGGCTTAAAAGTATCATATTTTCAAAAAAACTTTGAAACAAGCTTCGTTTTTGAAGTTTTTTTTTACCTTGTAATGATTCCTCTTCTAACTGTTTTCGTGTAAAACACGTGCATTGAATAAAATTTATTTTTTATTGTTCGTAATATGCCGTCGGAATGTTTGAAGTTTACCGCTATTATATATAACTAATATAAAGTTACGTCACAGAATCTTATTTATCTTTCGAAATTATCGCGGCGACTCTAAGAAGCAATTTTTTTGAAAAAAATTTGGTTTATCCCGCGAAAAAAGTGTTTTTATATGAATTAAACGAGTTTAATAATTCACCGTCGCAACTGCAACCTACGCGCCGTATTAAAAACTTATAAAGTTTCTTTTGCGAAAAAATCTAAAAAATCTTCTCAGGAAAAAACCAATACTTTAAATGGCAAAATTAAAAAATACAGATATTCCAAAAAAGGTCCGGAAGCATATTTGTTCGACTGCGCGTGCCCTCCGAGAATAAAAAAATGTTATCTTTTACGCGGCAAAACCCGTAATCGCACCATTTTGTTCCGTACTCAGTTTATCAACGCATTTTTTATTTTTAAAAAATAACCCTGAGTAAAAGGTTTACTTTTTTTTTGCACACACGTTAATTTAAAAAAGGTTTTTAGGCACGCGCTACTATCTTTCGGATTCAGCGCGGTTGTCGAGATAATTTTACGTGTCGAATGTGCGTGCAGCCTGACGTGAAAGCGACGCGACCGCATCTTTGCGATAATTTATTTTTTTAATTTCAACCGTTTTTACTTTTTAAATCAACGATTTTTCATTTTTATTGGAGGATGCATTTTTTACCGTCGATCTTTGTTTAAAAACAAGTGAAAGAATTTTTTGTGAAGTGTTAGTAAAACAATTTTACCTTTTTTTTTTTTTGCAACAAACATACCAAAAGTGTGTATTTCAGTGCTTTTTCATAAAAATTTTTTTGTTGAGTCGCTAGTTTTTGCGAAGTGAATTGTACCGAGAGAAAGAATTTTTTGGGAAGTGGTAATAGTTTAAATAATCCTTATCTTCAAAGAGTAAAAGCGTGAACTTCAGTGCTTTTTTCATAAAAATTTTCCGATAAGTCGTTTTTTACTCAAATTTAATCTTTATATTGTACGCACCTTTTACAAAACAAGTGAAAGAATTTTTCTTTTTTTTTGCAAATAACAAAGTTTTAACAGTTCTTGAAGTGTACATCTCAAATTTCGGTGCTTTTTTCATAAAAAATTTTCCGATAAGTCGCTTTTTACTCGAAAAAAAAGTTTTGCGTATCCAGTACAGTAGATCGACGGAAGTGAAAAATGACAAATCGACTATTAAGCGTGAAAATAAAAAAAGTCAAAACATCCCTTTGTCGCGTTAAGAATGCGTTTTTCACCCTTTTTCCGTGATTTAGCACTTTTAAAAAGGCGTAGCGCAGCTTGTTTTTGTACGAGGTATCGAAAATAACCAATGACCAAGCGAAAACTAAATAAGCTGGTTAAACTCCAGAGTTAAGTTAAGGTTATTTACCTCGTTAATCGGCTAAAATAATCAAATAATCAAGGCAATCCTGTAACACAATAGCGTGAAGCTCAAACCCAATAAAAAGTATCAACAAAATTGACATTTTTTATGCAATTAAATAAATTAATATTTTTACCTCGCATTTATTGGGATTGACGTACGGAAAATTACGAGGAAAATTAGTGTAACAAGATTATTTTATTGGTTTTTTTTAAAGCAAAAGTCGGTTTTCTTACTTTGACAGAATGTTTTACTTTATCACGAAGCAAGTTTCATCCGTTTGATAACTACCAATAAGTCTTTTTTCAGAAAAACTTTCTAGATCAATAAACGGTGGAAAATTTATAAAATTAAGCACGTTTGAACATAATAAAAGGATAAAAAAAAATTCTTTATTAATTTTTTAATTCACTCAACAAAATCTACAAAAAGTGTTTGAAAATAAGTTAAAACAGTTCTAGTTTTTAGTATATTTTTCGGAAAAAACGGCTTTTCAGCTGATTTTTAAAATAATTTTACTGAGAGTCTATTTAACTCAAAAATTTTTGAAGCTTGTAGATTTTTTGAGAAGAATATTTGTAGATTAAAATATAAATTCTTAAAATTACTTTAAAAGTTCATTCGAAAAGACATGAGAAAATCATCACCCAAACTTCGAAAAAAAAAAAAAAAAAAAAAAAAAAAAAAAAAAAAAAAAGAGTAGAAAATATTCCGTCAAAAATCTCGGGTCTCCGGGATTAGCGGCGGCGTTGGTAGGTGTAACCTCTCGATAATGATGATGATGATGATGATGAGGAGTCCAACTACTCGAGGAACCTGTTTAACTTGTCTCCTCCCACTCGACAAGCGTCCACAGCTGGGATTTACAATCCTCCCTCAAGAGAAGAGAAAAGAAAAGAAAATCCGCAGCTGCGGTTTTCTCAGACAGCGGGAAGAACTCAAAACTTTGCGGTCACCGATTTATTTAATTCCCGCCGCCTAATCCCCACCTTAAGCTTTTCCGGCGGCTCCGTGCGGATCTTGCGGTTACGGAAAAGTTAGGTACGTGACCAAAGTGCCCCGAGGGCCACGCGACCCTCATAATTTGTTAACTGCCTTTGACCTACTGGCTAATCCCACCTTTTACCCGAGCCCCTGCATTTTCACCGGGCCCTTTTTCGTACCTCCGATCCACTCGAATTCTAGTAAAAAGTTTTACTCTCCAAGCTAAGAGTCGTAAATGTATTATATGTATGAATTGTAACAAATTCAAAGACGAATTATTTTAGCCCTTAAACTTAATTTTTTTTTTTTTACAATTTCGTTTCTTACATTCTGTTGCTTTTCGTACAATATTTACAATTTGAAGAGTAAAAAAATTCATATAAAATACTTTGTAAGAAAAAAAAAAGTGAAAATAAGTGTTTTTTGATAAATTTGTATATGTTTTAATAAATTTTGAACTATTGCAAAAAATTGAATAAAGAATTTCATTAGAATATATATTTATTAAATTCACTATTTTAACGCTTTATTAAAAAATAAAAATTTCATCGTTTTAATAGAAAAAAATATTATTCAACTCGGTTTTTCACACTATTTAGATACTTTTCGCAAATAAAGTCGGTTTAATCACCGTATTTGTAAAATTTGATGCTTTTTTTCGATTCAACAAAATTGATCATGCAAAATATATATTACTTCCTGTACTAGTTATATAAAATTAATTTATTTTCTCAATTGCAAAAGTTTATAGTATTTTGTAAAAGTCCTCTTGAATTAATTACTTACAAGGCTAAAAATTTCATCCGCTTTAAGATTATAAGAAAATCATAAAAAAGTTTAAAACAATCCTTTTTTCAACACTAAAATTTTCTTGCTCCACGTACAACAACTACACAGGTAAATATTTTCCGTCTCTACAAAAGAACATTGTCAGGATCACTCGAACCCACATTTCTCCTCCCAAAGAAAGCTACCTTGTTATTTTCTCTCTCTCATCCACGTCAAATTTTCTCCGAGAAAAAAAAAAAACCGTCAAACTATAGAATCTCACGAAAAAAAAAAGATATCTATGATACACACGCACGGGCTGTTTGTAAAAGTTCTCCTCTGTCAGTCTGTCGCGTCACAGAAAACAAGGCTTTGTCCGGTGCGATTGAGACATCAGTCATCCTTTTTCTCTCTCTCTCTCTCTCTCTCTCTTCCTCCCAACATCCTTTTTTCTCTCTCTCGCGGGAATATGTAAATAACCAATATTAATAACCCCTTATTTTTATTCGGGACTAATTTTCAAATCAATTAAGGGGAAACCCCGGGCTGGGTACAAATGCAAGGGCATAAATAAGCCAAGAGCCAAGGACGTTGAATAATGCGGGCTCGGGGAGTTTTTCGGAAGCCCAAAAATCTTACCTGAGCGTAGCTTTTCGCTCTGGGTATTCTTTTGTTTTCGGACGTGACCCCCGACAATGCTCGGGTTTTCTCGAACGGGGTCGCCCGTCGCACACTTTTGCCATGCGGGGAAAATGCATAATGTCGGACGATTAACCGACACGTGGCTTTCTTAATTTTACAACCTTTTACTCATTTGTGTGGTAGAATTGAACTCTCTGTAAGAAAGTATTTTCTACTTAAATAAAAATATTCTTAATTACAATATTTATCAATACAATAGTCCGACAAACTTGTGTATTATGAGACAATGCACAGTTGTGTTTGTGTTTAAATCAGCTTAAAACAAAATAATGTTTGCGTAATATGACATTATACGTATCGATACCGAATTAAAGTATACAAGTACAAGTTCAGAAAATTTCATGAATCTATTTTATTGTTTTCTTTAAACTAATTTAAAATACCAAAATGTGAATATTTGTAAAAATTTATTTATACATATCAGGATAAGATACTCTGTATTTTAAATAAAAACAAACAGCTGCTAAACCTTTTAAAAAAGGATTCAAAATCGGTTGACTGTCATAGAGTACGCAAAGTAGAGGGTTTACTCGACACATTATCGAAACTGACCTGCGGGCTATTTTGACCGTAACCGCAAAAGGTACTCAACCTATTGGCTTTGCCACCGCGTTCGGCCAAAATTTTCACACTACGATTTTCAAATTGAAACCCCCTAATAATTTACATAATTTCTCAATATTAAATCTAAAGAAAAATATTTAAAAAAAAAAGAAGATTGTGGATGTTTCAGGGTTCATTTGTTTTGTTTTTTTTTTAAAAAGCGCGCAATAAAACCCGAGATATTTGTCCCGCAATTGTAAGAAAGGCGCAAATTCCAGGCTCGAAAAACAAGTTTCAGAGGCGCGGGACTCGAGTGGCTATATGAAATTTCACGCGAAAACAGCAACCTTTAGACGCAACTGCACTTTCGTCCTTATTATTCAACAAACTTTAGCAAGCCTTTTTTTTTTAAATTTTCTGTACAATTTATCGCGTATAATGTAAACTCGTCGTTTTGTTTATTAAATAATTTTTCAAATCTTTAAGAAAGTAACACGCATTTGAAAGTACGACACTTTACTAGAAAGTGGAAGATGGAGACTCACTTTACGGTGGAAAAGTTAAAACCTCTGTATAATATTCTCAATAATTTTAAATATTTGAAAAAAAAGTTAAACTACTCAGGTTTTCCTTCTTTGTCTATAAATTCAAATCCCCAATTAAAAATTAAACTCGATTATTCAAAATATTGGTAAGAAAAATAAAAGATCCTTTGCGTTGAAAAATTTTCATAGCAAAGTCGGGAGTTATTACTGATCAGAAAAACCGGTTTCCAGTATAAAAACTATAAAAACTAAAAAAAGAAAGAAAAAAAAAGGTTTCTCGTATGTGACAGGCTTATTAAAAAAAATGATTGAGAATTATACTTTATGTTAATTTATGTAATGACTTATTTTTGAAATTAACTTTTTTTTTTCATTTATTTAGTGTTTCACCTGTTATAAAAAATTCAAAAACAGTTCTTTTGATTAAAATTTTACTTTTTCATAAAGCTTCATCAATTGTTTAGTACTAACGCAATTATCACTAAGTCGATTGCGAAGAAAAACCTTAGCCCAAAATTTGCCACGAATAAAGTTACAACGGAAATTCTTTTGACCAATAAAATCTCTCTAAAAGACTTTATTTATTATTTTATCCTGCGACAAAAAATTTTTAAATTACCTTTGTTATCAAACCATTGATAAATTATGATAAAAAAATTTTTTTCTCCACACCAACCACGAATAAAATGACTCCTTGCGATTTATATAAGATCAAAACTTAAAGTCATTTTATTTGCGGCTGGTGTGTAGAAAAATTTTTTTTTTATCACTGTATGTCAACGGTAGAATAGCAAAGGTCATTCAAATATTTTTTTCTCCAGGCTAAAATAATACATAGTGCTTTAGAAATATTTTTACTAACCAAAAGTACCCAAATTGTTACTTTTTTCGTGGCAAATTTTGGTCTAAGGTTTTTCTTCGCATTCTTATTAAAAACAAAGCTGATGAATTTTCAACCCAAGAATGCCACTTGCTAAAAAATTCATCATATTAATTTAAGTATTCAAGAATCATGAAAGTGCAATTTATTTAGTGATCTTTGAATATCAATTTAAAAATTGTTTATTGCTCTCCAAGCACTTTTATATCTATATGCGCATCCCAAGCTATAGTAAACGTTGGTAAACGTGAGGTTAAAAACTGAGGTCCTACCTTAAATGCTGATATAAACTTAAAAAAACAAAGCGTTTATGCTGTGTGATTGTACGTTTCAATTTTTTTATATAAAGTTCTTAACTTGAAGCATACAAGTCACTCGAAAAAATCTATTAAAGTTACTATATAGTTAATTTTTTTTTTTTTTTTTTTTTAAGTTATAACTAAAGTAACTTATAGAGTAACTTTGTTACTTTTACTAATTTATTTTAGGAATCCAATCGTCCGAGTTTTAAAATTAAATAACTGTTTCAAGTTTTACGACTTTTTAATGTTATGGGTTTGATTGCGAGTTACCGGAAGACGAGGGATTTAATTAAAAAAGGTGTCTTGGACGCCTGTTAGAAACCTGTTAGAATTTACTTTATATAACTGTAGGTTCATTAATCTTGATTTATTCATTTTTTACAAACAAATATAGTACTTTCGTTATTAAATAGTATTATAGGGGTGGCCATATTAGATACTATATCTATTAGAAATAAACGGCACTAGAGGGCGCTCACGTTTGTTTATGTGCGCATGTGTGACACAAAACACAAACGTGTCCGTAAAATTCTGCCACTTCCAGGCCCTCTGAAGTATTATATTATATTCTATTGTATTATCTATACATCTTTTGGTGTTGTGTTTTACGGATTGACTTCTCATATAAAAAGCTTCACTTCAAAAATCACGCAGTCGATCGAGGAATCAGGAAATACACTGTGGTATGCACCGTTTGACTTGGACTACCCACGTTTGAAAAACCCTTTTGTCACTTCGTTAACTAAACTAAAATCTCAGTCTTGACCTGCCTCAGTCTCTTTTCGACCATCAAAATGGAAGCATCGAAATTCAAGCAGCGTCCGTTTACCAAAATCTACAAGAAATTCCGGGACTGTGTGATCAAATTCTTGGTCTTCATAAGCTCTGAGTTCGAGTACCGTCGTATGCTCCATTTCTCCGTGGAGGAGAAGGACGCAGCCTTGCTCGAGTACATGCTCACCCGGGGCATCGACGTAAACCTCCGGGACGAGGTATTCGACTGGACTCCCCTCCACGGGGCGTGCCGGTGCAACGTCAACGACAGCCACTACGAGGTGACCTCGGTGCTTCTGAAGCACGGCGCCAGTCTCAACCTCAGGGACCAGTATGGCAGGACCCCGCTCCACTATCTGGTGGACGGTCAAAACTATAGTACCGTGCAGCTCCTCCTGGACTACGAGGTCGACCTCAACGTCGAGGACTTCCGGGGCGAGAAGCCCCTGCACTGCGCCATCAAATCCGGCAGCACCGTGTCGGCACAGCTGATGATAAACCATGGAGCCGAGCTGGAGAACACGATACTGCACAAGGCCATCCGCAGGGACGACCACCTGGGGATCCTCGAGGTCCTCCTGACGAGCGGAGCCAAGATCAACGCCAGGGACAAGTACGGCAATGGGCCTCTTTACTACGCGGTCAAAAAACCCAGCAACCTGGACACGGTTCGGCTGCTGCTGAGCCACGGGGCCGACGTACACCTCAAAAACCACAAGGGCGAGGCGCCCCTGTTTCAGGCTGTTAAATACGGCACCACCGAGATCGTCCGGCTGCTCATCGAAAACGGCTCGGATGTCGACGACTCCGATCGAAACGGCACCACTTGTCTCCAGATCGCGTCCTGGGAGTCCAGGAACGACTCGCACCGCACCGTGATCGAGGCCCTCCTGAGCAAGGGAGCCGACCCGGATGTCCAGAGCGCGGAGTGCGACACCCCGCTCCATTGGTTGGTGTGCCGGAACAGCCCCGGAAGCATCGAGCTCTTACTGGACCACGGGGCTAACGTTAACGCCAAAGGGAGCCACCAGGAGATAGCCCTGTTCAACGCGATCCGATTAGCCAACCTGGAGATCGTCAAGCTACTCGTGGACCGAGGCTCGGACGTAAACAGCCCGAACTCGAGCGAACTGACGCCTCTGCACAAGGCGGTGATGATGGGCCCCGAGCACCAACTGTGGCTGGCCGAGATACTCCTCAAAAAGGGCGCGAAAGTCGACGCTCAGGACTGCAGGGGCAAAACCGCCCTGCACATCCTGGCCAAGACCCCTAGGAGTCTCAGAGTCGTCGAACTGTTGCTGAGCTTCGGGGCCAGGGTGGATTTGAAGGACAAGAAGGGCAAGGTGCCCCTGATGAACGCGGTCAAGTCCGGTAACTTTAAGGTCGCCCAGCTGCTTCTGGACTCGGGCTCGGATCCCAACGGCTCAAGCGACCAGGCAGGACTCACGGCCCTCCACCTGGCGGCCCTAAACTCGGACCGAAGGACCCTGAAGCTTCTCCTGGAGATGGGCGCGGACGTCCACGCGGTTGACTCGAAGGGGCGCACCGCCCTGCTGAGACTGCCCAAGGGAGCGCCCGAGCTGGAGATGATGCTCGAGTGTTCGGACCCGAACGTCCTCGACAATGACGGAAAGTGCATCATGGACATCCAGGGGGACGACCCGTCCGGGGTGAAAACGGCACTCCAGCACTTCGCAAAGCTCAAAGTTATGGGGCTGTTCGTGAACCCGAAGATCTTGAGGGAGAAGATCCTGGGGTTCAGGTACGGTGACTACTTCGCGAGGTGCGTCGAGGAACTGAAACTGGCGAAGAGCACAAAACTCCAAAATTCGTGGGTGAGCTTCTTCAACCTCCTGGTGGACGGGGACAGGAAGCTGAAGAATTACGCCGGGAACGAGGACCTGATGGCGGATTTCAATAGCAAGGGATACAATTACAAGTTCCCGATTTACTGGACGAGCATGACGAAGAATGTCGAAAAGGGAATGAAGAGACGAAAGCTTTTCGACGAGTGCGCCTTGAAGTTGAGCGAGTGCCTGTGGATCTTCGGACCGACTCATCTGATCGTGACGGACACCCTGGACTGCGTCGAGACCAAGGATTTGGTCAAGTTCTGCGGGAAAACCTTGTAGAAGAATTTAGAAAAAAAAACTTTAATTTTTTTTTATTTTACTCATATCTCTAAAAATGGGAAGAGTTTTCACTCAACTTTCTCAACGACTCAAACTATATTAAGATTAGAATTTAAGCCATTTAGAAATATAACGCTAGATTGTAAATCGCACTTGAAAAATTAATTTTCAAAACTGTTGACCTCACAAGAACTTGGTAATTTTTTGAATTGATCAGAATTTATAAAGTTTTTGTTGTCTTAATGTTTAATGTTTAAAACTACTTTGATGTAATTGACATGTTTTATATTTATGGAAAAATAATTGTATAAAAGACAAATAATTTGTAAAATTTTTTCAAGTAATGAAACTTACTGAATAAACTGTAGACTAATCAAAATATAACATATATTTTTATTTAAATTTCCCCTTGAACCTAACCTGATTTTAATTAATCATACCTTTTTTTCTGAACTTGTGAACTATAAAAATAAATAATACGTATTTTTAAATATTTACATCTATTTATATCAATGAAGATTTATTTATTATTTTTCCTTTTGAATAAAGTAATATACCGACATTTTTTTTTATTTCGTGATTATAATTTATTTATACTCAAATTTTTCATATAAATAAGAGAAAATATTAATAAAGTAAAAATATTTTTGTTTGTTTTTTTTTGAATTCGTATTAACATAGAAGAATACCTGTTTGAAAATGTTTTAATTTTATAAATAAATTATCAAATTTCTCTCGGGAAAAGCTTTTTTTTGAATATTTTTCATGAAACTATTTGCTTACTCTCAATTTTTTGGTATATCTATTGTAACGATAGGAAATATTTCATAGCACAAGAATATTAATAAAAGAAAATTTTTTACCTTGCAAGTAAAAGCCGTAGTACTTACTATTTTTGAAAGTACCTTAATTAATAAAAAATCTCTATATAATGAAAATTTATAAAACTCGACTTCCTGGATTTTTCTCCCAAACTATTTGGCATGTCAATTGCCGCATATCATTTTCTCATTTCCCGACCGACAGAGTAATTTTTAATTTAGTTTAGATTAATCAAACGATAAACTCGAATCCCACTACATTGAAAAGCCGTAAAACTTGAAATTGTAATTTAATTTTAAAACTCGAACGATTGGAATTACATATTTATTTACTTCCTAACACTGCATATTTTTACGATTGTTACTATTAAAACAAAATTTAATAAAAATTTAACGTTAGTTACTTATCGGTATGTCTTTTTGTGTTCCAGACGATGCAGAAAACTCGGCGGCGGATCAGTAGCACAAGCTAAGGTAAGAAAAGGCAGCTATTTAAAAAAAAATCCTCTCGAGGGCGGGCTCGAGTAAGCGGGCTAACGGTGACTTGATACGTTTTTCTGGGTAGGATTTGTCGATGACGGGCCCCGGGTAGAAAGTAAACTCGCGGGACTCAGCGGGAGGGAATCTTCGTTCCTTTCGGTCGAAATATAAAGAAGACGCTGCAGACTCTCGAAGGAACGAATAAAAAATAAAAAAAAAAAGCGAGAAGCGGTGTCTCTTTGGAGCTGGATTCCAACCTTCAGGCGTAAAAATTGGGGGGAGAGGGATAATTTATGCCAACTTGTTTTGCTTCTGGTCGGGAGCAGCGAGGACGATTATTGTTATTGGTGCTGGAGGAACCCACCAGCAGACTTTTTTTTTTTATATTCTTCGATCATCTGCAAAAGCGAGCGCGCGCGGGGGCATTCGAAAGTCGATATATGGCTTGCAGCACCGAGATATTCTAAAGCACCGGGCTAATGATGATCTACGGCTCGCTACCGCGCACACCGAGCTGCAACCCGGGAATAACAAGATCCTGATTCGAGGAGCAGGAGGGGGAGGAGGAGAAAAATATTTTACTTGTCAACGCGAGGCCCGGTCAATCGTGGGATAACTTTTTAAAGCGCGGTAGCCAATATCAGGATCTTTTTTTTACAGCAACTTTTTTTTTTTTGAGGGAAGGAAAGTAGGTTTTTTAGCTTGCAAGACTATTTATTTTCGAAAAGTAGCTAGTTGCGTTTTCTCTTGTTTTCAGAGTTTTTTCATGAATTGTTCGGTAGAGAAAAAAAAAAGAGTGATTGTGATTTAACATGCGCAGTGGGAGAAAAATCGGTTTTTTTGGACCAGGGAAGAAACCGGGTTTTTTGGGGTCACTTTAAGGTTTGTAACTACGCAAAGTTCGATGAGCTAAAAAAAAAAAAAAATTAATTTTTATAATTAATAATACGTGTTGTATACTAGCTATAGGTATGCCTCGGTGCAAAAATTAAGGTTTTATTAGTGATCGGCAAAGTAGACAAAAAATAAATGTTTTGACCTCGGTTTTGACAGAACATGAAAATAAACTTGTTGATATAATAGAATATGTTATTCGTTATTAGTTGTTAAGGCCCCCAGGTAAGTGGTCATTATTCTTAAGTAAAGTTTTTCGTTAAAACCTATAAAGAGAGCCCCCCCCCCCCCCTAAAATTACCAGTATCCAGCTGGTATAGAGCTCCCCCTATGTTCTGGTTTTAGCCCATCTTTATGTTTTCGCGAGCAAAGTTACCTTCTTCAATTCTCAAGAGCGTTTATAATAGGTCATAGAGTAAGTCCATTTAAATACTTGTGGTTTTGGTGATTGAATTATCAAGAAAATTTGTGGCGCGCCATAACCGAGTGCAGTTATAAGCAAACGCCCGCTGTTACCCTGTATCCCGCCCCGCAGGGGGTCGAAGTCGAACGTTTCCTTCCTGCTTGCTCACATACTTCACCTACGAGAGCAAGTTGCGTGCCCGGTAACTTACAGTTCGAATATTCCAAACTCAGTTTACCATGATATTTACAGAATTTTCATATTAACGCATGAAATTCAAAAAATTTTAAGATGAACCCGAAAAATACCCATTCCTACTATTTCCAAGGAAATCAATTGTTTGTTTATTAACAAATTAAAAAAAAAAAAATCACATTTTTCCATGCATTTTTTTTCAAATAAGTAAAAACTATTTAAAAAAAAAACGTGGTTCTACGAGTAAATTTTTCGATCAATAAGTTTGAAACTTTTCCATTACTTACGACGGGGCTAATTTGAAGCTTTTCCCCGAATTTCATCATAACGGTACAATTACGAAACTCAAATGAGTTTTAGTCCGACAAACCTTTGGAGCTGACGATATAATTAAGGATGTACACTCATTTGCAAAAATGCACAGAAGATGATGAAAATTTAATAGTTGGTTCTTTGATGCTTAAATTGATTTTTGAAGCCTTTTTCAAGAAATATAGCTGCAGTTTGAAATTAACACGTGTGCTTATGGGAGCCATTTCAAGAATCGGTAAAAAAATGTAATAATTTACTCATAAATGCAGAGATTTTAGAAAAAAAAAAAATATGAGCTGGTAGCTAAATAAAAACTAATGGTTGCAGGGCATTTGAAAACAAATGCAAAAATCATTATATATAGGTAAACAGTACAGGCACAATTCTAGCAGCCGACTCTTGACCATGCGCCTGCTTGTAGCTCAAGAAGAGATTTAGAAAAAAAACCAGTAGTAGGCTTTAAAGATTCGTAAATATTATGCCGATTAGAGTCATAATCAACCATTTAATACGTCATTTCTTAAGGTAAAATTTCCAAAACTTAGAGTACTAGTTTAAGCAGCTTTAAGCCTGATTATCTTTTGTGTTCTCAAATTCGCATAATCAGGTGCATAAAAGTCACAAATTACGATCTAAACAAGCCCACAGGGTGCGATATTCAATGAAATAATAATATTTTTTCATCCTGTTTGCAGTTTGAAAATAATGTCTACCCAAAACTCAAAATATTCCACAATAATAGTCGCAGTACAGTAATCTCAAAATCCATATTTCTCAAAATCATTCTCAGGCAGTAAGTACTTCTATGAAGGGCTTAATGACCATTTTGGTTTCGACAAAGCCAAAAAAAAAATCTAATAAAAATCCGCGATTCAGAAATGACCACCAAGCCTAGAAGGTAGAAAATCGGGGGAGGGGGTTAGCTGCGCGCCAAAGATAGGAATCAGTGGGTTGCATCCATCAAAAGGTCGTTAAGGTCGTGAAAGGTGTTCGGTTATTGGTCCGTGCGTCAGCTGCTAATGGCCCTAGCCCGATAGACAATGACCGCCCGAGGGCCCAAAAGTGCGTCTCTTCTCCCCCACTACTCTAGTCTCTACCCCGAGCGCACCTGACTCGCTCGGCTCCTTCTTCAGTTCCGTCTCAGATACCAAAGAACTAACAACTACGCCATGGACTTCCAGTTTTCGAATCTCACTCTGTGGGAGCAGCAGCAGCAGCAACCGCAACTGCTGGCCCCAGATAACAACGCCAAGTAAGTGTTTGTGCTTCCTTCCGACGCTTGCTTGCGCACGTGCGCGCTGTTCTTTGGGGTGAGACTGTTTGCCCTGGGCAAACCCGGTGTAGCTTTCGTCACCCGCGCTCAATTATCGCGTTTGGAGTTAAATCAATAACCACCCAGCCCCCACGGGAAAAGACGGGACACTTGGAATAATAATAAAGCCGACCGACGTTAAATTAATAAATGAATCTTTTTGTGTTTCAGTCAGAGTCCACAGCCACAGTACGCCAAGCTTCAGTCCCCGGGCTCGGTGTTCAGCGAGTCCGGCATAAGCAGCGGCTCGGACGAATTGCCGTACACCACGGTTGAGATATACGTACCCTCGCTGGCAGCCACGACGACGATCACGGCCACGGCCCCGTCGACGAACTCGATCTCGACCCCGTCAACGCCGCCCGTCATGGCTCTCCAGAGCTCGCCGTTCCACCAGGCGATGAGCCACCACCACCACCATCATCAGGCGGCCGCCATGTTCGCCAGCATGGGTCAGCACCACCAGCCGGCGACGCCCGGGTACATCCCGGGTATGGCCCACCACCACCACCACCACCACACCACGGGGAGCGGAGGGGTTGTACCCCATCCCCTGGAGGCCCACCCGGGACTCGTAGCTGCAGCCTTCCCCCAAGGTAAGCCGATTACGGTTGCTAAGGAGACCGGAGGGAGAAGCAAAGTTGGAGGTATGGAGGTTTTTTTTTTTTTTTTTTTTTTGTGCGGGGGTTTCCGTTTTTTACAAATATATTAAAAACAAAAAATTTGATAAATTTTTGGGTGTTTTTGTGTAATTAACGTAAACAAATTTCCGGATTCGCGATACACGATAAAATGACACGCGCGAAAAAACTAGATAAACGAGGCTCGTTATCAAAATCCCGCTACCTGTTGAAATAAAATTACAGCAGGGCCATCGTCGATTAGAGGTTAGGCCCCCCGAAGTCAGCACTAAAATCGAATGATACGGAGCTTGGTTGAGGGAGATAAAACGCCCCCGGCCGCCCCCTACTAATTGAATATCTCCCCCGCAAGTCAAGCGTCTCAATCTTCTTTTTAACTCCCCGCACGCTCAAATAAAATTCATAAACAACCGTCCGGCACATTTTTCGGGTCCACTAAGCGGATTAGCCGGGGAACATTATCGCTGCAGCAGCCTCTCTATCTAATCCGAGCCACCGAAGAGTCGAGACTTACCTTTTTTCCCCCTTTTTTTTCTGTGCTTTTAGGAATGAACCCGAGGAAGCAGCGACGCGAGAGGACGACGTTCACCAGGTCCCAACTGGAACTGCTCGAGAGCCTTTTCGAGAAGACCAGGTACCCGGACATATTCATGAGGGAAGAGGTCGCCCTCAAGATCAACCTCGCCGAGTCCAGAGTTCAGGTGAGTCTTTTATATACTTACTTATTACATTGTTTTTTAACTTTCTACCTATTTTGCATAGTTAATGGCGGTTATTTTTTCATAACTCGTGGCGAAGATTTTTTTTTTTTTTAATTTTTTGAAACTTTTGCTCATTGTACAGTGTCATACCCGAGTATTGAAAAATTATTCTTTAATTTGGTAGTTTAATATTTGATCCACTAGAAAAAAAAAAAAAAAAAAAAAGTATTTCTACCTTTTTGCGTGGTTCGTGACTAAAAACTTCAAAATTATTCAAACAAACAATCTTTTCTTGAATTTGGAGGCCTAGTTGCGTAGTTCATGACCAAAACTAATTTTAAAAACTACCTCGAAAAAAAAACGCGTCTTGCTGCAACTCGTATGAGGAAAAAAAAGTAAATCAGGGGGGAGGCTACGGTTACCCAGCGCTAATAAATCAATCAAAAGTAAATAAAGCGTCATCCATCCCCTTGTTGTAGTAGCAGCAGCCCGAGAGAGGCGTGATCCCGCAACCGGAGACCGGATTTACCACCACCGTGATATATATTTATAGAAGCGCTACGGCTCCTCCCCTTCGATTCGCTCTCTCGCGCCATTGTGATGACGCTTTTATAGCTCCATCATCAGAAATCAGCGCGCGTGCGGTAAGAAATCAGTGGCTGGCTGATGCTGCATCCCCCTTTTTATCATACGCCATTTATCATGATTTGGGGGATGCTCGATGACAAATTCTTCTTCCTCCGGGGGATTATTACCTTTTTTTTTTTTTTTCTCCAAAAAGTTTTAGGTTTTTCCAGAGAGCAGCGCCCTCTGGACGTTTTCGGGTAAATAATTATATTCCGAGTTATATATCGCCGGAGATTAAACTTAAAATATAACTTACGCATTCATAACGTCGTCCGTGGTACTTTTGAAATATCACCGTGAGTCAGCTGAGATTTGTTTGACTTTGTACAGAAGCGAGTTTGTTTCGTTTTGTGATCGGTATAACCGATTGCGTGAATCCTTTATTAAATTATTTTGATTAAATCTTGGTATTTTTTAACGGTTTTGCATTGTCTCGCGGTATCGACGATCGAACTTTGGAGACAGTGACTCGCTTGAATTTCGTGGGCGTTTTTTAAAATAAAAAAAAGTAAAGATGGCGATGTTGGAGATAAAAATGTTAAATTCAACGGTCTTTAACACGTTCTTCTCGGTCATGTTCTAATTTTTAAAAGCATTTACAATTTTAAATTCAACTATCGAACGTAACGTTCCCTAAAAAGTATTGTAGTTTTGAAAATCAAACAAACGTATAAAATTTTGAATTCGAATGCACGAAATCGAACAAAGTCGTTTAAATAAGCAATTCGAACGTAACGTTCCAATCGGTTACCTCTTTTGAATTCGCAACCCTAAAAAAACATAGCCGGCGTTAAAAAAAAAAAAAAAAAACTCTATTTAAAATAAGCAATGTCCTACCTTTTGAATGCGAATCGGGCGGGTGTTTTGAATCGATAAAATAAGAAGAAAAGGGACGACGCTCGGGGGTGGTTGATCATTAGTAGAACCGAGATTTGATCCCGAGAAACAACAACAGGGCGCGCCAGATTTAAAAGTGAAAAGGGGGAGGAAGAAGAAGGGACGGCTAATCTTCCGTAACAAGCGTGCCACTTTGATTTTATCATCGCATTATCGCGTCATCGCCCTTACTTACTTAGACTAACTCACTTTTGCTTTTTGTTGGGAGTCGCGTGTGTGGGTGGAAGTATCCCCAAGGACCGAGTATAAACTAATTGTTTACACATTACCCGTCTTATCGCCGGAAAAAGTCGAGTGTGACCGATTAACTCGGGAATGCAACAAAAAATTTTTAAAAACTTTATAAAGAGTACAGTCGTTGATCCAGATAAAAGTTCGCATACCGCAATCAACGTTCCACAATTTAGCTGTTGTGTAAAAACACAACAAGGAATCCGGGGCAAACCGAGTTTTCGTTCCGATCCCCTCAAAAAAAGAAGGCCAAACAGTCCCCTTTGTCCGGGGTAGCATGGCCCACCTAATTTACATCGTGGGCGTAAGAAGTCCAAGAATTCTAAAAACTTCCCATGACAACGTCTTCGCACAATAAACATCTCCTCTGCTCCAACAATGTTATTGTCGTGCTCTGTATGTCCCGGTAGCGCGATGACAGCTCGCGTGATCCGTGTTTTGATGGCTACGATGCGTGTTTTCCCCCGCTGGGCTACCCGAATAATACCAAATTGGCGAAGAATGAGCGACCCGAGTAGGATTTCGAGACGGCTAGTTTTTCCTTGTAGCCGAGGCTCACAAAAGAGGAGGAGAAAAATCCATCCCCCCCTGCCCCTCTACTGGCAGCAGTAGGTAGGGGAGTTAAGCCGATGTGAATAGACGCGGCCCAAAGGGTACGCTCTACGTACGTTGGAGGTTATGGAGCCTGAATAAAAAGCTGCGCGGCGCGTCTTCTTTTTGATTTGTTCCTGGATTATAGCCCCAGTCCGCAGCTGCCCCGGGACTACTACTTCGTGTGGGGTCGACCGAGCCCGGAAAAATATCTTACAATTCACAAACGCACACACAGCTGGGCGTGATGACGTAAAATATTGTTTTCGGTTATTGTCGCCGGGGATTACGGACGCGCACTGTTTGTTTTTTTTTTTCGACACGCCCACCGCGCTAATGTTTTTTAAATTAACGTTTCATTGGGGACCCTCTGATTGATGGAACGTACGGAAACGGAACGCATCCATCTTTTGATTCGTACTTTATTTTGAAAAAAATTTTTACTCAACCTGAAAAACCTGAAAACATCCACTAAACCACCTTTTATTATTTGTGCTTCCAGGTATGGTTCAAAAACCGTCGGGCCAAGGTCCGCCAGCAAGTCCAGCAACAGAAGCAACAAGAGCAGCAGCTACAGCAGCAAAACCAGGGCCTCTCCAACAAGCGCACCTCGAGCGAAAAGATCGCGAACGCCCGTCGGATCTCTCCGAGCTCCCCGGCTCGCGCCAAGGAAGCCCCAGCCGCGCACTCCCCGGCCGTCGCAACCTCCGCCGTCCCCATAACGAACAACAACAACTCGAGTTCGAGCAACAACAACAGCTACCCTCGGCTCGGGGCCACGCCGGGCAGCAACAACAACAGCTACCCGCGGCTCGGGGCGACGCCGGGCAGCAACGCCAGCAGCCTGGCCACGCCCTCGCCGCCCCCGGTTACCCCGGTTAGCAACCAGGTCCAGAACTACCAGCTTTCGCAGCAGCTCGTCGACTACTACGGGTACGGGGTCAACGCCGCGGTAAACTCGGCGCCGGTCAACCAGTGGCAGGGGTACCAACACTACCAGAACTACCCCGGGCCCAGTGCTGCCCAGGACTATTACCAACATAACTACTACCAGCAGCAGGCTCACATGGGACACATAAACGGGCTGCAGATGGAGGAGGTCGACGGCCAGGGATACGAGCACAAGTACCAGGCGATGTCTTAACAGAGATGATCTGTTGCACAACACTGTAAATACGAGTTTAGGTAGATAGGATAATTTATTTTACGACACTAGTGCGTAGGTACTAGGTTTTACGGACGCCTCGATATTTAAAAACTCACCCTACGCACCAGTGCTGTAAAAAAGTGTATATGCAACGGGTGCATAATGTACTATTTAGGTTAGGATTTTAGGTTAGGTGTAAATATTAGTATTTTTTCATACGCTAGTTAATGCGAGGAGAATGAATTCAGGGACTACATATCCTAGCGGAGGATGATCTGTGAAAAAAGAATGGAAAAGAATAAAAAAAGAAAAAAAAGAAAAAAAAAAAAAAAAGAATAAATTGAGTTACCCGCGAGCGAGAGATTAATAAGTGTAAATCGTATCAGTGTATATTGTACTGTATATATTATATTATAAGATAAAAATTAATAAGAATATATGCATTGAAAGATTCATAAAATATGACAGTTTTTTTCTTCACACTCTATCACCTTTCCCTACAAACCATAACAATTAATTTTTCCCTCGAGGAAGTTGAAATTTCAATATTTTTCTTAATTTATTTTTCCAAATTTTACCAGTTTTTAAACATGGTTTAAAAAAAACTTATCGTTTGTTCGATTTTTGCAAAATTTCAATAAGAAAAAATTTTTTTTACTTTACACAGAAAGATTTATTTATGAAAAATTAAGTTATATTATTAAAATATTTTCCATAAAATTTGGGCAGCAGTTTAGTTAAAAAGTCAAAATTTCACTTGATGGCATAAAATTTTCCAAATAAAAAGTTTATGAAAGTTTTGAAACTCGGCACACCTGCATTGTCTATGATTAAACAAAATTTTTTAAACATATCACTTTATTCGTTCGAGTTGAAAGATATGATACTTTGGTTAATATGACCTAACTTTAAACACAAAATTATTCATGATACCTATGCATTCAAATTAACAAATCCAATCTCAGTTGGAATCATTTTTTAGCGCCAGTAGACCAGAGAATAATGTCGATCTTAAAATCGATGGTCACAGCGAAGAAAAACCTTAACTCAAAATTTGCCTCGAATAAACTGTTACAATGAGGTGACTAAAATTTCTAAACCACTTTATTCATGATTTTAATCTTTGTAGCTTGGAAGAAAATGAACTTTGGTATCAGTCCGCTGATACACGGGTGTGAAAAATAGTTTTTTCTCCACACCAACCGCGAATAAAAAGACCCTTGCGATTTTTGTAAGCTCAAAACTTGCAGTCTTTTTATTCGCGGTTGAAACTTCAACATTTTCTTCAAATCTACAAAGGTTAAAATAATAAATAAAGTCTTTTAAAGACGTGATTTTAGTAACCGAAAGTCGCCTCAATGTAACTTTATTCGTGACAGATTTTTGGCTAAGGTAAACGTATCAAGGTTAAAAAAGAAAATAGTGAAAATAAAAAAAAAGAGACTCCGTATTTGAATAAGAGTCGAAAGACGAATGACGATTCGGATCCGTATAAGAGCAGCGGCGGGCGTGAAACTGTACAATAAAAGAGAAGAAGAAGAGAAAGAGAGATAAACGCCAGATAATAATCGTTAATGGCGTCTTGTTCGTTTATGTTGGCCTAACGACCGATTTTCCAGATACACGCTGCAGACGGTTTGTAAAGGTGCGACCGTAAAACCTTAAACTGGCCATAATCACTCTTGTCGCCCCGGAACCCCGACGGGACGCGACGTTACTCGTTAGGGTCTTTTTCCCGCTTTTCGCCGTAATTTTTTTTTAATATCTACTTTTACGGTCGTATAATTAGCTCACACTTTTTGCATTGTAAAAATCACGTTTCTTCTTCTGATTTTTTGAGATTAGATTGAAGAGATTTTTTTTTTTTTTTTTGAAACTTCAGAAGTACTTTATGGTCTTTTTATTGTTACTTCATTTCGAAGCTTTTGCGGAAAATTTTTGTCGAATGCACCGATGGAATGAGCATTCGGGAAATAGTTTTTTTTTTTTACAAAACCAGGAACAATTTTCAATCTTACAGATCTTAATTGAAAATTTTTAATAATTATTGTATTTCAAGGTTTGTTTTCAAGACAATAAATAAAACTGTAAAACGCAGTATCAAATATTTTAAACTTTTCAAACGAAAACTTACCTGTCCCCGGAAAATTCAAATTGAAAAAAAAAAAAAAATCGGCAGTTACAAATCTAACTAGACTTAATGTCTTTTTAATCTTGATCTATCACCTTCGTGTTAAAACGATAAACTCCCATCGTAATAAATCATCAAATCAATTAAACGCTCACAGTCTCCACAAGATACACTTTAATTACTATGAAAACATAATACAGGAAGGAAGAGGACTTTATCGATTAATTGTAGTCTATTTTTCATAATTAATTAACTATGAAAAATTTTATAAAATTTTATTTTTCATTGACTTCATATATCTCATGTCCATGTTTTTTATAGACTAAACTAGATTCACTTTTTTCACTTTAATTGTGATTTAAAAGTGAGGTTGAATCATAAATTTTTGATATTTTTAACGTCAATTTACAAAAATAATGTTGGATCAATTAATTTTACTACAATACGGTTTACCAGCTTAAAAAAAAAAAAAAAAAAAATCGATCAGTAAATCAATTGAAGGAACCTATAACTAATGAAAATTTACAAACGTTTAGGCAATGAATTAAATATGTTAGCTCTATTACAGTAGACCCCCGGAATCCTTAGCAATAAATTGGTAATTATTTAACATGAAATTTATTCAAAATTTAGGTGAAAATTCTTTTAAAATAATTGAAAATATCTATTGACGTAAATTTATTCTGATTAATGATTAAAAGATTACCCAAAATTGATTCAAAACAGCATAAAAAATATCGATGAAAAAATAATGATAATTTGAAATAAAATTAACATAATTTATAAACAAGTACTTGATGAAAAATTTATGTAAATATAATTTTTTGTTTTTATTATTTGAAAGATATTTAAATTTAACAGGAAATTTGAAGGAGTTTTATAATCTGCATACAACCCAAAAATAGATAATCATTGAACTGTCCCCTTGACCAATGACAGAGTATGCCATTAATCATTTCACCGCCTTGGCGAGAATAAACGAAACAGTTAAAGCCCGCATAAGTGGTGCACCTGCCCCTCTAAAAGCAGCGGACCCCCCGCGAGGATTCCTAATGGCCCTCGTCATCTCCCCCGCAGGGTTTGGCTCACGCTCGATTAGCCCTCGAGGTTTGTTCCAAGTAGCCCGCACCTGTTTCCCGATCCTACCTTTAACTTGACCGAGTGACACTTACCGGAAACCGGAAATTTTTATTTTGGACAATCAATGCCCTGCACGTGGTCCAATTAGGGTTGATAAGGGTAGACGATAATTAAAAGTCATTGAATCCACGCTGCTGTCAGTCGTCCGCAAAGTGAATCTCGGATTACGTCTCGTGGGGGGAGGGGAAGGGGCGGAAACCCTACACCCGCACAGTAGAGTTTGCAGGCTTCCTTTAGATTTTTTTCTCTCCCTTTGGATGATGCAGGCTTGTTAATGGGCACGTAATAGCCTATTTGGTGCTGCACCTTGGGGAAATCTACTACGGTACAAAGCCGGGACCGACGCTCATTGTCTCTTTATACCTATATATTTTGTGGGAGGTTGAGGTTGACTCATTCTCACGTGGAACCGGAAGGTGGGACAAAGGGACGAGCAGGTAGCTGCGCCTTGTGGGAATACTATAAATCAGAGGACCGACCCGACCTTTTTTACTTTTTACATTATTCCCGCTGCTGTCTAATGGGTGAGAAAAACTCGGAGGAAAGTCCCCCCTCGGATACTTTGATTCGATACATTTACAGTTAAAATACTTCCGAAGAAGGTAAATACGGAGGGGACGCGACGGAGGTTTTAAATCAGCCGAAAAATTTTTCAATAAAACTCACGCGGGGGAGGGCCGCTCCAGCCGAAAGTTATATATGTCATCGGAAATCATATATATTAACCTTTAAACTGTGTGAAAGGCGTAATTTGTAGCGGTAAGGGAAAGCTGAGGATTCTTACGACTGGTTTTTTCCTTTTTATCTGGACAATGCTTGGACTTTTTTCGAATTATAAAAGCAGGTGTTTCATATTTTATAGTTTTATACTGTATTTTTTATTAGTTCTTTCTACATATATATTCATTCTCTGTATTTTTGATAAATAAACAATAAAAAATACAAAAATACTATTTTTTTAATACTACTTAAGAAGTTATTTAAGATGTAATCATTTTATTTATTTATAATAAAAAGTAAATTAAACAATATGTTTGAATTTTTTATTTATTTTTTTATGGCTGGTAAACATTGTATGAAAAATTTGATAATTTATTTGTAACAAATTTTTTAGTTATGTATTGCATTATTACAACAAATAAATTATTTAAACACTTAAAAAATGAAAAATTTTGTTGAACATTACAATTCTTTCTCACATATAGTTATTATGTTGTTAATCAAAGCGATCTTATGTTTTTAAATAATTTTCACCATTCTATTGATTTAATTTAATTTAATTTTTTTTATTTAATTAAATAACGGGTTATAGTCCCAATACGTATGAGCATTAGACAACATTTATTTACAATAGAACTCAATTCACAGTAATTGATATAAATTTAGTACCATATAATTAATAGTTTGTTTGAAAATGTTTGCATAAATTAAGCGTGTTCATAAAATTATCATACGCGCACACTGTTTAAAAGTAAAAGAAAGAAAGAACTAAAAACATCAATCAAAGACTCTTAACGACAGTCCGAGGAGTTTTTTACAAGTGCCGTAAACCCAAATCCTCGGAAGTTTTGACGAGCTAATACAGCCATCTTCGCATAATCATCATAACTACGAGGAGTGAACCTAAAAAGAATCCTGAAGGCCGCTCGTCCGGAAAAAAGCGACAATGGGAGTGCAGGAAGAAAAATTTTTTGTGGAAATGTCTCGCGGAGGCACACCGTTGTTTGTGTTTACAACGGAGAATGTAAGCATTTCTTTTTCCTCGGAAGGCTGCTGCGAGATTCAAAGGGAACCGGACTGAATGGGAGTTGCTGACGAGCGTCGACCAAAAGTAAGTAAATCAATAAGCGAGCCCGCTGAAGCAGCACGTCAAAAACTTTACAGAAAACCTTTGCGAGAGTGAGCGTAATCACGTTACCGAGACCTTTTGATGCGAATCGGAAGACCGTAAAACCGAAGCTGCCTGCAGGAATTAAGAGTTTTGATCTTTTACCAATTTTTCAATTTACATATAGCGCGCGCTTGTTTTTTAATTTAGTTTTGACTATGAGGTTACTTATTCGGGGGTCTTCAAAGTTATAGCGACCCCCAAATTTCATAATTTCAGAGTCATGAGATTTTAAAGACGAGAATCTTTTACAGCGCTACAGTGGAAATATTTTATCACAAATAAACAAAATTATTATACAAACTGTTGAATTATATTTTATATAAAGTCAAAAATATACAAGTATTTAATAAATTTAATTAAATAGTAAATTTAAAGATAGAAATAAAAAATTTAGAAAATTCTCAATTTTTACGAAGCATATAAAAAACTGATAAATTAGCTCTATAAGCGTTTAAAAAAATATAATATATTAAGTGTAGAATTACTTATATACAATTATATATAACGGCATCATTAATAACTTGAGTGCTGGATCATATTTTACACACGGTAAAAAATTTACATGATGGAATAAATTACTTTGATGAAGAAATCGTTTAGGCAAAAAATTTACAGGAATCCTCGTCAATATTTCCCAAAGCGTATTATTTATCTCGGTATATGTCGAAAAAGGCGATTTTTAAAGTGAGAAAAAAACTATTTTATATTTCGGTTAAGCCGCGAAGATGTATTAATTGCAAAAAATCTCGTACTTTTTAGTACCCCACGATAAACTTGTGTATTGCTCGTAAAATTTTAAAAGCGCGTTTACTATCTGGAAAAAATATTTTGTCATAAAAATACACTTTTTTACAAAATTAATGACCTGCAACGTAAAATAACCTAAATTATCATGGAATTACGGATAAAAATTGAGCAATTGTACAAATTTTTCATTGCAATTAATACTTTGATTTTTTCAAATTAAGTCGTTGTAGCTTATGGCTTGGCCGACAGAACGTTAATTTAATGCTGCATGCTTCGTTGGTTCGAATCCGAGTCGCGCTCGATTCCTAAATTAAAATTCAGTTATAAAACTGATAAACTCTTCGTAAAAAAAAAAAATTTGTGATAAGAATTTTTTTTTTCTTTTAAATTTGGATTCACTCTTTGTAGTTTAATCTTCCAGAGACCAGGTATGAAAGTTTTTGATGCAATTTTTTTTTCCCCTGAGTGATCATTCCATAGTGAACTTAAGCGAAAATCAATTTTTACGACTATTTTCAGTTTTTTGAAGCTAAATAATATTTTTAGACAAAAAAGAGGGTCAGAAATAAATAGTACTTAATTCAATTTTTCTAATGAAATCAATTGTTAAAGACTTGCTTTACATGTCAGGCATAATTAAAAAGTCTTACAATCTAAATTTTATTATTTTTCGAATATTAGATCCATTAATTTTCGTTTAAATTAAATTCTTTAATCTTACATTAATTTCGTAAATTTACATAGAAAGTGTCGAAAATTTGAAAAAAAAAATAGTTTTTCCAATTAATAATTTTTAGTTTTAATTTTTAAGTAGAAGCTTGATTTTAGTGTATAATAGACATGAAAAATATGTCAAAAGTAAAAAAGGAAGATTTTCCAAAATTTTTTCAGGAAACCTTTTGAACATCGATTTTTTTAAATAGGTACACATTAATCGATTTTTTTGTGGAATCCGCTCCTTAATAACAATAAATAAATAACCTAAAAATTAATTTTTTAGATAAATACAATAAAAATTATTAAATCCATCATATACAAAAAATCAAACGGCATCATCCAAAAAACATATTTACACTTAGAGTCAACCTCAAGAATCACTTCGAACTACTCCCGCAAAGTATCGTCAAATCCTGCGTGCTGAGACAGTCCAGAACGTCCCTCACTACAAAAAGGTTCGTTTCGAAGACGACCAAACAATTGTTCATAACCAATCTCGACTTGTCGTAAATTTTCCTCCTCCGTACCCCCCTCTTCATGTTCTGCAGCATCCCGCTTCCATAAATTTGAAACCTTTTTAAACAGTCGCCCTTTTTGAAGTCCTCTACGAGATCCGCGTAGTTCTTCAACTTCCTCTCGCCGTCAACCAGGAGGTTGAAGTAAGTGACAGAAGAGTTTCCGAGTTTTGTCTTCGTGGCCACTTCGAGTTCCGCCGCGCACTGCAAGTAATAAGCGCTACAGTCGTCGTTGCTCGAGATTGTCTCCGAAAGGTACTCGCTGATTGGCAAGTGAAGAGCCTGCAGACAAAATTATCAAGATTAAACACAGTAATGGTGTATCATCATAAAAGTTCTAAAAATCACTGTTACATAAATATTAGTACGATACAATATTTTATCGTACTAAATGTGTTGAGCTCGATTTGAGGTTAGCGTGCGTAAAATCGAGTCTTTAGGCACTAGTGCGATAAATTATGATTAATACTATTTATTATCGATGTGGTTAATATTTTTAATTAAGATTTGAGGTTGCTGCCAAAATCTGCTGAAAGCATACTGAAAACATACTTGTAACTTTGCTATGTGCTCTAGTACGGTTATCTTCCACAGTTCGTTGCTCTCGCAGATCTGTAGAAGGTTGTTACCCGCACCGTCGGTTATGTAAACGTCCAAGTATTCCAAAATAAACTTGAGTTTTTTCACAAAAAGCTCACGGTAGTAGGACATTTTCATCCTGAGGTCGAGCGGCGATTTAAGGTCGAGATCCAGAGCCGGGATGTTTGCGTTTTGTGACAGGTACCTTATCGTCCTCCAGTCGTTGTTCCAGTTCGTCGACCAGTCCTCTTTGGATTCTCGCCTGTAGAGTTATTGATAATTTAACAAGAGTTTCGACTCGAATATTGCAAATGAGAAGCTTTAAATAATCAATAGTAATCGAAATCCCCCAAAATTATGAAAATTTTTGACGTTTTTATGCAACTGTATTGAGAAATGACATGAAAATATATAGGTAAACGAGTTTTTATTCAGGAACTGAGTGATTTTTAACTTAATTAGAAAATTTCAGATCATTTGAATGAACAAAAGTACTTTTTAAATAATCATTATTCATTTTAAGGATTTACCCTCCAAAAAAAAAATTCGAAATTCTTACCAGTTCTCGACACAGCGATCAATGATGATCTGTGCAATCTCCACTCTACCAGCGCAAACCGCGTGAAACAGTGGCACGTCACCCTCTTCGTTCTCCGCATCCACATCAGCTCCGTAATACAAAACCAGTTCAATCATCTTCTCGTTGCCGGTGTACACCAGGTGAAACAACGCAGTTCTCCCTCTGTAATCCCTGGCATTGACATCCGCTCCGTTCTTCAAGAGAAATTCCACCAACTTCAGGTGGCTGTCCCCGTCATTCCAGAAGGCGGCCGAGTGCAAGGGCGTCTGGCCAACCTTGTCCCTGGCGTTGACGTCCGCTCCCTTGGACAACAAGTACTCGCACTCGGTCAGCACGTTGTTCTCGGCAGCAATGTGCAGGGCCGTTTGACCCCCGGAGACGTTCTTGGCGTTCACGTTCGCACCGGCGTCCACCAGGATTCTTACCTCGCCCAGGGCGTGCCGCTCGAGCACGTACTGCAGGGCGGTGAAGCCCCGGGTGTCTTTGATGTCCAAGTTAACTTTGGGAGTACTCGCGAACAACTCCAGGATCTTCGGGTGACCGATTTGGGCTGCGAAGTGGAGCGGAGTAACACCGTCGACCAGTTCGTTGACGACATAACCTCGAAATTTACCGATCAGGCCGGGTATGACGGAGAGGTTTTTCGTTCTAACGGCCTTGATAAGTTTTCGCGCACGGGACGCGAGCTTGTCGGAGTATTTCATCGCGGACGGTGGATTTGCGAGTCTTCAGATGTTTTAGAGTTGAAGATCTGGGAGAGCTGATTGTTGTTGACATGAGGAACGCGCTTTGTTGTTTGTACTGAATGGAACGCGTAGGTGGCGCCGAACGTGGACCTTACCGGAAAATTTAAATGGTTTGTTTACATTCCTTCAGTTAGAATTTTTGAATCAATAAATAATTAAAAGGAGTTCACGTGATTATTCTAGTTCAGTCATACCTATAAGTTAAATATGTAAAGCATTCAAAGATTTTATAATACAAGCTCTAATGTTACCAAAATCAATTAGATAGTGAACTAATCCAAACTTTACTAATATGTGTTTGAAAACATGATAAACTTTAGTTGCATAAATATGGGTTGGATATTTTTTAACTTATTAACAAAGTTTTATTGATAAGTTATTTACGCAGAAAAGTTTATAAATTTATTATAATTTTCAGTAATTACGTGACAATATTAACTAACTTTGAAAATCAAGAAAATTTAAAGATCAGATAGGCTAATTTTTTCAAAAATATACGCTAAAAATTCTTTAAGTTTTAAAAAAAGACACAAGTAAGCCAAGCGTTGTATCGATCTGCAAGCCTCGCCAAAGTTTTACAGAATTTAGAACACAACTTTATTTCTTCATTCTTTCTTTTTTGAATTTTTATTTTCTGAAAATTTATAGTCCAAATTCAATTAATAAATTTATCAACTAATTTCAAACGACGAATAAATATTTTTATTATTCAAATCCCGGTCAAGGTTGAAATTAGTAGATTTAAATAAAAGTGCAGATTTATCGTAAAAAAGGTTACTTATTCGTTAAGAATAACTAAAAAAAATCGTGTTTAATATAAAAAGGTTTAAAAGAGTATACAAATGGCGAGCACGGTGATTAGAGTAGTGCGGAAGCTTGTAAATTGAAAAAAAAACTCTCGGGTCATTTAAATCATACACAAGAAGTAAATTAAACACTGACAGCCGGAGATTAGGTCCATCTCGATGACTTTCGGGATTATAACAAGACACTTTCTAGCGTCCGTCATTACCATAAACAGCTCCCTGTATAGAACAAAGCCCACTATTTTGACTTTTTAAAAAGAAAAAAAAAAAAAAAAAAAAAAAAGAAGATGATGAATTACAGTCTCTGCTCGATGCCGTCGCTTTGGCTTCCGTATAAGACGGCTGTCAATAGTCGAGGCAGCTGGGAGGAGGAGGAACGAAGGAACGAAGAAGGGATTATTGCCCCGGGGAATATTACCCTAGCGTTACCCTACGCGACGAACCGGCCGGGACGACGGGAGTAATCCTAAAAGGAACATCTGATGAAGTTACTAAAATAATACTCTCTCTCTCTCTCTTCGCCTTCATTATTCACCGAGCTTCCATTTCATTAAATATTTCATGCACTCAGACTTGATTAAACTATAATCATTACTATTGTCGAATTTCGATTATTCATACTAACTCGAGTTTTTAAACTCGAACGATTTGGTCGTCGAACTAGGATTGAAAATACGTACTTTGGGTTTTTAAAGCGATAACTGCACTTAAAAAAGTAATAACAAAAGTTTAGTTTACCTGAAAAATGACATAACTTTAAGTTATTATCCTGAGTCTTTGGACAAAAAACACTAGTTTTATCATGTAAACCAAAATTTCACTTGTGAATAAGGAGTTTAGAGTTTTTACGTGCGCAATTTCTCGAAAAATTGAAGCGAATAGAATCATCAACAGTAAATTAAATTTTTCTCAGATTCACATTTTTTTAGAAAAAATAAATGAAAAAAATATCTTTTTTTTTGGTGTCTTTATCTAAATCCCTACTTTTTTTTCGTAATACATGTGTAGAACATTTTGTCATTTCAAAGTTATCCAAGTGTAGGTAAAAGTTTTTCTGTTTTTGCCCTGAAAAGTTGTATTTGATTTAATACATTTTCATACACGAAGTTGCAAATGAATTATTTATTCAAAAAATGTGATCGATACTTGCAGTTTTGAGGGATTAGTTTTCTTCTCTAAAGAACTTTTTCATTATTCGACAACTCGAACTTGAATCTACAGTATTTAAACTCGATAATTCAAAGTTCCTTACGACAGTCGTCTATGAACGTACACTTTGCGCAAATGCTCAATAAAAAAACTTTCAGCCAAACTTTTTTTTCTGGAAATTAAAAATTTCAAGCTACTCCCGACAACCCAAAATTTGAGAACTTTTCAGCAAGCCAACTCGATTCCACTGCAACTTGTCCAGTACCCTAGTTCCAGCTCGTCAACTCTAAAACATCCAACAAGCTCCGTCTTCGGAGTGACTCCCAAAGTCCCAAGGCACGCCGAAAGGTGAGAAGCGCGACGCTGGGGATTAAAAACCACTCCTCTCGTACGTTTTTTTAACCCCGGGGACGAATTTCCGTCCTAACAAGACTCGTTTCTCCGGGGCTTAATCCGGGCGTCAAATTTCCGATGCATCAACCTGCGACCTCCCAGGAATAATTATACCATCTCGCACCCTGGCGTGACTCTGCGTTTTGATAAATCGATCGATCGGGCCGATAAACCATCTCGTACTGAATGAATCGTTTATGAATGAAGTGGTATAAACATTAAGTGGGTGACTTTGGGCTTTAGCGAGCTTCGTACCAAGCCGGTTTTAGCCCGGCTAATAGCATAGTAATGCTGGCTGATCTTTTCGGAATCCCGTAAGAGCATTAGAGTAAACTCCGCCGCCAAGCACCACCACGTGCGGAAAGTTAAATTGCCGGCGCTTCCTCGCTCGCGACTTCCATCCGCGAAGATGTCGCGAGAGAGAGCTTCATGAAAAACATGAATTATCATCGCTCTCGCGGAGAGCTACCTAGCTGGGTAGACGAAAGACACCGGGAGTCTTTGTTTATCGCGGCGGCCGCGGCGGCGTCTACCATTGCTCCGAGCGGATTGGCCCCCCACCACGGCGCACCAACGGGGGGCGGAGGTAGCGCCGCCACCGCCCGGGAACGCGACCGCCTCTCTCTTCTCGCTCCTTTCTCGCCGAGCGTCAGTTCGAGTTTATCGGTAGTGCCAGTGCCCCGTTACGGATGATACCCCCGCGGAGGAGACTTCCAGCTACATCGTCCCCGACGCTCGCTGTCCCGGAGGAGGAGGAGTAGCGCCTGGGTGAGTAAGCACCAAAGCGTGGGCTTTTTTTCGCCACCTCGACCGGAAAAGCCTTTAAGGGGGAGGGGGAGGCTAACAATGGCCGACTCTGAGCGAAGCGAAGCCTCTCCACTTGTTGTTTTTAAATAGTTCTTTCGGCCGCGGGGGGATTACGGAACGCTGGCTCTTGAGATACTCGATCGCTCGCGGTTCGGTGATCGCTTTCAGGAGCAGCGGCATAAAGGATCCTCGAGAGTCCCCAGGCGCGACATGTGTGCGTGCCGCGGTTTTACGCCCTCGTATACTGATTTACAGCCAGATAAGAGCCGTTCTTGGCTTATCGGCGTTTAAACGAGCTGCCGAGACCAAAGGAATCGATTGCAATACAGTGCTATATTAAAACTTACTCGTGCGGAAAGTGACGGATTTACACCTCGATGCAGTGTAAAAGTGAAAGATTTTTGTTATAATCATTTATGCTCATCCATAGAAGGATCGAATGTTTATACACGATGATAATAGACGTTTATGTAATATTGATCAGGGTGTTTAATGGTGTTTTATCATTCCCGCAGCAGCAGCAGCAGATATAGCGCTCGAGGTGCAGGTAAGAGGAGGAGGAGGAGGAGGAGGAGGAGGAGGCTGCATGTGGCCGAACAGCCTCGGCGGGGGCGGTGCAGGTGCAGTTACTTCAGCAGCAGGGTGCGCCGGCGCCGCGGCCGCCGCGGCTGCTGCGACGGAACTCGGTAGTCTCGCCGTAGCGGCCGCGGCCGCAGCCTCCGCCTCGAACAGCGCCGCCGCAGCCGAACTGTTCGGGCCGACCGGGAGCTACCACCACGCGGCGACCGGACACCACAGCCCCTACGCCAGCCTCAAGAGCAGCCCCTACGTCGGCGCCCTGACCATGCCGCCCATCGAGGCGCTGCACTCCAGCATCGGCTACCCAGGGTGTCCCCCGGCCTCCGACAGCTACTACTGTGAGTACCTGATAATTTTTACCCCCTTTTTTTACATTTTTTTAGTTTCAAAGCGAGGAGGAATTCAAAGTATCGCTTTCAAAATACAGGATTCCATCTTTACTTTTAATAGATAATCAAGTTAGAAATTGTGCAATTAGATCAGCGTACATGGTAAATACTTAACATGTAAATTTTTCATGCTTTGAACCTAATTATCTAGAAAAAAAAAGATGTAAGCCTGTATTCTACAAGTGATGGGTTTTTAATTATACACTACATTTCAAATTTTTTAAAAGTTTGCATTGATGATTGCACATGAATTATTTATACGCTACATATGGCAGAACTTCCTACTATCTTAATACAAACTTCAAGGGAATAATAGAGAAAGAACCAGAAGGTTGAATATTTGTCAAACTAGTTTTGTCAAACATTTTATCTCAGATTATTATCTAATTTACATTGCCAAAAACATGTTCAATTACATAGAATCAATAGGTTTTTCACATTTGCATGGCTTTTAACAAGCCAAACTAGCGCCACCTACTATGAGATATAATCTTAAGAGTATAAAAGCTGGGTTGCTATTGAAAAATAAAATCACTGTGGGTTCATTTAAAAAAAAAAAAATTAGTACTTTTCCTTACTTTAAAATGAAATATCGTTGATAAGAGCAAGTCCAACCAGCGCCATCTACTGTTTTTGTAATGCTTTTAAGCTTTTTTGTCATTTTTATGGCGAAATAAATACCACTGATTTCGTTGATAAAAAAAAACTAGCACTTTCTCTTACTTCAAAATAAAAGATTGTTTATAGTAGGTGGCGTTAGACTTTTATGTTAAAACTAGCGCCATCTACTATTTTATTAAGTCAGAAAAATAAAAATTTAAAAAGCTACTTCGATACACTTTCCCCATAGTCAGAAAGAGTTACAGCCACTACTTTAGATTCTTCTCCAAAACTTGAAATTGTTTCATTTTTTATTTTTTATTTTATACCTTAAAGTATGGAGCTAAATTTTTTAACACAAAATACATTAAATAGTAAATTTATTTTGTTATTGTAAATTTACATTCTTTCAACGCGTTGGGAAGTCCTAATTGAAGTGTGATTAGTTGAGTGCTTAAATTTACCGGATAATCTTTAAATGCAGTTACGTGAATAATTTGAAATTAATAAGAATATATTAAACGTTAAAAAATGATTTTTCAAAAAGTTTTTGATGTATTTTTGCTGAAAATAAGATACTTGAAAAAAAAATTGTTTTGACTCACGCAGTTTTTTCAAATGCTCCGTGGCTATGGGTTTTTATTCTAAGTGTTAAAAATTAAAATTCCAAGGATCATTTTGAACCCTATCGAAATAAGACACAAACGAATAAATAATAAATCGGGTAGGTTATAGCCACCCATTATGAAAAAAAAGTCCAAAGAAACTATTAATTTATAGGAACCCCTGCAGCCGGCCACCCACCCCGAAGTCGCGAAATGAATACTCGGGTTGCACTGCGGGCTCAACCGAAGCGTAAAACAAAGACCGCAGCGGAGCCACTCTAGCGATATATTGCTTTTGCAATATTTAGGACCAGCCAACCGTGAAACCAGCCCGGCTCTCTCGCTGCTCACTTTTCACCCCGTCCCTCGAGATTATTGAAATCACTTGTGTATTTACATGGCGCGGGTTGGGGGAGGATAAAAACCGCACTTTCGCAACCACCCGAGTAGCAAGAAGTGTCTTGCTAATACACCGAACAATGCGCTTTGCCCAAATTATTAATATTTTCTCCTTTTTCATGTACCAAGTATCAAAGAAGGCCTTTTATTTATACCCCAAAAAAATTTATATGGGGAAAAAAAAAAAAAAAAAAAACGAAGACGGGAATTTACGATTCAGACGCGGGTTTATAAGAACGTCTTAATCCCCCTTTCTTCAAAAAAATTCGTTTGAAATTATTCTGACGGTCCTGTTTTTCATCCGAAAAATTATTTACAACGATATTTTGATTCCTCCAAGGGGTTAAAAATTTCGACAATTCAGGTTGACGCCAAAGTTCTGAGTAATTACTTTACTCGGAATCCTCCTGAATGCACAAGTGCAAAAAATTTAAGTCTTCGACTGAGAATTTTTATTAATTTCCAGAAAGTGTACCCTTGTAAACCAGAGTCTAGGATGATCCTTTGAATCTCGACATTCAGATTCACCAGGAATCAGAAAAAAAAATTAACTCATAATCACCTAAAAACACTGGAAAAATGCCCAGAATATAACCTCAAAATATACAAGTCAAAGCAATAATTATTTATTTTTAAAAAATCTCTTGAAAAATCAATTATTAGAAGATGCTACTGAAAGAATCCGATTACAGCAGCTCAAACTGCACTAGTCAAAACAATCATTATTTATCTTAAAAAATCTCTTGAAAAATCAATTTTTAACATAAAATGAATTATTATCTCTGTCGAATAATTGAGCAAATTGATTGAATACAATTTGATGAGTTTATGCGGTTAACTGATCACATAATATCCTTTAGGACTACCCTAAACGAAGCTGCCAATGAAAAAATCCGATTGTATCAGCTCAAACTGCCAGAGTCAAAACAATAATTTTTCCATCTCAAAAAAATCTCTTGAAAAGTCAATTTTTGGCTCAATAAATTTACCTAATTGTTTTTACTGCACTCAACTGATCACTCAACCTTTAGAAGCTGCCACTGAAAAAATCCGATTACAACAGCTCAAACTGCACGAGTCAAAACAATAATTTTTCATCTTAAAAAACCCCAGTTTACAGTATAAATAATGAAGCAAATTGTTTAAAAAAAATTGTATAAATAAAGTGATAACATGACCTTTGTAAGCTCCAGGCCACGTGGTTGTGGTCCGGGGAAGGGGAAAATAATATCGTTCCCTGTTAACAAACTGACAAAGCTTCTTAAATCTAAATCAAGCTTCATCCAATCAAGCGGTTATGTTCATCGCCTACGGCCGCGAGCCACGAGAGTGTGCGGTCTGTGTTTGCTAAATAAATAGATTTTAAGGGATTTACACCCGATAATTGTACTTTTATTTCGTCCAACGTCAAACCGCTCCAAATTTTTTTGTTTTGGAATTCGGGACTAAGTTCGATTGTATGATTATCATATGATTTTTTGTTGGTAAACAATGGAATGAACAATATTTCTAGTTTTTCAAATTTATTTTTTTAAATAAAATTGACCAACCCTGAGAGAAAGTTCAATTATTAACGGTAAGCTGATAAAAAAAATAGAAACAATAAATAATTATCGAATTTAAAATATGTTGAGTCTTATGCAATTTATTTCGGTGAATTTGTATTAAAATCTTTCACTCTGAAACAATAATTCTACTTTGAAATATATTAAACGAAACATAATTTAATAAATCTCTGCATATCTATAAATGATTTCCTGCTTGAATAATCTATGAATTATTTATGAGCTCTCAACTTAGCAGCTTGGAAAATTAAAGAGATAATCTGGTGAGAAAGTGCTTTTTTTATGATTATTTTTTTTTTTTAAATCGATACACTTTTTAAGGCGTTTTTTGCTGCTGATAAACTTTTTTTACACTATTTTTCTTATTTTTTAATGGAACAATTTTTTTAACCAAAATTATGTGATAAACTCAAAGATGAAAAAATATATTTCGCATTATTACTATCAAACTTACTTTCATTCAGTGCATAATAATTTTATATTTAATTTATCAAAGTTAAAAATTATTTATTCTAATAATTTCGTTTAATAGTTTCCGTAAGATTGTAGATCAAATAGCTTACACTAAAGTTTATAATATTTTAATAGTATATTATAGTACGGGTGCAGCATCGTCACCAGGGCGGTTTTAAGGACCCGAGTGCGTAGCGAAGCGGAGCACGAGGTCCTTAAGGAGCCCAGGTGACGTGCTGCACCAGTGCTATATACTATTTTATAGTAAGAGTAACCGAAAACACGCATCAAAGATTTGATTTTGAGGTTAGAGTGACCAGGAGTACTATAAATAATATTTGCCATGCCGCAGGTCTTAAAAAAAGCTACTTATTCATCAGTCACTAATCACTTATTTTTTATAGTACTCTTGGTCAGTCTAACCTCAAAATCAGATATCGGATTCTTGTTTTCGATTAGTCGTACTATAAAATAGTTTATTAAACCGAAAAAATCAAGAATCTCAATAAATCAAATTTTTATATTTTTTATCATTCCGAACGAGAAGGGATTATTCTCGCCCTAGGGCGAAAAATTTGAAATGAACTCATTGTTTAGCAACAAAAATTCATTAAAAGTATCAGTTTAGCGGTTTTTCTTCGCCGGTAAGAATATTATTTATCTTGATCGCGGCATCCGAAGCAAAGTGCATTCTTGGTATCCAATTGATTCTCTCTCCTCGTTCTCGTCTCCCGAAAATTAGTCGGTAAGACGAGGACCAGGATTAGCCCGGGCCATTACGCACCGGCGACGAAGAAAGAAAAGAGGCTTTGCCACGTCGGCGACAAATTTGAATTTAACCCTCGGGGCTGCATCTGTTCGTAATCTTGACCACGGAAAAATACTCCCCGCGTAAAAGAAAAACTACTTAAACAAGAGACGAAAACAGCTGCCGGATTATGAGGACTCCCGGATTGTGTTTTGCTCCTGGATTATCCGGGACCGGGAGCTAACGACCCGGCCGGAAAAATATCAACCGAACCGAACAATTTTTAAAACCTTACCTTGGTGGTCAGTTTTACAAGTGTTTTGTTAGGCCCCCTTTTTTGATAGTTTTCGGGTAGATTAGCTTAGATGCCGACGATGACACCTGTTTGACTGCTGATACGGCTATTACTTTGTTTCGACGCTTCGAGGATCAGTGGCGAAAAATCATAACTTGGGGATTTAATGGAGTATTTTAGGAATTTGAAATGATATTTTAAACCGAATTTACGTATTTTTGATTTTTAAGTAAAGATTTTTTTGGATTTTAAAAATTTCAGACTTGGATTCTAAAATTTAGAGCATGTTAAACTGACAAATTTCATAAATCTGAAAGTGCAACTTTTTTGAAAGCTAGCTAAAAATCCATAAAACTTTACATTGTGATAAATCGATCTCAAATATTTTTGTTATTTTACATTATTTGAATAATATCATCGAGAAACTGGACGCTTGTTATGCTTTCAGATAACATAGAACTGTAAAAATACAAATATTTTTTCTCTACCTTTTCTTGACTGTGGATTATGATAATCAACAAGAATCCTTTATGTAAAAAAGTTTCAGTAGCAAGCCTAGAAAAAAAATGAGGTTTAAAAAGGTCGAGTATTTAGAAAAATCAGTATTTACAACTTTTTTAGTTCACAAACTTGGAAATTTTTTAAAAAGCCGTGCACAGTCGAGCAAAAATAAGTGATCCAGTTACCTTCTTTAGGTCGTATTGATTTAGCAGAGTATAATCTTACTTACGTTTTCAAGACCCGCGTGCCGGTGTAGTTACAAGAGATAAAAATTTAAGCGCCCAGCTAAGACCCGCAGATTTATAAATTACTTAAAATCAGGTACTTTATGTCGACCCAAAGTTTACTGAACTCTTGTAGTTTTTTACGCAACAAAAACAAAGGGTTAAATGCCACTTTGTGGCGGCAAAAACAAATTTGTTATTATCAATAAATTCAGTTATAATTTTTAACAATGTAAAATATACAGTCATAAGTCCTTGTTTTCTGCGGATCAGTTTGAAACCAAACAATATTCGCACGCACAGTAGTGTGGTAAAATAAAGTTCGAAAATCTAATCAAAATCTACAATCAATTTTAAATATTGTTATATTTGCCACCTTTGGGTGCTAAATATTATTGACACATTAAAATTATGTGTTGTAATAAATTAAACAGAGTAGCTACCATACGCGGCTATGCTCTCCACAGTTACCTAAAAATTATCTCATGTATAATTTTCAACATCTAAATAAAGTTTGAAAGATTTTAAAAAATTAAAAAATCACTGATTTTGATGATGGAGTGCATAGTCTTTCGGTGGCTACTATATTTATATATTAATGAGTATTAAATAATAAATTTACTTAAGTTAGATATTGCATTAATTGATGTTTATTAAAAATAGTGTGGCTACTAAATCTATACATCTCTAAGAATTAAGTAATAAATTGAGTTAAATTAAGTTGAGACATAAACGTATAGATATAGTATCCACACTGTTTAAAATTAAGTTAAGATAAGTAAAAAAAAAAAAATTGGTTTAAATTAATGGGGGATGATGTTGTTTTTGCGTTCCGGATATGTTGGGTGCGCAGGTAACCCGCGCAAGCAGCGACGCGAGAGGACGACCTTCACCCGTGCCCAGCTGGACGTACTGGAGGGGCTCTTCGGGAAGACCAGGTACCCGGACATATTCATGCGGGAGGAGGTTGCCCTCAAGATCAACCTCCCCGAGTCGAGAGTCCAGGTAAGTCTTTTTTTTTTTTAAACTCTATGTATACGTTGCGCTTGTGTTGATGCCGGGGAAGACCCTGGAGTGCAGCTCGGAGACTCTTCGCAGGCTTCGATAAGTCGAGATTCCTGCACGGTGCAGCCAATTAGACCGACACGCGACCCTCTACTACTGGAATAGGGGGACGGGGGGATTTCGGACCTTTTTCTCACCCTTGGCTTTACTTAACTGTGTCAACAACCAGAGACTGTTTTTCTTTATGGGAGGGGGGAACCGCCCCCTCCCCCGGATTTTTGAATAATCGATTTGTGCGGCTCCGACGCCCCTAACATTTTTATACTTTTGTTTACTTACTCATACGAAAACTCTCACTTTCTCACCTTACGTTTTTTCACTATTTACCATTTTTCTAATTTAATGCGTGCACTTTATTATCAAAATCAGTGTTTCTCTTCAATTCTTTTTAAAATCATAGGAGACTTTGTATTTGGTGCGCATAGCGCCTCGGTTTGAACGTTTTATTTTGAATTATCGAATGAAAACTTAAAATTTAATTTTTATTATTTTCTTTTTTTTTTGTACCTTTACTTTTTCACTTACAAAGTAAAAAATAAAAAAAATCCATAGTTCTTTTCAACGTACAAAAAAAACCAGCTTGGAAAAAAAAAAAAAAAAAAAAAAAAAAAACTATAATCCTTGGTGAGTCTATCTTTTTCATCTTTACTCGGATTCAAGAATTTTGAGAAACCTTTTTTCTTTAAAAAATCTTTTTTTGTTATCGAAGATCTGGCGTAAACTGATTACGACAGCTAACTTACTTCGTTGCACAAAAAAATTTATTTATTATTTAATAAATAAAAAAAAGTCTTCTCGAACCCGAGTAAAGATGGTAAATACCAGGTGCTATAGTATTTTTTTAATAATTTCAAATTTATGCACAGTTCCAACTATTCACAAACTATTTTTTTTTTTTTTTTTTGCTACTGAAGTAAAAACTTCTCGTCATATTGTTCGAAAAAACCTGTTTTTCCGGGAAAACTGTCACCCGGGAGAGAGAATTTTCTCTCCCCAAAAAAACCTTTTTTTTTTTTTTTTTTCTCTCATACCCGTGTCCTTTCACGCGCATAATATCCGGTGTCGATGCGTATCCAGTGTTCCTTGACACCCAGGAATTTAGAGTGCCGGCCCGGGACGTGTTCGGGAGACATCCGTGCTTAGGCATAATCCAGCCAATTGCGGGTGCAGCGGCCATTATCGGCAGTCACGTACCCCCGGAGTCAAAGGTCGCTGAAAGAGGACAAAAGCCGAGCCGCGTCTTTTCAAAGAGGCAGAATTTTTAAAATACAGTGAAACTTTACACTTACCTGCAATCCTTAGCACGGGGTAACCCAACCTCCCCCATCGATCTGCTGGCTTCCATGGCTTCTTTCTTTCTTTCTATGCACCTGATATCGAGACTTTGACTGATAATCTCGGCTTGTTTTTGAGAAGACGATTTCTAATTCTATTGGCTGAGAAACAATAATCAAGCTGTTTTTGAGTTTTTTGACTCTTTTTTATTCATGATCCAGACTTGATTTTTTTCCTAGTGTAAAGCATACGAGAAAAACTATGATGTTCTGATATCTCGTTCTAAAAAACTTTTTTTTAATTTATTTTTATTTGCATCGCTTTTATTTTCAATATTAAATTGTATCTACCAAAATTTTAACCATTTACACCTCGATTTTCATAATAAATCCAAAAGAATTACATTTTTTCCAATTTACGAAAATTGTCTACTTATGAAAAAATTATTGAATTTCACAGGAACTGTATAAAAAAACCAATGAAAAATACAAAATTAATTTATTTTTTATTTTTTATTTATTTCTATATTTATTGATTTTCTAGTAATTTTGTTTTTAATTTTTGTTTTATATTATTTTTTACTTTCCTCCTGTGGCATATAAATCTTAAAATTAAAATTAATGAAAAATAATAAGTTTATTGAAAACTATAAGTAGCTAAAAATATGTTAATTTTATCAAAAAAAAATTATTTATTCACAATTAATGAAGAAAAAAAAAGATTTATAGAGACTGTGACCTTATTTCGAGCTTCAAAATCTTTCCCGGACAGTTGAAAAACGAGCCGAAAGCAAGCCTCCGGCAAACCCGCAACTTTGTAAACTTCAACCGTCGCTCGATCAAAAGTTTTTTTTTTTAGCGAATCCAGCAGAGTGTCCTAACTTCGTTACACTTTTGCGATTTCGTTCCTGGAAAAAAGAAGTGAGCAAACACAAACACTGGAAAAACTTCAAGTTTGTCGGGGGGTACTTTGATTGAGAATAAAGTACATAATCTTGTTACCGCGAAAAAAAATATCATTCGGTACTCGCATGCTTCATTCGAAACTTTTTGGAGTAAAATAAATATTTTTGTACCCAAAATTTCACTGCTTTGTATTCGAGATTATTATTTTTAATGGACGCACAAAGGTTTACTTTCCAAGCCCCGTGTTTAAAAACAGCTAAAAAAGAAGAAAATATAGACTCGGTAGCTATATTAGCTCAATTTAAAGGGTAATGCGCCGATAAATTTAGTCTGAACAGTACGATGGATAATCCTAGATCATACCGCGATTTTCTCACGCATCTTGAGAAGCTTAAGATTAGAGTTTAACCGCGGCCTGCACAGACTTTATTTACCTTTTTTTTTTTTTATTCTTCCGAGTCCACGGGCCCTTGTTTACTTTAAAACTTGCAACCCTTTTTGTGCGAAACCTTATTGAGCATGTAGGTCACGTAACCTTTGACGCGCGCGGATCGAACTTTCAATCGCGCTTCCAGTACGTGAATTTTCTCAACTTTTTCAACTTTTTACAATTTGGATATGTAATCTAATGTGTCTATTAAAAAAATTGACAGAATCAATGTAACTCGTAACACCATTTTACTTTAAAATTGATTAATATCCTTAAAAGCTCTTAATAGTTTTAAATCCTCCACTGAGCTTAAATGACGAGCATTCAGTTCAGCTTTATGCACTTATTTATAGCTAGAAAGTTTTCGAAAATTTTCTTAATTAATTATTTTCAAAAAAAATAAATTTATAGTTTAATATACTTATTCAGAATTATAAGAAGATAATTATACTTTTCCACAGGGTAAAATAAAATACTTCCAGAATTCATGGGCATAAGCATTTTTTCTATTAAATAAGGAGAAAAACTAACCTCAAAATTTTTAAATAAGTGGAAAAACAGTCTTTGAGTTTGAAAGTAAACTATAAACCGTTAAAAATAAAAATTTCTCAGTTTTTTGTCCCAGAAACTCTACTTCTTTTAAAATTATACACTGAGAGAAGGATTTGGTTCAAGGAACCAAATATATTTGGTTGAAAAGAAATCGGATGATTTGGTTGTGGGAACCAAATGTTTGGTCCACACTTCACGCGTAAAAATCGAGCTCCCGCCAATTTGAAAAATTAATTCAGTTTATTTAAATATGAGTTTTCTCTTGACAGCAAAATTATTTTTCTCTACAAAGTTAAATCAAATTACTAATCGTTTTCAATCTAATATAACACCGATCATTTTAATAAATTTTTCGTGAGTTAATAATTTTCTGAATTACTGCAAAAAATTTTTTGAGGTTATAACAGCGAACTGTTTGATATGACTGTGATCTATACATTTGGTTCCTGTAACCAAATCATTGGTCGCATGAACCATAGCTTGGGAGAAACCAAAAATAACCAAATCCTTCTCTCAGTGTAGAAACGTAAAATTGAGTTCCACGCATTTAGTACGATAAAAAACTGGTTTTACGCACTCGTGTCAAAAAAATAATTATTCATAGCTAAAAGTTAAAAAATGTAAATATTGGTGTACAGGTGTGGTTCAAAAACCGTCGGGCCAAGTGCCGACAGCAGCAGAAGCAGCAGCAGCAGCAGCACCACCACCAGCAGGACAAGGGTACCGGGGCGAGGACGAAGAAGCTCAACTCGGGCAGCACCGGAGGGGCGCCGCCGACGGTGAGCGGCAACCCGCCGCCGGGCAAGAGCCCCTCCATCGCCACCACCCCGACGGCCGGGGCCACCGCCGCCGCCGTCCCCGCCACAACCCCACTGTGAGTCCTAATCTTTTATATTTTATTTTACTTAGATCGCTTTTCATTGGTTGCCAAAAAAATTAATTAACCCGAGGCCCGTCATTACGGAACGAGAGCTGTAGTCACCGATATTGTGACTATTTATTTTGACCCATCAAAAACCATAATTTACCCCGAATAAAGTTACAATCGAGGTACATTCAGCCAATTAAATATGCTCTATTTTCGAGATTGTTGAAAAACGCGTCACTCTCGACCCCGCAGCCGCGAATAAAAGGACTCTTAGTTTTCAGCTTATAAAAAGCTGCAAAAGTCTTTTTATTCGCGGCTGGCGTCTCAAGAAATATTTTTTACTTTAACAATCAACGCATCGGTAGCAAAAGTCATTTTCACATTTTCTCCGCGGGCTAAAATGACAAAGTGCTGGTTTAGATAAATTTTTTTGGCCTCAATCGTTACTTTATTCGTGGCAAATTTTGGTCTAAGATTTCTCTTCGCATAAAGGCAATCAGTTTAATTTTGACTAATTTATTGTCCTATCTTTACACTGAAATCCATGAATTTAAAAAAAAATTGATTTTAAATAAAATAAATAGTATATTGACTACCAAAATAGAGAAAACAATGATTATTAATATTTTTGTTTAATTGAATGTTCCAGAAGCGGTGGTACAGCGGGCTCAGCAGCGAGCTCGCCGGCCGGTCTGCTGCGCGACTCGCCCCACCTCCAGTACAAGCCGTCGGTCGGTTCGTCCTCGTCGACGTCGAGCGCCGTACCGGGGGCGACCAGCAGTCTGCTCTTGACTGCCAGCACGACGCCTCCCAGCGTAAGTAATTCCCTGGCATCCCCGCAGGGCATAGCCCAACACTCACAACACTACTCTCGAGTAATCCACACCGGGCACGTGTCTTCTTCTTCCTCTTCTGTTGTTATTCATCGATTTAACGGGACACGACCTTTGCATTGCGCCGCGTATCGGGTTGCCCCGACTTGAGGGGATTCGCCGTTCCCAGAATAAGCATATATATTTCTTTTTACCTCTACACCTCACCCGTGTTACGCAACTAATCAGAGATGAATTCGATGGGCAAACAGCCAGGAGCTGTACCCATAAATTAACCGGATGCGGGGGCGCGCGCTATATATTCTCATCAGCGGGACCATTCAGCCGCGGCTCATCAAAGCGAACGCGCCGCCCTACCCTCAAAATTCATATCCTCCATTTGTTTAAACAGTTTTACTTGCCTAATTTACTAAAACCGCTATTACTTCAAACTTTAAAAACATTCAATAAGTACCTGTAGCGACAATTATAAACAATTGATTTCTTGATTCTTGTAAATATGACTTCTCATTTGCCGCAATTAAAGGTTATTAAGGTAGTTCACCCATGATACCAAAAGTCTCAAATTTTTGTAAATTTGGTGGATTTACATTCTTTATGACTTGTTAAATCAAATTCTGCAAAAATTGTTTGATGTTAAAACAAGGCACTTTTTCACGATTACAGGGAAAATGCGGAAAAAACTTAAGATTTTTGAAAACTGTCAAGTGAATAATACTGATGAAGGTCTAAAAAAACAATATATGTTATACTTTGAATTATGAGAAACAACTTGAAAATTTAAAAAATAGGGTAAGCGGTGCTAATTTTTGAGAAAAATAGAAATTACTCCGTAAAAAAAGCCAAAAATAGTTTCGAATATATTATTGTGATAGACAGTTGATTTACCTTAAAAGTAAATTACGCATTGGTATTATTGCAGTTGGGTGGAACGGTTTACAGCAGCGGGGGCAGCAGCAGCAGCATCTGGAGCCCGGCGGTGACGGACAGCGCGGGCACGAACTTCGGTACCGCGGGTGATAACCAGAGGCTCACCTGGGCCACGGCCGCGGCGGCGAGTTCCACGAGCCAGCAGCAGTGCTACCAAAACTACACGAGCTACTACTCGAACATGGACTACCTGTCGCCCACCTCCCATCACCAGCTCAACGTTGTTGTGAGTTTTCTTTTTTTTTTTTTATGAATTTTTCAATTGAGAATAGTAACAACTTTACCAAATAAGGACTTCATCCTAGTTTGCTTATATATGTTCAATTCAGGATTAAAAAACATTCTTTTTTGAAAATAAGTTCCGAAAACAGACAGTTTAAACGTATTTTTTGACGATTTTGCAAGAGATTCACTTACAAGTTTTTAAAGCTTCAAATTAAAATTTATTATGTCTTTAAGTGCATGAGTAAAATTGGGTTCAATAAACTATCAGGACTATGATTGAACCTCGATAGATCATTCTTATCAGTCATTTTCAAGAAAAATACATTTTCTAATTAATTTAGACTCTTAAACCATAAATTATTCGGACTTGCACTTTTCAATTATGAGTAAACCAGATTATATAGCGTTAAGTGCTTAAACGACCGGAAACTGTTGTTACGCGCACGAATGAACCAGTTTTTTTTTTTCAAATATTTATTCCAATAACTTTTAATTTATTTATTTAAATAATAATAGTTTAAAAAATTTTCGCAACCCGCGTAAAATCTTAAAAAATTTTTCGCCTCCCACTACCAAAAAACCAATCCTCGAATTTAAAAAAACCCGGTTATCACCCAGAGTCCCAAAAACAAAAGAAACAATTAAGCTCGCAGGGGATTACCCGCATAGCAGATTAAAAAAAAAAAATATTTTCTAACGCGTCGTTGCGGGCACGAGAGCTAAATTTGGTAGCCGTAAGGGTCACGCTATTTTCACCGGTGGAATTTAAACTTATGAAATATTCATGTTAATAATGCTCTAACGCGGCGATGAATTACGACGGGCTTTTTTTTGTTTTATTGTATTATTCAGGGGTCATTAGCGCCGTAAAGAGATAATAACGGATTTAAAATATAATGATCAAATAATGTTACGGTAGCACGCCACGCGCTTTTATTTGCATACAATCGCGGAGATTTTTTTTTTTTTTCGCAACTGATTGCGTAACACTGGTCGATAATTTAGAAAATATATGTAGGAGAGAGGATTTTTTGGAATATGAGTTACGACCGTTTACGAGGATGTGGATTTTGAATGCCTGGAATTCCGGAGAATTGACTGATGTATCGAAGCCTGCCGAATTCTTTTTTTTTTCGGATTTCTCGGCTTTTATGCTACGAGTTAGCGGTTGGATTTTTTTTTTTCTTTTTATTTAACTAATAAACAGTGTAAGGTTTTTTTTTTTATTGCTTGTTTGGGTCTGGTATTCTAGCTACTTGAGTTTTGAAGACACAAATTATTTATAAAAATTTAAATTATTAGCGCAAAATTTCTTCAAAGATATGCAGTAGTTTTTTTTTTCAACAAATAAAAAGTTAACGCAAAATGATGATAGCTACTTTACGTGCAATGAAATTGAAAAATTTTTATTTCTAATGCAGACCTTCATAAGTACCAAGCCTTGCATTGTTTTTTTATTTTTTATTTTTCATTTTAGGTAGTTACAAAAGCTGGTCCACGATAGTTCATAAAACAATTGTTTAAGAGTCTTTGTAAAAATTAGGTTACTTGCAGATTTAAGAAAAATTTTTTTTTTTTCATACTAGCCAAGAACTTTTCCAATATTGAAAGTTGTTCATTCTCTGATAGAAAAATAACCTTAAATTAACCATTTGTAAGCTTAAGAATTAAAAATAATATTCAGCTTGATACTAGCTAGAGTTAAAATTTTCTCCGCTAGGGTGCGCTTACAAATTTCTCAAACATTCATTAAAGACGTATCGTACTGGTTGTTTTTTTAAGCCATGTAGATGGACCCTAAACACCCTCAAAAAATCGTTTGTTGTCCCAGGATCTTTGCTATTGACCCAAAGACAGCTCCTCAAACTGACGTGTTTTTATATGTTTTATTTATTTTACAGGAGAGCGGAGGCCCGGCCAACGGTCTGCACGACAACGCGTGGCCCCGCACGAGGGACGACAACGCGAGCTCGTGGTTCTACAACAGCGGGGGCTGGGGCGAGCGGAAGTAATTAGTTGCCTGCTTAAACAAATACAACAACAACAACAACAACAAAGTCTAGTCATTGAATCTTGAAGATGGAGATGCTTCCCTCAACCCCCCACCCCACCCAAACCACTTTGTACATTGCGACTGTGCAAGCGAGCGTGTAAATAATACGTGTCTTATATGCGATCTTATAATTAATAACAAGGATAAAAAAAAATAATAATAATAATTTCTCTTAATTTATATTATTCTGTATGATTAACAAATACAACACTTTCACTGTGAGAAATCGGAATTTTGTTGTCCGTTCAGTACCCATGAACTCAGTATGGTATCTGGTTAGTAACTGGCCATCAAATGGCTAGTAATGTGAATTTGATCATCCATTTACCATGGCTATTTCATAAACTCAATTTAGTACTTTGCTGGTAACTGGCCATTAAATGGCGATAAATGAGAATTCGATCATCCATTTACTGGTTATTTCATAAACTTGATTTTGTACTTTGCTAGTAACTGGCCATCAAATGGCGATAAATGTTGATTTATCCATTTACTGGCTATTTAAAAATCTAGTATCTTGCTGGTAACTGGCTACAAGATGGCCAAAAAAATTTCCATTTCTCACAGGGTAATCAATAATAAATACCAGCTTCACTAACACTAACACTAGATACATCGAAACTGTAAATAAGTGCGACATATCAGAAAGCCCAGATTTTATACCCTTAGATTATGTGCATATCGATCGAAGCGACGAGTATTACGCGAAGAAAGCGACGAAAAGATGCAGAAGAAAGTGGGTCATACACTGATTTATCATCCCTCCCCGGGTGAGTAGTTCCGTCAAGTGCTGGGAAAACAACGGTACGCAGCCTCCATTGTCTATGTCCCCGCTGCCGGCGTCTTTTTTTTTTTTTTTTTTTTTTTTTTTTCATTCTTCCATCGGCTTTCTTCCTTTTTGTGTTTGAGTTTGAGTGCGGGGGAGATACGCGGCGGCGATTCAATTGAAAAAAAAAAAATCACTTTTTTTTTGTACTCGTGTGGTTTGTAGTGAGTTTTGGAAGTCTACTGCAATAACGGGTTTCTGGAACCATTTTGAGGGTAAAATTTCAGTTTTTGATACAGAACGATAAATATATAGGTATACCGATGAAGGCTTTGGTCCGTCAGTTTTCATACAGTTGGACGGAACAACAGTGATTTTTTAATTTATAATAATTTTGATTATTTACATGTAAAAATGATGACAAAGAAAAGTTATGCTTGTGTACAAACTGGTTGATCCCATAATAAAAGCACTTTTTACAGACTTTTTTTTGTCTAATAAATCTCAATTTTACATGGTAAAAGTTCTGAAAACAAAATTTTTAAAATATTCGAATTAATTATTAATGTTCATTAATTAATCAATTGATTTTAAGGTATTTATTATGGTAATTAATTATTACTCATCAAACTGCTGCGCAAAAATTTGAAATTTTAATTTTCGCGTTCGAAGAAGCCACTTCCGTTTTCAAATATTTCAAAATAATTATTGGTTCCAGAAATTATTGCTAGAACCACGTCGAGATTGATAAAAATAACAAATAACTTTTGTCTACAGTCACTACGAACCACACAAGAAATTTTGATTAAAAAAATCCGTCGCGTACTACCCCCAAGGAGTAAGTGAACTTTGCGGGTATGGCGAATAGATAATAATAAAAATAACGCTGCATAATATTATATCATAGAACTGTAAGTATCGTGACTGTTTAGCAATTGTGATTTAAAAGAAGATAAAATAAAAAAATAAAAAAAAGTTGTGGAAAGGAACCTGCATTTATAATAAACGGTGTCGTAATAATAAAAAAAAAAAAAAAAAAAAAAGCAGCATCAGCAGTCTCTGCGATGTGTTCATTATTTATCCCCCTCCAGTTCTACCAACTACCAAAAAGAAAAAAAAAAAAATTGGCAACCTCGGCTCATTTGAATGAAAATCGAAGGTTTGATCGTAACAAAAAAGTTATTTACGATAGGTTCCCGAGTGCGCGTTATTATTGGATTTTTATTAAAATTTTATTCATTAAGTTTCTCCACCTACTTCGGTATCTCTCAACCGTTACCGATCGATTCTAGGTATGAAGTCGTAACGTGGAAGTAGTTTGGCAACTTTTTTTTCTTTTTTTTTTTTTTCTCGCTTTATATCATTTCTCTCTCCGTTCTGCTTCTTCTTCCTCGCATTTGACAATCAAATTTTTATTCGTCGCTGTATTAAAAAGATGAAAACGATTCGAGAGTTTCTGGAATCCAGTGTAAATAATTCAGGAGCCGAAGACGATGACACTCGACTGTGCCAATGCAGACAATGGCCCGGTAATGCGCAACTCGAGGGGCCAAAGCCGAGGGAAGGAAACTGAGGAGTTTTTACAAAATGGCCGACTACCAGACTCCCCCCTACTGGTTCACCCTCCGAACGTCGCTTTTTTCTTTTATCAGGTAAGAGACTGCTGTGCAAGATAAATCAATCGAATGGAAAGTTTGACTTTTTTTTCGAGCTTTTACTTGGTAAATTGTTGTTCACAAAATTTTCATTTAAATTTTTTGATAAAAAAGCTCATTACTATTAATCAAAGTCGTAAAGACTTATATTTTTACAAAAAAATAATAAATAATCAGAGTATGAAATTTTTGAGAAATTTAGTTGACCAACAAGACCTTCGGAATGATAATTGTTTTTCATTGACGCTTATACTCTCGAATTAAGTGAATTTTTAGTAAAATATGATGAAAAATGCAAGTAAACAACGTGCTATGAAAATTTTGAGATCACAGATTAAATTGAATTAAAAAATGCTTGAAAATTAATTTTACAGGTACACGAGAATTTTTTTATTTTACTCATAAACTGACCCTACCAACTATTAATGACAGTAATAAAACATACAACTGATTAAAATGATGTATTCAATGTTTCTTCTGTTACTTGATGTAAAATTAAAAACACAACACTGTTTAGTTTTTTATGAACTACACAATATTTATTCAAAAGTGACAGCTGTTCAAACGGCTTAGCGATTTCATCAGACTTATTTACAAACTGTAACTCAAATTTAATATTTTCTCAACTTATACAGTATGAGTTTATGGGTGTGTGTGGTTAATTGATCTCAGACACAAGTTTTACAGGCAATAAGTTATGAAATTTCAATTTTTCAGTGTATTCAAATGAAAATGATTTAAAAAAAAAAAAAAAAAATCATTTTATTCATTAAATTTAAAGTTTCATGTTTTGTTAAAATGATGATGTACGAAATGACAAGAACAGATACGAAAAAATGAGAAAAATGTTGTTTCTATAATTTTTACCAAAGAAAATTATTTTTATTGCGAAATGAGATTGAATCAAAAGCTGCAAAGGTCAATTTGTTCCAAACCAACCAAGTCCGCTTTTAATTTACAATTTTTTCTGATTTACTTCCACAGTTGTTGACATCGACTTAAGCAGTTCTCGAGTTGCATTGTGCAGGGGCAAATATCATAACTCAAATGAACCCCATTCATACATCATGAAAAAAAAAATTTTGATTTTGTAAAAAGATAATTATAATATTACTACGTTGATTAATTTTGTTACTGACGCTTAAAAAAAAAAAAAAAAAAAAAAAAAAGGTATTGATAAAATAATTATTGAGAATTGGAAACTGCCAAAATACCTTGATTACTATCTTGAATAAACTACTGATAAAATAATTTTTAAATATCATTTTCAAGGTTTTATAAGTTTTTTGTTTACTGACTAAATTTGATCCTCTGAAAGTCTGGTTACAAGATATATAAAAATCTAGTAGAAAAATATAATAAATACTGCGTTGAACGATAAAAATTTTTTTTTAATTTTAAGTCAGACTTAATATTGACACTCATTATAATAATAACTTTATTTAAAAAATAAGATTTTTTACAAATGCTCTTGAAGAAATAAAGGTTTGGTTCACATCCCTAGTCTCAAACGGACTAATACACATTTTTTTAGAATTTTTCACTCACATAATTTGAGTAAATTTTTGGTGGTCAAACAATCCAAAACATCTTTGATGATGCAATGTGTCCGACTAAAGATGGGCCAACAGTTGCTCAATAATCCTGACGATTTATCAAAAAAAAATTTTTTTCTAATCCTTCGGTTCATTTGTTCTCGCATCGAGGGTCCAAAAATGGGAAATTTATTCAAACAGTCGCTACTTTCAAATTCTTTGATCAAATTAAAGTGTTCTGCACAGTCTTTCAATTTTTTCTTGCCATCAGTAAGTATATTGAAATAAGTTAGCCTGCAGTTTTGAAGTCTGGTACTTTTGGCCAAAGTTAGCTCTTCTAGGCACTTGAATAAATAATCACTGTACTCATTTCGATATTCAATAGAATCCACGACACTTGGATTTAATGATACACCAAACATTTGTCAAATAGCTATGTGCTCTAGAATAGTCTTCCAAATATTCTCAGACAAAATAGAGCTGAGAACATTCCTTCCTATATTATCAATCGCGTTAACGTTGGAGTACTTCAACATAAACTTTAAAGTACGTTTATAAGAGCTCTTAAACGACGACGATTTGCTCAACAAGGTCAGCAACGGGGTTTGACCATCAAAATCAAGAGCATTGACATCAGCACCATTTTCCAAAAGACACTTGCATATTCCGTAGGAAATTTCGTATTGAAACCTTGCATTATGCAAAGGTGCTGATCCAAATTCATTGAATGTGTTCACCAGTGACCCGTATTCAGCTAGCAACTGCACAATCTCGACTTTACTATGATATACCGCAAAAAACAACGGAGTTTCACCTTGATTGTTTTTAGCATCGACATTTGCACCTAGAACAAGCAGAAGTTGCACAACAGAGTTTCATTATTGTTATTTTCAACATTAACATCGGAACCGTAATCGATAAGCAGCCTCATAACCTCAAAATTTCCAGCTTTTACCGCATCGAACAACGGAGTTTCACTGTCTTTATTTTTGACATTAACATCGGCTCCATAGTTCAACAACACTCGAACTGTATCTATCTGTATCGGCGTTCTTTACCATACGATGTAATGGTGTATCGCCGTTATAATTTTGATCATTGACATCAGCTCCAAGTTTTAAAACCATCTCCATTGTGCCGAGACCAGAGTCAAGTTCATTAGCCTCAGCCGCGATGTGCAAAAAACTATTTCCATAATTATCGCAGCTACTAACCTCTCTGTTGGCGCATATAACTGCGTAGATTAAAATTTCTACTCCGTCGTCCTTCTTTGACTTAACATCTTCGTTGCAGTCCATGAGTAATCGAATTGTTTCAACGCTAACTTTATCCACTTGATTAATTAATCTATGCAGTGCTGTATAACCTTCGTAATCTTGCGCATATACATCAGCACCATTATTTAACAATAGTTTAATGATAGAAAAATGGGAATCGCTTTTTCTGAAACCAACTGCAACGTGCAGTATTGAGCTAGTGAAGTGTCGGTTTCCTCAATACCGAAAGTTAATAAATTTTTATCACTGTTTAAGCGAAAAATTCCAGCCTCGATAAAAACTTTGGGTGCATCAAAGTTTTTATTCTCGAGTATGTACTCCATAGCCGTAAAACCATTGTTATCCTCGAGCCAGTCGTAGCCCATCTTTCAGAAGTAAGCAAGAGTTTCAAAACTTCAGTGTTACCAGCTTGAGCGGCCAGGTGAAGTGCGGTACGGCCGTTGTTATCTTTTACGTTCAATTCAACGTATTGAGCATCCGTAAAGAGTTTCAAAATCTCGATGTTTCCAGTTTGAGCCGCCAAGTGTAATGGAGCACGGCCATCTTCGTCGTCGGGTATTCCTTTGTTGACGCAATCTCCAAGCTGTCCGATCAAAGCACCGATCTCCTCGTATTTGGATTCAGATATAGCTGTTAAAATTTGGAGTAAGCGCGATTTTAGCCACGAACTCTCGGTTTTTTCCATAATTCAACTCGAATGTTTTCGATAATAATATTGAAAGACTCGGAGCACAAGAAGAGAGCACAGCTGACTATTTATTACTCGTACCGTGTAGATTACAATCAGCTAGTCACTGTGTAGAAGCACAAAACGCGTTAACATACCGCTCGAGGTTTATCATTTTGGCCACCAGAGCTGAAATACTTTAGAAAATTGGAAGCTGAAGTCTAGACAGTGTGGTATTTTATTCTTCAAGGGATGATTTAAAGTACCAAAAAAAGAATGAATGAAGATAGTACGTATAAAGATACCACGATAAATTTATTAAATAAAAAATTAAAATTTATCAAAAAAAAAATATAATTGCACGTAGCTCTTAAAAATGTTTGAACATGATGAAGCTCCATAGAAGCGAGAACCAGACAGGACCTTTGGCTGGAAGCGACGGGTGTGATGCCGCCCCGGAAAGCTGTTTTACAGAGCAATAAGTATTTTTGTCTGCTGGGAGTTTCTCTCCTATAACTTGTTCTATCCACGCTCTTTCTTTTAGTATGTCAGGACCCACGCCTCTCAATTTAGGATCGCAGCTCTTGTTCTGTGCAGGCGAGGTGCCCGTCACAGCAACGGCAAGCATACCGTAGCATATAACTCCACCGCCTGAATCTCCCTGTAAATCATAGCATTTTTTTTCATTCTAACGTACAATTGTGAAGATACTCAGATAAGTTAACAATATACTTACGTCACAATTAATACTCTTCCTTTGAGGATCGATGAAAAAAACTACGTTACCCTTTACCAATTGAATCTCTGTTTCCATCCACTGCAAGTAGTCGTCCTCAGGAACTGGTTCCTGAAATAAAATTTCGAGTATTTGGACGATGTTACTGACTTTAATCTGTTATTATGATTAAGGATAGTCACATTTGTTAGAGATGTATAACCCCATCCGCCTAATCTGCACTTATCGCCTGGTCTGATACGACAGTTCACTATTGGTGCTTGCCTAATGTATAATCCATCGAATATGAAATCTGGTTTAACCTTTAGATAAATCGTATACAATTACACGGAAAAAATAAAATCCTTGCAGCGTAGCTGAATTCAGCGACATGACGATGCGAACAGTTAACGACGCTCCAACGCAGACTTTTCATCGTGGCGAGGCAAAGTCTTCGTTGGAGCGACGTAAAGTTAGCTATAGCGTGACTTCCTTACCAACAGCTGTAGCAGAGCTCGACTCACGCTTGACGCTTGTTTACTTGTGTACTTACTCTCTGCTATCGCGGGTGATAAAAATACTGATATAAAAAATACTTAAATTAATTACAACTATCAATAAAGACATTTTTTTATAGTTATGCTGCCGTAAACCCGCGATAGCAGAGAGTAAGTACACAAGTAAACAAGCGTCAAGCGTGAGTCGAGCTCTGCTACAGCTGTTGGTAAGGAAGACACGCTATAGCTAACTTTACGTCGCTCCAACGCAGACTTTGCCTCGCCACGATGAAAAGTCTGCGTTGGAGCGTCGTTAACTGTTCGCATCGTCATATTGCTGAATTCAGCTACGCTGCAAGGATTTTATTTTTTCCGTGTATTCATTGAACTCAAATTAAATACTAACAATAAAAACTAACTTTTAGTAATCTCATATCAAACCCAGGTTTCGTTTCTTTTGGTTCTTTCCAGTATCTGGGATGCACTACACTGAGAGTAATTGAGTGCACACTCCTTGATTTAGACAAAGATGTAAAATGCAGATCACCAGCCACAACGACAAAGCTCTCTGTTGTACTGAAACAATTCATTTGTTTTTTTTTTTTTTTTTTTTTAAATGAACAGCAGTAATTTGCTTGAAAGCATAGTGGTAGTTTATTTAAAAATTTTATAACTTTAAATCTATATAGTGACAGTGTGCCACAGTAAGAACCCAATGCTTATGAAAAATGGTTCCAGTACACAGTTTCCAACCATTCAGCGCCTTCCACCTGATAACAACCTGCAGTTTTTAATAACAAATTTGATTTATATGTTTTTTTTTTTACTACTCATGATCGAATTATTCAAAATTTTATGGTATTTATTAGGGATAATAGTTTCATATGATGAATAAAACTTTTAAAAATATTGTGTACTCACCGTTTCTGGAGCATCTCCGGGTTTTGCCCTTTGACCACCAATTATTAAACCGGATACAGATTTTTTAGCGTTTGCCCCTTTACCATTTAGTTGTGGCTCCGGATAACCTTTATCAGATTTATGATAACATTTTAATTTTTTATTTTCAAATTAATTTATTTAAGTGCAGTAAAAAACACAAAAGAAAGGAAAAATAAAATTTGGGATGGTTCTAATAATTGCTAAAAATACATGTGCATTTATAAATTTATGTGAAGGAACTGTACCGTGAATAAAAACCCAATTCAACGTAAATATTAAACCAAAACAAAACATCAAAACACCTCTCATGGTTAATAATAAATCTTAGTCACTTGAAAATTATTATCATTATTATCGTCGTAATTTTGAAGTATTGGCTGTCAGGATTGTTTAGTAATTTAACCTTGAAACAGTTAAAAAAACAAAAGAACACATAAATTGTAAAAAAACTTATTTTTTGAAAAAATTTATTGTTATAATGTTAATATTAACTCTGACTTAAAAAAAAAGATATATTGTTAAACAAAAGGGCAAAGTTTGACATGGCCTCGGCTTCGCCTCGTGGGTCAAACTTCACTCGAGATGGCTATGAAAAACTTTGTCCTTATGTTTAACAATAAATTTTATTCCTCTCGGTCATGTAAATTGGCACTTTGAGATAACCAAATTAATAGTGATCTTTTTATAAAAGAATTACAATAATATTATTTACCTGTAAATGTAATAAATAAATAAAATTACGATTTATCAAGAAGAAGCTTCCTTGTAAAAATACATTTTATTTAAAGAATTTTAACTTTTAAGAGAATAAAAAAGGCATTTTTATCACAAAAAAAATTATCAATTTATAGTTTGGATCAAAGAAGATATCATAGATGGAATTAAATACTCGCACGAGATGTTAAGAATAAAATTTTGAAATTTAAAAATTGCTTGAAAAAAGAAAAATTAAGAAGTCATCTCTATACGAGATCATAAATTTTAAAAGCGAGTACTCATTACACAAAAAAATGGTACTTTAGTTTTGAGAAAAATTTGACGCTGTACTAAGAATTCGATTTTCTAATTTTTTTATTTTAAGGTATAAATTTAATTCTAGCTTTTTCGGCTAATTTGGCATTGTTTACTTGCTGTTTAAAATTATTTGTTACACTCACAGTAGTGATGATGATCCAGATGATGATCATTAAAGAGTGAGGTTACAAATTTAAAAAAAACTCTCACTGACGAACAAAAAAAGGAAAAGTAATGCGTCTAAATCTATCGATCGAGGTGGAATTTTCACATTCTCATCTTATTTTTTAACGTAGTAGGAATGTAAAACTTTGTCCACAGAACTGACACATCGAAAAGTGCTAATTACATGGCTGAGAGGAATAAAAAAAAAATTTTATCGTTAAACGCAGTATTTATTATATTTTTCCACTAGATTTTTATATATCTTGTAATCAGACTTTCAGAGGATCAAATTTAGTCCGTAAACAAAAAACTTATAAACCTTGAAAATGATATTTAGTAGTAGATTATATAATAAGTGCGTAAAATGCGACATTCACGCACGCGGGCTGGCGTCGGCTTTGCCGCACAAGTATGTGAACAATGCAATTTCCTCCATCATCGTTCTTTGACTTAACATCTTCGTTGCAGTCCATGAGTAGTCGAATTGTTTCAACGCTAACTTTATCCACTTGATTAATTAATCTATGCAGTGCTGTATAACCTTCGTAATCTTGCGCATATACATCAGCACCATTATTTAACAATAGTTTAATGATAGAAAAATGGGAATCGCTGTTACTGAAATCAACTGCAACGTGCAATGTCGGGCGACAATATTCGGTAACCTCAGTCCCTACTTCAACACCTTGAGATATCAAGTATTGAGCTAGTGAAGTGTCGGTTTCCTCAATAGCAAAAGTTAATAAATTTTTATCCCTGCTTAAGCGATAAATTCCAGCCTCGATAAAAACTTTGACTGCATCGAAGTTTTTATTCTCGAGTATGTACTCCATAGCCGTAAAACCATTGTTATCCTCGAGCCAGTCGTAGGCCCATCTGTCGGAAGCAAGCAAGAGTTTCAAAACTTCGGTGTTACCAGCTTGAGCGGCCAGGTGAAGTGCGGTACGGCCGTTGTTATCTTTTACGTTCAAGTCAACGTATTGAGCACCCGTAAAGAGTTTCAAAATCTCGATGTTTCCAGTTTGAGCCGCCAAGTGTAATGGAGCACGGCCATCTTCGTCCTCGGGTATTCCTTTGTTGACGCAATCTCCAAGCTGTCCGATCAAAGCACCGATCTCCTCGTATTTGGATTTGGAGTAAGCACGATTTTAGCCACGAACTCTCAGTTTTTTCCATAATTCAACTCGAATGTTTTCGATAATAATATTGAAAAACTCGGAGCACAAGAAGAGAGCACGGCTGACTATTTATTATTCGTACCGTGTAGATTACAATCGGCTAGTCGCTGTGTAGAAGCACAAAACGCGTTAACATACCGCTCGAGGTTTATCATTTTGGCCACCAGAGCTGAAGTACTTTAGAAAATTGGAAGCTGAAGTCTAGACAGTGTGGTATTTTATTATTCAAGGGATGATTTAAAGTACCAAAAAAAGAATGAATGAAGATAGTACGTATAAAGATACCACGATAAATTTATTAAAAAAAAATTTTAATTTATCAAAAAAAATATGATTGCACGTAGCTCTTAAAAATGTTTAAGCATGATGAAGCTCCATAGAAGCGAGAACCAGACAGGACCTTTGGCTGGAAGCGACGGGAGTGACGTCCCGGATTTGGTTATTGGAAAGCAATAAGTGTTTTTTTCTGGTGGGAGTTTCTCTCCAATAACTTGTTCTATCCACGCTCTTTCTTTTCGTACGCCAGGACCCACGTCTTCGAATCGAGCTTCGCACTTAACGTGCTGCTCGGACACGGTGCCATGCACAACAATGGTAAGCATTCCGTTGCATATAACTCCACTGCCTGAATCTCCCTGTAAATCATAACATTTGTTTTTCATTCTAACGTGCAATTGTGAAGATACACAGATTAGTTGAAATATACGTACGTAACAAGCGCCAGCCTGCATATGAGGATCTCTAAAAAAAGCGCATCCGAAGCGTATGTTTGTAATCTCTATTTTCATCCACTGCAAGTGCTTGTTCTCATGATTTGGTTTCTGAAATAAAATTTCGAGTATTTGGACGATATTACGGACTTTAAACTGTTATTATGATTAAGGATAGTCACATATGTAACACCCCATCCGCCAAATCTGCACTTATCGCCTCGTTTGATATAACAGTTCGCTATTGGTGCTTGCCTAATGAATTTTCCGTCGAATTTGAAATCTGGTTTAACCTTTAGATAAATCGTATACAATTATTCATTGAACTCAAATCAAATACGAATAATAAAAACTAACTTTTAGTAATCTCATATCAAAAGCAGCACTCTTATTCTGCCATCTGGGATGCTCTACATTGCGAGTAATTGAGTGCACACTCCTTGACTCATACAAATCTGTAAAATACAGATCACCAGCCACAACGACAAAGTCCTTCTCTTTACTGAAACAATTCATTAAATTATCAATTTTTTAAATGAACAGCAGTAATAGTGGTTGTTTACTTAAAAATTAAGTTACTCAATTACTTAGTTTCAGGTGAACAGTGTGCCGCACTCATAACCCAATGCTTATGAAAAATGGCTCCACTACACGCCCGTTCACCAGTCGCCTTTTTTCTGATAGCAACCTGCAGTTTTTCATAACAAATTTGATTTTTATGGCTTTTTTTACTACTCACGATCGAGTTATTCAAAATTGTATTTTATTTTATTTATTAGAGATGAAAATTTTTAAAATATTGAGTGCTCACCGCTTCTGGAGCATCTCCGGGTTTTGCCCTTTGACCACCAATTATTAAACCGGATACAAACTTTGTATTGTTTGCCCCATTATCATTTAGTTGTGGCTCCGGATAACCTATAAATAAATTTTTTAATTTCAAATTAATTTATTCAAGTGTACACTTGGACGTGGTTACTGTAGAAAAAAAGAAAAAAAAAAAAAAAAAAAACAATACAAAAGAAAGGAAAAATAAAATTTGGGATGATTCTTATTATTGCTAAAAATACATTTATAAATTTATGTGAAGGAACAGTACCGTGAATAAAAACCCAACTCAACGTAAATAATAATAAACCAAAACAAAACATCAAGCCACCTCTCATGATTAATAATAAATCTTAATTATGTGAAAATTCACTAATTTTAATAAGAAAATTATTATTATTATCGTTGTTGTTGTCGTTTAAAAGTATCATCTGTCAGAATTGTTTAGTAATTTAACCTTGAAACAGTTAAAAAAAACAAAAGAACACATAAATTGTAAAAAATCTCATTTTTTGAAAAAAGTTATTGTTATAATGAGTGTCAATATTAACTCTGACTTAAAAAAAAAAAAAATTTTTATCGCTAAACGCAGTATTTATTATATTTTTCTACTAGATTTTTATGTATCTTATAATCAGACTTTCAGAGGATCAAATTTAGTCAGTAAACAAAAAACTCATAAAACCTTGAAAATGATATTTAAAAATTATTTCATCAGTAGTTTATTGAAGATAGTAATAAAAGTATTTTGCCAGTTTCATCCGCGCATAAAACGGGCTGATGTTGAGAAGTCTCATGACCCGCTCGTTGCCTGGGTCCCAGCCGCCAAGGGCGCCGACGAACGCTTCCACTACGACCGTGTAGCCCTGCCGTTGCAAGTTCTCAGCGAGCAGGCGGTACTTAGTAAGCTTCCTTCTTGCTTCACAGAATCCCTCCATCCGGTTCTCGAACGGCACGATCGTGACTTTCCTCTCGACCTCATTCCGGATCACCAGATCGGGCCGCAGTCTGGCGAACTCCTCGTCGACACCCCTGATTCCCCCTTGCACATTACTGGCCTTGTCCAGGATGGCATCGTGGCGTTTGGTGCGAGCGTCGGAGTGTACGCTGCAGTGCTGGAGCACGTGAGGTATTGTCTCAAGGTCACCACATTTCCTGCATTGCCTGCCCACACCTGGAGCTTTTCATCGCGCGATGGCGTTTGAACACACTACCCCCAGGCGAGCTCGGTGGACAACACGCCAGTCAGCGAAGCCGGGGAAACTGCCGGTGCGGAGGAAGTGATTGCTCACAGCACTCCGCCCGGTTACCTCGAGCACCTTGCCTTGATCTGGTTTGGCAAGGACTCTCAATGCGGCCCTCAGCCTCCGTACGACCTGTCCACGAGCCATCGGCGGGATAATGATGGTGTTGTTGTCGTCCTTGTTGCCTGGACGAGAGTTCGGCACGCTCAGCAGTCCACCTCCATTTCAGACCTAAGACAGGGGACATCCACCTGGCCTCATTTCTGGCTCTTGACCATAGTAAAGAAGTGTCGCTTGATGATCGAGCGAGCTCTCCCTCTAGGGATCCCGACAGATAGTTTGCCATGTCGTGCTCGTCGGCGGGGTGGCCCACTCGTTTGGACGCAGTCTCCTGCAATGTGGACGTGGCTACATTCATCACGCTTGTGTCCTTACAGCTCAAGAGCTTAAAGGCATGAAGCATGCGCCTTTAAGCAGCCATGTCCGCAAGAGGCAAGAACCCCCCATGTAAGGAGGTAGGCAACTAGCTCGGCGCTTGCACGTCGATGGAGATTCATCCATCTTTTGGCAATCCTTTTCAACTCTCTGTCGGCCTCCCTGAGGAGACCCTTCCTTACGTCTGACCCCCGCAAACAGAAGTCCATCCGCGGCAGGATAAAGGTAACCACAGCCTCAAGTTTCTACAAAGAGCCGTCAATCTTGCGGATGTCCACGGTCAGCTCCTCTATGGTAGTGTACGGCGCGCTGACCTGAAAGCATGTTGGGGTGCCCAGGTGTTCGTAGGCCTCACCATGGTCTAAGGTGCGCATCAGTTCACCCTGTATGCTGAGCTGTGTTCTCCTGACCGCACCAACACCCCTATCTTTCAGGTGTAGAGTGGCAGATTTTGCACGGTTGAAGGTGAGGCCAACAGTCGCAGCAGCATCCTCCGCAGATCTCAGGAGGATTCATCGCCTCGAGCGAGTCCGCAATGAGGCCCATATCATCTGCATAGTCGAGGTCTGTGAAGAGGTTACGAACTCGCGCTCGCGACTTGAAGCCGCAACTGCCCCAATAACAGGCTCTAGAGTGAGGTTAAAGACTATCAGGCTCATGGGACATCCTTGCTTCACGCCCGAGTTAATGGGAATGGGCTCGGTGATACCGTCCGCTGTCATGTCTCGGGTGACCGCGCCGTCATACGCTGATGCGATAAATTTCCTGATCGGCTCCGGGACCCGATGCCGCTCGAGGGCACTGCTGATGGAGGCGTGGGGGACCGAGCCAAAAGCATTGGTGAAGTCTAGCCACGCGACCACAGCTTCCTTTCCTTTGGATCTCGTGTCGCGCAAGATCGCTTGTAGAACAAAATTATGTTCATGGCATTCCTCGTACGGGAGGAAGCCTTTTTGGGACACGCTTATTCTACCGTTGGCCATGGCCCAGTCAGTGAGGCGGTCGGCAACAAGCGAGGAGCCTCCATTGCTATGGGCCACCAGTTCCCGATTTGATCCCTTTCGCCTTTTTAAACAGCAACACAGTGTCGGAGTTTTTCCAGCACTGCGGCACTGCGCTCAATTTGAAACAAGCGTTGAAGAGTGCCGCCAACACGTGACAACCTGGGTCGGCTTTCCCCAGAACCGCGTATGTAACACCATCTGGCCCCGGGGATGAGTTACTCATAACCGTAGCTTTTTGGCGACTTCGTCGGGTCTGAGTGGGCAACACAAGTTGGCACAGCTTTCGGCACTGGGCTCATCGGCGTTGAACAAAGGGGGGGGGGGGGGGGCAGCTCGCCTCCAGGCTCTCTCGCAGAATGTATCTGCCGGAAGTGCTCTTTTACCTCCTGTACTGGTATTTCGCAGTACCGGGAGGGACCACCTGGCACTTCCTGAACCGCTTTCTTGCGGATGGAGCGGTAGAGTCTGGATGCGTTTAGACCCCGCCATCCTGTCATGACTTGGGACCTCCTTGGGAGCTGCCTGAGCCCGTGTGACGGGCGCTAAATCATTGCCATCGCCATTGTACCCGGGTTTTTTCAGCCCCCGTCGACCGCCACGACCGGGGACGGGCACCGCGCTCCTCCCGACTCGTCATACTGGAAAAAATCTTAGTTTTTAGAAAAATTTAATTATTTGTTTAAACAATTGAAGAGGTGGTCTAAAAAAAATCAAGCATTTTTTTTTCTTTATCATTTGTAACTCTTTCAAAAATGCAGAGATCGTTGAAAAAACTGTGAAGAAATTTCGGTGACACTTCAAAGAAAATTTTAATCTTTTCAAAATATTGAATTTAAAATTTTTTTTATTAAATAAAAAAAATATTTAGTATTCAATTATTTGAACAACTATTTCAGTTTTTGAAAAACCAAAACGGAGAAAAATCCAAAGTTTATTTTAATATAAATTATTAGAAGATTCAATTAAAATTGACAAAATGACTGCATTTTTTTGTAAGTACCAAACATTCTTAAGTAAAATTTTTGAAATAAATGATCTTTTGACATAAAAATGTTGATTTATGAAAATTATACAATAAAAAAAATATATGTATAAATTATACAATATAAAACTGTGATGGTACAACAATTTGTCAAATTTTGAACTGCAAGAGATTCAATTATTAAATGAGTAATTTTTTTTTTTCGCATTAACAATTGAATAATTTTTCCGTTACTGATAAGCAGCCTCATAACCTCAAAATTTCCAGCTTTTACCGCATTGAACAAGAGAGTTTCACTATCTTTATTTTTGACACTAACATCGGCTCCATAGTTCAAGAACACTCAAACTGTATTTACGTCGGCGTTCTTTACACGACGATATAACGGTGTATCGCCGTAATAATTTTGATCATTGACATCAGCTCCAAGTTTCAAAAGCATCTCCATTGTGCCGAGGCCAGAGTCACGTTCATTAGCCTCAGCCGCGATGTGCAAAAGACTATTTCCATAATTATCGCAGCTGTTAACGTCGTAACCAAGTTCGATAAATAGCTCGATAACCTCTCTGTTGGCACATATAACTGCGTAGATTAAAATTTCTACTCCGTCGTCGTTCTTTGACTTAACATCATCGTTGCAGTCCATGAGTAGTCGAATTGTTTCAACGCTAACTTTATCCACTTGATTAATTAATCTATGCAGTGCTGTATAACCTTCATAATCTTGCGCATATACATCAGCACCGTTATTCAACAATAGTTTAATGATAGAAAAATGGGAATCGCTGTTACTGAAATCAACTGCAACGTGCAATGTCGGGCGACAATATTCAGTAACCTCAGTCCCCACTTCAACACCTTGAGATATCAAGTATTGAGCTAGTGGAACTGTCGGTTTCCGCAATAGCGAAAGTTAATAAATTTTTATCCCTGTTTAAGTTAAAAAAATTCCAGCCTCGATAAAAACTTTGACTGCATAGAAGTTTTTATTCTCGAGTATGTACTCCATAGCCGTAAAACCATTGTTATCCTCGAGCCAGTCGTAGGCCCATCTTTCAGAAGCAAGCAAGAGTTTCAAAACTTTGGTGTAACCAGCTTGAGCGGCCAGGTGAAGTGCGGTACGGCCGTTGTTTTCTTTTACGTTCAAGTCAACGTATAGAGCATCCGTAAAGAGTTTCAAAATCTCGATGTTTCCAGTTTGAGCCGTCAAGAGTAATGGAGCACGGCCATTTTCGTCCTCGGGTATTCCTTTGTTGACGCAATCTCTAAGCTGTCCGATCAAATCAAAAAATCTCCTCGTATTTGGATTCGGAGTAAGCGCGATTTTAGCCACGAACTCTCGGTTTTTCCATAATTCAACTCGAACGAATACGCGAGCCAATGTGTTCGATAATAATATTGAAAGACTCGGAGCATAAGAAGAGAGCACGGCTGACTATTTATTATTCGTACCGTGTAGATTACAATCGGCTAGTCGCTGCGTAGAAGCACAAAACGCGTTTACATACCACTCGAGGTTTATCATTTTGGCCACCAGAGCTGAAGTACTTGACAAAATTGTCGCTGAAGTCTAGACAGTGTGGTATTATATACTGTTCAAGGGATGATTTAAAGTACCAAAAAAAGAATTGCACGTAGCTCTTAGAAATGTTTGAGCATGATGAAGCCCCATAGAAGCGAGAACCAGACAGGACCTTTGGCTGGAAGCGACGGGTGTGATGCCCCGGATTTGGTTATTGAAAAGCAATAAGCGTTGTTTTTTTCTGGTGGGAGTTTCTCTTCTATAACTTGTTCTATCCACGCTCTTTCTTTTCATACGCCAGCACCCACGTCTTCGAATCGAGCTTCGCACTGAAGGTTTTTCTTGGACACGAAGCCCGACATAACAACGGCAAGCATTACATCGCATATGATTCCACTGCCTGAATCTCCCTGTGAATCATAACATTTTTTTTCATTCTAACGTACAATCGTGAAGATACACAGATAAGTTGAAATATTCTTACGTCACAAGCACCAGACCGCTTATGAGGATCTCTAAAATAAATGCGTTCGAAGCGCATATTTGTAATCTCTGTTTTCATCCACCGCAAGTGCTTGGTCTCATGAATTGGTTTCTGAAATAAAATTTCGAGTATTTGAACGATATTACGGACTTTAAACTGTTATTATGATTAAGGAAAGTCACATATGTATGACCCCATCCGTCAAATCTGCACTTATCGCCTCGTTTGATATAACAGTTCGCTATTGGTGCTTGCCTAATGTATGTTCCGTCGAATCTGAAATCTGGTGTAACCTTTAGATAAATCGTATACAATTATTCATTGAACTCAAATCAAATACGAATAATAAAAACTAACTTTTAGTAATCTCATATCAAAAGCAGCACTCTTATTCAGCCATCTGGGATGCTCTACATTGCGAGTAATTGAGTGCACACTCCTTGACTCATACAAATCTGTAAAATATAGATCACCAGCCACAACTACAAAGTCCTTCTCTTTACTGAAACAATTCATTAAATTATCAATTTTTTAAATGAACAGCAGTAATAGTGGTTGTTTACTTAAAAATTAAGTTACTCAATTACTTAGTTTCAGGTGAACAGTGTGCCGCACTCATAACCCAATGCTTATGAAAAATGGCTCCACTACACGCCCGTTCACCAGTCGCCCTTTCTCTGATAGCAACCTGCAGTTTTTCATAACAAATTTGATTTTTATGGCTTTTTTTACTACTCACGATCGAGTTATTCAAAATTGTATTTTATTTTATTTATTAGAGATGAAAATTTTTAAAATATTGAGTGCTCACCGCTTCTGGAGCATCTCCGGGTTTTGCCGTTTGACCACCAATTATTAAACCGGATACAAACTTTGTATTGTTTGACCCATTATCATTTAGTTGTGGCTCCGGATAACCTTTAAATCAATTTTTAATTTCAAATTAATTTATTTAGGTGTACACTAGGACGTGGTTACAGTAGAATAAAAGAAAAAAAAAAAAAAAAAAAAAAAAAAAACCCAAAAGAAAGGAAAAATCTAATTATTGCTAAAAATACATGTACATTTATAAATTTATGTGTAGGAACTGTACCGTTAATAAAAACCCAATTCAACGTAAATAATAAACCAAAACAAAACATAAAACCACCTCTCATGATTAATAATAAATCTTAATTACATGAAAATTCACTAATTTTAATTTAAAAAAAATCATCATTATTATCGTTGTTGTTGTCGTTTAAAAGTATCATCTTTCAGGATTGTTAAGTAATTTAACCTTGAAACAGTTAAAAAAATAAAAGAACACAGAAACATCCTTTTTACATATGAAACATAGCAATTTTTTTGATAATTTTAAGTAAAAAATTGATTCATATAATCATAAAATCTCTCAAGATACCAAAGGCAGTATTGTGATTTGCCAATTTCCTGTACTGTACTGTTTTATTTCGAAAGATCATACAATTATCACAAATCAAAATTATTTTAATGCGTTAAAAGATTATTACGTGTCATCTGTGTTTGGATTCGAATAATATTTGAAGCATAGACTTTGAAAAATTCATAAAAAAAATAAATTTATACTTAGGCATCCAAAAAAAACTGTATCAATTCAAAAAAAAGGGGGGAATCTCAGGCCGCCCGGCGAAAAAAAAAGTGTCGCCCGAGTTATTTTTTTATTATACCCGGGTTCGAATACCTAGAAGCCAGGGCAAACTTAAAAAATGTATCTCGAGAATTTGCAGGCGAATCCGAAAAAAACAGTAGCCTTACAATTCTATTCGGTTCGAAGATGAAAAAAAAAGGTAAGAATAAGCAGAGGGAGTTTACAGTATTTAATATCGGCGCGGCCAGCTCTGATCCTGAAATATCGCAGGTAAAATTTAATATTTCATAGCCTCCTTTTGAAGGGAAGGAAAGAAAAAAAAAAAAAAACGGTGGAAGGTAATCTTGCCGAGAGACTCGTTTTCGGGATAATGTTGGCTACCGTATTCCACGGAGGTGTGACGTGATTAAGATTTGGCCGCTGCTAAAAATATTCCGAATACCTTCTTTTCTGAATATTTATCCGGGCCCCTTTCTGATTCCGATTCTCTTTTTCTTTATACCTCTTTGGACTCGCTTTTGAACTTGCTCTTCTCGATTCATTATTTTGAATTTTAAACTTCGCGCGACATCTGACGGATTAAATTAGAGCCCTGGAGCTTATACCGACCTTACGAGAGTTTATTGTTTTATGTTCAATTGAATTTTCACAAAATACCAGATGTTAAAAATCAAAATTTAGCGATTCATTGTTTATAATTGATACTCAAGAAAAATTATTCTAAATTCATTTTCATATTAATAACTATCAATACTCTTTTATCCTCTAATGAGTTTTTATAATCACGTAATTATGTCAATTTTTTTTTAAATTTATAGTTTTCAGTCGAATTTCCAAACATAAAATTTGTGCCAGAAACCAGGTAGCTGCATACTTGCAAAGTTCTAAAAACTCATATTTTTTTTCGTTTTTTCATGAATTTTTTGGAAAAAAAAAGTTTGATCCTGTCTTTATTAGATTTTAAAGGCCAAAAAGTGTACTCTTAGAAATCTAAATACCAAGTTTTTATGCTATTGCATGTACTTAGCAAAATTAGACCTAATATTTTTTTCTCGAATGAAAAAATGTTTTTGTATCTCTCGAAAGATTTCCTATAAATCTATTTTTATCAACAATTCAAATTTTTTAAAAAAGTTTAAATTGTTTATACGAATATTGTTAAAAAAAAATTTTTTTCGAAAATTTGTTTATAAAGGGCTTCT